>PVNU02000473.1:0-1337444 GCA_003013855.2 Liriodendron chinense | reverse complement strand
CGAGCATTAGCTAGGCTGAGACAGTGACTTTTAAAATTGTTGTTTTTTTCTCCAAAGAGATATCGCATGGCCGCAACTTCTTTTGTGGAAGTAAAAGGAGATTTAAAGGAAAATAAAGATGAAAACAATGCAAGATAGTAGCTAGGCTGAGACAGTGACTTTTAAAATTATTGTCCCTGTATTGTTTCCCCTAGCATGAAGGATATATTGTTAATTGCACTTGTCAGATTGTTAAACATGTTGGTTTTCCATATTCTTCCATTGAAATGAAAAGATATTAATTTTCTTTTATTGTCTATTGATTTGGTTATGCCAATTGTTATCATAGCTTTCAAGCACACTCAGGAATCAGCAACAGGTTTGCCTTTTTACATTTAAGATAGAATAGATGACTTTTATCTTATACAGGAACTCATGTTTGACATTGAAAGCTCTGTTCATTCCTTCGATTTACTGTCAAAGGGCATAGATACATACACATTAGTTTTTTTAGGTAATCTTAAGACTGTGTTTCACTGCTTTGGTACTAATCTTTGTGTGCCTTCATTGATCCTAAATGACAATCCATTTTTGTGCAGGTTTTGCTTCATGAACCTGAGCACAAGAAATCGCAGTATTGGATAGTGATTCTCTGATTCAATTTTGGGTAAATCTTTGTAGATATAGATGATGCTACTCAGTATCTTGTTTTGAAGTAGTCTGCTACTTGGCCACGTATAGACGTGCATCATGTGTGTGGGCTCATGGAAATCTCTAGTAAAAGAAGCTACTAAGTTGTCTATAAACATGTTAATGAAGACCAACTAATACACAATGATGGTTTTCAGATCGAACTTGGGCCTCATCATAATGTCTGTGTGATTATAAGAAGGGTTGGTGGTGGATTTGGTGGTAAAGGGCAAAAATTATTTTCAGTGAGTATCAATTTTGTATAATTTTCAGTAGGCATGAATTTTCTAGAATTAGATTTTACAAATATTTCATTTTTTCCTCAAATGTCGAGAGATCCAAATCCACAAATTTTCAGAGCTAAACTGAAAAAATTGGTCAACGCATAGGTCCTTGTGCAGAATTCAAGTCTGTCCACTCATTAGATGGCCACACATTTACATTAATTGTTGATTGTCCATTTCTTTTGCATATTTTTGGCTCGCCAGATCTCTGACTGACTTGATTCTTGGACCCAGAGCATAAGTTTTGGGTGAGGCTAGTTAACTTTCAAAAAAAAAAAAAAGGTTTTGGGTGAGGTTAGCAAAACCACTTGCGTGGTGCCTTGCCAACCACATGCGCCAAAATAGCACAAGGGTGTGAGGTAAGAGCTTTTCATCAGATAGGACCTGTGTATAAAACAAATGGATGCCTAGAAGAAAACTACATCAACCATCCATTTCTTTTGTATATCATCTCTGACCTGAGAAGCAAAACTACTTGATTTTTGCACAAGAACATCCAATCAATCTGGTTCATTTAATGGAATTATGGAAAGCTGGGATCTCATACACATCTTCCATATTGGCATGTGTGGCTACATGTGGATGGGCATGGCTCCACACGTGTGGGCTTAGCAAACAACTGTTTCAGGTTTACTTAATTTGGTATTGATTTGTTTGGTCCTTGCATATGATATTTGCCTTTACAACACATGTAGCTCTTAACTGCTCTATAGTAGTGTAATTTATTAGTAGAGATGTGACAGTCTATGAACATTGATCTATAATGATGAGTTGTGCAATAGTTCTGTCTACTTCTGTTGTAGTGATCTTTATTTAGAACTTCCAACATTGGCATCAGCACAAATTCTCACGCTCTGGCTGTTTATTTTGCAGTTTGCAGCAAAAATGTCTTCTAACTTCATTTAGAGACACCTGTTTTATTGAAACTGTTCCGCAACACCATTTTAGGACTTTGTATACAAATCTTTTGGTGGGCTTAAATTCTTTACAAATTTTCTTTGGTTACTTGTTTTAAGGACTGATATTGACTATCCAAACAAAAAAATGGTATTGAATTTCAGGGTAATTTGGTTGCTAGAAAGTCGACGTTTCCCTCGGAGATTTAAGGCTCCTGTTTCTCATGGTATCTTTGACATACCCCTAGAGTATGAATACTAGCTTATTTTCTTTCTTTAACATTACTTCCATCTGTTGCTTTTGTCCTTTATGCAAGACTTTGCTGATGGTCTTTTAGTGGAAGATGTATCTCAACATTTTCTTTTAGTTTCCTATTTTTTGTTGCCAATGAACTCTTGAATTTATATTATTGTATAGATCACTATTTTTTTTTTTTTTTTTGAACTTATTCATTTTTTTATTTAGAAAGTTTCCTAAATTGAGGTCCAATTAAGTTTTGAGGCAGAAGATCACTATTTAGAAAGGTTGGGATCTTCAACTAGTGTCCCACATTAACACTCGACATTGTGGTGGTATGTTAAGAAGTTGGGATCAATATGTGTTGGAATTAACAAACTAATAGAGATTTTTTTTTTCCATCTTTCTAATGAGATGTTTGCTGGTTTATATAGGAGTATGGGATCAAAGGATTTACAACTATAAAGGTATTTTCCCCTGGTAAGCCTCCTGTAGACTATCAAGCTATTTTTATTTTCTGCAGCCAAAATGGATCAGGTTAGGGTCCACCCAAGGTTTCTACATTCAAATGCAACCAGCCACAAGAGGGCTCTTGGAGGTAAACTTACCTCTTACAATCATCATAAATCGTATTTATTTTCTCTTTTTTCTACAAATCATTTTTTTCTTGAAGAATTACAGTGAACTTTAGATTCAGTCAAAGGAATAGCCATTTTGGGTAAACTTTATTTCCTGGCATTCTGTTTCCACAGCTTTTGCTGAGCTTTTGGATGACTCTTTGGATGAGGTATTTGAAACTATGATGTTATTAGTTGTGGGACCCTTAACCCATTATCTCATCTAGTTGGCACAATGTAATTACACACTTAATTTTAAGTGGTGATTAAATAATCTTAATTTTAGGTGGTGGTGATACATCTAGACTTGGACCCGTGATTTGGATAGTTTAATTTGAATTAATTGTATGCTACATATAATTTTTTTAAGGAATTTCCTTAATGTTTTGCTTCTCTTTGGTGATATTGGTGATAGAGTGCATTACAACATTGAAATCTTGGGTTTGAGCCCATACATCCCTATTAAACTCCACATGTTCACATTCTTCTTGGTTTGCCATGCTAGTTAATTCAGTTAGAAATTCACAAGGGGTATACTAGTTTGAGGTGGTCTTTGTGGGTCTGGTTGCACGTTCCATTAGACTTGTTCCGATCTTGAAGCTAGCATAGTATGATCTTTTTTCCTCTCTTAGCTAATATTAATGCTATGTTACATTTTAATGCTAAATATTTAATGCTATCTCATAATACTTGTCTCATATTTAGTTGTGAATTATGATGCGACTAAAATTATGGCCATGTAAAATTATGCTTGTGTACCTTTGTTTGGAAAAAGGCTCTTACATGTCTCTATTCTGAAGTTGCACTCCTATGGAAGATGTTAAACATCATGTGCTAAGATACTTTTGTATTTTTTTTCAACCCTTTTAAATTATTTTCTATTTAAACAAACAATCAAAAAATCTTTGATCTGCAAGGAAATGGGCGAACGAGGGAACTCTTTGGTACTTGCGGAGAATGTGGTTGTGGATTGTTGGTACTTGTGGAGGATTGTGTTGGTTATGTAATGTGATTGTGGAGGATTGTGGTTGTATTGTGTAACTGTGTTGGTTATGTAATGTGATTGTGGAGGATTGTGGTTGTATTGTGTAACTGTGTTGGTTATGTAATGTGATTGTGGAGGATTGTGGTTGTATTGTGTAACTGTGTTGGTTATGTAATGTGATTGTGGAGGATTGTGGTTGTATTGTGTAACTGTGTTGGTTATGTAATGTGATTGTGGAGGATTGTGGTTGTATTGTGTAACTGTGTTGGTTATGTAATGTGATTGTGGAGGATTGTGGTTGTATTGTGTAACTGTGTTGGTTATGTAATGTGATTGTGGAGGATTGTGGTTGTATTGTGTTGGTTATGTAATGTGATTGTGGAGGATTGTGGTTGTATTGTGTTGGTTATGTAATGTGACTGTGGAGGGTTCTGGATGTATTGTGTTATGTATGTGGAGGATTGTACTTGTACATTGTGTAAGTAAATGTTGTAGTTTTCTAAATTATTTACGAAATACAGAGTTTACAGGATGTATTGGGGCACCCTAAAAAACAGGTTATTTTTTTTTCCGTGCAACACAAATTCGACGGTCCAGGACCGTCGAAATTTCCTATAATTTTTTCCCAGAACGGCGGCTTACGACCGTCGAATTTACTTCTCGACTGTCCCGGATCGTCGAAATTTCCTATGATTTTTCCCAGAAACGGCGGGTTAGGACCGTCGAATTTTTTCCGACGGGTCCGTCGAAATATTCTATGATATTTGAACCATAGACGACGGTTATGGACCGTCGAATTATTCTCGACGGTTCAAAACCGCCGTTTATACAAAACAAGTTCGACGGGTGACCGTCGAAATTTTTCGAGCGTCACGGACCGTCGAAATATTTCGACTGTCATTGACCGTCGAATATTAACCGACGAATAGGAACCGTCGACTTTTAACTGACGGTTAAGGACCGTCGAATATTAACCGACGGTTATGGACCGTCGAATTTTTTTTCTACACTGGCTGATCTACGACCGTTTTTTTCGACGGCGCGGACCGTCGAATTTTCGGAAATTCGACGGTTTTGAACCGTCGAATTTAGCGCTTTTTCACGTAGTGCGCCGGTCTCCCGATCCGCGGGAGATGAGTGGGTTCCTAGTGATGAGGAGCTGTCTCGGAAGAAAAAGGGGGTGAGCGAAGGCTTCTTCTCCCCGGCTTGTCATGAGTTATTTGCGGAGCTTCCGCAATTCTGGGCTTTCAAGGATAAACTTCCCTTCGAAGACTGGCTGGTCTATTTCAGCCATGGCTTAGAGTAAGCACTTAATTACGAGTTGTATGTCATTGTTTCGTCTTTCTCTCTACCATTAATACTTTGTCTTCTTCATTTTAGTCTGGATTATGCGGCTTATGATGAAGACCGCGATGACAATGCCTTTTTGGAGGATCGAATGAAGGAAAATTTCCCCCGTCCGAACAAACTATCTCCGACCTGTGAGCTCGCCGGCTTCCTAGCCTACTGGTTGAGCTGCGTGGTCTTGCCGAGCTCGAAGCAGGCCGACAGTGTAAGGGTGTCCTGTTTCGCTGTGGCAGGGCCCTTGGCGAATGGCCGGAGACTGCCCATGACGTTGGCTGAGTGGTAAAGAATACCATGGGCGCATGGTAGTGAACGTGGCAATTGATTGTGGTCATTATCTCTGGGGTGTTTGGCAGATTCGGGAGGTGCGGCCAAAGGTAACGCTCGTCGTTCGGATGGCAGCGAACTACGATTACATCGTTGATTGGGAATTTCAGACAGATGGTCTTGTCCGAATCAAGGTTTGAGTCCATTCCACTTAAATGCATCTTTCTTGCTTTATGTCCTTATTGGCACAGGCTTATCTACCTTCCTTTCACTTGATGATGAATCCCCACGATTCTTTATTATTATTATTTTTTTCAAAACAAAAAGAGAGAATCTCTTGCGTATCCTCTGGTAACCGCAGGCCTCTCTTAGATTATAAAAACACAAACTACAGTGTGGTAGACTTACAAGAGTTTCAATACCAGCTCATGGGTTGGAGTACCCTTTGTGGTATAAAGATGCCACTGTGGTGTAAGGGCTGTGAGTGCGTGTTTAAAAAATAAAAAACTTATAAATTGTTTATAGTCCATAAAAAAATTATAGTTTTTACCTTTAAACCTTTTACTGCAAATTAATTATTATTATTATTATTATTATTTTTTTTTTTTTAGCATCCAAAAGACTCCTAGTAGCTCACCTACTGCGAGTGAAATAATAGCATTGTTTTTATGTGAGAATACTTACACGGTCACACCTACTTGGTGGAGGCTTGGATATTGCACCTTTCTTCCTTGCCGCTAAAGATGTGCTCATGAATGGTATGCCGGGCACATATTGTGTGGGCTTGGCAAAAGATGTTGGGTGTGAGGTTAATGGAGTTGCAGTGGGCTGGGTTTTCCCTCGGCCAGCCGCGTTGACACTATGAGCATAACCCAAGGCCTAATCGCAGCACAAGCTTGGCATGGGCCTAGTATAGAAAGCCTAGCCCGAACACAATATTTTTTTTTGGTCCCAGGCCTAGTAAAGAAAGCCTAGCAAAGAGAGATTAGGGTTCCACGTTACACTTAAACTCGGCAGGGCAATCTAAGCCTAAGTCTGATGTGGCCCAAAAATGGACTGGGCGGTACAATATAGGCTCGGGCATAGCCCATGGGCCTGATTAACAGATCCAAGCCCAGAAGACAGTCAAATTTGTGCGCTTTAACGAATTAAATCGTGGCTGGCAACTCATTAATGGCACACACGATATGTACAGATGCCAATCCGGATGGACAACATCTTTGGCTCCACTATGGCTGGAGCATTGCCCTGATCGGACTCACCGTCCTTGTGTGCCGCAATAGTGTTTACTAAGTTATACACTAGTACCGTATATGATTGATTATCCACGAGAGCGGATTATGTGAGACCCCGGCCTCACCCAAGAAGGTGCGGCCCTTTCCGTGGGGCCCACCTTGATGTATGTATTATGTATCCATGCTGTCCATCCGTTTTTCCAGATCATTTTAGGACATTATCCAAAAGAAAATTGAAGTAGATCCAATTATCAGGTGGACCATACTATACGAAGCAGTGGTGATTGACCACCCTACTATTAAAACCTTCTTAGGGGGCACCTTAATGTTTCCGTATTGCTTATTTACCATCCAATCTGTTGATAATGTCACATAAGACTTGATGAAGCGAAAATACAAATAAACTTTTGTAGCCCATTAATGGTCAATCAACACTGTTTCCTATGGTATGGTCCACCTGATAATTGGATTTATCTCATTTTTCGGATAATGTCATAAAATGATTTGGAAAAAAGGATGGACGGTGTGGATTCAGAATACATACATCAAGGTGGGCCCTACTGTAAGTGCCGAACCGTGTTGGGTGAGTCCAGGGTCTCACCTAACCCGCTCCCATTATCCACCATCCATTCCCGAAGTATATCTGGGTGATACTATCATCTTGATGGGGATAACCTTGTGGGCCACCACCTCAAGACTTTTTTGAGAAAAGAACGGTGGTTGATCCATTTTTTTCTTCTGTAATATTATAATTGTTATGGTGGCCTTGACATTATTGAAAGTAGACAGGTTCTTCAGATGGTAACTGACAAAGACCGCCGATTTTGAAATCATGGAGCTCTGATTTTTTAGAGGAGAACGACCGGAATCCTCTGCTACCCCTCTTTTTAAGGCACCTGATATCTTTGGGCCCACCATGGTGTATACGTGAAATCCACTCCGTCCATCAGGTGATAGCCTATATGTGCACCGTACATACAAAAGATGTGCACGGCAAAGAACTCGTAATGGGCCATATCAATGGGAAAAATGTAAAATTGTGGCTAAAACTTCTGAGCTCATTCATCGTGGCTCGTCTGGATTTTTTGATCAGGCCGACATTTCCCTTCATCCTGTTGCATCACAGCTGATGGATGGATTTGATGAAAGATGCACATCATGGTGGCTCCACACACAAACCTATGGATGGCGTCCCATTCCCACTGTTCCCTGTGTTGTAGCCCACATCATTGTAAATATGGATTATTTTTGGCCCAGGTGGTTAGCATAGAGGAAGAACAACTGATGGACAGAGTGGATTTCACATTTACAACGTGGTTGGCCCAGAGAGCTTGGGTGTTTTACTCGCGGTGTAAAACGGGGTGTTGTCGAGGTTTTGGGTCCGAAGCATTACAAATGGCTTTGAGACCCTGCTCATGGAGTGTTTTCTCCTTTGAAATATGTGCAAGATCCGGACCATTCAACATGTTGTGGCCCGAAAATTCAGATGATCCTGCCATGAGGCGAGCTGTAAGTGTACGTTAAATACAGGCAGTTGGTCATTCGTTTGCTTCTCATACAACATGCTGCCCGCCTGATGAGGGGACCAATCTGATCTGATGAACGGCCTGGTTCTAAGACATGTAGCGTTGGCACATGTGGAGATGACTGAAACTCGTGGGTGATAACAGGTTGGACTCAGTGGAATACTGATGGTGAAAGGAACCCCGTATAAGAACCTCAATCAGGTACCCGACGATGAAGAAATGCACGGCACCATCTTGTCCGAGAACGTGATCGGCGTCATTCATGACCACTACATCACATTCTACCTGGATATGGATATCGACGGCTCGGATAACTCGTTTGTTAAGGTCAATCTCGAGAGGCAGGAAACATCACCCGGAGAATCGCCTAGGAGAAGCTACTTGAAAGCTAAGAGGGACGTCGCCAAGACAGAGAAGGATGCCCAGATCAAGTTCAAGCTCTCCGAACCGGCTGAATTCCATGTCATCAACCCGTCCAAAAGAACCCGAGTCGGGAATCCAGTCGGGTATAAAGTAGTTGCAGCCGGCAACGCCGCAACCTTACTTGATCCTCAAGATCCTCCTCAATTGAGAGGCGCATTCACAAACAATCAGGTGAGCTTAAATTCTCACCGTCTGTTTCAGTTACACTTATTGAAATTACCGTTTCCTTCTGTAACTTTATAGTTTATTTATTTATTTATTTATTTTTACATATCTAGATATGGGTGACTCCCTATAACCGGAGCGAGGAATGGGCCGGCGGACTTTTTGTATATCAGAGCAAAGGGGAAGACACCCTTGCTGTTTGGTCTGAAAGGTAATTATGAAATTAATTTATTGCATTTGAAGAATTAGGGTGCGTTTGGATGCAGTGTTGATCAGTTAAATTGCATTTTTAAGTTCCACGATGAAGAAACAACAGAGTTGGATGCGACTCATCGAAGTTGACTCAAACACGGTTCGGTCCGGTCTGGTCCAGTTCGGGACCACCAGGAGTCAGTATTGAGAATAGAAGGTGACTTGGTCCAACTCGGTTGAGTCACAACTCGACTCAGGTCCAAATGAGTCAGTAGGAGTGACTGAGGCCTTGAAAAAAAAAAAAAAAGGCTAAATTTTATAGTGAGTGTATGGTCTTCAAATTGCAATTGCATTTCCGGACAATCTTTCATTTGTTTCAAGTGGTGGTACTAAATGTGCATTGGATTGAATTGCAGGAACCGACCAATCGAAAACAAGGACATTGTTGTATGGTACACATTGGGATTCCATCACATCCCTTGCCAAGAGGACTTCCCCATAATGCCCACTGTGTCATCGAGCTTTGATCTGAAACCGGTCAATTTCTTCGAAAGCAATCCCATTCTTCGGGTGCCACCCAACCTTGAGAAAGACCTTCCGGTCTGCAACGCAGCTGCTTCTTCATGATCTAGTTCAGGCGTGGATTGATCCATCCATACATGCGCATAAGTATGCACCATGCATGTGGATGTATGCATGCAATGGTTTCACAAAATATTTTAGAATGTGGGTGGAATTGTGCATAAATAAGCAGAGAGAAGGTGTGCCTATTGGGGTTGCGGTACTGCAACAAGTGTTGCAATGGACTGTTATAAAATGTGCAAAAGGTGTTTAATTCATAATTACATACTGAGTAGCTTTCCCTTTGGTTGGTTCCCATCCACGCATGTGTGCATGTACGATGATTTACCATCGTAGCATGGAATTGAGGATTGCCCGGTAGCCCAGCTGGTAGGCGCCTGGGTGTTTCAACTGGTGTTCTCGGGTTCTTGGGTGGGAGCATCGTATGAGACTGACTGGGGGTGGGTGCATTGCCCATCTAATGGGGTGTGTGCGTTCTTAGAAGAGGAGTGGTGGTGGATGATATCTGCGTATGAGTAGTGGTCCCCACCCCCTCCGTACCATCAACAAAACAGGACAGATTTGATTTTTGTGATGTGTAAGAAGCCGCAATGACACTTTCAATTCATTGCCAAGGAGAGAATATTCTTCTTTTGGACATGAATGCAGAATGCTACCCCCAAGATGCTTCCTCCTCTCCTTTACAGCTATCTTTCTTCACTCAAAAGCATCCGGTCCCCACACCTTATGGTTTGATCAAAGATCGGACCGCAAATTAAAAAATGTCCAGCTGCCATACTTGAGCAATGAGCTAAAAGTGGAAAAGGAAAGGACAATAGGAGGTTCTAACCCCTTTACATTTGTATCCTGTTTTTCTCTTGCCTCTGTTTTGCCCATCGCTCTCTCACGTGTCATTCATGAATGGCTGTCCACCATTCAAATTTGGCACGCTTAAGACGAAGCATATCTCTAAAATCACACAAATCAAGCAATCCTAACCATCCAATGATCAAGTCATGTTTCGACTACCTGATTCATTCATGCAAAGGGGATTCATCATTGGTGATTGACGGCCCTTGAAACAATGGTCAAGGAAGTGGTCTCTATTCAAAATGAAAAAGGATTAAGTGACCAAGGGCTGAAATATGTCAATTTGAAAGTTTTTTGCCAACCCATCTCTAGCAACACTCATCATGTAAACCGTTGGGATCCGGATATCTTGTACTTGAATATGTTTGGAACATGTTCAAACATAATATTTCATGTTATGGCCCGTTTGGCACCATGGATTTGAGGAGAAGTGAGGAGAAGTAGATTCCATGATACGAATTCTCATCAATTCCAATTCTTATCAATTTCAGATTTTCTGTTTGGCAGCTAAGATTTGGAGAGAAATCAGACATGAGGGAATGGATGATGTAAATTTTAATCCCACCGTATGTCTACCGTATTAGCCTTGATTTTTAAATCCATGCTGTTCATCCATTTTTATAGATCATTTTATGCAAGGATGTAAAAAATAAAGCAAATCCACATATAAAGTGGACCATAAAATAAGAAAAAGTGGAGAGTGAGACTTTTAAGATGTACAAAAGTTTTGGATTAAACTGAAATTTGTGTGGTCCCTTCATCCAGGTCTTTATGACCTTATCAACAAGTTGGATGGAAATTATAAATCATGTTGGGTCCCGTAGTTAGGTATACATTACGGTGGGTCCCACATTGGAGAGGATTTCTCCTCAAATCCCACCTTTTAGAGAGGATTTGAAAAAGAGCTAAAATTACCTTTTTGCATTCTCCTAGATACCTCTCAAATCCACTTCTTATCAAATCCATAGTGCCAAATAGAATAAAGCAATCAGCTTCTCCTTCTCAAATCCATGGTGCCAAACGGGCTATTAGATGAAGGCTTGGTCCACTTTTTTCATTATATAAACCCTTGTATAGGTATACACAACAAAAGTGATGCAATTAAGGCATACATGCATATGAGACGTACTTTTTTTTCCCTGAATTATAAGTTGCTCGGGATGAGATCTCACGGGTTCGGCACAATCAATAACATACCCAATTAGATCATGTAGGCCTATATATAGCAATTGAGATGAATCATTGGTTGATTGAGAGAGAGAGAGAGAGAGTTCACCTACTTCCCTCCCCCAACTACATAGCTATATCCGAACAAGGATTGTGTCCTACCCCCACCCGTCTCCCTAGGAGGGGGGCAAAAGCTTCGAGTGGCCACTATGATGTATGGGTTTTATCCCACACTGCCCATCCAATTTCACAAGGAAATGAGACAAAAAATGAGGTAGATCTAAGACACAGGTGGATCACACAATGGGTATTAATTCTCATCGTTGAAAATTTCTTGGGGGCCATAGAAATTTTGGATCGAGCTGATATTTGTGTTTTACCTTCATCTAGGTTGGATGACAAATAAACATTATAGTGGGCCCTAGGAAAGTTTCAACAGTGAGAATCATTACCACCGCTGCTTCCTGTGGTGTGGTCCACTTGAGCCTTGGATTTGCCTAAAGTTTGTTCCGATTCTATAAAATGGCATGGAGAAATGAATGGACAGTGTGGATAAAATCCATACATGATGGTGGCCACTTAAAGCTTCTGGCCGTTCCCAGCTACAGACCGGCGGGGTAAAATGCAATCCGAACCCATTTGAGATATAATATCAACCTTCATAATTAAGTACCTCACACCAACTTATCTGGACGTACAATTCGTTATGTGTGAGCGTGTGTGCAGAGGGAGAGAGAGATTCTCGTGAGGTTAACTCGATGGGCACCACACCAGATATATGTTTGTGCAGGTACTTTATATGATGAGAGCTTTGCTAAGTGCAGATGCATGGAATTATATCTAAGTGTACATGCCACACATGTGCCATCATATCACTAAGTGCTAGATATAATCGTTCCGACCTTGTCCATGGTTTCTCAAAATTAAAATTAGTCTAATAAGCATGTGGGAACCAATATCGGATACAGGTGAGTGGGTTAGAAAACTTCAGCCAAGTTGTTTTTTAGAGCCACACATTTTTTTTCTTGCAAACTGTAGCCCACCTGACCAGTGGATCAACCTGATTCTTGAGCTAGTCCATCAATACAGCGATGCCGTTCCGATGGACGGATTGGATCTTGGATCCATCATGTCATGCTGGCACATGTGTAGCATATACACGAGCTTTATTCCACAAGCTAAGCCGATACTCGCTAACCATCGCTACACTCGGTGAGTATTGGTGATCGCCGACACTCACTGACTATTGCTAATTGTCGATATTCATTGACCGTCGCCAATCGTCGATATTGACCGTCGCTGATACTTGATGAGCATCGATGATCGCCAACACTCACTGACCATCGCCAATCGCAGATACTCATCAATCGTGATGATCGCCGACATTCACGAAAACGGTCATAACTTATTCGTTATATGTCCGATTTGGGTGATCTTAGACTTGTTGGAAATGTAATTTGATGAACTTTCAGATGACTTTGGAATCACCTCATTTGAACTCTACTTGATTTCCCAAAAGTAGACCCAAAATCATTGTCATTTGTCGATTCTTTGCCGTTTGCAGATCTGACAAAAACGGTCATAACTCCCTCGTTACATGTCTCTTATACTTGTTGGAAATGTAATTTGATGAACTTTTTGATAAATTTGGAATCATCTCATTTGGACACCACTTGATTGCCCAAAAGTGGGTCCAAAATCACTATCATTTGTCAATACTTTGTCATTTGCAGATCCGACGAAAATGGTCATAAATCTCTTGTTACATGTTTGATTTGGGTGATCTTGTATTTGTTGGAAATATAATTTGATGAACTTTCATATGGCGTTGGAATCACCTTATTTGGAACTATTTGATTTTTCAAAACTGGGCTCTTATTTTCATGAGATCTCGAATCTGTATGGAGTACTTATGATAATTAAATACAAAAAAAAAAAAAAAATACTCAGAAGCTCGTTGGAATGGAGGAAATGATGCTAGATACATGTCAATAACTCGTCGGAGTGGGCCCCACGAAGGTGGCAACAGTCCTAACAGCCAAATTCTCCCCTCTTAGAAAGAAAGAAGAATAAACGAAGAAAACCACTAAAGGACCTTTCTTGCGCAAGGGACCCATCTATTGAACCCATCCCACATCTTATGTGGGGTCCACTAGATAGTCTTAGAGCATATCCAAGCTGTGCACATGAAAGATGTTTTACTTACATGTCATTTGTCCAAGTTTGAGGATAAAATTTATCGATGGACCACACTAAAGGAAATAATTTGGAATTAACTCATAGCATTAACGTAGGTGTAGGTCACGAAAAACTTTAATTTTATTTTTTTAAATGACCATTCTGTGAATTCACAGATGTCTGATTAAAGTGAACGAATCAGATCAGTTGAGAGATGGACTTGAAAGTCAATTTTCTGGTGCCCACGCCCAATTCTCAAAAGGCCCTCTTGATTTTCATAGAAAGCTACTGCCGTACGAGAGGGAAGGGTGGCAGGGTGTATTAGAGGGGCATTTTGGTCCAACAAAAATCCAAATAGGTCTCTCAATGGGTCGGATTTGGATCGGATCCGGTTGGATTCGACTCCAAGTCCATATATCTGTAGACGAATTCGGATCAGATTCGGATCCAACTTGGATCCAAAAGGTGATATCCATATTCGATTCATTTATAAATTGTTAGATCCATTTCTGATCCAAAATCCATATAACCATCGGATTCTGGTCGGATCTAGGCCCGAATCCACCCCCATTACAGATCTAAAAAAATATATAATATAATATACTTAATTTAGTAGAAAATGATGCAAATCCCACTACTTACTGTGATATGGTCAACCTAAGAGTGGCATGTCTCAATTTTGAGACATGGCCTAAAATAATTTGTAAAACGGATGACCAACATGAATATAACATATACAGTAAGGTGACAATGAGTTGGATCTTAATTGGATTCGGATCGAACTTGGATATGTTCCTGTGAATCCAAATCCGGTCCATTTAAGTAATTGGACCTATTTTAAGATCCAAATCTGGTCCATTTAACTAATCGGACCTATTTTAAGATATTTGGAGCGAATCGGATCTCGGATCTGACCCGCTCCATTGAGTGCCCTAAATCCAAACAGTGCCCGGTAGAGAAATAAATAGCTCTGACACGTGGGGCCAATGTCACAAAGGACCTCATATAGTGAGGCTTTTTCAACTATTATCCCGGCTCTCAGAGATATATGATTAACGGTTTAGATAGCCAGATCATGGCTCGCCATGTCAAAACTACTAATGAGCAACTAAGAAGGCCAAGGGGTGATGAAAGTAATGTTAAGGCTGCCGACTGGGGAATCGGATTGCGAACGGAGTTACTCAGGACACTCTTATCATCCTGGGTAAACTCAGTTGGGCCACTGTGAATGTATGTGGCTTATCTACACCGTCCATTCGTTTTTCCAGCTCAGATTAACGGTTATTAACGGTTGAGCCCAAACTTGAAGCATATCCAAATCTCAAGTTGATCATACCCAGGAAACAGTGGGAATAATGATTTCCACCGTTTAAACCTTCATAGGGCCCACAGTGATGTTTATTTGTCATCCAACCTGTTCATAAGATCACAAATACATGGATGAAGGGAAACCACAAATATCAGCTTGATCCACAACTTTTGTGACCTTCAAGAAATTTTCAATAGTACAGGTTCAATGCACACTGTTTCCTGTGGTGTGGGCCACTTGAGCTTTGTATATGATTAAATTTTTGTCTAAAGCCCTTAAATTATGTGTTAAAATGGATGGACAGAGTGGATAAAATACATAAATCATGGTAGACCCCACAGAGTTTACTCAGTACGCTAAGCGTCCTGAGTAACTCCGTTCGCAATCCGCTTCCGCCGACTGGCGACCATCCTCCACGAGGACCAAGCTAGAGCGGGCGGTCCTGTCAGGGATCTGTGGGGGCCCACCATTATGTATATGTTTTACCTAGGCTGTCTATCCATTTTAGGTCGAGAGTATAAAAGGGAAGAAGATTGAAGTCTCAAGTGGACCACACAACAGGGAAATTGACGCAGGGAGGACGTGGTAGGTCGATCACCGTCTCCCTAACCGATAGTTTCTCGAATCCACGAGAAGAACTAAAAGATAAAAAGAGGAAATAAATTCCAAATAATTAATTTATTGATAATTGAATGAATAAAAACGGAATTACAATGCATATAAATAGGAAACTAAACCCTAGGTAAAGTATCAAAATCCAATTCCAACTAAAACTCCTAGAAAACGCAACTTACTATAAATAGTAAACTTACTATTTATAGAAGTCGTTCAATCCTACTAGAACTCTTGGTTTTCGGCCAAAAATAGAAAGTTATCAAACGGCCTCAACCACGTTGTTCTACGAAATATTCTAAGCCCTTTTCATGTTGGGCACTAACTCTAAAACCCTACAGATGCAAAGTTATGATCGAATTAAAACTTACTATAAATAGTAAAAACGAAAATAAACTAGCCTAATGACCGTCGATACGGTCGATTCTCGCGATTCCGGGTTGGGCAACCCGGCATAGCGGGTTGGTTGGCTAAAGTAGCTCGAGCTACCCCAAATTGATATATTATACGTCCCGTAACTCATTCCGGATTGTGAGATACGACCGATTCACGGTCCTGACGGTCCGGATCACTTTCGGCCCCGTCCGGTCTTCTTTTGCTCCATCTGGGCCATGAAATAGTCAGCGACCCGTCCTACATCAGTCTCCTCCACTTCGAAAGAACTCGACCCCGAGTTCTCGTCCAGCTTTGGTTCATGATATTCGTACAGATCTGCCACGTTGAAAGTCCTTGAAATCTCCATGTCATCTGGAAGATCAACAACGTAGGCATTGTCATTGATCTTGCGAATGATCGGTACCGGTCCAATCTTCTTGTGTTTCAACTTGTTGTAGGTCCCGGTAGGAAATCGCTCTTTACGTAGGTGGACCATCACCTGATCTCCTATTTCGAACACTTTGGCGCGCCGATGCTTGTCGGCCGCTTCTTTGTACTTCTCGTTCGAAGCCTGTAATTTGTTGCGCACGTCTGCATGTATGTCCATGATTCGGTCTGCCATATGTTCAGCTGTAACGCTCATGCCCGGAAGCTTGGGCAGGGGAACGCACCCATAAACAATCTGGAACGGAGATTTTCCTGTCGATCGGTTTACCATGTTGTTGAACGCAAACTCTGCTTGAGCCAGGGCCATGTCCCACTACTTCGGTTTGTCACCTGAAAGGCAACGGATGAGATTGCCCAATGTGCGGTTGACGACCTCAGTCTGTCCATCTGTTTGTGGATGATAAGTACTGCTGAAGTGAAGTCGTGTACCGAACCGATTCCACAAGGCTCGCCAAAAGTGGCTAATGAACTTTGTGTCCCGGTCTGAAGTGATCGTCTTAGGAATCCCATGTAGTCGCACAACCTCTCTGAAGAAAAGGTTCGCAACGTGTATCGCATCAAAGGTCTTCTTACACGGAATAAAGTGTGCCATCTTGGAGAATCGGTCTACCACCACGAACACTGAGTCCATGCCGCGTTGTGTACGTGGGAGCCCTAATATAAAATCCATAGATAAATCCTCCCAAGGGGCATCTGGCACGCGTAATGGCATGTAAAGACCTGTATTTTGAGATTGTCCCTTAGCGGTTTGACAAATATGACATCGTTGTACCGCCCTGCCCACATCACGAGCAAGTTGCGGCCAGTAATACCGCTCTTCCACCATCGCTCGAGTCTTATCTCGTCTTAGATGACCGCCGAGGCCACCGCTGTGCAGCTCGATAATAATTTTGTCCCGTAACGAACTCTGCGGGATGCAAAGTCGATTTCCTTTGAAGAGGAAACCATCTTGAATTA
Source organism: Liriodendron chinense (assembly GCA_003013855.2). Classification (NCBI taxonomy): domain Eukaryota; kingdom Viridiplantae; phylum Streptophyta; class Magnoliopsida; order Magnoliales; family Magnoliaceae; genus Liriodendron; species Liriodendron chinense. Next base: position 1,320,127 of record PVNU02000473.1, on the reverse strand, counting down.
GAAGGTCACTCGGGTGCCCTTCTTAGCACTTTTTCCATGCATCTGCAAAATCCTCGTCCTCGGCATAAAGTTCCTTGAGGCAGTCGAACCCGATCACCTCACTGCTCACTGTAATAAGAAGGGATGCACGTCGGCTTAGTGCATCTGCCACCTTGTTCTGCTGCCCTGATTTGTGTTTCAAAACGAACGTGAATTCCTGTAAAAACGAAATCCATCTAGCATGCATACGATTCACGTTAGTCTGAGTATTGATAAATTTTAAGGCCTGATGATCAGTGTACATTATAAATTCCCTTTGAATAAGATAATGGCGCCAATAGCGCAGTGCTTGAACCACTGCATATAATTCAAGTTCATAGGTCGACCACTTTTGTCGTGCGTCGCTGAGTTTCTCACTGTAAAAGGCAACCGGCCTGCCCTCCTGAGAAAGGACTCTCCCAATGCCGACAATAGATGCGTCGCATTCTACCTCAAATAGCTTGTCGAAATTAGGGAGTACCAGAACCGGGGTAGTGGACAACCGATGTTTAATTTCTGCAAAGCTCTTCTCAGCCCCTTCGGTCCATTGAAACGGACCCTTCTTCATACAGTCGGTAATCGGCGCGACGATACTGCTGAAGTTCCGCACAAATCGACGATAGAAGGTCGCCAACCCATGAAAACTTCGTACCTCATGAATGTTTGTCGGAGTCGGCCAATCCCGAATAGCTCGTACCTTTTCTTCGTCCACTCGGATACCCGTGGACGACACGATGAACCCCAGAAACAATAATTGATCAGTTAAGAAGCTACACTTTTTCAGATTTAAGTATAGCTTGTTGTCGGCCAACACTTGTAGCACTTTTCTGATGTGGGTCATGTGCTCCGTTTCATCCTGACTGTATATTAGAATGTCGTCAAAGTAAACGACAACGAAACGGCCAATGAACGGCTTCAACACTTGGTTCATTAAACGCATGAAGGTGCTTGGTGCGTTGGTCAAACCGAAGGGCATAACCAGCCACTCATATAGCCCTTCCTTGGTCTTGAAGGCCGTTTTCCACTCGTCACCTGGCCTAATACGGATTTGATGGTATCCACTCCGTAAGTCCAGTTTCGAGAACACCTTGGAGCCCTCGAGCATGTCCAGTATGTCATCCAATCGCGGTATTGGAAATCGATATTTAACTGTTATTTTATTGATCGCGCGGCTATCAATGCACATACGCCATGTTCCGTCCTTCTTTGGGGTAAGGAGTGCCGGAACGGCACACGGGCTCATGCTCTCTTTAATAAGACCCTTACGGATCAGTTCCTCCACCTGTCCCTGTAGAATTTCACCCTCTTTCGGACTCATCCGATAGTGTGGTCGGTTGGGTAGACTGGACCCTGGGATAAGGTCGATGTGATGTTGTATGTCTCGCATGGGAGGCAACTCATCTGGTAACTCTGCAGGCCAAGTACTTCGAAATTCTTCTAGCAGCGGTTTAAGGCGTTGAGGAATATTAGAGGATCCTGGCTCCTCGCCTTTTACCATAACCGCATAAATCTCGCCTGTTTCCTTTGATTCCTTAACAAACTCGCGAATGGTAAGGAGAGAGTTCCCCTCCACTTTAGAAGCTTCAGGGTGTTTGTCTGGTGTCATAGGGGCCAAAACAATTTTTCGACCATCCTTGGTGAACATGTATATGTTTTCCCGTCCACTGTGGGTCACATCTCGATCTGATTGCCATGGCCGCCCAAGTAACATGTGGCAGGCTTCCATATCAACCACATCACAGAGGACCTCGTCCTTATAGCTTTTACCAATGGAAAATGAAATAATGCATTGATGAGTTACCTTGGTTTCGTTCACCTTCTTGATCCAGCCGATAGAGTAAGGGGTAGGGTGCTTTGTCATAGGCAGATGTAACTTATCCACCATAATTCTCGAGACAATATTTTCGCTACTCCCACTGTCTATGATCACGTCACAGACTTTGCCATGCACGGTGCACTTTGTGCGAAAAATATTATGTCGTTGTGGGTGCACCTCCTTCCTGGGGGCGTAAAGTAGTCGTCTTACTACTAGCGATTCCCATGATCTTCAGTCAGCCAATCGACATCTTCTGTGTCCCCCTCTTCGGCCTGTTCCAATTCAGGGTTATCTTCTGTTGGCTCACCTTCCACACCGCCTTCATTCGTAGTTAAGTGTGCTGCAGGGCGTTGAGGGCAAGCGTTCGACCAGTGACCTGGTTGGCCACAACGGAGACAATGGTCTGGTCTTGGCCGACCATATGGATTGGGGATCCTGCTGGAACCCGCTGTAGTGGGAGCTGTACGTTGAGGTCTTGAGGAACCGCTTCCCCAGTCCCGGTTCGTGACCGTAGGAGGTTGAGGACGCCCTCCTATAGGCTCCTTGCCTTTGGCCAACGTTGTATCTTGAGTGGGTCCGGTGTTGGGATTTCGTGTTGCCGGATAGGGTCGAGCAGGGGGCCGTGACAACTGTGTTTCTGCTCGAGTGGCCAATTGGTTGGCCTCACTCAACGTCCAAACGGGATGCATCTGGACTCGATCCTGGATTGCAAATCGCAACCCACCAATGAATCGTGATACTTGTTGTGCCTCTAATTCCGATAAATTATTCCGTGTAGCCAATCGTTGGAATTCTTCAAGATATTCGGCTACGGTTCTATTTCCCTGACGACAATTTTGGTATTGTTGGAACAAAATTTGTTCATAGTCGTTAGGGAGGAATCGAGCTCTAAGAAGCTGTCTCATCCGAGGCCATGTTCGGATGGGTGTCTTATTCTGACGGGTGCGGGAAACCTGTAAGTTTTCCCACCATGCTGAAGCACCGGATTTAAACTTATATGCAACTAGCTTTACCTTCTTGTCGTCCGGCACGTCCATATAGTCGAAGTATCGCTTGACCTCTGCCAGCCAGTCGAGGAACTCCTCTATTCGAAGTAGGCCATTAAAGCTGGGAAGATCAGCTTTGCCCCGATAATCTCGTTCTGCTCGTTCCACACGCTCATTCCCTAGCGCCGGTCGTCGTACGAACATGTCTTCGACCTCGTCATCGCTTGGTTCTGAATCGTCTGACGTAACCCTACGGTTATCCACCTGGGGTGTTCTACGGACAACAGGATTGTCCCGTATAACAACTGTTGGTGGTTGTTGGTCGCCTTGGGCTCGAAGAGGAGCTAGCGATGCTGCAATCTGGTCGAGGGTCGCCTGTATACCTTGCAGGATCAACCGGTTCTCCCGTCGTGCTGCTTCGAATGCTGCCTCGAAGGCTGTCGTCGTTAGATAGTCCCTTGGAGCACCGTCCTTAGGATGAGAATCCAACCCTTCATTAGAGGCCATCGTCCTGAGAAAGAAACCTCGCTCTGATACCAATGACGCAGGGAGGACGTGGTAGGTCGATCACCGTCTCCCTAACCGATAGTTTCTCGAATCCACGAGAAGAACTAAAAGATAAAAAGAGGAAATAAATTCCAAATAATTAATTTATTGATAATTGAATGAATAAAAACGGAATTACAATGCATATAAATAGGAAACTAAACCCTAGGTAAAGTATCAAAATCCAATTCCAACTAAAACTCCTAGAAAACGCAACTTACTATAAATAGTAAACTTACTATTTATAGAAGTCGTTCAATCCTACTAGAACTCTTGGTTTTCGGCCAAAAATAGAAAGTTATCAAACGGCCTCAACCACGTTGTTCTACGAAATATTCTAAGCCCTTTTCATGTTGGGCACTAACTCTAAAACCCTACAGATGCAAAGTTATGATCGAATTAAAACTTACTATAAATAGTAAAAACGAAAATAAACTAGCCTAATGACCGTCGATACGGTCGATTCTCGCGATTCCGGGTTGGGCAACCCGGCGTAGCGGGTTGGTTGGCTAAAGTAGCTCGAGCTACCCCAAATTGATATATTATACATCCCGTAACTCATTCCGGATTGTGAGATACGACCGATTCACGGTCCTGACGGTCCGGATCACTTTCGGCCCCGTCCGGTCTTCTTTTGCTCCATCTGGGCCATGAAATAGTCAGCGACCCGTCCTACATCAGAAATAGTGGGGATTAAATTCCTACCGTTGAAAACTTTCTAGGGCCCACCGTGATGTTTATTTGCCATCCAACCAGTTCATAAAGTCACATAGATATGTACGAAGGAAAAACATAAATATCAGCCTGATCCAAAACATCTGTGCCCCCAAAGAAGTTTTCAACGGTAACCTTTCAATTCCCACTGCTTCCTGTTGTGTGGTCCATTTGACCTTTAAATCTCGCTCATTTTTTAGCTCATCTAATAAAATGGTTTATAAAAATTGATGAACGACGTAGATAAAACATATACACCACGGTGGGCTTCACAGACTCCGTCTCTAGCTAGGTCCTGGTGAGGGTGGTACCGGTACCCCATCCGCCCTCTAATAAAGTAGGAGAATGCTAAGCAATAAGAGGAACTAGGTAGAATCCTCGAGCATCAGAACGTGAACAGTGCCCTGATGTATCCTTAGTGGTAAAAGGGTCCAGTACCGATTCAGGTGCTCATCTTATGGGACCCACAAAGGATGGGGAATGACCCAAACTCTCCTAGATTAGAAGAAGCTAGCCACCCAGTTGATGTTACTGAATATTTGTACGCCGTTTGAAGCCTCTTTTGTAAGAGATTTTTGAGAACCCTAATCGATGGTAAGGCCAATCAGATCAACGGCCCCGATCACTGAACCATGGACCCGTTTGTACAGAATGGTCGGTCCATCAGGACAATTCACGTTCTTACACGCACGGACTACACAGAACAGACCCTATTACTCCACGAACTAGATAACTATGCAAGCTCTGGCCCGGTAGCTTTCCCCAGAACAGAATCTTTCTTTCCGCCCACTTAAAAACGCCGTAATAGCAGTCGTCAGACTCTTTGCTCACCAGTCAACAGATTATACAAAAAACTTCCAATCGCTATCTTATCAACTTATTATAACATGCATTATAGACACGCACTACATTATTTTTTCACATATGGCGTTGGATGTGAACTTTTACATACAACATCGGAGCCGTGCAAAAGGGGGGCCGCGTCATAATCACCTGGGGCAAAAAACCAGCGTGGTCCGTCCATCAAGTGTGATACACCGTTTGAAATCAATGGACGGCTGGAGGTCTGACTTAATTTATGCTTGTGGCCTGCCTAATTAGCGGATCATTCCAATTTTCACTCCAGATGATATTCATCGCATGGCCCACGTTATTCACTGCTCGGATGCTCCAGCGAAAGAAATAATATGATCATAGATAAGCAGTTAACTATAGAGTGAGTTCGCCACACCATACGGAAGCATCAGCAATTTACACGAGCAACACCACTTGATCTATCTTACCCTTAGATTACCAAATCTAGAAGGTTGCATCCGGAGCATAGAGCTGAGGATTAGTTAATCTCGGGGAAGGGATGGCGATGAGCGGTGTGGATTTCTTGATAACAATCCCAAATTTCTCCAAAAGATCAAGCTCCGTCCCCTCTGGCAACGCCCACTCGAACGAATGCAGTAGCGATGCCAACACATGCATTAACATCTTCTCTGCCAAAGGGAGCCCAGCACAGATTCTCCTCCCAGACCCGAATGGAATGTAACGGAAATCGTTACCGTTGAAATCCCATTTCGTGGCATCCGTCAAGAACCTCTCCGGTCGGAACTCGAATGGACGGTCCCAAGCTTCCGGGTCCCTATGTATGGCCCATGCATTAACCAAGACGCGGGTGCCCTTAGGGATGGTATAGCCACCCACATTGCATGAAGCACTTGGGCTTCGTGGGATGAGTAACGGGAGAATCGGGTGCAGCCGGAGAACCTCTTTCAAGACCGCGTCTAAGTAGCGTAGTTTCCGCAAATGAGACTCTTCAACTGTGTTATTTTTGCCTACCACTTGCTCTAATTCCTCTTGAACTTTTCTCATGATGTCTGGATGAGATAAGAGCTCGGACAGGGCCCATTCGACCGTAGTCGATGTGGTCTCGGTCCCGCCAACCACCACGTCCTGTTGAACCAGTTTTATATGGTCATCTACAACTATGTTGCATGCAAGTGAAGCTAGGGTTAAAAGAGGCAGAAAAAAGAAATGGATTTCGTTTTGCCCCGGTCACGGCTCACTGCGGACCACATGCTGAGATGTTCCATGATCTCAACCGTCCACGTTCTGTATTTCATCTTTTTACAGACCAGCATGCGAAAGTTATGCTGATCGGATGACTATATGTGGATGGACTCATTGGCGGCTCATTGAACTCCAAACTTATGGAAATAGAAAAGAATATGGACGGTTCAATTCACCATCTTAGCATTTAACGACCCTAAAATTTCGGTAGGAAAATTTTCTTTTAGGAGCAAAAATGGGTTTAGCTAAATAAATTTAAGATGATAAACAAAAGAAAAGCATTGACTGATTGGTTAAAGCCCTCTTAAGCGAGAGGGAAGATCAGGGATCGAGTCCTATCATTAACAAGAATTTAATTTTCTTATCTTGCGGCTAGATCAAGTAGGTGTTCTTTCTATTTTATTTAAGTAGGCCAGATCCAGCCAATGAACGGGTCGGGTCGTCCGTCCGTTCATTGTACGGATCTAGGGACCTTATGTTTATCTTAACCCTTGAATATGTGATCACGATTGATGAGCCTCAAAATTCAGATCGAATGGACCTTCAGATGGGCCACATCGATTGGATGAATAATAGCCTTTATAATTCTTTTATTATGGTTTTATTTTATTATTAAATCAACTATGATGAATGTATAGTGTTCCAAAATTTTATTGGGCCCACAATGAGGTGGCCGACCCAATGGTCGGACCAGATCTCTCGTAGACCCCACATACAATTTTTAATAAAATAATAATAATAATAATAAATATAAAAGAAAAAAAAAGAAAAGAAAAAAAAAAGAAAAAAAGAAAAAAAGAAAAAGTGGCTGGACGTCCAGCGTCTCTGACGCTGGAATGTCCAGCGTTGGACTTCAAACAAGGGTGACGTGGGGGCCCCACTCATGGGACCCACCTTGATGTATTTTGTACATCCACTCCGCCCATTTATTTCTCTATTTCATTTTAGGATGGGGGTTCGAATTTGGACCCAAACTGAGGTCCGAGCGGGCCACACCATCTGAAACAAACTAATGGTGAAAACTTATAAAATAAAAATGAAATTTAAAAAGGTAGAAATTGACAGCGGTCCACTCGTGGACCCCATTGTGATGAAATCAATAGATCCAAGCCGACCATATGTTGTAGTATAATGTTTTACAGCTTGGGTCCAAAAATCAGATAAATCCGAATCTCAGGTGGCCCACACCACTTAAAATATTAATGATAACAACACACATGGTTGAGGCAGTCCGATTTTGGATTGCTGTCTACTTTTGTGACCCATTTGATGACATTTTAAGAAATCTAATCCGTCCAATATCTTAATAAATAAGTTTTCTAGTTAAGGATAAAAAATGGCCCGTACAGGATATTCCAGTGGGCCATACCAAGATAAACAGTGGGGACAACACCTGTCCACTGGTTGGGAGCTTGTGGGCCCTACTGTGTAGTTTTTGAAAAATCCGATCCACCCAATCTCTGGAGTAATGAATTATTAGTCTTGTGACAAAAAATCAGACCAATCAGAGTTCCAAGTGGGCCATGCCAAGTGAAATAGTGGGGAGGTACAGTATGGATTCTCATAAATGAATCATTTTAGGATATCCTACGACAAAATCCTTACAAAATATAATCAATCATATTTGGTAGTATACATTGGGGAACTTATGACCAAGTATAGGATGACCCACCAGTCAAGTGGGCCGTACCATCAGAAAATAGAAAAAAAGAGCCATTCCTTTTGGAAACGTAGGTCGCAATAATCAAATCCGGACCGTCCATTAAGGAACCAAAACTCAATAAAGTATAATCCAAATTGAAAATAAGTATATTAAGGTTAGATTGGTGATTTGTAAATATAAATTACATTTATTGTAGATTCAGGACCGATTCTACTCAGGACGTGACACAATTAACAAAGTAATCACCACTATCAACAGGTGAGTACATCCCAACACGTTTCCTAGTCATTTTAATTAAGTAAGTTGTGTAATGGATGCAATATGTAATATTGATTAATTCATGCTTATTTAAATATTATTTAAATAATTTCTATTTATAAATGTCATGAAAGATTGCCTCTCAAAATGAGAGATGAAATGTACGGACGTGAATTATTGTATGGCTGTAAATTATTGCATGCATTATGAATTATTGTGCCTGGAGTTCGACTCTGGAAGACCGGTAGGTACTTAAGTACCCGATTACCCAGGGACCATCCTAGAAGCCCACTAATATGTGGAAGTCCGCCCTACAAGGAAGGGGGAGCCGATTGATGGGATCCAATCGAAGCAAGTGGAAGACTGAATATATGCCCACTTGATGCATCATTTCATTCATTCTTGCATTAATTATATGTTACCTATATTTGATGGCATGTGTCTATCCTGCTTAATTGAAATGCATGTGAACCGTATTAGGTTACTCACTGGGCTTTCCAGCTGACGTTGTGGATTAAAAATATACAGATGATGTGGACGTTGAACCTTCAGAGAATGCCCCTGATAATGAGATGGGACCACTAGAGGAACCGCAGGACTATTGGCCTAATTTAACCGAGGAAGAAGTGGTGGCCCTGAATCAAGACGTTTAGACTAGTTTCTTTTATTTTATTATTTTCAATAATTAGTAGACATCTAATAAAGTCCCAAATGGGTGGACTTAGTTTATGGTTGAATACTTCATGAATAAATGATAACTTAGTATTTCATCATTTTATGCCTCTTAAAGTTGTTTAACGTTATAAATGCACTTAGTGCACCAGTTATACCCCGTAAACTGGGCCGGAGGGTGCACACTCTGAGTCCGGATTTCAGGGCGTGACACAGCATGTGGGCCCCAATGGAAAGAAACGTGCTGGGATCCTAACCCCTGGGTCTCACTTGGAGAGATCGATGGATAATCAGAATGATCCGATACATTCACTCTTAAGTTGTTCAGAAAGGGCTATGATCCAATAACCGGACGCGGATTGGGTATTACCTCCGCCCGTTCTTGGCTAGGAACAGACAGGGGCTATGAGGGGCCACCGTGATGTATGGATTTTATCCACACCGCCCATCCATTTTGCAACATCATTTTACCAAATAGGCCAAAAAATGAGGTAATTCCAAGGCTCACCTTGACCACACAAAGGGTATCAAACACTTACTATTGAAGCTATTAGTGGCCACAGAAATTTTGGATCAAGCTGATATTTGTGTCTTTCCTTCATCCAGCTTACACGCAGAAAAGAGGGTGAGATTGGAACGACTCATCATCGATCCTTACCGCATAAATGTCATAAAAAAAATTCAACTGGATCTGATCCTTAAGCGGGCGACGGTGGTACAAGATAAGTGAACGGTTAATAGGAAATTGTCCACTAGTCCGAATTCTTTGCCCCACCTGATGATCAGATCTTCGTGATTTTTGATAAATGGCATCTACATGGTAGGGCCCACCCTAATGAGCGGCCCTTTTGTTATGTAGGAAAGAAAGATTTACCATAAGCAGGGCCCTGAGGTGGGTCATGGTGATGCGTTTCTTCGGATCTTCATCGTCCATTAGCTGCATCAATAATTGCAGGAAATCCTTGCTTTCTAGACTCTTCTCATTCCCTTCTGCTTTCGCCATTTTCCTCCGTTGATCTATGACCGAGTCGAATATCTGATCAAACCACAGCGACAGCCTCTTCATCCGCCGATCCAACCCTTGCAAGTCGAACCGGGCTATAACCGGGAAAATATCGGAAATATTCGGTTTTCCCATCAGCTCGACGGATTCCTCCACCACCCTCCGAAACTCAGCCCCCACCTTAGTCCTCTCCTCGCCCTTGAGTGTCCCACCCCAAATCATGTTCATGATCACATTGAGAACGGTCAGGAACATTTGCTCACGGATGCTGATCGGCGTGCCCATTTTTGTGTAGATGTCACAAACAGTCCGACGGACCTCCTGTCGGCGGAGAGTGTAGTATGAATCGAGTATGGTGTTGCTCATCATCTCGCGGACGAATAGCCTCCGTTGGATGCGCCAATCATTACCGTACGCACTCCAAGCAATGTCCATGCCACCGTAAGAGATGGTCAGTGCTGTGATCGGCGCATCCCTGTTGGCGAAGACTGCATCGTGGTCTCTCATCACCTCCTTTGCGAGGGAAGGCGAATTTAATACCACACAGAGCTTGTTGCCCAGCTGAAGCCTGAAGATCGGACCGTATATCTTCGTTAACCTGAAAAAATAGAGTTGCAGCTCAGGTTCTACGAACGGAAGATTACCGATCAACGGCAACCCTGGTGGGCCAGGAGGCAACAACCACAACAGCTTCTCCTTCCTTGATTTCTTGATGACCCATGTGTACCACGAGACCGTGAATGCCGTGACGAAGATCGTGAGAATGAATTTCGCCCATCCATCTTTCTCATCAGTCTCTTCTAACCACCATAACCACATCTGTGATATTGTGGCCGTGATCCTTCGACCATGATCAAAAATCATAATTTCTCTCAGGAAGTAAAAAAATATGCTGATTGCAAAGTATAACCAACTTGCTTACGAAATAGCTTATGTTATAAGGTTTTGTAAGAAAATACATGGCAGCAAAGTACAAAAACTCTCGGTAATGAGTGCGGATCGTCTGTGTTGAAGGCGCAAGAAATTCCAGCGCCATTGCTTCTCATTGGTCCACGTCATCCCAGAGGACTATGGCTGACGAGATACTACACAGCATCATTTTTAGCGTGTGTAACTTCTTTGGGTCCCACAATGATTTATTTTTCATATCCACACTGTCCATCAATTTTTAAAGATAATTCTAGAGCATTAACCCAAAATCGAGGCATATCCAAAATTCGAGTAAACCACGTCAAAGAAAGTAGCCAAGATTGAATGGAAACCGTTGACACCTTCCTAGGGTCTACTGTTACGTTTATTTGCTATCTAGCCTTTTAATAATGTTACACATACCTTCATGAAGGGAAAACACAAATATAAGTTTGATAAGAGCCTCCTATAGCCCCAAGAAGTTTTCAACAGTAGGCGTTCAATTCAGACTGTTTCTGTAAGGTGGCTCGGTTGAGCTTGGTTCTGCCTCAATTTTTTTGTCTACTTCAATAAAATGGTATGAAAAAAATGGCTGGACGGTGTGGATCTGATAAATACATCATAATTGGGCCCACTGAAGTTTCACATATAAATACTTTCCGTTTTCTTCTCTCGCCGGAATGTGCTGCACCATGGGAGCATATTAGGTGAGAGACAGGCCTCACCTAAGACCGTACGGCTCTTTCAGTGGTGCCCACCTTGTCATGTATATTCTATATCCACCCCGTTCATCCGTTTTTCGGGATCATTTTAAAGAATTATCCAAAAAATGAAACAGTGGTGGCTTACCATTACCTATGCCACAGGAAAAAGTGGTGACTTACCAATAACGGGCCACAAAAGTTTTGTATCAAGCTGATATATGATTTTCCTCTTCATCCAGGCTTATGTGAACTTGTCAACAGATTGGATGTCAAATAAAAACCATAGAAACATTAAGGTGATTCCCAAGAAGTTTTTAATAGTAGGACGTTCAATCACAACTTTTTCCTAGAGTATGGTCCACCTGATGATTGGATATTCTTAAATTTTAGCAGAATCCTCTAAAATGATCTGAAAATGCGGATGTACAGAGTGGATGTAGAATAAACAAATCAAGGTGGGCCCCACAGTAAGGGTTGCACCAGTCTTGGGTGATACCCGGTCTAACCTAATCCGCTCCCCAGCATCGCACAGCAAGCGCCGGAGGTGTGAAATTTAAGTGGGCTCCACGATGATGTATTTGTTAGATCCACACCGTCAATTCATTTTTTCATTTCATTATAGGACTATGAACCCAAAAACAATGGCAGATTTAAAGTTAAAGTGGACCACATCATTGAGGACAGTAAGAATTAATGCTACCATTGAAAACTTCTGGGGGCCACATAATGCTCTTATCAAGCTGATATTTTCATTTTAACTTCATCTAGGCATCTGCGATCTTATGAATAGGTCAGATGGAAAATAAGCCTCGATGTTGGCCCTAGAAAAGTTTCAACGGAAGTTTGTTCAATTCCGACTGCTTTATGTGATGTGATCCACTTGAGGTTTGGATGTAACTCGTCTTTGGGATCGTGCTCTAGATTTATCTGGAAAAATTGATGGACGGTATGGATTTAACAAAAAAATCATGGTGGGATCTAAAAGAAGTTTCACACGTTAAAAGTGGGTTGTGTAGTTAGCAATGTATGTGGAAGAGAAAAATCCGGTGTATATTAGTAGATGGAGTCATCGAAAATGACGTGGACTAATGAGAAGCAATGGCGCTGGAATTTTTTGTGTCTTCAACACAGACTATCCGCACTCCTCGGTAATATAAAATCAAGGAATCCGGATCCTCTACGCGGAGAAATCCTGTTTTGCTCCTCACTGATTGGTCTAGGTCAGCCTGGCACTATCAGTGCACAGATGCGCTGATAAGGTTAGGCTAACCTGGACCAATCAGGTCAGTAGCAGCAGGGTTTCTCTGCTTGAGCCGCGCAGAGGATTGAGATTCAAAAGCAAGGTGCACAAGTATTACAAATCACATCTATACCTGGTACTTACAACTTAAACATTGCATCTACAAAAACTCAATTAAGACTTACCATTAAAATAGTACTACGATAATGCACCCCACATAGACACAACACCTAACACATCAAGACTACTCACAACTCCTCACTACTTCCCAGGTACCTCATGATAAGTTGACAACCCTCTATTTATAACTTCTTCATACAGCTAATTACAATTTAAATTACAAGGAGGTGAAAAACTCCGTGTAGGCCATGTTGGAAGATGATGTTTAGAAAACTATTTAAAAATATAAAATTAAAATGAGAAACAAATTAGAAAATTTATTGTTTTGTAGAAATCGAAGCGTGATTTGAAATCACTTGGCTTGAAATCGAATTTTTCCTCCTTGGACCGCGTCCTAAATGTAACAAGATTTTTCAGGCAATCGACCTCCAAGATACAACGATTATCACCTAGTCCCAGCGGTGCACTCACTGTACACGGGCTCAAACTATTTGTATAGTCTTAACCTGAATGACAAGATACTTAAACCATTCTTAAAGCATTTTTCCATTTTTGTTAAAATCAGATGAACAAAGTTTATTTATAGACTTTGAGTGGACACCCTTAGGGTGTAGAGACACCCTTTCATAAAGGATTGTGACATTTGAGTTTAAACGCCATTGGTGTATCCCTTGGGATTGAAAAAACACAACCTTTCAAAACAAAAGTAAAGGAATGCAACCCTTCGAACTTATATGAAAAGACATATCCGCCCGTGCAAGCATGCATCCACTCATGTCCATCGCCATAGCCCGGCCCGATGGAAATTTTGAAACACTAATTTATTTTTAAAATAACTTAAAAAATACAACAATCCACCACATGTTTCAAAATTTTTGACATTTCAGGTTAAGAAATTAAGAAGAGTTGTGTAATAGTCTCGATGTCTATTCGACTTTAATCGACATTTAGAGTAAGCAAAACATGTTTATATGAATTATATGACTATCGGTTTTTAACTTGACTCTTGAAGCGTAAACGGCTATACATGCTATTCACACAACTTTTCCGCTACAATTAGTTCTGTGGTTTGGTGCCTTTTGGCCATGCACCTTTACCTAGATTTTCATAAGTGCTCTATAGAAATGACCTATATATTCTCATAGGAAGTGTAGACACCCCAACTTCGGCTATAAAGCTGGTCGAGATGGCTGGATGGATGGAGGTCCATACCCTCAAACCGTAGGTCCAAACCCAGTTGACTCACCCATAAAAACCCCAATCCATAGCCCAAGTTAAGCCTAAACCCAGTCAACTCACCATTAAACATCAACTCGAAAAACCACCTACAGAAAAAACCAGTCCAGAATTTTCCAAAAAGTCAACTTGGTGAGTCAACCTAATCCTTACCCCCCAGTTGACTCACCTTGTCAACCCATCCTTCAAACCCAGTCAATTTACTTAATTTTGATCCACAGCTTCGGAGCAACTCCGAACCTCGGACCTGAGGATTTCTTGCTTTGGGTTTAGAGTTCATACGCTTCGAAGTCGGAGCTGAGTGTCTGTACGGGCGGCCCCTAGGGGGTTGTCCAAATTTATTTATCGAAGTTGCCACTCTTCGCAGCTATAAACACCCCCTCTCCTTCTCATTTATAGCATCCATCAGCTTCGAGTCTTCCTATCTGAAAAGCGACTCATCTCCACCCCTTTAATTCATTCCTTCACCAAGGAGAGCCCGAGTGAGAAGAGTCTAGCTCAAACAAGCACTCGTCATATATCCCTGTACAAGCATTTGATCAGGTTTTAGCGTATGCTCTGAGGTTCGCCGGCTCGCCCTGAACTTGCCCATCAAAAACTCTGACCGATCAAACACACATCATGCATCTCGCATAAAGTACCTGTTAGTTCGAGCGTATGTCTAGGCTTACCTGTCTAATTGGAACCTGCCCATCAAAAACTCTTACTGTTCAGAACTATATTCATGCATTATATCATTTACGAGAATGTATGAGTATTAGTTTAAACTTTCAAGTATTAGCTAGTTAAATTTTGTGAAGTAAAGACCATACATCTGTACTAGTAAAGTGGGTGCCTAACACCTCCTTCTCACCCTGTAACTATGATTCCTTACCTCGTGTTAGAACTAGGAAATGAACACAAGGGACATTTTCCTGAAATGTGTTATTTTGTTGCTCTGGGGTTCTGAATAATAGAAACATTCGTAGATAATCACAAACATTCACAAAAGTACGTAAGAGAAGAGATATCGCAAGGCGAATTTTATTCCAGAGATTTTGAGATCTTGTACATTCCAGGCCGTGGTCTAGCACGAGCCCTTAATTACATCGAATGATCGATGACCCTTGATTGGAAGGCAAAAGACTAGTCAGCGGGGACTATGGTCTCAGAGTTCTTTGGTCATGGAGACCTGTGTTTGGGTGGTCGTAGAGACCTGTATTTGTACGGTCACGGAGACCTGTATTTGTACGGTCACGGAGACCTGTATTTGTATGGTCACGGGGACCTGTATTTGTTGTGTTTCGTTAAGGATTAATCCTTCTTCGTACGAGTCGGATGTCTATGTCCCATGTTTTGACCGGAGATCCGGGCTGAGACTGTCAGGGTTTATGGCCGGAAAGGACGACTCTGGGCCCGCGCCTATCAATGTATGGACAGGTGACCTCGGGAAGTCCATTTGCAGTTGTGTGAACCTGAGCAGCTCAACCAGCGGATGCCGTTTTGGATGGGTAGGGCACCGACTGTTCTTGAAGTATCAATCTCTAACAAATTGTGTGTAATAATTTAGAACTCTCCTGATATGGTTTATCGTAGTAACCATAGTCCTCTTTGGTTAGTCTGGGCCCGAATTCGGGTCATATTTTGATAGTACATGCAATGGTAATACATTGGTATGGTTCTGGGCGTTGGCGGCCTCTCTTCAGGAGAATCGCTCCATTCAGCTCGTAGGATCGGATCGGATCCCGAAGGTTCATGTTCTGCTCATTGGGTGGCCCGGATGGGTCATTTGACTGCTCCATTGCTTCCAGAATGCTCGAAATACCCAAAATAGGCTCAAACGGGGCTTGAAAACGTTATAAAATGAAGATTTAAGGGTGCTAGAATGAACACTCAAGGTGCTGATTTTTGCGATCCGCTGGCCTGATTTTACCGATGCGCTGGGGCCAGCGCGTCCAAAAAATGAATTTGTTTATGATTTTGTATTTTTCTGATCCGCTGGCCTATTTTGCGATGCGCTGGGGCCAATGCGTCTAAAAAATGAATTTGTTTATGATTATGTATTTTTCTGATTCGCTGGCCTATTTTGCGATGCACTGGGGCCAGTGCGTCTAAAAAATGAATTTGTTTATGATTATGTATTTTTCTGATCCGCTGGCCTATTTTGCGATGCGTTGGGGCTAGTGCGTCTAAAAAATGAATTTGTTTATGATTATGTAATCCGCCGAGGGTTTCCTGACGCGCCGGGTCACTTTTATGATGCGCTGGGATCAGCGCGTAAAAAAGGATGACTTAAGTTATTTCATCTCTGAACCTGTTATGGTCGGAGGTGCGATTTCCGGCGAGGGGTTCCGGCGATCGGAAAAGGTTTCCGGCGACGAGGTTCGGCTCTCTCTCTCGCTGAATGGTGCAAATGAAGCGGTGGGAGGGGGTATTTATAGGTAAAGTCGCCCAATAAGCGGTCGACACGTGTAGCGCGTCGAGAAAATAGGTCGGCACGTCGATAAAGTCGCTTGGCGCGTCTCGAAATGGTTGGAGTCCGGAAGCTGATTTACAGGACGCGCCAGCTGTCAGTGCGTCTTGAAATTTGCTGAATTTTTGGATGCGCTGGACGAATTTTCGGACGCGCTGCGAGCAGTGCGTCCTGAAATTCAAAATGATTGAATTACATGACGCGCCGGGTGAATTTGTGGACGCGATGGAGGCAGTGCGTCCTGAAATTCAAGCCGTCTGAATTTCCTGATGCGCTGGACAAATTTCTGGACGCGCTGGATGCAGTGCGTCCTGAAATTCATTTTGTACAAATGGTTGAATTCCACGACGCGCCAGCCAGGGATTTCCTTGATGCGCTGGACGTATTCGTGCTTCACATAATTGGGTTTTGCGAAATGGAAGGTTTGTGGGGTCCGCTTTGCGATGAGTATCGATGCACTGGTCCTATTTCCTTATATTTGAGGTATCCCTCCCAAATTGGAGGTTTCTGATCATGATGACCGGCGGGGTCCACCACTGGCTCAATTTTCCGTTTCTTGGTCAAGTTAGATGTGCGTTGTGATTCGTGTTGCGATTTCCGATGCACTGACTCTAAATTCTACCAAGTGATGATTTCGGCACTCGGAATCATTGTTTCGAGGATCCTCACTTTTTGGGACCCCAACAGATGCCCCTCCGATGCGTTGGGATGGACGCGCGGCAATCCATGGCGACACATCGGATTTCCTGGGTCCCACTATAAATAGGAGAATCCAGATCATTTTGTCATTTTACTGTTCACTTTCGACGACCGGAGCTCTCTGCTAGCGCATCGATTTTATCGCCAGCGCATCGAATTATTATCGCCAGCGCGTCGAACAATTAGGTAGCACGTCGAGTTATTCGTACTCCGGCATTTTGTCGATGCGCTACCCACAGCGCGGCTATGAATTGGACTTTTGGTACTTCAGAATTTCCGAACGCGCCATAGCGCAGCGCGTTCATTAAGTGGTCGCGCTAGCCTCAGCGCGTTGGTTGACTTGAAATCTTCCATTTTATCGACGCGCTAAGGTCAGCGCGTCCTCCCGTGCCTTTAGAAACCCATTTCATGACGCGCTGAGCCCAGCGCGGTTGCACTTGTGCATTTTTCAATGCGCTAGCCCCAGCGAGTACTCGCGTGCCTGAGGATTCTTTTGGTGGACGCGCTAAGGTGGCGCTTATGCAAATTTAAGCTCATTTTCTGGACGCGCTGGGGTTGGCGGGTCATACTTTGTGGACTTGGAAGTTTGCGCGGTTTTCGTGACGCGCTGAGCTCTGCGCGCACGTTTTTGGGACTTGGTGAAATTCATGGGATTTGTTACGCATACCGGCTCCCGCACGTATTATTTTCAATCTTTGTTAATTTGGCTCGCGTGTTGAGCGTGTTAAGCCCATTGGGTACTGATTTCTGAGTTTTGAGAAGTTGTCCAATTCTAGCGTCCTATTTTAGTGCGCTTATCGTGGCTTAACGCGCTCACCTGCGGGCTCATTTGACCATAGCTCGCGATTTTTGGGACTTGTTCTGGGTGTGTGGGGTCTCTCGCACCCTCTTATTAAACCTGATTCGCCTTCGGGCATTAATAGGGCACGTGAAGCCTCGCGCACCCAGCCCATGGGCCTTGGTGGAGTCTGGGGTTTCTGCGGATTTCGTACCGGCGGTCCGCCGTGTCTCCAAAGGGTGTGAGCCCCTATGCCTCTGCTTCGTATTCGCGCATGCGTGCCAGTTGTCCTGGGGAGGCGTAGGGTCTCACGCACTCGGGAGACTTCCTGGTTGCTTCAGTTTAATGGGCGATTCTAAAGGTGATTTTAAGTGATGTTTCGAGCATGCATTTGCATGTCTTTTCTCGGCTTTTGACTTTACGTGAGTGGCTTCGTGCGTTTTTCTTCTTTTCTTTTGTTGGACTGCCTCATTGGTTCATCCGTCTTGTTTTTTAGCAGACAATGGCCATAACCCGCGCTTCCCTTCACGCGGCCCGGGACTGCATGAGGCGGCTCCTAAATGCTTTAGACCACCCCGAGGCTTGGTCATCTCTTGCTGATCAATGCGACGAGGTGGCCGGAGCCCTGACCCGTCTTGGCACGGACTCCCGCCTTATCCTGCGAGCTATCGAGAACGTTTCGGCGATGGCCTCCATCTCTGACGAGAGTAAGGAGGCCATTTCTGGCTTCATCGGCGATTCTTCCCTCCTGGAAGAATTGGCGCTCTTGGAGGCGGCGGAGCCTTCCCTAGCTGCTTCTTTCCTATCCCTCTCGAAGCGTCTCAGCTTCCTAAAGGAGGAGAAGAGGGAGAGCAGGAGGTTCCTGGCTTGGCTTATCCCTTTGGCGGAGGCCGAGTACCCAGATCGTCGTGCCGGCATTTGGAGAATGGTCAGAGAGGCTATCCGGGAGCATGACGACCTGGCGATTGACATGTCTGCAATAAGGAACTATGCAAATGCTGAGCACCTGAACTTTGATCTCGTGCAACAATGCATCTCCATCCTGGTGGACTTGGTTTTCAAGGAGGCCCAGATTCAAGCGAAGGTCGATGAGTTGAGGGCTCGGGTTCTCCCGCTGACGCAGGACTGAGATTTCCGCTTTTTGGCTTCGGGGAGGGGTCCCCGCGATTTTGGGTCATTTTACATTGACTGTAGATTTCTGATCATTTTAAACAATTGACATTTAACAATTTGGGCTTTGGAATAGCCTTCGTGGTTTAATGAATGCTGATTATACTTTTCCGCTTTATTTCTGCCTTTCCTTGCTTGTGTGTTCGTGACGATGTTATCGTTTTATTTCTTCTTCATTGGTTGATGATGCCGCGCAGTGGCTTGGGTCGGCGCTTGTTCTTTGTTTATTCGCTGCTTCGTATGCCTTTGGATTTTGTGAATGTTTGATCGGTTTTTTTTTATGAGGATATTTTCATTTGCTCTGTACTTAAATCCTTTCCATGCCGTTGCAGATCATAATGGCCAGCAATCCTTCACAAGCCGGTCCTTCGAGTCCGCCTCAAACTCCATCAAAGCGTAAGCGTGCTGCCACCAAGCAGGTTTCCAGGCCGTCGGCTGAGAATCCGCAGTGGTTTCTTCCGCCGGAGACATTCAACTTTTATGAACGTATTCTGACTCTTCCGAAGAATGTTCAATGGAAGATACTCTGTGACAAGGCCTTACCGCCCCTCTTGACGAGGGTACCCAGGAGGAATGGGATGCGTGGTACGCTCCCTTACAAGGTTTCCGGACCTACGAGGTTGTCGGGTATGAAGAGGGTGAAGCCAGCCTAATTGTGCCTACTCAGTCTGCTAAGCGAGGTCGCCCAAAGACGACTGGGAAGAGCGCTAAGCAGGTCTATATGGAGAATCAAGCTAAGTCGAAGTCCGATAGAATGAGGGTTGTCTGGTCTTCCGCAAAGCTGGCGGTGTCTTCTCTCGTGATCCGCAACCCCTATACAAAGCAATTCATCCGATTTCCCAAGAGCTTCCAAAGATATCGCTCTCTACCAAGCATCGAGCCATCTGACGTGTGTCGTGCGAATTCATTTTACAGTGTCGACTCCTGGACGTCTGTTCCTGAGACATTCGTCAACTGCGCTGTATCCAAGAATGGTACACTGCAGTCTGTCCTTGGGGAAAAGGACATGATATTCCTGGAGCCAAACCACGACCCTCACCTGCCATTTCCAACACATTACTACGAGACCTTGCGCCAAAGGTTTCGCCCTCTGTCTGACGCGGAGATTTGGCCGACCGGGGGTTTCAGGACCCGGGGGCACCTGAGCCCTCACCCTGGCTATGAAGCTTGGGCCAGCCGAATAGTTGAGCAACATGAAGAGACTCTGAAGCAAGTGGGTCTCCTACGGGCTATTCAGGCGACGTCGAGCTACTTTCATCGGGAGCCATGCGTCTATAAGGGGTTCCTGAATCATTGGAGCTCTATTACAAACTCTTTTCACCTGCCGTACGGAGAAATGAGCATATCGCTTTGGGACTTGTACCGGATAGCCGGTCTTCCCATCCGCGGCAGAATTTATGATGAATGGACGCCCAGTGACGAGGAGCTATCCAAGAAGAAAAAGGGCGTTGATGAAGGTTTTTATTCTGAAGCCTGCTACGAATTGTTTGCGGAGCTGCCGCAATTCCTGGGTTCCAGGGACAAAGTGCCTTTCGAGGACTGGCTGATTTACTTCAGTCATGGTCTGAAGTGAGTTTCTTTACTTGACTTGCACTCTTCGCGTCCTGCTTCATCCTTTTCTTTCACTGATGGTTTTCTTCCTGTCTCAGCTTAAATTACGGACTGTATGATGAAGGCCGCAGGGACAAGTTGATTCTGGAGGCCAAGATGAAGAAGAAGTTCCCGCAGCCGAACAAACTCTCTCCCACCTGCGAACTCGCTGGGTTCTTAGCCTACTGGCTATGCTGTGTGGCCCTCCCGAGCTCTAAGAAGGCAGATAGTGTGAGGGTCTCCTGCTTCGCCGTAGCAGGGAGTCTGGCTAATGGCCATCGTTATGCGTTGGCCCGGTGGTGTTGTGTTCCATATATCGGGCCTTTGGCGGTGTCATCAGCAATAAGGGCTCGGCTTCCTTTGGACTAAATTCTTCTTATTGCGGGTGGCATTTCTTCTCGGGATGGCTCGGGGTCTACTTCCCGTGGGTCTATGGTATGGAACTCAAGGACTTCATCCAGAGGGGATCGGTTCCGTTGCACGCATTTCAGAAGCTGAAGATGATCAGCGGAAACCTGGCGACTATCGAAGCAAAGATAGCCCGTCACGATGATGTCGACTTCTTCTTCTTCTCCGGGACCAATAGTGAAGATCCTGAATTGCTTGATGATGATGAGAGTCTCGGCTCCTATGGGCGTTGCTTTCTGATATCTATCCGTCCGGGCTCACTGCCTTTAAGAGAAGGTGCCGAGTTTTGGAGAGAGCCATACTACCCGAATCGATTTGCCAGGCAGTTTGGTTATGACCAAGGGGTACCGGAGTCACTCGAACCGGTGACAAGAGAGCAGCGGGCATACGGCACAGGACCGATCCATTGGAAATGGATATGGCGACAGCTTCTGCTTACCAGATCGGGTTGTTCTTTCATTGTCCCAGGCACGGAGTATATCCCCGGCGCTACATATGGATGGATGAGGTGGTGGGCTCACCAATATTCCTTGATTCGAAACAACCGACACGTAACTGATCCTGTCTTCGTTTCTCCTCCAATTGTCAATCCTACTCCCGCCAACGGCTTGGGTTATGTGGCAGAGCCGCTCCGTCAACTGGCTACCCCGGGCGTGCAGAAGTTCATGACCTCTCTGAATGTCATAATAGATCATGAGAAACCCGAGCACACGCTTGAAGGGTGGGTCGCCTACGGGCAGAGGGTTACACTGCAAGGAAATCCGAATTCCCCGCTCGTCGGTCCCATGGCAGAGGGACAGAGAGAGCGTTACGATGTCGGTGGTGATGATGATGATGAGGCCAACGTGGCGGGGGATGCCGGTGGAGAGGAGGATACCGATGATGACGACCGAGGGGACGATAATGATGATGATGCTGGTGATGGCAATGATGGAGGAGGTGATGTTGGCGAGGAGGTCATCAGAGAGGGTGACGACGAGGGAGATGTTATGGCAGCAAGCACCCCGCCGTCCGGTGGTCAGGGAGGTCGCGGTCAGAGTCCAGCGAGTCGGACGAGCTTGTCCAGACGTTCTGTTCCCGGGGATAGTGATTCCGAATTGTCTCCTGAACGTTCTGGTCCTCGAGTGAAGACCGCTCATCGCGTCCCTGTTTCTGATGGAGGCAAGAAAATAAAGGATTTATTGAAGCTGTACAGAGCTGAGAAGGCGCGGAGCCGACTCCCCCAGGCTGCCGGCAGTGTTCCGACTGATGATGTGAGCGGACCAAGGGAAGAAGGAGAGATGAGCTCGCAGGCGGGCCTCAGCGGAGATCGTCCTGTGGGGGAAGGAGAAGGTAATGAGCCAATATACGAGATATCTGTTCCCGAAGCAGACATAGAGCACGTCCCCATGGACATCGATGGTGAGCCGCGAGCTGAAGATCCCCCTCTTGCCGATCCTGTCAATACCAAGGTTGCAGCGAACCTTAGCCCCACTCCTGGGGCGAGATCTGTTGTTGCTACTGTATATGCCTTCCCGAGGAACCATGCCTGCAGATGCTGCTAGCGCACCGGAGCCTATTGCCGAAGTACCCTTGATCACTGAACCAGTCCAAGTTATCTCTGCCCCTGAGATCGTTGTTCTTCCTTCCTCTGAATTGCCCGAGCCAGTAGTGGAAGTCGCAACTGTATATGCCCCTAACTCGTCAATACCTGTCGCCTCAACTAGTGCGCCGGGTGATGGAATCCCTGCCGGTATACTACTTTCCTTTATCATTTTGCTTGCTTCTTTTCTTTCTCCAGTGTGCTAATGTTTACCGTTTCTTTTGCCAGCCACTGCCCTTGCCAGCGTCCCGGTTCCTGTAGTCTTGCCCGAGGCATTCCTCTCATCTCTCCGAGGCTTATCAAGGACTAAGGCGAATCTTCTCAAGAGCTTATTGTCCGACATCGTCGATTCGCTTAGGAACGGAGATGAAGGGTCTATCTTGGACGAGGCACTGCAGGCGCTGGAGCTTACCGCCGCGTGGCTCGGGATTGATATCTCTTCGATAGTCAGCCACGTGTCCCAGTTCAAAGATGGAATAGCTCAAGTGAACGAGGCGAAGCACCTCAAGGTTGACCCTTCTGTCGAAGAAAAACGTGGTCACTTGCGGTCCCTTCTTCCGGAACTTGAGTTACACGAGGCGGACGTGGCCGCAGTACGGAGGGATTGGCAGGCTGTCGATGCTGAATGCCAAGAGGCTATCGGACGTCTCGCGGAGATCGAAAATGAATTAGCCCGATTACGAGCTGAACATTCTGTCATTCATCTGAAACTTTCGAAGTTCGGCGGTCAGAAGGCATGCCTGCTGTCTTCTATCTACCAGCACGAGGCGAAGTGTAACGCCGTGAGGGCACAAGTTACGGAGCTGAAGCGGTCTCTCCAAGACACCCCTGACCCTACTCAAGTCTTAGCCGCGGCCGAGGCGAGACAGAAGGCGATTGGGGAATCTGCGGTCAACTTGTTAGAACAATGCCTGAAGACTCTAGACAGTTGAACTTGTAACAATCTTCACTTGTGATTTAAAACACGTTAGAACACGTTGTAGTGAATGTTGTAATGATATGTATACTATTGCAGTCTTGAGTGTATATTGTGCCTTTAGCCTACCTTTGTTTTATTTAAATTTGAGTGCAACTAGATTGGGCTTTTCGGAAAGGAGCGTCACCCTGTTAGGACTCAAACTCACGCTTATGGGAACAAAGACTTAACCGGGTCTCGATTCAGGGCTTATCCCAATTCTGGAGGTCCTTGGAAAGACTGGGGTGGCATGCCTGACGTATCCGAAGTCTTATTGGCTTCTCCGATACCTGTGTAAGCACAAAATAGGCGATTAGCATTTTGGTTTAGTGGATTGCATGGTATCCTTTCTTTTGGTATCTACTTTATTACACTTTTCCCTCTACTGGGGTGTTTACAACTTGCGACGACAAGTCTTCGTTAAGTATAATATCTTTTTAGGAACCGACCATTCACCAGCGAACTGATGCCCTGCCCTTTGCAATCTATCACTCGATAGGCTCCGTTGGAATATACTTCATCGATAATGCAGACGGGATCCCATTTTGGGTCGAACTTACTTTTCAGCCCTTGGGTCATGCCGGACGCTTCATCATTAGCATGAGATCGCCCTTTTTGAATGATCTGCCCCTGACACGCTTATCGTATGTGGCGAAAATTTATTTTTGATATATCTCGAGCCTTTGCTGGGCAGCGAGCCTCTTTTCATCTAAATTATCGAGTTCGACCATCCAGCTCCTGGCATTATGCTCGGTTGTCAAGGAGTGTCGGAGAGCGACCCGTAGCGACTCAACTTGTATTTCCATCGGGATCACAGCTTCCGTACCGTATACCAGTGAGTAGGGCGTAGCCCGGGTGACCATGCGGTGTGTAGTTCGGTATGCCCACAGTGCTTCGGGCAACCGTCTATCCCAATCCTTCTTGTTTTCTGCCACTGTCTTTTTCAAAATCTTCACGATAGTCTTGTTGAATGCTTCGGCCAGTCCATTCGCAGGAGGATAATAGGGCGATGAATAGCAATGCTTGATTTTGAATTTTGCGCATAGCTTATCAATAGTAGCATTCTTGAAGGGTGTCCCGTTGTCCGTGGTGATTCTCTCGGGGATACCATGTCGGTATAATATGGTGTGACGGATAAAACCTTCGACATGTCTGGCTTTTACATTTCTCAGGGCGACTGCCTCAGCCCATTTGGAGAAATAGTCGGTCGCTGCAAGGATGTACTGATGCCCCTGGGAGGATGGTGGACTAATCGGCCCGATCACGTCCATGCCCCAGGCTGCAAAAGGCCAGGACATTATCGACTGATGCAATTCTTCCGGTGGTGAATGGATGATATCGGCATGAACTTGGCACTGGTGGCATTTCTTTACATACTCTATCGCGTCTTTTGCCATAGCAGGCCAGTAGTAACCCATGTGTCGCACGCGGTGATGTAAATTCTTCCCTCCCTGGTGGGCATCGTATTCTCCTCCGTGAGCTTCTTTCAATGTGTTACGTGCCTCATCTTGGTTTAGGCACCGCAACAGTACTCCCTTGTAGGACCGTTTGTAAGGTACGTCATTCTGGAATATGAATGAGTTGGCGCGTCTTCTGATTTGTGTGCGCATTTTGGGATCTTCCGGCAGAAATCCGTACTTCAGGTAATCAATGAATGATTTTCTCCAATCATCTTCCTCTGTGATCTCAAAGCAGCAAATGGGATTGGCACTCAATTCTCCACTGCGCAATGCAGTCGTTGGCAGGATTCTTCTTTCTTCAATTGTTACCTGAAGTGGGCTGCCTCTGGGGTTAGCTAGAGCAGCGGCTAAACTGGCGAGTGCATCTTCTTGTACATTCTCCTGCCTCGGTATATGCGAGATACTGCTGTTCCGAAACTGCTCGAACATGGACTGCGCTTGGTGGCAATAGGGCGATAACTCGGGTTTGCGGACTTCGAATTCTGTCGTTAGTTGACCGATGACAAGCCTAGAGTCACCATAGATACGTATTTCCTTGATCTGCATTTCCAGAGCCAACTGTAACCCGATGATAAGAGCCTGGTACTCTGCTTCGTTGTTGGTGCATGCCGGGACTAACGTGAATGAATGGGGTAGCAAGTCCCCTTGCGGACTGATGAATATAACTCCTGCCCCTGACCCTACCGCTCTGGCTGCGCCGTCGAAATACATCTCCCAGTGACGTGCTTCGTTAACCGTCATAACCTGATCGTCTGGGAGGTCATATTCTATTTCTTCACCGCTTGGCACTGGATGCGCCGCAAGGAAGTCCGCAATTGCTTGCCCTTTGACGGCCCGAGCCGGTATGTATGTCAAGTCAAATTCTGACAAGAGCAGGGCCCACTTGGCCAGCCGCCCAGACAACATGGGTCTATTCATGAGAAACTTGAGGGGATCCGCTTTGGATATCAATGTTATCTGGTGAGAAAGGCAGTAATGTCTGAGTTTTTTGACAACAAAGATCAGTGCCAGATAGATCTTCTCGATCGCTGAGTAGTTAAACTCGGCTCCCACCAGCGTGCGGCTGAGGTAATAGAGTGCGCTTTCCTTCCCTTCTTCGTTCTTTTGTGCTAAGAGAGCTCCAAGTGAATTTTCGCCGATAGCAATGTAGAGGATTAGTGGCTTCCCTTTGATCGGCGCCGCAAGGACTGGAGATTTTTCGAGTAAGTCCTTCAGAGAGTCGAACGCTTTTTGGCAAGCGTCATCCCACTCAAACTGTACTCCTTTCTTGTTGAGGCGCGAGAACGGTTGACAACGACCGGATAAGTTCGAGATGAACCTTCTCAGGTACGCGACCCGGCCTTGGAAGCTTTTCAGCTCTTTGAGACTCTTCGGAGGTGGCATTTCCCTGATCGCCTTAATCTTCGTTGGATCAATCTCTATGCCTCGGTGTCTGATAACAAATCCTAAGAACTTGCCAGAGGAAACCCCGAATGCGCACTTCAGTGGATTCATGCGGAGGCTTTTCTTTCTCAGCCTTTGAAACACTTGTCGTAGATGCTCTCTATGCTGTTCATGCTCGGCCGATCTCACAACCAGATCGTCTACATAGCATTCGACATGTTTATGCATCATGTCTTGGAAGATCACTTGCATCGCACGCTGATACGTTGCTCCTGCGTTTTTCAACCCAAACGGCATCACGCGGTAACAGTATATGCCCAACGTTGTACGGAATGCTGTCGATTCCTCATCCTCTGGGGCCATACGGATCTGGTTATACCCCGAGTAACCGTCCATAAAGGACATCACTGCGTACCCTGTCATGCTGTCGATCAGTAGTTCTGGGATAGGTAATGGGAAATCATCCTTAGGGCATGCTTCATTGAGGTTCCGAAAGTCTACGCAGATTCGGATTTGACCGCTCTTTTTCTTAACCGGCACAATGTTTAAAATCCATTGTGGGTATTTGACCTCTCGGATGAACCCGGCTTGGATTAACTTTTCGACTTCTTCTTCGATTTTGGGCACTATGTCTGGGTGGAATCGTCGTTGAGGCTGTTTGACTGCCTTCTTCCCTTTCAGGATGCCCAACTTGTGCATTGCAATTGTTGGACTAAGCCGTGGCATTTCTGAGTATGTCCAAGCGAACACGTCCCGGTTCTCTTTCAACAGTTGGATGTATTTCTCTTTCTCCTCTTTTGGGACATTTTTACTCAGGTATGTATTTCTGAGATCTTCTGGGGTTCCCAGGTTTATTTCTTCAAGCTTATCTATCGTGGGTTGTCCCCCGTCTTCTATCTGTGCGGGTGCGGCACTGGGTTGAATGACGTCGACTACCTCTTGTGGCTGTACCCCTTCTGCGCGATTGATTGTCACCATGTTGACATGTCTAATTTTCATCTTTGCCCCTGACCCTTTTCTTCCTTGGTAGGCTTCAGTGTTTTCTTCGAACGGCGCTAACATTCTACCATTCGAGGTCGATTCTGAGTAACAGAAGCCCATATTCTTCATGATGTTACGGCTAACCTCACTGTACCTTCCCTCTTCTATCGGTCGTGGTAAGCGAGGTGATTTCTCGGTCTCATCCCTAAACTGCGCAGATTCACTTGATACTGAATAGAATTTGATTTCTTTCTTCGTTTTGGCGCTTGGCGGTACCACGAACTGGCTAGGAGCTCTTGGGAAAGGTCTAACTCTTCCTATCTTTGGTACTGGCATATTGAAGCTGGATTTGAGCACGCTCATGTGCTAATTCGATATCATCTCTAGGACGGACTGCCCGGGCTGTCGCAGGTGCTTCGGGATTATGTAAAATTTCTTAGTAGTCCTTTGAGGTTCTCCAGCCGGCTGACCTGCGGCTTCTTTCTGAGTAATGAACTGAGGTTTGCCTCTCTGTTCGAACTTGCTAACTTTAGGTTTTGCCCTTTGCCCTTTCTGCGTTACGTCGGGCTTCTTTGTGACCTCTCTTTCGTCGACCAAGTCGTAGTATCGGGCATCAGCCAAGAATGATTCCGCAATTGTATACGGCTTTGGGTCTGCCGCCACTCTGTACTGAACACCCTCTCTGTTGTATTTGAAGCACTGATGATAGGTCGAGGGAACGACGCGATTCTGATGGAGCCACGGCCTCCCCAGCAGAAGATTATATGAAGGAGAGAAATGAGAGAAAGAGAGAAAGAAATGAGAAAGAGAGAGAGAGAGAGAGAGAGAGAGAGAGAGAGAGAATGGGGTTTGAAACCCCCCTTTTAAAACCGTCCAGCCACGACCGGCCGGCCAATCCCAGATCCAGTCAGCCGGATCACCCTGTCCATCTAATTTTTTCCTTCCAAAGGGGCAGCAGCAACCAGTCGGCCGGTTGCCTATCCGGTCGTCCGGTTCCCCCTGGTCCATTTTTTTAAAAAATTCAGGGTTTCTCCCCTGCACCTTGAGTTCCCACACAGTCCAGGCTACTTGTCAGCCTTATTTACAAAA
The DNA here is from genome assembly GCA_003013855.2 of Liriodendron chinense. NCBI lineage: Eukaryota > Viridiplantae > Streptophyta > Magnoliopsida > Magnoliales > Magnoliaceae > Liriodendron > Liriodendron chinense. The sequence continues at coordinate 1,291,637 of PVNU02000473.1, read as the reverse complement.
TAACATTTAAGTAAATGTCCATTTACTTTAAGTTATTTATGTAAATAAGGAAGTACCCCCCATTTGGATTCAATAAAAAATACTAAAAAATTGAAATCCCAATAATAAAGATTTTGATTTTCCACTCCAAGTACAAATCGTAACTTTTTGACATTTTCAAAACATAGCGCCTTTTAAAAGAGAGGGTTTTTGCCAAATCTAAACCGTTCAAAAAAAATCTGAAATACCGAAAATAGGCTAAAACACAAAGGTCCGGTAAAATATTCATAATGGTTAGATCGATCTACGAATAGATTGATAATTCAGGGTTTTTTACTTAGTCTCTACAGACAGCGACATATCCGAGTCAACCCAATCGTCGGAAAACTCTTCTGAACCATGTGATCTTCCAACTCCTAAACTAATTCCATCATTTTTTTTAGTAAATACATTCATTTTAGTCCGCAATACATGTGAACACACGTGCGGGTACGCACTATAACCGACAAACCGAAGGTAGCTCCCAAGGACTTCCAATTTTCAAGTTAGCGAAAATCCGGGGCGTTACAATCTACCCCCCTTAAAAACAATTTCGCTCCCAAAATTGTCCAAGGCTTTTAATAGGTTTGTATTTAACGACCCGACTTCTAACACGCCACCTTTTTGGGCTTTTTTCAATTGGCTTGAATGGCTTTGGCATTTTCAAAATTATTACTAAAGATCTAAAGAAGATGTTTTATGTCATGATACTCTCGTTTCATCTCCTTTGAGATTGGATTACAATGAATGTAGACCTGCAAGTGGAAAGCTACCTGAAAATTGCAAATTAAGCTACTGATAGTGACTTATATCCTAAAGTTATTCTGTGTTTGAATGACTGCCTTTATGAAAGATGCATTGCAAGAAGAATGCAGCATATTTAGTTCAGAATCGCTTGGAAAAAGAAATTTAATTCAAAGGGTGTTGTTTTCAATTTGTCAATGGAACATGAATGGTATCATACTACTCTACTCAAACTTAATATTCTAAGTTATTCATATAGTTAAGTCAATTCTTTCTGATCCTGTACTTTGATCGAGTAGACGTCAATACTAAGCTGACTGAACTAAACTTATAATGTCCTACACCCCTTAAAATATTTCTACCTTCAAGGCTTAGGAATCTACATTTCGATCCTTACATCGGAACGAGTTGTAGAATATTTCATTCCTAACATCGACGATGCGTCCTATGACATTAGTATATATGGTTATAGAAAGGAGCTGACAATGATGGGTGTCGAGGTTGATTTCAAGGATGGGTGTGAATTTATAGGGAGAGATCGAATTCTACTAGAAGGAAGGACTCTGCTATGATTCCGACTTACGCACTTTAATCAATTCTAGTTTAACCTCTCTAGATGATCTATACACTACCTGTACACAGAAAATTTGGGTAAAATAGGCCAACGAGCTCTAATACCCTGGGTCGCACCATTATCATTTCATGCCATTAACATTTGGTCCATTGACTCACTACGTGAGCAACATACTTGCATTGAGTTGAACCATTGGCTTTCCATTTATTTCAAAGATACGACCACCCATTGAGAGGATTAATCTGATTCACTCTAGTGAAGCATGTGAAAGTTCATGTGATCATTTCTATTTAAATTGGTTAACCATATTTGCTTAGCTGTTGTAGTCTTTTTTGGAGTGCCCAAACTTCCCACACTTGAAGCAATTTAACGAACGGGATCGACTACCCTGATGGTTTCTCCTTGTGACCCAAGTTCTTCAATTTGCAGATGATGGCCTACCTTGTCAACTTCACTTCCTGTACTTGGCAAGGGTGGTGATCCTATTCTTATCTGGTACATTGAATAATGCACCCTCTAGTCCATTACCATTTTCTTCTGCGCCTTCAAGTAAATCAAGACTCTCGATTGGTATATTGCGGACAATATCCTTGACTTCAAATCCTTCACTAGATGATGATAATGATCTTTTCTCTGTGACCCCTACAGGAACTTTCCTTTGGCCTAAAGCCTTTACCAACTATCTTCAACAACCCCTATGGGTGAGTAACAAGTCTCTAATTGTTAGTAGTCGAGCTAACACGGAAGGACGGTTATAGTAGGTCTGAGCCAGATACATCGATTTCCTGCCTGGCAGGGCAGAAAATTCGTTGTATCATTTCTTAATCCTAGTGAAATTCGGTCTTCTGCTCTGCCAAACAGTGAGTCCATTGATAACTACTAGGATTTAGAACTTGGATCAAACTGCGAATACTTCGCTCATTTGTAGTTCCACCACTCTGTGTTCTCAATTATAATAACTTCTAAGGAAAATAGTCCTAAGGAACATGCTAGTAGGACCTAGAATTCAATCCACTAGAGGCCTAAGTGTGAGTGACCACTCCTAGGACTATCGTTCAATGTGATGGATACCTATGTTTCCAACAAACATAAAGGGTTATCTAAATCCAAACAATCATCCTATGACTTTCCAAATGAGCCCTGAATTTATGTCTCTTCGCTATTTGGCTTCATACATTGTTGGATTTACCTATATGTAGGAGTATTAAGCACAAGTCCTAGACATAAATACTAAACATCTCAACTTCCCATTATTGTGACTTGTATAATCCTCATTTCCAAGGTCCTGGTTATCTCAATACTCCGCTCTGATACCAACTGTAACGCCCCGAAAAATTGAGTATTTGGGTACACCCGATTTGACGAGTGTTACTTAATAAAATACTTATTTAGGAATGCCACATGTGAGAAAAGCACTTACGTGTGTCCTCAATCAGTTTTACATTCATTCCATACTCAGATAATTAGAGTAGCGCATTTCAACTAGCGGATCAAAGCAAGGCGGAGATAACTAAATTCAGAAATAAAGGCTAACACCTAAAATGGTACAGTTCAATCGCAGTGTTAGCCTATATAAGAATTATACGAACCGCAACAAATGTAAAAGGAAGAAAAGTACACTACCAAATGGACGATGTTATAAGCTACCAGAGCGCTCTGAATGCACCACCATCTGGTTCTATACTGGAATTATGTGCATATGTCAAATGGAAGGCGTCAAATGCCAACATAGTGAAGAAATATCCCCAAGATTTTACTTGGGATATTTTAAATATGAACACGTTCACAATAAATGTATATATATACTACTCATAAGATGGTTATCTCTAACTCAAAAATACTAATCAAATTACACATGTTATGCACACAAGCAGACGTAAACAATGAAGATACAAAACAATACATTTCATAAACGAGTTGATTAAATGCATGTATGTTAGGATGCGCACCTAGATGCATGTCCCGGGGATCACATGAGGACATAAAAGGTAGCACTGGCGCCACAGCAAGCAACCAGGCACCCACACGTCCTCCACAAGTGCATGCCGTCCTCCACAAGTGCATGCCATGATATGCATGGATAGCCAAGTATTTATTAGTCCAATTTGTACAACAAATTGATGAAGCTAGAATACCGTCATTGTATCACAAAGTCTAACTGAGACCATCTGGCTCCCTGCGATGCGTCGCCAATCATCGCTAGTAACCCCTCGATCCAAAGTTGAGTATCCTTCCATGAAGGCATGGTCTAGTCGTGACTTGTCAGCCACGCCCAAATCAAAGCAAAAGGACTCGTCACCAATATATCAAATACAATTAATCAATTCAAAGGTGTAGGCTAATCAATCAAAACTAAACCAATACATGCCTGAGTTGTTCGAACAGTGCACATGCACGCTAACATCGGACAGGGTCACATTTGTCATAAGGGCTATTCGAACAACGATCTGCCACCTCTGTCAATGCTCACTGGTCACTACGGGGAGGCTCATCACCTTAGCGTAGGCCGACAGCTCAGACATAGCGTCCCATACTACCATGCCTGGCTCATGAGACTTGGAGATCGTATTACAATACGGTTTTAAGTGGACTATGCTTTGGTAATGTCGGTATTCTAAATTCAATAGAGTGTGATTCAATCAATCAACCATAATAATGATTAACTCTGAATGGAACCTATTCAGTCGACCTAAGTGGATCGCGACAAACCGATAGTGGTCCCTATCTGTCGATCATGTTCCGTCTAGTTGATTGAATAGGCTCGTAACTGCCAATTGAATGATAGGTAGTACGTTAGTCAAACGGTTGTCAGAGCTTAATCCAGACAGCCATAAATTTACTACAACAGAGCACATCAATAGCACAAATATAAAAAACATTATCACCCAATTTATTAAAGCACCTGGCCCGACCGACTAGCCCGACCGATCCAAAGGATTCGGATGACATAGCCCGGATGACACAGGGCATCACAAACCAACAAAAGCACAAATGAAATATAATATCATGTTTCTCATATCACTCAAGCAATTCATCGAGCATGTTTTCACCCAACTACAACCGAGGCATTTCATCAAGCATGTTATCATCTAAAACAACAATAGAGGCATTTCATCAAAAATATGATATGCGCATCACTAATTTACAATAAATTATAATTTAAAATAATTTTAACATTTATAAAATAAATAAAATTCAACATAATTAAGTAATCATCCATTAACAATTCTTGAGAAAAGCTTGGGGTTAGATCTTCACCTTGGAATCGAAATTGCTCGATTCGGATGAGGCCTGAGCGATTCAAATACGATCCGAACATCGAAAATTGGGGAATACCTCAATGACCTTCAATGAATCACAAATCTAGTGTTAATCAATTAAGGTTTACTCTTATTAAAGTCCTAATTAGGGTTTTCGGTTTACATACCTCGGATTTGGGAAAATCCCAAATCAATTCGGTGAATCGGGCCGGAGTTGGAGCACGACGGCATCCACATGGGGCCTTGCCCGATCATGGCTTCCACAATGCACGGGCCGCACCAATATGACAGCCGAGGCCCCGAACCCTAACATGAGCAAACCCTAGGTTAGGGTTTGGATGAATCAAATGGGGGTTTCTAACCCTAATGGTCCAAAAATGAAGAAAATGGAAGGAAGAGGAAAAGAAGAAGTAGAGGAACACCTTACCTAGCATGGGGAGGTGAATCCGACCCAAATTCGTCGGTTTATGGCCAGGGAAAGCGCGAGAACGGACGTATGGCCGGAGAGAGCTTGGAAATCCAAGATTTTCATAGGCATGGCGGAGGATTTGAGGAAGGAAGGAGGTTTGAGAAGAGAAGAAGGAAGCTAAGAGAGCTTACGAGCTAAAGGGGGAAGAAGATGAAGGAGAGAAATGAGAGAAAGAGAGAAAGAAATGAGAAAGAGAGAGAGAGAGAATGGGGTTTGAAACCTCCTCTTTTAAAACCGTCCAGCCTCGACCGGCCGGCCTGTCCCAGATCCGGTCGGCCGGATCACCCTGTCCATCCATTTTTTTCCTTCCAAAGGGGCAGCAGCAACCGGTTGGCCGGTTGCCTATCCGGTCGGCCGATTCCCCGTGGTCCATTTTCTTTGAAAATTCAGGGTTTCTCCCCTGCACCTTGAGTTCCCACACAGTCCAGGCTACTTGTCAGCCTTATTTACAAAATAACATTTAAGTAAATGTCATGTTTAATTTATGTTTTCATTTACTTGTCAGCCTTAATTTATGTTTCCATTTACTTTAAGTTATTATGTAAATAAGGAAGTACCCCCCATTTGAATTCAATAAAAAATACTAAAAAATCGAAATCCCAATAATAAAGATTTTGATTTTTCACTCCAAGTACAAATCGCAACTTTTTGACATTTCCAAAACATAACGCTTTTTAAAAGAGAGGGTTTTTGCCAAATCTAAACCGTTCAAAAAATATCTGAAAATACCGAAAATCGGTTAAAATACAAAGGTCCGGTAAAATATTCATGATGGTTAGGTCGATCTACGAATAGATTGATAATTCAGGGTTCTTTACTTAGTCTCTACAGATAGCGACATACCCGAGTCAACCCAATCGTCGAAAAACTATTCTGAACCATGTGATCTTCCAACTCCTAAACTAATTCCATCATTTTTTTGGTAAATACATTCATTTTAGTCCCCAATACATGTGAACACACGTGCGGATACGCACTATAACCGACAAACCGAATGTAGCGCCCAAGGACTTCCAATTTCCAAGTTAGTGAAAATCCGGGGCGTTACAAAAACCAAACCTATATTAGAAAAATGAGCGGGTAAAACACGATCCAAAGGTCCAAATTCAACAAATATGCGTGGCTCCCTTGATGGGTGTGCTATCAGATTTTTGGCCAAAGTATGTAACAGAGAATATGACCCATAGCCTCCTGGACGTCACCTGCAAGATTACGTAACTGTAGCTCTAGAAACTACTTCCATTCATTAATGGGTTTTCATTCATGCAACCCATGAATGTAACGCGTGTTTCTATCCAAAGCTATCATGACATGAGCCTAGATAGTTTCTGACATGGTATGACCTTGCATGTGTTGCAAATGGCTACAGGGCTTATGTCTACAACAGATTAATCACAAGCGTGTTAGGCCCGACGTGGTAGCTGTGATGCGGGCCCCACGTTCTATCAAAACCGATGCTTTTAATTGCTGATTATGTGACCGTTTAAAAGTGGAGTAAAGCATGCGGTGCAAAGATGACATTACTTAAAAAAAAGTAGACTTAAAAATGTTGATTTTATCCGATTAGGTAGAAATCCATGTTGAATCGTCATTTGGAGATTTTTGTGCCGCCCCATATCTCTTTTTATAAGGTAGTGGGACACGGTCTCGAGGGAGGATGCCGGGAAAAAAATATACTGAAATTTGAGATCTTAGAACTCTTTACTGATGTGTGTTTGGTTGCATCAACTTTTCTCAAATATTATGAAATTTGTCCCTAACTAGATTGATTAACCATGAAATTCCAGGAAATATCGTAATATTTGGTGCAACCAAACACACCCTAGCTAAGTTATTAAAACTACAAAGGAAAACAGAAAAAGAGAGAAAACAGTGAAAATTGGGTTTTACAGGGTACAATGTCCCATGCCACAATATTGTATGGTAGTTGGTTTTCACGTCTAGATTGCATTATTGGATTGATCTGAACCATTCATCTTCTCAATAACCATATAGAAACTATATGCTTATAATAATGCTTCATTGATCTAACCTTTGAATTTTGGATTTGAATATGAACTTCAAAATAATATTCATCTTTATACACAATCCATTGTGTATGGATTGTGTATCTTTCTCATCATGTATTCATATGTTGGGCAGATCTGATGCATTCGTAAGATACGTGCTGATATAGCAGTAAATCACGAGAGAACCTCGCATGCACTGAGCTCCCATTGGTAGTCATCTGTACTCCTGACCATTTAATGAGTGGGCTGTTGATGTTGAAAACTGGTCAACAGATGAGATGAGGTGACCTCCAACTGGTCAGCAGATGAGATGAGGTGACCTCTAACTTGGACGGATGGATGCAACTGATCTCCTAAAGGTGTGCCGTTTGGATCTGGACTGAAGGTTTCCTAGACCCTGTAGAGCACAAAGGAAAGCTAAGGGGGGTGGCTGGGGTCCAGCCGTTAGCACTTCGATGCCTAAGTTAGTTGGATCTTGAAAGATTAAATATCTCTCTTTAGATCAGTTTTTGTATTGTACCTTGATAATCAGGAGGAATTGTCCATTTATAGACTTAGGTTGCAGAGTTGTATTTCCTTTTTGAAGTTGTAATTTCAAGGGAGGGATTCTCGGATTAGCGTGATCCTTGGACTTTTCCGTAGTTATGGGAGATGTTCCCGTATTCCCCGATGATTCTCCATATCTTTCGCCTATTTTCCTGGCTGAAGCCTAAGATCTTGGCAGGCCGTCTCAGGTCATCAGGTCGTCCTGGAGTTCCCAGGTCGTCAGGTCTCAGGTTGTCAAGTTATCCTGGAGGTCTAAGGTCGTCAAGTCGTCTTGGAGGTCTCAGGTCGTCAGGTCAGCTCATCACCTGAGGTCAGCTTGGATTTACCCACAACAGAAGCCCCCCTTCTCTCGAGCCTGACTTGCTCGACTTGGGAGTAAAGAGAAATGGATGAGCTGACATTAAAATTTGGCCAACTGCATGAGGTCCGCATGGTAGGGTGGCCTGTAGGCTCTGCCAATTATACGGTCCGACATATAGAGGTGTCCTCTAGACACTTCGTGTTTTGGTCCGATTCTTGGTCTAGGTTTATTCCTCGATTGCCCAGGTCGGTCTTTCAACTCTTACTCTAGGGCCATTTCGACTGCCCATGTCGGTCTTTTGACACTTGGTCTAGGGCTCTTCTTCGATTGCGTAGGTCGGTCTTTCGACTCTTGGTCTAGGACTCTTCCTACTGCCCAGGTCGGTCTTTCGACACTTGGTCTAGGGCTCTTCTGACTGCCTAGGTCGGTATTTCGACTCTTAGTCTAGGACTCTTCTGATTGTCCAGGTCGATCTTTCGACACTTGGTCTTGGGCTCTTCCGACTGTCCAAGTCGGTCTTTCGACTCTTAGTCTAGGGCCATTCCGACTACCCAGGTCGGTCTTTCGACACTTGGTCTAGGGCTCTTCTGACTGCTCAGGTCGGTGTTTCGACTATTAATCTAGGGCCATTCTAACTCAGCTCGGCCTCGTCGGCCTCTGATAGCTTAGCTCGGCCTTGTCAGCGTCTGTACTCTGATAGCTCAGCTCGGCCTCGTCAGCCTCTGTGCTCTGATAGCTCAGCTCAGCTTGTGGACTCTGATAGCTCAGCTCGACCTCGTTGGCCTTTAGGCTCTGATAGCTCAGCTCGGCCTCGTCGGCCTCTGTGCTCTGATAGCTCAGCTCGGCTTCTGGGCTCTGATAGCTCAGCTCGGCCTCGTCGGCCTCTGGGCTCTGATAGCTTAGCTCGACCTCGTCAGCCTTCGTGCTCTGATAGCTCAGCTCGGCTTTTGGGCTCTGATAGCTCAGTTCGGCCTCGTCGGCCTCTTACATGTGCTATGTAAATGACCTCAGATAGGTCATCCTAGGGAAGGTCATCCTGTAGTAGGGCTTCCCACAGACGGTGCCAATCTGTTGATGTTGAAAATTGGTCAACAGACGAGATGAGGTGACCTCCAACTGGTCAGCGGATGAGATGAGGTGACCTCCAACTAGTCAGCAGATAAGATGAGGTGACGTCTAACTTGGACCGATGGCTGCAACTGATCTCCTAAAGGTGTGCGGTCTGGATCTGGACTGAAGGTTTCCTAGACCCTGTAAAGCACAAAGGAAAGCTAAGGGGGGTGGCTGGGGTCCAGCTGTTAGCCCTTCGATGCCTAAGTTAGTTGGATCTTGAAAATTAAATATCTCTCTTTAAATCAGTTTTTGTACCGTGCCTTGATAATCAGGAGGAATTGTCCATTTATAGACTTAGGTTACAGAGTTGTATTCCCTTTTTGAAGCTGTAATTTCAGGGGAGGGATTCTAAGATTAGCGCGATCCTTGGGCTGTTCCGTAGTTATGGGAGATATTCCCATATTCCTTGACGATTCTCTAGATCTTTCGCCTATTTTCCTAGCTAAAGCCTAAGATCTCGGCAGGTCGTCTCAAGTTGTCAGGTCGTCCGGGAGGTCCCAAGTCTTTAGCTCTCAGGTCGTCAGGTGATCCTGGAGGTCTCAGGTCGTCATGGAGGTCTCAAGTCGTCACCTGAGCCCAGCTCGGATTTACCCACAACATGGGCTATTACTGATTTTATCTTTTAGCGCAATTGTCTACGCCACTGAGCAATTTTGAAAAGACAAATGCATCGCCTGGGGTCCCACTCGACGCGGATTGCACACATCATGGTGGGCCAACACAGCACCGATCAGTAGCAACGTCAGTAGTGGCAGGGTCAGTATGCGATATGCTTCCGAGTCCCACTAGTGTTTTTAAGAGGGTCCTGAAATGCCCACGATAACATCCTTTTGGACTCTCTCTGACTAATCGTTCTCAGATTTTAAAATTAAACCATCAAAGAAACCGTCCAATGCCCACGATAGCATCCTTTTGGACTCTTTCTCTGACTATTAATCGTTCTCAGATTTTAAAAATCCATTAAAGAAAACATCCAATCCTCCTCTCCACGAAGATTCAAATGGAGTATAAGCGTCGTTTTCAGCTTACGTCGACCTTATTTTGAGAGAGAGAGAGAGAGAGAGAGAGAGAGAGGACAGTTTTATCTCCACGTTATGGGTCAGCTTATGCACTGGTTAGATGTCCTGCACACTTTCCACGGTGGTAAAGAGGGCGTGTGGAGGCCACTTACATGTCTGTGAATAGAATTGCAAAGCCCACTAGTGTCTATAGGAGCTGAACGCAACGTTCGAACCCCCGTTGCGTGACGGCTAGCGCGGCGGCAGTGTTGTCACCGTTGGCAAACCTGACGTCCTGCTCTTTAAGCACTTCTTTAGCAAGGCCAGGTTGGACATTCATGATCGGGCCATAGGTCTGAGCCAGCTCAGTGAATGAGCGGTGGAGGTCGGGTTTGAGGAACGGGAGGTACCTGACCAATGGCAAGCCTCGTGGGCCCGGTGACCATGCGGGCCTCATGGAATTGATCTTGGCCCATGCGTAGCACGCGATCACGTGCACTAGCCATGACCATGGCTGGAAGATGGTGCCTGAAATTTCAGAGGGCTGATGTGAGGACATGATACTCTCTGCAGTGTGTGGTTGCATTTGAGCATAAGACATGGAAGGATTTATTTCATTACGTTCTGATTTCGTAGATAAGTAACAGAATTCATATGGTTCCATGAAATAGGAGCCTAAAAAAATCGGATGCAGATTATAGGTGTTCCCGTGTAACACCTTAGAGGAGTGTTACCATTACCGTGGGGGCCACATGGATGATATGTTGTATATCCACGCTGTCCATCCATTTTTCTAGTCCATTTAGGACGTGTTCCAAAAATAAAGCAGATTGAAATCTTATGTGGACCACACCATAGGAAAGAGTGGTGATTGAATGCCTCACCATTATAAAACTTCCTAAGGGCCATCGTAAGGTTTTATAATGTTTATTTTCCATCCAACCTGATGATAAGGTCAATCCAGCTGGATGAAGGATAAATACAAAGCTCAGCTTGAATCCAAAGATTTTGTGGGCCGTAAAAAGCTTTTAATGGTCATTCACCACTATTTCTAGTGGTGTGGTCTACTTGAGATTCGGATCTGCTTAATTTTTCAATTACGCCTAAAATTTGATGAAATAAAGATGGAAGGGCGTGGGATATACAAAAAATTCATCAAGTTGGGCCTTCATTGGTTCACATCACACGATCGGGACTCTATAAATATGGAAGATTGCGTGCTTGCCTGATTTCCTACTGTGACGAGAATGTCCAAGATTTTGATGCTTTCGCAATATTCTCGTAGAAAATTCATCAAACAATATCATCCTCAGAATATAGTGTGATTTTCAGAATCTCGGCAGTTTTTGTTTTTCACGATTCTATCTCGAAATTACTGCCATATATGTAAAACAAACAGCTGAAAGTTCAAAGTACTTAATTTTTAGCCATATTTAAATTTTTTAAAAATGATTAAATATATAATAAATATTTTTTTTAAGTATTTTTTTTGAGGGAGATTTTTCTAATAATGCGGCCAAAAAAACGTCAAAATCAATCCGCGTCCTAAAATCACATAGAAGATATTCCACAACCTTCCACAACCTTTCATTTTGTGCGTTGTGAGGTTGGAAACTTCTGATCCAACCATTGAACCAAATGGATGATTCAGATTAACAATGAGACATTTTCTTTTGTAGCTTACTAGATCCCCTTTGCAGGGCACTGATCCTTAGTTTTAGGCCCTGACACCAACAGCCGATCCAAAACTCCAGAGGCCACAACCCGGGGAACGACAGGGATGGATGCAAATCATAAAAGTTTGTGTGGTCCACCTGAGTTGTGGATCAGGTGAAGTGTTTTTTTTTTTTTTTTTTTTGTCCTTTTTCCTTTAGGTCCAGGGCCGCACATTGTCGATGGAGTAGACTTACACACACACAACATCATGGCCCCCGCTGCTAAGGTGTTGTGCCCATTGCGGACCACAGGCGTTGCGGAGACGACTAGATTGAAAACCTAGGGTCCCTTTGACGCACCATGAAATATCGGGTGGGAACAAAACCCTTGTGCGTTTGGATGCACAATAGCAAATGCCCTCTAACCTCACTCAACGAAAGTACAAGCCCTAAAATGGCAACTTTCTGAAGACGAATTCGTTTGGTTTTGTGGGTGGAGATGGTGGCGTAAATTGCAGCAATAAAAACCAAGATTATGCTTGAAATGATTATTTTTCCTTTCACGATGGCCCCCATTTGACAGGTGCATAATATCCTTCTTTCATTGTGACACATCAGGAATTATAGAAATCCGAGTAGGAGTACTTAATAATGTTAGAGTGAGTCACATGATGAGAGATCAATGAGATGACTCTTCAATATTTACAAACCTAGCTAGACATGTGTTAGGAAATCAGTACTATGTAAATGACAGGCCCCACCATGAGTAGAGGTGAACATGAGCCGAGCTGAGCCCTGTTCGAGCTAGGCTCGCTCAATGACCACCCTAGCTCGTGTTCAGCTCAGCTCAGCCTTCAAGCTAGACTGAAATGTTTGAGCTAGCTCGACCGAGCTTTCGAGTGAGTTCAAGCCCAATTCGAGCCGAGTTCGAGCCTGGTAAGCCCAGCCCAAAAGTCTGGCTTAAAACTGTTTAAAATTGGGCCCAAAGGCAGCCCGAAGCCCATTGACAACCCTATTTACTTTTATAGAGAGTTTCATCTCTCATTTCTCTGTTCACTTCTGATGTGGGACTAAAAAGTATATTTCTTTTAACTTTTTACAACTGAGTCAGCCGAATCGAGCTTCAATCCAGCCAAACCAAATCGAGCTTGGGTTAGCTTGAGCTTGGCTTGAAAATCATTTCGAGCTTGGAAAAATGACTCGGCTTGGTTCGAGCCGAGTCGAGTGAGCTAACCAAGCTGGCTTGGCTCGTGCTCAGCTCTAACCATGAGGGTCACCCTTCTTGAAAATAAGGTTGATTCACAAATTAGGTGGGGGAAACTATGGTGTGGTCCACTTAAGATTTGGATATACTTCATATTTTGAATCATGGCCCCAAAATGAGTTTCCAAATAGGATAGATATATATAGTTGATGCAAGGCATATGCATCAACATGGGGACCACAATCAAGGATCAACAATAGCCGTTCCCCGTGTATGATGTCCAAATGTGGTTGGACATATAAGAGGTTTTGACTTGGCATAGACACGCCACCCAAAATGAGAATATAAGTTATCCTGTTACTTCTTTTTCCATGCTTCGATAAAAACATCTTAGGGTGACTTAAAAAATTATTGAAAGACCATGTGAGTTGGACAGAAGATGCTAGTTAGGAATAAGAACAAAAACAATTAACAGATCATATTAACAAATCAGAGGCCTGACCTATCTGATCTTAATTAACTACTCGGATCTTCTAAATGTTCGAAATATATATCACTTAGATAAAACTACTTTCGGCTAATGTAATAGGCCTCAAAATCTGGCAGGATTGATAGGAATTTGGTCCTGACCTGACCCAGGGTAACCAACAATCCAAATCAGTGGGCCCATAACTTGTTGAAACTAGATAACAATTAATAGTTCAACTTATCCAAAAGATTCAAATAAGATAAACAAAATCACATAAAGTAAATCCAACACAGAGACAATTTGAATTTACGTTGAAAACTCTTACAGGAAAAATCATTGTACAGCAATAAATGTGCTATGAATCAAAAGTTATAAAAGATAGAACCTTACCCTGGATAAAGCCTCAAGAAAAAACTGTAGATTTCTCTCTCACAAGACTCTCTTAAACCCTAAGCAAACCCTTAGCCTGACCCTAGTCCCGATTACACTCTCTTATATAATAATAGAACCGAATTAGGAAACAAAATTGCAAAACCACATAAACCTGTGCAAACCGTCAATCGATTGGTCGACATCACTTGACCATCACTTGGCCTCCCGACGACCACATGTTCGGTCGCCTGAACATGCCAAAAAACATCCAAACAGTTTTCCACATATTTTCGAATATCATCGATCGATTGAGCCTCTAAGTTCGGTCGATCGATCGAACTTGTCCAAAATTGTCTCGAGACCAATCTGCAATATCTGGGGTGTTTTCGATCAATCGACCATTGCAATCGGTCGACCAATGACCCCCTCTTCTGCCTAGATTAAAGGCTCCATTCAACATTTTCAGTCAAGCCACATTTCTTAGACTCCAATGATAGCAAATTAAACTTGAACAAACTAAACCAATAAGATCCTCGGTTCCTCCTAAAGACAATTACCAGTTCCAATAAATTGATGTTGAACTCACTGAGAAGGAAATCATGGTCGTACATCCAGGCTTTTGAAAACATTGAAATTAATTAAATTAACTCAGTTGCAATTCACATGTGAAAAATGGTAAAATCTAATAGGAAGTCCATTAAGAACCGCTTGTCCATGTCGCTGCCGTTTCTGATCATCTAACTGTCAAAGGCTGACAACAACTTTTACAACCTATTGGCGAGAAGGGTTCCCTAAGGTTTCTAAGTGTGCCTACAACAAGCCTTTGGTGGAGCACAGACGTTGATATTGGGCTCATGAGAGGGTTATGGGAGATGAAATAATTGAAGGCAAGGGTTCTCTAAGGTTTCTAGGTGTGCCTGGCCAAGCTTCTAATTGCGCCAAAGTTCCATCCAATTCAGGGGACGTCGATCATTAAAGCCGCTAAACGATAAGAGTAAGATTGGAATCAGGGACATTTTGTAATAATTAAAAAAAATCAAACACGAGTAGGTACATGAATGCTTTTCTATGTATGTATTTTAACACTTGCATTTTTTTAAGATATATAAATGAATGCATATGTAAACACTCTTATATACCTACATATTATTATGAACTTTGGACCATCATACACCATTACATACTCGATCATTTATCAAACCAAATATCTAAATGACTATTTTTTACTAGATAAAGATATCTGATTGTTCACTTCGATTTTGGACTACCCAATCATAGTAATCCAACTATAAGATCTTCATATTTATTCATACACACATCCAATTAAAGTTTTTAATCCGTTTATCTTATTCATCACCTAGGTATATACTTAAACTACCATTGAAATTATGATATAAAAACCTCACATATGTGTACAAGTTAACTGGGAATCTAATGGTTTATAGGCCTATCCATGAATCACTTCAAAAACTCACTTTGTATTTATCATTTTTATGAAACGGATCATACAATAATCTGTATACTTGATTAAGATCCTAACCATCCAAATACTTTGATTTTAACCCATCATCTAACCATACATGAAAACATTTTCCCCAATAGTCAAACCCACCATCATTCAGGTAGTTCTCACTCTTGTTGTACAGTTTGGGTGGCCCATTCGCCAATTGGATGTCCACAGCGCTTTTTTACATGGACACCTAGCTGAGTGAGTCACATGAAACGACCTCTTAGATTTACTGACCCCCCCCCCCCCCCCCCCCCCCCCCAAAGTATGGTTTCAATAGTTCACCAACTTTTTAATGGAACTTAGGTTCTAGGGGCACATATGCCGATACTTTTTTGTTCGTATGTCATGACAACTCATGAATTATTCTCCTGCTCATTTATGTCAATGACATTATTATCATAGGTTACTTTGCTAATTTTGCCCATTTGATTGAACAATTGGGTATGACATTTGCAATGAAGGACCTCAATCATCTTCACCCCGTTCTAGGGCTTTAAGTTCAACGTGATTAATATGAATTTTCATATCTCGGACCAAATAAATCATATATCATCTTCTCCAATGGTGGAAATTGGATGGTGTCAAACCTCAATTTACCTTTGTTTTTGTTGGCAACAAACTGTCCAAATATGATGGTGATCCACTTCCAAATGCCACTAATTCTAGAAGTTTAGTTGGTGCACTAAAGTACTTAACGTTGAACAGTCCTGATATAACCTTTATAGTTAATCGAGTGTGTCAATTCATGCATCCTCTTACATTGATCCATTGGACAACTGGCAAGCATCTTTTGCTATCTTAAAGGCACCATCCTTCGTAGTCTCATGATAAAATCGGTTTCATCATTGGACCTACAGGTATGCTCAGATTCTGATTAGGCGCCAAGGTGTCCTTACCATCGATTGATGAATGGTTTTTTGCATCTTCCTGGGTAACAACCCCATCTCCTAGAGTGTTAAAAAAAAAAAAAAAAAATACTACGATGGCCTACTCATGCACAGAAGCTGAATACCATTCTCTTGCTCACACCTTTGCTGATCTTTCATTAATTCGTAAGCTGAATATCAATCTCTTGCTCACACTTTTGCTGATCTTTCGTTAATTCGTACGCTTCTCGAGGATCTCTCAATTTACATTCGTACCCCACCAATTATCTGGTGTGATAATATCAATGCTATGGCTCTTGCCACCAATCCCATGTGCCATGCCCACACCAAACATGTGGAAAATGATTATCATTTAATCAGGGAATGTGAGATCCACAGACATCATTGTCCAATTCATCTCTTCTCATGATCTGATTGTTGATATATTCATCAAAGGGCTTACGACCCACAAATTTCAATAGCTAACAAATAAACTAACCTTGATTGAACTCCCATTTAGCTTGAGGGGGTTTATTAGCACTTCCTGATTTACTTTATCTAAAATTGAATTACAGACTTTAAAATTGATTGTTAGGTATAATTAACAGTTTCCAAAACCAATAGTTAGGTATTAAATCAGTTATTTCCTGTTCTTGTAAAATCCAACAGCTATATGTATTTATACTCTCACACAAGAATGTGTGTGTAGAGATTCTTCTTCTTATTTTTTGTAATGAATTTCCTTACCATACCTTTAAAATGCACTAATTGTCATGATTATATGAGAAACGAGCAAGAGTCCGAACCCATTTTGTCTTCAGATCATCCTCCAGGTATGGATTTTATTTAAGATAAGAAAAATATTCATGCTTAGAAGTTGATCCTGTTTTGCTTCTGCTATTGTGTTGCCATATTCATGTCACGCATGCATCATGGTGGCCCCATTAAGCCTTTTTTTTTTTTCCTTTATATTAGGTGAATCGCCTGGGCCAATTTCCATAGAATTACCTGTGAATTTAATATTGCGGAATAATCGGATCGTCTATATATCAATAATGGAGATTCCATACTGTAATCTTAAAGTCATACCTGATTGGGAAGACATTTCTGATGCCGTCGTGTTGCCGAGAAGAACTCTTGGTCTTCCATACTTTACACCTTTAGGAGAACCACTCAATAGGGACTAGGGTTTTTCTTTTGTGTGTTCGTGAGGGGATCAAGACATATATTTATAGGAAAGAGGGCCAAAGAAGCTTACCCATAACACTTCTCTCCTCTAGGGTCTCCACACTGTAGGTTTCCATATCTGGCTTAATAACCGCGAATAGGGACCACGGTTCAAGCATCCTGCCCAAAACCTACTTGCAATGATCACAATTATAGTGGGGCCCACTGAATCGCTCAATTTGAATAATCCAACGGTCATGATCTAAACCGATGATCATATGTGGCCCACCTAATGGAGTCTTACATTACCCGCATTAAAATATCCTTCGAACATGTTGAGCAAAGTGCAGCATAGCCATGGGCATTTCGATTTGGTCCTCTGGGGATGGGTTCAAATGCATGGTTCCTTGGGTGAGTATCTTTCTCATCATGTATTCATATGTTGGGCAGATCTGATGCATTGGTAAGATGCCTGCTTGGCAGTAAATACATGAGAGAACTATCCATGCACTGAGCTCTTGCCATCGGTTGGCGTCTAAGAAAGAACTTCATCTGTCCTAACCATTTATTGAGCTTGGGCCATTACTAATTTTATCTTCTTTTAGCGCAATTGTATACTCCACTGAGTAATTTTGTACACCAGAAATGAAAAATGAATCGCTTGGGGTCCCACTGGACGCGGATTACATGCATCATGGTGGGCCCACAGCGCACGTACCAGTTGCGACGTTGGTAGTGGCAGGGTCACTATGCAATCCGCTTCCGGGTCCCGCTGGTATTTTTAAGAAAGTCCTGGAATGCCCCACGATAGCATCCTTAGCGTGCGGAGTAAACTCTGTGGGGTCCACCGTGATTCACTTATTTTATCCACTCCGTCCATCCATCTTAACAGATACTTTAGGTATGGTATTAAAAAATGAAGCATATCAAATTCTAAAGTGAACCACACCACCACAAAAGTGTGAACTGAATATCTACCACGGAAAAATTCTTAGGTGGACACAGAAGTTTTTGGATCAAGATGATATTTGTGTTTTGCCTTCATCCATGTCCATGTGATCTTATGAACAGGTTGGATTACAAATAAACATCACTGTGGGGGCTGGAAAGGTTTCAACGGTGAAAATCATTATTCCCACTGTTTCCTGTGGCATGGTCCACTTGAGATTTGAATATACTTAAATTTTGGGCTCAACCCCTAAAATGAGCTGTAAAAACATATATATAGACGGAATAGATGAAGCAGATACATTCTAGGTGGGCCCAACATAGTTTACTCCGCTCGATACTCCGCACGCAATCCAATTTCCCTTTTGGACTCTTTCTCTGACTATTCGTTCTCAGATTTTAAAAGGCCCTCAAAGAAGCCGTCCATTTCCCCACTTCATGAGGATTCAATTAGTCCAAACGTCGTTTTCAGCTTACGTCCACTTTATTGAGAGAGGGAGAGAGAGATGACAGTTTTGTTCCGTAGAGGATTTGATAGCCTTTACGTCTTTGCTCTCATCAGGTTGGCCACACATGTTCGTCGATTTCAGACCGTGGACAAGATTTCTAAACCATCAACTCCTGTACAAGATTGGGTCACCTGATCAGCCGAATGGCCTGATCTTTCGGTATGGCCATGTCCACGTGGTACAGGTCAGATGTCCTCCACACTTTCCACGCTGGTAAAGAGGGCGTACGTGTGTGGGCCACTTAATGGTTGTGAATAGAATTGCAAATGGTCCCGGACCAAATTGAGTACTAGCCCACCAGTGGCCAAATTTAGAAATATAAGGCCAAGAGATTTCATTAAAGGTGGCCCAAGCCCAGATCAACACATCCCGTACGTTCCCATTAAGGGCCTGGGCCTTTAACCCATGATCAAGGCTAAATAAAGGGTGATGCATCTGATGGACGGGGTGGATTTCATGGGCGTCAAGTCGCGTTAGAGAAAGTTATAGTGCCCCTAGTTGCAGCAGCTCCCTTGGATAGTCCTTTATTAGTTTAGGACACATTTCATAAGCTACCTTTAAAGAATCATATACATCCAATATTCTAATCCATCTTTGATTTGGGCCTATTTTGTGTAAATGATCTTGGCCACCCATATTAAAGACCACTGATCAAATGCCTCATATTTGTCCTGTCCATGTGATGTTTACAATATGGTAGCACGTGACATGTGAGATGAACTTAATGTACGGTCTAGATCAATGGATGGACTAAGTGTCCATGCAACTGGGAGCGCCACAGCTTATGGTGCTATGAGAGACTGGTGTTGTTGAATGACGCCTAAGCGTTTTAACATTCTGTGTCTCACCTGCTAGCCTAGATGAAAGACACTTAGGGGATTTAATAGCAGATCTCAAGCTCATATGCTAAGGAGGTACATTAATTTAACCAGAAAATGCACTGTGTGACTAACTGTGTGGATGCATCGTACACCTAACGAGCTGGGTGCATCGGTTGACTAATAAAAAAAGAGAGAAAGTGTTGAAACTTATTTTTTTATCATTCCAAGAGGAACCAATCAAGAAGAAACATGTGTCATTGTAGACGCATGCTATATGCAGAAAAGTGTGTTGAACCCTAACCCAGTGCAGCCTCCTTCACCAGGTGTCTTCTAGCCACCATGACCGCATCTTAGATATTGTGGCCATGCTGTTACGACCAAGATCAGAAATCAGAAATTTCCTCGTGCTGTAGAAAAGTATGCAATTAAATATATCAAGCACGATTATCAACCTCATGGCCCTTAAATAATTTTGATTTATGCTTTTGACCGTGGTGGGGCCTTGTTCCAAGCGCAGGATGGCATGCTTGGCAGAGACCCAGACCATTCGTCAGGTGGTGCACACGCGCGCTGAACAAAGCCCTGGACCAAAAAATATTATGGGTCAAACTTTAATAGAAAAATGGATGGTTAGAAATTAAGTCCTGACTGCGTGAGCGCTCTGCCTTAGTTTTTGGTCAAAATGTCACTAGCAAATGAATGCCCGGATCGATCACTAGTGTGCCAGACCCCACATGGTAGCTGTGATGTGTGCCCCACATTCTAGCATAGCAGTTGTTCGCCATCAGGATGTCTGTAAGAAATCCAGTCCGTCCTTCATTTTCTCAAGCTCACAATAGAGGCATATACAAAACTCCAAGCTCACAATAGAGGCATATACAAAACTCACATGGGCCACACGACAGGAAACGTTGAGAATGGATGTACTCATCATGATGTTTATTAATCCCACGGGATAAACTGAAAACATAAACATTAGCCTGACCAAAACTTTTGTAGCCCACAAACGTTTTAAATGTAAGTGTTTCAATTCTCACTTCCTTCAATCGTGTGGCCCACCTGAGCTTTAGATCTGTCTCATCTTTTACGTTCTATCCTATTGTGAGCTTGCGGAACTGATGGACAGATTGGATTTCTGATGGTACGTACGTTCCACCTACAGGAACTTCCTGTTTGCTGAGGGCAAATGCAATTCCTAGCCTCTCCGTGATTTTGTCTGATAACGAAAAGAACCCTGCTGAATCGGAGTACGGAGATTTCTGGGCAGTCCACGTCTTTTTCAATGAGAGGTGTTGAATAAATACGGTCGAGTCTCGGGCCCGTAGTGTATGGGTTTTGCTTGGGCATGTAAGTGAGATATGTAAGCCAAGTTCAGCTCATTTTAATCCCACCTTACTTACTCTCTGATACCATGTCAAATAACCACTTGCTCTAAAGCTCAAGCCATTAAAGAATGAAAGATCAATTTATATCAAGGGAATTTAACAGGGTGTGTTTTGAGCATAGGTTGGACATGAATGATTAGTGAGCCTCCGTTTTTTTTTTTTTTTTTTTTGTTTTTTTGGTCCATGGCTTGTTCATAGTGTAACCACCTTAGAAAATGGGCCAGCTCTGTAACACATGTTCTACCCTCTCACATGAGCTACTCTCATTCAATCACGACCTTTTAAGCCAGTTTGATTTCGAACCATTTGGGTCGGGTATGTGGTGGAGGTTTGTAGGTTCGGTTGGGGCCTAGTTTTGACCTGATAATCAGTGGCCTGACATCAATTTCAGTTCATGGCATATTTACCAAGTACCCTATCTGAAGTCCATCCGGGATATCTGCCATGTGTTCTGCTCCCTCATGAGAGCGACCCTCATTGAATCACGACCCTTGACGATAATCGGTAACCAATGAAATAGGGTTTTAGAAGAATGATCGATAACCCTAAATAGGCTGATGCCACATATATGTTGGTGTGCCCACGCGCACTTGCATATGGTACACATATGTAATACATTGATACACTAATTCTCCCTTGGAAACTGATGGCGGCAACCGATTGTTTTTAAGCAAATGAAACAGAGAGCTTGTAAGGCCCTCGGTGAAGACGTCTACCATTTGATCAGTTGTACGAAGAGAACCCACAATTTTCCATGCATAACTCTCTTCCAAAAATAAAAAATAAAAAAAATTCATACCCATTATGCTTGGTGTGGGCATGAGAAGAAGGTTAGTAGCCATGCACGTTGGACTGAGATTATTTCGATGAAGTTGAAGAGGATGGGCAAGAAAAATACCAAGCTTACAAAATTATAAAAATACCCTTAACTGGTGCATACCTATGTAATACAAACATGCAAAGCTAATAACAATACAAGTATGGTTTGACTTCGAGGAATAACATGTACAGTTAAGTGCACCTTTGTACAGAAGATTGAAAACGTCGACCTCGATCAATTGTCTGGTACATGCTACTGTTCGTGTGACGCACAATAACATCCGAGGATGTAGTAAGTTACAAAAGAAAAGGTGTAATTGTCAATCAATCTAGTGGTTTCAAATTCGGGCCGAGCATCTCCCAAAAGTCAGATCTGAAGATCCAAACCTTTCAACTTGTAGCCAAGTCTTTTAACCAGATCTATGGTAGTCGTTGTGCAGTGGATACAGCATGCGTAGGGCCCGTTTGCATGCCACCAAATAAGTTACTTTTTCTACTTACTGTAGTAGATAAGTAACTTATTGGAGAACAGTAAGTTTGGTTTATGATCACTTATAAGTACCTTTTTTATTCAAAGTTACTTAATCATTTCAATTTAACAAGTAAAAATGAACACAAGCTACTTAAGGCATAAGTGGCTTATCTTAAGTAACTTAAGATCCAAATGCCCACCTAATGTCTCTGTAGAGCCACCGTGTGTGTGACTACTATGTTCATCAGGTCAACATCTCAAGCTAGACCTCGCCCGAAAATCAGTCCTATCCACAACTTGGTGGACCAAACCACACTAAACAATGGGGATGGATCGATGCCGATTGTGCATGGCCGGACATAACATTCCATCCACCTTGTTCATTGGGTGCACATCATCATGATGGAGGCATATTCCACAAAAAAGCCTAACCCAAAACTTAGGTGGGCCTCACTGGTGGGCCTCACTCGTGTGCTTAAAGGTTTTAAGAGTGATTATGTTGGAAGTAGCAAACCAAAAGGCAGCTGTTACAGAAACCTTTGGTTTCTCAACCGTTGTATCATCAATTTCCTATCAGTTTCAACAAATTACAGCAAGCAATGGCCCAGCAGTTTTCAGCAACCTTTGATATTCTCAAGGGTCTCATTGAAAGAATTGTAACATGTGACCTTTAGGAGAATGAAGAGTCTTGTAACAGCCCATGAGTTATGTCTATCTAAGAGTCTATAAATAGGTGAAATGTATAGTCATTTGAATCACTCAATCAAAAAATCAGCAATAGAGCAATAGAGTACTTTGTTTTTTCTTCCTACTTGTTTTAGAATTTCTCCCAAGGCTTTGTAAAGCCAACGAAGTGGTATCAGAGTTACCGATCCTAGGTGTCGATTCCATAATCTAGTGAAGATGGCCACCACTATTCAGCCCCAAATTCTAAGGTTGTCAAAAGACAACTATGAGAATTGGTGAATCCAGATGAAGGCACTGTTTGGGTTACAAGATCTATGGGAGATCATTATCGATAGGTATGTAGAGCCCACTATGGAGTAAGAAGCCGTCTACACCGCTGATCAAAGGGCGGTCCTCAAAAATCAAAGAAAGAAGGACAAGAAGGCTTTGTTTCTTGTCTATCAAGGGTTGGATGAGTCCATCTTTGAACGGATCACTAAAGCGACAACATGCAAGCAATCATGGGAGATTCTTAGCACCATCTTCAAAGGAGTTGATCGTGTGAAGAAGGTTCGTCTCCAAACCTTTAGGGCCGAGTTCGAGACCTCTCACATGAAGGAAGGTGAGTCCATTTCGGATTATTTTTTAAAGTTACTTGTCATTGTTAACAACTTGAAAAGAAATGGCGAAAAGATTGAGGATGTGAGGGTGGTCGAAAAAATACTGCGATCCCTTACATCCAAATTTGAGCATGTGATTGTGGCCATAGAAGAATCAAAGGATTTGGAAAAACTGTCCATTGAAGAACTGATGGGATCGTTGCAAGTGCATGAGCAACGAATGCAAAAAAATGTTGGACCGATGCTTGAACATGCCTTGGAGTCTAAGTTGACTCTAAATGAACAAAAGAATAGCCATACACAAAGAGGGAGCCGTGGCACTAGCAATCGTGCAAGAGGCAAAGGGCGTGGATATCATCCAAACCATCAACAAAATCAACAGAAGTTTACCAATTTCCGTGGAAGAGGAAATGGTAGAGGCCGATCCATGCGTGGTCGTGGAAATACAAAAAATATTTAATGTTACAATTGCAACAAGTTCGATCATTATGCTTCAGACTGCTGGAGCAAACCAGTAGATCAAGATGAGCATTCTAATTATGCAGAAGCATCAAATCATGAAAAGGAAGACTCCATACTTCTTCTTGCACAAGAAGAAGCATGTGATCAACATGACGTGTGGTATCTCGACTCTGGTGCGAGTAACCACATGTGTGGAAAGAAGGAGATGTTCATGGAACTGGCAGACGATGCTCGTGGCAATGTGAGTCTAGGAGACTCATTAAAAGTTCCCGTGAAAGGTAAAGGAAAAGTTAAAATCTATCAGAAGAATGGTGTGCAAAAAGTTTATCTCCAATATGTATTACGTACCAAACATAAAAAGTAATATCCTCGGTATCGGCCAACTCCTTGAGAAGAGGTATGTCATACACATGGAAAACTATTCTCTCTCTATAAGAGATGCACACAGGAGACTTATGGCTCAAGTCCAAATGGCAAAGAATCGCATGTTTCCGCTCCAAATCAATACAAAAGCTGAGAAGTGTCTCTATGGAAACGTAAAAAATGATTCATGGAGATGGCATCTTCGCTTTGGGCATCTCCATTTCAGCGGCTTAAAGCGATTGTCGTCATTAAGCATGGTACAAGGCTTACCTGCTATTGAAGCTCCAGAACATGTGTGTGAGGCGTGCACACTTGGTAAGCAACAAAGGAACTCATTTCCAAGTGGAGTGTCCAGAAGAGCAAATGAACCACTTCAATTGGTTCATACTGATATTTGTGGACCACTTGAAACACCCTCTCTTGGAGGTAATAAATATTTTATTACATTTATTGATAATTTCAGCAGAAGACTTTGGGTGTATTGCATCAAAGAAAAATCTTCCACTTTCGCTATCTTTAAAATCTTCAAGGCTCGTGTTGAAGTTGAAAGTGGTTACAAAATTAAAGTATTCAGATCTGACAGAGGTGGAGAGTATACCTCAAATGCATTTCAAGATTATTACAGGAAACAAGGCATCAAGCAGCAGCACACTGCAGCCTACACGCCACAGTAGAATGGCATTGCGGAACGAAAGAACCGCACCATCCTCGACATGACGAAAACGATACTAAAAGAGAAAGGCCTACCAAAGAGCTTCTGGGCAGAGGCAGTTGCATGTACTACCTACTTGCTCAATAGGTGTCCAACTAAGAGTGTAAAAAATATAACACCACAGGAGGCATGGAGTGGCTACAAACCGAGCGTGGCGCACCTAAGAATCTTTGGGTGTGTCGCCTACGCTCAAGTTCCAGAGGCAAGAAGAAGGAAGCTTGATGATCGTGGTGAGAAGTGCATCTTCATCGGCTATAGTGAAGAATCTAAAGCCTATAAGCTCTACAATCCATTAACCAATAAAGTAGTGGTGAGTAGAGATGTGGTATTTAATGAGGAAGAAACCTGAAAATGGAACGATGAAGAATCAACCAAAGATATTCAAGTTGAAACAGAAGAACAAGAAGAAAGGCATGACCGTCAAGAGCAAACGCCCACAACACCTTCTTCGGTTGCATCATCAGTTCATAGAAGCCCTGAAAGTACTCCATCAAATCAAAATTTGGCCAGCTCGTCCTCACCCATGGCACCCATCAAAATGAAAAGCTTAAGCGACATCTATGAGTAAACTGAAGAAGTTAACCTTTTCTGCCTGTATGCAGATCATGAGCCTCTGACGTTTCAAGAGGCCATAAAAGAAGAATGTTGGAGAATAGCTATGAAAGAAGAAATTCATGCCATTGAAAAGAATGATACATGGGAGCTTACTATGCTTCCTAATGGCCAGAAAGCTATCAGCGTCAAATGGATGTACAAGATCAAGCGAAATGCTGATGGTGAGATCGATCGCTACAAGGCAAGGCTCGTAGCAAAGGGATACAAACAGAAGTACGGGGTAGACTATGAAGAAGTCTTCGCTCCTGTTTCTCGCCTTAACACTGTGAGGATGATTATCTCCCTTGCAGCACATCACAGTTGGATGATCTATCAACTTGATGTGAAATCTACATTCCTGAATGAAATTCTAGAAGAAGAGGTCTATTTTGACCAACCTGAAGGGTTTGTTACGCAAGGGGAGGAACACAAGGTGTATCGGCTGAAGAAAGCCCTTTTATGGGTTGAAGTAAGCTCCACGTGCTTGGAATGCACATATCGACAACTATCTTCAAGAGAACGGCTTCGCCAAATGTCCATATGAGCATGCAGTCTACATCAAGAAAAATGGCCGAGGCGACATACTCATAGCATGCCTGTATGTTGATGATTTGTTGTTTACAGGAAACAACCAGCTGATGTTTGATGAATTAAAAAAGGCCATGTTTAAGGAGTTCGAGATGACCGATGGAGGTCTGATGTCTTTCTTTCTAGGCATCGAAGTAAAGCAACAAGATGGTGGTATCTATATATCTCGAAAAAGTATGCCAAGGAATTACTTGAAAAGTTCAAGATGGCCGATTGCAATATCGTGAACACACGTGTAGCAACGGGCCTGAAGCTAACAAAAGAAGAAGAATGAAGAAGTGTGGACTCGATTTTGTTCAAGAGTCTGATTAGAAGCCTAAGGTATCTCACAATCACAAGGCCGGATATCGTCTACAGTGTTGGGCTTCTAAGCAGGTACATGGAAGCGCTAAAAGAATCACACTGGCTAGCCGCAAAAAGAATCCTCAGGTACGTCAAAGGAACAATGGAATTCGCTCTTTTCTATCCATACGATGATGAAGCGATGCTGTATGGATATTCATACAGTGATTGGGGAGGTGACCAGGATGAAAGAAAGAGCACCACTAGGTATGTATTCTATCTCGGAATGACTGCCTTCACATGGAACTCAAAGAAGCAAAGTGTGGTCGCTTTGTCCACATGTGAAGCAGAGTACGTGGCAGCATCATCTACAGTCAGTGAAGCGATTTGGTTGAGAAATCTGTTAAAGGAACTGAAGCATCCGCAAGAAGAATCCACAGTCATATATGTGGATAACAAGTCAGCAATCGAGCTCTCCAAAAATCCGGTACAACATGGAAGGAGCAAGCACATCGATACTCGATACCATTTTCTTAAAGATCAAGTGAAGCAGAAAGTGGTAAAATTGGAATACTGTCACACTAATGAACAGGTCGGGGACATATTCACCAAGGCATTGCCAACTGATGCATTCAGACAACTAAGATCAATGCTTGGAATGAAGTCAATTTTGGTTTGAAGGGGAGTGTTAGAAGTAGCAAACCAAAAGGCAGCTGTTACAGAAACCTTTGGTTTCTCAACAGTTGCATCATCAATTTCCCATCAGTTTCAACAAATTACAACAAGCAATGGCCCAGCAATTTTCAGCAACCTTTGATATTCTCAAGGGTCTCATTGAAAGAATTGTAACATGTGACCTTTAGGAGAATGAAGAGTCTTGTAACAGCCCACGAGTTATGTCTATCTAAGAGTTTATAAATAGGTGAAATGTGTAGTCATTTGAATCACTCAATCAAAAAATCAGTAATAGAGCAATAGAGTACTTTGTTTTTTCTTCCTACTTATTTTAGAATTTCTCCCAAGGCTTTGTAAAGCCAACAGATTATACATTTTTTTTTTCCCGTGTGTGCCCCTTCTTAAGGATGACCATATGCAAACCCCACCTGATAAGTAATCAGCCCCCAACCCCACCTAATGGCTAAGATTCCATATCCAGAGACAAAATCCCACTGACAGGAACAGGTATCTCGTGCCACGATTCAGGCATAAAACAATATATAACTAAAGAGACAAGGAAACAACATAACAAAAACTAACACATTACATAGAGCTTAGGAAAACATTACATGCACATATAGTTTGATAATAAACACAAACGTATTCCCTCTTAACATCCTAAAATACCATTTCTTCTTAGACTAAATTAAATAGTCTTTCGATATGACGTTTATGGCATCGGTGAAGAGAGCTTCGGAAATATGCTTAGAAATCAGTTTCCTTGCCTTTTCATTTATTTAGAGAAGGCAGTAGATTTGAGAATTCCTTAGCTTATAGGGGAGGTGGCTCACAAATGTAATCAGAGCCTATAACTAGATATTTTTTCTCAAGCGTAGAGCTTTTGGTTGGATAATCTTGGCGTGGGAATGACGACCAGCGGTACAGCCTTTTTCAAAACGATTCCAAACTTCTCTGTGAAATCAAGCTTTGTCCCCTCGGGCAATTGCCAATCAAATGAATGCAACATCTCTGCTAGAACGAACATTAGCATCCTCTCTGCCATGGAAATCCCTACGCAGACTCTCCTCCCCGACCCAAATGGGATGTAACGAAAATCATTTCCATTCAAATCGAACTTGCTCGAAGTGGACAAGAACCTCTCAGGCTGAAACTCCAAAGGGTTGTCCCAAACTTCAGGGTCCCTATGTATGGCCCATGCATTCACCATAACTCGGGCACCCTTGGGGACCAAATAACCACCCACGATGCATGGTTGGCTCGTGGTTCGGGGAACCAAGAATGGGATCGGTGGGTACAATCGTAGCGTCTCCTTGATGACTGCGCGCATGTAATGCAATTTCGGCAAATGGGATTCTTCGACTGTGTCATTCATCCCCACCACTTCATCTAATTCCTCTCGAACTTTCCTCATTATTTCTGGATTTTCTATCAACTTGGTCATGGCCCACTCTACAGTCGTTGATGTCGTGTCTGTCGCCCCCGCCACGAGGTCCTGTTGATGCAATTCACACTGTAAGTAATGCAGCTATCAAATGGACCGTTAAAAAGATTAAATAGTCACTTCCAGTCACCATAGCTGTGGTATAATGCCCATCACCTCATCAATTTCCTCGGATTGATATTCATGCATTATCCTAAGTAATGATACAGTTGAGCTGTCAAGCCATAGTAAGATAGAGCACTGATCAATGTATGCAAAAGTATTTATGGACCTATTAGAGATATGGTCAGCGGTTCGAAGGGATTCGGGCGAATGTGGGTAAAACAATCTTCTGGATCTATAGGTGGCTCTCAATCATCCTCTCATCTCCCACCTTAAAAAAAGTGATTGATCCCGTCTAGAGGATCTCCAGAAATTGAGGATTCCTTCGAGGCCTCCTAAAAGGCCTTCCTTGCCAACGGTGAAATGGAGAAGCCCTAAGTAAGGTTGGGTTAATGTGGATGGGGACGGGGAAATGGAGAAGCCCCGAGTAGGGTTAGGTTAATGTGGATGGGTCAGCGCGAGGAGGGGGTGTGTGTAGAGGTGAGAGGTGAATTTCTTTTTGCCTTCTCTAGTGGCTATAGCGTGGGCTCAAACTTTTGCGTTGAAGCCAAAGCTGTGGCCAAGGGCCTTTCCTCCTGTTTTGAACGTGGGTTCCTCATAATTTTAGTGTGGAGAGTGACTTTAAATTGATAGAGTTGTTCAGAAATGAGGTTCCCTCTCCTTGGATTATTTGGCACTGGAGAGCCCGTGTCAATTCCCTCAAGCGTTTAGCTCAAGTTTCTATTGTTTACACCTTGAAGGAAGTCAATAGTGCTGTGGATGGTCTAGCTCACTCGGGCAGCATTTTGCAGCCGAATAAAATATTCCATGATGCTTCGGTCCTTTCTCTGGATACGTGGGGCACTCGATCTGGACCATGTGGGTCTGGGTTCTATTAGAGAGATTTGAGGTCCTTTTCTTGGGTGGTGATAGACAAGCCCTTACCCCCATTGTTAGTACACCCACTCACCCCTATTAGTCACATCAGAATGTTAGCCAACCCACTATGGGAATCAATACAATGACCTCGGTGTTGAGACGAGGCTATCTTCACTCAGCCCCGATCCTTTTAAGTTGCTGAGGGCCTACCGAATGTATTACTTGTTGCTGACGTCTTTGTGCCGTTGGCTCCCTGAGTATTACACGACTCGATTTCATCGCCAAAAGTTCCGTGTAGCATACATTAACGTGGATAAAAAATTTGCTACACCCACACGTTAGCTACGTTAGCTACACCGGGTGTTGCAATGACCCCACAATGATGTATGTGTTGTATCTATGCCGTCCATTCATTTGGCGAGATCATATTAGTGTATTATACCAAAAATGAGTTACATATGAAGCTCAAGTGAACCCCAAAATTTTTTAATGGTTGGTGTTCAATCCCCACTATTTTCTGTGCTGGATTCATTTTAGCTTCATATCTGCCTCAGTTTTGGTATAATACCCTAAAATAATCTCGCCAAATGGATGAACGGTATAGATGCAACACATACAACATGGTGGGGTCATTGCTACACCCTGTGTAGCTAGCGTAGCTAACGCGTGGTTGTGGGTGTGGCACGATTTTCTCAGATTGCCTGTGACACCAGCTACGGAATATCACTGTGGCCGCTTGGGATCCACAGGGATGTCCATCTGTTTTGGAAGACCACGTGAGGACACGATTTTAAAAATAATGCAGATTCAAAACTCAGATGGGCCATACCACACGAAACTGTGGGTATTGAACACTAAGTGGTGATAAAAGTTTTGCATCAAGATAATACTTTTTCTTACCATTTATCTGAGTGTTAATAATTCTTTGAACGGTTTAGATAGCAAATAAACATTATGGTCAACTCATGAAGGTTTCAACGGTGGACATTGGTGTTCCCACTGTTTTGTTGGTGTGGCCCACCTGAGTTTTGAATCTTCTTGATCTTTTAGAATATAGTGAATTTGTCACGGACTTCCCTGTGGATCCCATACAGCCCCGGCCACAGGGAAATCACGTGTCACAAGGAATCCGATCCCATTAACGTGACTGTTGGACGGATATGGTAGGCTTTTCTTTGCGGTGGTCCTACACCTCACGGATCCTCTGCTCGTAACCAAGCAAGAATTTCTGCTGCTGCTGCTGCTTCTGCTGCCTCAGCTGCCTCAGCCTGACAACTATGAAAGAAGCCCAATGAGAGAGGTGAAAATCAGAGGTTTTCTACTCGGTTCGTGCAGAGGATCGAGACTCTACGATAACTGAGTCACTCTCTAAAATGAAACTTTAGGACACGTACATTTGTGGGTATGAAAGGAGGTAATTATTACTACTTATCATGTTTGATAAAAATTCGTGTAAAAAGATTATGAAAAGGACCCATGTACATTTGTGGCCTGATTATGATGTCAATGAGATATCCATGCCATTCATCCATTTTATCGGAATATTTTAGGACACGGGTCCAACAATGAGGCAAATCTGAAGCTCAAGTGGCTCACATCATAGAAAATCGTGGTCATAAAAGGCTTTTAACGGTAGGAGTTCAATCAACTATTCTATGTAGCCGGGTCCACGTAAGCTTTGGATTTGCCTCAATTTTGAATGAATGTTCTAAAATTAACTCGCAAAATGAATGGACATAATGGATAAGCCATGTGTATCGTAGTGTGCCCCCACAAGAAAATCACACCTTCTTCCATTTTCGTACACAAAAAGGAAACATCAACTTTCATTCTTGAAATATGTGTAGGTAAATAATGATAAGTAATTAGTACCCATTTAGACTATATTTACTTAGGTGAAATGAAAAAAAACTGAACCTAAATTGAAACATATCACACACGATATTAGATGGATGATCATGAGAAATAGACCAGACGATCCCAACTATCCATTAT
Organism: Liriodendron chinense; assembly: GCA_003013855.2. Lineage (NCBI taxonomy): Eukaryota > Viridiplantae > Streptophyta > Magnoliopsida > Magnoliales > Magnoliaceae > Liriodendron > Liriodendron chinense. Next base: position 1,260,047 of record PVNU02000473.1, on the reverse strand, counting down.
CTCCCACTGTATGTTATCGCCCAGCATCCAGTTAGAATTCTGTGGCTTATGGCTGGACCCTATCCAAGTTGGGGCTCAAGAATTGAATGGTGTGGATTTCGGACATACATGCCGTATGTGTACGGAACCACATATTGGATAATAGCGTTTAGTACTGGATGGAAGTTGGGCAATCCGTCCCTCCATCCTTTTTGCTAGGAGCCCAAGAATGAAGTTGATAAAGCTCAATTGGACCACACAGGAAACAGTGCGGATAATCTACACCCACTGTCGAAACCTTCCTAGGGCCCACCATAATGTCTATTTACCACCCAACCTATTGATAAGGTCACATGTGCCTGGATTAAGGGAAAACACAAATATCAGCTTGATCCAAAACTTTTGTGGCCTTTAGGAGGTTTTAATGGTGGGCGTTCAATCACCACTGTTTCATGTGATTTGGTCCACTTGAGCTTTTGATCTGCTTTATTTTTGGGGCTATGCACTAAAATGATCCAGTAAAAATGAATGGACGGCTTGGATAAAACGCATACATCACAATGGGGCACTACATGACTACCGATGTGGATTGGGTGGTGACCCCAACACCTTGAGAGGAGGCAGGGGCGCGGATTGCCTGCGGAAGCCTTCCGCAGGCATCTCCTGCATCAGGAATTTGGGTGGGGCCCACCGTGAGGTCTGTGAGAAATCTATGCCGTCCAACCATTTTGTGAGATCATTTTAGGCGTTGCGACCCAGATTGGACGGTGTAGATTTCTCACAAACCTCATGGTGGGCCCCACCCAGATTCCTTGAGCAATCCGCGCCCGTTCCAGACTTCCCCGTCGAGTACCTACTAGGCCTAACAGCTTTCGAACATGGACATGACCGGCCCCATCTCCTCTCTCCACCTCCAGGACACGTCCCAACGAGCCACGTGGACATGCTGTTGGGGTCGCCTCGCGATTGGAGTCCTACAATATGATCAGCTTAATACTCTAGTAATGTATGATTCTTTATACGCAGGCACCCAGAAATTGTATCAGTGGAAGCGCGAATTAACTGTTGTGGCGGTAACAGCATAGTGGGTGTTACCCTAATCGTGTGGGGCCCACCTTGACGTACTTTCTGTATATCCACGCTGTCCATCTGTTTTTTAATGTCATTTTAGTACGAGATTCTAAAGGTTACTAAAACCTCTCCATGGGGTCTTTGGAATTTTTAATGGTGAGGCACTCAATCACCACTGTTTCATGTGGTATGGTCGACTTCGGAGTCGGATTGCATCTTCCTCAGTAAGCGTCCATACCGAGCTGTGGAGGGGCCCACCGTGACGTATCTGTTCATCCACTCCGTCCGTTACATTTCTAAGATCTGGCCGACCACATGAGACCAAGAATGAGCAGGTCCAACGGTCAGGTCTGCCACACCTAATACTGAGCTCAGGTTGCATTAAATGCAAGAGTCATTTCTGGTGTGGTCAATCTGACCGTTGGACCTGCCTCATTCTTGGTCTCATATGGTCGGCATGATCTTAGAAACCGAATGGACGTAGTGGATAAACAGATACATCACGGTGGGCCCCTCCACAGCTCGATATGGATGTTTTGCGTCCATACTGAGGAAAGGATGCAATCGGACTCCGTCGCCCTGATATTTGGATCTACATAATTTTGAGACCCTAGACGGATGGATGGCATGGATATACAAAAAATCATCACGGTGGGCCATATGGTAAGGGTAACACCCACTAGGCTATTACCTGAGTAACACCTAATCCGCTACCTATCAATGGCATATATTAATTAAAAAAAAAAAAAAAAATTAGCTGACCAAAATTGTGAAACCAACTGCCACTGAGTAGGAGTCCAAAATTAGAATTAATGATGATTGAACAATATTGATCCAGGGGCACTTGTTGGTTGAAATGGGACAATTGGATATTTTTATTTTCAACCATCTCCTAAATGCCCACCTATTCAATGATCAAATGAGCATTTGTTCATAATACGTCTAAGAGAAAATCTTAAACACTGTCCATATTAATTTAGATGTATCGTATCATCATTATTATCAAAACCTTATCTTAAGTAATTGAGTAGGTTACATAAACCCTATTATTCCATTCCAATCTGTCAAAGTTCCCTGTTTTGATGTATTATGAACTAAAAACTATGTTTATTTTATTATTTGACTATCAGAGCAGTGGATGCATATTGGACGGTTAAAAATTAAAATATCCAATGGTCCTATCTCAACAAACTGGTTAGGGTTTTTAAACGATCTGATTTATGCCGCCTGATTATCATATAACTCTCCCACATCTGAATTAAAAACCCACAATTTGGATGGTTTCATTTAACTAACTTTTAATCTTTTTATGCAAATTTTAAGTAATTTCTAAGTGCATGCGTATCATCCATCACACTCTACCAGAGTATCAAAGCTTCTCTCGGGAGACGAGAGAAACTAAAGCAAAGATACATACCACGAACAGGGCCTTTACGTGATCAAGGGTTAGTGGCATTTTCGGGTCTCCTGCATCCTTAAGCTGCAAAAGCAACTGCAAGAAATCCTTGCTCTTCCCCTTCTCTTCCACTCCATTCAATCTGGTCCGTTGATCAATGACTGAGTCGAAGATCCGATCCAACCACTCTGAAAGCCTCTTCATCCGTCGTACCACGCCCTGTAGATCTAGCCATGCGACCGCCGGGAAAAGATCGGACACGTCGGGGATGCTCAACAGCTCTATGACTTGCTGGATCACATGCTGAAACTCGGCCCCGACGGCACGTCTACCGTCCCCATCGAGAGTCCCACCCCACAGCATGCTTGTGACCACATTAAGAGCTGTCTGAAAATTCGTATTGCTGATGTTGGTCGGTGTGCCTACCTTAGCATACACATCTCTCACCGTCTGTCGAACCTCCCTCCGGCGCAGCTCATAGTACGAATCGAGAACCGTGCTGCTCATCATCTCTTGTGCAGCCACCTTCCTTAGCATGCGCCATTCGGGTCCATAGGAGTTGAACGCAATATCCGAACCCCCGTGAGTGATGGCTAACGCAGCGGCAGTGGCGTCACGGTTGGCAAACGTGATGTCCTGGTCTTTAAGCACTTCTTTGGCAAGGCCAGGTGAGCTCAGTACAACGCAAAGCTTGCTGCCGAGTTGGACATTCATGATCGGGCCATATGTCTGAGCCAGCTGGGTGAATAAGCGGTGGAGGTCGGGTTTGAGGAATGGGAGGTACCCGACCAACGGCAAGCCTCGTGGGCCCGGTGGAAATGCCGGCCTCTTGGAATTGATCTTGGCCCATGTGTAGCAGGCGATCACGAGCACTAGAGCGGAAACGGTGATTGATGCCCGTGCGAATTCGTGTTTGGGATCGATGCTGTTGCACCACCATGACCATGGCTGGAAGATGGTGCCTGAAATTTCAGTGGACTGATGTGAAGACATGATATTAATCTCTGTGGTGGATGGTTGCATGTGCGAGTGAGATATGGAGAGGATTTATTGAGTGCCGATTAGCTGTGCTAAAGGCACCGCGAATTCCTGTGCACCTCCTCTTATTAGTACACGTCGCCGGTCATTACGTCAGATTAGGTCAGCTGAAAATTTGAAAAATAAAACGGAAAATGCATACGTATTTAGAATTTCCTGATATACGTATTTTCACGTTCGGTGACCCTTGTGTAATGCTCTGAATTTTTGCTAACTTGAGAATTGAAAGCCCTTGAGCATTACTTTCAGTTTGCCGGTTATAGTGCATGTTTGTATGTGTGTTCATATATATTGGGGACCAAAATGAATATTTTTGCCAAAGAAATGATGGAATTAGTTTAGGAATTGGAAGATCACATAATTCGGAAGAGTTTTTTGACGATCAGTTTGACTCGGGTATGTCGCTACTTGTAAAGACTAAGTAAAAAATTTTGAATTATCAATCTACTCGTAGATCAACATGACCATCATGAATATTTTACCAAACCTTGGTGTTTTAGCCTATTTTATGTATTTCAGATTTTTTGAACAATTTAGATTTAGTAAAAATCTTTTCTTTTAAAAGGCGCTACTTTTTGAAAATGTTAAAAATCCACGATTTGTACTGGAATTAGAAAATTAAAATCTTTATTATTGGGATTTCAATTTTTTAGTATTTTTTATTGAATCCAAATGGGGAGTACTTTCTTATTTACATAAATAACTGAAAGTAAATGGAAACATAAATTAAACGTACCATTTACTTAAAATTTATTTTGTAAATAAGGTTGACAAGTGGCTTGTACGAGGAGAGAACTTACTGTGCAAGGGAGTAACCCTAATTTTTTTAGAAAAATGGACCAGGGGGAAACCGATCGACCGGACTGACAACCGACCAACCAATTATTGCTGATGCCCCTTGTGGGGAGAAAAACGGATGGACAGCAAGGATCAGCCAACCAAATTTAGGACTAACCAACCGGATCCGGCAGGCTATAAGTGTGGGGGGTTTCAAACCCCCATTCTCTCTCTCTCTTATTTCTCTCCTCCACCTTCTTCTCCCCTTAGCTCTCTCCTCCACCTTCTTCTCCCCTTAGCTCCCAAGCTCTCCTAACTCCCTCCTTCCTTCTCAAGTCTCATTTCTTCCTCAAATCCTCTACCATGCCATGAAAATCTCGAAATTTAGAGCTCCCTCCGACCTCCACCTCCGTCATCGTGTCTCCCGGCCAAGATCCATTGGTCATGGGTTGGAATCTTCACCCCCTTACTAGGTAAGAGGTTCATTACTTCTTCTTTTCCTCTATCTTTCATTTTTTATCTTTTTATGCCATTAGGGTTGAAAATCCTCATTTAATTCGTCGAAACCCTAACTTAGGGTTTGCTCATGTTAGGGCTCAGGGCCCCAGCCATCATGTTGGTGTGGCCCGTGCGTTGTGGAAGCCGTGATCGGGCATGCAAGGCCCCATGTGGATGCTGTCATGCTCCAACTCCGGCCTGATTAACCGAATTAATTTGGAGTTTTCCAAAATCCAAGGTACATGAATCTTTGACCCTAATTCAGCATTTAATTAAAGTAAATCCTTAATGATTAATGCTAAATTTGTGATTTATCGTAGGTAATGAAGGTTTTTTCCTGATTTTCGACATTCAAGCCGCCTCTAAAACGTGAAATTTCGACTATAAGGTGAAAATCTACTCTCAAGCTTCTTCCCGACAAATCCTAGTTAATGATTACTTGAATTTATATGTTAATTGTTTATGTGTGTATAACATGTTCGATGAAATGCCTCTATTGTTGTTTGATTGATAACATGCTGATGAAATGCCTAAATGATATGTATTTATAATATTTGAACATGTTTATGCTTGTAAATCTATGTGACGCCCTGTGTCATTTGGGTCCTTTGGATCGGTCGGACCAGGTGCTCGGGTATGTTTATAATTATGTAATTGATAATCTAAATTATTTTTGTAATGGATTAAGTATTACTTTGGATTAAACTCTGACAACTGTTTGACTAGTGTACTTCTTACCCCTGGGTTGGTAGTCACGAACTTATTTAATCGACTAAGCAGGACACGGTCGATCGACAGTGGTCATTGTTGGGTTGTCATCATCCACTTGGGTCCACCGAATAAGCTACATTCAACGTTAATCATTCTTATATTTCATTGTTGAATCACAGTATATGGAATCTGGAATATCATCGTTCCTACTGTGAATAATCCACTTAAAATCATACTGTGACTCGATCCACCCAGTCTCATGAGCCAAGCATGATGGTATGTGACACCGTGTCTGAGTTGTTGGCATACGCTTAGTTAGTGCCTCCCCGTAGTGCCAGTGAGCATTGACAGGAGTGACATATCGTTGTTCAAATGACCCTTATGACAAATGTGACCCTAGCCAATGTTAGCGTATCTATGCATCATTCGAACGACCCGGGCGTGCATTGAGTTAATTCTTAGTGACATGCCTGCACCTCTGAATTAAATTAATTGTATTTCATATTTAAGAGATGAGACCTTTCGCTTTAATTTCAACGTGACTAACGAGTGATGGTCAAATCAGGCTTTCACAGTAGGATAACTGAACATCAAATCAAGGAGTTACTGGTAATGATTGGCGACGCACTGTATGGAGCCAGATAGTCCCAGTTAGACTTTGTGATACAACAAAAGTATTCTGGCTTCACCAATTTGCTGAATGAATTAGACTAATAAATACTTTAATTAATCATGCATACATGACATTGCATTTAAGGGGGACTTGTGTGGCCTAGTTGCTTGATATGGCACCAGCGTTACCTTGAGCACTTCATTTCATTTCTCTGTGTCATCTGGACTGGTGTACTCAGTTACAACTTGCTTTGACAGGTGGACTCTCGATACACAATTGGTCAGGCCAGGGCTTGCTCGGGACATGCATTGTATGGGGAATCATGACATCCATTCATTAAATCAACTAGTCTATGATGATCTATGATTTGTGTGTGATCATTACTTAAACTTGATTAATTTGATAACATGCCTAGGATTAATATACTTATATGAACCTGTTTATAATTTAAATATCTCGAGTATAATCTTGAGGTTACTTCTTCACTATGGTGGCATTTTAACGACTTCCATTTGACATATACAAATGCCCTAGGAATAAGACCAGTTGGTAGTGGGCACGTCTTATAGTTTTTTAGCTTCGTCCCTTTTGGTAATTATATTTTCCTTTCCTATTACATCTATTGTGATTCGTATAATTCTCATATGGGCTGACATTGTATTTAAATTGTACCTATTGGGTGTTAGCCCTATATTTTGAATTTAGTTACCTCCACTTTTGCTTATGATCTGCTAATTGAAATGCGTTACTCTAATTATTTGTGAATGGAATGAAGATGAATCTGATTGAAGACACATGTGGGAGTATTTTTCACGTGCGACATTCCTAGACAATCATTTTACTAAGTTAACTCTCGGGAACTCGGGATCAAAGTTCGTACTCAGGTACCGATTTTTCTAGCCTATGATGTTTGTGTTAGATCCACAATCCATCCATTTTCCTAGATCATTTTAGGGCATGATCCCTAAACGAGACAGATGCATTGATCAAGTGGACCGCACCCTAGGAAACAGTGGAACTGGAAGTCTACTATTGAAAACTTCTTAAGATCACGTAAGGCTCTAATCAAGCTAATATTTGTGTTTTCCCTTCATCCACGGTAGTTATCAATCCCCACTTCTTTCCGTGTTGTGGTCCACTTGAGATGATATTCATGTTTCCCTTCTTCCACGGTAGTTATCAATCCCCACTTCTTTCTGTGTTGTGGTCCACTTGAGCATTCCATCTGCTTCATCTTAGAGCTCATGCCCTAAAATGGCCGGGCAAATGGATGGACGGTGTGGATCTAACACTTACCTTATGATAGGGCCTACAGAAGTTTCACACGGTAAAACAATACGCGGAAGTGTAATGCAATAATTTCGGTCAGAGAAAATCGCTCATTATGTAAATGTCTCTATTGAAATTTCCTATTCATTTTTTTTTTCTTTTTAGTTTTTCGCTGTTGGTGTCAGCTGATCTCACAAGTATGATCTGGCATGTACAGAATGAAAACTTCTGTAACCCATAAAAGGAAGTCATCGCAATCCCCAGTGACAGCAATGGAAGCATGGAATTGCATTTGACCATTGCAAATTTAACCCGGTGTTTGATAACAGCAGGAAGGATTGGATTAATCTCAATGTCATACATTCCCATGCCAATGGTAGATGCTGTAGTATTTTTGGTGGATTTCTAAATTTACTACAGTTGTTATCCATGCTGTCCATCTATATATACCTTTTACCCATGACATTCAAACTGTGCATGTGCACAGGTGACCAAACTCAATTGTGAAATATGGTTGGCTGATTACAATTCCACGGTCCACCAAATGCCCCAAACATGGGTTGGATGATGAAAATATGATGGTATTTTCAGATATGTAATCATTGTGCAACAAACTATGTTAATTCCATCTAATATAATTCCACCCCATTTAATACCGCTGTCCAAACAGGCCCTAAGTAATGTGCTATATATCAACACTGTTCATCAGTTTTTTCATCCCATTTTAGGACATTGTCCCAAAATTTAAGTAAATATCAGGTGGACCATATCACAGGAGACATGGTGATTGAACACTCACAATTAAAAACTTCTCAGCGTCCATTTCAAAGAAAATATGTAAGATTTATTTTCCATCCAACCCATTGATAAGGTCAAATGGACCTGGATTAAGGGAAAATATAAATATCAGCTTGATCCAAAATCTTCAAGGCCTACAAAAAGCTTTTAATTGTTATCCATCACTTTTTATAGTGGTGGGATGTACTTGAGATTTGGATATGCACAATTTTTGGAATAACCTTATGGACGGAGCTGAGAAAACAGATGAGCGGTGCAGATATACAAAACATTCATCAAGGTAGGCCTCACATGGTAAGGGTAACAGCTTACCCGGGTAACAACCAACCCCTCCCAACTTCACCACTCGGATTTCTTTCAAGTCGTTCCCATTTTATAGATAGGTAACAGAATTCATGCGGTTACCATATTATGAGCGGATACCAAAATCAGTCCAAAAATGGAGAGTTTTACGCACGAGCCTAACTTGGATTGTGATAAGTATGTCCGAGATTTTAAAACTCATCGCAATGTTCTCCTGAAGAATTCATCCAATAATATTATCACGTGAATTCATCAAACAATATTATCAAACAATATTACACCCAGGTCCCAGATAGCCTCGTTTCAACACTGAGGTCATGGTATCTATTCCCATATTAGGGTGGCTAACGTTGTGATGTGACTAACAAGGGTGGGTGGGTGTACTAAAAATGGGGTGCGTGAACTCCAAGAAAGAAAAGAACAAGAAAAAACAAAACAAAAGGCAAGATTTTCAAAATTGTGGCAGTTTTTTTTTTTGTTTTTCACAGTTATATCTTGCCATTATTGTCATTTATGCAAAATAAACAGCTGAAAGTTTAAAGTAATTCATTTTTAGCCATATTTTAAAATTTATTAATATATAATAAATATTTTTAAGTATTTTATTTTGAAGGAAATTTTCAAAATAATACAACGAGGAAAAAGTCAAAATCTATTGGAAAGGTAGAGCCCATCGGTGAGAAATTTAGAATGGGAGAATATGTTACACAGGCATATTTGTTGACTTTGCTGCCCCCGAGATTTGAACACTTGACTTTCCGCTTTGATACCAAGCAATCATTTGACATAAAAATTGAGCCCTAAACGTATGTGTTAAGAATCATCGCTAAGTCATAATTTAATTATGATTCTTAGTTATTAAGAAAGTTTTGGTTGAGTTAACTTGTGAAAGTAATTAGTTAGGAAATTTTCTTCTTAAAGTTGTAGTGTTAGTAAAATCAAGAAATAATGAGCCATTTTTATATCAAAGCTTGGTAGTATATACACTACATATTAATGCAAGGAGTACCAGCCCGTTCACCAAAAGCTCTAAAGCTGTTGGATACTACTTGATGCAGGGAGTACCGGCCAATCCACCAAATGCTCCAAAGCTATTGGTGAAGCACCAAAATATCTCTTTATCCAGGCTCTCCCAAGCAAACCGACCAAAATCTCTCCATGGGATACCCCGCATCTCATAGACCTCACAGTGGGACCCACCTCGTGGCTATTTTGCATCATATACACGCTACCTTATGGACCACCTCACCTCAATGTGGAGATGCACCTATATCACATATATGTGAAAATCTCTCTCTCTCTCTCTCTCTCTCTCTCTCTCTCTCCATAGCCTTGCTTATGTGATTTTCTATATGATATTATAGGTATGTCAATTAGTAAATTGGTTGTTTTTCTAGTTCTTTTTCATCTACTTTCTATTAGTTTTCTTCCTTTGTAATTTTCTTTTCTTTTTTTCTTTTGGTTTTCATGTTTGGTTATGTTGACATCGACTACTATTATTCCTAAGGTTCTTACACCAAACTATGAATTTAGAAAATTGTGACTATAAAGTTATTCCATAGGCCAGGGCTTTCAGCATATATCATTGACGGTGGTTATTCCAAATTGATAATGGGAATGCTTACATGCAATCCAAATTTCTTATGGATCGTATATGCTTCCCCATATTAGGGAATTGAATTTGACGAAAGAAACATAAAATCACTTGACCACCATTAACAAGAAAGCAAGCGGTGCTATGAAAGCATTTTCTAAAGTGGAATTTAAGACAATCAAATAAGATAATGATTCCATAGTGGGGTTTTCTTGAAAAATAAAAGATGTACGTGGTCAAATAGAGGGAATTGACATTAAAATAAATGATTATCTCAATAAATTTATGAACTAAGTTTAATACCATCAGGATATTAATTCAACGAAATAAGCTGTCTACCAAGGAGGGCAGTGAGTATATTATTATAAGTTCTCTTGAAATATAGATATGGGAGGATTAAAGTATTTCTGAAAATGTAAAGACAGGTAATAATACTTTATTTTTACAAACATATAAAACTTGTATGCACAAAACATGACAAAGCCACTCCATCCATTTGTTTTGAAAGACCACAATAAGACAGGATTCTAAAATGAAGAAGATCCAAATTCATGTGGGCCGTACCGCATGAAACAGTAGGATTGAACGCCCGAAAGGGACAAAAGTTTTGTATCACGATGATATCTGTTCCTATAGTTTATCTGAGTGGTAATAATTCTATGAACAGTTTGGATGGCATATAAACATCATGATCAGCTCCAAGATGGTCTCAACGGTGGACATTGGTGTTTGTACTGATTTTTTGGTGTGGCCAACTTTTGTTTGGGATTTACCTGATTTTTTTGTACCATATCCTATTATGATCTTTCAAAACAGATGGACGAAGTGGATTTGTCATGGATATCTCTGTGCCCGAGGTCACAGGCAATCTACTTCTCAAAAAATCTAAGAAATTCAACTATCATATGATCTACAACACAAATTTGGGGATTTTTTTGTGGCTGTTAATCGTTTTTGGCCGAAGCGCATCCCATCACCGACGCGGATTTGCTGCCAAAGCCTTTCGCAACAAGTTCCTGCACTGGGAATCTAGGTGGGGCCCACCGTGATGTTTGTGAGAAATCCACGCCGTCCATCCGTTTTTTTGAGCTCATTTTAGGACGTAAGAGCAAAAATGAACTGGATCCATTACTTGAATGGGCCACACTAAAGTAAAAGGTGGGTAGGGAAATTCTACCGTTGAAACCTCCCTGAGCTCCACAGTGATGTTAATATGCCATCCATACCGTTCATAATATCATTACTACTAGGATGAACTGAAAACACAAATATTAACCTGATTCAAGACTTCTGTGGCCCCACGAATATTTCAACTGTGGACGTGCAATCCTCACTTTTTCAACCCACTTGAGTCTTGGATCCGGCTCAGTTTTTTTTCATACATCCTAAAATGATCTCATAAAACATATGGAAGGCATGGATTTCTCACAAACATCACGGTGGGCCCCACCTAGATTGCCAGCCAAGGAAGGAGGTGAATAGAATCGACAAGGTAAATGGTAAAAGCGGGTTTCTCCTTTCTGACAAAGCCATTCCAGCACCCAGTCACATCCCTTGCGTATTCAATACGGCTGGTCGGGGGAGTGTTTTCCAATTATTTAGACTATGAAATACAGCTGGCCAATCGAGCTTCCTGGCCTCGCCCAGGCTTTTGGCTGAGGGCCGCAACGGGTCTGAGGGCAGGGGAGGGCGGGTTCTTAATCCGGCCGCCTAGTTCAAGGGCATTTTTGTCAAAAGTAATGCATGATGGGGCACACCTAATAAGCAGCCAAGATCCTGAGACCAAACAGTCTCGGGCTTGGACATGGGACTCCAGCCGTTTTGTTTGGTCCAACGAGGCCTGGGCTTGGGATTCACAATGCAGGCCAGGTGTGGAGAGACCTTGGCTCGCCCCATTGACTCCATGATCTGTCCATGGGTGGACCACTATTTGCACATTCTTGATTGGACCGCTTGTATGTCACGCCTACCTCCCGGATGAGTCTGTAGCTGTACTATCAGACCTGTATGTGTACATTTATCCATTGTTCATGTGCCATATGTGCACCTAAATCCAAACACCCATACAGTTGTGTTGTAGGATCCACCGGAGAAAAGGTGTAGCCCCAAAATGGGATTGATCAGATGAGGTCCCATTTAGAATCAGTGAACAATATTTGTTTGCCGTATTTGGCATGTTGACTACTTCTCATTTTAAACGTCACTCAGGTGTCCATTAATACATTGTTAGGAATTTAGAATCATCTCTTCCGTCTAATTTTTTGAGTTACCAGTGATTTTACCGTGGGAAATAATATATATGGACAGATGGGCATGGACCATGGAATTCTGCTAAAGTGTAATGTTGGGATAAGGGCGATCGGCTCCGCAGTGGAAGCGAGCGCGGAGCAATCAAATGAGGAACAAACACAATGCAATCACACACCAAGCAAATCAACAACCCAAGAAGCAATCCGAATTTAACATGAAAAAACTCCTCACGAGTAAAAAACATCAGCACAATGCGACACCAATCCACTATGAATCAGAAGTTACAAGAGCATAAAGAAAACTTACACTAGATTCAAGCCCACAAGAGAAAACTCAAGCACTCCAAGAGGAAAACCAACGTAGTCTTTCCTCTAAAGCTCTTTCTCTCACCCTAGAACTCTCTCTCTCTCTCTCTCTCTCTCTCTCTCTCTCTCTCAACCCTTGCACATCTAGGATACCTAATTCACGTATTATACTTCATTAAATAGGAAGAATCCCGAATTAGAAATATCTTACACAAGAAACCGTGCAAGATCGGGCAAAAACTGCACCATCGACTTTACAGTCCGCGCATGGTCAGGCGCCCAACAAATTTAAAATCTATCCAGAGAATTCCAGCAAAAATCTAGCCAATTTCAGAAGCTCTCCCAGACCTTATCGGGTGCTCGACCAACAGTGGTCAAGCCCCCTACAGGACAAAAAACAGAACGGTGATTTCAGCTTCTAAAAGTCATGCCAGGTGTTTTTGGGCGCCCGACACCCCTAGTGTCCAAGATTGAAGACAAAACCCCAACAATCTCCACCGTAACTTCAATCTTCAATCGCTCTACTGCTCGAAAATTACATTCTTCATCTCTACTTCGTCTCCTTCATAGTTTCATCGCTTTTCTTGCCTCCATCAACTTATTCATACACCTTCACCACCCACTTGCTCATGTGGCCCTTTCGCGCACACCACACACGAGCAACCGTGGATCCCGCTGCTGATCGCACAGCTCCACCGTGAATAGTACTCCTGATCACCTTATAAATATTGTCGCACCTCCGTGCCTTTATTATCACACGTGCTCCCTTTGCCACTTTACAATATCGATCACAACCGATAAACCTACACCCTTTTCGCCTTGAGTGCACCAAGAGATATCATATTCTTCTTCATCTCAAGGACATGCTTCACACTTTCAAGGATTTGTTCAACCCCGTCAAACATCCTAATGCGCACCGAATTAATACCCACCACCTTGCGGGCGGAGCCATCACTCACAACCACCAATCCACCATCACACACTCTGTATGTCATGAATGAACTCCAGTCAAGACATACGTGACATAATGCATCTGAATCCAATAGTCACTCTCCACCGAGAGACCCTATACTGGATACAATCAATACATTGTAAACATCACCGCCGTCCTCTACAGTATTAACTCTCTTAAAAGAATCTCCTAACTTCTCTTACTTCACCCTGGGATTCGGACAATCCCTTTTCACGTGCCCTTCTTCCTCACAATTCCAACATCTCACCTTGCTCTTCCACTTGCCCTTGGATTTAAATTTCGATGACGAAGATCCCCCACCCCGCTCAAAATTCCTCCTCCTCATAACCAGTGCCTCGTCCATAAAAGAACTCACGCCGCCGCTTTTCTTTATTATTGTTTTTGCTTGAAAGGTTAAGATAACAGTTTCTACGTCAATGATCTCCATACCTACACACAACGAGTCCTTAATCGACTCATATGATTCTGGAAAAGAATTCAATAAGATAAACGCTTGATCCTCGTCCTTTATTTGGTTCATGTACATCTATCAATTTGTAAATAAGCCTATTGAAATTGTTGATGTGGTTCTCAACATCGGCCCTCTCCGTCATCCTCAAATTATACAACTGAAGCTTCAGATATATGCGATTTTCACAGATTTCTTCGTGTAGATATTCTCCAACTTCGCCCATGTTTCAGCTGCAATTTTCTCTTTCATGACGTTGTATAACACCTCATCCGCTAGGCACAACTGGATTGTGACATTGACTTTTCTATCGATCTTCTTCCAGTCTTATTCTTTCATAGCCTCCGGTCACTTTCCAATGAGCACATCTTGCAGCCCTTGCTAAACTAGAAGGCCTTTCATCTTCACCTTCCAGAGTTCAAAATTATTTTTGAACTAAATACTTCTCTATGTCGAATCGCATGCTTAAAGATGTCTATTTGCTTGCCTCAAGTGCAAGGCTACGATGTAGTAATAATTCTCAGTAAGACCGAGGTCGATCCACAGGGAATTAGGATAAACCGATTCAAATTATTCTAGCAACTCTAATCTCAGCAATTTTAAAATTCAAATTCATAAACGAAGCAAAAGCAATAATTTTGTAAAAATCTGTAATTAAAAGGAACTAAGGCCTCAAGGATCCACTTATAGTAGCCCCATGTCAATTTATTCATCAAAGCATGACACAACTAGAATTGAAGTTTTATCTCTCTTCTAGTTGGAAGATTTAGCAATTAAATACAAACAATCTCCACTTAAATCTGAAAGTAAGAATCTAGTTCTAATGAAGCATATAGAATTCGAATATGTAGCCTTGGAACTAACAATCATACCTATGGACGATGGTATGCACAGGATTACTACGATTTGAATCTAATCAATCCAAACATAATAATCTCAGAGAATTGCAAGGAACCCATGTTTGAAGCACATAAACTCTCATAAAACATCCAAAAATACTAACTTTTATTCAAACTAGAACTTGAAATCCAAACTTAAAGTAAAGTATTTGAATCAAAACAAATCCAACATGAAAACTAGCTACAAACTTCACCTCTTAACCTTAGCTAAGAGGTTTAGCCGAGCATTGTCATACTACAACTAGAATTCAAAAGAAAAACTAAATGAAAGCATGAAAACTAGAAAATTCAGAGTCGGCGGAGTTACGGACGCTCCACGGTGCTCTCCTTCACTTCCCACGACTTCTAATCTCTTCTAGGGTACTTAGGAACAAGGTAGAGGAGTCCTTTTATAGGTTTTGAGTCCTAGCTGCGAAGAAATCCCGTAAAAATAGTGTTTTGCGTAAAGAATTCGGAGTTCCAGAAGTTTATGGGTGTTGACCAGCCGGGCGGAGAAAGTGCCTCAAAACCCCAAAACCTCTGGACTTTTATTTGCATAGGCTGACCCACCAACCGGTCGGCCGGTCAAGGGGCTGGCCTTCACAAAAACAATCCAATGAAAACTGAATTTCTAGAGGGTTTGGCCATCCGGCCGGTGAGCATGTAAAATTACTGATTTTTCAGCTTTTCTTCCTCCGTCTTTAATGCATCCTTGCTCCACCTTGTTATTATATTCCTTTGATCTTCAATGTGTACAAATTGACCTTTTAAGCATCAAATTAGTGAAGTCTTTCTCTCATTCTTACAATCACAAAACATGCATTAGAATAGTCTATTAAATATGCAAACCATGCATAATGTGTGATGAATTGGGGTTAGATTATGTATAAATTGAAAGCTCAACAATGTCATTGAAGCCCCCTCTCATATTTCGATCTACCTCCCAACGTTTTCTCTGATACCAGTTTGTTAGGACAAGGGCGATCGGCTCCGCACCGGAAGCAAGTACGGAGCAATCAAACGAGGAATAATTAACACGACGCAATCACACACCAAGCAAATCAACACACCCAAGAAGCAATCCAAATTTAATGTGGAAAAACCCTCACGGGTAAAAAACCACAGCACAAAGCGACACCAATCCACTATGAATCAGAAGTTACAAAAGCATAAAAAAAAACTTTCACCGCATTCAAACCCACAAGAGAAAACCCAAGCTCTCCAAGAGGAAAACCAACGTAGCCCTTCCTCTAAATCTCTCTCTCTCTCTCTCTCTCTCTCTCTCTCTCTCTCTCTCAACCCTTGCACAATTAGGATACCTAGTTCACGTATTACACTCCCTTAAAAAGGAAGAAACTCGAATTAGAAACATCTTATGCAAGAAACCGCGCAAGATCGCGTAAAAACTATGCTACCTACTTTGCAGTCTGCACATGGTCGGGCACTTGAAAGATTTAAAATCTATCCAGAGAGTTTTAGAAAAAATTCAACCAATTTCAGGCACCCACCCAGACCTCATCGAGCGCCTGGCCATCCACCGGGTGGCCGATCAACAATGGTAGAGCCCATACAGGCCAAAAACCATAACATGATTTCAACTTCCAAAAGTCATGCCGGGTATTCTCGGGAGCCCAGTATGAACCCGTCGGGCGCCTGACACCCCCTGGTGTCCAAGATTGAAGGCAAAACCCCAACATGCAAGTGTTCGTCGCTGTTTAATAATCAAACCTTGCATGTGGGATCCAAAATGCAGTATAACCAAATCTCAGGTAGACCGCACTATAGGAAACAGTGGGGATTGAGCGCCTATCATTAAAAACCTCTTAGAACCTACAACAATGTTTATTTGCCATCCAACTTGTTGATAAGGTCACACAACCCTGAAAAAGAAAACACAAATCATTTTAATCCAAGATTTTTGTTGCCCATATGAAGATTTTAATAGTCAATCACCACGGCTTTCCTGTAGTGTAGTTCACCTAAGATTTGGATCTACTTCATTTCTATCTCATGCTTTAAAACGGCTTGGGAAAATGGATGCATATGTGGATATACTACACATACATGAATGTGGTTGACATCATGTTAGGTGTGTTGAGGTTGTCTTCAATCTTAACACTAGAGGACTTTAGGCAATCGACAGGATATGGTCGAGCGTCCGAAATTACTCAGGATGTGGCTTCTAGAATCTGGATACTCCTGGATTGGAAAGTGGGATTGTCGGTCGCACGACAAGGTCGGGTCAAGTGCCTAAAAGTTCCTGGATAGAACTGTGAACTCTTTGGACAATCTTGGTCATGGTCGGTGGCCCGACAAGATAGTCTTGGGCACCCGACGGTGCATGCTTTTAGGTCAATTGCGCAAGGTTTTGCACAGATTGGTTTTTAATTTTGATTGTTTCTTATTTAAAGGGATGTAATGCGGGATTAGAGTAATTATCAAAGAAGTCCGGTATCCTAGAGCGGGGTGTGGATGGAGAGAGTTATAGCTGAGAAAACTAGCTTGAGAAAAGGCTATATTGGTCTTTCTCTGTTAGCTTGGGTTTCTCTGGTGGGGCTTTAGATTCATGTAAGTTTTTTTCATTCTCTTATAACTTCTGATTCATAGTGATCACTTTATGGCATGGTTTTTTTCTTCGAAAGGGTTTTTCCACATAAAATTTGGATTAATTTCTTGTGCGTTGATTTGCTTGATTGTTGTCATTGTGTGATTACCATTGTTTGATTCTCACTTTCGCAAGTGGTTTCCCAACAATTGGTATTAGAGCGAACGTTTGGAAGGCAGACAGAATCTAAAGTGGGGTATCAATGGCATCTAGTATGAGATTCGACGTAGAAAAGTATTAAAAAAATAACTTTGAGCTATGAAAGGTCAAGTGAAGGGTCTCCTAGTTCAGTAAAGATTGGAAGAATCACTTATTAAAAAGCGATTGTATACTATAAAAGAAGAAGAGTGTACGAAGATGGATCAGAAACTCATGATCTCAATCCAGTTGTGCCTAACGGATGAGGTTTTGTACAATGTCATGAGGGAGAAGATTGTGGCTAATATGCGGGCAAAGTTGGAGAATATTCATGAGAAGAAATCTCTGAAAAATTGCATGTATCTGATGCTTTAGTTGTTCAATCTAAAGATGACGGAAGAGACCGATGTCAAGACCCACATCAACAATTTTAATAGGCTTGTTTACAAGTTGTTGGATGTAGATGAATCGATGAAGGATGAATACCAAGTATGCACCTTGTTGAATTCTCTTTCGAATTCATATGAGTCATTCAAAAACTCGTTGTGTGCAGGTAGGAGACCATTAGTGTTGAGACCATTATCTGAATCCTCCAATCGAAGGCGATGAGAAAGAAAAGCGGTGACATGGGTTCCTCTACGAAAGCATCAGTTATAGGGGGGAGAGATTCTGAGTGAGATGAGGGATCTTCGCAATCAAGATATAAATTCAGGGGCGAAGGAAATAGCAAGGTGATGTGCTAAAATTGTGGGGAGATGGGGCACATGAAGAGGGATTGTCAGAATCCAAGACAAGGCAAGAGAAGTCTGAAGATTCTTCTAATGAGGCCAATACGGTGAAAGCCACAGAAGATATTTGTGATGTTTGTGATGCATTAACTGTATCTAGATTGAAGTTACTTGGTGATGAGTGACTCTTGAATTCAGGTGCATCATATCACATGTCATGGGCAGAGTTCATTCATGACATATAGTAAGTATGCTGGTGGATCGGTGTTTCTAAGCGATAACTAGGCATACAAGGTGGTGGGTATTGGTACGATGCGCATCAGGATGTTAGATAGAATCGAACGAGTTCTAACAGATGTGAGGCATGTCCCTAGGTTGAAAAAGAATTTGATCTCTCTTGGTGCACTCGAAGCAATAGGGTGTAGGTTCATCGGCTGTGATCGAGTTTGTAAAGTGACAAAAGCGACACTTATGATGATGAAGGCATGAAGGTGTAACCATCTTTACAAGTTGATTGGGAGTATTTCTCATGGTAGAGCTACGACAGTTATAGTAGATTTCACAATTGCTCTATGTGGCACGCAAAGGCCACATGAGCGAGTGAGGCGTGAAGGTGCAGGATTAGAATCGGTAAAGGCACGAGAAGCAGTGGAGCTATGAAGGAGACGAAGTAGAGATGAATAATAAAGCTTATGAGCAGTGGAGTGGTGAAGATTGAAGACATGGTGGAGATTGTTGGGGTTATCTTCAATCTTGACACCAGGGGGCTTCGAACAACCAACGGGATATGGTCGGGTGCTCGAAATTACAAAGGATGTGACTTCTGAAATCTAGACACTGATGGATTAGAAAGTGGCCTGGGTTGTCGGTTGCCCTACAGAGTCAGGTCAAGTGCCTAAAATTCTCCAGACTAAACTATGAACTCTCTAGACAATCTTAACTGTGTTCGGGCACCCGACAATACGCGTTCTTAGGTTGGTTGCACAAGGTTTTGCGCAAATTTATTTCTATCTCGGTTGTTTCCTATTTAAATGGATGTAATGCGAGATTAGGCTAATTGTCAAAGGGGTCGAGTATCCTAGAGTGGGGTGTGGATTGAGAGAGTTCTAAGATAAGAGAATTAGCTTAAGAAAGGGCTGCATTGGTCTTTCTCTATCAGCTTGGGTTCATCTTGGGTTTATCTTGTGGGGCTTTGGATCCAGAATAAGTTTTATTTATTCTCTTGTAATTTTTTATTCATTATGATCGCTTTGTATCATGATTTTTTTTTCTGAAAGGATTTTTCTAAGTAAAATTTGAATTACATTCTCGTATATATGGATTTGCTTGATTGTTTCCGTTGCATGGTTACCGTTATTTCCCTCATTTGATTCTTACTTGGGCGTGTGATTTCTAACAAGGTGATGTGGGAACTCAAATTTTTGACGTGGGCTTGACAGTCTGGCTGACAACGCGTCAGCTGAGGCCGTGAATTCAATATGCTTGTGGCCCCGGCCTCGGAAAAGCTACTGTTACTGTGGTGGTAAGCTTTGTTGTCCTACAGATACCACAACAGGACCAAAAAAAAAAAAAAAAAAAAGACCCGACAGGAGGACGACGACAAGAATAAAAAAGATAAGGTAGATTCAAGACTAAGTAACATGACAAGAGTAGTAGGATGGAACGCTACAATTGAAAACGTTGTTGAGGGCCACAGAAGCTTTTCACCAGGATGATATTTATGCCTACAGTTTATCCAAGTGTTGATAATCTTATCAACAGTTCTGATGGTATATAAGCACTATGGTCAGCTCTAAGAAGGTTTCAACGGTGGACATTTTCATTCTCACCGTTTCCTGTCATGTGGCCCATATGAGTTTTGGATCTGCCTATTTTTGGATTCATGATCTATTATAAGGTTGAGAAACTAATGGACGGAATGGATTTCTCACTGGAATATTTGTGGGCCCACATAGCTTCCATTACCATACATACGGTAGCAGTTGATCCGTGTGAACGAGGGCGCGGATCAGCTAGTCCACTGGGACTAGCATAAGGGGTGGTTTCAAATCTCCGTGGGCCCACATGATGTATGTGTTTTATCCACGCCGTCCATCCATTTTTCGATATTACTATAAGGCAAGAGTCCAAAAATGAGACAGATCCAATTCTCAGGTGGGCCACACCACAGGAAAACAATAGGGATTGACACTGAAAACTTTTTGGGGGCCACAGAAGTTTGGTATCAAGCTGGTATTTGTTTTTTCCCTTCATCTACACCTATGTGGCCTTATCAAGAGGTTGGATGAAAATAAACATTACAGTAGGCTTTAGGAAGATTGTAATGGTGGAAGTTCAATCCCGACTGTTTTCCTGTGGTGTGGTCCACCTGAGATTTGGATCTATCTCATTTTTGGGCTCATGCCTTAAAATAAGATGAAAAAATGGATGGACGGCGTGGATAAAACACATACATCATGGTGGGGCCCACAGTGATTTGAAACCACCCCTTATGGTTGGGCTCTCAATGGGGCGGGTCAGATCCGAGATCCGATTTGCTCTGAATCCGTATAATGCGGATTTGGATCTTAAAATAGGTTCGATTAGTTAAATGGACTGGATTTGGATCTTAAAATAGATCCGATTACTTAAATGGAGCGGATTTGGATTCACAGGAACATATCCAAGTTCGATCGGAAACCGATTAAGATCCAACTCATTGTCACCTTACTGTATATGTTATATTCATGCTGGCTCTCCTTTTTACAAATTATTTTAGGCCATGTCGACCATACCATAGTAAATAGTGGGATTTGCATCATTTTCTACTAAATTAAATATATTATATTATATATTTTATATCATATATTTTTTTTAGATTTGTAATGGGGTGGATTCGACCTAGGTCCGACCCGAATCCAATGGTTATACGGATTTCGGATGAAATTGGATCTAACAATTTATAAATGGATCAGATATGAATATCACCTTTTGGATTCGAGTTGGATCCGAATCCGTCTATAGATATACGGACTTGGAGCCGGATCCAACTGGATCCAATCCAGATCCGACCCATTGAGAGCCCTACCTCATGGCACTAGCTGATCGGCGCCCGTGAACGAGACACAAGTGGGTACTGATAATTGCAAGAATCCAAGTGGGCGCGCCTGGAGAATGGCGCAGATTTTCCCACAAAAAGTTCCTGCGCTGGGAACCAAGGTGGGGCCTAAAGTTATGCTTCTTTTTTTTTTTTTTTGGTATAAATCCACCCCATCCATCCGTTTTGACAGCTCATTTCAGGACATGAGAACAAAAATGAACCGGATACAAGGTTCATAATTGCAAGAATCCAAAGCAGCAGTGGGCGCGCCTGGAGAAGACTTGGGTCGCGAATTGAGGCAGAAAGCGATGTCTTGTACGTAAAGTCCATGTAGCCATTATTTTGCTGGGCCAAGAGATTGTACAAAACGACAAGTCCATTAACTGACCAAGAACCATATTAAAATCGGTCGCCAATTAACCAATTGGGTAGCGTTCCTAACCCAACCCCAACCCCAGCGGTGATGTGTTGATGTGTTGGCTTTTGTGGGGCCCAACGTGATTTATGTGATTTATATCCACGCTCAATTTAAGGCAAAAACCCAGAAGTATAACTGACACCCACAATTGAAACCTTTTTAAGGCCCACCGTAATGCTTATTTGACATCCAACCTGTTGATAATGTCAATGACACCTGGATGAAGGGAAAATACAAATATCAGCCTGATCCAAGACTTTTGGGGCCCCCCAAGAAGTTTTAAATTGTGGGCATTCAATCACCACTGTTTCCTGTGGTGTAGTCCACTTGAGCTTTGGATCTGCTTCGTCTTTGGGCAGTAACCTAAAATGAGAGGGAAAAACAGATGTGTGGCATGGATATAAAAAATATAGATCAAGTTGGGCCCTACAGTGCCAACGTAAGGACATGCCGCTGGGGGTGGATTAGTATTTTGGTAAGACCCCGGCCTCAACTAAGGTGGTGGGGCCGTTACCATGGGGCCCACCTTTTTATATATATATATATATATATATATATATATATATATATATATATATATATATATATATATATATATATATATATCCATCCTTTTTTCAGATCATTTTTAGGACATTATCCCAAAAATGAAGCAGATCCAATTATCAGGTGCACCTCAATGTTTCCGTCGAGTTTATTTGCGCGGTCCAATCTGTTGATAAGGTCACATAAGGCTGGATGAAGGGTAAAAAAAAAATATAAGCTTGATCCAAAAGTACTTTTGTGCTATTAATGGTCAATCACCACAGCTTTTATGGTATGGTCCACCTGATAATTCGATCTACTTTTTTTTTTTTTTTTATAATGCCCTAAAATGATCTTGGAAAAACAAACGGATGGCATGGATACACAATACATATATCAAGGTGGGCCCTATAGTAACCCCATAGCAAGGGCCGCACTGTCTTGGGTGAGGCCTGGGTCTCACCCAATCCGCTCTCGATGTTGGCAACTAGGGCTGTAAATGGTCGGGTTTAGGGTAGGTTTAGCCAAAACCAGACCTGCCCATTTACTAAATGGGTTTGGGTCCAAATTTTAGACTCATACCCTTTTACTAAATGGGCGGGTCTAGGTTGGGTCCGAGTCAACCCATCAGACCCATTTATAAATGGGTCCGGGTCTAGTAGAGGGAGATTTACCCAGACCCATTTATAAATGAGTCAGGTCTAATGGGTCTGGGTCTGCATCTAGTATGCAAGCATTTTTACAAGGCTTAAAACCGAGTCCGGATAGGTCTGGGCTGGATGGGTCCCTTGAAACATAAACTAAACCCACCCACTTACTCAATGGATTCGGGTCCAGTCAGTTCGGGCCTAATATAAAGGAAATCAGACCCAGACGTATTTAGCAATTGGGTCTATTCTTGGACCCAGACCTGTACCATTTAACAAATGGGTCAGGTCTGAGTCAAGTCTAAATGGGTTGGGTTTGGGTACCCCATCGGGCCCGCTGACCCATTTACAGCCCCGCAACACCACCTTATCCTCGTCCTATCAAAATGCAGTTGAAAAAGAAAGTGCTCCTGTATAGCATCAGACAAGAATAGCCAGCTGAGTAAACTTTGGGGAGCCTAATGTGATGTATGGGCCTTATCCACACCCTCCATCCTTTTTTCCAGCTTATTTTATGGCATGAACCCAAAATTAAAACATATCCAAAGATTAAGTGGACCATACCACAGAAAAAAAATAGAAATTGAACACCTACGGTTGAACACAAAAGTATTGGATCAAACTGATATTTGTTTTTCTCTTCATCCATGTCTGGGTGACCTTCTAAACAGGTTGATGACAAGTAAACATCCCCGTCGACGCTACAAATGTTTCCATAGTGTTCGTCATTATCTTCAGTTTTTTGTGGTGTGGGCTCACGCCCTAAAATGAGTTGGAAAAACGTATGGATGGCATGGATAATAACACATACATCATGGTGGGCCCTCAGAGTTTAGTGTGGTGAGTTAGTCACTGCTCGATGCCCAATGCTATTTCGGTTTCATGAAAACTCACAACCGTTGTCTCTCACCTGCTAGCCCAGCTGGAAGGGACGTGGATTTCCTGTGACTGTGAAAGCTTTGAGCAGGAAGTTCCTGCGCTGGAAACCTAAATGGGCCCACCGTGATGTTTTCGAGAAATCCACCCCGTCCATCCGACTTGTGAGCTCATTTTAGGAGCTCATACCAAAAATGAACTGGATCCAAGACTCAAGTGGGCCGAAAATATGAGGATTGAACGTGCACAGTTGAAATATTCATGGAACGACAGAAGTTTAAAATCAGGATAATATTTGTGTTTTCAGCTCATCCCAGTAGGAATGACGTTATGAACGGTATTGATGGCATATAAACATCACTGTGGACCCCAGGTAGTTTTCATCGGTAAGAATTCTCCTACCCACCTTTTACTTTAGTGCGGCCCACTTAAGTCTTGGATACAGTTCATTTTTGGTACAATGTCCTAAAATGAGCTCACAAGGGCGGATAGACGGTGTGAATTTCTAGAAAACATCACGGTTGGCCCCACACAGGTTCCCGTGCAGGAACTTCATGCGCAAAGCTTTCGCAGGGGATCCGCGTCCATCTGCAAGATGCCTACATAGGTCAAGTGCTAAGGAAATTAACACACTAACCCACCGGTGGATGGGTGTATCGTGTAACTAACAGTGTTGGTGCATTGCTCAGCTAATTAGGTGGGTGCGTTGCACGACTAACAATTTTTTTTAAAAAAAAGTACAACTCCATTTGATCTTCATAACTATTCCGAAGCTGTCATTTTCAACTATTTACTGTAATAAAAGACATCCTCATCTCCATTAATGTAAAGTTGAAAATGAAATTTTGTCCTTAAAACTAGTTGTGATGGTGAAATGTCGTGTCAGCTATTTTCGAGATTTGGACTTGCCATGTGATACACCAGTACCTTGTTGCACACGTGAAATACTAGTAGGATTAGGTGCGGCCTCTACTGAGGGGTACACCTTGATATATTTATTCTATATCCACACCGTCCATCCGTTTTTTTCCATATCATTTTAGTACATAATCCAAAAAAATTAATGTAGTAGCAGTTCCTATGTGGACCTTACCATAGAAAATAGAGGTGATTGAACATTATTAAGCCACAAAATTTTTGGATCAAGCTGATATTTGGTTTTTTTTTTTTTTTTTCCTCCTTCATCCAGGTTTATGCGGCCTTATCAACAGGTTGGATGGAAATTAAAGGTCATGAAACATTATGGTGGGCTCTAAGATGTTTTTGTATCACCACTGTTTCCTGTATTATGGTCCACTTGAGACTTGGATCTTCTTCAATTTTAGGCCCTTGGATCTTCTTCAATTTTAGGCTCATGCCCTAAAATCAAATGAAAAAGGGATGGCCAGCATGTGAACTGCTCATAATATATGCCACCACTATCATATGATTTGGACCATCAAATGATTAGGGAGAATATATTACCAGTGTCTCGCTCTGATACCATGTTAAATCACCATACCATGTTAAATCACCACTTTCTCTACAAGCTCAAGCTGTTAGAGGATGGCGTATCAACGTATATCAAAGGACTTCAACAGGTAGCAAGACTGTTATTTCCACAACATATGCGCGGGCAATGGTGGACCCTGATGGGCCAGGGCATGGGCTTCTAAACTTGGCCTTGGGTAAGGCTTGGCAGCCAGGCTGAGATGGGCCTGGGCTAATGATGAGTGGCCCTCGCCGGCTTGTTGGCTCACCCCAACCATCAAGTAGGCCGCAATATACAAAAAGAACAGGTACTCTTAAGATGCTTGTGAGCAATTTGTGAGTTATATTTCAATGATTAAAGACATTCGTATGATGGAACTAATCATGGATAGATGGGAAACTTTTAGATTAGACGCTTTTAAAACCTTGATGATTTTAATTTTTTCGTTATTGGCCAGCAAGAACTGGGGACTAAAGCGAACTAGACTAGGGTTGTCAATGAGCCAGGCTGACCCAACAGGCTTTCGGCTTGATCTGCCCCAGGATGGGCTTGGATTGAAACACCGGGTCCGAGTAGGACCCAAGCCTAAAATGTAAGTCCATTTATTAATTGGGCCGACAGGCTGCACTATGAGCCCATCAGCCCAGCCCAAACCTGGCCCGACTTGGTCCAATGAAGGTTTCCAGGGCATTTTTTTCAATGTCAAAAGAGGGTGGCCGGCCTTGGGCTCGGGCTCGGGCTCGGGTTCGGGCCATGTGTAACCATTCGGGCTCGATCCGGTTTGTCTTGGCCCGGGCGGACTCGGGCCTTTTTAACTTTGTGATGCAGGCTTGAACATAGATTAGCCCCTTGACAGCCCTACGTTCCCGGCCCTAGGCCCATTGTCACCCCTAGGGTTCAGAGAGAGTTTGGAAAGGAGGATCGTCGGTATCCTTTCCGTCATTTTTTTTACTGTCCATTGGAAGGTCATCAAACGGATAGGACTATAATCCTCTCCAACTTTTCGGACCAATTTCCCCTTAGTTTTTAGGTTTGCTGCACTGTGCAAGGGGTTGGCCGATGACACTTATCGCCAATCAAGACCGTTCGTGACTGTGGACACGTCACATAAGTCGAGATCGTAGAAGAAGCCGAGATTGACTCATCATCATGACTTGAAGCAAAACTCAAGGTGGAAGAGACTGATGTAGGGAGATATCCCCTGATCGAGGGCGAGGATCGAGCACCTTCCTGCGAGAAAAAGACTGAAAGGACCAACAGAAAAGTTCAGGAAAACTGTTCAAATCTGTTGTGTCACCACACAACATTAATGGAGGATCTCCCCATCCACACAAAGCAGCTGCATCAAGCAGCTCTTCAATTCAGCCAACCATCAAAGTGGGTTCCTCCATAGATCAACCAACAGTTGGGCGACCTGCAATCACCGGCCACATCAGCACACGTTCCAGCTATGGTCCATTGTCCAGCTATTGGAACCCACGTATCAGCCAGCTCGAAAGAGAGGATCTCTCTCATCCGTGTGCAAGACGACCAGCAGTTGTGAACGTCTTCTACACCCAGCAACCATTCTCAGCCATCCATGCAGTCTTGCACAGCAGCTACTCACTTATGATCATTCAACAGAGAACAAATCCTTATCTCCAACTGCAAGGTGGACCACCAAACAAACGGTCTAGATGTATGGGTGCGTGAGGCTATATCCAGCAAGCTTCCGATTTGGAGTTGGAAAGAGGAAACAAGGCTGTTGCTGGTTTTGGGGATTTAAAAAACAAAAAAAGGAAGCAACGTTTTCGGTTTTGGAGTTTCAACCAAAATAGGAAACTATTATTCCCATTTTTGGATTTCGGCCCAACTCGTGGGGCCCATCTTAATCATTTATGATGATCCGTTCTGTCCATCTCGTAGAGCTGCTCAACGTCGAGAAAACTCAACAAGTTTCATATCGATCTGAGTTACGAATTGATTGTGGCGTCCAAAATAGTATGAACTGTCCAGAAAGTTCCGAATTTTGCCTACTGAAGATAGTACATTTGGCCCACTACTATTGATATGAAGAATCTGAACCGACCATCTTGAAGAGTACATTAATGTAAGCAAAACTACAAAGTTTCATGTCCATCATATATGTGAATTGCTTGTACCAATGGAAGGAAGATGACGCCCAACATTCGTTATATAGTTTGCACAGATTTTTTCTTTATAATTTCTTATTATGTTTAGGATTCATCTAAGTACGAATTAGGATTTTCTAAGCTTTTGTAGGACTTACTTTTATTATAAATTTTAGTTTTATTTCATTGTTAATTAATCCAACCTTTGACTAATGAAAATTATTCAGTTTATACTCTATTTTACTTGGGTTCTTCGAGTGCCCCTTGAAAAATAAGGAAGATCGAGTGTTCTTCTCGATAGATCCCTGGATTCGGATCGTTTATCCCATGAGAGAGACGGTGCTCGATCTCACCCCCGCCCCACTCGCATTACATGTGTACCAAGGTAGGCTTACGCATCCACTTGCGCTGGCACCTCGTGCTTTTATTCTCATGTGTTTCTATCTGTCCTTTGTATCTCCGTGTGATAGTTCGGCTTTCTCTGAATCACTTCGTCTTCCTACGCATCCATCATTTTGGGACCCCAACAATAGCCTTTTGGCAGTTATTTGGCTTTTTCCGGATGAAAGTGCCCCTCTATCCAGTCGTCCCCTCGTATGGCGGCAGCAAAACGCGGAAGTTAAGAGGGCCTTTGAGAATGGGGTGTGAGCCCTAGTAAATCAATGATTGAGGCCACCCCTCGGCTGATCTGATCCGTTCATTTTAATCGGATAGTCGTAAACCCACAAGAGGGTCATTCTTTGGCTCATACATGTGTTAACGTTGTGGATTAATTCCAAATTGTTTCCTCCGATGTCGTCCTTCTATGATGCGTTTTGCCCTCAAACTTGGATAGATTGCATAAAATTAAAACTCCATCCATGTGGATGGCTTGGATCTACTCCAAGACTATCCAGCGGGCCCCACATAAGATGTGGGATGGGTTCAATAGATGGGTCCCTTGTACAAAAAAGGTCATTTGACCTTTTTCTTTTTTTTTTTTTCTTTTTTTCCCTGGAGGGGACGATTTGGCCATTAAGACTATTGCCACCTTCATGAGATTTACTCCGGCAAACTTTCAACGTGTATATGACGTCATTCCCTCCATTCCAGTGAATTTCTGAGTGTTTTTTTTTTAAGATTTTCGATCACAATCTCAAACGTAAAATGTATGACAGGCAAAGGTAAGTTTAGGTTAGGATTATAGTTATTTTTTGTGTGTTTTTTTTTTTTCTTTTTTGTGGGTATCATTGGTGGGAGTTTGTGAAAGGAGCAGGGTGTGGTGGTTACTTTTATAATTATCTTTTTATAAGTATAAATGGTGAAAATTGTGAAAGTGATGAATTTTGTAATGGAAAAATGTTGTAATGAATGAATTTTGAAATGGAAGAATGTTGTAACGGATGAATGTGATGAATGTCGAAATGGATGAATGTTGTATAGGATTAATGTTGTAATGGAAGAATGTTGAAATGGATGAATGGTCGTAATTGTCATAACTATATGTGAGTTGCGGATCCCACGAAAATGGGCCCACTTTGGGCAATCAAATGGTGTCCAAATGAAATGATTTTAAATCCATTTGAAAGTTCATCAAATTACTTTTTTAACAAGTACAAGATCACCAAAATTGAACATGTCATGAGAGAGTTATAACTGTTTTTTGTTGGATCTACGAACGACAGTGAGTATTGGTAAACAATAGTAACTTTGGACCCAATTTTAGAAAATCAAATGGTGTCCAAATGAGGTGATTCCAAAGTCATCGGCAAGTTCATCAAATTAACTTTCCAATAAATATAAAATCACCCAAATTAAACATATAACAAGGGAGTTATGACTATTTTGACAGATATACATTGACCATGGCCGAAACTAATCACTAACCATAGCTGATACTCACAAAAAATTAAGGATTACATGTGGTACACGCCCAACTGTCAGCCGTAAAAAATTGAGGGTTATATGCGGTACACTCCCAACTGTCTGCCGTCTATGAGGTGGGCCTCACCATGGATGGGCCATGTAACAACTGCACAAGTAATATGCAGAGCAAGGATCAATTTGCGGATGTAGACAGCCCCAACGTACGTATGACCGAATTGCAAGTTGGTGACTTGTGATGATATGTGGGCCAAGCTTCTTCGTCGCTATTCGGACAAGTGGACCTTGATTCAAACCGCAATATAGTGTGCCACAATGTTATTTTTCTGGCCGTCCACGCAAGTTTTTCCATGTGACACATGCGAATATGGGCAATTCGCAGTGGACCCCACTTGATGAACTACTCAGTAATCGTACGAAAGCATGAGCAGGAAGCTATTGAAACCTGATGGGCCACGTGGCAAAATTGCAGTTGTAACCAAGATTTGTACGGCAAGCATTCACTTGGCAGTCGGCACATGTAGACAATCATCCGGACAGTCCTCAGAGTGGGCCCACCATGTATTTCTCATCCAACAAAAGCAGTGAAAACTGAAAACGTGACAGTGTTGTGGACATATAAATGTGCCAAGTCATGTGGGTGTTGAAAACTTCAATAGTACTGACACTCTACTTGTATCTTTGTTTTAGAACGTAGAAATGCATGCCTCAAACCATACATACAGAGAGGTAAACATGGAAAAACCATCATCAACATCTCAAGCAACAGAGACTTCTACTACGCATAAAGCTCTGGATTGGACAACCTCGGCGTGGGGATGGCAATCAAAGGTGTAGCTTTCTTCATAACAATCCCAAATTTCTCCGTGAGATCGCCCTTCACTCCCTCCGGTAAACGCCACTCGAACGAATGAACCAACGAGCCGAGCGCATACATCACCATCCTCTCGGCCATGGTGATCCCCGCGCATATCCGCCTCCCGGACCCGAATGGGAAGTAATGGAAATCGTTGCCGCTGAAATCCCACTTGCAGTCGGTCGTCAAGAACCTCCCGGGATTGAACTCAGCAGGATTGGACCAGATCGAAGGGTCATGATGTATTGCCCACACGTTCACGAACACGCGGGAGCCCTTAGGGACCGTGTATCCACCCACAGTGCACGCTTGGCTGGGGCAGTGTGGGACCATGAGAGGGAGGGCCGGGTGCAGCCTAAGCACTTCTTTCACTACTGCTTGTAAGTAATGCAATTTGGGTATGTGGGACTCTTCTACTATGTTGTCCCTCCCAACCACGGCCTCTAACTCATCTTGGGCTTTCCTCAGTGTCTCTGGCTTCTGCATCATCTCGGCAATGGCCCACTCCACGGTGTTTGATGTGGTGTCGGTCCCACCCACCACCATGTCCTGTCAACAAAGCTTAGTAATTATCTAACCATGTTTTGTAATTAACAATGCAGATTAACAAGAAAATTTTGTTTGTTAAGTGCGTGGGTTATTGACTATTTTTCAGTGCACTGTGTATCATTTTCACCGTCTATTTGATCTCCTTCAGACTGATCTCGAGATAATTGCTGGATGGACGGTGTGGATGTGTCCGAGTGACCGTACCCCCTGAAAAGGGCTTAAGCGGATTAGCTGTTACCTGGGTAACACGTTAGTGGTTGTTAACCTAACCGTATGGGGCCACCTTGATGTATTTGTTGTATATTCACACCGTCCATCTGTTTTGATGAGATCCCAAACCCAAACCTTAAGAAGATCTAAATCTCAGGAGAATCACACCACTAGAGACAGTGACGAATGACGATTAAAGACTTTTATGGGCGACAAAAGTTTTGGATCAAACTGATCTTTGTATTTTCCCTTCATCCAGTTATTGACATTATCAAAAGGTTTGATGGCAAATAAACATTGAGGAAACTTTAAGATGGGCCCTTTGGAATTTTTAATGGGGAGGCACTCAAACACCACTGTTTCCAGTGGTGAGGTACACTTTAGATTTGGATCTGCTTAATTTTTGGTAAGACGTCCTAAATTGGGATGGAGAAATGGATGGACGGCGTGGATGTATAAGATATAATCAAGTTGAGCCCCACGGTAAGGGTAACACTCACTAAGCTGTTACTCGGGTAACCCATAATTCGCTCTCTAAAATTAGATAACGTCCAACTTCTCCAATCTGGAGATGGTGTTTTTTATTGCTTTATTATCGTGATATTTTTAAACTATCGGCATGTTTTAAAATAGAGAATTTTACATAATAATACCTCATCAATGCCATATTTACATCCAAGTACCTTTTTATATAATGCTTTCATTCAAGTACCTCATCAATCGAGATATTGTTAAAAGGGTACCTTGTATTAATTTTTGTTTAACTTCCATCACCATTTTTCTCAAACGACTAAAATGCCCACCTATTCAATGAAGATGCATACGAAAATTAAAAAGGTTGCTAAATATGTTAATGAGCTGTAATTCTATATAAAAATATATTGTAGAATTTTCCTAATGCATCTTGCAAAGATACATGGCTAACGGTAGGTGCTTTGTGGGTTCCATCATGATGTATGTGTTTTATCCATGCCATTCATTCGTTTTTTGAGATCATTTTAGGACATGAGCCCAATAATAAGGCTGGTACAACTCTCAAGTGTTCTACACTATAGAAACAATGGTGATTGAATGCCTACCACTAAAAACTAACTAGGGCCCACTGTAATGTTTATTTTCCATCCATCATGTTGATTAGGTCCCAGAGATCCCAATGAAGGGAAAATACAAATATTAGGTTGATCCAAAACTTCTATAGCTCTTAAGAAGTTTTTAATGGTGGCCATTGAATCAACATTGTTTCCTATGGTGTGGTCTAATTGAGATTTGGATCTACATCACTTTTGGTTTATGCCATAAGATGATTTGGAAAAATGAATGGACATTATGAATAAACCATATATATCATGGTAGGGTTCAGTGTTCATGGTGGGGTTAAGAGAACACTGCATCCAAACCACATCACATGCTTGCTAAAGACCACACATTTCTAGATAAAGTATACCCTAGCCTCGACCAAATTGGCCGCATTATGTAGACTTGCTGCAAAAGTCTTATGCAGGGCTCGGATGCTAGGTGGGGCCCTTATGAGAAATCCTTGCTATCCATCCATTTTGTGAGCTCAATTTAGGACATGCCACAAAAAATAAAGAGAATCTAAAACTCAAGTGGCCCATGTGAGAGGGAACAATGAGAATTCAATGACAACTGTTGAAACATTCATATTGCTACAAAAGTTTTGTATTAGGCTAAAG
Source organism: Liriodendron chinense (assembly GCA_003013855.2). Taxonomy (NCBI): domain Eukaryota; kingdom Viridiplantae; phylum Streptophyta; class Magnoliopsida; order Magnoliales; family Magnoliaceae; genus Liriodendron; species Liriodendron chinense. The sequence goes on along the minus strand of PVNU02000473.1, from coordinate 1,227,376 downwards.
ATTTTTTGTATTTTCATTTCATCCCTGTGAAACGGCCTTATAAACAGTTTGGTTGGCATATAAACATCAAGGTGGAATTCAGGAAGTTTCAACCGAAGGCATTTCTTTCCCCAATTTTTTTTCTTGTGTGGCCCACTTATATTTTGGATCCACGTCATATTTGGTCCCATGTCCTAAAATGAGCTTGCAAAATAGATGGTCGGAGTGGATTTCTAAAATATATAATGCTGAGCCCCACCTAACACCCCAGCGTGGGAACTTCCTTCAAAAGCCTTACCCAGAAATCGGGTCCTACAAATTGGGTTCAAAAGCGAATGCTAAGCGTACCAAGTAAACTATGTGGGGTCCACCATGATTTATGTATTTTATCCACTACGTCCATCCATTTTATTAGATAATTTTAGGGATTGAGTAAAAAAATTAAGCATATCCAAAGCTCAAGTGGACCACATCATAGGAAATTGTGTGAATTGAACTTTTACCATTGAAAATTTCTTTGGGGCCACAGATGTTTTGGATCAAGCTAATATTTTTGTTTTCTGTTCATCCATCTCTGTGTGATCTTATGAACAGGTTGGATGACAAATAAATATTACTGTGGGCCTTAGCAAGATTCCAACGGTGGAAATCATTAATCATCAAGTTGATGCCACTAATTGAATGCCAAGGATTGACAAACAACTACAATGGTATCCCACCCTTAAAACCTTCTTGGGTGGCCACAAAAGTTTTGCATGAAGTTGTACCTTTATTTTCCCTTCATCCAGGTCTATATGACCTAATCAACATGTTGGATGGAAAATAAACATTACAGTGGGCCTTAGTTAGTTTTTAATGGTAGGTATTCAATCACCACTGTATCTTAGGGTGTAGAACACATGAGATTTGTACTAGCCTTATTTCTTAGCTCATGTCCTAAAATGATCTCAAAAAATAGATGGATGGCTTGTATAAAACACATACATCGTGACAAGACCCACATAGCACCCACCATTAGCAATGCATTTATGCAAGAATTGTAGGAAAATTCTATTATGTTTTTCCTTTTTTAGAGAATAACAAATCCAAAAACCTTTTCAATTTCCGTATGCATCTTCATTAATTAGGTAGGCATTTTAGTCATTTGAGAAAATTATGACGAAAATTAAACAAGAATTAACAAAAGGTACCCCTTTAGCAATAACTTAATTAATGAGGTATCTTGTTGAAAACATTATTTAAGAAGGTACTTGGATGTAAATACGAAATTAATGAGGTACTATAATGTAAAATTCACTTTAAAATATTGTGTTTTTTCGCTATATTACTTGAAAGATAGAAACCATCTTAAGGCATTTGTTATATAAATATATTTTAAATTCTAAATTTATTTGTTAATTTATAGTACATATTTGTTTATTTTCGCTGAGATTTTCCCATAATATCCTCGAAGAAAGAAAAAAACTCAAATCTTAAAATCTACTGGGAAATTTTGAGAACAAGATTTGTCACAGTGATACATGAAGCGGGAAGAGCCGAATAAGATAAAACCACCTCTCCATGGTACAGATGGTGTGGGATTGGATTAGATGTTAACGTGGCGTTATTTAATTGGCCTCTAAATACTTGCCAAAGAAGTATTGAATACTAAAAGTTAGTGGGCCCTTGGACGGCTTATGCACCCAATAAAATCACACCTCAAGTAAGGCGTAACCTAAATCAGATTGCGTATGAATGCCTTTATCATATCGAGTAAACTTTGTCAGCCCACTGTGAATATATGTAGTCTATCCATGAAGTCCATCTGTTTTGCCAGCTCATTTAAGGGTTGACCCCAAAAATAAGCATATCCAAAGCTTAAGTGGACCATAGAAACAATGAGAATATTGATTTTCACAGTTGAAACCTTCCTAGGGCCCACAGTGATGTTTATTTGTCACCCAACATGTTCATAAGATCACATGAACATGGACGAAGGGAGGAAAAAGAAAAGAGAAAAGAAAACAACAACGGTGGCCCTTGAAGAAGCTTTCAACGGTAGACATTCAATTCACACTCTTTCCTGTGGTGTGGTCCACTTGAGATTTTGATATGATTTATTTTTGGGTCCAAGGCCTAACATTATATAGTAAAATGGATGGACAGAGTGGATAAAATAAATAAATCACGTTGCCCCTCAAGGTTTACTCAGTACAATCCGCTTCAGCGTAATTCCTTGTTCGGTGTTACCATTGATGGCAAGTTAATATTTTAATTAGATCCAGCCAATGAGTTGTCTCTGCTGTAGATTGAAAATGATTTAAAATATACGTGGATCAGATATTTCTACCAGTACGTTCGATCGGTCGATCACAAAGTGCCAGTACGAAAGACAAATGGTTAGACGGGGAAAGTAGTAGTAAAGTGATGGATATGGACCTCTAATAAGTTTAAATTTTGAAACATAAGCCATCCATGATAGGTCCCAGCACATGGATGGACCCGATTGATAAATCACCCTACCATACGTACTACTGAGAGATGGTTATACCATATTCCCGCGCTCTTCCGGCTCTAGCGTATTGCAGCAGCGAAGCAATTAAAAACTGGTAGACGGTAATAACTATGAACTTGTCCCGTGATCAGTAGACGATATTTATAAAATAAAAGACATCCAGTTGGTGCACATGCTCATTCATCATTCATGGACCGCTGCACCACAATTTTGGGTGGCCATTCAAAAGAAAAGCATTCATTTGGTGGATATAAACCATCAGGATGGCCCATTCATGAAAGTTCGCCGTCTCAAGCATGTGATTAAGTGCTAGGGAAAGAGAAGGTCTCGAGACCAACTGGTTAGACCACAAGGTATGTACACACAGATTATAACTTCTAACCTATTGAGTGAACGTGACATCCAACACTTTGTATGGGTTGGACCCACCATGAGGATCACCTGGTACAAAAATTAATCTCATCCACTTATCGGTTGGGCCACACCAGTGATAACAATTTCTATCCATTGATAAATAGGAAAACACAAGTGCGGCGGAGTTGAAGAGTATATGTAGCCGAGTTTTCCATGAGGCAGTCCTCATGATAAGGCTGACATGTTGGACGGGTTGGATGTTGTCACACATGTAACGTGTGCAGTTATTCACTAGGTAGATCATAGCTTATAGTCCAACCCGTTGTGCTTGAGAACTCATGAGGAAATTCACAAATGAGGATTGTCATAAAATGACACCCCTTTTTCGCTTACCTAAATAGAAACACGTAAATAATATTTTCTCTATATGTAAGTGCCTACATTTTGTGTCTTTTTATTTTGTCACTTTCTATCAAATTGACAATCCGAGCGGTTCAAAAGCACCGACGATTGTGGCATGGTAGAAACTATCGAGATCATTAAACACTAATGGCCCGTTTGGATACCACCAATTAAGTTACTTTTTCTACTTATAAGTAACTCATTTAAGATAAGTTAGTTTGGTTCATGATCACTGCTTATAAGTTATCATAAGTATTTGAGATAAGTTAGTTTGGTTTATAATCACTACTTATAAGTGATTTTTTTTATTTATTTATTTAAAGCTACTTAATCACTTCAGTTTAATAAGTAAAAATTAAGATAAGTATGATATGATCACTTTTAAGTAACTCACGATCCAAACCCCTCCTAAGTGATTAGTTATTTGGACCGTTCAAAAGTAGATAGACTGTCATTCGTATTACTCAAAACTGTGGACAATAATCTAAACCATTCGAAGGCAGTGGACAGTGACCTTGATCTTTCAAGAGAGTGTAGACACTGTCCATAGCTCTTGATCTTTCAGGAGAGTGTAGACTAGGAGAGCGGATTAGGTGAGACCCCGGGCTCACCTAAGAGGGTGCGGCCCTTACTATGGGTTACCGTGGGGCTCACCTTGATGTATGTGTTATGTATCCACTTCATCTATTCATTTTTCCAGATTTTCTTAGGGCATTATCTCAAAAATGAAGCAGAGACAATTATCAGGTGGACCATACCATAAGAAACAGTGGTGATTGACCATCTTACCATTAAAAAGTTCTTAGGACCCACTTTCATGTTTCGGTAGTGTTTATTTACCATCCAATCTGTTGATAAGGTCAAATGAGCCTAGATGAAGAAAATAAACAAATATCAGCTTCATCCAAAACTTATGTGGCCCAATAATGGTCAACTACCACTGTTTCCTATGTTATGGTCCACCTGATGATTGTATCTTCTTCATTTTTTGGTATAATCCCCTAAAATGATCTGGAAAAATTAATGGACGGTGTGGATACATAATACGTACATCAAGGTGGGCCCCATGTTAACCCACGGTAAGGGCCGCACCATCTTGCGGGTGCTAACCGCTGGTGCGAGCTAACATGTAAAGAAAACTTTTATAGGTGGTTCTATGTAATCAGGCCAAAAAATTGGGTGGTATTTAATAAAAGTCCCTAAAATTAGTAAAGGTAGATTACCATTAGCAAGGCCTTGAGATGAGTCATGGTCAACGACGTCTTGGAATCCCCTTCATCCTTCATCTTCAACAGGAACTGCAAGAAATCCCTGCTGCCTTTCTCACTGCTCTTCCCCTCCGCCTCTTCTCTATCAATCTTCAACCGTTGATCGATGATCAACTCGAAGATCCGATCGAACCGGGCCAGCGGCCCCTTCATCTGCCGCTCCATTCCTTGCAGGTCGAACCGGGCCAGACCCGGGAAGAAATCCGAAACGTTGGGTTTCCCCAGCAACTCGGTGATTTCGTTCACAATCTGCCGAAACTCGGCTCCCAGACTCGTCCTTTCCTCGCCTTTAAGCGTCCCGCCCCAAAGCATGCTCGTCACCACATTCATCACTGTCAAGAACATCTGCTCCCCGACGTTGATCGGCACGCCCGAGTTTTTGTACACGTGGCTCACCGTCGCGCGCACCTCGCGACGGCGCAACGCGTAGACGGCGTCGAGGCTGGCGCCGCTCAGCATCTCGCGGACGCACACCTTGCGCAACATGCGCCATTCGGGTCCGTACGGCGTCCACACGATGTCGGATCCGCCGTAGGCGATTACTCGGGCCGCGGCCGGCACGTCGCGATTGGCGAAGGTCGTGTCGTGGTCTTTGAGAACTTCCTTGGCCAGCGCAGGGGAGCTGATCACGACGCCGAGCTTGGTGCCGAGCCACAGCTTGTAGATCGGACCGTGGTCCCGAGCCAGCTTGGCGAAGTAGACGTGGAGTTCCGGGTCCAGGAACGGGAGGCTGCCTACTAAGGGGAGGCCGCGCGGCCCTGGCGGTAATCCAGACGCACTGCTCTTGCTTTTGAGAATCAGCCATGCGTACCATGCGATTGCGAGTGCGACGAGGGAGATGGTGAGCGCAGATCTTGCGAATTCGTCCTCCTGATTGGTGCCTTCCCGCCACCATGACCAGATCCCAGAGATTGTGTTGGAATTTGCCATTTTTTTGGATCGTGATCGCTACACTGCTAGGAAGCATTTTCGTCGGAGTTTATAGCCATTGACAGAAAGAAGATGGACGGGAACTTTGATGGGTGGGTAATTTGGACGGGACGTCACCAACTTCTGTGGGCCCTACCGTGATGTATGTGTTATATCCACACCGTCCGTCCATAAGATCATTTTATAGCATGAGTCAAAGAATGAGGTAGATACAAAGCTCAAACGGACCTCACCAAAGAAAACAGTGGGGACTGATCCAAAGCTCAAGTGGACCCACCAAAGAAAACAGTTGGGACAATGACACAACCATTGAAACCTTCCTACGGCCCACCATGATGTTTATTTTAGATCCAACCTTTTCATAAGTTCACACACATGGAAGAAAGGAAAACAAAAATATCAGCTGGATCCAAAACTTCTGTGCCCCAAGAAGTTTTTAATGGTAGGAGATCAATCTATAAAATGATCTTTCCAAATGGACGGACGGTGTGGATACAACACATACATCACGGTAGGGCCCACAGAAATTGGTGACGTCACTTCAGTAGCTAGATAGCTACCCAACAGCTACTCAACCTGTCAGTAGCTAATCCGCGTCCATTTGGACGTATTTGCAAGGATCAGAACCGAAACCGTCGCTGGAAGATTCCCTCCAGCGTGGCCAGACACGTCTGATGAAACATCCGAGTCGATCATGAGGTGGTCCCCACTGTCGAGGGAGCCTGGCACAGGAACCGAGGCGGTTGACTCATGATCAGGTGGGCCCTTTACCATGTATAGTTCTAAAGGGCCGTATTTTCGGTCCCTTACTTCTGTAGCTCTAAAGGGACCATGTTTTTGTGAATCAAAACCATTGTTCTAGATGTTCCCGTCTACATTAGCACTGGAAGAAAAAAAAAAAAAAGACAAAATGGATGGTTAGGATCTTACAATATGTGGCAGATTTTGTATACAACGTCCAACCCAAAGCGAGACCTACCCGTTAACCACCACCGGTATGGTTCCCTTTATCCTAATGAGAAATGAACAGGTTGGATGGCATATAAGCATCACGGGGTACCTCAGGAAGGTTTCAATGGTGGGCCCAAATAAGCAACAGTGGGAAAATCCAACACGAAACGCGAAAAGCTTTGGCCGGCAGGATGCCTTTTTTTTTTTTATAAGAGCAGCGAAATCCTCTCAGCCACCTGTTGTCGGAAGCGGGTGCAATACCCCAGCAATGTAGCCACACCAGTCCAATCAATCCATCCAACCATCCATCCTTTTGCTTGGCCTTATTTCCACAGTATACAATAAAAGTCATCTCAATCCAAAACTACCATGGACCACACCGATTACTGCAAGATCGTCGTGCAATGCACTGGATTCTGTTGCTATTGTCATTTATGGAGAAAATTCGTCTGGTACCTCGGAAATGTAGCAATAGAGAACGTGTAAATACTGTGGTTCAAACTAAACAACCGTCCAAATCACGAGACCCACCATAGATATATCGCGACCTAGAAATCCGATCGATTGAACAATCTTGATGTCTAATTATTAGGCATTCGTCTATTGGATTCAAGAGGTTGGTTCTTTTTCACTTTAACCAACCATTTAGATGTCGATGAATCGGCTATTTAGCATTTAAGTTCAGTTCTACTAGTTAGACATGCATATGGCTGATAGATACCGCTCAATACGTCACCATCAATAGGTCAACAGAGAAGTATGAGTTGCTACTAAAGCTGGGCACGAACTGAGTTTAACCGTTTGGATCAACTCGGTAAAACCCTGTTCAAACAGAAAGTTTTATTATTCGAACTTTGTTCGAACACATATGGTGTGTTCGAAAAAAAAATCAATTTAATTTCAAACACAGTCCTATTCAACTAGACTCGAACTCGACTCAACTCGTTCGATCGACATATATATATATATATATATATATATATATATATATATATATATATATATATATATATATAGAGAGAGAGAGAGAGAGAGAGAGAGAGAGAGAGAGAGAGAGAAGGGTGGATGACAAATAAACGTGACTATGAGCCCAGAAAGGTTTCAATAGTGGACATCATTCTCCTCAATGTTTCCTGTGGTGTGGTCCATTTGAGTTTTGTATCTGCCTCATTTCTTATTTAATGCCTTAAAATAAGCTGTACAAATGGATGGACGGAGTGGATCAAACAAATACATCATGGTGGGACACACAAAACGAAAAAATCAGTATTTACTATTCAATAGTAGAAAAAATATTTTCAAGTGAAAAAAGCGAGATTGTTCGAACTCGTAAAAATTGTTTGAAATCCATATGTTCGAACATGTTCGAACATGATTGGGCTAGACAAAATTAAGTTCGAACAGAGCCATCCCCGTTCGAATGTTTGTTCGAACACACCCACTCAAGCAGCCGAACAATCCGATCTAGTCCATATTCGACTCGAATCGGATCATTATCCACCTCTAGTTGCCACCAACAACGTCCCTAGCCATTAAATTTATGTAGAAAAGTCATGGAACGGTGAGGGGGTTACATTCATATTCAACTTTGGATGGTTGGGATCATCTTTACGGAAAGAAAGAGATGTCGCCTATATCCTAAGTGGGTAATAAATCTACACATGGGCAGGCCAGCAGATTAGGATTTCACTTTGGTCGTCGAGGACGGACAAGGACAATACCAACCTTTTGTTGGTTTTAATATATAGAAATATAGCAGAAAAATCAAAATATCAAAATTAAAAATAATAAAAGAAGAATCTGGACAGCTGAAGCACGTTATGATCACTGTTTTAAAGAAAGATTTCTCAAAACGAGGACCCCTGATGCATTAGGTTCCAGCAAGCCTGTCATCAAAATACAATAGCTCTCCTCGAAGATAAACAGTGTTGATCAAGTACACTCACAATCTTAGCCACACGAATTCAAAAATGCCAGTACTAATTTGCCCAAAAAGAAGTAGCAAAAAAAACCCAAAGGAAAATTACAAAGAAGATAGAATTTTCGAATAATTTTTCTAATAGAGAATAAAAATCTTTGTAAAGAAAAAGTAGATAATCGTTGGGGCTTGAAACACATGCAAGTGGCATGGTGTAATAAATACATATTAGCTCATTAAATATTATATCAATACATGACGGATCTTTATTTCCATGTGCATGACAAGGACAAATCTATGCAAAAAAAAAAAAAAAAAGTGCTATATCAAAGACACCGCACCGCATCGCAACCACGGTCGTGGCCCCTACATGCGTACGAGGCTGCTCCTATGGCATACCCATGTTTTCCAATACAAAATATTAGTAAAGTATTTTAATATAAAAGCTTAATTTCTTAACTATTTTGTAATGTGAGACAAAACTAAATGCAAATAAGGCAATAGAGTTAACAAAAGGCAAAAACATTTTTTGTTGATTTTTCCAATCTTTTTCATTATTATTATTTTAACCCCTCTTTCCTAACCTAATGTGATGGGATTTGATTGGGCAGCAAGCCACTCTTAGAGATAGGACCAACGCAAAGCATATTTTAAAGTTTTTTAAGTCAAATACCGGCCTCATCTCTAACAATAGCCTATCACCCAATCAAATCTCACTACATCATGTTAAGAGGATGGTCCTTACAAAGACATATCTATCCTTGTCCTCCAAGGACTACTAGCCTTCTAAGCTAACAAGATAATTAGGAAACGTCCAATTCATTCAGACAGATATCACTGTCCCCACCACCTGTATTTAGCCACATTCAACTTTCCAGATGTGTTAGCATTTACAGGAGGGCAGAAAAGCATGGATAGGATTGTCTAACGAGTGTGATTTTAAAAAATAGGCTAATCCATCATTGTATCACAAGAAAGACAGCTCAGATTGGTATATCACTCTTCCATGCGTGCTGTGAAGAGTAGAGGAACTATAAGATTCTCGCCTTGTAGCTTCCCACACTGTACGCAGGTTTTATGGTACTATTAGTTTGTCCCCAGAAATATCCTCAGATAAGATGATGATTGTAGCCACCAATATTTTTGGTCATGAGTTTCATATGTGTAATGCATTTGAAGATGAAAAACAAGTGAATGTAAAATCATGCAAATTGTGACCCATGACATCATCCAGGAAATGTTACCATTAAAAGAAAGGGGGGAAAAGGAGAGAAGAAAGGGAAGGCATCTATTTGCAGTGAATTGAGAATTCCTGAAATGAAAATTTCACTTGACCATGCGAATACATGCAATTGACATGCAAGAAACGCTGGTTGAGTTTGGATTCCCAATTGAAATGAATCCTAAAATGACTCACTACCATAAAGAGGAATGGAAGAATGTGGGACAAGGCCCCCACTCCATTGTAATGAGGAACTAGCCCCCCAAATTACCATTACAATTCTTTGAAATCAAGCTTCCAACAAAAGGAATGGAATTGCAAGTCATTAGACAATGAGCTTTCTAAACCCGCATGCATGTACAAAGACAGTTCGTGTACACAACCACATATTTGCCAGCATGGCACATAGGTGCTAGATCCAATCCATCTATCAGAAGGATAGCACTATGTAGATGCCCTGGTCCAAGATTCAGGTCAGGACACTAGTCAGGTGGGCCACAGTTTACAAAACAAATTACGCTGTGAAAAACTTGGCCCACCGGCTGAGTAGACCAGATACAGTTTTGGGCAAAAGCATCTACATTGTAGGACCCACCTAATGGAAAGCTTGGATTCTGCCACACAAGCACATGTCGTGTACATGGATTGCTGGTTTGCCAAGTGGTTAAGGGGGAAGACTTGAGATCTTCTGCACATAAGTGCGCATGGGTGCGAACCCCATAGCCAGCACATTTAATATTTATTTGGGTCCAGCTCCATGGTTCAGTGGTAGACAGACACTGTTTCAACACTGAGATCATGGGATCGAGTGCCCATGTGGTGGTGGTGGTGGTGGTGGTGGTGGTGGTGGGGGTGTTGGTGTGTGTGGTGTGGGTGGGTGTAAAAAAATGTGGAGTGTTCATGAGCTGCCTTGTGCATGAATGTGGGCTTAGCATGGCTGTTGTACAATTTAACTAATTGTAATTCATTTCAACTGATCATCCAAACGCAGCCTAGAAGGTTAAGAAGGCAACAACACAACTTGAAAAGACATGTTGTACTGATATTCTCAACAGCGAATAAAATGTAAAATGTGTTGAAAGCAATAGAAGCAATTACAGAACTTCCATGGCATTGGAAACATTTATCAACCCAAAAAAGTTCCAATATCATACAGGAAGCATGCAACTCATTCATGCTAGATATTTCATATTTGTCAATTTATTCATAAGTTGAAGGGCTACCTCGGCATTCAAAGGGTAGATTGTCTAACCAAGAATCATCCAAGAGAAGGGACGAAGATTCGGACTCTGTGGGCCATTCAGAACTAACATCTATTTCATCAAAAATAATAGGTTTACATTTTCCATCCCTATTTTGAGTGATGGCCTGTAATCGGAGATTGCAATGCACAAAAACCAAATCATTGAACTTTTCCTGCTCCATCCTGTTACGTTTCTTGGTATGTATGTTCTCAAAGGTGTTCCAATTCCACTTGCACCAGTAAGAACTACAAGGCTGACTCAGTATCCGTAATGCTGCTCTTTGCAATGTGGGGACTTCATAACCGTAGACAGCCCACCAATCACCTAAATATAGACATAAAAAAGACGAATTAGATGAGATATGTACTGCCCCAATAATCTAACAAACAAGGCAATGTTGGCAATAGCTCGAAACCTGACAAGAACATCAATACACACATTCCAAGAAGGGCTATAGTACTGAGTAGTGAGTGCATTTCCACCTTTTTTTTTTTTTTAAATGGTAGCAGCTTTGTGTGGCATTCACGTATGTTAATCCAGACCAAGGCATTCAATAACGGTAATTACGATAAGGTCATTACGGCCCCATAAAATGTAAAGGTACCCACCATTACGATGACATAACAGCTGTTACATAACCGCTTTTGGATACCATGATCTAGATGGAAAAATGTGGGCACCATTGTTGGAGAGTAGCAGAAAATCACATTTATCGAGCAATCTTAACCATGTGATATCATCTATTGAATTCGGACCACTGACCATTTTCCCTTTAAACATCCATTTGATGGCCACCAATTGGATGTTTAGGGGGCGTTTGGATCGGAAGGTACTTAAGATAAGCTACTTATGCTTCAAGTAGCTTATCTTGGTTTCTACTTACTAAGCTGAAGTGATTAAGTAACTTTAAGTAAAAAAGTTACTTATAATTGATCTTAAACCAAACTTACTTATCTCAAATAAGTTACTCATCTACTGCTGTAAGTAGAAAAAGTAACTTATTTGGTGGTATCCAAATGGACCCTTGGCATCTTTGATCATTAGAGCCCATGATTTGGATGGTCCAGATTGTTGCAAAGTTACTCCATGCTGATGGTGGTTGAGTCACCTTCATCTAAGAGAACATAGAAATGCACATAATATCCAACCAATCATGGAATTGGTAAATACCTGGGGAGTTCAACGTCCTTCCCATGACAGCAAACTCACTCCCTAGAGCACCTTGTGCATTTATATACATGGGATGTTCCTTAGTGAATTCAACCTTATCTTTGTCTTCAGTAACCATTCTCATCATTGCTTCTTGAAAGCCATTTCTCATCTTCAAATCAATCTTGAAGTTCGGATTGTAGAAAATAGAAGGATTAAGAAAAGCTGCAGCTGCGTGTAATGGGGAATGCAACTGCAAATTCCATCTCCTATCAATTATTTCCCAAATCGGCATGTATTTATCTTCAATCCCTTTGTAGAATGCCTTGATTTCAACTTTAGCCCTTTCTATGCCCTCATATATATAACCCATGGCAGGCATGTCCCCATCTACAGTCCTCAATACTTTTACAAGTGGCTCCGACAGGCTTACAGCTTCACGTGCTGACTTCCAAAATCTCTCCAAGTACAGCAACGATTTAATGGCTTGGGCATCAGGTCTTCTACTATATATAGATGATAACCAATCCGGATGGGAAAACATATGCTTCAAATTGTCCTCTTGAATTACAATGGACCTTAAGGACAGAAAATTTGTTACAAATCGAGTAATTCTCGGTCGAATCAGTTCCCTACCACCGGTAAATTTTCTCATCATATTTAGAATCCATGCATGACTGTATATGTATCGTGTGATGCTCCTCGCCTCCTCCATAACTGTACCCACAAATTCCTGCTTGCTGATATCCTCCAACATTTTATCGATGCAATAAGAAGCACATGGGGACCAGAACAATGAAGGGTACTTGGATGTGAGAAGCCTTCCTGCGTAAACATAGCTGGCTGAACTATCTGTGATGACCTGAACGACATTTTCCACACCAACCTCCATAACAACTGATTCAAGCAGTTCGAACAAGTAATGGGCATCATCTGCATGAGCAGATACATCTACTGATTTAAGAAATAGAGTCCCCTTAGGACATGTAACTGAGAAAACTATAAGTGACTTGGATCTACCATCTGACCAACAATCAGACAAAACCGTGCAACCCATATCTTTCCAATCGTCTCTAAACTTTTTATAGTTGTCATTCACATCACCTTTCACTTTTTCCAAGAGAGTGGATCTCAACCTTTCATAACTTGGAGCTTTGTAGCCCACCCCACACTCTGCTATGGCATCCACCATTGGCTGGTAATAGATGGATTTGGTGGCACTGAATGGAATAGAATTATGGAAGAAAAACAAAGCGATTTTTTTATCAGCATCATCCTGCTTTTGCTTTTGAGCATCATCCAAAGCTGGCTGTGCACTCGGTGAAGGACGTGGAAATAACAAAGATGGACAAGTGCTCCCACGTTGTCCACTAGATCCGGCATTAGGATGAAAACCGCCGCTGGCAGAAGAGCTATTTTGTGGACCATTAAGTGCCCGATCTACCTTCGGCTTTTTGGGAGTCTTCTGTTTCTTAGGAGTGCTCAATATGCTTTGTATGAGATCCCTCACATCATTCGGGACCTCTGTGCATGGGATAATGTCTTTGTTCTTGATTTGAGCTAGATGAAACTTCATCCTATAGACCCCTCCGCTGAACTCCCGCTGGCAATAGTTACACCGAACCTTTTGTCTTGTTGCATCAACCAAGACACAGTGCTCCCAACAGGCATCTCTTCCTCTCACCATCTTCCTACAATAAAATGTAATACAACATCATCTCCAATCGAATAGACGATGAATACAAAATCTCAAGTGGAAAAAAAGATGCCAGAACATTAAGACTACAAAGCCTTCTATTAATCAACTTAAGAACCACAGCACTGAAACACAGTCCTTAATACTAAGATAATCTTTTTAACTAAAGAAAACAAACACTATCCACCAAAACGTCACAAAAGCTGAATGGCTACCAGTTGTAAGCTAACACTGGCTTCACTGTATGTATATGTACTTCTAATGATGCATGGGAAAAACAAGGAAGTGCAATTCTTATGAACGAGGAGACTGACAAGATTGCATGAAAAAGAATGAGATATTAGATAGTGCCGATTACTTGGGAATCAGGATGATATTACATAGGCCTTGTGTAGACATTGTAACATGACATAATCAGTTGTTTGGGATGACAGACAATGTAGTGCGGAGTAATCAGATGATAGTCCTAATTCATAGTTGCAGTTATGATGCTTCGAGAGTCAGCGTAATCAGTTAGTCGAAGCCAGGGAGTTCAAATTCTCATCCATTTTTTACGGACTATTTTACAATTTGCATCACTTTGAATGTCGTCATATGGATTTCCTTTATGCACAAGGACACAAATTCAAGGGCAACACATATGGCATTTGATTAGTTCAAGGAAATCTCTCCAATCCACAGACAGGTTTTGCCATTCTAGCTTCAGCTATCAAGGCATCAGCAGAATCTAGATTGCCTCTATTCTACCATATGATTCTAGCATTAAAATGCCAAATGTAGGGACGATGAAGTGGACCCCGGACCCACACATTTATCTAATTTAATTGGCGGTGATTTAGTAAACTGATACACGATCGACACCGACTGGAGCACGACTCGTTACCCAGTAAAACATCAGGGAGTTGCTCTCCCTCCCTCGCTCTCAACCACGGCAAATTTCCATCACCAACCCATTGAGAATTCTTCCATTTCTTTAACTTACGTGTGGGGCCCAGCATTTTGCAATCCAAACCGTTGGCATGCTAGGCCACTTAGTGGATCAGAGATACCCCAAACGTTCTCTACCATTAGATTATCATGATAGTTTGATGGCTCAACCACATAAATCCAGACCGCTAGCTACAATTGTCAATTTGCAAGCAACCAACCGGACAGCGAACCGTCCGATGGGGGAAATACTAAGGCATGGCCCACCAGATTAGATTTTGGTATGGAAAAATTCACCTGCGGCAAAGGAAGCATTTCGCCCAAGAATTGTAAACCTACGCTCAGCAAATCTATATAAAATTGAGAAAATTGGATATTATTTTCGAATTACATTCAAAGCCCTAAACAAGATTCGAATGTTGTGAAATTATAAACTACAAAGTAAAAAAAAAAAAAAAAAATCATGGAATTGATTGAAAGAGAAGCGAAGTACCTGGTTCGAAGGGCTCGCAGAAAGAGAGGGAAAAGGGCCGGCGAGTAAATCGGGCGAATCGGGGAGGAGGGAAGGAGAGGAAGCCGAGGAAATGAAACACAACGGCGATAAATCAGTACCCCTCGCGAGGTCCGGGTAGCGAGGGGGAGCGGATTAGGTGAAAACCCGGATCCACCGAGGTGGATGGGATTCTGACGGTGGGGTTCACAGTGATGTATGTGTCTTAAATCCACACCATCCAACCATTTTTAAATATCACTTTAGGGTGTGATACCAAAAATGAAGCTAAATAAGATTTTATGTGGACCACACCATAGAAACAGTCGTGATTGAATATCTACAATTGAAAACTTCATGGATTTCACGGGAATGTTTATTTGCCATTATTTTTCATCCAACCTGTTGATAAGGTCACAAACATCTAGATGAAGATACCATATAAATATCATCTTGATCCAAAGCTTTTGTGGTCCACAGAAAGTTTTTAATGATTAATCAGCATTGTTTCCTCTACTATGGCCCATCTGGGATTTGGAACTGATTCATTTTCTGGATCATGCCCTAAAATGAACTTTCAATATGGATGGACGGCATGGATGTAGTCACATACATCACAGTGGCCTCGCAGTCAGGGTTCCCACCCACCTCGGTGGATCCAGGGTCTCACCTAATCCGCTCCCGTAGCGAGGAGAGCAGCAGGCGTGGAAAGCGTCTCCCGGTCACGTGCAACGTGTGTGTTGCCGTTAAAGTGGTGTCCCTTGGGGCTTCGCTAAGCCCACACGCACCTTTTCGTTCTAAGACACGTGCCATGATTTCACATCCCTTCCGTGTGTAAGGTGGGCCGACGTTGTAGATTGCATCTCAAAAGCTTTGGGCATATCCACTGGTCAGGTGAGCTACACGTGTATGTATGAGTTAGATCGGTTGTTCTTTTATATTTTGACCCACCTGCTGAGTTGAGCAGCCTGGATTTTAGGGCCGGCAGGTGGGGCCCACTTGATCGGAGGATAGCTGCGGCACGTGTGGTTAAAGCTGCCGTGCGTGACTACTTGTAGGTGTGTGCGAGCGAAGAGGTGCCTGTGCGCTTGTCAATGCTCCTGATGGGTTTGTTGAATTCATCGCTGGAATCATAGCTCGTCGAGAAGTCCTAGGGCTATTCGCGCGCTTGGGAAGATTAGAGACTCAATTCGCGGCACCTGCCAACGCCGCATAGTTTGTGAGACCTGGATCATTCACAGGAGATGGGGGCGAAAGTAAATATGGCCTCAACCAAAATAATTCCGGTTCACACACACGAACTGGGTAAATCGTTTGATAAAAATAGACAGAAATTTGATAGAACTGGACCGAGTGTGGATTCTCGACTCAGTGAGTTAACTCCTAGACTCCGTATCCGAGTCAATTATAGGACACTACTCTCCGAACCCACCTATAATCAACCAAGTCTGAAGTCGACCTTACAAATCATGGCCGTGTCATGTGCAGACCAGAGACTGCCTGGTTTTATCAAACCAGTGGCCATGCAGCCGTAGATGAAATAAGATTGATTATTGTCTCTCTCATGGTTGACTGATCTAAACTAATGAACCTATCAGGAATTATCAATCGATCTTTCTAGATTTCTCGAAAGACACTCTAAGAACATGAGCAAATAGAGATAAACTTAAAAGAGAATAGCTTAAACTTGAATAGTTAATCCTTAATAATAAAAACAAATTAGTTTAAATAGTGTAGCAACTACTTAAAAACTCTAAAATGATATTAAAAAGAGTCCTAATAAAAAATGGAAACGAATCGACTTCAAATCAGTAATTTCGCACGTCTGTCCTTACGTTAGTCGATTGGTTGGCTAGGGGCAACGACCAGTTGTTAAAAGCCCCAAACAGTCCAGCAAGTGGGGCTATTTTAACATTCAAATTCGACTAGTCTGGAGATTGGTCGGCCGACTGATCATCGATGGCCTCAAACAATCCAATGAGTTGGGCTGTCTTCTACTCCAAATTCGACTGATTCGAGAACTGGTCATGACCGATGCTCAAAGTGGATGACCGATCGTTGAACCCTGTAAGTTGGAGTTTTTGTTGAGCCTTAGCTTCTTCTTTTGGATCTTCCTTTGTTTTTTTGTTTGGTCTATTTTCTTCACGTAGAGTTCAACAATCTCCTCTATATTACTTGGGTCAATGGTCCAGCCATGTTAAGACGAGTGAACCCAAGTTAACCTAACTGTTGAAAAATATGCTTTTTCATGGGTAGTTAAATGCAGATGAAGGCGTTTCATGATCAATGTAAACCATCCATTTTCTTAACCATTGATTGGATGGTAAGAGTCAGCCTATTATAATCAGGTTCTGAATTATGTAATCTTGTAATTTAGACAACTTGCAAGTTGTGTCCCATCATGAATGGACCATTATTCAGAATCCACTAGTATTGAGAGATTCTTGCCACCAATTATGAGATATTTTTCCAATGAACACGGACCTCGGTTTTATTTTCTTCTTAAGCATCAATGGTCATGGCAAATAAAAAATTATTATAATCTAGAATATAGCCATTAAGGGTGCAAACGGGTCAGCTCCGGGCCAGGCCAGGTTTAGGCCTAACATAGCCCTGGCTATTGCCCGACTTTAAAAAGGCCTTAGCCATGGCCTTTATGGGCCGGGCTAGGGCCAGCCTTGTAAGGAAAAAGACCGAAAGGATCGACAGCTTGACATGGGTTAAGTTAAAGAAATTTTTTTTTTTTCCTATTACATTCTTCATCTGCTACGAGTTCCATCATATAAACGGTTTAGATTGTTCAAACATTACCAAATGCAACGAGTGTTGTAGGTATGGTGAATGAGAATTACTCACAAATATCTTGAAACTGTGGACATACTGTACAATGGACAATGGTGGTCCATTTGATGATTGGATTAGGCGAATGGGTCGGGCCAAGCCATTCATCATTGGCCTAGGGCCAGCCTGGCCTGACATCGGCCTAAAATTCAAGGCCTAGTCTAGCCTTCAGTGAATAAAACGTCAGGATTTCTAACTCCGGACTTCCGAACTTGCTTTCTGACTTGAGAGCGGTATAGCGGCTTCGCCAAAGCAACCAATTTCCTGCCTGATTGTGGGCCTAGTCAGGGGTGTATAATGTGACTTTCAGGTCATGTCATATGGCCCAAGGTTAGGGACAGAAGCCCTAGCCCTACTGGATGACGCTGCCCATCCAATTTCCACCCTTAATTTACCCACACACATTGGTAAATGATAGACTGCTGGTTTGGAATTTGGATTACTGAACCACGTACTCCACTTGTTGGAAACATGAATTCCGGGCCATTAATGAAAGTGGACAGTCCTGTTTGCTCACAGTGATGCAGAGGGGATGATGGTTGACGATTTGGGCTATGTCTTAGGCCAATGGTGGGCAGCATGTGGACCGTGTGGGTCATTGTTTCCATTGGGTGTTTAAGATCGCTGAAAGTTGCGTCTTAAAAAACCTTGTAAGTTCACTCCCAAACACTTACCAAGATTTTGTTTTTTTAGTGAAATATTACTATCAAAAGCGCAAGATGAAAGCTGAGTTATCCATATTGAGAGAGAGAGAGAGAGAGAGAGAGATGCAAACTATCCATGAATTAAAGGTTAGGATTATTCAACCAATCTAATTTTGGGAACGCAGTGAACGCCACATTTTGTAGTTCATTTAATTTGAGTTCATGTGTGGCATGTGGACAACTTTGTAAGTACATGCTTATCAAGTGTGACATATTGGAGTATCAAATAACTCCACACAAAAAGCATGGGCTACTTGCATCAAAAAAAAATATTAAAAAAAAAAAAAAAAAAAAAAAAAAATTCTTGGAGTATTGCCACATTGCCTAGATGTACTTAGTTTGGTCCAAATCCCTTCCCATAGCTGAAAGTTGCATGGAAAAATTGCTAATTGCGCATTATGTATAAGGTTGGGCTGGGCTAAAATAATTTAAGCCTAAGCCCAGCCTGACCAAGAAATTATCAAAACTTACATGCCAAGGCTAGCCTAGCCCATGGGCCTAACTAACAATTCCAAGCCTGGCCCAGGCCTGGCATAAAGCTAGGCCAGGCGAGCTGCCTGGTCCATTGCGACCCCTAGCTATGAACGCTGCTGGGGCTATCTAGGTGACAACGACGATAAGATAATCGTTGCTCACGCTCTAACCACATTTTTCCAAGCGCAGAAGTGGAGATTTACCTTCAGAATGATTTCAGCATGTCCCTGAGTGGGTGGAAAGGCGGAGTGGCAGTTGAAAAAAGAATTGAGATAGGTGCTTGAAACGGCAGCAAATGGTGTGATATGAGGAACAAGACAAAAATAGGGTGTCGGCACAGTATTTTGGCGTCTACAACCTATGTTATCTGTACTGAAAAAACTCATTCTTGTAGAGCCATGTAAAATCCACTTTGTTGTCTCCGGCTTGTTAGTTTAGTTGGTTGATACACATACAGACACATGCACACATCTGTCTCATATGATCCAAGGTAGAGACACATACACAGATATACAGACATGTGAATGATCCTAGGTTTTGTTGGAACTGTGGAAGCATAGAAGTGAATCAAACAAGCAAAACACAAGCAAATCCACTGAAAGAGACAATCTAATTTTACGTGAAAAAACTTTTGAAAAAAAAAAAAAAAAACTAAAGTGCAAGGTAATATTCACCATAAATATCAAAAGTTACAAGAGATGAGCAAGATGTATATTCATGTCATCCATATGTTTTTTCCATATCATTTTATGGCATGAGCCCAAAAATGAAGAAAAACCAAATCTCCGGTGGACCATACTCTAGGAAACAGTGGTGATTTAACACTACCATTAAAAACTTCTTATGGCGCACCTTAATGTTTTCGTAGTGTTTATTTGCTATCCAATCCATTAATAAGTTCACAGAAGCACAGACGAAGGAAATAAATAAATAAATATCAGCTTGATCCAAAACTTTTGTGGCCCATTAATGGTCAATCACCACTGTTTCCCTTGCTATGGTCCACCTGGTATATATATATATATATATATATATAGGACCGGCCTCACCTAATTCGCTCCCGGCATTCATGACGCTGCTTAAAGCAGGTGTTGGAGACAATTCCGGGCCAACAGCCTAATGGCAATCTTTTCTAATACCGCCTAATAGCAATGCGTTTTTAATGTCGATTACAAGTAGGCCCTGTGGTTCTCCAATGCAGACCATTGCTCAATAAATCTAACAGTTGATGAAGCAAGTCTGAAATGGGAGCAACCGATGTTAGGACCTTTTTTCCATTTTAGTCTGGACCGTTATTGTACTTTCCTTCGAAGTCCCAAACAAACCAAGGGTGCCCATTTTCAGAGCATAATCCCAACTTTTTCAACACTGAAAACTGGCGAAAACGCGCGCGTTACCAGGCGTGGTCAGGCAGCAACGTGCCTTCATCTTCTGTGGAAAGGATGAATCCATGCGCATGAGATTCACACCGAACATCAGATTCCCCAACTAAACATCACGGATCCAAAACTCGGGTAAGCCCAAATAGGTAAAACGATGTAAAATCATTCCTAAAAATGTGGCCCATCTAAATTCCACGCCATTATGATTTTTGGAAACTCCCTTCAGCCTGACTATTCGCTTGATATGAACGGATTGGATGGAATATATAAACCACGGTGAGCTCCCACGCTCAACGGCATATGCGCGGGTTACGCATCACACTAATTCTGTCGGGGTTTTCAGAGTCGAGACTCGCGACGAGTGGTAGGCCGGAAGAGAGAAAGAAGCCAAAAATAGACCGAAAAACAAAAGAAACGGCACGGTCCTTCTCTTTACACGGCCTTTTCTGTACCTTCCCATCTTATCTCGCTAGAATTTCTTGATCTATATATATATATATATATATATATATATATATATATATATATAATTCAACTGTCGTGTTATTGGAAGCGTATTGCGTCCTGCTCCTGCCCCGGCCGCATTACTGTCCGGGCAGACCTTTGGAGGGCCACCGTGATGTATCCGTTTATCCACTCCGTCCATCAATTTTATAAGATCATTTTAATGTATAAGTCTAAAAAGAAGTAAGATTCAACGGTCAAGTGGGCCACACCAACATCACCAGGTTCCATCACTATTTGGTATGGCCCCATTGACCATTGGATCTGCCTCATTTTTGGGCCCATATCCTAGCATGATCTCATAAAATGGATGGACGGAGTGGATAAACGGATACATAACGGAAGGCCTCTCCACAGGTCTGTCGGACGGTAATGTGTCAGGGCGGAGAGGACGCAATCCGTGTCCCGTGATATATGGGGTGCACAACATTTCGTAGTGGGTTCTCGTCCATGTGTGCGGCGGAAAAAAGTGGTTGATGAATAGCCTAGCTTTAAGCAATCTCACACCAGGTCGTTTCCCTTATCAATACCCTCGATTTGATATTCTCCAAATCTTGGGTAGTTTCTATTTTTCTGTTAAATTCAAATGCTTTTTTTATATTTACATTTAACCTTTCATCAGAAAGGGGGATTTTTTTATTTTTTTTTAAATCAATTTATGGAGTTTACTCCCTTGTTTTTTCTGTGTTTTTTTTTTTTTTTTTTGGATGAGCTGATTGAAGTGTTTGCATTTGTATCTATACAATCCACAATTTGGATCATCTGCTCATCTTCAATAGGATTTTTCTAGTTACCGATGCCTGATTGGTCCAGCTCAGCACATGTCAGTACTGGTTGCATTTAATGCAGTCAGTGCTAATGAGCTGGACCAATCAGGTGGTCGGCAAATAGAAAAATTATGTTTAAGCCAAGCAGACATCTGTATCTGTATGTCGTATTTATGATGAAGAGGAAAACATAGATATACTAGAGAGTGTGATGGATGATACACAAGAGACTTGGAAATTAGTTAGAATTTGCATGCATAGCATATAAGAAATTCAAATTTAAGCTTATGAGGGTACAACTAAACACTTTACAAGCAAGTGTTGGAATGCAAAACTTGAACAGGAAAAATTATAGCCTTTTTTCAGGTCAGAAGCAAGGTTTCATATATCTAGTAAACTCTTTCGAGCTGAAAAGACATTATGCATGGTGGATTACAATGGTCAGTATACATGCCCATGATATGTTGGCCCACCGTGACATGTATCATGCATTCAATCTTTGAATTATGTGCATGCCTTGATGCTTTCCTACGGATCTGAAAAAACAGCCGGATTGATCATCAGATGGACCACACAGGAGGGAACATTTGGGATTAGACATCCACCGCTTAAAAACCTTTCAGATTGCATGTGGGGCCCACTGGAATAGGTGCAGGACATACAATCCATCCAGTGTGTGTATGTTGATGCTCTCTTAGGGCCCAAAAAATAATCTAGTCATTTTTATATGATTTGACAAATTTTGGCAGGATTTACAGGCCTAACCTCTATCATTCAGTATGAATAACTACTCTATACATTGAAAACACTTAACAAGTTAGCTCAAACATGATTTATAGGGAGCAGATTAGTCCCTGCCCAGCTTTACCCAAACGGTGTGGCCCTTATTGTGGGGCCCACCTTGATGTATGTAATGTATATCCTCATTGTCCATCTATTTTGCCAGCTCATTTTAGAGCATGAGGTCAAAAATGAAGCGGATCCAAATCTCAAGTGGACCACACCATAGGAAACAGTGGTGATTGACCATTAAACTTCTCGTGGTCCACTAGTTTTGGATCAGGCTGATATTTGTTTTTTGTTCCTTTAACCAACTCTCATCAGGTTGGATGGCAAATAAACATTGCAGTGGGCATTACGGTTGGCCCTATTAAGTTTTTAATGGTGGGCGTTTAATCAACATTGTTTCCCATGGTGTGGTCCACCTGAGATTGGATCTGATTCATTTTTGGGCTCATGCTCTAACATGAGCTGGAAAAATGGATGAACAGCATGGATATACAATATATACATCAAGGTGGGTCAAGGCCGCACTGTGTTAGGTAGGTTCAGGCCCACACCTAATCTGTTCCCTAATCTATCTACCTGTTTACCACTTAAAAGTCAAACTGAATAGCATATAAACAATTTACATCTAAAAACTCTTTCGGGAAGTAGAGTGTTTACAACCAAAAACTTTTCAGGCATCCAAATTACCCGTAAGATTGTTTGACTATCTAGCTATTGGAATGGTGGACATTGATTGGACAGTTGAAATGAAAAATATTCAATGGTCATATTGCAACAAAAATCATTTGCAAAACAGAGGTAAGGATTGTTCAAGAAATCTGATTTTGGGGACTGACTTTATGACAGTTGGTTACACAATTTAGTCAATTTAATTTGAGTTAATATGTGCCTTGCATAAAAATTTTGCGTGCCTGAATATCAAGTGTCACATGCTGACAGAGTATCAAATAACTACCCTAAAAGAAAGATAAAGGTATTCCAATAGTCATCTATGGTGATTGAAAACTGAAACATCAAAGCAGTAGGTTCGATATGTGCAGTTCTTTCTTCTTCTCATACGCGAAATGATAACTAGATGAGACACACACACACACAAACAAACAAAAACACTAATGGGGAACAAGGAATTGTTCTGGTTCAAAAGAATTGAATCTATACTGCATCCCCTCAAGTAGAAAGAGTAATACACTAAAGAGGGATTTTTTTTAAAAACTAGTTTGCAGGATGCCTCATGATCGATGTTGATCTAGAAATCAATCCCAAATACTTCTTTGTTTCCTTGCTGACCATTTTTCATTGTTGAAGAAATGTTCTCGACATTAGACACATCTCGTTGGTCTTGAATGGCTGAAACTGTTTCCGACTCCATTATTGTCTGTAGGTTTGAAGTTGGGCCTTTCCCCAATTTAAAGAGAGGACGAAAGAGAAGGACTTACGTGATGTACTTCTAATTGGGTGGGTTTGTCTAGATGGATGCACACGTTGGGTAGTCTTCAAACTATGCACGGATTGGGTGCTCCGACCGGTCGGGCGACCGGTCGGACGGCGTAACCCAGATGCATGTGGAGACCCCCCCCCCCCGCCCAGGACAGATTTCATGTGTCCTAGACTGGTCAGCCAACCAGTTTGCAGGGGGCTCCGGCCGGTTGGGCAATCTATCGGTTGTGAGGCAGCAAAGGCGTGAACTCCCTGGACTGTTTTGTACACTAGCCAGGCAGTCGGACATGCGCGTGGGTTTTTTGTGCAGCTCGCAGTACTATGCAAAGTGTTTCTAATTTCAGAATTTTGCTTATTTAAGGAGTTGTAATCTGACTTAGATGGGTATCCTAAGCTGTCCAAGGTTTCATAATCGTATTAGGAAGAGGGGAGAGGTGTGTGTGAGAGAGAACTTGGGGTTTTCTCTGTTTTTCCTTACTAGTGGGTTGTCAATCTCTGTAATCTTCTGATATTCATAGTGGATCCCTTTGTGCCGTGGTTTTTTACCCATTAAAGGGTTTTTCCACGTAAATTTGGAGTCTTTTGTGGTGAATGCTTGTGTGTGGATTGATTGCATCTTGTTTACTCATCTAATTTCGCATTGCTTCACGCGTTCTGCGTTCCGCTTCCGCTGTCGGCTTTCCCAATAAGTGGTATCAGAGATAAAGTTGGGGTGGAGTAGATTCGAATCTGAGACGAAAAGATGGGATCGAGTGCAAGGTTTGAGTTAGAGAAGTTCTTCGGGAAAAATAACTTTGAGCTATAGAAGGTGAAGGTTGAATCCTTCCTGGTTCAGCAAGGGCTTGATGAAACTCTTGGAAAGCAACCCGAGGCTGTGAAAGACGATGAGTGGACGATGCTCGACAAGAAGGTTAGAACCTCAATCCTGTTAAACCTTACGGATGATGTTCTCTATCATGTCATGAAGAAGAAGACTGCAACTGAAACGATGACGAAGCTAGAGAAGGTTTATGCCAAGAAATCTCTAGAGAATCCCATGTACGTGTTGATGTTATTGGTCACATTGAGGATGACTGAGGGAACTGAGGTGAAGGACCACCTGAGCACGTTCAATAGGCTGGTTTGCAAGTTGGTGGAGATCGATAAACTGATGAAGGATGAGTATCAAGCATGCATCCTGTTGAATTCTCTTCCATATTCATATGAGTCGTTCAGGGACTCTGTGTGCACAGGAAGAAAACCATAAACGTCGAGACCGTTATCTCAACCATCCAGTCGAAGGCCATGAGAAAGAAAAGCGGTAACGTGGCTTCCCGTTATTCCTCAGAAGCACTGGCTATGATGGGAAGAAGTTCTGAGCATGGAGGACACTAGAAATCGGAATCTAGGGCCAAGGGCAAAGTTAAGGCTAAGGTGAAATGCTGGAATTGTGGCCAGGGGGGCCACATGAGAGGGGATTGTCAGAATCCCAGGTTGAAGCAAGAGAGGTATGGAAATTCTTCTGGAGAAGGAGTCAATACCATAGAGGACGGTGGCGATTTTTGTGAAGTTATAACTGCATCTAGCAACAGATCTCATGGTAGTGAGTGGATCCTTGATTCAAGAGCTTCATGTCACGTTTGTCCTGACCGCAGTTCATTCACGACATACAAGGAGTATGGTGGAGAATCGGTGTTTGTGGGCGATGGAGTCGCTCATAAGGTTATAGGTATTGGTACTGTGAGCACCAGGATGTTCGATGGAGTCGAACGAGTCCTGAAAAATGTGAAGCACGTCCACAAGATGAAGATGAATATGATTTCTCTTGGAACACTCGAGGCGAAAGGGTGTGTGTTTATTGGCTGTGATCATTGTTGTGAAGTGATGAAGTGGACACTCGTGTGTATGAAGGCACGGAGGTGTGGCCATCTTTACATGTTGATCGGGAGCACAATTCACGGTGGAGCTGTGGTAAAGGCAGCAAGATCCACGATTGCTCGTATGTGGCAAATGCCCAAGGGTCACATGAGAAGAGCGGTAAAGGGCGTGAATTTGTAAGGTTAGGGTCGATGGTGGCACGAGAAGCGGTGGAGCTATGATTGAAGATAAGATGACGTTGCAAGGATGGTGTTGATTCGTCGTTTTAAGCCTTGGTGGAGATAGTCTTCAAACTATGCACGAATTGGGTACTCCAACCAGTCGGGCGACCGATCGGACGGCGTGACCCAGATGCATGTGGAGACCCTCCCTGGACAGATTTCATGTGCCCCAGACCGGTCGACCGGCCAGTCTGTAGGGGCTCCGGCCGGTCAAGCGACCGGTCGGTGGTGAGGTAGCAAAGGCGTGAACTCCCTGGGCTGTTCTGTGCACTGGCTGGCCGATCGGCCGACCGGTGGGACGTGCGCGCGAGTTTCTTACACAGCTCACAATACTGCGCAAGGTGTTTCTAATTTCAAAATTTTACTTATTTAAGGAGTTGTAATTCGACTTAGATGGGTATCCTAAGGTGTCCAAGGTTTCCTAATCATATTAGGAAGAGGGGAGAGGTGTGTGAGAGAGAGAACTTGGGGTTTTATCTATTTTTCCTTGCTAGTGGGCTGTCAATCTCTGTAATCTTCTGATATTCATAATGGATCGCTTTGTGCCGTGGTTTTTTACCCGTTGAGGGGTTTTTCCATGTAAATTTGGAGTCTCTTATGGTGAATGCTTATGTGTGGATTGATTGCATCTTGTTTACTCGTTTGATTTCGCATTGCTTCACGCGTTCGACGTTCTGCTTCTGCTGCCGGCTTTTCCAACAGCACAGTGAGAGATGCTGTCTGATTCCATGAATTCTAGTTATCATTGTATTCAAAGACTATCGATCAATATACATGATGATTATGTGTTAATCAAGAAAGAGCTTGAATGCTCTTGAATCCAAGCTTCTTTCTCATGCATCTGCTTATGGGTTCATTAGTTTTAATTGACTTGTAAACGTGTGCCTTAAGGGCATTCCAGAACATGTTAAATCTTAGATTGTTTTTGCATTTTTTTACCAGTCTATGTGAATGCCCTGTGAGCCCATTTGAACTAGCTTGAAACCAGTTCAATTGATAGAACTATGTTTTTGCAAACGGTTTCTTAGAACATGTCGAGTGAAAGATTCAGCAAACTTTTAGCATTGATATTGACAAGTAATTGTTAGAAGAAAGTCATCCTTAGAAATAGTTGGTGGAAACGTAACAAAGATTAGAAGGCAACTTGAAAGATACTCATTTTCATCTGTGTTTCTGTTGTTTGTGGTTTGTTTACCAAAATTCATACAGTTCTAAGTTGACTCAAGACTCACTAAAAAACTGAAAACGAGCTCAAAAGTAATAGCTCAATAATTAGTAATTGTTTACTATAAAAACGTAAAATTCATAAATTAATAAATATGTGAAAATTCAAGAAAAACTATAACAACTTTTAATTTTCGAAAACAAAAAGTTTATTTTTAAACTATGAACTATGGATGGATGAGATAAATAGGAAGTTGAGAAGGGAGTAGATGTTGCGTAAATGTTGATGTAAGGTTGGATAGGATTGATTAAGGGTTAGATGATTGGATGAATGGAGATGTCGCAAGGGTTGTCTTAAGTGGCTTGGATTGGAAATTGGTTGGCTCAAGAGGATAAAGTTATTGCTGGATTAGACCAGACCAGGGATAGACTCACTTCCTCACTCTCCTTAGTGGAGGGGTGGCTAGGCTAAGTGGCTAAGAGTGAAGAGGCTTTCTTTCTTTCACTTGATGGGTTGTGGATGGTGAAATAAGAAGGAGAGGGGGCTATTTATAGCCTCCAATCTTGGTATTCCTGTAATTTCAGGTGGGATTGGGGCTAAAAGTGGTTGCAAAGGCTAGGATTTGAGATCACCACGTGACAGCATCCCATCAGTTGGATGGCTTGGTAAAGATGTAAATTGGACCAAGGGGAAGGTTATCATTGGAAATGTACACCCCCACACATTTTAGAGAGGTGAAAAAGAGTGAGATGCTGCATACACGAGGCACTCTCCAAGAGAGAGAGAGGGTTTTACCCCTTAGTTTTGGCCTTCAATTTTGGCAGAGGGCCTCCCATCACATGTGGGGGGCTTCCTCCTTAGTTCTTTCAAATTGCTACCCCTCCCACTACCTCTTTTGGGCTCGGTGTTAAGCTTAGGCTTTAGTTTTGGATGTGGGCTTGACTAAGTGAGTTGATTGGGTTATGGGGGCCGGGTTGGCTAATTGAATGAGTTGACTCAAAGGGTTAACTTGAAGAGTCGACTAAAAAAAGTTAACGCAGAGAGTCGACTTAAAAAGTTTACTCAAAGCCTTGGTTTAAGAGTTCTAGGGGTTTTTGGGAATTGGATTGCCTAGGTTAATTGGGTTGAGTTTGGTTGAGTCGAGTTCTAAGATTAGGGTTTGGGCTTGGGTTATGGTTTAGGGTTGAGTTAGGGTTAGGTTAAGGTGATGGGATTGGATTAGGGTTTAAAATTGGGTTATGGTTTAGGGCTAAGTTAGGGTTAGGTCAAGGTGATGGGATTGGATTAAGGTTTAGGATTAGGTTAAGGGTAAGGGTCACCATCCATCCTATCCGTCCAATTTTAATCAACTTGTTGGCTTGGGGTGGGGTGTCTGCATATACAGGCATGATCATTGCCCATAAGAACCCGACCACCATCGTACTCGTTGTACATGGTGAACCAAGTCCGATGAGGGGTTATGTGGTACAATGCCCCAATATCTAAAATTCACTCCTGATAGAGCGCATCGATCTTGAACACTAACCACATCTCACAACCACTAGTTTCTTCACTAGATTCCACTAAATTGACTTCCCTCAGCAAATTATTTGAATTATCATCCTTTCATGTTTTAGAATATTCACAATCCTTCTTCATATGTCCCACCCTCCGACAGTTCCAACACTTCAACTTACAAACCCACTTGTTAAAGACGTTAATGTGCTCAAGGCAATCTGATCCTTCCACCTTGTAGGAATTCTCTAGCTTCACCTACAATCTAGCGGTAGTTGTCTCGTTTATGACATTATGGAAGACATCATCAGCCAAACACAATTGGATTGTGTTAATTGCCTTCCAATCAAGTTTCTCCCACTCTTCATCGCTCATAGTCTCAGGACGTTTTGCTTTTCCTAAGGAGTACCTGATGTCGCCCTTGTTGAACTAGGAAGTCTCTGATCTTCACCCTCCACAGAATAAAGTTATTTTTGTCTGTGAACTTCTCTACATTGAACTTCATGCTAGATGCCATTGATACATTGTCTTTGGATTCAATCCGCTACTCGACATTAGCTTTTATGTCACTTATTGGACTCGCGAAAGCACACATAGTAAAATCAAACAAAGTAATCACAATCGCATGCACAAGCAAATCTAACACAGAACAAATGAATTTATATGGAAAAACCCTGTGGGAAAAAACCATGGCACAAAGCGACGAATCCACTATGAAAATGAAGTTATAAGAGATGGATTAACTTACCGAATCAACCTGGAGAGAAAACCCTATCTTTGCCTCTCTCCAAAACCCTCTTCACGCTCTAGAACGTCTAGGATACCCTAATCCCGCAATTACAAGTGTTTATATAGCAATAAGCCCGGATTAAAAACAAAATGTGAAAAACTACACAAAACAGCGTGCGACCGTCAGTCGACCGACCCAAAAGTTCGATGGACCAAACTCAGCCAAAATAGTTCAATGAGTAAATAGCAAAACCGGGGTATTTTTTGTCAACCAAGCCAGGGTGCCTAGGCGTTTTAACAAGAAGTCTCAAGTTCGAGTTCTAAGGAGACACACTAACCCCATTGGTGGGTAGGTGCATCGTGTGACTAACCGTGTGGGTATGTTGCACAACTAACAGGGTGGGTGCGTTGCATGACTAATAATATAAAAAAAAAAAAAAGAGTTGGGGGGATCAGTTGGCCGATGACCCCCAAACTGTCTGGAATGAAGACATCTCTAACAAGGATTATATGAAAAATTCAATATTTATTGGATGATGATTTGTTTGTGTGCACACATGTGTGTGTTAGAAATAATAATTTTTTAGAATTCACTAATTTCCTTACAAATCAAACAACAACAAAATGTGCATTTAGGCTGCTAGTAAACTTAAACACACATGGACATGCAGTTGGACATGCGTAGATTGCACCTAGACTTAAATTGTATACTTACATAATCGAACTCATTGGGAAAATTAAATTCTTAGATGGTGTCCTAAAATGTTTCAAGCGTTTTAAGTTCTAAGCTGAAAAATCCGGAATCAATGTTGTCAAAATCTTACGATTTATGATCTACGATATACAATTTTAGTTAAATCTTAAGAAAAACGATTTGAATCTCAATCTCAAATTCCTTTTTATATATATATATATAAATCCCACGATTTTAAGATTTGAATCTTATGATTTACAATACAAATCTCGATTTATAATTCAAATTATAATTGTTTTCGTCTATTTTAAGCTCCACTTGGCTTTTATTGTATATTTTTAAATTGATGGGAACTTTAAGAATTAATTAAGAAAGGTAAATTATTTTATTTATTCTTTATAAGAGATTAAATGATATACATTCTCTTCAACATTAAAAATTATATAGTTTTTTTTTTTTTTTTTTTGTAATTTCTTAGTTCATAACTAGTTGAAACACCAGGCTAATGTATGACTTACCTATAATGTTTTTTATTAATGGTTACAATCATGTTTGCTTACATGTATTATGGAATTATGTTTAGAAATCATAATATCCTTTTTCTTCAGTCTAAAGTATCAAAGGCCATTTTTTCATCATGATTTTGCATTCAAGAAATGTAACAATAACATAAATTTATTAAAGGATCCTTATATGTTTTTTTAAGGAACAATTCTTGAAAGACAAAAATAAAGGAATAAGAATCCTTTAACACTATTATAACATGGTATTACTTGGTGCATATTGATGACAAAAGAAAAATTGATAAGTTCTAAAAGAAAATTTCTGATATATATATATATATATATATATATATAGAGAGAGAGAGAGAGAGAGAGAGAGAGAGAGGAATGCTCACCTGGGCACTTCTCCTGAGAGACACTCATGAGCACTTTTTCTTGGCTCATCGCACCTGATGTGAGCCCAAAATCTGAGCCGTCCATGTGATGCAGCACCCCAAAAAACCCTTAGGGCCCATCTTTCAACTTGTTCCAGAACTTTGGTGGGCCATGAAAGAAGGAAACAGTTTCACGTGCCTTGATTTGCCTCTTGCTTTCTACTGCGGCCCACCATAGTTTTGGATCAGGTTGAAAGATGGGCCCTAGGGGTTTTTTGGGGTGCTGCATCACATGGACGGCTCAGATTTTGGGCTTACATCAGGTGCGATGAGCCAAGAAAAAGTGCTACACGAGTGTATCTCACGAGAAGTGCCCAGGTGAGCATTCCTCTCCTATCTCACGAGGAATGCTCACCTGCGCACTTCTCTCACGAGAACTCATGAGCACTATTTTATAGTTCATTGCACATGACGTTAGTGAAAAATCTAAGCCGTCCACGTGATGCAGCACCCCAAACAACCCCCCAAGGTATATCTTTCAACTTGTTCCGGAACTTTGGTGGGCCATGAAAGAAGGAAACCATTTCCTCTCTTGATTTGTCTCTTACTTTCTGCTGCAGCCCACCAGAGTTTTGGATCAAGTTGAAAGATAGGCCTTAGGGGTTTTTTTGGAGTACTACGTCATATGGACGGCTTGAATTTTGGGCCCACATCCTGTGCGATGAGCCATGAAAAAGTGCTCACGAGCCTCTGGTGAGAGAAGTGCCAGGTGAGCATTCCTCTCTCTCTCTCTCTCTCTCTCTCTCTATATATATATATATATATATATATATATATATATATATATATATATATATATAGAGAGAGAGAGAGAGAGAGAGAGAGAGAGAGAGAGAGAGAGAGAGAGAGAGCAATGATCCACTGCGCTCCAGAGCGCAAATAGCCTTTTGCGCACTATGAATGAAACCTCTTAATCGGGTCTTTCGCTCGAGCAAGAGAGCCCGATTTATTCGAGAGAGACTCGCCCAAGAAAATCTCTTCAATATTTAAGAGGGGCGCGACTTGGGTGAGACCTGGGAACTAGCACTGTGGGTGAGACCCTGACCGTAGGGCTCACCTGGATGTATTTTTTGTATATCCATGCCGTCCATCTGTTTCTTTAGTTTATTTTAGGGTTTAGTTTAAAAAATGAAGTAGGTGGAAGTTTTAGGTGGACCACACCACAGAAAACAGTGTTCATTGAACACCTACAGTTAAAAACTTCTTGGAATCCACCATAATGTTTATTGACCATCTGATCTATTGATAAAGTCACTTAGACAGGGAAGAAAGGAAAATACAAATATCAGGTTGATAGAAAACTGTTGTGGCTCACATAAGGTTTTTAATGGTCATTAACCAGTGTTTCTTATGGTGTGGTCCACCCAAAACTTGCATCTGCTTCATTTTTGGTACCATGGCATAAAATAAGACGGAAAAGAAGATGCATGGCATGGATATACAATTCATGCATAGAGGTGGGCTCCTACGGTCAAGGTCCCACCCACATTGGGTCTCACCCAAGTCGCGCCCATTTGAGAGAGATTTGCTGGAGAAAATCTCTCCACGGTAAGCGGATTGCATGGTATCTTTGTTTAGGTGACCAAGTTTTGTGGGCCCCACCACAATATATGTGTTATATCCACACCGTCCATTCATTTTTCAAGATCATTAAATGAGATGATACATCATTTTTCAAAATCATTGAAGGAGGTGGTACAAAAGTTGGACAGATCCAAAACACTAACCGAATACACCACAGAAAGAAGTGGGGAACTTCACCGCCCTCCACCATAACCTTTGTCTTACATCCACACCGTCTATCAATTTTTCCAAATAGATTTAGAGCATAATTCCAAAAATAAGGTACATCCAAATCTCAAGTGGACCACACCAAAAGAAAGTAGTAAGGATCACACAAACTTTGGTTGAAACCTTCCTCGGGCCAAGCGTGAGGCTTCATCTAACATCTAACCAGCTCATAAGTCCACCCCTACCTGGATGAAGGTACAACACAAACATCTGCTTGATCAGAGCCGTCTGGGTCCTAAGAAGTTTTCAACGGTAGCATCAATTCCACTTTTTCCTATGGTGTGTTCTAGTTGAACTTTGAATCTAACTTGTTTTTAGGTTTATATTCTGGAAAGATCTGAAAAATTATATGGATGGTGTGGATGTAAGAAATAAGTCATCATGGGCCGCGTAAATTTCCCACCTAAAGAAATTCCGCTCTTAGCTAGACAGAAGAAATCCGGAACAGTTGAAATGTCATAATGTATGTATTAGATCCACACAGTCCAATCATTTTGTTTCATACCTTTTAGTCATGAGGCTGAAAATAAATCACACCCAAGGCTCAAGTGGGCCACACGACGAGAAAGAGTGGGAAATGAGCAACTACCATTGAAAACTTCTTGTTGCAATAGACAGCGCTGATCAAGCTGATGTTTGTAGTTTACCTGAATCAAGGTCTAAGTGAACTTATGAAGGGGTTAGATGGCAAATAAACCTCAAAATGGACCGTAGTAAAGTTTCAACGTTAGTCAGTCGTTCAGTCCCATGCTTTCTGTTGTGTGGTCCACTTGAGCTTTGGATGTGCTTTATTTTTTATCTTATGCTTTAGAATAGTCTGAAAAAATTGATGGACGGTTCTGATCTAACAGATAAATTAGGATGAGGCCCAGGGAAATTCCACACTGTAAAAGTGGGTTGTGTAGTGCGCAATCCATACGTGAGAGAGAAAATCGGCTGGTTTTTTTAGCTGACGTCATTGGCTATGATGTGTACAATGAGAATAGACGGCACTGTAAAAGTGGGTTGTGTAGCGCACAATCCAGGGAAAGAAACACCGGTTAATGACCATTAAAAACCTTACGTGAGCCACAAAAGTTTTCTATCAACCTGATATTTGTATTTTCCTTTCTTTCCTGTCCACGTGACTTTATCAATAGATCAGATGGTCAATAAACATTATGGTGGATTCCAAGAAGTTTTTAACGGTAGGTGTTCAATAAACACTGTTTTCTGTGGTGTGGTCCACGTAAAACTTCCACCCATTTCATTTTTGAAACTACACCCTAAAATAAACTAAAGAAACAGATGGACGGCATGGATATACAAAAAATACATTCAGGTGAGCCCTACGGTCAGGGTCTCACCCACCTTACTGGTTCCGGGGTCTCACCCAAGTCCCGCCCCTCTCAAATATTGGAGAGATTTTCTCTGCGAGTCTTTCTCGAATACCTCGGACTCTCTTGCTCGAGCGAAAGACCCGATTAAGAGGTTTCATTCATAGTGCGCAAAAGGCTATTTGCGCTATGAAGCGCAGTGGATCATTGCTCTATATATATATATATATATATATATATATATATATATATATATATATATATATATATATTAGATAATTGTAAAAAGTCTTACGATTTATATACAATTTGCAATTTGATATGATTTAACCTTTACTACAATTAGCGATAATGATTTTGACAACATTGTTCGGGCTTACTTGGATGGACCCAGTGATATTAGGGCCGATCGGTGCTCTCGCCCAAATCAATGTCTAGACCTGGATGTGGAAAGGAAGGGGGAGACCGGTGCTGTGTAATGTCCATTACGTGTTTGTGGAGTAGGATTTGTAATCCTAGTTGCTCGGGTCTGAGTGTTTATCAACGGGTTAGAATCTTTAAAATTCTTACAATGGCCCGACGTGGATGAATCCTGCACTTAAATCTGCTGGCTGATGGGGCAAAATCCCAACCCATTTGTTGATGACCTATAAACAGATGATTAGGAAAGAGATCTTGGATGGTCCAGAATCAAGTGATACAAAGGCCAAAAGCTTGGATGGGTAGGAAGTTGCAACCTTGGAGATTTTCTCTATGTGGCCAATTGCATAAGCGGTCTGGAGCACCAAACCGTGGTCCCCACTTAAGCTTACGATTTTACGTTTTCGGCGGCGACTATCTGCTCCGTGCCGATCAATCTCCCCGATTATTACAGCGTCGAGCGGCCATCATAGCGATCCAATGTTCAGCTCAAATGAACTCCTCGGCATTCCTACTCCGCGCCTCTTTTAAACGGGAGCGGGTTAGTTGTTACCAGGGTCACACCGTGGTTGGTGTTTCCCTGACCATGGGACCCACCTTTATGTATGTGTTGTATATTCACGCCGTCGATCAGTTTTCCCAACTAACTTTAGGGCATGATCTAAAAAATGAAGCAGATCTAAATCTCAAATAGACCACACAATAAGAAACAGTGGTAGGCCACAAAAGTTTTGGATCAAGCTGATATTTGTGTTTTCCCTTCATCCAGGTGTGTGACCTTGTCAACAGGTTGGATGGAAAATAAAAATTACGGTGAGCCATAGGATGTTTTTAATGGTGGGCATTCAGTGACCACTGTTTCCAGTGGTGTGATCCACTTGAAATTTATATTTGCTTTAATTTTGGGATCATATCCTAAAATGAGCTGATAAAACTTATGGACGGCGTTGATATACAACACATACATCAAGGTGGGCCCCACGGTCAGGGAAAACACCCCATCCGCTCACCTTTTAAACATAAAAAAAAAAAAAAAAGGCCAAGTGGGCTCGAGTGAGCATGCATTGTTTGGCACACGCATCTCGACATGCCAACATGACACCCGTGAGCGATATCCAAACCACAAGTCAGGTGGGTCCCACTGTTTAGATTCATTGGCACGGAAGGTTGGTCTCTTCGTTAGATGGGGCGCACCGCACAAAAGAAATGGACAGTTAAAAAAGAATGATCCACGTGTGGCACAAACGGATGACACTTGGATGGACCCGCTTCAAGCCCTCTCGATGATGTATTCCACTTCGGCACGTGTGCCACGAAGCTCTCCGCCTGGCATGAGCTCTCGCTCCAAGGTTTAGTCGGATTGTGACTGAGTCACTCATGGCACTGAGTAAACTTTGTTGGGCCCACCGTGAGTGTTTATGTTTTATCGACGCCGTTCATCTGTTTTTCCATATTATTTTAGGGGTTGAGGCCAAAATTGAAGCATATCCAAATCTCAGGTGTACCACACCACAAGAAACAGTAAGAATATTGATTTCCACCGTTGAAACCTTGCTGGGGCCCAAACTGATGTTTATTTGTCATCCAACCTCTCCATAAGATCACACAAACATGGATGAAAGGAAACCACAAATATCAGCTTGATACAAAACCTATGTGGCCCCGAGAATTTTTCAACGGTAAACGTTCAATTCACACTATTTCCTGTGGTATGGTCCAGTTGAGCTTTGGATATAATTCATTTTTGGCATAAAACCCTAAAATTATCTGGTAAAATGGATGGACGGAGTGGATAAAATACATAAATCACAGTGGACCCCACAGAGTTTACTCAGTACGCAATCCGCTTCCCTCCAAGGTAGCCTCTGCTGCGCGCCACGCGCATGTTAGATGCTCCCCTGAAGAATAGAGAAGAAGATAGAGCTCCCAAGCATCCTCAGACACAAGAGGTGTCGTGGACCTCGTGGTGCATTCCTCTCCTCACGAAAACAAAAGATACCATCCAAATAAAAACCTCTCTCACTCTCTCTTTTTTCTCTTCCACAAATTTATGCCCCTAGCGACAATGTAAAACCCTAGTCCGCATAAAAGAAACCCGCAGCAGCAGTAGTTCATGGATATCGACTCCATCCTTTCGGTGCTCCGTCATGACGCTTTCGGTGCTCCCGCGCATTCACCTCCTTCCCTCCTTTTCTCCCTTCCCCAAAAAGCGCTGTCTATTCAAAGCTGTTCGAGCATCAGCAAAGGGCGTGCCGGAGAACAATGCCGCGATTGTGTGGTTCAAACACGATCTCCGGACAGACGATCACCCCGGCCTCATTGCCGCTGTATCTCAGCATCGGACGGTCGTGCCGCTTTACGTCTTCGATCGCCGCATCCTCTCCCGTAAGCATCTTGAAATTTGCTGTTGTATGCATGCATGTTGATCCAGGTCGTCCAAATCTTCAAACCCATTGTGGATGGAGCATCGCATCAAAATCACACAGAGCAAACAATCCTAACCGTCCGATTCGTGGCTAAAATGATCATCACCCAGAGATTGCAGATGGTTAAGATAATTTGATCTGCGTGATTTTCAGTGTACTTCCCATCCACAATGGGGCCCACTATTTTGACAGTCGGGATTGCTGTGCATCCATACTACATGAAAAAATGGCGGCGGGCTGTTGTCTTGGTCTAATCCCCACTATAATAGTGGAAATACTCGCTCTGCTTGATGCTTTGAAGAAATTTTGTACCATCCATAAGAAAGAAAAAGTAACGGTAATTGCATATGATACAGCTTACAAGTTACAACAACAACAAACATAGTTACAGTGGGATCGATTTCTCCTCACAAATACTTGAATTTCCCTCACCGGGACGACTAATCCAACAAATGTTGTAAAATGAGGTTTTTCCTGTGTTTGCTTCTTATTAGTCAGGAGATTGCAGTAAGAGTAATAATGGTGTGTTTCGATGTCCTTTGGAATTGAATTACAATAATTAGTCTAATGGAGTGGAAATAACCAAATTGGAATCATGTTACTTAGAATTAATGTTAATGGATCAGGCTACTAATTGTGATTGTGTTACTTTCAAGTTGGACTTGATAGGAGTGACTTCAATTTGCATGCTTCTCATTGTTTATGCTAGGAAGCATCGTGGGCAATTTGGTCTTTTTGTTCTCTTGTTTAGATGGATGGTTGCAATTCAATTCATGCATGTGTGGAAGAATCTAACACCTGCTCTAATGGGGGTGATAGAGATTCATCAGAACCCAGTGATATTTTATGGTGTGTTATTTTGGTTGAAAGAAAATGGTAATAGTGAAACATCTAGGACCTGCTTGGGGCGATCAAAATTCATTAGGACCCAGTGATATTTTTCGCCGTGTTATTTTGGTTGATCACAAATGCATGCACCCGCACTTTCCCCGAGTGTTTCATTGTTTATACTGGGAAGAAGATGACTTGATGTGATGAGAAAACCACCTGATTATTTATTTATTTTTTTACTTTTCTATAGAGGGGGGGTTAGAAATCAGAGATCGATTAGTTTGTTTTGGCTTCTATTCAAGTCTTGCTTGAATCAGATCCCAGCTTCCTTTTGGATCACGGACAAAACCAAATGCCATTTAATAAATCAGATTGACTAGCTGGCATTAAATTTGCCTGTGGAACACATGAATGAGATGTTGCAGTAGGTAGCTAGGATACACTAAGTATCAAATAAGCTTGCTACTTTACTAGAGATATACCCTTTTCTTATCCTGCCCTGTATATTTCCTGGTTGGCACATAAATTTTCCTTCATTGCCTCAAAAGAACCTATTTTTAGGATTTGTTCTTTTGACTCCTCACACTAACTGAAGATGGTCAGAATTTTTTTCAAAGAAAACTTATCTTGAGCAGCTTTGCCAAATTTGGTCTACTGTATTTACCTTCTTTGATGTGGGATATTCTTTTATACCGTTTTTTAATGTCATTTAACGTTAACTTAGTTATCTGTCAGCTGATGAGCATCTCAATTGATTTTTATTTTTTATTTTTATGCAGGTTTTCATGATGAAATACTGGAGCTGGTTCTTTTTGCCTTGGAAGATTTAAGAAAGTCGCTGAAGGATCAAGGATCTGATCTGCTGATTGGGTTTGGGAGTGCAGAAGATGTCATACTAAAACTTGTAAAAGAGGTCACTACACATTGGCTTCTTATGATCTTTAAACCTGAAACTGTAAATGCATGCAAGCAAGCTGTTCTGTTGTCTATGCATGAGCAGAATATCAAACCCTTCCAGTCACCTGGTTGAACTCATCGCCTAGGATTGAAACAGGTGAAAGCTACACATATATTCGCAGAAGAGGAGGTGGAGTATGATCTCCGTAGGATGGTCGATATTGTTGAAGAATCTTTATCAAGGATACCATTTTCATGGGGAAGCCCTCAGTTTGTGTCTTGGAACACTCCATTTTATGATATTAAGGTAGGTTTTGTTCATTTCAGTTGTTCAGTACACTGAACTTTTGCAAGCATGTCAGTGGATGTGTAACAGCTTTCTAAATATGCATGTGTATTTAGAACTTGGAGGAGCTACCTGCATCCCACCGTGACTTTCAAAAGCTGAAATTCCCTTTGACGAAACCGCTTGCATCCCCTGTCTTACCTGGGCTGGATATGAAATTAGATAGAGGCATGCTTCCAAATTCTCTAAACTTCTCATGCAGTCGCTTTCTGGACACCTTTTAAAATGAAATATTGTATTCAAATTTCCTTGAAGTACTAGAGAAAAAGAAGTCGTAGTTATTTGTGAAGGTTGCTCTGTGCTACAGGTATCCTACCTACATGTGATGATGTAAAGAGATACCTGAATGAAAACCCATGTAAATTGGACGAGAGTTGGACTTCAATCAAATCACTTTCAGCTAAAGCCATTTTAAGGAAGGAGCATGCTGATCGAGTAAAAATGCCAAGTGATCCAATTGAAAGCTTTGAAGAGTCAAACTCAAGCAGAAGTAATGGAGCTTCGTTGACTTCAAAACGCACCCAAAGGAAAAGACCTGAAAGCTCTGTTTTTGTATCAAGAAAAGGAAATCTAGTGGGAGGTGGAACGGATTTAGCCTTGAATGCATTAGCTGCTTATTTGAGATATCTTGAGGGGACAGCTAGAGACGACTGGCAGGAGTATGTGATGTCTTATTGGTCCTTTGATATTGCCTGTTTTTAGTTAATATTTTTTATTCTCAACAGGATGCTTCATTTAAACCGCATTTCTTCAGCTTCAGATTATAAAAGATTTTATTGGAAACTTTATTGTGAAGGATAACTTTTGTATGTTATGTACAATTTTAATTTCAAGGAACCAGTCAG
The DNA here is from genome assembly GCA_003013855.2 of Liriodendron chinense. NCBI lineage: Eukaryota > Viridiplantae > Streptophyta > Magnoliopsida > Magnoliales > Magnoliaceae > Liriodendron > Liriodendron chinense. Next base: position 1,187,485 of record PVNU02000473.1, on the reverse strand, counting down.
ACCTGAAACGGCAAAAGTAGCTAGATTTATTCATGAGTGTATTACCGATCAGAAGAAATATTCATAAATGATAGTCTTCTTTGGCAATTAAGTAAATAGCCACAGCTTACAAATAAGGGAATGGGTTGGTTGAAATGAACCTGCCTATGAAACTTCCATACTGGAAAAAGTAACCATTAACCACATTTAATTAATAATGTCTAATTGAAACCACAAGTCACAACTCACAAGTATGAAAAGAAATAAAACTCTGACAGGTTAAAGAGTATTAAGTACAATAAATATGTCATCAATGCAAGGAGGGTTTTTTCAAAACCCTCTTTGAAACCCTTTTTCTTTTAAGTTTAGTTTTAAAGGTTTTTTAGTGTGAGAGTTTCACATCAACTATAAGAAACGATCACCACTATTTTAAGTGAAAGTAAACAAAGAAAAGTTTGGTTTTAAGTTTTTTTTTTTTTTTTTTTTTTTTTTTTTTTTTTTTTTAATAATGTGAGTTTTACACTATTTTAACAAATAAAACTAAAAAAAAAAAAAAAATTACTATATAGCGTATGCTACACACTACATAGCTGGTGCGTACGCTACGCTACAGGGATTTATGCAATTTAGCTATGCTACGTAACTCTACGAGCGCTATTTGAAACGCTGGTCTCAATTGCAGGGAATCTCGCTATTGTTGGTAGTGAAGAACTCTCTTGTGTGGCTCTTCGCGAAATCTGGGAGGTTCTTAGTCTGATCTCTTTATTTGAGATCATCTAAGACTAAGATGGGGGGATGAACCCCCCCCTCCCCCCCCAGCATTTACAAGTCTGTAAACCATCTTTTTATCCATTGTTCTTTCTCTAGGGTGGTGTGGTTTGGTATCTTCCGAGTTTCAAGTGAGGGTTGGGTGATGCCTGATTCGATTGGTGGTCTGTCTCGGGCTTGGCATGGTGGTTCTGGTGGTTGCTTTGGCATTCACAAATGAAGGCTTGCCCTGTTGGCTTTCTTATGATCGATTTAGATGAAAAGGAATAATAGAGTCTTCTGTAATAAGAATTCTGCTGCGGATGGAGTCTTTAATTGGGTTTTCTTTGCTGTCTGAGTGCCCCCCCACTCCAAGTTTTGGGTGGGTTTGTAGTCTCTAGGTTATGGTTTTTGTTTCTTTTTTCCTTTTTGTTTGGGCAATATGGAGCCATGGGTGCTCACAGTTGTAGCCTGCCAATGTTATTTCTCACGGCCTTAAAGAATGGATGCTAGATCCATAACTGACATGGAAATCTTGCATTAGAAACCATACCTTCTGAAGAAGTGACATTCAGAATTTTATAATCGTAATAATCATTTTCCTTTTCAGTTATTTTCTTGAAAGGCTCTCCATGTCTTTGGCCATATGCATTTGTATAAGACCCCTGAAGGAATGTAATTAATAGACTTAGAAGTATCACTGAGAAGATCATTAGATGCATGCAAAATTTCATCTGTATTCTCTAAATCCAACATCAGTCCCTTTTGCTTGGTACAATGACAGGGTGCATGAGAAATTGCGTAGTGCTGAAAGTAGGGATGGAGCTTCTTTTCGTGCTCTTTTTGGGTCTGCGCTTTATCTGGGTATCGTATCCAGGAGGAGAGTACATTATGAAGCTATCAAGTATGAAAAAGAACGTAATGCTGGATTCCTGTCTCCATTTGGATACTCAGCAGCTACTGTTGCAGCAGCAGTTGATGGTGTCAGCTCAATGGAGGTATGTGCCAATGAGCATTTTTTTGCAGACAAGACTCTTGTTGGTGCTGCTGCCTAGATTTATTATTATACTTGATTGTTGCGATTCCCTTTGTAACTTTCTCTTCAACCATGCTTCAACTAAATTTCCCAACATTAGTTTACTTTGCCAGGCATTGGTAACATTGTAACTGTTCATCTGTGGCAGTGGTATTGGCTAATGTCGTTGAAAAGCCAAAAAAGCAATGAAGGGAGACATCCCATTAGGATATGGAGATGGAATGGTTATCTAATTCAGGTACTTTGTGAAATTGGTCCATGAAATTGATGATTCATGTCTATTTTGATGCTTATGCACCTAACATCAGAAGCATTTTATCCTTCTTGGGGAAGTTTAATGATGATCGACTGCCCTCAGTTGGTTTTACATAATTGGCCATCACTCATTTCTTTCTTGCATGAGGCCAGCACATCTTTTTTATTCTTTCTTTTCACTCCCTCTGCTTTTTTTTTTTTTCCCTGAAAATTTTTAGTTTTCCTTTTTGTCAAGTTAGCTGGAGCTGGTCTTATTACTGACTCAACCCATCAACCGGGCTTGCCTAAGCTACGGCTTATGACTGGGGTTGACAGTAAGATTGTCATACTGCCAATTTGCTAAGAATTGCTCAACTTTCAGTATACAGTTGCTGGTCATGAAGGTCCTGCCATTCTTCTTGTCCATGGTTTTGGTGCTTTTTTGGAGCATTATCGTGACAATATATCTAACATAGCTGATGGCGGAAATCGGGTTTGGGCAATTACGCTGTTAGGATTTGGAAAATCAGAGAAGCCAAACATTGTATATACAGAACTTGTTTGGGCGGAACTGGTGAGAGATTTTATTGTTGACGTTGTGGGTGAACCTGTCCATCTCATTGGCAACTCCATTGGTGGTATGCCCTACATTTTCTATCCTGCATGGATCATCCTTTCTTTGATTACTGAAATTCTTTTACAAACTATCAATGATTTACGGTAGATTGAGATTTTGGGCACTTTCTTTTCTTTATCTAATTTTACCGTTTTTCATTCCCAGGCTATTTTGTTGCTCTTGTTGCTGGTCTTTGGCCTGCTCTGGTCAAGTCAGTTGTTCTCATCAATACAGCTGGTTCGGTCATTCCAGGCTACTCTTCTGTGCAATGGACTGAAGTAAGTAAACTTTAATTCTGTGTACTCTACAGATGAACTATCCCATTGCCCTTTCATATTCCTATTAAGGAATAAGGATACACTTATTATTTAGCCTAACCAACTATTCCTAATATATCATGAAATGTGCCGGAAATTAGCTGGAACAAGGCTATGATAATGATGATGAATTTTCTATGTTTCACTTTTTTTACTACATTAGGAATTTAGGATATCAGTGTCCATTTCTTCCCTTTCAGTTTTCAGTATTTTCTAGCTTCATTAATGATCCTTGTCAAAGGATATGACTGTGTTCTGGTATTCAGTTGAACCAGCGGACCAATGGTTCAATGATTCAGACCATTGGCCTTCCAGGCCCCACTGTGGATGAGCATTCTCCCAAAGATTTCCTAGATCGGTGCAGGCCAATGATCTGGATCACTTGTACGGGGGATCCACTTGTGCCAACTGAAAACCCAAGTATACAGTGCCCATCCATTATCCTGGCACTTTATTGGTTCTTCATACATCTTTTCCCAATTATAAGAGACATGAAAAGGAAATCTATTTTCTTTTTGAACGTACAAATTCAGCTTATTTTGATTTCTTGAAATTGCCAAGCTCTGAAGCTCAATTATGTTTTGGCTTTAAAGATGTATGTCGGAAATTGTTTCAGGCAAGACAAACTTCAGGAGCTGCATGGCTGGGCACTCGGCTCCTGTTGCTGTACTTGAGGTTAAGAGCTAGGAATATACTGAAGAACTGCTACCCTATGGTAAGTGGGACTCCAGTACTGCTGCTTGATTTATTGTTTTTGGATTTTGTCTAGACACTGTTCTGATGGGTTCAGAACTGGAATTGACGTGTTATGATTTCTCTTGCAGAATACAGAGCGAGTTGATGATTTTCTTATCAATGAAATTCTAAGAGCTGTATCCTCATTCACACTTGCAATGTATATAGGTAAAAGTTCCATGTCTGATCTGCATGTTTGAGAAAACTAGTATATGCTCTGAAATGCTATTGGCAGCATGGTCAGTTACAAACTTATAAGACAACATTCTCCCCATGCACTCCAAACTGTCAGCTAGGGGTGTCAATGGGCAGGCCTGGCCCAGTGGATTCTAGGGCACACATGCCGTTGGCCAGCCTTTATATCAAGCTGGACTTGTGCCTATTTTCAGACCAAATAAACAGGCAGCCTGACTCCTAGAGATACCAATTTGGATGCCATAATTAATAGGTAATAAGATGAGGGCGTGTAGAATTAGATGGTTTGGCTATGTGCAACGGAGACCAAGAACTGCGCCGGTCAAGAGTGAGTGGGTTCAAGTTGAAGGCTCCAAAAGGGCAAGGGACCCAAAAGGATGCCGGTGGAGATAGTAAGAAAAGAGGACCAATGTTTAACTAAGTACATGGTCCATAATAGAGTGGAATGGTGGAACAGGATGTGTAGCTAACCCCAATTTGCTGGGATTAGGCTTAGATGATGATGGTTACAAACGGTGCTTCATGGTTCTGTTTGATGGAGTAAAATGGGGAAAAGGCGCTCTCTCATAAATTACAGCTCTTGCATTTCCTTGCTTTCCACATGATTTAATTGCTAGCAAGTGCTTGGCAGTGGGTTTGTCGCAAAGCTATGCCAATTGGAGCTGTAGTGTAACCATGGAAGTTCTCTAATGTTTTGCAGACAATTGTAGTTCCTTTGAATTCAAGCCCATTGCGGCCTCACAACAATGCCGGCACCATGTGAAAGACAAGAAACAGAGTAGGTGTCTTGGGAGGGTGGATTACAATCTTTGTAGTACATGGTATTCTATGTGATTTGGTAGGGTTTTTTTTTTTGTTAGAAATCAAAGATATACATGCATGTGTTCTGTGTATGCTACTCCTTGACATGCATTACAGTCATATGATCCTGGTGTGCTGGTAGTCCTGGAAAGCGTACTCAACTTCAACTTTCCGATTCCGCTTAATTATCTCTTAGACTCATTTGGAGGAAAGGTCTTGACTATACTGGTAAAGAAACACAAATGGAAGTCTCTTACAGTTTTACATGTTGTTTTGCTTCCCTACAAGCATTTTGTGATGGATACCGATGCTTTTATTGTTCCTTAATAACCAGGGAACGAAGGACCCACTTTCCAAATCCAAGTTAAGGCGGTCCTTGCTTAGAGAGCATTGCAGTGGGATCGTGGTCAGAGAACTGGATGCAGGTATGAGTGGTCCATCATTCTTTAACTGGCACACATACACAAGCTCTCTCATTATGGTGTTTTATTGTACCAGGGCATTGCCCGCATGATGAGCAGCCGCAGGAAGTGAATTCTATTTTACAGGAATGGACTGTGAAGGTCGAAAGTAGCCTTCGTCCTGTTGAGAGCATTTGATTGCATTCTTGTATCATTTCTTTCTTCTTTTTTATTTTTTGCTACAGACTGCTCAGCTTAGCACAACTGCTGAGCACAACTGTTCTGGGAAGATGGGGAAGGAGAGAAGATCAAGATAGCAGCAGGCTGCATGTACCCAAATTGTCAGATTAATGACATTAGTGGCAGAGTAACTGTCCTCTCGAAATATTTTGACGACTGATTGAGCAAATGGGCCTTTTGTTCGGAGCTTTCTCCCCTTTTTTATTTTTTTTTAGAACTAGAGCAAATGGACTGTCCAAGTTGACAGTTGTCCAGGCTGGGACCTGCTGGCCAGCTGCTATGCGCATGTGTAAATATGTTGGGGTGGGTCTTCTCGGTGGACCTATATGTTGGGGAGGGTCTTCTTGTTGGACCTTAGGCAATCATAGAATTCGTATGTTCACATTGGCCGTTGTGTGTGAAAATCTGGGCCCATCCCAGCCCACGGGCCTTAGGCTCAGCTAAATTCCTGGCCATTACCTTCGGTTCTCTTCAGGAATCAAGATCTCTAATACACAATTACTGTTAACTAAAATAAGATGAACTCCATTTTAGGTGTCGGCTAAACAGGGCCTTAGTGAAGGAATATTACTGTGATGATGATTTTCATGGTTTTGTGTTTGCTTGTTTCTACCATGTTTTAACTGTTGTTCTAAGCCTTTTGATTCGTAATGGATTACGAACCATGTGATATTTGCACTTCTAAACTGGTATCACGTGGATACAATGTCTAATAGAGTGAGCTGTTACTTGGGAGGCCCTACCATTGATGGCCATGGCTCAAAAGGTACACCAGTGGATTAAATTAAATTAAAAAAAAAAAAAAAAAAAAAACCTGCTTAGCTATCCTCCGATTGAGTGGTTAGTATTGTCGTGTGATGTGACTTCTGGGCTATGGCATGTATTGTGGACCCACTGGATGAACGCCATGATCATTATTTGTCTGCACCGTTATCTTTCATGCTGCACAACCTGCAGGCCAAATAACTTCCATTGGGCCCTGAAGTTTGAATCTCTCTCTCTCTCTCTCTCTCTCTCTCTCACATGACGCCTATAAAGAGCTCTTTTAAATTGTAAAAGAATATTTTAATGCATGGATGATTAATGGCTTAGGTTGGATGCGATTGCGTACTGATTGCGTACTGTATGTGTTACAACGTACTGAGTAAACTCTATGGGGCACACTGTGATGGATATGTTTTATGGGCACTGTCTGTTTTATCTGCTCATTTTAGGTCATAAGCCCAAAATTGGAAGCATATCCAAAGCTGAGAGCACCACGCCACAGAAAACAGTGGAGATAATGATGTCTACTGTTGAAACCTTCCTTGGGTTCACAGTAATGTTTATTTGTCATCCAACCATCAGACAGGCATAAATGAAGGGAAAACACAAATATCAGCTTGATCCAAAACTTATGTGCCCACGGTAAGTTTTCAACGGTAAGCATTCAATTCCCACTGTGGTATGGTCCACTTGAGCTTTTGATATGCTTTAATTTTGCGTCATGATGGCCCACAGAGTTCAGTCAGTACGAGGTCGATTAATAATTCTCTGACAAAGCAGAGATTTTAGTTTATATATTATGACATTTTAAAAAAAGTCAACAAAGCTGGAGTAGCTCAGTTGGCTAGAGCGTGTGGCTGTTAACCACAAGGTCGAAGGTTCAAGCCCTTCCTCTAGCGTTTTTATTTTTTACTTGATTGAATGCAAAATCAGCTAAAAATGAGTGATCCTGTTGTAGTTATTGATTCCTTTAGCGTTCTTCTTTTTATTTTTTTCTTGATTGAGTGCCAAAATCAGCTAAAAATGAGTTTTTTTTTCCTCTCTGATTAAATTCCAAAATCACTTAAAAATGAGTTATCTTGTACCTATTGAATCCCAAAATCATTTTGATGAGTTACCTTATTTTAGTTGGAGAAACTAAAGAAAAGGGTAAGGAAAAATGAGTTATCCTATTGTAGTTATTGAATGCCAAAATCATGTTGATGAGTTGTCTTATTTGGTTGGAGAAACTGAAGAAAAGAGTGAGGCTACATGCACATGCCACAAATAGAAAAAAGGTTAGGCGATAGGAGACCCATCATTAGTATCATGTAACATGATCTACAGCAACATATGTATAGATTGGATGTCACACATGCATCATGGCAGGTTCCCACATAAACCTTGGTTGCTAAGGCACGCCTTAAGTGCAGGCACACAAAAGGGAGGAGAGGTGGCGCAGGCTACTTGCAATGGTTTTATGTCAATGACAAATACCCTTGTTTTTGGCAAACATCCTTCTTTTAACGCCTCAAGAGTAATTGCTAACGTAAAATTGCAATTTACTACTCACTTTTTGTGAATAAAATCTATGCCATTTGAAGATTTTTTACAGGTGAAATCTGAACCGTCCATGCAACACCAGCTCCATTTTACAAATACCCCGACACAGTCCACGCACTGCTTGTTGCCGGCTTTATATACAGTATAGGCATGGATGAGAGCTGGACCCATTTTTTAGGAGTCTACCAAACAGGCCCTTAACATTGCTTCTTGAAAACAAACCACACAAGAAGAAAGACTGAAAGAGAAGCACGAGTCCATGGCAGAAAACTGAATCAGAAAAGAACACTTAAAGCCGTGCCAAAGTTCCAGCAACAGTTTCACACGCTTATTAGCTTGACCAAAACCAAAATACTAGTTAGGCCGGTCATCAGATTACACTCATGGAAGCAAAATGTCGATCGCTTGCAGTCATGCTAATGTTTTGAATTGCCTATTTATCAGGCGTGACGCTCACCTGCTGCCTAGCAACGCGAGCACAATCTGCAAATGTTTTCACCACATGGGCACATTTCAGCGGGTCCTTGGCATGTTCCTTGTAACACTCCAAGCAAGCATCTTTCTCAGCTAAACAGGGCATCGGCTTCTGGTATGGCAGCTTGAACTCCTTATCATGGAGCTCCTTAGCCCTCTGTGTAACTTCCTGTGCCATGTTAGCCTCTTGCTTTTTTAACCTCTCTAAAACGCTTTCACTCTCTTGGAGAACAGAACGTATTGCATCCAGCTCTGCATTTGCAACTGTGGGCGGAGGTGGGGATACAGGCAAGAACAATGGGGATTGCAGCGGCCATCCCCCGCTAGAGGCGCCCTTGTGCATGTCTGGACTGACAGGGGTCTGTTTCTGACGCACCACAGGCTGATGTTGTTGAGACCCAGGTGGAACCTTTGGTCTGGTTTTCTTTGTTTTTCTCTTTAGCTTGTCTCCATCATCCACAAGCCGGTTGACTAAGTTGGAGCTTAACTGGATTGTAAATGATTCGCCCATGATAGCGCCTCTTAAGGACCTGAAAAGACATCCATGGTGAGTCAAAGAAGAAATGCAAACCTCAGCGGCAGTGTCACTCTCAGTATCGAAGTAAGAAAGCAAGAAGAGGCATCCACAAGTGAATGCTACTATGATACAAGCACTTTGAAGTTTCATTGATAACATCTCCGTTGTACATGAGGCACATGCGCACAGTAATCAAGCAACATTAACCTTTTTTATATAATACAAAAACTGATCAACACCATGGACAGCAGTTTCCAACAATCACAACACTTCTCAGGGTGCCTTCCTTTGTGACGGAATCAGCAAAGGAATTGGTGTCCTGCAGTACATGATAGGGAGGACAAACCAGACATCACCAGAAATTCCTGCTTCCACAGCTCCAGATATTTTCCAGACCCAAGTGACGCCACACCTACAATCTCCTTATACAATCGGAGGACCCAAAAAGATAATCAGCACCACAGATCTAGCAGCCATTGTGTAGATGCCTACATGTTTGAACCATTTATGGTGGAGCCCACACGTCATGAAACATAAATGACATGAAGCAAATGCTATACTAGCATTTATCATTCACAAAGCACGCACCTCCCTTGAGTTCCAAGGATAAGGTCTTTAGAAGATTGGCTTAAAAGATGGAGAAATGATACTGAGAAATCCAGCAGCAGAATATCTTCCTTAGGTGCTTTGTCAAAGATGTTACCCAGCATGTGAAGATAAAGCCATTCAGCAAACGGAGACTCTTTGTAATTTTCTGTAAAGTCTTCTTCTCCTTGTCACTTAAAACTGAAACATAGATCTCACGCTAAAACTAAATAAACAAAATAGTGAAAACAGGAGGGCCCCAGACTGCTTCTAAAGTTCCTCAGAGCATGTAAAGGGAAAATGCACGAACACAAGCAGCAAAGATGAGAAAGACATCTTAACCAATAACCAGCAGATTTGAAGATTTGGTTTCAAATGATAGTGAGAGAGAGCTACTGTTACAGGCAAAATAGACGAGCCAGTAAAGATGACAAGCAAAGTCATCTCAACCGGCAGGGAGAGGGGGGGGGGGGGGGGGGAGCAGTCATCACCCATCAGGAAAAATTCATGGTGGTAATATTTCCACTGTTTTGCTTTGCATTCTCTCTTGGCAGAGAAAAAAATGTGAGAAAATGTTATCTTATTCCCTCAGCTTTTGTTCAAATAATAATTTGTAGAATCCTCTGCTGACTTTATGTCATCAATAGCATCCCATCCTCTGCTGACTAGAATAAAATGTTGCATCTTCATATACCATTACTTTCCAACAGTGTTTTAAATAGTGAATAGCGCATAACGTAGCATCCACCCTCTAAAGCATGTAGTGTAAGATACAAACTGCTTCTAGATTTTTAATTAAAATAATAAGAAAAATATAGTAAATAGTAAAAATAAAGTTGAAAATGGACTATATAAATTGACAAATATCATAATCATAAAAAAAATAAAAATAAAAAAAGATGCAACAATTCTCACTAAACAAATATACATAATTTTTTTTGAAGTTATTGAAAAATCAAAGTATCACCAAATGACTAAATGCGTAAAAGTTAAGCAACTGCTTGTGTGGGGCCCACCTTGTTGTATGTATGTTGTCCAACCAACACATCAAGTGAGCCCAACCATGATGTGGGATGCCCCAAAAATCAGGCCTATCCAATCATCAGTTGCCCGAAACTAGAGCCACCCAAAAACCTCCTCCCTTTTTTGTGACTCAGGATCCAGTGTGTCGCTGTCCGTTTGGGCCCCCATGCTAAGATGGCCCAATGATCTGACCGTCCGTATTTTCGTTACTGCCATACATAAGCTATTTCCCATAACCATGCTTCAACAATGATCCTGATATATGGAGGCATTGAAAGTTTTCTTCCAATCATCTAAATTCATGTACAGACACCGACAGTCACAATCATCCGTTCACGGCAATTTTCTTATGGTGGCGCATAGCATAGAGTCCGCAACATGGATAGTTCAGATTATTGAACCACTCAACCTGTGGGCCCAATTAGACAGCAACACCCAAGATCTGAGTCACAACAAAGGCTAAAAAATGCATAATGGTGGGGGCACTTGCAAAGACATGTTACATGTGGCGATGTGGCATGCAAATGCATTTACATGCTAGATTCACTTTGATGTTGGCACTAGTGTGTCGATCTTGGTACTATCCAGGGGCTAAACTCCTCAATCTACTTTTCAACATTTAAAAATGGTGATGACTCATCCTTCTCAAACACAACACGATCTACCAAAATCCAGGCCATTCAAATTCTGATTCCCATCATCGATGGAGCTTGTCTCTAAATAATGTTGATTAGTAATCCCAACCATCCAATAAATGGGTATTAGCTGGATGGTTAAAAAAAATAGTGAATGATCCAAATTTGAAGGGAAGAATCAGAAAGTTAATGTCATCTTCTCAGTGGAGCGGACCAATGTGTATTCTATCAATTTGTCTAGCAATTTAGAAAGGGGTTTGCTACAATACGTCTATCGCCTTTGTTATTTCCAAATGCGGGGACTGTAGCCTTTGCTTCTATTTCAACTTTATTATCAAATAGAAATGAGAAAAATCCATTTACGCTAATTAGGAATGATGATTAAGCATGATTAACATTGCAAATGACTAATTAGAGATTTTCAATATTGAATCCCTAACTAGGGATTTTCAGTTACGAATCCTTAATCCGCGTCCTACAACTGTGGGAGATTGGAAATTCTAAATCGCTGATTAGGGATTCAACAATACATAACCCTAATTAGGGATTGAAATTTTAAAATCCCTACTTAGAGATTGAGAAATGAAAATCCCTAATTAAGGATTCACAATTGCAAAACCCTAAATAGGGTTTCGACATTCAAAATTGAAAATGCTCGATCTCAAGAGAGAGAGAGAGAGAGAGCGCGCGCGAGATCGAGAGTGAGAGGGGGAGAGAAACCTGAGAGAGGAAGACAGCGAGGGCCTGCGTCGCCGCCGGCGATGGTGGAAGGTGAGAGATACCAGAGAAGCGGGAGAGAGAGCGAGGGAAAGAGAAACCTCTTTACCGCGGAAATCCTCGGGAATAATGGTTTTACGAAAAAGTCACGGACGTTTTGAAATTACCCTACAGGCTGGAAGCGGGTTGCGTATTGAGTAAACTTTTAGGGCCCACCGTGATTTATGTATTTTATCCACTCCGTCCATTCATTTTATCAGATAATTTTAGGGCTTGAGCCCAAAAATAAGGGGAGCGGCTTCGCTGGATCCACGGATCCACCGAGGTGGGCGGATCCCTTACCGTGCCGTCCACTGTGTGATGTGTGTGTATTACATCCACGCCGTCATTCATTTTGAAAACTCATTTTATATCATGATTCAAAAAGTGAAGTAGATCCAAATCTAGGGTGGACCATAATACAGTAAACAACGGTATTCAACCATTAAAAGCTTTTCGTGGGTCACAAAAGTTTTGGGTCAAGCTGATATTTGTTTGGTATCTTCATCCAGATCTTTGTGACGTTTTCAACAGGTTGGATGGAAAATAAACATTCCAGTGATCCCCAAGAAGTTTTTAATGGTGTGGATTCAATCACTACTATTTCATGTGGTATGGTCCACCTAAGATTTGGATCTGCTTCATTTTTTGGATGATGCCCTAAAATGAGCTTTCAAAATGCATGGACGGTGTGGATGTAAGGTATATACATCACAGTGGCCCGACAGTTGGGGATCCACCCAAACCGCCCCTAAAAATAAGAATATCCGAAGCTCAAGTGGACCACATCACAGGAAACAGTGTGAATTGAACATCAACAGTTGAATCAAGCTGATATTTGTTTTTTCCTTAATGACAAATAAATATCCCTGGGGTCATACGAAGGTTTCAACGGTGGAAGTCGTTATTTCCATTATTTCTCATGGTATGGTCTACTTGAGCTTTGGATATACTTCAATTTTGTGCTCAACCACTAATAATATTTTAGCTGGAAAAACGGATGGACGGCATGGATAGATCACATACATTCACGGTCGGTCCAACAGAGTTTACTCAGTGAGATAGTACGATTTCCTACATGCTGGTCGAAATGACAAAAAAATCTCCTCATCCCACTTTTGGTGAGGGTGGGGTGAAGGATCGTGGGTCTACGTGTTGTTCGAATGACATCCAACTCTTCCATACCCCACTATGATGATCAGATGAATAGAAAATCCAGGTGATTCAGTCATTGCGAGCCACAAGCATAAAAAAAACAACGAAACAAAAAATTAAAAAAAAAAAAAAACTACATCCTCCAGAAAACTATAAATTCAAATTCAAGTGCGGCTCACCTGATATTGGATCGGCATGACTTTTAATTATCTGATCATCATAGTCAGGGATACATGTTGAACGGAAACAATGGTGATTGACCCTTAAAAGATTCGCGGGGGCCACAAGTCTTGGATCAAGCTTTTGTGTGGTCCTTTCATCGAGGTCTTGGTGACCTTATCAACAGGTTGGATGGACAATAAACATTCCACTGGTCTCCAAGAAGTTCTTAATGGTGGGCGTTCAATCACCACTGTTTGCTATAGTGTGGTCCACTTGAGTTGGATCTGCTGCATTTTTGGGCTAATACCCTAAAATGATCTAGCGAAACGGATGAACAGCGTAGATATGCAACACGTACATCAGGGCGGGACCCACAGCCAGGGATCCACCCAAGCCACGTCCCTCGGTCCCTTAAGTTCTAGTGGGTCCACCTCCGTTGAGAGTGACGTGACACTCCCTGATTGGTGCTTAGACTGTGGGTTGATGGACGTAATCCGCTTCCCTGAGGAGTGAACTAGCCTGATTTCTGATGAAGAGCACAATCATTGTACCCTGCCAAGTGAATGGCCCGGATCGTGCACAGGAATGTTGTGTTGGCACGTGTGCTACGACGCCCCATGTACACGTCATGGAATATGCGCGAGATTACACTTGGCATTCAGTCTCATCCACTGTATATCTGCTCCATCGAAATCGCGGGCCCCTTTGTGCATAGCAAGCTTACCATCTGATTCTACTCACTCATATTGTTCAACATCCATTTACTAACCCCCAATTTGCTGGTTAGGATTGTTTGATCAGTGTCATTTCCAGGACATGCACCATCCAGAATCCGCCCCTCAATTTGGTCGGTCTGGATTTGACGCACACGCAGTGGATGACCCATCACAACTAAAGAATGCAACACGATGGCGAACTTACACCGCGTTCTCCTCTTCGTTTTCTGAGTTTAGTTCTCTTTTCGGGAAATGAGAAAACTGCCTTAAGAGGGTAATAATCCACCAATCAGCGAGTGAGTGTGCGTATAATTAGCTAACGGGCACTATCCAAGATGGAAGTTCTTTTAGAGTATAAACCATCCGTGGTGGGCCCAACTAGATGGATGGCCGGGATCACTGAATGGTAGGCCCCACATGTACCTGCTAGACGCCAGTCTGAATGCAAATGCAGTTTTCTAGCCAAGCATTGTATTATATTGAAACTAGACAAGCTCAAAATTAATGGTGGTCACAGCCACCCAGGCAAGCATATTATTAATAATTCACTGAGGCATCTACATCTGGAGCCAGAACTGCCCACCATACAGCTAAAAGTGGTTAATCCCTCAACACCTTTGGACATGCTCCTCCATTGCTGCTTGACCGACTCTCCGATCTATCCCTTCCCCACCTCTCAGCTTGAAAAGAAGCATTGCCTGCTGTTATGCTGCAAGACGGACTATCAATCTGTCACAAGTTCATCTCTTTACACAAGCTGCTAACATCGGGGACTATCCCCCCATTACAACATCTTAAAACATGGTCGCCCATGAAATCCTTCAACAGATCGGACGGGTCTCTTGCACCTCCATGCTGCAGGAATTTTGTTCTCAGGACAGATCCTGTGTCCAAGGACAACGGGTCCTCAAGGCATACCTCCTGCCATATAGTCGCAGCAAAAGACTTCGCATACAGATAGCTATAGTAACCTACACCCACCAATCCCAAATTATCATTAATGTGAATATCACCTACAGAAAGATAAATGATCCACTCGAAATTCATGGAAAAGAGTAGCCTGCAGATTCAAATTGCCTAAATATGAAGAAGCTAGCATGTGCCTGAAGAAGAAGAAGAGGGGAGAAGAAAAGTACCTGCACCATAATTTATAAGGTGATTGAACCGAGTATGCCAATGCGTACCCTCTACATGGTTCCAACTGGTGTACTGTCGTTTTAAGTCTGCAACAATTGAAACTGTATCCCTTTGAGGGGATGATTGTTCCCCAAAAAGCGTCTGGTCAATCATTGAGAAGAATATCTGAGGGGAAGACAAGCAAACATTAAGCGCGGAGTGCTTCAATGGAGACTAGGAAATTGCTTGTCAGCAAAAGCATGCGCAAATCCCTTTCCGTTTTAAATTGAATTTATTCAAAACAGAGAAAGTTAATTTACATGAAAACAATAAACATGCAAATTAGGAGCATAAGTACCGTATTGGGTGGAAAATAGGTGACAAGCCACACGATATATTATACCTGACGCTGCAACTCTGTCACTGCAAACATCCTTCTTGCACCATTCATTGACTCTACCAGTTTCTCAGGTATCACTTCACCAGACGAATAATGTCTAGCAAATGTCCTCAGAACTCGATAATCCCATGCATAGTACCTGAGAGTGCACGAGAACCATTGACTTTCATGTTCCATCATGAAACCTCCCCAGAGACAATAATCTCTGCATTATTGGACAACATGCGCCACAATTACCAACAAGCTACACTCACTCAAAAAGGTTTGCAGGTGTTTCGGCTAGATCAAGAACCATTCTGGTACCTGAGAAATGCTGATAATCCTAGAGAATTCAACACCAGATCAGTGAACTGACATATGACATCAATTTCCCCAATGACAAAAAAGAAATTGCTTTTAGTTTGAGTGCTCAATATAGTAGGCATAGAATACCGTTCTTGAAAGCAGCGAATGAAGAGCATGTCCAAACTCATGAAAAAGAGTCTCCACTTCCCAGTGATTAAGCCTTGCAGTTGATGACCCAGGTGAAGCAGAGAAGTTGCAGACCAGGGCTACAACCTAGGCACATAAGCCAGTGACATTTGATGGTTAATCTAAATCAGTGCTCATCAATCAATAGAAGAAAACTGGACCTGAATCTGTTGGTTCATGAAATCCCAACAACACATTAAAATAGTTAGCAATTAAAGATACTCTCGCAACAGTAAATTCATAAAGATGACTGGGTACTGTCCGACTGACAAATACAGTAAACATCACATTGACTTGCAATCTACTCACATTGGGAAGTCTTTACATCAACATGCAATGTACTCACATTGGGCAGTCCATCATATACTGTTAGGCAATGTAAACTTACAACAGGTCACCTCAGAAGGAAAAAAAAAAAAAACAGGCATGCAAGGTGGTTTAACATAACATCTGGTCCAAATGAACCTTTCCAGTGTGAATTCTGTAGAGACACCAGATCGGTATGAAGTCCACAGACAATAGATAACTCCTAAAATGCCCATAATCCAGTTTGGATGGCTGGGAAACTTAATTCTGAGGATGTAATCAATCACACGTGTGTGAAAGAAAGAAGAAGAAAAGAAAAACTTTCGAGAAAGAAAGGGTGACACAGGGGTATTTTCACACCGGGCTCGAGTGAGGCAGCCTGTGTGATGCAGGGGCACACTCGGGGTGGGCGGCCCATGTGATGCGGGTGGCACCTATGTGAGGCGGGTGGCTAGTGTGATGCGAACCCATGTGATGTAGGGCCCACAAAGGAAGGTTCGGCCGAGGGCCTAGCCTGTGTGAAGCAAGAGCCTGGGCTATGAGATAAAGAGATTGATTCGCCGCGCTCTATCAGAGCGAGCTTTTAGAGCAAGTGGTTAGTCGTCCTATGTCAAAGTGGTATCAAAGTGGGAGGTCTCGTGTTCGAGACTCCTCACCAAGGGTGATTAATGCAGGGGCATTTTCACACTAGGCTCGAGTGGGGCGGCCTGTGTGATGCAGGGGCACACTCGGGGCAGGTGGCTTGTGTGATGCGGGCCCCACCTGTGTGAGGCGGGTGGCTAGTGTGATGCAAACCCATGTGATGTGGGGCCATGAAGGAGGGTTCGGCCGAGGGCCTGGCCATTGTAAAGCAAGAGCCTAGGCTATGAGATAAAGAGATTGATTCACCACGCTCTATCAGTTTGAGCTTTTAGAGCAAGTGGTTAGTTGTCCTGTGTTAAAGGATTGTCTAGATAATTTTTTCAAACAAACCACCCCACTCCCAAGGTATTCCATAACAGTAACAATGGCCTTAATGGTCACTGCCACTACCGTTACTATGCGGCCATTACAGCCTTTTTTTTTTCAAACATGTCTCCGCCGTTAGTCGTTACAGCCCATTCTTTCCTTAATGGCCATTACGGCCCCCTGTAAACAGTTACCACCTTTACCACTACATAACCATTTTTTAATACCTTGCTCCCTCCCCTCCCTAACACCTTACTCTGTGTATAATGCTATCGACGTATAGCAGTCATGAATTATGTAAAAGAGTTTAAACAAGGACCAAATAGAAAAACTTAACTGCGTTTGAAAAAAGATATGAACATACAGGAAGCTGATATTCTGTCTCAGATAGTCGGCGCCCACCTTTAATGGCAAAATGAGCACAGCCCGGATACTTGCCCTTCCTGGAGTACAAATCAAGGTATAGATACCCCAAATCGCCCTGAGAGTACAAATACAAAGCCTCAAGTCAAGCATGAATATAATAAACCAAATATAGATATACTAGACGAAAAAAAACCCCGCAAGGATTGAAGATCACAGTAATTAGAATGATAATACAATCTCTGGAAAGTAGCCTATCTAGTTAGTAGCCACCGATATTGTAAGGGCATGTTTGGATGATGCCAATAAGTCATTTGCTTTGGTTTCTGCCCAGGGAAAATAGTCCCTGCTCCCTCGTAAAACCAAAAAAAATAAATGGTGAAGCAGGGTTTCTCTTTAAAACACTCCCAGATATGTAGGAGGTCGCACATGTTTTTGCATGCTATTGATAAAAAGAGTGGGCCTATTAGAGACAACATCTACCTGCCATGATTTAAAAATCAACCCCGTCATTCTTGGAGATCAGGAAGATGTAAAACCTGTTTCAAAGATTCCCAAAACCAAAATGAAGCAGGAGATGGTATACACTTATTCTTTTAAAGGGTGATCCATCATAAGGAACAAAAGCAACAAACACTAAGGACTGCTATTCATAATAAATGATCTCATGCCTTCTTGCATTTAGTTATTTCTTTTGTATTCATGCCTTCCACTTCTCTGCTTCCATCACTTGTTACTGTTTCGCCAAACCTACTACATCTAACAGCAAACAGCACCCAATGGCGTACAGACACTAAAAATAAAAAAATAAACAATAGCTGTTGTCTGTTGAGTCTTCCAGCATCTATGGTTGCAAATCATATCACTATATATGCATATGTTTCTCATTTGCACTAGTGGTGCTGTCCTCCAAAATAGTTCACTAGTATTTTGGACAAATCATGTCAGTCATGTAAGCATACTTCCATTTGCAGTTTCACATTAGATTGAAAATGGGGACTGCAAGAGATTCCAGTCCATTAACATGTCAGACAGCATCAAGTGCAAAAATCACCTAATGCAAAAAATCAGCCCTATCACTCATCAAGTGAACCACACCATGGAAAACAGTGTCTAGCCATTGATAAATAGCGAAATACAAGTGTGGTCCACTTGATGAGTGAGTGGATAGGGCTAATTTTTGCAACAAGTGTTCCTCATGGTGAGGCCAATCTATTGAACGATTTGGATGTCGCATGCCTTAAGTTAGAAGTTATCCACAGGGTGGACCACAACCTTTGGTCCAACCAGTTGGACTTGAGACCTTCTCATACTATAAATACTCTATTTTGACAAATGTAATGGAACTTTTAGATTGAATTTGAATAAGATTTCATTTCTTGGAGCAAGAGGCTCCAAAGCTCTTCTTCTTGAATTTTGGTAGGTGTTCGAATTGTAATTTACAATCCAAATACTTTCTGATTTCCTCCTAATACCCTTCTCCCTTTCTTCAACTGTTTTCTTTTGTGATCAAAGGCTGGTGTTTGTCAATTCGTCAATCCCGCACACTATCAGACTTCAAGACATTTAAATCCCTATAGCATCAATCAACAAGGACACACAGACACACACACAGACACACGCACGCACGCGCGCGCGCGCGCACACACACACACACACACACACACACACACACACATATATGGACCCTGTGAGCCATGGGCCTAAAAATGAGGCCAATCCATAGCTTAAGTGGGCCACACCACAGACAACAGTTGAGAGTGGATGCCTACCCATTGAAACCTTCCTGATTGTATATACGGCCACCGCACGCACACACATGTCAACTCTCCCATGTTCTCTTGGTATTAATTTATAGTCTCTTGTGTACCTCTTTGAGATTCTTAATCAAGTCATTGCATCAAAAGTCACATCTTAGAAGTTTTTTTATCAAGAAATTTATGTACCTCTTCGGGATGATGGAGTGACATTTTAAGCACATCTGGATGCCAAGATTCACCGGGTGCAAGAGGGATATTACGGAATGTTGCGCCAAACAATGATTTGACCAGCACTTTCAAACCCTCAATGCATTGTGATAAGGGAAAATATGATGCTACAACCTGCTCAAAGAAGCAATGAAAATAATAGTTGCAGTTGAGACCAGAGAGGGAGGAAATGAATTGAATGTTTCAACAATTCAAAACAAAGTTACAACTTCGGGATCAGGAAATGAATGCATTTGAGAAAAAAACAGCTAGGCTTAAGTCATGGAAGGAGTTGTGCCACAAGAAAGCAGGTAAAGTTCATGAAACAGCAATGGTTCAACATACTGAGGAGTCTAAGTTGAAGGCAGAAGACTTCATCATTCCTGTGAAATAAGCTTCATCCCATGGCTCCAAGTCTGCACATTCTTCATTGCATATTTTCCTCTTGAAATCCCTAATTGCCTTGAACTCCTACAAGTGGGAAAAAGACATCCAGAAAATACCAAAAAAAAAAAAAAAAAAAAAAACTTCACACTCTACTACAACTGAAAAGATTAGGAAAAAGATCAAAACTACACCCAAGAAAGTATGCGAATTTACCTCATCAGCCTTATGCCTAACAATCTTGCTCAAATCAAGCAAAAAGGACATCACAACCTCTGGTGATGACGCAATGTTCGGATGAACTGCAAATTGAGCATAAGATTTATACCCCATTATCTGCACACAAAAGACAACAATAAAATAAAATAAAAAATCAATGGTTTATAACATTAAAGAATCAGCTTAGAGAACAGATCTTCAATTTTGATTTAGGACAGAAATTGTGCAAAATCGCTAAATTTTCAAAACTAGAGTAAGATATTTAATAATGTGTTTAAGTGAAGGAAAGGCAACCTCTGCAAGCTCATGACGAGCTGCAATAAGCTTATCAAGGACACCAAGATTCACTTGTGGAACTGAATTTCCCGATATGTATGATTGTTTCCTAACCTGAAAAGAAAATATTCCAAGAACTTGAATTAACAAGAGAAAAAAAAACAAAAAACAAAAAAAAAAAATGAACAATATAGCCAAGGTTACATCACAGCACAATGTTGATAAAATTTTGAAACTTGATATGAACAGAAGGAAGCAAAAATTCCCAGAATATGTAAACGCTGATTCATATTGAACTAAGACAAACAGAAATAATTTCAGGTTCATTTAGTATTTTTCTTCACAAAACATACTCAGTCGCCAAAAGAACATGTAAAAAATATTATATGTGATGTCTAAAATTTTCGTAAGAGCTATTCTTTGTTTCAGCAGAAAAGCACTTTTCCATCCCCTTCAAAGGACTACTCAAATATGCGTGCGCGTATATAGCATATTGCAGCTAAAGAAATTAATGAAAAGTTTTAGACTGTCTTTCATCCAATTGCTAGACAGAACAACAGAAATAACTGAAACAGTAGACGCTGTACATTAGCTGCCCAGAATTCCTGCTGTCTGCATTTGGAAACACTGAAGGTATGAAACAGAGCCATGTATGATGCCAGAAACTAAAAACAATTTCTTATATGATAACCTGGAACTATTTTAAATGACTAAAATGAGAAACAAAAAGTAACTCCAAAGAAGAAAAGGCAATGCAGAAGGCACCCTCAAATCCTTCCACCAGACTAAACTCAAGACACCTGATGAGATACAGTAAAATAAGAAGAGCTGTGACTGCCAGATGGTGTGAGAAGTGAAGGTTTGGAGTCCTTCCACCAGACTAAACTCAAGACACCTCATGAGATACAGTAAAATAAGAAGAGCTGTGCCTGCCCGATGGTGTGAGAAGTGAATGTTCCAAACCCCAAGATGTACTACCTAAAAGAACATAAAGAATATTGATGAACAAAATTGGAATTCACAAAGAGAATCTTCTCTTCATTTTAAAGCTGAATGAGTTACTTGGATAACCACTGACTTAAATGGATTAAATGGAAGAAACAAAGCAGTTGAAGGACACAATGGGTTTTGTAGATGATTGTGAATGTGTGTGTGGATGTGGGAGTGTGTGTATACTAAAGCTTTTCATTAAGAAAACCCTAACATAACTATAACAGCATACCACAGGAGCACCCAACACAACACACACACACACCCTCCCACAAATTCACAAGCTTCAAGAGGTCTCAGCAAGCATTATTACATCAGTAGGATGTGATTGCCACCACCATGTAGTCCATCCAAACACAAGAAACAACTCATGCACCATGGACTATAATTCCACTGTTATTTCCACTTAAGACAACCAAGAAAGGAGGTTGTAGACATTATCTCTCTGACAATCTGATTAACACACAAACCAACCACATGTCTGTAAGTAAATCCAGTGCAACCCATTAAAGGCAGAAAAAGGTTAGTTCATGCCTGAAAAAAATTCTTAATCCAGATCCTTCTACATCCTCCAACCAATTGCAGGAAAAAAAAATCAGGGAAATATCAGGCAAGAAAATATAAAACTAGGGAAGTAGAAGAAGCCACTGTTATACCGGTTCATGGTGGCACCAATCTCTCATGTCATGCTACTCAGGTTAAGGCACTAAGCATCATTGTTGTCGTCCTAACCTTGTCCCAGATATTTGGATTGTCTCTATAAATCCTACTATGCAGATCTTTCCAATCTAAGTCTCTATCCTCAGTTAATCCACAAGCCTACATATCCCTTTTCACCACAGCAAGCCAAGTCCTCTTAGGTCTTCCCCTTATCCTCTCCATGCCCTTTTGACTTATCAATGCCGTCTCCGCCTTTAGTAGCATGTGGCTGAACTTTCTCAATTCTCTCGCCATCATTTAATCTCTCATTGGAGCTACTTTTAGGCTTCTGCTGATATCCTCATTCTCGATCGTATCCTTTCCAGTCTGGCTGATAGCACACTAAGATAATACAAACAGCTAGGTTTTAGAATGATTTTACTTTAGACTATGCACTTTGAGTTAGAGAAAAAATTTGCTGAGTTAGAGAAAATTTTGTTGCCTATAAAACAACTAAAAGCAGCTAAAATGTCTCCATTCAGAGAGATAAGAATAGGGGAGCTATCTGAGTAGCAAGTATAGGAGCAAAACTCGAATGCTTCACAATCTGGCCATTCTTCCACTTCTCACCCTTCTTCTGCCCTTTCCTGTAATGTCATTCTTCTTTTGGATCATCTTTCGTTCACTCTCTCTAAGCAACACTCTTTATTGCTTTGTCAGTTTTTCTTATAAGAAACAAGGAGTACAACCTAATCAGCACATAAACATTTAGAAACCAAAACCAGAAGAGACTGGTTGGACATCCACACTATTTGAGGTAGAAATAAATTATGATCAAGTAAATTTATTCCAAACACAATTCTTTAGTGACTCAATGCTTCCATAGAATTAATTCGATGGGATGAACATGAGCAATTGAAGCAGATCTGGATTTGCTCTGAAGATTTTCTTGGGTTTTCATGAAGTAAGGTGTTGCTTGATAAACTGAAAAATAAGCTCTGAAAATTAATTTAAGTGCTGAATTTGTAAGTACTGAAAAATCTATTTGGTAATTTGTCTGAAAAAGTCCTGATATCTGGAAATTAAGCACTATTTTCACAAAAAACTTATTTGGCAAACACAAACCATAAATGTCTGAAAATTGGCAATTTGTCATATTTGCCCATATTGTCTCAATTTCTATCCTTTGTAGACTATGACACAAAATCTGCTATTGCCATGCCACCAAATTTTGGAACCTCTATACCCAATCCAATAAAATTTTACTATCCTCTTATGCATTCCAGCAACAGAATGTCACTCAATTTATAAGTTTTAACCCTCGCCATTTTAGGAAGTTCAATGGTGAACTGCGGGTGAGGAGAGATTGAAGGTCAATTGGAAGAATGTGCAAGATCTAGGTCAGATATCTAATGAATAGCTCAGATATCTGATAGGTGTGCCATGCCAATCAAGATTGCCCAGATATGTGGGCCACATTGTGTGAGAAAACAACTGATTGGACCATCCTAACCCTATATATGGATGCCATCAAATGGACAGCTAAAGGAAAATGGTCTGTAATGATATGTTTAAGATCATGCTATCACTGTAACTACATCCAGAATGAGGTCCATGTTTAAATGGCCTGGATTGATGTACACATGCATTGCGGTTAAATAAAGTGTGAGGCGGCCTGTTTCGTGATCTTTGTTGGGTGGCCCATTTTAGGAATTTGGATGGGCTTCGGCCACGCAATCTTGTCGCCCATAAAGTGGCCATATCCATTTTGGGCTTGGATATGGGTGCCGACGTTCCTTTTTTGGGGTGCTAGATATTTTGAAGAAATTCAAAAAGAGAATATGTTCTGCTTCCTTTGATGGTTGTGAAGGCTACCATCCTTGACTGAGCATTATGACCATCTATCCTTAACATGCAGTCCAGGCAAGGACCTGTCATACTTGCCTGATGACTCTCATCCAGTAGCATTTCTGCTCGAAGATGACCGTGAAGGACCACTTGATTGGATTTATGAGCAATCCACTGCCAAAAATCCACTGCCAGTAGCTGATAATTCCAGAGTAATGCAGATCCTTCATGCTTTTCAGGTGGTCCAGCGATGGTAGGTCAGATGTACATGATTATGGACATCCCTCAGAATCTCAGTCTGAAGCCGGCTATAGGGAAAGGGTCGGCCATCATCCTCCAAGGCATCATAATGAGTGCCATCCAAATGTTGTGAACTACGGTCTCCACTCTGATATATTTATTAAAAAAAAAAAAAAAAAGGATCATATTTTCTCGATTGTCTCTGCAAGACAATGAGATCTATGAACCCTGTGCAGATGCATCTGTGGATGAACTCATGGCACTGTTGTATCAGAGGAGAAAGAGATCGAGGAACACAAGGAAATTTAGACCATGGAATGTGTTGAATAACCACAGAGAGTGTAGCTCCGAATGGAGAATGAATCAAGTAGTTTCAATGTTGTGGAGGATGACAAGGACTTGTGGGGCAACGGAGAGAGAGAGAGAGAGAGGGGGGGGGGGGGGGGGGGGGGGGGGGGGGGGAGGGGAATGGAAAAACCCCGGAGACGAATGAATCCTTGCTCATACCTCAGTGGTAGACTCACAAGAGTTTCAACATGAGGTCATAGGTTTGAGCACCCATTGTGGTATTAAAAAAACATTGTGGTGTGAGTGTGAGTGTGAGTGTGTGTGTGTGTGTGTGTGTGTGTGTGTGTGTGTGTGTGTGCTGGGGGGGAGTGCATGTGTAAAAAAAAAAGATGGGGAGAGATATGTACAAGCCCCACCCCTCTTTTTGAGAAGGGGAAGGACATTGTTGTCATTTTGATTAATTGATAGGGATATTTTCATCAAAAGTGACCAAAAAATTTAAAGCAAAACCACGTACTGCATTCTGCGTTAAGTGATTAGTCAACGACGGGGAGCTGGAAAAAAATTAAAAAAAAAAAAAAAACTTTTATCAGTGAAAATCGAAATCAAGGACTTAATTTTACAGATTTGCCAAACACCCTGAATCAGGGAAAATCACTGAAAATACCAAATTTCAGTGGATAAGTGCTGAAAATAAGTTTGATCAAACAGGCCCTAAGTCCATGTCAATGGCCTTTAGAGCTTCCACACTTTCTTCAGTTAATACAAAATATCAGTTATATAATCATTCGTAGTTTATTGCAGTTTATACGATTATTGTGGAGCAATCAAAGCTGTAAAAAGTTTAACTTCGATAGCAATCCAAGAGACGCTCAGGGAATAAACGTTTCAAAGATTTTCCAGAATTGAATAGCATGGACATATTGTAGATCCAAACTTCTGTTTTATCAGTATTTGAAGATCCTTCTTTGAGCTCTTCAGATTTCATCCAATCCACACACAAACAATATAGAAGCGAAGGAAGATAGACAAGGGGACAGATCTTGTCGTTGTGGTGCTTCACTACTAGAACTAGAGGAGTCTCATCCCTGGCTTCATGCTTCTAGAGAAGATTTCCACCACAAGAAACACTTAAAGCTTTCATTTAATCATATAATCAATCTAGATCCTTACAACGGCTATGAATATATAGCTTTATACAACTAAAAATAAAAGAAGCCAATACGTCGATCCTATTGGCCCACACAAAAGAAATATTCCTAAATTGTCTCAAACTTGCACTAAAAAGAGATGATAAATGAAACTGAATGAAGGGTTCTACTCATTACATCTCTCTATGAGTCTATCTACAAACCATGGGGTTGGTATATATACCTAGCCATATGGTGTACATATCCCATATAGTTGTAGGAATTCACAAAAACCTATATGGTTTGTATATAAAGGTGTATACAGTACCTGATTGGACTTGTAACCCCAGTCTAAACAATGGTTGTTTTTTAGCCATCAGATTAATCATGTGGGGCCCACATGTCAATTTGACCATTGATCTTGTCCAGATCATTCAACAGGACTGTTGATAGGGTCCTTATCTTTCATTAGCTTGATTTGGGCTTCTGAGGTGGTCCAGATTTTCGATTGGACAGTTGTGGATGGCAAGAATTTCAATCGACCAACAACGGGACCACTTGTGGTCTCCCAATTGGATGATCGAATGGTCCTGCATCATATTTCTGTTTGATCGATTTTTAAGATTACTATTAAGAGATAGAGGAAGACATCGACTCAAGACAGATATAAAAAGCTAACTATATGAGAGGTACCTCAGCATCTGATGCCCATTTCAATATAGAGGATAGAGTACCCGGATCTGTTGTTACACGAAATCCCTTTTCTTTTACCGCATCTCTTGATCCTAGTGGTTCCTTTGATGCACCAGACATGGTGCGATAAATGGGCTTAAGAAGATGCTGCATATGTTTCGGAATGCGCGAGGCTGGAAATATATCCACAAAACCAGGATCGGTGATAATGTTTTCACTGAACCTGAAACCGAATGCATAAGAAATAAGCTCATGATCAATACACTGGTCACATAGGCATGGTGACAAAAAGAATATAAAAGAGAGGAGTGCATGGTGCAAGCAATGACAAATTTATGCACAGAATTGAAATGTAATGAATCCCATTAAGAACATCACCCGCTTATAGTGTACACCAGAACTGACCAGTCATGAACAATATGAAAAATACATTAGCAATTGGCTTTAAAAAACGAAACTCCAAAAATGGCATGAGCTACCACAATAGCATATACAAGGAGGTTAATGTGACAAATAAATAGATTAAAAAAAAAGGACCCTTCGATTAACAACAGATAGGAACCAATGGCCAGATTATCCAAAGAGAAGAAAACATATGTAGAGTAGTTCCACAGAAACACGAGGAAAAAAAAAATTAAGCTTGCCCATCCAAGGAAAAAAGCATGATAGCAATATAACAGAAAGAGATGAACACCATGTGCAAATACCAGATAAAGTTGTCCACAGACAAGAATCAAACAAGCAACAAAAAGTATTTGTAGATTTTTCATTTTTTCTATTAAATGAAAATAATTTTTATAGTTTAAATGACCCTAATTTACTAATCAGGGAAAAGAAGCAACATACACACTGCAAATCAGAGAAAAGAACAAATTTTCAAGAGCAAGATAGAGACCCAATTATCTCATAAAAAAGCTCCATCCTTGGCTAATGACCTGCTGTCTAATTAGCTTCCAGATACATGTTGGAAGAAAATCTAAAGTGGGGAAAGATCACAAATCCTTTCCCACACCCCCAAAAGGATCAGGTCCTCACTTCCAACCAGTCTTCAAAATATTGTTATCTTTACATGTATTGAAGACCTGGGAGACAGAAACACGGATTGATAACATCAATAATATCACAGATACCAGAGAATGCATCACTGCCTTGCACTTTAAAAATCTCAAAGTTACCATTCTATTTTCATTTCTATAGTACTATATAAAAGCATTATATAGTGTTTTAGAACTTTTAAATGACTAAAATACTCCTGTTTAATTGAAAAAAAAAAAAAAAAAAACAACATCAACTACCTACAACCCATATCTCGTGAGACTAAATGTGTAGGAAGCTACGCCGGT
Source organism: Liriodendron chinense (assembly GCA_003013855.2). Lineage (NCBI taxonomy): Eukaryota > Viridiplantae > Streptophyta > Magnoliopsida > Magnoliales > Magnoliaceae > Liriodendron > Liriodendron chinense. The sequence goes on along the minus strand of PVNU02000473.1, from coordinate 1,160,233 downwards.
TTCTCTATGCGTGGGGCCCACCTGGGTGGGTGGGTGTCTGTGGGTGTGTGTGTGTGGGTGGGTGTGTGTGTGACGTCCAATCTGTCCATCAGGGTGAACTGACCATGAAAGTTGGACACCCAAAAAAACCAAGCTGATCGAACCAGCATGGGGAACATCATGTGAATTTCGGGGTTTTTGGATGGCTGTCCATGGTTTTCTGTGGAACTTACCATGCTGTGCATATGCCATCCAAGCTGTTCATTACATGAGACTCACATGATGATGGATTCTCTAAAAATCAGGACTATAAATCATTAGGTGGGCCACACTATAGAAAACAATGGACAACCATCCAAAAACCTCCAAATTCACATGTGGCCCACATAATGCCATATTGACTATTTTCACGTGAGATCTACTCCATTCATCAGGTACAGTTCTTAATCCTAGACTCTGGGGCCAAAAAATCATCCAGATGCACAATTCAGGCGGGCCACACCACAAAGAATAATGGGAATGGGACCCCAACCATGTCTGTTAGTGGGGCCACCATGGTATATATCTTTCATCAGATCCATTCATCAGGTGTGACCCACTGGGATGAAGGTAGATACAAAAATCCATCCTGGTCCAAAATCAGGCGGGCCACACCACATGATTTAAGAGGCTTTAGGCGCAAATTTACATTGTTCCCATTGGTGTGGCTTGTGTTCTTTTATCAGGATGATATTTTGCATGTACGGTCACCATAAGGGTTCCCACCTGATGGACAGAGTGGATTTCATATGTACAATATAGTGGGCCCTATAAGCTTTAGTGTTTTACCCAGTGCTTATGTCAGTGTTGTAGAGGATTCCGGTCACAGCGGTACAACAAAGCTCACGAGGTGAAGAAATTTTTATCCGGTAGTGGTGGATGATACGCAAGCACTTCCAAATTTATTATAAATTGCACGCATCACTTAAAAATTTCAAAATAACCTGTTAAAATTATGATATCCAGTTTAGATGTATCATGAACCAAAAATCACACTTATTTGATCATCTAAATATTGGATTGGTTGACTTTTATCAGACGTTTAAAAATGAAAAACATTTGATGATCATATTTCAACAAACAAGTAATCTTGAATCAAAGGGTAGGATGGTTAAACCAATCTGATTTTGGAACTACAACTTACATAGAGTGTGCAGCACAATTTATCTGGTTAAATTAAATTATGCAAAGTGTATAATTTCTGGGTGCAAGTGTATGAAGCATATTATCAGCTGCTAGACCATCAAATAAGCTCTACAATGAAATTACCTTTTTTATGGAGAAGCAGGTTCCTCTCTGAATACAAAGTCCATGTACGAGTCCTTGTAAGTCATTCTAGAAGGACTATGCATGGGCCCATCAGGGTGTTGTGTATAACATCAAACCAGTCCTGCATGATCAGTCCATGCTGACAGTAGGGTGCCCCAAAAATCAGGCCGATCTAACAATCATGGGAGCCACCACGTGAATTTGGAGGTTTTTGGATGGATGTCCATTGTTTTCTATTGTGTGGCCCACCTGATGATTGTATAGGCCTGATTTTTGGAAATACCATAATTGTGGAGGAGCTCATGAAATTCACGGGTTGGATGGTATATAAACAAAACGGTGAACCCTAACCAAGGAAACAGTAGACAACCATCCAAAAAACCACCAAATTCATGTTGTGGCTCATGTGATGGTTGGATCGGCCTAATTTTTGGGGTGTCCAACTTTCATGGTGGGGCTCATGTAATTCATAGGTTGGATCCCATATTTTCACCCCTGTAGGCGCCATGCCTAACACTTGTACCACTGGAGTCCGATAATTATTGCACTTGATCCATTCTTTCCAATATTATTTCAATTATTGGAATTAGTTGTCAAATTTTTAGTTAATAGTTAAAAGAGTATGATTAGTTAATTATTCAAATTTAAGAGGTGAATTCAATCCATTCAATTAGTTTACATTGTACCCTAGGGTCGATGATGGCTAGGGTCAATGATGGGCCACACCACAGGGAACAAAGGAGATCGGACACCTGCCGGAGGTTTGTGTGTGGATCCACTATGCTTAGTATCTTTTGTCAAACCCGTTCATCAAGCGTCACTCATCGGGTGAAGGGAAGATACAAAAATCAGCATGATCAAAAACTCAGTTGGGCCAAACCACACGAACTTAGAGGTTTTAGGTGCAATAACTCAGGTGGGCCGCACCACGTGAACTCAAGGTTTTTAAGGCGTAATTTTACATTGTTCTTGTTGGTGTGGCCCATTTGAGTTTTTTTTATTAGGATTATGTTTCGTACATATGGTGAACACAAGTGCTATCACTTAATGTTCAAGAAAAAAAAACATAAGCGTTATCACTTGATGAATGATGGACAGAATGGATTTCACACATACAACATGGTGGGCCCCACAAAGCTTGTATGTTTTACGCACTGCATAGAACAATTTTTATAGATAATAAACTTCGACACTTTGTGAAAGTTTAATGGATGATATGCAGGCAATTTTAAGTCACTTAGATATTGTGTACAAAGGCATAAAAGTAATTCATGACTCGTTGATCTTTAGAAGTTTGGGCACGTTGACCATAGGTAGATCCTTAGTCTAAATCTCTCTAAAGATCCTATTAGATGAAATTCCTCTAGGCAACCAACTCCTACTAGTTGCAGAGAATTCACATCATCTCCTATCACCTTGGGCATCTCAAGGGTATCACATGCGAGGTGATTGATCGTTGGAGCTGGAGCATTGGCGACACACCGACAACAAGATCAAGGGAGCAAAGGGGAGCTGATTGGAACCATGGGAGAGCCGAAATCAAGGAACCCAAGAGGCGCTACAAAAGGGGCTCAATCTAACAAGTTTTCATAGTAAGAGTCCAGTTACACTCATTCCTCATGGAGGATTGAGTATAAGAGTTTGGATTTACAAACTCGATCAAGTCTCTAAGGGAGCCTCCAGCGAGAGCGTACGCTAGGTTATAGGATTAGAACTAAAGGGCAAGGAGAATCCTTGTCAAACTCCTAGGTTGGATGGAACTCGTAAACATCCTGGTTGAGAGATGAACCAGTAAAATCTCCGTCATAGGTTAGGAGGAACCTTGTTAAACTCCCCGGTAGGGTGAAACTGATTAAAATACCTAGGTTGAGAGAAACCTGATTTAAACTCCCTAGTGAATGCCGGTGTGCTCAAGGGATGAGTACTTGAACCAGGAGTAGAGTAAACCCATAGTCAAACCACTATACATGCTTGTGTTTGTGATTGATTTGAGCACATTGTTATCTTAGCATTGTTGTATGTTTAATTGCTTAATTATGAATGCTTGATGGGAATGTATGCTAGGCACTAGATTAGGCACATTCACACACAAAATGTACTTTCGCTAAGTAGTGTAGACTTGAGCTCATATGATCCACTCTCATATAGTCTACATAGGTTGCATAGATCAGGTTCTTGATTAGTTAAATCATTTTATTATCTATGAATACTTAGGCTAGGTTGTTTATATGCTTATCATATGCTAGCCTTGTGATTGGACCCACTTAAGCTTGGAAGCTAAGTGTTCTTACTTAATTAGTTTATGATTGCTAATTATTTTAATTAGGCGATAAGTTTTCAAAGGATTTTAAAACGGTCCTAATCACCCCTCCCCCAGGACTTAGCCATAGTTTTACAAGCTCCACCAAGCTTTTGCCTATATGCATAGGGTGTCGTGTTAGACTACCGACGCAATTTCAGTTATTTGATTAGGTGACCATCCAATTGCTGGACATTTATTGGATGGTCAACAATGAAAAATATGGAGACATTCCATAACAACCATCGGTAAATTGCTTGCAACAAAGAAGAGGGACTGTAAGATTTGCAACATGACACTTTACAACACATGCTCAAGTTTTAAGTTGTGATTGGTACGCTCATGTTCGGGTAATCCAAAGCATTGGTCTATTTGGTCCAAGAGATGGACTATGGCACAAAAATATCATGATTAGAGGAACTGAGTCACTAAATTGGGACTTTTTTTAGATTAAGCGTGAACTATGCTTTTTGAACAATATTGGGATTCATTTGTCCATAACACGGTCCCATCATGAATGCGATATGAAATTGGTCAGATGATCCAAATCATTCAATCTTTGGTTGCCTCATTTAGAAGTGGGCCACCATTTTGGATATAGATTGAAGCTCGGGTGTGCATGTTTGGTGTGGTGTGTATATGAGTATAACCCTAATACTTTGCCAATGCATGATTGATGCATCTTTGGCATTCTTTATGATGATAAGGTTAGGAAATTCCAATAGACGTAATTCTTTGTGACCACATGGGATGATGACGCCATCACTGAAATGCACGTTCGCAGCTAAATATTCTCCCTTTGAGATATGTGGGCCCACCGTGATTTTTAGTTGCATCGGACCCATGCATTTTGATGCACCTCACCATGTTAGGCCCATGTCCTAAAATTCAGCATGAACCAGAACTCAAGCCACACCAAAGATAACAACAGGGGACATGATAATGCAGAGGCATCTTGATGCGACTCTAAGGATGCATCGTATCTCCACACTGGGGGTGGGGTGGCCCACGAGGTGGGGCCTATGAGATGCAAGATGGCCACGAGGTAGGGACCCATTGTGGGACCGCACAATTTGGGGACACGCGCAACGTGGGGGTTGCCCACGTGGAGGACTCGCATGGGTTTGCCTTAGAGAGCCAGAACTATAGGGACAAATCGGTACTCCCCCAACAACTCTGAAGCTTTTGGTGTATTGGCCGGTTGTCCTGCTATCAAAGTGATATCAAAGCTGGAGCCCAGGGATCGAGTCTCCTCACCGGTGTGGGTGGATGATGCGGGGGTATCTTCGTGCGACTCCAAGGATGCACCGTATCTACACACTGAGGGTGGGGTCTATGAGATGCAGGATGGCCATGAGGTGGGACCCATTGTGGGACCGTGCGATTCGGGGACCCGTGTGACACAGGGGTTGCCCACAGGGAAGACTCGCCTTGATTTGCCTAGGAGAGCCAAAATATAGGGATAAATCGGTACACTCCCCCAACAGCTTTGGAGCTTTTGGTGTGTTGGCCGGTTGTTCACTATCACATGGGGGTGACACCCACCATAAAAAAATTAAAAAAAAAAAAAAAAAATCAAATGAAATGTGGGTCCACCATGTTGCGTATGTCATCCAACCCACTCATCAAATGTGCTTCACCAGGATGAAGGACCAAACCAAAACTTGAACTATTTCAAAACTCAGGTCAACCAAATCTCATGAATATAAACGTCTTAAGCATGATTGTACATTGCTCCCTCTGGTATCCCACCTTAGTCTTGGGTTGGGGCATTTTACAAGATGCATGTTGAACACGAGGAGGCAAACAAGGATTCCACATACACGTAATAGGTGGGCCCCACATTGCTCAGACACATATAGTAATTACAAAGTATAATTGCCCTCACTATAACACACATGCATTTTATGAGTTAAACCAAACGACTTGATTAGATTGAATCAAGCACTTTCATTAAGCCCTATAAGTTGGTTAAGTCTCAAGTGCAGGTTCTTCCGAGCATTGTTTCAAGGAACCAAAGTGTGTTTGTGGCCGATCGTCAAATTTTGGACTGTGCCTTACTCGTGCACGAGTGCATCAACTCAAAACTCAAGGAAGGTAAGCCAAAAGTAGTATGCAAGTTGGACATTGAAAATGCTTATGATCACGTCGATTGGGGTTTCATGGACTATATGTTGGTGTGCCTTATCTTTGGTCAGATATGGAGAAAATGAATGCGGGAATGCGTGGGATCAGCCTCCTCCTCTATTCTAGTTAATGGCTCATCGAATGGCTATTTTAAGGCGTCTAGAGGTCTCCGACAGGGGGACCTTTTATCCCCTTTTCTTTTTCTTATCGTAGCAGAAGCTCTAGGGAAGATGCTCCAAAAAGGTCATGAAGTGGGCCTTATATAAGGGTTTAAGTTAGTGAGATTGGGACCAACAGTCACTCACCTGCAATTTGCGGATGACACCATATTATTTTGTGAAGCAGAGGTAGAGATGGTCGATAACCTGCGAAAGATAATCACTTGTTTCAAAGTTGTGTTTGGGCTAAAGGTGAACAATCGAAAATGCGAGCTACTAGGAGTGCACATGTTAGAGGAAGAGGTTAGTAACCTTGCAGGGATCTTTGGGTGTGGTCCGAGCAAATTTCCATGTACATACTTAGGTCTCCCCCTATGTATCGGTAAGCTGGCTAGACATTTGTTGGACCCAGTGATCGAGAGGATAGAGAGGAAGCTATCAGGTGGAAGAGTAGACATTTGTCGCTTGGGGCCAGCTGAATCTGATAAAAGTGGCCTTTTTTAACATGCCCATTTATTTTTTGTCGTTGTTTAAGTGTCTGAAAGTGGTGCTTGAGAAACTAGAGAAGCTAAGGCGAAACTTCCTTTGGAGGGGAAAGGAGCCCATGAAGAAGTTCCACCACCTTCTAAAGTGGGAGGAAGTGTGTAAGCCTATTCAAGAGGGAGGAGTTGGTTTGAGAGTGTCGGACATTATGAACAAGGCTCTTTTGGGAAAATGGTTATGGTGATTTGCAACGGAAGATCATAGTTTATGGAAAGAAGTGCTAATAGCCAAATACGGAACTAGCCAAGGGGGGGTGGTGGCTTAAGGAGACCTCTAGATACAAAGCCTCAGGTCTTTTAAAAGGAGTTTTGCAATAGCCCCTAAATTCAAGGAAGAAGTTCTCTTCTCGGTGGGAGAAGGTACACGGTTTTGTTTTTTGGGAAGATCTCTAGCTGCAAGATTGCATTCTCAAATATGCCTTTCCTAGCCTAGCAGCGGTTGCAATTAACAAGAACATGTGTTGTCGATTGCTTCTCCTAGAAATGAAGGAAGTGTGATTTGGGCGCCCCCTTGTCGTAGAGGTATGAGCGACGAGGAAGTCAATACCTTCATTAGGCTTTTGGACAAGTTGAACTCTGCGGTGATAGGTGGGGAGGGAGAGGATTCGTTGATTTGGAGAGATCAGAAATCTGGATGCTTTTTTGTCCAATCCTTTTATAAGAAGTTAGCAACTCCTACCATGCTCCCTCTGTTCAATTACCGATTCTGGAAGTATGGCGCTCCTCCTAAGGTGACACCATTTGTTTGGTTGGTTAGTTGGAATAGAATCCTTACCGTCAACAATCTTAGAAAAAGGGGTTTGGTGCTTCCTAATGTCTGTTTATTATGCATGAGGGACGAGGAAACGGTGGATCACATCTTCATTCACTGTCCGTACACTAGGTAGTTGGGTTATGCTAGAATCCATTCCCTCCTTCCTCACCTCATGGATGGAGGAAGCGGAAAAGAAAGTAAGGCGGTCTGGCATCCTGCGGCCATGGCCACCCTTTGGGCAATTTGGGTAGAAAGGAACATGAGGTGTTTTGATAACGAGCAGGTCTCAGTGGAGGGAATCTTTAGGAAAGCTTTGGCTTAGACTCTTGATTGGACCACTGGGTTTGAAGGATTTGGATCCTTATGTAATATGTGCCCTTTGGGGCATCTAGTTTTTTTTTCCCCCCTTTTGCTGTTGTGTTCATTCTTTTCCACTTTGTGTGGTTTTCTAATAAAATCGTGTTACCTTTAAAAAAAAAAATGTCCTATATAGTTACCATGGTGGTGTATTCATAGTTGTTTGCAAATGTAAGTTGAGAAGAACCTAATGTTTAAGTTTTGTAGGTAGTTACTTATGCCCCAACGAAAGGGGGAAAGAACTAAGGAACAGGTTAAAATAATTAATTAACCCTAACAATGTGACAGGCCAAGCCAATAACATAATATTATCGAAATCATCACCCTTAGTACCGCATGTACTAGACTCTAGGAAAAGCATGTTTATAGAAGCCACCCTACCCTAATTCATGAAATGAAGAAACCACCAGTCCAGTAGAAATAGGAAGAGATGCAATAAATAATAAAAGTGCCTCTTAGTTGAGGAGATCTATACACTTTGCCTTTAACAAGCTCAAGGTGCTATTGTCATATCAAGGGGTATTTCCATAAATTCAAGGTATTCCGTAACGGTAACGGTGGTCATAACAGTCACCACCGTTACCTTTACGATACAAGTCGTAACGGCTGTTATGGCCCCCATAACAGCCATTACGGTCTCTTATTTTATAGAAAGAAAAAAGCAAAGGAAAAAAAAAACTATATCTACCCCATAACGTTGAAAAAATTTTTGAAAAACCTATATTTGCACCCTAACAAACCATTACAGGGCTGTTATGGCCTTTACAGGGGGCGTAATGGGCTGTTAATAGCGATTACAGGTCATTTTTTCCATAACAGTTGTTACGACCGTAACGACCCCGTAATGTGTAACGGTTGCCACAATTACCTTTACGTAACGGCCTTTACAGCACACCATGCATAAATTCTTTTAATTCAAGCATATTCAAGTCAATTCTCTAAAAAAAAAAAACAAAAAAACAAAATAATAAAAAAGAAGAAGAAGAAAGACAATTCTTTAACACAAGAAGATTTTAGAAGTGGATGCTTGTATAATACCGAATAAATCCACAACCAAACTCTAAATCAAAATGGACTCACAATTTTGCATTGGTTTGCTAGTTAAATAATTTTTTGCCAATGTTGCTGCCAAAACATGCTAGAAGCTATGTATCATTATGAACTCCACAATGAATGACAAAGCATGTGCAAAAATAACTACAGCAAAAAAAAAAAAAAAAAAAAGTCATTGAGCACCGTTAGGAAACTGATGTAACTGATTTTGAATGTCCATTGGTTGGTTCTGAAATGAGATACACGTACTCTCGGCCAAGTTGAGCAATCTCAATGTTCAGCTGATTAACACGATCCAATTTCCCTGTGGAAAACGAGATTTTAGGGACCAAAAAAGAGAATACATACATCACATTAGCAGATCCAGTGCTACAAGTTATGCTCATGATGGGATATGACCTGCACAGAGATGGATGCCTCCCTTCTCAAAGTCCACACGTAGAGTACGCGCTGCCCTTTGAGCTTCTTTTGCTTGCAAAAGATCCTTCTCGCTCAGCTTTTATCACCGCATTGTATAGATCATGATTTGTATTCAGACACTGTAAGCAATGTCAACAGAAAAATCAAATTATTATTGGTAACAGCTCGCACATCAGAAGAATCTTCACTCAACAAGCATAAATTGTTTCAACTTGTCCATAGTGCAACTAAAGCCAATCGCTTCAAGAAGTTCAGAGAGAATTATTGGTTGATCCCTTGGTCACAGATAGAAATTTCTTTCCATGAATGGCAATTCAGGGCACATGTTGCCACCTAGCCACTGTAGGCATGGTACCCGTGTATGTTAATCCCGACCAGACAAAACATAGTACGAAATGTTTTATCAATAGGTTGGATGGCAAATAAATATTATGGCGGGCCCTAGGAAATTTGTATGGTGGGCATTCAATCACCACTGTTTCCTATGGTGTGGCCCACCTGAGATTTGAGCTGAATGAGCTGGCAAAACTGATGGATGATGGGGATATACGGAACAAACATTAAGGTGGGCCCCACTGTCATGACCTCAGTGAATCCTAGGGTGCCGTGATTGCGGCCCAATGAAATGCAAGAAAAAAACTCATAACCCTACTGCATAGAGCCGATTGCAGAGAGAGAGGGAGAGAGGGAGAGGGAGAGAGAGAGAGAGAGACAATTCCGATTGCAGCCGATTGGTGTTGTAATCAGTGTTTTAAATAGCTACGCTATGTAGCATAGCTTAGCCTTAATGCTACGTAGCTCATGAAAATAGCTTAAGTCACATGTAGCCTACGCTACATGATAATTTGCATACGCTACATGCTATGTACCTCACATTATAAGCTATTTTTCATTACAACATTAAAATCAAATAATATTTTCAATGATTTATTACATTTTTCTATTTTCAATATTTAATGCTTTTAGTAAAAATAATATAAGCTACAATATTAAATTAGTTTTGTTGCTCTTTCTTTACCTTTATACTTAATTATTACCCTTTTCTATTACTTTTAAGTCGCTTTTGGTTGCACCAAATATCATGAAAATTTGTTAAATTTCATTATTAATCAGTATAATTTGGTGAATATCATGGAATTATTGCAATCAAGAACAACCTTAATAAAAAATCTAGAACTAACGTGTAGCTTACGCTACACACTATGTAGCTTACGCCTCACGCTATGTAGCTTACGCCTCACGATTAGAGGGGTGAACGCTATGCTACACGCTATTCGCTATTTAAAACACTGGTTGTAATAATGAGTTCTACCTCAATGAGGTGGGTTTCCCCCCCTCTTCCCCTCTTTTCAAAAATCAAAATGTTGGCCTGTAAGTCACAACTTACAAGGAAGTAAATTCTCACCACCAGCCCCAAGGGGTTTCCTAGCAGTTTTGCCTGTAAGTGACTTACAGGTTGTGACTTACAGGTGAATTTCCTCTCCTAAACACCACCTGTAGGTGAGTTACCTGTAAGTCACTGCCACTAACACAGCTTCAGACACCCAAACGACCCCTAAGTACAGCCCTACAGAGTACAGATAGTCCATGCAACCATCAAGAATAGCCCATAAAAATTACAAGTAAAAATGCAAGTTCGTGTTCAAGAAAGATGTTTCCTGCAATAAGCATTATCTTGCTTGATTTCTTTCCATCAGTTCTTGTTCTCTGACCATTAATTGAGAGATAACCGAGCAATAACCACTCCCCATAACAAGTGGTGCATCCACTTGCTCATATACACATGGATGCATACACGACACATCAATCAAAATGCAGCAGGATCAGTTATATAATTATATTGACCTAATGCAAGTGGATGGAAGAAAAGTCACTGAAAATAAAATAAAGAACGGAAATTACAACTAAAACTGCCCTATCACCTCACATGTAGATATTCATATATCTTCAAGGATGCCTTATTTGCCTCCTCTACAAATTCCCTGCAACATACAAAGCAACATATAAAATTCATCAAATGATAAAATTGTTGCCTTTGCCTTAAAAATAAATAAAATGAAATTGTCGCCTTCGAAAATTAAATAAAATGAAATGATTGTATTTAACTTAGGATGCATTTGATTGCAAACCAAATACACCCATAAAGAGCGTTGATATAATCACCTGTCGGGATGAGTATTTCTGCAGAGCTCAGCAGAATCAACGACGGAACAAACCTAGCAAATCAAAGCCTCATCTTAGTTCGTCGTGAAGGAGAGGGGAAAGAAGAGCCACGGATCAGTACAGACTTAGTGGGAACTTACAGTGTCAGAAATCTCGTCCATCACACGGATGATTTCAATGGACGGAGGCAGCTGAGAGATGTGTGAAATGAGCTCTCCTGATCTGGTAAAAAAAAAGTGGCATTTTTTAGGGATTCTTAACTCGATGGGAAAGTTTTAAAAAAGATATTTGGATTTATACCTTTCGATCGCTTCGTCAACGAACCGTCGGAAGCCTTTGGCCGTCTTCAAGATTTCAAAGCCGTAGAGTCCGTTTTCTGCGTTTTCTGCGGAGACGGACGCATCGAAGACGCTGCGCGTGGTGAATTTGCGACAAAGAGAAAGCTTGCAATGGAAGATCGGAGCTTTTCGTCGAATTAGGGCAGACATTGTTAGAGAGGGAGAGACTGGCAGCCGTACAGGGGCGAGAATTCCCGCCACGCTTCTGATGAGCTTTGGATGGGGAGTTTAGATTGTAGGGTTTTATAGTGTCGTCGGTGGGAGCGGGAGCATGGTTTCATGATCCAGACCGTTGATTTTATGGGAGTCGAATTGGATGGACCCTGTGCAGAAATCCTAGAAATCATAGACGCGGCAGCATAATGTTATGCAACTGATTAAATTGTGGAATCCACGGTTGCTAAAAGCTTCAGTCCCAAATTGGATTGGTTAGACAATCCTAACCTTTCCTGAATCCTCAGTTGTGTTTGGTTGAAGTGAACTGGAATCCAAATCTTTCGCTTGGAAGCTTGTATTTGGAATTCATTGGAATCCAAATCACAATTGCATTGGAATCAAGGTGATTCTGAATGTTCAATTGTGTGTTGGTTAAAATGTATTGGATCCATATCTTCCATTTGGGAGCTTGTCTTTGGCATTGGAGTTCCTCAGTATACTCACAAGACCTGAATTTGATTATCTAAATTAGCTTTCATATCTCAAAATTTATATATGTGGAGTCCTAGTCTCCTGCGCACAAAGCGGCATAGAGCCTTCATGCAAGCTCTCGTAGACCCGTTACATTACACTCACGACTATGATTTCACCTGCATTGAGAATGAGAGAAACAAATGAGCTTTGGTTCTGGAGAGAGAGCTCTGCCGTACTTCATGGACACTCGAGGCTTTAGAAATTTTAAACACGTCAAAAGGTGGCATGAGTTATGGCTGTGGGATGAGATTGGACGGATGTCTGCAGTTCAGCTTGCAGGAGATCATTTCTGTACACACACATGCAAAAAAGAAGGTGAGCACAGCTTACTACTAAAGACTAGGACCCTTTCCTTGGGAGGTGGACTGAGTTAGTAGAGACACAAGTTCTGAAGCTCCTTGAGCAGCTTTGAAATTTGCATATATAAATCCTTTATTACCAATAAACATCAAGAGACAAGATATTTATTCTAGCATTACACACCCTTGAGAGCGTGTGATTACAGATAAAGGTTGAGAGAATCCATGGTCATACCTAAATAATCTCACGAGCTGTTGATAGAATGATTGCAATCAGACTGTTGAAACATATACTTTGGCAAAAAAAATGAAGAAATTCGAAACCCTGGGTGGGCCACAAGTGTAAGAAACACAAACAAGTGATTCACCAACATTTTTAACCATACTTTTAGATGTCCGGTGTTTGGATGGCTCATATCATTCTATCAATGTGATTTCGGTGTTACAAACTGGTAATCTAATTGTTTTGGGGCATCATAGTGTGCCATGTGTATAGTGAATTAGCAGCCTAGCAACACCTTTGCTACACTTATGACTCTTTTGTCTTTAAAAAGGATCATTCATTTGGATCGCATGAGAATTGCAACATTTTGCTGAGATTTCAAAATACACCAAATTAGCGTATTTGGAATACCACTAATTTCATTTACCTTTAAATTCAAAGCTGCCAAACACAAAAAATAGCTACTCGAATTTGAAATACAGATATTTACCATCAAGTCCAAGGTGTCAAACAACCCCTTAAAGCTGACTACAGTATATTTTTTTTTTTTTTTTCATTTTTAGTTGTCCAATAAATGTCCCCAATCCAATGGTCAGATAATTAATGAGGTGGAATTCTTGGGAAGTGTATTGCTTCTGGCTGCTCGGACAATAATCCGTCAATATAGGGGCTCCTATAGGGCCCACCGCGATGCATCTGTTTATCCACGCGGTCCATCCATTTTCTCGTATCATTTTAAGGCATGAACCAAAAAATGAGGTAGATCCAATGCTCAATTGGAACACACCATGGACGACTCTTACATTTAATGCAACCCAAGCTTACTATTTAACTATTTAACGTGGTCCACTTGAGATCTGTCCCCCCTTCTTCTTCTTTTTTTCTTATCACGCATTAAAATGATATGAGAAAATGGATGGACAGCATTGATAAACAAATACATCATGGTGCCCCCACAGGAGCCCCTATATGGACGGAATTATCGTCCGGGCAGGGTCGGTCGCTTCCGAATTTTTGGTTCATGATGCATCTAAACTGGAAGGATAATCCGGGAAGTCTAATTTGAGTTACTTTTATTCTGCGGGCACAATTTATAAGCTCCTGCACGCAATGGCCACAACCAGGGAGAGTATCAACGTCATCTTAAAAAACGGTGGTGACTCTTCATTGGCACGGATGCCCAATTGCAGGGAAATCCGAACCATTCAATTCGCTAAACTTAATGGAGCAAACCCAAAAACTACACCCTGCTCAACATTTAAACATTAATTTGATAGCCATCAATTTGATGGTCGAGATTGCTTGATGGGGGTGCCTGCTGACCGATGCGTTCGTGGCCACAAACATCCAATAGCCATTTCTGCGTGGGGGCTACTCCAAATGTGAGATCTGGTTGCTCATAACGCAGACCCCACTTTACGCTCACAATCAGGCTAGCCCCGTTCATTGGGCGAGACAAGTAGGAAAAAAATAGACAGTCTGCATTCTATGCAGAGGAGTAGGGTAGTCCGACTGATGTGCAGACCAGGGCATTTGCATGGTGGAGCCTCACACACATGCCGCACCGGTGCTATAGGAATGCATGCAAGCTCGTTGATCAAGGAGAAAGAGACATCAAACCATCATCAATCAGGGAGTCATTTGAGGCTGCGTTTGTCGCATGACACAGAGGTACTTAGAAATGGTACAAATGTCAGATTGGTCGAACCATCTTGACCTCTGATTCACGGACCATCGTTCTTTGAAATAAGACCATAGGACAGTTTTCATGATCAACCGCCCAATAAATGTCCATTAATCTGATACTCAGATAATCAAATAAGGGCAATTATCGGTGCGTGATGCATCTAAACTGGTGCCCAAATTTTCAATGGTTTCATTTGAATTACTTTTATGCAACGCATGCAATTTCCAAGTAACTCCTAGGTGCCTGTGCATCACCTATCACACTTCTCGAGCATCAAAGTTTTTTGTCATCGAATAAGCACTAAGGGGGCGTTTGGATCGTAAGTAAACTTATGCTTCAAGTAACTTATCTTGTTTTCTACTTATTAAGTTGAAGTGATTAAGTAACTTATTTTTTTTTTTCTCATCGAATCTGGCTTCTAGTTGTCACTATGGGGGCGTTTGGTTCGTAAGTAAACTTATGCCTCAAGTAACTTATCTTATTTTCTACTTATTAAGCTTGAGTAATTAAGTAACTGTAAGTAAAAAAGTTACTTATAATTGATCATAAACCAAACTTAGCTTATTTCAAATAAGCTAACTTTCTACTGCTGTTAGTAGAAAAAAGTTACTTATTTGGTTGTATCCAAACGGGCCCTAAAAGTTCAAGATGTCAACCATCTTCGGAGCGAATCTGCCATCAATAAATGCAAAATGCAATGCAGAACATGAACAAGCAACCAAACAGTGTGTCACATGCATCAGATTGAATTCATTTCTTTGAAAGCATCCTTTCTACATGAAAAAGAGTTGTCTAATGAAGGCAACCCACATGCATACATAGATCGGTATTATTCCATTGTAATAGCTCCAGCCGCATCGTCGAAAACGGGTGCAGTAGCATACAATGGGAGCGTCTCACAGTCGGTGGTGGTAGCCTCATGGAAAAATGCCTGTTCACTTGGAGATCTTCGCGGTGAGCTCCCTTACTAGTTTTGCAGCAACCATAGCAGTCATTCCGTCGACAGTGTCACGCTGTGGATTGAACTCGACCACATCGGCTGCTACAACGTCGGCCTGCAGGTTGTGCAGGATGTTGAGGACATCACGGAAAGATAGGCCTCCCGGCTCGATATGCGACACCCCAGGAGCGAATGCAGGATCGAGACAGTCCACATCTAACGAAATGTACACACCCTTTACACCTTCTCCTAATTTCTGTCCAGGTGTAGAGAGCAGAATGACTTACAAGGGCAGACCCAAGTGCATCGAAACAAAATGCCAGTGCAAGTGCAAAGTGCAGACATGAACAAATATGCATTGTGACTTGACCCCTACCAAACAATAATTTGCATGTATATGAATTTGTGCCTGCTAACATCATAGTTCAAAAACTCAAAAACTCGACTCAATCAATGTCCAGCCGATTCAGATTGACTCAAAAGACTTGGGGTGAGTCTTTACTTTACTCGACATTTAATATCGTAAGTGTAGATATTTAGAATGGGTATTGCCAGATAAATAAAATAAAGTATCGAGAAGTACAAAACTGACTGTGGTACGCTGGCAGAGGATCTGGACCTCAGAATCCAAGTTGTGGGTAGAAAACCCCATCATTTCCCTTTTTACATTCAGTAACAAATTCCCAGTTTGACTTGACTTTCACCAGGCGAGTGACTCGACCAGAGTCAGTTTTGAGTTGCATCAAACTGATTGAGTCATTGTTCCGACTCAACGAGCCTTACTCGGTCAGGACCAAGTCAGTAGTAGGAAGTGAGTTTCAGTGTGACTCGAAATCTCACCGAGTTAAATTGACTCGGAAGGGTTTCAGGTTGACTCAGTGAGTTTTAGAACTATGGTGCTTGCGTGTGTTTATACGAATATAGATAGGCAGGGAGGCAGAGATAGATATGTGAGAACCAGATTCTCCAAAATTTGACGATCTCTCGAGAAAGTGCGCATCTCATACTGCTCCACACCAAATCGCTTCCCTTGTTCACGCCCTTCACTTGTTATTGATCTGATACCAACCTAAATTCCAGCAGTATAAAGGTTAGTAATTACAATAAAGCAGCACCAGACTCCTCTATTTTGAAGATGAGGAACATTATCATTTCAAAACTAAGAAAATATTAATACCTAACAACTTAGAAATTGAAAACATTTCAAACTGCCTTGAATAGAAAAGAAACTTCCGAGCAATTCCAGAGTACCGAAACCAAAGCAAAGAAACTAACAAGGGGGTGCTCAAAGCAAGAGTACACCAAAATCTTCAACATTTAATGAGCTGATTGAGAACTGAGGCCCTATGACCACACAAAATCAAACCAGTTTTTGGAAAGATTATTTCGAACAACCCTATATTAAAAGGCCGTTTTACAAGGAAAGGAAGAAAAAAAAATGTATCATCAAAACAGACCATGCATGATCTAATCTTGGCACATTTGCACTCTGCATGTATAAACTTTCTTTAAGGGTCCTTCAGCAGTTCAACTAGGCTTCTGAGGACATTAAGACTGACAAAAATTTTCTTTTACTGAAAATGTGAAATTTTGAAGTATTTTAATTTACAGGATACAGTAATATTTTTTCCCCCTTTGGAATGAGAATATGGCAGTCATTTTAACATCAGTCTCTGGAATCCAACTGAAAATTTCACTGAAGTCTTCTTTCTGAATTAAATATTCTGATCAGTGTGTCTGAATTGAAGTTCATTGAAGTGATGGAAAGAGCACACTGACATGGCATTAGCATTGTACATTGAGGTGCCGTGAGCTGGAAATTACCATATTCAGACAAAAATATCTACTATTTTGGAAAGTTTTAGAAGGGGGGGAGGGGGGGTACTAGCTGCCATGGGTCCCATGCACACATGAGCAAACTATCTAAGTAAACTTTGAACAAGGGGACTCATAGCTGAAGTCACCTTCACACAAATTTCTCAACGCGTCCTAAGACTAATAGCCAAGCTTCCTAATACAACTATTCCAAGCCCAACTGAATTGACAAGTAAATAAAATGATGCATTGAGTCCACATCAGGCATGTCTACATCAAGGGTGGATGCACATGCCATCAGCATCCTATTGGGGCTTGCGGGGCCCACAAGTGCAATCAAGTTGCTTAAATAGTTGACCAGTTGGACTGAAGGCAGGGCCCATAGCCCAATGTACCATTTTAGACGGGCTGCACCCAAACTGTAGCCCCCTTTTGGGGGTTTGCATAAAACTGTACAGAACGACAATCCATATGGCTGTGTATATGTGGAAATTTTTAGCAAGTTCAGGTTTCTAGTAGTTTCCTATTTTGATCTTTTTCCATATTGCAAGTTAAATAGTTGTGATTTGGTTAATTTGGAACAATATCTGTGCCCACGGGGATAGAGAGTTGCATTTTTCTAGAAAGTTCATTCTAGAAGCTTCATAGACTGTATCAAAATCTATATAAAGGCCTCCATGCCATACGTGTGAACGAATGCCTATACAATTGAATTAAATGGAAGTTTTTGACGTCTCCCCTACAAGAGCTTATGGTGTCTGATAATTAGTTTTATGCTATTAGGCTGTTGGTATCAACCAGAAGCCTAAATGTGTATCAACCACTTGGAAGGAATCGATCACTGAAGTGGTTAGTACTCAAATCCATCTAATTTAGTTCAATTTCTAGTTTTCTGCATCATTAACCTTCACTGATTAACTCAAACCTGTGTTGAATACATAATAACGCGATTCAACAATGAAACTTAAAGTGAAGTTTGAATCTCACTCAATCATCAAGTGATGGGATCAGGTGGGGTGGAGTTCAAAAGTTTATGAGACATCCACAACTAATTAAAGTGCACTTGCAATGAACTCCTAATAAAATCAGCAAAAAAACTTCCATTGGTATTAGAGCATGATGTTTATTTCTTACTAGCAGGACTGATACTTAAATCAGCTGTTGCTTCATTCACGGTCCGTGTAAAGAAGAGAAAGTCAATGTGGATGAAGAGAAACTTTAACATTTTACATTACAGAATATGCTCAAACTGAAGCATTGAATTATGAGAAAGTAATAGAGAAACAAATAATAATAATAATAATAATAATAATAATATAAAATAGATTTGTTCAGACATGGTTGCTGCTAAGTAAACATATCGTGGTTCCACAATCTAAATGCTAAATGGTGAAGTACAAAGGAATACAAGAAAACAACTTTACTTGCAAAAGCCGCCGAGCATAACCACCCTCCATTATTCTGGCAAAAGAGGAAGCATGCGAATATTTGTTTCCTTCAAAGGCATGATAGATATCTGGATGAGCATCCAAATGAAGAATATCCACAGGTCCCCCAAGCTTCTCAGATACAGCTCTTACAACAGGAAAAGATATCGAGTGATCACCACCTAAAACCAAAGGACGCAGTGGATCCTGGAAGTAGCAGAGTGCCAAATCACAATACAGAAAACTATACTCCACGTGTGGAAGAAAAAGGTGTCCATATGCACTGTTATGGGTTCACGATGGCAGTGAAACTCATAACTCTGAGTGTGGCTGCTTTCTAACTTAGGTTGACTGCCTGTGCGACTATGCGCCAATCAAAGTCTGTGCCACCTTTTCCTAATGTGCATGCGAGATTACATCCAGACAAAGCAAAAGAAGATCTAGAAATATAGAAGACCATGGTTGAAACCAGCAGAATGAGTAAATGAACGTGATCTCAGTTCACGCACTCCAAATACCTATGGAAGTGTAATAAAATGAAAAACATGCAACAAAAACTGGCTTACTTCTTCCATCACTAGCTTGACAGCTTCACTTATAATATTCATCAATCTGTCATCATCTATGCCACAATCTCGAATCTCTTGTACAGGAACATCACCAACATCAGTTAAAATGCGTGGATCATTTAGTTCTTTCCCTGCAATTTCCCAAAATGTCACAACACAAGTGAGTTTGGAAATATCTAGGCTAAGGCTGTCAATGGGTACACGGATCTGTGGATGCTTGAAGTATCTGACCAGACTTACCAGATCTGGAACCAGATTTCCGGCCCAATTTAATGATGTTTATGTTTGGGTCCATGGATTTGGATTTTGTTAAAAATCAGGTCGCATTGGGTGCCTGAATATATAATCTTTTATCTTTATCCTGTATATAATTATGTTTATTATTTAAAACCATACAAAAGGCATATGTTAATAGTATGGACCCAATCTGGATCCAGAACTGAACACGAGTCTCAACCTGATTCCAAATCAAAACCACATTCCCCATTCTAATTTGTACTCAAAACTAGACCCAACAGGGTACCCAAATCTGATCAGACTAGACATGACAAGACCCACCCTAGTCGGGTCAGGATACAAATTCAAACCAGTAACCCGACCCGTTGACAGCCTAATCGAAGCTACAGAAAAGAAAAGCATGTTAGAGTGCAAGCTGCAACACATAATAATGTAACATCGTGGTATTAGAAAATGAACTATGTCACAACAATAACTCTATAGAATACATATTAACACCATTCAAGCATGCTTTTTGTAGAAAGCAACACTTCTCAACCGAAATCGTATGATGAAATGACTCCATTTTTCTAAATCTCCACCATCTAATGATATCAGCTTCCCAATTTTAATCTCTCCGCAGAAGAATGACTTGTTGCTCTTCTTTTCACAAGCTAATATATCTAGGCTGCTTGATCATCTGATTGAGACCCTGATATCGCTGATTTGTGATCAGGCCCATTTATGGGTCAGGTTGCATATCAAGTCCAGATCAGACCCACCCAATGGTCCAAATACTGGAGATTGAAGATCTGGACCATCGAAATCCTGACTTCCATATTGAAGATCCGGATCACATTAAGCGTCCAGATTGATCTAGTCGACCATCTGGATCAAATCAAAGGTTCCAATGGATATTTTGTAGTGTACCAGAGGTCCTATTGGACTGTATGACCCACAAATCTAATCAGATGCCCCAATTAACAATTGGTTGGACTGTGGGGCCCACATATCCAATCGTCTACTTCTTTAGAGTATGCTCTGCAAATTACAACACAAAAAGTCAATGTGGTTGGACAAGTGGAGTATGTTTTGGAGTTTATAAGTATTAGAACTCTTTGTTGAGTCTCTTTACTTCTTCGCTTTCCTTTTTCGTTACAAGTCTTGATAGGATTAGGATTGAGATAATTTAGGAAAGTTATTATTTGGGCCAATAGGGTTTCAGGCCTTGGATTTTTGCATTTAAGGAGGAATTGCAAAGAAGGCTAGATATACATGGCCCATGTATGGCAATATTATGAATGGATATAATGAGATCCTTGATTGAATAAGAGCAGTTTCTTTGGTTTTCCTGAGATGGGCAATTTATGTAGAGGTTAGATTCCTTAGTGTTGTTTCTTGGTTGCAGTACTCTGCTATTATATCCTTCTTCCTTTATAAACTCTTGTATATTGCAGGTGAAAAAATTATCCATTTTGTGGGATAATCTAGAAGGTTTGATCTTCTAATTGGTAACTGCCCTATCCTAATTCAACACTTCCAAATTATGCTACATCACAAGTGATGTAGGATGACTAACCAGTTGCTCTAAAAGCTCAAACTGATAGAGCGTG
The DNA here is from genome assembly GCA_003013855.2 of Liriodendron chinense. NCBI lineage: Eukaryota > Viridiplantae > Streptophyta > Magnoliopsida > Magnoliales > Magnoliaceae > Liriodendron > Liriodendron chinense. The sequence continues at coordinate 1,139,256 of PVNU02000473.1, read as the reverse complement.
GCGAATCAATCCCTTTATTTCATAATCTAGGCTCTTTCTTCACACAAGCCAGACCCTCGGCTGAACCCTCTTTCATGGGCCCCACTTCACATGAATTCGCATCACACTAACCACCCACCTCACACGAGCCATCCGCCTCACACGATCCGCCCACCCGAGTGTGTCCCCGCTTCACACAGGCTACCCCACTCGAGCTCGGTGTGAAAATGCCTCTGCATTAATCACTCCTGGTGGGGAGTCTCAAACACAAGACCTCCCGCTTTGATACCACTTTAACGCAGGACGACTAACCACTTGCTTTAAAAGCTCAAACTGATAGAGCGTGGCGAATTAATCCCTTTATCTCATAGCCCAGGCTCCTGTTTCACACAGGGCATGCCCTTGGCTGAACCCTCCTTCATGGGCCCCACTTTACATGGTTCGTATCACACTAGCCACCCGCTTCACACGGGTGGGGCCCGCCTCACACGCTGCCCACCCCGAGTGTGTCCCCGCTTCACACAGGCTACCCACTTGAGCCCGGTGTGAAAATGCCCCTGCATTAACAAGCCCGACTAGTTTATTCTTTCAGTGATGAAGTCACATAATCTCCTCTTCTTGTAGATTTATTTATTTATTTCAGTAACAATAGCTTACTTAAAAATCAGTTGTGACTCATGAACAATGATGTTAAAAACTTAATAGTAAGTTTGGCTATTGCCCATTGGCATCTTTATCAGTAAACCTAAATGATAGGAGGGTAGATCCCTAATCCACACCAATTACTACTTATTCTCACATTATGGGGGAAAAAAGAAGAAGAGAAAAATGAGAATTACAGTGTTTATATTAGGGGGGTGAACGGTAACAGGTAGCTAGACTGCGCTACCCCCTCTGGCTGTCCTCGATCTCCTTAAGATTCTCACACCAACCCGTTGATGGTAGACCCCCTGATCAACCCTCGGGAGAGCAAACCTCAGATATCACAGACGTTCCTACCAAAGAGCTATTTAAGGTAGCTGGTGCACGGGGTGCCTACCCAAGTTTCGTCCTAAGGTGCGTTGGACCCCTACTACTGGGAACTCCCTGACATCCCATTCAAAAGCGGAAGTTTCCCGGCTTTGGTTTTAACCTCTGTCCTTAAGGTAACAGTTTAAGGACATGTTAAGGTACACTGTTTATATTAGCATCAAGCTCTTGGATAAAAAGATTATATCAACAAAATGTGGCAATATCTTGCAAAAGCATCATTCAACATTTCAAAATAATGGAACTATTTGAATACGTCCACCAACTAGTTTCAAAGTACTAAAGGAAATAGTGTTATTGTGACAGTATCACTTATGAAAGTGAACTAGCCTCGGTAGATACTTCATTTTACCTTCTTCACTGGTTGAGTTTGTGCTACCACACCAGATGGCCTCCCTAATGCGGGGAGGAGCAAATGCGGGTCCCTGAAGGAAAGATGAATTATGTCCTAGAGGAACTCCAAGAAGTGATGTTGATGCGATTGCACCTCCTAAAGCCCGCACAAGCTCTCCCTAAAGAAAACCAACATCACAATTCAAAGTCTATAATGCAACAGAACAGTTAAAAAATCCTCTATAAGAGATGAAAGCAATCAAGATCAAAAGGTACACGAATTTTAAGTTGGAATAGCCTAAACTCCAAACAATTCAATCAACTTATAGCATACACTAACTACACAGGTCCACGCCAAAAGCAAAGTAGGGCATCATCATCAGCAGCAGCAGCATGAATCCTGTTCACCATTCCACTGCCATCAAATTGTAATCAGGACTCACAATACACCACTAGTGTTAGGAGACATGCATAGCTATTTTGAAGTGTGCAGGATTCTAAAACAATTAAATGAAGGTTTTACTGAAACTTCATGTTCATTAGGATTGATTATGATGGAAAGAATTATATGATACTCCAATGGAGTATCCTTGTGCACCCGGCCCATAAACAAGTGGGCTTTTGGTGATCTGATGGGCCGCACAGTGAATGGACAATGACCAAAAATCATTGGAAGGTCCTGACTATCCAATCTTTGGCCTTTTTTGCAATGAACATAGACTGCTGCTGTCTACTTTTCTTAACCACTTATTTGCAGGCAACCAAATCATCAGGATTTTCCCATCAGAGAATTTTGGGCATGGCCCATTCATAGTGGGTCATTGTATAAAAAATGTACACACACACACACACCAAAAACATGGGCTATGATTGTTCAGAGGGTTGGGCCTAGGAGGATCATGTAATTCCTCACATGAGAGATGCCTAACAACAATTCCTCACCTCTCAAGATTGATCAAGAATTCTAGATGCGAAATTCAACACCTGATTTCAAAGTACTTTGCTCACAATCAACACACAACTTTATTAATAACTGAACTGAAATAGACTAATCTGCACATTATAAGGTAAGGCAATCACCTACAAATCATTTATCATTTCATCATCAAAGCCTTATCCCCACTAATTGGGCTCAACTACACGAATCCTGTTACACCATTCCACTCAATCGTGGACCATATCCATAGTTAAACCATAGGTCCTCAAGTTTTTTCTTACTACCTCCACCCACATCCTTTAAGGTATTCCCCTTTCACTTTTAGAGTCTTCAACTTAAGCCAACTCACTCCTAACGCATGCAGTTCCTGTTCTCCATTGCACATGACCAAATCATCTAAGTCTATTTTCCCTCATTTGGTGCTACTACTAAGTTCCCTTGAATGCATTCATTCCTAATTCTATCCATCCTTGTCAAACCAGTCATCCATCTCAAAAACCTCATTTCTGCTACACTGACTGCCCAACATTCTGTCCCATGAAGTATGGGAGACAAGCTATGAAGCAATTAACATTTAAAATTAAAACGAGAATATCAAAGGTTTTCTTTACTTTCTACAGGTTAGTGTAAAAAGTAGCTGCATTTGCAACTAGCCAACTACAAAACCACATCAGAATCCACCACCAACTGGTAATCCAAATTCCAAATTGATGTAACATAAGAACTAAACAAAAATCACATAAGAAGATCGATCTGATCCACCATCCTTTGTCTTGCCCAATATTCTAACCTTGAAAACAGAGTATATAAAATCCAAACTCACCATAGACTGAAAAGAAAGAAATATTTGTCAACACAATAACCATCTTCTTGATGAAATAAAAGAAGGCACATACCTTAAGCTTTGCCCTCTCACGAATAAGAGTAAGGGAAGCATCTATAACACGATTCTGACCATTTTCTATCAAGGATGCCGGGACGTTTGCGGCGTTCAATTTCTGCAAGTAGTGGATCCCTTTCTTCCCTAGATTCAACATATCTCACAAACCTAAATAGAAAAGACACTGTTGAAGAGGTAAGTCATGTCCACGATATAAATGAAAAAAGCTTGGAATTTCCAAGCAATTTATTTTAAACGCATGCAAACTCGATAAGATTGAAGATCTTTTCCAAACAAAATGCTAATAGATTATAGTCCGCAAATTCTCGAACATATTTTAACTAGATTCGCTAAGAATGGAAGTTAAAACTACTCCCCATAACCGTTTTTCAACAGCAGTAATTTTCATTCATTACTGAAAAACGATTGAATCCATACAAATGAAAAGTATTCAGAACATTTTACCATATAGACTCTGTACTAATGAGAAAAGCTTGAGCGTCATGAATTGAATTTGGACTAGATTTGCAAAACTAGAAAAGAAATCAAAGAAATTTGGAGGCGGCTTTTGGTGGTCCCACATCAACACATGGGCGATTGAAAGAAGCAATCTTGACCGCTTATTCACCAAGCAATGGACTTTCTTGTCATCACTGTACGTTTTCGAAGACATGGATGTGATGGCGAGGAGCATCAGATCAGTGACACTTGAGAATCACAGGCAACCCTATTGAGGCCCTACCATTGTTGTAAACGATCCAGACCATCCATTTTCTAAGGACATTGAAGAGATAGACAGGATCCCAACAACGGGCGTGGTTTTCCCACATTTAACTGTGAAAGTGGGCCATACCGAATGGACGGTGATGAGTCGGTTGATTCAAGAAACCACATGTTCAAATTCAACTAATGGAACTCTATACGAATGCCAGAAAATCATTCATTTCGATATGTTGGGCAAAACGAAGGTTTCTACAAGCAAGAATCTAAGATGATGATAGTTGGAGAAGAGAGACATCAAGCTACCTGAGAAAAGCAAGGACTGAGAAGATGAAAGAAGGCAACGGCCCGAGAATGGTTTGAAACACCGCTGCCGCTGCCGCCGCTGCTGCTGCTGACGAGCCTGGCATTTGCTTACTTCTGATTTTATTCGGGAAACGAATCACTGGACCAACAAACAATCCCGATGCACTTCCCGTGTCCTTTCGCATGCACGCAGATCCTATACATATAGCATGTATGTGCTTCGATCCAAACCCTCCATTTAGTAGGCCTGATGATGGATGGTGTGTAAGAGTAGAGGCTTTACTTTATTCACAGTATTCAAATTCCTGTTTTGGAAACTGGACGGTTTAACTAAGTTGAACGAATAAGTGATGATGTACAGAAAAGGTTAAAGATTTCCAATCATATTTTGGGTCCATGCCTAGTTTAGGTGAGGACCCACCATTTGGATGGTCTTTGTTTGGTTTACGTGTGCCACGTGGACAGTAGGTATGTGCATGAGTACAGATGCTCATACTCTGGTAAACCATCGGTGCTTCAGAATAATAATCGCAAGGAATTCTTGAGTTGAGGAGACGTCACTGATTTCCTTATTTAGTGTGCTGCAATTTGGATAGGGCTGCGGGCACAGCGGCTAAGCAATAAGCATACGTCATGTGGGGCCCAGTACGGATGTTCAACACCTCAGATTGAACGGTCTTGAATCCACCGGTAGCATGGATTCTTTTTATCAGTCATTACTGGAACGGATACGTCCACTCGACGAGTGACTATCTCCTGCAGCAGATCCACCATGGACTCACAAATGAATGGCCTTGATGATGGACAGCTGGGCCGCGTGTCGTGTTCCGGTAAAAAGGAGTATCGGTGAACGGTGCTTTCCGAGTAGATAATCCACAACTGTTTAATTATTATTTTGTGTAGCCTCAGTGGATGCGCTTTGAGAAGAACACACGTCAATCATACAGCTTCTGAAGGGGAGCGGATTAGGTGAGACCACGGATCCACCGAGGTGGGTGGGACCCCTGACTCTGTGGCTCACATTGATGTATTTGTCTTAAATCCACGCTGTCCAACCATTTTGACAGCTCATTTTAGGGCATGATCCCAAAAACGAAGCTGACTCAAATATTAAGTGGACCACACCACAAGAAAAATCCATGATTGAATCCCTAATATTAAAAACTTCATAGATTCCACCTGAATGTTTATTTTACATCCAACCAAAATGTTTATTTTCCATCCAACCGGTTGATAAGGTTAAAAAAAAAAAAAAACCTAGAGAACGAAACCACACAAATATCATTTGGATCCAAAGCTTTTGGGCCCATTTTTCCATCCAAACTATAGGTGAAAAAAAAAACACCTAGATGAAGAAACCACACAACTATTATTTCCATTCAAAGCTTTTGTGGCCCATTTTTCCCCGACTTGTCAATAAAGTAAGAAAGAAAGATTAAAAAAAAAAAAAAAAGACCTAGGTGAAGAAACCACACAACTATAATTTCGTTCCCAGGCTTTTGTGGCTCGCAAGAAGGTTTTTAATGATCAATTACTATTGTTTTTTATACTCTGGTTCATCTAGGAGTTGGACCTACTTCATTTCTTTTTATCGTACCCTAAAACAAGCTTTCAATATGCCTGGACAACCTAGATGAAGTCACATACATCACAGTGGACCCACAGTCAGGTGTCCACTCACCTCGGTGGATTGAGGCGGCGCCCCTTCCGTAGCGGATTGCAAGTTGTGCCACACACACCACCCACATCAGTGGTGTGTTGATGTCACCAAGTTCTCTAGCCCCACCATCATGTATGTATTATGTCCAAACTGTCTGTCCACTTGGAGAGAATATTTTAGAGATTAAGCCCAAAAATTAGTCACATCTATAGCTCAAATTGAACTTTTACCACTGAAAACTTTTTGGCAATCATAGAAATTTTGGATCAATTTGATATTTGTTTATCTCTGTTCATCCAGGTCCATGTGACCTTATGAACAGGTTGGATGACAAATAAACATTATAGTGATCCCTAGGAAGGTTTCGGCTGTAGAAAACATTCTCCCCACTGCTCTATGTGGTCTTGTCTACTTGAGCTTTAGATCTGCCTCATTTTTTGGATCATACCCAAGATGATCTCACCAAAGGGACGGACCATATGGATATTATAAGACATACATTATGTTGGGACCAAAGAACTTGGTGACTTCAACACACCACCGTCCTCGGTGGTGTGGCACACCATGCAACCAGCTTCATTCAAAAAGAGAGGCGTGCTAAAGATACGTCGGCTAGATTTGGGTCTTTCTTCGTATGATCCAAACCATTTATATTATAGGGATTTCCTTCGACTGGTCATGGACAAAAAACTCTCAGATTGAATATTTTAATACTTTATTATGCAGAGACTATGGTGACCGTCCATCTTAAAAAGTAAAAGAGATAAATTATCCAAAGGTTGGAACTAAGAGCATTTATTTGTCCTCTATCCACCTTACAAAACTAGAAACATCGTACAGACGGTTTGATATTTGGAATATGACCTTGGGTTAATACATCCCAATGCATTATGGCGAACCTCTCTAAGGGCCTGTTTGGATGAACGGAAATGGCGGAAATTACTTGAAAATCACGTGCCATGAGTTCCCGCGCATGTTTGGATAAACGTCATCGCGCGGGAAGAAATCGCGAGGTGTATCCAAGGCCGACTCGAAGTAACCGCTTGGGAGATACGACGGCGTGTGATCCTCGACGGCTTCGGATGAAAACTTTGATGCTCTGGCAGAGTGTGTAGGTTGATGCTCAGGCACTGAGAAATTGTACATATGGCAGGCATGTAAATAAAGTAAAACAATCCACATTATATCCACGAAAATTGATGAACTATAAACTAGAAGTATCTCTGATTAGATGACCTATAATTAGAGGTGAGCACGAGCTGATCTGGGCAGAGCTCAGCCTTGAGTTAGGCTCAGTCAATGAATAGCCTGGCTTGTGTTCGGATTTGCTCGGCTATTGAGCTGAACTTTTATATTCGAGCTAGCTCAGCTGAGTTTCGAGGTGAGTTTGAGCTTGAGCCTTTCAAGCTAAGAGATAAGCCTAGATATAATTTTTACATGTGTTTAGAAAATTTTAAAGAGAAATAGGGAGATTGGGAGAGAGAAATAGAAAGATTGAGAGATGATCGGACGACAGAGTTCGCCAAACGGACTAGAGAGAGAGAGTGATAGAGAGAGAGGGGAAAAGGGAGGGGGAGAGTTGTCACTGGCTAATCGCCCAGCAGAGAGAGAGAGAGTTGGTCGGTGGGTGGGTGGCCGAGCAACGGTGGTCGAGCTGGATAGAGTTAGGGTTTTGGAGAGGGAAGGGAGTGTTCCTTCAAAGTAGCGAGGATTTTAGTGTTTTAGAATTTTAGGTTTTAAGTTATAAAAAAAAATATTATATATATATATATATATATATATATATATATATATATATATATATATATATATATATATGTGTGTGTGTGTGTGTGTGTGTGTGTGTGCTCGTGTGCGGCTAAGACTATGAAACTGAACTAGGAAAATCTGCTTGGCTCTATTCGAATCCTTCTTCCAAATCAAGCCGAATCGAGCGAGCTAACCGAGCCAGCTCGATTCGTGCTCAGCTCTACCTATAATGCTGGATTGATAGCATTTATTGGACAGTTTAACAATGGTCCTAATTATTCAGCTAAACAGTGTACATGAATCAGAGATCGAGGATCGTTAAAAAAAAAATCTTAATTTCAAAATAATAACTATCTATAATGGTTTTTATAATTTGGACGGTTTAATTAGGGTTAACATATGCCAAGAATACAATTTCTGAGTGCCTGCGTGTGAAGAATCATCTCAATGCAGACGGTCAAATAACTCTCCCTGCCTGCCAAAGTGTAACAGGTGTGTCAGATCCAATCCGTCCATCTGGTGGGTCCCAATGTATATGCGAATGTCCCGAAATTAATCCAGTCCACTCATTAAGAAAGTCACGATCTTACAAAGGATGAATTTGAAGAATTTGTCTAAACATTTTTAGCCATCCCCTCGTTTCTTAAACTGTAGCTCAACTGATTAGCAGACAGGGCCGAATTTTGGTGAAGTCAATCTATATTGTGGGTCCAATCTTACGGACGGCTTGGATCTGGCACACTTGTGCGTGTGGGCTTCGCGAAGTTCTTTCGACCCAACTATTGGTAGAGGTGGAACTCCCATTTCCAAACCTAATCCATTGTCTCCTGCCCCTATCTCTCATCTCACATAACCACAAGATGAAAATTGGTACAAGCAATGGTTAAGAATTTGACAGGGTCCAAATTGGACGGTTGGGATCATCTGATAAAAGAAATTAAGGGGTTATCTAAAATAAAAAGGGCCCACCATATGAATGAATAAATGATCGGCATCACCGGAGATTGAGCCAGTGAGCAGTTTTTTTGTGTCCAACAAGAGCTGATTGAGCATTGTATGCATCTTCCTACTCACCCTCCGTGGCTTTCAATAGGCCAGACTGGCCTGGATGTCTCCTGGCCCAACTCACAGTGGCCTAGGGTTGGGTTTATTTTTTTAATTATATGAATCCAATTATAACCAGGCCCAGTCTGTTGACAGCCCTACTCGGTTCTCATTGGCTCACGGCAAACATGCACAATGATTGTGAACATTGATCTGGTGGGCCATTGCCAGGCTATGCTACTACAGTCCATACGCGATGAACGGTCATATGGATGCGAGATGAGCAGGAGCCTATCTGACGGGCCTAATAATCGGGTCCAAGCATGACCATTTCCGGCCATAGGCTGGGCTCTATGGTAGATGATACAATGGAACCAGAAGAACCGGGTCTACCGGCAGGGTAATCTACAAATCAGGTCCGCCCATATACAGGGCCTTAACATGGATGGTTTATGTTTCAGAAATAACTCCTAGTATACAACCTTGCACATCTGATCTGTTGCCATTTAAGTGATGGTTGAAAACAAAACAGCTCATTTAGTAAGTGGCGAGTTTGCTCTGTGTTTCAAGGGAACTATCCAGTCCAGATCTGTCCAAACCCAATTTTAAGCCTTGTAAAAATGCTTGCAGACTAGATCCAGACCTAGACCCATTAGACCCGTCCCATTCCTATTTATAAATGGGTCTAGGTGGATCTCCCTCTACCAGACGCAGACCCATTTATAAATGGGTCTGATGGGCTAACTTGGACCTGACTTAGACCTGCCCATTTAGTAAAAGCATCTGGGTCTAAAATTTGGACCCAGACCCATTTAGTAAATGAGTGAGTTTGGTTTTGGCTAAACCGGCCCCAAACCCGACTATTTACAGCCCTAAAAACAGTTAACAGTCAAGTATGTAGTGGATAAACTGTAGAAAAAGCAATGGATAAGATTGTCTCATAGGTTTTTTTTTTATTTTAAATTGTAGGACATCAGTCCTACATCAGTCATATATGGGTGGACCCAACCGATGCATCATTCTGCCACATTTCCTGCTCTACCATATTACAGTTCTTCCGGCTCTACCGTACCATTTCCCTAAGCATGCCAATGGGCCTAATATTAAGGCATGTACCCTGTACATTGTGAGCCACGTGAAAACCCCAATGAGGTGGACCGGACCTTATGAAAAGCACAGTTTTCAATTGAACTGGCAATGATACTTTCACCCAATTCATTTTGATGGGTCTTGTTGTCACTAAAATTTGACAACACATGAGGTTGGCTAGTGCTGGCCTGATGATCTTTTAGATTGCGATTGGTTCCTTCAGGGTAGGGCCTAAAACTTCAATCGTGATAGTTTTAACCTGTACAGGGTAGCAGAAGGCAGGGAAAAAGAGCCAGTGTTTGACAGAGAACTCTCTAATACATAAGTTAGGCAAGTAAAAAAATTGTGTAGAGTTTTTAAGGTAAGTAGTTGCATATCTTATTTTATAAGGCGAGTCCCTATTTATAGGGCTTGTAAAATATTCAGTAGTAAAGTCAATCTAAGAGACGCTAGAGACGCTAAAGGAACTCCTCTCTAAGTTGGAGTTATAACTCATAACGGTAGGAAGGATTCCCAACTAAGATAATGTCTGGTGTCCGTTTAGTCCGTATTTAGTATATCACTTTCAAACTTGTCGCACATTTCCTCAGTACGGTCGAGCTGACCTTTAATGTTTGGCTGATGGAGCTTGTCATCCGAGCTCCTCATTTCGTGGGCTCATTCTAAGTGATGTAGATCTCCCTTGAGGGTTGACGTTGTCCTCCGACCTTTGTAGGCGTGGTTCTGTAGACTAGGTCCAGTAGCTCATCCTTCCAAGCCTAGTGTTTGAAATTGGGCCGAGAACATATGTTTGGGTCCTCTGGGCTTGTGGGCTTTACTTATAGTATATGGGCCAGCTTGAATTACCCACGATAAGTCTAAAAGGGGCAGACCCTGGCTTGTAGTTCGGGCTAAGCCCAGTGCAGTGCAGGCACAAGCATGAGTTTTCAAACGGAGTAATGAGTCAGGCTCGCCAGGTCCACCCTCAAGGCTCGACATGCAGGCTCAGAATGTGCAGTTTATTTGACACTGTCAGACCCTGTATTGAGCGCATGCTGGGTGGGTCTTAGGACCGAGTCCTCAGCTATCTTCCTGGGCCGGGCCTTAAAATGACTCAGGCCGACCCAGTTGGAGTATGGATGATATAAACAGTAGAGAAAGGGTCCACTTCTCTTGCTCCTAGTTGCATCAGTTCACTTGGACAGTCCAATCAATCGATCTGAACTGTCCATTAAGTGCAAAAAACATTTCATGAACTACCATGCAAAAATCACACTGATTGGATGAATCCATCCTTGATTTCGCACTATTTTCTATAGCCATCCCTTTTCCAAGCCATGGATGGGATGGTTACGATTGCCTAAGAAGTGAATCTTTAGAATCATAAGCAATCCATAATGGGCCCTGACAAATAAGCTTAAGAAACTATTGATTGGACTTTTTTAGGCAATCTTGACCGTCCATATTAAAGGCCATTGATCAAATGGTTAATAATTTCTAAAATAGTGATGCTTGCATGGTAGCCCAATAAACCTGCACTGGACCTAATGAACAGCATGGATTAATGGATTGCAATGTCTAAGCGTCCCAATGCAACTAGAAGCATCATACTTTGAGAGTAAGTTTTCAATAGAACCTTACTTCAAAACTTCAACCCCCTTGGTAAGTGTGCATGGTGATCTCAACCATTCATTCGGTAGACCTCATCATGGATCGCCAATTGAACAATCCTAACCATCCGGGCATCCTTCATTGTCACTACCATACAATCAATGCAATTTTGGGCCACAGCTCATTCGCAGGGAGGCACAAAAGATGTACACAAATCACGGTACGATTGAGCTAACGTGTTTGGCAGTGTGCGAAGAAACAGGTGCTGAAGCATGATGCATGCCAGGAACGTACAACTGCAATATTTTGTAGAGAGAGACTGCAGTGTAATTGATCGTGCTCTCAATTGCATTGGGACACTTAGACAGTCCAACTGATTGTTCAACTCTGTCCATTAGGTCCAACACAAATTTCATGGCTACCGTGCAAATGTCGCACCAATCTGATGATTTCAACCTTTTGATCAATGGCCTCTAATATGAACGGTCAAGATCATTTGTAAAAAAAATTGGTCTAACCGACAATTTCGATCCATCTGTTTGATAGCTCACATCATGGATTGCTTATGATTTATAAAGAGTCACTTCTGTCAGCAATCCCAACAATCTCGTCCTTGAGGTGGAAAAAGGACAGATATAAACAATAAGGCCGAACCTTGATGGATTTGATCATCCAATCACTTTTGTTTTTACACAGTAGCCGTTGAAATGAGTTCTACACCTAATGAACGGTTTAGATTGACCTGTTGAACTCTCAAAGTTACCCAATGCAACTAGAACGACCATAACTTAAATGCTCCAAAAGGACTTGAGCATTTCTCATATTTACATATGAAATGTCATTCCGACAAAATGATGGGAGGAGGATTATATCATATGATCTACTTACAAAGATCAAATGGATCCTAAGACTGAATGGGCGGCAAAGATTTCATATCTCAAAACATTCAACAGCTCAGGCGTAATCCTGACGCATATCTGGCAAGTTACAGAGTAATGCACGATAGAAAAAGTCCACATGTCGGATGGTTGTAATTAGCCCATCCATTAAGTGGCCTGACAATTGGTCGATTTCAAGATGGCTTGCAGTAAGACATGCTTTGGGTAGAGGTGGGCACAAACCAAGCCGGCTCGGAAGCTCGGCTCGGATTGGTTCGAAAAAGCTCGGCTCAGATTGGATCGAATGGAAGTTCAAACCAAACCAAGCCTCCGAGTTAAGCTCGTTTGAAAATACAAACCAAGTTCAAACTAAGGCAGTACCAGCTCAGCTAGGCTCCGCTCAGCTCAGCTCGAAGCTTGATTTTATATAGCCCAATTTGATCCGGCATGTGGATTATAAGCATTGTTTCCTGTAGTGTGATCCACTTGAACTTTGCATATGATTTCATTTTGGGATATGTCATAAAATGATACATAAAATAGATGGACAACATGGATAATACATATACGGATGCGGATAGTCTGTGTTGAAGGCAGAGAAGAATTCAGTGCCATCTATTCTCATTGGTCCACATCATCACTAATTACGTAAGCCCACAAAACAAGCTGATTTTTCCTCTCAAGCATGGATTACGTGCTACACAACCCCACTTTTACTTTGTGGAATTTATCTGGGCCTCACCATGATCTATCTGTTAGATCCTCACCGTCCATCAATTTTTTCAGATTATTCTAAAGTATAAGAAAAAAATCGAGGCACATCCAAAGCTTAAGTGGACCACCCAACAAAAATCACGGGATTGAACGAGTAACATTGAAACCTTCCAACGGTCCACAGTGAGGTTTATTTGCCATCTAACCTCTTCATAAGGTCACTTAGACCTTGATGAAGGGAAAACACAAGTATCATCTTGGTCAGAGTCGTCTGTGTCCTCAAGAAGTTTTCAATGTAGGCGTTCAATTCCCACTCTTTCCTATCGTGTGGCCCACTTGAGCTTTGGATCTAACTTATTTTCGACCTCATAACTAAAAGGTATGAAGAAAAATGGATGGACAGTGTGGATCTAATAAATACATCATGATGAACCCCACAGAAGTTCCACATTTCAACCGTTCGGATTTTCTTCTCTCTAAGCTAGCAGCGGAATTCTTGACGTGGGAAATTTATGTGGGCCCATGATGATTTATTTCTGAGATCTACACCATTCATATATTTTTTCAGATCTTTCTAGGTTATAAGCCTAAAAAACAAGGCAGATCCAAAACTCAAGTGGAACACACCATAGGAAACAGTGGAAGTGATGCTACCGATTGAAAACTTCTTAGGGCCGCAGACGACTCTGATCAAGCAGATATTTGTGTTGTACTTTCATCCAGGTATGGGTGGCCTTATGAACAGGTTAGATGTAAGATAAGCCTCATGCTTGGCCCTAAGAAGGTTTCAACCACAGTTTGTGTAACCCCCGTTGCTTTCTTTGGTGTGGTCCACTTGAGCTTTGGATGTACCTCATTTTTGGAATCATGCTCTCAACCTATTTGGAAACATTGATGGACGGCATGGATGTTACACAAAGGTCATGGTGAGGGGCAGTGAAGTTTCATTGGTTAAAAGTTGTGCTATGTAGCACCCAGTGCACTGGTAAGAGAGAAATTGGGGGTATTTTGTTAGCTGGAGATATTGAAAATGACGTCGGCTAATGAGAGCGCCGGCACTGGAAATTCCAGTGCTTTCAACACAGACGATCCGCACTCTACATATACATTATGACATGGATAATACATAATACATATACCTGAATGCACACTATTTCCCTGCACTTGTAAAATTATGCTTGTGTACTTTTGTCTGGAAAATACTTTCACATGTCTATTTTGAAGTTGTACTCCTTTGGAGGATGTTAAACATCACATAGTAAGATACATTTGTACTTTTTTTTTCTAACTTTTTAAAAATTTTCTAATTAAATAAACAAGGAAAAAAAAGAGCCCTTGCGTGTATGAACTCGGCCCGGCCCGGTTTGAAATTTTCGACCAAACAGATCTTGGCTTGAATCAGATTTTTCTGGAGCAAATCAAACTCGAGCCGCATGGGTCGGCCCGTGACCCAAACTAAATTGATCCACAAACTGCGATGGTACAAAAACAAGCCAAACCAAACTAGGGCTAACTCGGCTCAGCCCGGATCGTTGCCCACCTCTTGCTTTGGGTGTGCTTTTTATTTTTTAAATTGTCTAATAAACTATAACATATTGATTATGTCCAAATATAATCAACTCTTGGTCTTTCTTTCTCCCTTTTCTCTTGAGCAGGCTACCCTAAGGATGTTAAATTATGTGCTAAAGAAGTTTTTTAAAACCGTGAAATTATAAGGCTTTCAAAGCTACTTTCTTATATTTATAAACTTGTAGGCCTTAGCCACCGAGCTTTCATTGCTACAGAGAGATCTCCTTAGGGCAATCCAAGCAAGTTATTTAAACTGCGATTAATACCTACAATATACTTTTCTAATCATAAAAGAATTTTAATCGAGTTAAACATGTCCAAGTATGAATGTTTCTACTTGTACACTACACGGATGTACATGATTACCTTGTCTCATGCGATTATACACATATCACATGCCACATTAAAATATGTTGTCCTAAGCCTAACATATCATATGGCCATGATTGAACATCCAAGAACAAATCCATACCATTGATTTTATAAATTAATGCATGCGAAAATTTTGAAATCAATTGTTTAATCAGAATAATTTAGTTTGGTCGGCCATGTTGATCAATCATTTTGGCTCTTGATATAAAGCTAAATTATAAGAGATATCGATCTTTTGTTGAGAATCCTAATTTCCATAAGAACATCATCAGTCACCCAACTTACCTGGATTTACCTAAAAGGTTCATATATTGGTGAATCAAATCAATCAATCAAATCCCTATTAGGACCCTAAGTCTTCTCAGGTCTAAGGGCTCATTTGAGAGCTTGCATTTAAAATGCATTGGAATCCAAATCACAAATCAAGGTAAATTTGAATCCTGAGTTATGTTTGACAACTTGTATTTAGAAAGCATTAGAATCTAGAAATAGGTACGTATTGAAATTCTGTAATATATTTACAAGAATTTGAATTCGATTACGAAATCAATTTTGATATCCCAAATTAGTGTATATATATGTGATATTTGACCGAATGATTGCAATAGGCATATATATATATATATATATATATATATATATATATATATATATATATATATATATATATATAGAGAGAGAGAGAGAGAGAGAGAGAGAGAGGTAATCATGAAATTCCAAGCCTTAGGTGGGCCACACACATAGGATTACAAATGAGCAACTCACTAGTGTTTTTTAACCATTGATTTACATGGCTAATGTTCGGACTATTCAGATTATTCTATTGATATAATTTTAGTGATGCAGCCAGTAAGTTGATTGTTTTGGGTATTATCAACGTGCCACGTGTACAATGGATTAGTAGTATGGCGATACCTTTATTACACATATGACACTCCTACATTTAAAGGGAAAAAAATGCATTTCACAAAAAAAATAAGAAATTTCAAAGCACACTAAAACTATGTATTCTAAATACTTTTCAATTCACGATACCAAACGACTTTTAGAATCCTAATGCATTCAAATCCATGCTGCCAAATTAAACAACCCCTAAGGATAATCATAATAAGCATAGAAAGTGCAAGCTAATATTAGATGGTTAAATTTAGCGTGATTTCATAAATACAATCAATGTGTACACATGCACATGCCTCCACGTGTGTAGAGGCAATTTCTCATGGTAGGGACTCACTATGCGCACAACAATCGCACCTTGTATAGTGACTCATGAATTAAGCCATGTGAACTTATTCGTGTTGACCATATTTTATATTTATGAAAAACATAACAAGTTAAGCTTTATAATGTATTTTATATTGAACTTGTTCTATTTTATTTCTTAAGGATATAGAGACTTCGATAAAGTTTTCCAATAACTCTGTTCTAGTCATGTTTATTGATAGAGTTGGTACCTTGAAAAATCAATTTACGCGTTAATGACAAGGTCCATTTCAATCGTTGATCTTGATGACCATGGGTCTCTTAGACATATGCTTATACCTTAGATAAATATAGTATTACCTTAATCTTAGAGGCCGTTTAACAAACTTATTTTTCAACACTTATTACTAAATTTTGATATTTTCAATGATTTTCACTAATTTAGATCATTTTACAAATCTAATTTATTATGTACTTAAATTAATTTTCACTAAAAATATGGATTTTTTTAGCTCCCTTCCCTCCACTTAATGATGAAAGTGGTGGTGCATTAAAATTTCTTCTCACTTATGATTAAAATATCCTAAAATTATTTCAAAATTATAATTCAATACTTCAAATAATTTTCAGGGCTGATTTTTTAGCTTATCAAATGATACCTTATTTTTTATAAGTTGCGTGGGGAGTATGCAGTATATCCTCTAGTCCTTGAGAACTTAAGATTTGACATAATAGTTATTAACCGAGGAGAGTTATGTTCCATGGATCTTTATACTCTTTGAGCTATGACCGGCATGGATGCTTGGGACACATTTATGAACATCATTCTTCGATATGTATAGTCATCTTGTATGAGGGAACTACTTGAGTCAAGATGGAAGGTCTACACCATTGAGAATCAACTTGGTGTCGGCTGTGCCTTTAGCCCTTACCCCACACAAGAGTATAAGTGTGCCATGGATGTGGAATCCTGATACGTGGTGACAAAACGACGAGTAGCATGGAGCAAGTAAGCACTTATGATGACTTCTAGGATTTGAACCATTGACACTTCAAACGGCTAGTGAATGATCTAATGACACTTTCAGTAGTCGGGATTTCAACTATGGCTCTTTCAGTGGATGCACACCTAGTAATTAGGTGTTTAACCAATGTTCTTCCAGTAACTCTAAGATGTTTTAGTAATAAAGAAAAAATAAGTTCGACCATGAGGTTGACATGGTAATAGGATCTGTTGTCGTTGGAAATTGGATAAGAGATAAGGTTGACTAATCTTGACCTTATTGTTTTTCTACCATTGTCTTTTTTAGATGAAGCGAGTTTGTGATAACTTTGAGGTTGTTGGACCTGCAAGAGACGAATGAAATAGGCAAAGGAGAGGTGCCAGTGTCCGGTTGGGGACTCTCCAATGCCTAAGTCAGGAGGGTGAATGGGTAGAACGCTTGTAAGGTTTTCTGAAAAAGAGATTGCGTACTTGAGTTTGTGAATGGAGAGCCCCTTTTATGGGGTTCTGATAGGCATTAAATGCCAGAGTTAATCTGGAATATGTTACTGGAGAGTCATTGCAGAGCGGGAGTCTTACTCTATGATTGTCGGAGTGATCTATGGCTGAAAAAGAGCTGATATCCTTATTCGGTCCATGCCTGGCGGTCCAGTTCTGAACTTATTGCACTACTATATTGGTGGTGGTCGTCTGAGCCAAATTGTAGATGAGGCCAATCTCTATCTTTGTAGATCTGTCTCTATCAATGCTCATCGGCCTAGTAGGTGGAGTATTCGTCGATGTCTGCTTGGGTACTCGGCCTAGCGAGGAACTAAGCATGTGGCCTTTTGGCTCCAGCGCTTAGTTCAGTGGTCTCCCGGCTTGGGGACTTGTCGTCCTGTGTCCTCGGCCTTTTACTCCACAGCTCAAAGATATTGTTGACGACTTTTACTTGGGCCCCTGGGCCTCCAGACTTTCTACCTTGTGGGCTAGTTTGGATTCCCTCCCCCCCAATAGGGACCAATATGAAAGCATCACATAATAACAACTCCGGTCTAAAAGTCTAATACAAACAAACAATAATACACATCTTATCAAAAGATTCGGTACGGAGGAAATGCATAATTGAAGATTTAGGACTGGATGATTGATGGAGGCTTATAAAGCTAAGGAGATTAGGCAAGAGCACCATTGAAGAATGAACAAAAATTGAAAGCGCAAGACAGATTGTAGAGACAATACAAAGATGGTAAATGTCTGGACAAATAGTCCAAAATAAAAGGGTGTCAGGAATGGAGATTATGTGGAAAGGATGGAGGGACTGCACTTTAAATTTGATGGTGCACTGAGTTCATTGCACTTGCAGAGCGACAATCATAATAATTGAAGGTGCATCCAATTTGGTATAGTTGTAAAGTACTAAAACAACTTGAAAGGAGGGAAAGTTGGGGCACGAGTGCCCTCTCTTCTTCTTTCATCACGTGTTTGGATTCGCAAAATCCAAAGTAATGCATTGTAAAACTTTCATTATTGCTCCTTGTAGCCGGTTGGATAAACTGGATGTCAAATCATAAGAATCCATCCGATGCAGTGGGCAGATGTGCTTTGACGTGGCACAGTTCCGTGGGCCCCATGATGATGTGTGTTATATCCACATTGCTCATTCATTTATGAGAGCATTTATGAAAATAGACAAAAAAATGAGCCACATCCAAAATGAAAATTAACCATATACCATAGAAGTAGTTGGGATTGAACACCTACCATTAAAAAGCTCTTGTGGCCCTCAAAAGTGTCAGATGAAGCTGACTTTTGGGGTCATGCCCTAAAATGATATTATAAAATAGATGGACAGTGTGAATATAATACATATTAGGCAAGTTATATCCGCATGTGTCTATTTACATAAGTACATGTATACATGTATATCAAAAAAATTAAAACCTTACAGCAATATTAGAATTAAATAAGCATTACTTCTAATTACCATGGTAGTCATGATCAATATCTTTTTACGGTGGACCACACCACATCACGGGATCCAAACATACCCAAGATGATGGAGATGGGATGGGTAGCTGATTCAGGTGCGGCCTCAGCCTCACCCAAGATGATGATGTATTCTATGTCCACACCGTTCATCCGTTTTGATAGATTATTACATCATAAATGTATTCTATGGGTATACGCCCAAAAATGAAAGATGCCAAGCAGCTGTATGAGATTGAAATGGTGGATCGCACCACACATGTAAGATTTCCATACCTGCGAAAGATCTGGACCTATCATTAGGTGGGGCAGAGAGTGACCATCCGTTGGCCGGCAAGGCAGGCCTATCCACTCATCAGATTGGCCAAATGCGGATGAGCAAAATGGACGGATGCAGAAACAAATGAACCAACAACCTATATTCAATATGTGTGAATGGCAGGCCCACCTGATTTTTGTACCAGCCTAGATTTAGGGACGAAAATTTCACGTTGAAGCCACCCAGTTCATGGCTGGGATGTTTGATACGTGTACAACTACCTCACATGTGGGTGAATTTCACCTCAGCAATCGCTTCTTCTTAAAGGTGTTGGACGAGACTCAGGCAGATAAGAAATCTAAAGTGGGCATTTTCTACACTGAAGGCCCACCCACATGGAAGCTCCTGTGTGTGTGTGTGTGTGTGTTGGCCCATGATAGTGGAGTCTGATGGACGGTACGCAGGTCGTCAGAAGTTCTACACGTGAAACATGTGTAACTCAAATTAAACCGTCCAGATAGTGGGCCCGGCTCTAGACGGTTCATAAAACAATAGTCATACTGAACTGATGCCTTAACTTATTGATTAATTTTATGTGTAATGGACGGTCAAGAAAAATAATCAATGGTTCAGATTCAACAATTTTTTATAAATCAGAGGCTATAATCATCCAATTAAAGTTACTTTATTTTTATACCCTATCTATAGTGGGTTCGATGATTTGGACGGTCTAATTTAAATTAGATATGTGCCACGTGTACGAATGAAAGTGATTACATATAATCCATCCCACTCTGCCAGAGTATGTATGAAGTAGTCACCATCATGTAGTGTCCTGTCTATGGTCTACCGTCCATTATTGAATGAGGATCTCATGGTAATGTTACATCATTTGCAGGCATATCTCAGGGCTGTGTACTATCGCGTGATCTTTTCGTGAATGGACGGTGGATGATGGACCGGACATTGAATGATTGTATGCCATTGAGGGAAATAATGCGGTAGCGCCCGTGGATGATTAGGGGTGCCAATGGGCCGGGTTAGGGCCGGGCCAAGCTCTGTCCAAGCCCGGCCTGCACCTATCAACTTATGCCTAAATTCAGCCTGGACCACTGACGGGCTGCAAGGTTCTAGCCCAAAGCCTGGCCTAAGATACAAATGCAAGGTCTGGCCTGAACCAGGCCCCCGCCCAAGCCCAGTCTTTCATATAAAGAAAGAAATTATCCTCTAATCCCAAGTTTTTCCATATTTTTCCATATATATAAAAAAAAAGTCCCCAACACTCTAAGAATCAAAGGAGCTTAAGGAGGGAGATGAATTTTTAGAAAAAAAATTATGTAAAATTTAAATTTCAAAAGGAAAGAAAATATTTTAATTTTAATTTTAAATTAAAAATATATTCGGGTCGAGCCAGATTGTCGGGCTTTTAAATAGCTTAGTCCAAGTCCAGCCCGTTTTAAAAACGGGCTTATACTTTAGGCCCGAACCCTACCCATGGGCTTAATACTCTAGTCCAAGCCCGGCCCAATACGGGTCAGGCCCGAAATCCCGTCAGGCCAACCCGATCCATTGACAGCCCTATGATGATGGGTCTTTATTCATGCCTCAGTGGTAGACTCACAAAAGTTTTAATAGACAGTCCTCTGTGGGCCCCACCACAATATATATGCTTTATCAGAGATGTTCACATAGTTTTTTCATATCATTTTAGTGCAGAATTCAAAAACTAAGACACATCCAAATCTCAAGTGAACCACACCACTGGAAAACAGTGGTGATTGAACACTCACCATTAAAAACTTCTTAGGGCCTACTACAATATTTATTTTCCATCCAACTTGTCGATTAGGTCACAAAGGCTTGGACGAAAGGAAATATATATATATATATATATATATATATATATATATATATATATATATATATATATATATATATATATAAGCTTCATCGAAAACTTTTGTGGCCCTAAGAAGTTTTTAGTAGCAAGCATTTAATCACCACTGTTTCCTCTAGTGTGGTCCACATGAGATTTAAATATGCCTCTTTTTTTTACCCATACCATAAAATGATCCGAAGAAATGGATGAACGGCGTGGATAAAACAAAAACATCATGTAGGGCTCCACAGACTACCATCTAGTAGACAATCGGCATTCGAGTCGGGAGCGCCCTTTGAGGTACCATATACGATATGGCCTATGGTTTTAACGTAAAACCAATGGTGCGATCATCGGATCCTATTTCGGTGTCCTTAAACAATTGTAAAAAATTACTGACGGTTGAGATTAATTGGTGACGGAAAAGCTATCAAGTATGGTTAGATCTGGGTCACTTTATTCAATCATGGGCCATCCATAGAGGAGACCAATTTTGGGAAGGTTCGGATTCATGCATACCTCTGCAATGCATGGTGGAGAAGGATTCCTACCGTATTTCTGTTGTATTGGCTGTACCATGTCAATTAGGGGTGTCAATGGGCCGGGTTAGGGCTGGACCAAGCTCTATCCAAGCCCAGCCCGCCTCTCTCAACTTATGTCCAAACCCGGCCTGGACACATGACGGGCCACAATAGTCTAGCCCAAGCCCGGCCCAAGATACAAATGCAGGATCCGGCCCTAGCTCGAGCTCGGCCTTTCACATAAATAAAGAAATTGTCCTTTAATCCTATGCTTTTCCATATATATATATATATATATATATATATAAAATCATCAACACTAGGGAATGAAAGGAGTTTTAAGAGGGAGATGAATTTTTTAGGAAAAATATATAAAATTTAGATTTTGAAAGGAGGGAAAATATTTTAATTTAAATTTTAAATTAAAAAATATATTCGGGTCGAGCCGAGTTATCAGGTTTTTGAAGAGCCTAATCCAAGCCAGGCCCGTTTGAAAAATAGGCTTATACTTTAGGCCCGAACCCGACCCACGAGCATGATACTCTAGTCCAAGCCCAACCCAATATGGGCTAGGCCCGAAAGCCCGTCAGGCTAACCCGGTCCATTAACAGCCCTAATGTCAACTCCCAACAGTGTAATGCTCGGCTGTACCATGTCAACTTAGGATCCAGCGCGTGTTGCCGTCCGCTGGGGCCTAGATGCTGAGATGGTCCAACTTTTGAACCATCCATACCCTCTATTGTTTCATAACTGCACAACATTTATTATCCTTACCTTTGACTAATAAAGTTGCATGTGATCCATTCAAAAATTTCTTTTTATCGTTGTAATTCATCTATAGACATTGATGGTCACAATCATCGTGTCGATGTAAGTTTCTTAAAGTATTTGGATAACATTCATTTCAAAACATGGATGGTTCCGATCATCGAGCTCTTGGGAGACACGCATTTCAAAACATGGTCGGTTCCGATCATCGGGCTCTTAGGAGACGCTGGATCTTAAATGATGACGGAGGCAAAACCTACTCTTTGTTTTTACACGGGTTAACTACTAAAGTGGCCCTTTTGGTTGACCTGGTGGTCATGTGGAGCACTGTTCACTAGGTTTTTCAGACCATTTTACCCTTCGTACCTTTTTAGATGGTACGTGCAGTTGAGTGATTTGCAAGTTAAAGCCAATTGATTTGCAAGTAAGCCAATTTCGACCCAATCGAAGGAATGAGTCCCAACAAAGAGTGAAAAGGCTTCATATGCAAGATCAGATTCGTTCATTTGAACTAACCACACTTGGAATCCCCGGTAGGACCTTATCGAATTACCATGCAGCCCTTCGGTGGCCCACAAGAGTATTAACAACCTACATTAATTACGATACTGTTTCATTCATTGTGGTCCACTTGTGTTGAATTTCGCCCTCAGGTTTTAGGCCTATGTCATGAAATTAAAACACCCACCCTCTAGATATGGTTGATATTTCTCTAGACTAGCAACTGGGCCACATAAAAGCTAACCAAGACACTTACAGAATGTGAGGCCTGCCGTATCAACTTAAAAAGAATTTTTTGTTTCCTTTCCTTTTCTTCTTTGTCCTCTTCCAAGCCATTATACGAGACCACCAAGCGAGGGACCACCAACTTAGGGGACCATGGATCGTAGCTGGCAATTTTGGATTGTAGATGTGTGAAGTGGATTGTAGATGTGTGAAGTAGATCGCAGATGGGAGCCATAGATCGTAGATGAGAGCCATAGATCGCACTTGGGTAACATGGATTAGAGCCGGCAATTGTGGATCACGGTTGGCAACAGTGGATCGCAGACGTGTGAAGTGAATTGCAGATGGGAGCCATGGATTGCAGCTGAAAACTGTGGATCATAGTTGAAAACTATGAATTGCAGATGTGTGAAGTAGATCTCAGCTGGGAGCCATAGATTGCGTTTGACAATTGTGGATCGCAGCTGGGAGCCATGGATCACGACTGACAACTATGGATCGCAGCTGTGTGAAGTGGATCGCAGATGTGTGAAGTGGATCGCAGATGTGCATCTGCGATCAATAGTTGCCAGTTGCGATTCGTGTCGCTCATTACTGATCTTACTAAAGTATCTCTCTCTCCCTTTCTCATTGATAACTATCTATCTTCCTCTTCCATTACAATATAAGATGACTAGATTTAATCGAACTAATCTGCTCGGCTATAAAATATTAGAATATAATGGATCATTAATGCGTTTTTTGTATAGCGATTGGACCTCATTTTTATGCTTCGGAGGCGTTGCCCTCAACTTCTCGTCTCACTCCCCCCCCCCCCCCCCCCCCCCCCCCCCCCCCCCCCAACTTTGATTAGTGGGGGTACCCCCTACACACCCCTGTCGTCAGAGTGTGTTACTTGGAAGAAAGTAGAATAATAATAAAAAAAAACAAAGAAACTCCTTGTAGGTTGATGAGGCAGGCCCTATATCCTATAAGTGCCTTAGTTGGCTTTTTTATGACTCACTTGTTAGTTTGGAGGAAGATCAATCATATTAAGAGGATGTGGGTTTTAATTTTATGGCATTGGCAAAAAACTGAAGGCGAAACTCAACATGGGTGGACCACAATGAAGGAAATAATATCGAAATTAATGTAGATTGTTGGTACTTTTGTAGGCCACCGAGGGGCTGTGTGGTAGTCCGATAAGGTCCAACTTGGAGTTCCAAGGGAGGCCAGTTCAAATGAACGGATATGATTTTGCATAGAAGACCCTTATACTCTTTGTTAGGACCTACTCACTTGATTGGGTCGAAACCAACTTTTAACTTGTGGGTCACTCAATCATCATGTCGTTTGAAAAGATATAAGCTAAAATGTTCTGAAAAATCTAGTGAACATTGCTACAGAACTAAAGAGATATCTTATGCTATATTAGCATACTTTTGTTGACCCAGTCAATAAAAATGGCTAATTTAGTAGTTAACCCTTTTTACACAGCAATGCATAGTATTTGGAACCGACGAATATGATACGTGGCCCGCATTGTCAAACAATACACAGTTTACAGTTTTGACAAGTGGGCCCCACGGTTCTGATAATCCTGGCCATCGGTCTGTTGAAACCCATGATGATCGGATCATGGCCCAAAAATCTCCCAGATTGGAGGATCCTAAGGACTGATATTAACTTCTTTTTTCTGGTGCATGGGGACCTTCGTTGTACTTTTCTTCTTATCTGTCCAAAACGTAGACCGCAATTTGAAAGTTGTAGGATATGTGGCCGGATTTGGATGGTGAGGAAGCATGGGATCCTATGCTAGAAGCTACCCATAGCTACCCATAGCATACTCCGATTTTCAACCTTGACAGGTTTGAATGGGTAATTTCCCAACCATATCCTCAACTAGGGGTGCAAATGGCTTGGGTCCACCCAATGGGTCATTGATCCAACACGACAGCAAAGGGGGTCTGTTCCAAAATTTGGACCCGGAGGCAGCCATGGATCCCAAAAATGCAACCTGCATTTCCAAGTGGGTGAGTCTGAGTCCTCTCAAGGTCAACTTGATCTGACCCGTAATTTTTATATGGGTCCAACTTGGTTCATACTAAAATGGACCCAACCTAGACCCAATTCAGTGCCAAGAAAAGGTATTATCTATATTTGAACATTTATTTTTCTTTTGGAGTTTAGTATAGCAATAGTTTACCACTTCTTTTTATTTTTTATTTTTTTAATTTGGTTATCCAATACCCTGCCTGTGATAATTTGAGCCATGCAGGATGGAAAGCATGCCAAAAGGAATTACTCTAACCACTTGAATTACCTATTGAATTTGGACCGTTGATCATCTTTTACCATTCAAATTGATAGCCACCATCAATTAGATTGTATGAACCATTATTTATGTGAAAACTTAATTGTAATTTTTACATCTAACCTAGACCTGACCCAAAGACCCATGTGATAAGCAGGTCACCTTTGGGTCTAAGATGAACCAGACCCGGCTCATTAAATTGATGGGTTAGCTTTTTTTTTTATTATTCTCTTTACGGTGACCCAACCGAAATTTTAATGAATTAGGTACAGGTCCAAAATTCTGACACGATTCTTAAACAGTTTGGGTCAAGGACCCCTTAACCTAACCCGACCCAACCCACCTGGACCTCTATCCTCAATAGGCAATCCTAACCTTTTGATTAATTTGTGCTTACAAATCAACGATTAACAAGAGAAATCCAGCACCAATCAGGCAGATTTTTGCTGCATGGGCACATCCATGTAGGGTTCGAACAGTCCAAGGGTCCAGATTACAAGATCATTAGCTGAACTCATGAGACTGAAATCACAAGCATGATCTTCAAAGCCTCGGTCAAGGGACTAATAACTTCAATGGGATAATTTAGACATTACAGCCTAACGATGACACAGGTCTGGAAGCACTATGCGCCGGATAAGATGTCATTATAGCATTAGCATAGTGGGCTTACCGTGGAAGCCTTCCCATGCACTTAGTTGCATTTTGACTCTGCAGGCATCCAAATCACCTATCTGGACCGTCCATTTGGTCTAGTTCTCTTCATAGGCAGCCTTGAAAAAATCATACTAACCGGATAATCCAAACCGTCCACTCATGGAAGAAGGGTGGATTGGACATCATGGACACAAATATAACTAGGTGCTCGGGAAGGCTTCTAAACGTTGAGAAATGTTCTGGTAAGCTCAATGTAAAAAAGCCTTTTTGTTCACCCACTTACATTTAGACTCACTGGCATCTGCATAACGTATCTGGACCATCCATTTGGCCCACTTCACCCTTCATGGACTGCCTTGTAAAAATCGTTCCCATACAATGAATAAACATGGGAGGATTGAACCTGACTGACGGTTTAGATAGGAATCGCCAATGATCCAAGCCGTTCGATTGGTGTGGAAAAAAAGATGTACTGAACACAACAAAAGTAAAGTTCCCAAGAGGTTGTACGGAGATTGATGAGTGAGAACTTGACCAGGTGCATGGAAAAGCTTCCAACATAGCCTACTGGATCATTAATCAATGGATCATTATAATTAAGTGCCGACGCTTTGCTGATGCACATTTCTTTCAATATAATCATTTGGCAATTGGACGGCTTATCTGCTGAATTTCTACTCAATACCTGTCGTCTTCCAATTACTTTTTTTTACACCTTAGAACAGGAGAAAGTGCCACATGGCATTCCGCAGCCCACAATTATTAAAACATGCGGGAAAAAAATGTGGAGCCCTGTAGATGAACCGCCTCTACAGTTGGGTATAGGCCACACTGACTTATGCATGGCACGGTCCTATCACCATGATGGGATACCTTAAAAGTGGATGATTCAATCATAAGGGTGGTGCATTGTACTTGTAGTATGCGAATAGATTTTAGGCTTGTTTTTTTTTTTTTGTTTTGTTAGTACAGACTCCAATATTATTACACTCATCCTTACTGCTAGTCACACCACAATATTTGCCACCCCTATTTGTGAATCAATATCAAAACATGAGTGTTAAAATGAGGTTATCTTCACTCAGTCTACCACTTGAGCTATGGATATGGCTGTAACTTTATACGTGCCATTTGAATTGTAAATTTCTTGAAAAAGTGCAATGGTAATAAATTTCTTTATTTTGTTTTTAAAATAGGTTGATCGTTTTTATGTTTGATTTACTGTAGCAAAATCTTAATGGATAATACATTTCCATCACTTTAATGTCAAATGATAAATAAAAATATATATTGATATACATATTTAGATGATAAAATTGTAAGGATTATAAATTTATTTAAAACCCTTTTTGATTAGTTATAAATGCATATAAAATGATGGTAAATTAGTAATTATAGCAAGTATATGCAAGCATTTCCATGCACACAGTTACATTCGGACTTGTTAGCATCCACATAACTTATAAATTAAGGAGAAATTGTGGAGTTGTGCGTGCAATTCTATCTTTGGTGCCTTGAATATTCTTAAGGTGGGCAAGCGTGACACGTGTGAAATGAGGAACAAGTGTGTGAGATCTGAACCGCTCATCAGGAGATCCCCACACAAAATTTTGGCTGATATGATCATCAGAAAAAGAGGTGGAAATTGCACAAAAAAATTAACAGTTAATGGTTAGTTATCACTGATCTGAATTCTATGTCTATTATAGGCTGCTAAGAGAACAGATCGACCTGATTTAGAGACATGGTCTTTGAACGGTAGGGATCATCTAATGAACAGCTTCGATCTTTCTTGTGTTCCTCATTTCCGCGTGTAAAGCATGTATGTGGCAAAAATTTCTGTCTCATCCCTCGGCATCTCCGTGTCACATATGATATCCTTGCCATTCACCAGGTGGGGCCTACTGTCAAGATGCCATTGTAAAAAATCAGGTCGGTCCTCTCATCAGGTGGGCCATTTGTATGATTAAAACAGACATCTAGAATAAAGAGCACTGCTTATATTCAACGGACAGTATGAATGGACAGAAAACATGACCAACGCCCTACATTCAACAGACACTGTGGCCCACGTTATCGTACGGGGAAGCTTGATTCTTGAATGAGGGCATGTCCATTGTAGGCCCCACGTTAGGGCATGCTCAGGGCCCTAACAGGGAGGACCCCTAGCTCAAAAATCGCCTTGAATGTGCTTCCAAGTTGTCCAAAGCGAATGGACCCAGCATGCCCTAAACACTTGGATCGTTAATCCTAGCCACAAATTAGGCTATTGAAAATCAGACGCGGATTTCCTTCGAAGGCCTTCTGCAGAGAGCTAGGTGGAGCTCACCGTTATGTTTGTGAGAAATCTATTCGGTTCATTTGTTTTGTCAGATGAGCACAAAAATAAGGCAGATCCAAAACTCAAGTAGGCTGAAAGACAGGAAACAGTGAGGATTGGACGTCCACCGTTGAACCTTTGTGGGGCTACAGAAAGTATTGGATCAGGCTAATAATTTTTTTTTTTATCAGTTAATCCCAGTAGGCATGACCTTACGAGCAATATGAGTAACATATAAATATAATGGTGAACCTAGGAAGGTATCAACAGAAGGCAGTATCCTACCCACTTTTCTTGTTGTGCAGGCCCACTTAAGTTTTGGATCTGCCTAATTTTTGGGCTCCTGCCATAGCAGGATCTGGAAAAACGAATGGACCGGTTTGATTTCTCATAAACTTCACGATGTGCCAAACCTGGCTACCCGGTGAATCCGTCCTTGAAAATCTGACAAGTTTGTCGGGAAAAGTTGTGGCCAAACTGAAGAAACGAAGTGGAGAAATTTCCATGGGTCTACAATTTCATTGCCAAACATCAAACTTTATCATTTGTCAAAATCCAAAGTGCAAGCCACTCAAAGCTAATGTCGGAACTGTGGAAAATACACTCACCATGTGATGCAAATACCACTAAACAAATATACTTTTATTCTTTGTGGGACTGTTTGGTAGATGCCTACAATTGAGTTCATCTCATTTTAGTTACCTCCAAGTATGTATTAGGAATCATATTTCTTTTCCATAAGGGTGGGTTTGGTTGGACTAGATATCATGAAATTTCATGATTAATCAGTCTAACGTGGTGCAAATATCATGAAATTACATAAATCAAAGGTCAGGATTGTCCCACCAATAGACCCCTTTTTTTTAATAATAATTTTAGTTAATATGTGCCACCTGCATGGTTTTAGGTGCATGTATTTCACCTATCACACTCTGCCGGAATATCTAATAATACTCCGACAGGGTGTGGTAGATGATATGCAGCCAGTTAGAAATTGCTTATGTGGAATTGAAATTATTCAAGCGGAACCAGTTCATGAGTATCATGAACCAAAAGTCTAATTATTTTAGAAAAATAAGTATCCATGGATCAGAGGTTAGGATTGTTCAACCAACCTGATTTTTGTACCGTCACTCAACAACGGTGGATTAATCATAATAACTTGGATTAATATATGCCATGTGCACCATTTCGAAGTACTTGCATATCAAGTCATACGACAGCCAGAGTATTGCGCGGTGATCTAATTCAAGCGCTAGGCCATCTGTTTTTTAAAGACCTGCCACTGAAGTAAAAAATTTGCAAAACCTCTCTCTAGGGGGAATTGTTTGGTACTCTGCCCGACTGTGATGGTTGATACGCTGGCATTCAGAGACAGTACATGTGGCATGCACTAACTTCAATTGAAATTGCTTAAATTGCATGACCCCAGCCTTTTTGGTGACAACCTTTTTTTGGAAATGCTGCTTTAAGTTCAATACCAATGGACGGTGCAAGATTTAGGTAAACAATCCCTGCCGCTAATGGATGCACAGTCGTGGGGCCCAGTAAATAAACTGGCGCGAATTAGGTGTTACACGGGAACAGCTTAGTGGGTGTTACCCTAAACCGTGTGGGGCCCATATTAATGTAATTTTTATATATCTACGTAGTCCATCTGATTTTTCATATCATTTTAAGATGTGATACAAAATCCTAAGAAGATCCAAATGTCAGGTGGACCATACCACTAGAAATACTGATGAATGATCATTAAAAATGTTTTGTGGGCTCCAAAAGTTTTAGATCAATCTAATCTTTATATTTTCCCTTCATCGAGACCTTATTGAGATTATCAAGATCTTAGATTGCAAATAAACATTACCACAACCTTACGAAGGGCTCTTTAGAATTTTTAATGGTGGAGCATTCAATCACATTGTTTTAAGATTTGGATCTACATAATTTTTGGAACCTCATCCTAAAATGATCCGTAGAAATAGATGGACGGAGTGGATATACAAAATATCATCCATGTGAGCCATGCGTTAGGGGTAACACCCACTAAGCTGTTCCTGGGTAACACCTAATTCGCGCCCTAAATGAGCCATCTCCCATTGATTTTTCCAATAAATATATAAAATTACAATAATGCCACAGTGCATTGCATTTGAAGCTTTTGAGCTCCGCCCTGAAGGCTATTGTCCTTTCTTTTTCATGATTGCGAGCTTTTATTTATTTTAGAACATCGACAAACATAGATTTGATTAGGTGATGTAACGTCTTCGGCTCTTCAGCTGAGTTGGTTGGGACATTCCCCCGACGGACGATCGATTGCCTTCCTGCGGTCGGAAGATAGGTGGGACCACACTCATATTTTTTGAGAAATCCATCTCTCATCCGCGGCTTTGCCGAGAAAAATTTTGCTACACCCACGCGTTAGCTACACCGGCTGTAGCAATGACCCACCATGATATATGTGTTGTATCCATGCTGTTCTGGTGAGATTATTTTAGAGCATGACATTAAGTGGACCCAACATATAAAATAGTGAGAATTAAACTGCCAACCATTAAAAACTTCTTTGGTATCATGCCCTAAAATGATCTCGCTAAATGAATGGACAACGTGGATACAACACATCATGATGGGGTCATTGCTACACCCGGCGTAGCTAACTTGTGGGTGTAGCAAAAATTTTCTCCGTTTTGCCCATAGCTAAGAACGTCAATTGACAGGAAACCGTGGGAATTTGATTGCCCACCGTTGAAGCATTCATTGGCCACATAGGTTTTGGATCAAGCTAATATTTTTGTGCTTTCAGTTAAATTCAATGGAGGTGACATTAATGAACGGTTTGGATGGCACATAAAAGTCACGGTGGATCCCAAGAAGGTTTCAACATAAGCATTTCCCACCCCCATTTTTTTTCCTGCCATAAGGCCCGCTTGAGCTTTGATCTGCTCATCTTTGGTCTAACATGAGCTGGTAAAACAGGTGGACGGAGCGGATTTCTAAACACATCACGGTGGGCCCCACCTAGCTTCGTAGGAACTTCTTTGGGTCAGTGGTCAGCAGGCAATCCACGTCTGGTTTCGAATGACCTGCAGATGGTGCCTTTGGAGTTTCAAATCTCCAAAGCCAGTGGTCTATTAATGGACAAGATTCGGTGCAGAAATTATCAGACAGATCGGCTCTACCATAAACTATGGTGCCAACGTGTCACATATATATATGTAGAATATGCTATCCGTATAAAAAGTGGGCCAGACCATTATGGTCATTTAATATGAAAATCAGGCCCATCCACACATACAGCAGCAGGACACAATGTCAATGTCAATACACAGCTAATGGTACGACTAACTGTATTGGCGGTCCACCCAATAACTTTAATAAAAGAAAATATACAAAGAAAAAAAAGGGAATAACCCAAGCATGTATAGCATCTGTATCATAAAACATTTCCACGGCGCATGTTAGCGCTTCCCAGTCATATCAGGATCACCAATGCCCTTCAAACACTCCAAGCCCAAGTCCTCAATACTAAATTCATGGAAGTCTGAGAACCATTCACAATTCTCCTCCCACAAAGACGCCAAGTTGTTGCTGTAATAACCGTCCGAGCTTGGAAACTTCCACGATGCGTCGATCAGCTGGACCTCCTCCCCCCACAAGCAACTCATTAGTGGATCGTCATCGCTGCTGTTGTTACCGGAAGACCGCAACTCATCGCTCGAACAATTCTCAAGTGGGCTTAATGTCGACGATGGGGACTGATGAACGGTTGATCCCGGTGGGGCAACAGCAAGTTGGGCACCATGGTTTGCTTGTTGGTGCAGTGGCTTGTGGGTCACTGGGTCAATTCCCATCTTAGTGAGCTTTTTCTTGATGTGGGTGTTCCAATGGTTCTTTATTTCATTATCGGTCCTTCCAGGCAATCTAGCAGCAATCTTCGACCATCTATGCCACAAGATATGTACATCAAATGTATAAGGATATATATAAGCATAACGATTTAAAATTAAAAAGCCAACATAACAAGCAAACTTAGGAAAATGTTGAGTTTATATGTGTAGAAGTATGTGCAAGTCTTAAGTGTTTGACAAAAAACAATTAAAATGACAAAATAGTATATTCATACAAGCCTATTTATGCAGATTTGATCTTACTTAGATGAATTCTATCAAATACCAAATTGAGAGTTTGTATTCAAAGTGAGTGAGATTGATACTTGATTGTGAGTATCCGCCCATCAGACAGTTTTGCTTATATGGACGATGTTCTCATCTTTAGTACAAATATTCCTTCAAGTCATGAACCAGGGCCTCACTATGCAATATGCCTTTTTCTCATGCCTTTTTTCGTTCATGGTTTGAAATTCTGGTGTCCAAGACATAGAGAAACCACACCAATATAGATAAATCATAATAAAGGTGGGAGTGGGATCATACCTATTACCAAGGCGGGCGTGGAGGTCGATGACAAGCTTCTCCTCCTCTTCGGTCAAGAGGCCCCGCTTGAGATCGGGTCTAAGATAATTGGTCCACCTAAGCCTACAGCTCTTGCCGCAACGGAGGAGACCGGCGAGCTTAGGAACGGCCCGCCAACAACATTGGCCGTTGGTGAGGATGAAGTTGATGAGCTTCTTGTCTTCCTCGGCTGTCCATGGCCCCTTCTTCACGCCCAGCTTGTCGCAGCAAGGCTGACGGCCCATCAAAAACGCCCCTGCTTCAAGTTTGCCACTCCAAAGACATATTAACCCCACACCCACCTTTAATAATGCCTTTATATCTCTCTCTCTCTCTCGTGAAAGGTGCTGTTGAACTACAATCACCTCTTCTCGTGTCTTTTGCATCATATGATTGTAATTTTAGATAATGGATGGCCCACCACATGTTTACATCTGACCGTCCAAATTGTTACCATTTTCCAATACACCTAATTGCGCTCTTACTCAACCATTCCATCACCTGTTTCGTCACCACACTCTATTTTAAGATGGATATTCAATGCATGAGCCTGAGTTTCTTCAGCCCAGCAAGCTCTCTGCTTGTGGGGCCCACCATTGGGTGATTCAAATATGGTGGGCCTATGGAGGATGAGGAGATACCCCTGAAATCTCCCCATCAGAAGATCCCAACCGTCCGACTTAGTTCCCATCGGTTGTGAATTGTTGGCTGCAGTGGTTCACTTTCATCGAACGTTTAGGATCATCTGATGGGTGAAGTACTAGAGCATGTCCCATCACATAGGAGCAGTGAGCTAACCAGATGGACGGCTTAGGTTGACGGGAGGTCCGGTGAGCGGATTAGGTGAGACCCCGGCCTCACACAAGCCGGTGCGGCTTTTACCGCGGGGTTACCGTGGTGCCTTAATGTCTGTATTTTGTATCCACGCCGTCCGTACGTTTTTCCCGATCATTTTAGGGCATTATGGTCCACCTGATAATTGGATGTGCTTCATTTTTGGGATAATGCCCTGAAATGATCTGGAAAAAATGGATGGACAACGTGGATATGCTTCATTTTTTGGATAATGTCTTGAAATGATCTAGAAAAATGGATGGACAACGTGGATACATAACACAGGACTCGGTTTGCATCCTTCCTAAGAATGGACGCAAAGAGTCTTAAACTAATATGTGGACGGCGGCACACAATTATGTATCTGTTTGTCCCCGCCGTTCATCCATTTTCTATGACCATTCTAAGCCATGAGACCAAGAATGACGCAGATTCAACACTCAGGTCAGCCACACCAAAGATTGCTCTTGCATTTACTGCACCCAAGATCACTATTTGGTGGGCCAACCTGACCGTTGGATCTACCTGGTTCTCAATCTCATGACTTAAAATGATCATTGAAAAGGGATAGACCGCGTGGATAAACAGATACATAATGGTGGGCCCCTCCATAGCTCAATTTAGCCGCTTTACGACGCAATCCGCATACAATAATACATACATCAAAGTGGGCCCCACAGTAACCCCACCGTCTTGGGTGAGGCCCGGGGTCTCTCCTAATCCGCTGTCCCTGCACCGTTGCTGGCCAAAAAAAAAAAAAGATGCTGTTTGTGTCCGAGCATCGTACCGTACACTGCCTCATAATTTTGTTGGAAGAGTCGTATGATTCTTGACTCGAGGATATTGTTTGTTCATCTGGGGATCTATTCAAATCCATACCAGTGGCATGCTGGGCCCCCATTAAATACTGATGATGATCACGAGCCAAATATCGTCACCCTAGCTTCCAATTAGTTGAACGTGGACCATATCTGTTTTTCTCAGCTGTCTATTTGCAAGCCACGACTATAAAGGTCTGGGTCGTCAAATCTAGGAGATTTCGAGGCATTGTCCATCTTAGGTGGGGTTCAACAGATCAACGGTTTCGATCACTGAACCAAGGGCCCCACCTTTAGAAACTGAAAACCCGAGTAGCACGTGCCAGTCGTCAGGACGAGCACCAAATAATTCCCCGTTTAACACGCCATGACGCTCTCCATTGGCATGGATGCCTAAAAATAATCCCGTGGTCATGGAAAACCCGAGTAGCGCGTGCCGGACGTCATATTTCAATTGTTTCCTGTAGTGTGGTCCACTTGACCACTTGAGCTTTGGAACTGCCTTGTTTTTGGCATAGTGCTTTGTAATTATACAGAAAATGGATGGACGGTGTGGATCCCACACATAAATCATGATGGGCACATGTCAAAACTTCCCGTTTTCTTCCCTCTATGTGCTGCACCACATGGGAAAGCAACAGGGAATTTCTTAAGGTGTGAAATTTAAGTGGGCCCCACCATCATGCATTTCTTAGATCCACACTATCCTTCCATTTTTTCCTATCATTCCAGGATATGAGACAAAAATAAGGAAGATCCAAAGCAAGTGGACCACATCATAGGAAACAGTAGCAATTAGGGCTCTGATCAAGTTGATATTTGTGTCTTCCCTTCATCGAAGGCTGTGTGATCCTATGAGCAGGTTTGATGGCAAACAAACCTCACAGTTAGCCATAGGAAGGTTTCAACCGATAGTTTGGGCAATCCCCATTGCCTTCCTCAATTTTGGTTGATACCCTAGAATGATATGAAAAAATTGATGAACAAGTATGGATCTAACAAATAAATCATGGTGACGCCCGAAGAAGTTTCACACCTTAAAAAAGGTGACGTGTAGTATGCAATCTCCCCTGTCCCTTCAACACAGATGATGCGCACTAACGTTGAGCTGTGTGGGCCCCACTGTGATGTGTATAGTAAATCCATACTAGTGGTGACCCTCTAGGTTATGGCAAATCCCAACATTGAGCCGTACCCGGAACTCAAGTGGGCCGTATCATCTGAAATTGTGTGAAATCATGCCTAAAACATATAAAAGCACTTGTTGGCTCCCACGTGAGTTTTGAGTTCTGGATAGGGATGAAAATTGGTGTGACACACTATGAATGGCCTGGATTTCTAAAAAACACCTCAGTGGACCCTATGAACGATCAAGAAGGTTTCAATAGTTAGATATTCACTTTCAACTGTTGCCTATGATGTAGTCAACCTAAGTCATGTATTGGCCTGATTTTTAGGCTAGTGACCCACCAGGGAAGGGTGTATCTGATTGATGGCTTGGATTCCCATCACACATCACGTTGGGGCCCACAGAGCTAGACATTACGGGAAACTTCCCATGAAGTCCACCACAATCCACATAGTACTTTTTCCCATCTCAGAAAAACATCATCAATTAGCGCCTTCATCTTTCAGCAATTGACAGTTTTGCCCTAATCTCATGTAGCCATGTGGACCCACCATGGTGTGTGTATGCCATCCAACACGTTTAGCATGGTCCACCATGAAAAACGAGACACCCCAAAAATTAGGCTGATCCAACTTGATGGTGGACCACCAAGTGAATTAAGAGGTTGTCCTTGTTTCTATGTAGCCCACCTGATGATTGGATTAGCATGATTTTTTAGGTGTTCAATTTTTATAATGAAACTACTGATCAGCTGGACAGGTGGGATGCTAATATACATAATAACGGTCCTACACACCCACAAAACTAATTTATTAAATGAAGATATCTTTGCCATTACCATATATCTCTACTACATACAACACAAGTAGGGTTTGTCTAAAATTTTACCCATACAATCATAAAGAGGTGCTTTTGAATTTAAAAAGCAAAAAGGTCATTTTTATAGCCTTCAATTAGAGGTATTCTCACGTGGGTAACCCAATCTTATATTTCTAAAGCAGCATTTGTCTAGGTTGAGGTCCATGGCTCAATAGTAGACAAACTCCTATTTCAACATTAAGAGCAGGGATTGAGTGCCTACGTGGTATGAGTGTATTAGAGTGTGGGTATAAAAAAGAAAATTTAGTAGTGCTTGTCTAAATTTTTCCCTCTATAATAAATCATAAAGAGGCACTTATACTTTTAAATTTAAAAGAGAAAAGGGAATTTATATAGCCTTTCAATTAGAGGTAGTTTGTCCTTTCAATCTTCTAACGTGATTTACCACTACTATATTTCTACTTTGTTTTTAGGCCGTACCTAGGCTAATATGAAGTACCTTGCCCAACAAAAGGCATCATAGAGCTAATATGAAATCCATGTCACATCCACTCCGTCTAACTCCAACTGTTACACCAACTCATATTATTACGACAATGTTAAAAAAAAGTAGTGGATCGGAAGTTAATTAAAGATTTGCATTAAAAAAAAAAAAAAGGATTTACAATGAAACCATCCTAGGGCTTGTAGATTGATTTTCATAAAAAAAAATTTGAAATTTTACACCAATATAGTAGAGTTGTAATTTGATTTTCATAAAAAATTTAAAATCAATCCGAATGTCTAAAAGTACCAATACCACAGGGAGAACAAAACCATCAGTACCACAAATTCCTGCACTTCCATCTTAATGAATGTTTCAATGGGGTTCTTCATAAACTATTATGTATATCAAATTACTGTTACTAAATCTTTCCATCCCGATAATACAAGTTCAATCTTCTTCGTAACATAAATATATCCTCACCTATCCATCTGATCTTCCTTACAATTTAGTAGATTCTTCACTTACCAAGTATCTCTGTCCAACCGATTGTAATTAGACTTATAAACAATGTGAGTTGCGGCACCTCGACTCGTTGCATGTAAAAGAAAAAATAAAAATTAGCACTTATAAGTAAAATAACTGAGCCCTAAACTATCTTTTGCTTACTAGGATTAGACCTGACTCGGATCACGCTTCTATGTCTTTACTTCCAAAAGTTTGCTACAATTGAGGATCTAAAGAAAACGTTACACACACTTGGACCCAAACACTCCATGTTGATTCTTAAAACCCAATATACGTTCACATGTTCGTTTATGCATCTAATCAATCATTGAAGACCCTGTTTATTTTTAGAACTTGAAATTCCATCGTCCACATCACTTTTGACTACCTGATCATTTTTCTTTTAGGGGGGTAGAATGTAACGACCCCAAATTTCGTACCTTAGCGAGACACACTAATTCTAAGCTTCTAATGAATTAAATGGGTTAAATATTTAATTTTGCCTTAAAAAATTAAAATAAGCCTATTAGCTAAGTGGAAACGATACTCCTAATTGAAGGATATGTATTAGGATTAATACTTGGCACCATATAAAATTAGTTATTTTGTGAAATCTTATCCAAACTCCCTCCTTAAGACTATAAAGAGATAGAGAGAGGAAAACCCTAAAGGAGATAGAGAGAAAGAGAGAGGGGGAGGGCTACGGAGAAAGCTTCTAAATAGGTAGGTCTTCATGATCCTTTTTTTTTTTTTTTTTTTTAAATTTTACATACGTAATCTAATTTTTCTGAATCTAAGCAATGAACGGGGTGGATTCGTCACACGTTCATCACATTTTCCATTTTGTCAAGTGTTAGGAAAGACACCTTAACTTTCTTGTGAAATTCCTTTTTGTAAAAGGAATTGATTAGGGTTATTCTGATAGGACATATCTGATTTGTATGGATCATGGGATTCCTGAAAATGAATTATGTTAGAATCACAATTTTATGATTGATCTAACCATCAGGTGAGCTATACTAATCAAATTAATCATAAGCATCAATTTATACATCAAGTTATATAATGAATAATTAGATACATTAGATTAGATTCTATAATATATATTTTAGTAGATCTGTATCAATGATCAGACTACTGAATGGATTTGATCATCCGTTGCATCACTCTGATAAAACTAATTTAGACACTCCAAGCACATAATAAGATTGATTAAGATCATGAGCGGTTCAGATTCAAGGAAATTGTGGTTAGCTCTTAAATTGATCACTTAAGAACCAATGGACGGTGTGGATTTGATTCAACAATGTGATCATTCATAAAAAATAGAAACATGATAAGGAACACCAAAAAATTGAAACACATGGTCAAAGTTGGACGATCCAACGACTACTAATCTTTTATCGATCGATCGTCAATTCGATCAACAAGGTATTAATCGACCGATGATAGTTATCGATTGATCACAGTAGCTAAAATAGTCCAGAGACTAAGAGTGGTAATTTTTTGAAACTCTAATTCAATCAATGGAGTTCGATTTAATTAACGAGATCGCAGTTGATTCGATTGGCAGTCCTGTCGATTTGATCGACAGACACCTGGACAGACTTATAAATTTCTGAACTTTAATAACTGAATTTGTAAATCCATGATGCATGTAGTCTCATGTATAGTGGACCATTAATGAGTTGATTTAAGGTGGCCAGCCACTTTGATTTAATCAAAGCTGGGCCCTATCATGTGAACCATTAAGATTAGTTGATAATATTGTTTATGTGATTTTAAGAAATTATATTTCAAATCTCGACTATGTGTTATGCAGTATCACTTCCATCCGTTATAGGTGAGTGATCCCAACATGTTTTTCCTATATTAAATTTAAAGTAATTTAGTTGTTGAAATATTGTGTGCTTTCTATAATGTTTTCTACTTAATTTGATCTCAATAATAATGTACAATTGAAAATGTGTAGATTTATGTTTTTATCGCTGTGATGATATTACCCATATTAATTTGCTACGATGAGTTAAATTCATGACTTTGTTACGATATTGATGATTATTCTAATATGAGAATTGATATAATTTATACAATCCATGCTTTACCACTGTGATGCTATAATGGTGCATTCACTACCTGCATGCACAATCCGTACTTGTATTTCTGAGGGATCTCCCTAGATGGTTTCCTGGTAGAATTCACTACTAGCTGCCCAGTTTATAAGTGGATGATGGTTTCCTGGTAATTTTATTATTGGTTGCCCATTATAGTAGTGGAGGATGGTTTCCTATTATATCTATTAACTAGCTACCCACTCTACGAGTGGAAGCTACCCAACGGGTGGATGCAGGTTTACGATTCTTCTAGGCACAAGCAAGTAGACACACTACCCACTTGATGCTAGTTAATGCACTTTTCTGTGGCACACTAGTGCACCTTATTTGTCAATTACTTAGGTCAGTGTTTAGTGTCGGTTGAGCTTAAAGAAGACGAAGACTGAAGACTCAAGCAGACCCGCTGTATCAAGGAGAAGAAATAAGTAAAAGACCCTGACCCTTTAGGCATACTTGTAGTCATCTTAGATTGGCCTTAGGTGTCCCAAAAGACCACCTAAAGAATGACCAATGAGGTTGCCCCTACTGCTGCAAACCACACCTCAAACTGCAAGCAGAATAGGATTGTTGACCGATCGTGACCCCTGGCCAACCGGTCATCAGACCCAAAATAGGACAGTAAGCACTATTGAGTACTTGGCCTAAAACGACCGATCGGCTGGATAGGTTCGACCGGTCATGACCGACCCAATCTGGACAGCAACCAATTATTGTGTCTAGGCCATGCTCGACCAGTCGAGTCTCAATAGATGACCGGTCAGCTACTAGCCATTTGTGACCATTTTTCATCCGTTTGAGCATTATCTATAAAATGGTTTTGCTCGATTTTTTGTGTAAGGAGAGAGATTTTAGTGCATTAGAAGCCACATTGATTGCTCATACCATTAGGCTCTAATCCTAAGCATTCTAACCCATCTTCCTTGTGTTTAACCACAAGATGGAGCATTTAAAGCTCATGTGAATATGTTCTTGCTCTCTCTTGATCTTTGGATGTTTTAGGCACCTCAACCATATGTAGATCATTTGTTTAAACGTCTCTAAAGATCTTATTAGGTGGAATTCCTCTACGCAACCAACTCCTGCCAGTTGTAGAGAATTCACACCATCTTCTATCACCTTGGGCATCTCAAGAAGATCAAATGCAAGGCGATTGATCGATGAAGCTGAAGCATTGGCGACGTAGCGGCAACGCGATCAGAAGAGCATTCATAGAGCTAATTGAAGTACGGGAGAGCGGAGATCAAGTAACCCAAGAAGGCGCTAAACAAGGGGCTCATCCGACAAGTAAGTTGTCAATTTGAGAGTCCAGTTGCACTCTTTCGTGGAGGATTACGTGTGAAAGTTTAAACTTACAAACTCGAACAAGTCTTCGTGGGGAGCCTCTAACCGGAGTGTACGCTAGGTTCTTAGATTGGAACCGAAGGGTTAGGAAGATCCTTATCAAACTCTTGAGTTGAATGGAACCCGTAAACATTTGGGTTGAGAGGTAAACTCGTAAAACCACCGTTATAGGTTTGAAAGAACCTTGTTAACCTCCTCGATAATGTGGAACTGTTTAAACACGTAGGTTGGGAGGTGCCTGATTTAAACTCCATAGTGAATGCCAATGTGCTCATAAGGGTGAGTACTTGAACCAGGAGTGGAGTAGACCCAAAGTTGAACCACTAAACATGCTTGTATTTGTGATTAATTTGAGCACATTGTTAATCTAGCTTTGTATGGTTTAAGTACTTAATTATTCATGCTTGATTAAAATGTATACTAGGCACTAGTTAGGCACATTCACACACAAGATGTACTTTCACCAAGTAGTGTAGACTTGAGCCTTATGATCCATTCTCAGTAGTCTACATAGGCTGCATAGATTAGGTGCTTGATTAATTTAATCATTTGATAATCTATACATGCTTAGGCTAGGTTGTTTAATTTCTTATTATATGTTAGCCTTATGATTGGACCCACTTAAGCTTGAAAGCTAAGTGCTCTTGCTTAATTAGTTTATAAATGGTCCTAATCACCCCCCCCCCCCCCCCCCCCCCCCCCTTAGGACTTAGCCATAGTTTTATAAAGCTCCCAAAGCTTCCGCACGTAAAGTGTATGGTGTTGTGTTAGACTATCGATGTAATTTTAGATACATGCATACATTCATTCCAAACATCTCATGCATTGCATAATTTCGATGATTATTATGTGTAGAGCAGGACACAAACAGAGTTTGATCATTTGGATTGACTCGAATTGACTCAATAAACTTTGTTCGAACAAAAAGTCTTCATGTTCGAACATACAGGGTCTGTTCGAAAAAAAAAAATTCAAGTCGGTTTCAATAACAGCCCTATTTAACTCGACTCGAACTTGAACTCGAACTCGAACTCGACTCGAATATTAACTGACTCGACTTGACTCGACTCGACTCGTTCATTCGACTCGGTTATATATATATATATATATATATATATATATATATATATATATATATATATATATATAGAGAGAGAGAGAGAGAGAGAGAGAGAGAGAGAGAGAGAGAGAGAAGGTTGGATAACAAATAAACATGACTATGGGCCCTAGGAAGGTTTCAATGGTGGACATCATTCTCCTCACTATTTCTTGTGGTGTGGTCCACTTGAGCTTTGTAACTGCCTCAATTTTTGCTTAATGCCTCAAAATGAGTTGTACAAATGGATGGACAAAGTGAATAAAACAAATACATCATGTTGGGACCCACAGAGCTTTGACACTAGCTTGCTGGCTGGTGTTCGCGTTATTAACTAACTCACGTCCACAAATTGGGTATTACCAGTCTACCCCCACCAGGACCTATCTAGAGACAAACGGTCCTATTAGTACTCTATTGGGCCCACAATGATATATTTGCTTATCCAAGCCGTCCATCCATTTTTTAAAGTTCATTTA
The DNA here is from genome assembly GCA_003013855.2 of Liriodendron chinense. NCBI lineage: Eukaryota > Viridiplantae > Streptophyta > Magnoliopsida > Magnoliales > Magnoliaceae > Liriodendron > Liriodendron chinense. The sequence continues at coordinate 1,096,738 of PVNU02000473.1, read as the reverse complement.
TGGCATTATCCAAAAAAAGAAGTGGATCAAAGGCTTGAGTGGACCACACCACTGGAAAAGAAGGGGATGTTAACTATTTATGTTATGATTTTTTATTTAGTTAGTTAAAAACTTTAAACCTTATGGTTTGTCGTTTGCGGTATGTAATTTGTGAACAAATCGGTATTCATTATTCAGTAAAAAAAATTTTTAGTGAAAATAGACGAAATTATTCGAACTTGTTCGAATTCGTAAAAATTGTCCGAAATCCATATGTTCGAACATGTTTGAACATGGCTGGGCCAAACCAAGCTGAGTTTGAAGAGAGTCACCTTGTTCAAATGTTTGTTCAAGCATTGTTCGAACACACCCACTTAAGCAGCCAAACGATCCGATCTGGTCCATGTTTGACTCAGATTGGATCGTTGCCCACCTCTAATTATGTGTATGTGATATTTATTGCGCCATTTTAAGTTTGTATGACGAACCATGTTGGGAACTTTCACTAGGCTTAGCTAGCTTACACTTGATCAAATAAACCGTACATAGGTAATGGAGGCTGAGCCCTTTACTCAGGAACAGGAGGATGTAATTGAACTAAAAAAGACCCACGAGACATGTGGCCTTATCTATTAGATGAAGATTTGGTAGCACTGGACAGATGATGATTATTTCTCTTATTTTTCATTTGATGATTGTAGGAGATATTTTGATTTATGAAAGTATGTGAACTTTTGCATATTATAAGCTTGACATATGATTTGAAGAAGATCCTAAATGGGTGGGTCATGGTTTGATGTTTGAAACATTAAAATTGTTGAGACTGGTAATTTCGGTTGCCTTTGTCATTTAATTAAATAGTTGCGAGTTGATTTAGTTGTAGTCCAAATGAAATTTTAGAGTTAATCACAAGATCCAATGATTGGACCTTTGGAAATTCTAATAGTAGATTGTTTTAAGTACACTTAGTGTATGAGTCGCAACGTGGGATCTGGGCTGCGATGCGTGCTATCAGTACTCGAAATTCGAGTCATGACAATCGTGTCGCCTTGTTCATAAGGTCAATTCTAATAAGATATTTGTGTGTGTATATTTATTTATGAGGTTGATCTAGAAGATTTGTGGCCTTTAAGAAGGATTCAATGAGGGGTTTCCCTATATTCATTCTTTATTATGTTATGCCCTTTTAAGCTTTTCTTGATCTACTTACTTTGATGATCACATTTTACCTGATCTCAACTAACTTATTAGCACAAGTGGATTTCACAAAGATGTTAAGTTGGGTTGGATAGAACTTTGGTTTTTATTAAGAAAAACTCTCCTCCTTTCTCTCTATGTGACCCACACTCACACCTCCTCCATGGGTAGCCCTCACCCTTTTCTATCAATATCTCTATCCCTTCTTCTCTTCACATGTATTGCATGTGCTGCACCTCCTGTGTCCTCTAATGTCTCAAGAGTAGGGAAGTACCTGCAATAATTCAAAAAAGAAGGAAAGTATATTTCACATGTAAATAAGGGGAGGTTGCTACAAGTAACCCTTTCTCTTATCAGGCCCAGCTGTTAGGCTAGGTTCTTCAATGCGGAGGAACAATTTGATGCACACGATCAAGTACTCTACACACATGGTTCATGTGTAAAGGTGTGAGTGAGCTTACCAAATCTCGAGCACGAAGTGGTAAGGGATCATTTGGCAGCTTGGATTTGGAGGTAAATGGGTGTATTTCAAATCTAAGTCACTATTTTTTGGATTTAACAAACCTTAAATTTAGCGGTAAAAGAAATTGGAGGTATTTCCAATATCATTTTTCGTATGTTTTGAAATCTCAACACAATGTTGTGATTCCAGTGTAATTCAAAGAAAATGTCTTTTTTTGCTCCTTTTTACAAGCAAAAGAGCAGCACATGTAATAAAGGGATCGTTAAGCTACTAATCCACTATACATATATAGGCACGTTGATGATACTCGGAACAATCTAACTATTGGCCAACGTTGTCAAAGTTGTTATCATATTGCTAATCAGAGTAGGGATTGAATCGTATCGGATCGCAAATCATATCGTAAATCATAAGATTTTTAAAACATTTCTTAAAATTTTTTAAAATTGAAAAATATAAATAAATTAGAATTTTTTTTTTTAGACTCATCCATCTTCCTTTTACCATCAATGTGCACCAAGTAATACCATGTTATAGTAATGTTAAGAGATTCTTATTCCTTCATTTTTATTTTTATTTTGTCTTCCATGAAATTTCGCTTTCAAAAAAGATGCAAGGGTCCTTTAATCATTTATGTTTTTGTTACCTTTCTTGAATATAGAATCACGGTGGAAAAGCGGCTTTTGATATTGTAGACTAACCAAAAAAGATATTTTGATTTATAAACATCATTCCATAATACATTCAAGTCATGTTGCTTATAACCATCCATAAAAACATCACAGATAGGTCATACATCAATTTAATGTTTCGACTAATTAAAAAGTAAGGAATCATTAAAAAAATGATTTAATATTGAAGAGAATATATATAATTTAATCTCTTATAAAGAATAAATAAAAATAATTTAACTTTTTTAAACAATTCTTAAAGCCCCCACTAATTTAAAAACTCAGAGACAATGTTGTACCAAAGCTTATATTTTAGTTAAATTCCAAAAAACAAATGCTTGCTTTTAAACTCTTTCCTAAAAGCTAGCTTAACTTTTATGTCCCTTAGCCTAAAAGAAACCACTTCCCGTTTGACGCCATTAGATATTCGAAATTATATTTTTAAAATGACAATAGTAACCTTTAAAAAAACGACCAAACGCCTTCCTAATAAAACATGAACGCCTCCTAATAAAACATGACCCCCCCCCCCCCGGTTATATATTCAACATTGGTCGGTCTGATCTAAACCGTCTTTTTGTTTCTGTACAGGGTGGTCTGCCTGAAGATTGGACTACCTTTTTCATGATGAGGCCCATATTTCTCATGGCTGAGGTGCGGTGTACACTTGAGTTGGTGGGCCCCACTTTGGATGGTCACGGTGTTGTTGCACCATCAGATGATCCTAACAAATGTTGGTTCACTTCTACCCACCCGCGTACACGTGTTTGTATCAATGAATCCGAGGCATCCATCAGTTGGGCTCTCTGGTGCTAGAGAATCTCTCTCAATGGCAAGCAAAGGGACAGGGATTTTTTGCGGAAGCCTTTGGCTCGAGCGATCCTGGTTGGAACCTAGGTGGGGGCCACCGTGATGTTTGTGAGAAATCCACCCCGTCCATCCTTTATTTGAGCTCATTTAGGACGTGTGGTAAAAAAAGGCCCAATTTAAGACTCAAGTGGGTCCCACTAAAGGAAAAGGTGGGTAGGGAAATTCCTACCGTTGAATACCATCCATACCGGTGCACAGTGATGTTTATATGCCATCCATACCGATCATAATGTCATTCTTACTGGGATGAAGGGATGAACTGAAAACACAAATATTAGCCTAATTCAACACTTTTGTGGCCCCACATATATTTCAACTGTAGACGTTTAATCCTCACGTTTTCGGCCCACTTGAGTGTTGGATCCGGCTCATTTTTTGGATGCACGTCCTAAAATGAGCTCACGAAACGGATGTACGGGATGGATTTCTCACAGATATCACAGTGGGCCCCACCTAAGCTCCGAGCGCAAGAACTTCCTGCCAAAAATCTGTGTCCGTTGCTTGCAAATCGATGCGCTTTTAGTGTACTGAGTAAACCCAGTTGGGCCCACTGTGAATGTATGTAGTTTATCCACACCGGCCATCTATTTTTTTATATCATTTTAAGGGTTGAGCCCAAAATTGAAGCATATCCAAAGCTCAAGTGGACCACATCACAGGAAACAGTGGGAATAATGATTTCCACCATCGAAACCTTCCTAGGGCCCACAATGATGTTTATTTGTCATATAAACCGTTCATAACATCACAAAAACAAGGAGAAATGGAAAAAACAATTATTAGCTTGATCCAAAACTTTTATGGCCTCCATGAATTTTTCAACGGTAGATGTTCAATTCATACTATTTCCTGCGGTGCGGTCCACTTGAGCTTTGGGATTGCTCAATCCGTGGTGTGGTACATAGAGGACTGCCTGGACAGGCGTGGGTAGGACGCAATCCGCTTCCCTCCAATACCAGGCGCGGATCTGCTAGTCCGATGGTTTCAAAGCTTTGTGAACCCTACCTTGATGTATGTGTTTTATCCATGCCATCCATCAATTTTGACATCTAATTTTAAGACATGAGCTAAAAAATTAGACAAATCTAAATCTTAGGTGGACCACACAACAGGAAAATAGTGGGGATTGATGCTTAACGTTGAAAACTTTTTGGGAGCCACAGAAGTTTGGTATCAAGCCGATATTTGTTTTCTTCCTTCATCTTGGTCTACGTGACCATATCAACAGGTTGCATGGAAAATGAACATTACATTGGGCCTTAGGAAGATTTTAATGGTGTACGTTCAATCCCCACTGTTTTCCTCTGATGTGGTTTACCTGAGATTTAGATCTGTCTCATTTTTTAACTAGTGCCTTAAAATCACATGGAAAATGGTTGGACGGCGTGGATAAAACACATACATCGTGGTGGAGCTCATGGAGCTTTGAAACCATCCCTCGGACTAGCGTATGGCCCCACAAACACCACGTCGTGCGCGCCGAGAAAAAGGAACTTCATGCGTAAGGCTTCTCCTAATAAACATGCTTCCCAACACCACATTCTACGTTGGAAGTTCAATAGTTACGTGCCTCACCATGGCATATGTGTTACATACACGCCATCCATTCATTTTGCGAGGTCATTTTAGGATATGGGCCCAAATATGAGACATATAAAAATGTTAGGTGGACCACACCATAATAAATGGACCCCAGTATTTTTTAATGGTAGCTTTTAATCGCTACTGTTACCTCTTGTGGGGTCCATGCGATATTTCAATCTTTCTCAATTTTATATCATGCCTTGAAATCATGATCCATGAAGAATGGATGATGTGGATTAAACACAAGCATCATTGTGGGGCCACACCATTGTCCAACAATGCAGTAGATTTCACAGCAGTTGCGCAGAGAGGTAAGGTAAAAAAGGGGTAAAATCGTCAGTTTTGAAAATAATGGATGAAATTCTTTAACCGTTGTTAGTCCAAATTAAAAGAGGAAAGAGTTTAAAAATGGGCTTTTTCTATATTTATTTATTATTATTTTTAAATTCAACCAACGGTTAAGCATTAGTGTGACATTGTTCCGAAAACTTAAAATAAAAGTTAAGCAAAGCTTAAAGTAAAAGAGAACAAGTTTAATTTAAATAGTAAATGGCAAGATTTAAAGTATAGAACCATAGGTTTATATAAAAAAGGATTCAAATCGTTCTACTAAAGATTCAACTAAAATTGTATATCCTAGGTTGTAAGATTTTGACAATACTATTACCAAGTACAACATTAAAATTATATTGATAGAATGATCCAAACCATCCAAATGTTGTATGTGTGAATGGATAGTTAGAATATGGTGATGAGACGTTGCTTTCTGATCCCTACATTTGTGGCCCACCTTAGGCTCAAAATTTTCTCAATTTTGAGGAGTATATATACCAATGAGCTTATCACAATCATTCTATCAAATATCTCTCTCACACACATAGTAACGTAGAGTAATGTAGAGATGAAAACTAGTTTAATTAATTAAATCCCAGTCCTATTAATATACTGAAAAATACCAATATATTCCAAATGCAAGCTCCCAAATTGGGAGATATGGACTCCCGTACTGCATACTTTCCTGTCCTCAATGAGAAAGGGTTAGTGAATCAGAGCCGTCCACATAGTGCCCTCCATAAGGAATGATCCATAGTTAAATAACCACAGGGTTCAGATTATCATAGCCATTCAAACAGCCCCTTCAAATATACGAGGAAAACATAAAATGTTACTTGTAAAATTTCATAAGATAAGGTAGGGATCGAAATATGATAAGAGGATCAACCAATTTTAGTAACCTTCGAGCAGCTGGCCATCCACATGAAAAACGTTCACTAAATGGATCGTCCTAGTCTCAGTGGACGTACCCAGTGTACGGTCGAAGGTAGATTGTACGTCAGATAGTTATGGGAGGATTGCTTAAGAAAGCATTTCAACATTCACCGTACAATAACACAAGGATTTCCCCACAAACATGTTACCGGCGTACGACATGTGAACCATGCAAAAGGAATTGGTGTCGACATCAAAGCAAGATGGTCCACCTTCTTCACGGCTCGGATGTGTTCTACACAAGCCATGCGTTGGCATGAGAGAAATTTTATTTTCTGTTTTTGCGAAAATAAAAACATTAATATACTGGCAGAGCGTGATGGATGGTACGCAGGCAATTGGAAATTACTTAGAGCTTGCACACGTGGAATGCAAGTAATTCAAATTAAACTGTCCAAATCGTGGGTCCCAATTTAGATGTATCATGAATAAAAATTTACACTTATTTAATTATCTGCCAATAGGATTCGAGGATGTTTATTTCACAGATAAGGATTGCCCAACCGATCTGACTTTAGAGCTGTGACGTAGAGAGAGTGAGTTCCATAATTTAATCAGTTTAATTTGAGTTTATGTGTGCCACTTGTAAAAATTTTGAGTGCCTGCGTATCAAGTGTCATGCACTGCCGGAGTATCAAATTCCACCTCGTATGGGAACATTTTAAATTTTTAATAGTACTGCACCTTTCTCATAGTTACATCGAAGCAAATGATTAAGTAGAATAATCTCCATGGAACACAATTGCAACATATACAGCAACATAAATTGGCAGGAAGGATAGAGGATCCGCTCCGTCAATATAGTGGGCTCTCTAATCTGGGTGTCCAAGAGCTTAAAATACCATGCTGATCAGGCAATCTTATCATCCAATCAACGCACCTCAATATAGGGTTGTCTATATATCCGAGTGTTTCTTAATGGACGGCCGAAATCCACCGTCCCCTACCACATGAACGGCCCATAAAAGCCTCACACGTGTTTTGAGGTGCAATTTCTTTCCGTCAGGCAGCATGGTAATTGTTACGGGAAAATGAATAATGTCAGGGCGATTTTATAATTATGGCATCGAGTACATAGACAGGTAGGAATAAACATATGAAAGTACGATTTGGTCAATCGTTTATTTAATTAATCTTTGGATTTGGTGCATTGTATGCAATAAGGCATTTTTTTAAAAAAAAATTGCACATTTTATGTAGTAGGGCATTTTTGCACCCATCCTCGCGCAACATAAATCTCTGTGGCTTACCATTTGTATGTGAAATCCAATCCGTCTATCATTTGAGCCGGCCCATTTTAAGAAGTAAACCAGAAAATCATTAGGATTGAAGACTCAAGTGAGACGCAATATAGGCAAACGTGGAAATAAAGACATCCACTGTTGAAATTTTTATAAAGTTCACCGTGACATCCAAGCCGTTAATAAGATGGCATCCAAGCCGTTGTGTCCAACCCCTGGTTGGACCTTTAAGCATCCGACTAGATCTATGTGGGGCCCACCATAATCCCTTTTCTAAGATCATGCTTAGGGTGTGGGCAAAAAAATAAGGCAGATCCAACCTTCTAGTAGACGGAGGCAGATTGCTTTGAGCGTTCCACCAGATCTGTGTTGTGTCCCACCATGATGCATCTATTTATCCTAGCCATCCATACCTTTTCCTAAGATCACAATAAGGCATGAGCCCAAAATTGAGGCAGATCCAAAGCTGTAGTGGAACACACCAGACCAGATATGACTCTTGCATTTAATGCTATGATGCTATGGCATTTAATGTAACCCAAGCTTACTATTTGGTGTGGTCCACTACATAGTTGGATCTGCTTTATTTTTGGGCCCATGCCTTAATGTGATCTTAGAAAAGGGATGAACGGCATGGACAAGCAGATACATTATAGTGGCTTCCCACATAAACATGTGTCCCTAGTAGACCACATCAAAGATGGCTCTTGCATTTAATACCACTTGCATTTTATTAATGCAATGGAAACTTACCATTTGGTGTGGCTCGCTACAATGTTGGATCTACCTCATTTTTGGGCCCATACCGTAGCATGATCTTAGAAAAGAGATAGACGATGTAGATAGATAGATATATTACGGTGGGACCCCACATAGATCTGGTCATACGCCTAAATCCAACCAGAGTCGGACACAATCCCCCTTCTCACTATTTGGCGTGCACTGGAGATGACTCCTGCATTAATCCAATCCACGCTCATTATTTGGTCTGATTTACCTTAGCGTTGGAATTGTCTCATCCTGTAAATGATTAGAGAAAATGGGTGAATGGTGTGAATAAATAGATACGTCATGGTGGGCCTATAGGAGCCCCCATATGTATAGATTATTGTTGCGGCAGGGTTGGAAGCTGCTTACGAACTTAGGTCGCTTTGACTAGAGCTGCACATGAGTTGAACTAAGTCGAGCTTGGTACAGCTTGGCTTGCTTCGGCCAGCAGAGAACCCCAACTTGAACTTGGCTTGGTTCAGTCATCAAGCCCATCTGTCCAGCTCCGCTTGATTTAATTGACAGCTCAAGCTAGCTCAAGCTGAATTCAAGTTCAAGCTTTCAAGTTGATTCCGAGTTCAAGTCAAGTTCGATTTCAAGCTTTCAAGTTGAATTTGAGATTCAAGTTTTCAATTCAGGTCAATTAGGGTGAAAATGAATTTAAAGGTAGGACATTTTATTGTTATATAAAATTAAGCTGTATCTGTATTTTGAGCCAAATCAAACCAAGTCAGATTTGGGCTAAGCTTTGAGCCGAGTCATGTCAGGCTCAACCCAACTTACACTCAACTTGAATTTTATCTAGCTCTCAAAAATTAGTTCAGCTCAATTTAAAACTAATTTCAAGCCGAACTGAGCTGGTTCAACTTGTTTATAGCTCTAGGTATGACAAAGATTTCAATGGTATGCATTTTGTCCCACTGTTTCATGTGGTGTGGCCATTTGAGTTGTGGATGTGCCTCAATTTCATGATGATCCGTCACTATTTCACGCAAATCGAAAATCGACACCGTCTGTATTTATGGCACCGGCTGCCTCAGAGAGACACTGTCCGTGTAATAGGGAGAATCCACATCATATCTTTCCTAGAATTCAATTTCCACCCCCATTCACGTGTTTTCCCAGGGAAACACCTTTCGCCAACACATGAAGGACTCGCGAGCACTCATGGATAGAGGTGCGCTAATTCCACACACGTGTAAAGCCATAAACATCCACACGCGGGTTCTCTTGCAAATAGAAAACACAAGTATAGGATCTGAGCTTTTCAAAAGTTTGGAAATAATGCTTATATGTTACCCCTTAAAAATCAGATAATTTAAGCCTTCAGATGGACCACGAAGTACAAAGTAAATGGACGGTTAAATGTTTTTCTCTAACCATTCATTCTTTTTATATGCTCTAGCCTCTAGCCCACCTGACATGATTTTTATGCAAGATAATAAAAGTTGTCCATTTCACCTGATTAAGAGCTCAGATCTCAGTACGAGTGTCCCATTGTGGCACATCCACCCCCATGTGGAACTAGCAAACCCTGTGCTCCACCCCAGGATATGCAGTGTACTCGAGTTTTCAGATTGCACGTGTGGAGCCCATTGATGGATCAAGTCCTAAGATTCTCCTAGTTTGGATGATCCTGGCCACCGATTCAGGGCCTTTTTCAACTTTGCATTGAAACGGCAGTAGTCGTCACTTTGAGGAGATTTTTGACGCACGTCTGCCTACGGCTGATCCGAACGACGAGACCATCGGTCTGGGTCGCCGCGAGTTTCCTGTGCACCAGGCCACAGGAAGTTCCTGTGGTCGAAAGCTGTGTGGGGTCTATGGAGATTTCCATGACTAATCTACTTCGTCCATCAGTTTATTAACTTATTACAATAAGAAAGGAATCATAAAAGTAAGGCAGATCCAAAACTCAGGTGGGACCCACCACACGAAACAGCTACGATTGTACGCCCACCATAGGAAACTTTGTCGGGGTGACAGAAGTTTTGCGTCAGAATGACGATTGTTCCTACAGTTTATCTGAGTGGTAATAACCCCTTTGAACGGTGTGGATGACAGATAAACATCACGGTCGGCTCCAGGTAGGTTTCAACGTGGACGTTTACGAGTATCACTCTTTCTAGATTGGTGAGGCCCACATGAGTTTTTGATCTGCCTGATTTCTGAATTCTTGTCTTATTGTGATCTTTATAAACTGATGGACAGAGTTGATTTGTGACGGGCATCTCTGTGGACCCCACACAGCTTCCGACCACTGGCAACTCAACTCAGCCCACACGCAGAACACGTGGTCTGCTTTCGGCTTGCACGTGTGGCCATCTGTGTTCTTCTTCGAGGTGAAATGTCCCACACACTTGCCTATTTGGCACGTTTTGTGGATGAAGGCGGAGAGATGCGTGTGTGGTACGACACCTTCTTAGGGAAGTGGATTTTCATAAAGCGCGTCTACTATACTGTAGCTAGGAAACAGGTCAGGATCCCTACCATACACGTGGCATGTACCTCAAACCTGAACCGTCCAAATAGTGGGAACCACCATGGATTAGCCGTGCACCCAAAACGAAATTGATTATACAATCCTACCTTCTGATTTAGTGGACATTTGTTTGTCTAATTTGGATCATACGCAACTTTAGATTTTACAGTTTATTAGATGTCCACTAATCGACCACTTAGACCACTACAATCCACATAAATTTTGGGTTACACTCATTCTACAATGGGTCCTACTGTTTGGGCGGTTCAGATTTGAATAACATGCCACGTGTATAGTGGATAACCTCACTGCGTATCAACTGCGAAGACAACAGGGATAAGTTCTCCCTTGAACACTTAGAATAGATTGATCTTTGTGCCATGGCTCACTCACGTTAGGCAAAACAGATGAAAATTCTCTGACCACGTCCACGTGTAGCACGTGTATATTTTTTAAAGCAGAAGGATTCCTTCTCCTCTTTTTTTTTTTTTTGCTTTTGTTTTTTTTTGTTTATTATATAGGTTGAAGGCAACATAGATTGCTATCCATGTGAATTGTGATATCCAGACTACAGTTTTTCTTATTTTCACGTGATTTTCTTTGGTTTCAGCACAAAGCTGTGACATTATTTTTCTTATTATATTCTATCTCAATTTCGGTATTTTAAATGGCACACGTCTCTGGTTACGTGCACAAGCACATACTTTTTTGTGCATGCAATTACTGCAACAGGTCAACATCCTCGACTGACTAGGGCTCACAAAACTCTTGCACGGCTGCACACCCACCGCTCCTGTGGGGTTATGATTTTAAGTGCGTGAGATATACACCGTACATTAGGTACAATATACATCTTATTATTCCTAAAAATAAGTGATTCTGGGTAAGTTGTCCACTGAATTATACATAAAATGCCTATATTCATGTGTTATAACCCACTTGAGTTCTGGAATAGAAAAGTTAAATGAATGGACCAGATGAAAAAGGGCTAATGGTGGGCATCCCATCCCAGCTGTTTCATACGTTTCGGCATACCTGAGTTTTGTCGTAGTCATTTGACTACCCAGGTAAACTAGATACATCGTGCCTGATGGACGGGTTGGATTTCATGTTAGTTCCACCTATGTGAGAATATAGTTATGCAGGAGCATGGTCATTGACTCAGCTAGACGGATCCTGCTCCCACATTTCACTGCATCAAGGGACATAACTTCAGTTGAAAATATGCCCTAAAAAAGACATAGAAGCGAAGAAAGAAAGAGACAGAATATATCAGTTCATGCAAGTGACATTGCACCATCACGTCCACATACGTACCCCACCACATTCCCACCCCAAACGTTAGGATGAAAAGGACTGGAATCCTCTATAACACCTATTATCAAACACTCAACCTACTCGAGGCCACCATATTGTATATACAAATTAAAATCGATTCCGTTCATCAGGTGCTCTCCTTACGTGGCTAAAAATCATCCAAATCTACTACCCAGGTGGGCCACAACACACAGGAAAATAGGGCAATGATGGGGTTGTGTCAAGCCAGTACGGTTTATATTTTTCATCAAAACCATTCTTCAGCTGTGATTCAAAACTATTAGCGGCCGGGTCACATTGCGTGAGCTAAAGAGTATTTTATTCAATTTTATATTGTTCTCATTGGTGGACCCATTTAGTTTTTTTTATTGAGGTGATCTTTTGTACGTACGGTTCTTAAATGACGGTTATGACTTGATAGATGGAATCGATTACATATACAACATGCATGGTGGGATCCAGAGAGCTCCCTCCCGGATATTCCCTTGAAACAGTAGGGTGTTGAGCCTTCCCACAAGGTCCCACATGTGACCATCGAGTTCGTATGAGCCGCAGCCCACTGGGACTCACGTTCTAAGTGGTCCAATGATCAGAACCGTCCATTTTGTGTCGAAAACAGAATGGAAGACTGTGACCATAACTATCTGTAGATGAATTTAGAACATAGAAAAGAAGATTTTTCAATGGTCCGCGTTCAACTCTGATAATCAGATATTAACCATCCAAGACGTTGCTTGGTGCACTTCGGCATGGTTATGATCCATCGAATCGGTCGGCTACCTCTTGAATGAGTCGTAAACGAAAAATCAACCGACTATGTTCTAACACCCATTTTTTTGGACGGGCAAGAAATAGTTGAGTAACAGTTCAGATTGATTAACACATTGGCCAATCTTATCAGCTATGGTGTTGATTCCATACGGATTGAATGTTTACAAATTTTTACGCATTACAATTTTTTTACATTGTGACCCATCAATGAATGGCCTAAAGTTGGGCGGTTCAGATTGATTAACACATTGGCCAATCTTATCATCTATGGTGTTGATTCCATTTACTAATCGGTGCCAGATGGACACTGAAACTAACATTGGTGCCATTGCACCAGAACGGTGACCGCTCCTCTTTACGACAACAAGGGCCTGTTTGGTTGCAGAATTGCACCATTGCCACTGCAGGAAATTTTTGAAAACAATCTGGTGCTCCTCGAGCAGTATAAATTGTAGTGCTTCTAGTCACATTGGGAATTGCGGAGAATCCAATCAATCAATCTGAACTGTCCATTTCATCAAACCCACTCTCTATTGCCACCGGTCAGAATCGCACTGAGGGGATCGATTCTGACCATTAGATCGATACCCTACAAAATGGATCGTCAAGATTGTGTATCTAAAATAAGCATAATGAACAATTCCATCCATCCATTTGGAGTGGCCTATCAGAGATTGCTTATGAGTTTGAAGAATCACTAGAATCAAATGATCATAAAGGATGGCCATAAAAGAGAATGCAAACTTTCGGATGGATAAGATCATGCATTCAGTATGATTTGTCGATGAAATGTAGGGAGCGGATTAGGTGAGACCATCCACTGAGTTGGGTTGGACCCCTGACTGTGGGGCTTACAGTGATGTATATGACTTAAATCCACACCATACAACCATTTTCAAAGCTCATTTTAGCGCATGATCCCAAAATAACCATGCCCAAATCTTAGGTGGACTACACTACAGGAAATAAACTTGATTGAATCCCTGCCATTAAAAACTTCATGAGTCCAGAATGTTTATTTTCCTTCCAAACTGTTGATAAGGTCACGAAGACCTACATGAAGAGACCACACAAATATCATCTTGATCCAAAGCTTATAAGATTTGGATCTGCTTCATTTTTTGGATCATGCCCTAAAATGAGTTTTCAATACCGATGGACCGCGTCGATGTAGTCACATATATCAAGGTGGCCCTCACACTCAAGGCCCCCACGCACCTCGGCTCCACCGAAGTCACGCCCTGAAATGTGTTGTCTATGAAATGCCAACTTTCGGATGGTCCACTTGTGATTTAGGTCTGCATCATTTTTGCACTTTCGCCCTAAAATGAGCTGGCAGAAATGAGTGGACGGCGTTGATAAAACACATACATCGCAGTGGGCCCCACAGAGCTTGTGCCAACTCGTGCCACAGGGATGTCCCTGTAGCAGGTGCTGCAAGCAATTCGCTTTCCTCACGTACTGTACATGTGGCATAAGTTCAATCCAATGAAAACCGTACAAAATAAAAGGGCCCTTTACAGATCATACCCGTAAGTTCGCACTAACTGAATGCTATCAAACGAACGGTTAAAAATGAAATGGCCAGCAGTCCAAAATCAATAAGCGAAACCGCATGGTTAAGATCTCTCAATAAGTTTGAACTTTGGGATATCTACCATCCACTATAGAGCCTACAACTCAGGCAGTCTAGCTTGACATGTATGCTGAGCGCACGGTGTGAAAAATGGTGGTGAACTATCAACGAATTTCAGACCTTGTTGTCTGTTTGAAGTTATAATGGCATGACGAAGGTTATGGCCCTGCCACATGGTTGAGAGAAGATGACCTGTGTTGTTTCTATAATACAGGATTTGTGGGATGAGTGGATCCAGGAGAACTCAAAAAGGCACTTAGCCTTTTAATCCTCAAAAAAGGTGGATTAAGAGAATCTTGGGACCCCGAATGTCCCTGGGCCCAACAGAGTACATTTTCATCAATTGTTGATAAGGTCCTAAGGGCACAAAATTATTTTCCAAGTTTTGCATGTCCATCCCATTTTTCTTGTTTTGTCACTTTAGATGTGGATTGCTTATTTTTGTATCTTGACTTAAATGATTTAAAAATAGAATATTTAAAATCGCGGCTTCAGTGGGCGTGGGATTAAAATTTGTCATTCCTCTGTTTATTCTTCTTTGCTGCCAAACAGAAATCTGGTGATAGTGGAACGATGAGATCTTGGAATCACTTTCTCACTTCTCCTCAAATCATTGCAAGGGCCTTAGTGACTGTTTATACATACGTTGTGGGATGTCAGCTCAACGACATTACCAGCTTAATTCCAATTCATGCAGTTTGTCTTTCCACCTTTAGATCTTCCCATTGAGGATCTATTTCAGGTTTAGCTGTTTGCTTCTTCGCTTGGGTATTGAATGATAGCTACTACTGTTCCAGATTCTGCAATCTCTTCCATGAGTTTGGATCAGGTTAAAAGATTTGACGACTCAGACGGACTCGCTGACTCCTGAGTTGAGTCACGACTCACCTGAATCAGGAGTGAATCTTCCTAGTGACTTGGATCTCGAACTCGATGGAGTCCAACTGAGTCTTGAGTTATCTATGGACGGTTTACATTTGTTGGACCATCCACCGTCTCGAGTAAGACGATGAGGCATGGATAAGATGAGAGAGGCAAGAGCAGACTTTTATACTAGTGCAGGGCTTGCAATCGGTCTTATCACTGAATGTGTCAGTCGTTGAAAGTAGGACTCATTGTCAGCAGATCCAAACATTTATGGAAGTAGACTACCCATTTTACATGAGCAGCCGATGAATTAGATCATATATTGAACGGCTAGGATTTTTCAGTCCGTAATATTTTGGAGCAGGCTCTCGGGCCAGCTTTCTGATCACCTAGCCATGTGTCCAGCTCGAGACTAGTGGGTGTATCAAGACTATGTTCACATTCTAATGCACCATAATCCTACAATTTACCCTTAGACGTATTGCGTAGTATTCCGGCAGCCAATTGCATGGCAATCTCTGCATTTTCAGTTTGTACAAATGGGAAACATTGTTTGGTGATGAAAACAGTTGATATTATGAATCGTATTGTAAATGATGTTAAACAATCTCTTTGATGGAAAAATCTAATGCCTCTCAACTTACTCTCAACAAAATAACGGTCAAGAAAGAAAATAAAACAGGCTCTCATTTCTTGCAATTCATTCCAAACATGTAGCCACATGTGTAATGAATGGTCTAATTTCAATTATTTATGTGCGGTATGTATGTGCCGGACATGCTAGAGTGGTATTCTACTCGAATCAAATTGAATGCGTTTTGACCTCAGGTGGTGAGATAGATCGCTTAAGACATGCTTTGTGAAGATTGATCGTCTATTTAGCAATCAATTGACAAGGTGATCTGAAGATTTGCGAGCCTTGAAGACAAAAACTCCTGCTACAAAAATAATGACCTAGTTGCATTTCTTAACAAAAGCAATATAAAGAAAGAAGATATGCAATTGAAAGTTACATGCCAATTTTATTAATTTAGATGTAGATTTAATACAATTGGTAAATAAAATAAAGAAAGTAAAATAAATTAATGACAACAGCTAAAGATGGAAAAATGGCTGTAGTGTTGATGGTCTTCCGAACGTAAATGATCTTGAGACGGTCATGAAAAATTCAACGGCCATGACGTTGGTAAGTGATGGGGTTTTCCTCCTCAAGAGTGAGGAGAGATATGCTTTGACGGGGTTGATCGACCACCTTGGTCAGCAACCGATAAAAATTAAAAATTCACAGTGAACTCTCTCGACATTTTTGGGCCTTTTTGGGTGATCGAACTTGTGGTCGTTAGGCAACCAATGAGCGGTTGAGCGATGTCGATTGACTGTCTATTTGCACTATTTAGAGTGTTTTTGCACAATTTGTTTCTAATATGGGCTTAAGTGATACATACACACTTTGTTTAGAGAATTAGGGTTAACCTAAGACGTTTTAGAGAATGATTGAGAGAGAGAGTGAGAGGGAGAGTCAAAAGAAAGAGAGGAGTCTAGATTAGAGAGAGAGAGAAGTACAAATTCGAGAAGATTATCCATGTTGTTAGCCTTAGTTTGTAACCTCTTCAAGGACGGTTTCTAAGGATTTATCAATCCTTGGTGGTGAGATCTCTTCATTAGTACTTATTCTCTTTTATTAATCCACCCTAGAGGTAAAGATATTGATCCGAGTGTTGAGATTATAAACTCGTGATCGCTGTCTTCATTTTAGATAGTAGATTTATTGATTGGACGAGGATCCCTTGGTTTTAACCTCTATTACTAGAGGGTTTTTACGTACAAATGGTTGTGCGGTGTGTGAAAATTATGATTGTGTATTTTTTATTATTTGATATTGTTTTACATAATTCATATATCCCAAAATTTTGTGTGTTGGGGATTGCTAGATTCAATGAATTGTGCATCCTTCCCCAACTATAAGAAGGATGCGACCATAGAATCACTAAGTATGGGCTTATTAGCTTGAGGGATTTAATAATGAGGTCATAGATATGTAACCTAAACTAAGTTGACTTGCTGTAGCGATGCGCTAAACAGAAACAGAAAACGAAACTAAAACTAAGTTCATTGATCTGAACTTGCTGCAGCATAGTGATAGATAGAAGTGAAGATGTTTAAATTAGGCTAATTTGAGCTAAAGTGTTTACGAGGGATGAAAGATGGGCAATGTTAAGCTAAAAAAAAGTTGTGTTGATTAGTTTAGTGTCAAGCCCCGAGCTCTTCATTTGGGGTTTCTCTTATAGATATGGAGAAAAATTCCTTAGCTATCGTAGTTAGTATTTCGATCAGTTAGCAGCCTTGCCCAAAGCTTCCTACTCTCGATACTTCCGCTTCTTGGTCATTAGGAACGTTACTTGTGCTCTCCAAATGTTTTGTATAAGTGTGCTTTATGTTTGCTTCCCATGCATCGCAAAGAGGACAAGTGCCTTAAGGTCTATGGCGTGTGTATATTCTTAAGTGCCTGGCTTTCCTAGTTGGGCACATATCTACCAAAGATAGGTGTTTAGGATTTTGGCAATCTTCATTCCTGCTGGCAGTAACTTCTCCCCCGTTGGGCCTGTTTGATTTGTTGAAGTCATGATAAATATATAGGCAAACCTGTAATTATGATTTCCCTAGGACCGCATCAATTCCAAAGCTATGATTTGATTGTGCTTTTACAGAGGACACCACAAAATTTTATGGGTCCCACCGTATATTATGTCACAAATCCACACCATCCATTCATCATGTCACTTAAATTTATAGTATAATCTAAAAACTAAGGCATATCCAAAGCTCAATTGGACCATACGGAATGAAAAAAGAAAATAAACACCTATCGTTGAAATCTTCTTGGAATTACTCTTTTGTTTGGTGTGGACTCCTTGAGTATTGGGCCTGTCTCATTTTTCAGCTAAAGCTTAAAAACGTTATGTTAAAACTTTTGGACCGAGTGGATATATTATATACATTACGGTGGGGCCCACAAATTTTAACTACCATTTTGGACCGGTTTTCATAAAAGCCAATCCATCCTATCAAAACGTTGTTCTAATTCTCGGGAGTAGGACCAATTGCTTCAACATTTTGGAACGCTAAACAAGGACGGTCCAAACTGAAAGCTAGTATGATCACCCTATGGTCCGAGTACCCATGTGGCGTGTGTGCGCGTGTGTCAAAAAAAAAAGAAAAAAAAAAAAAGATGTTTGATATCTCAGGAATTGGATCCTAAGTGCAAACGACCTTGATATCCCTTTGCTAGAAGTCCCTAGAAAATCGGCTAGAAAAGGCTCATTAAAGCCCTGACGTAGAACATGCATAATCCTAACGTCATAAATAAATCAAATGAATAGAGAGGTATTAAACGGACCTCATGCATGAGGATGTGAATATCTCACCTAGTGTCCTTTAGGCTTTAGGTACAAATAGGGCCCATGTTCTGGTGATCTATACCATTGATTCGAAAGTCCCCAACCTGGATGAGATGATGTCCCAAAATCATCCAAATTTTGGTTTTTTTTCTCCGTAACAACGTTACCGTGTTGTTTTTCTTGTAACCTTCTATTTATAAGCCATTAATACATGACTCACGATCTTCAGATCTGGGATACTTTTGTGGCATGCCACATCCAGATTGCCACACATCAAAACAACGGTCTCGATCACTAGAAAGTGGGCTCCACCTTTACAGACTCCATCAGGACACCATTCACATCTCTACAAACCTGCAATTGCACGAGCAGGCAAGTAGCCGTTTCAAGTGGGTTTGAGCGTCAGCGTCAACCTCTTTGGTGGGGACATGGGCTTGAAGAATTGAGTGTCATGTCAGCAACGTCCATGTCTTCCCACTTTCACATCCATTACTATTAAAAGGCATCCCATGTATGAGTACACATACACAAAAATACAAGTGCCTATGATCTGCACCAATGAATTGGATGGTCCGTAAGATGTTTTCAGAGATTGAAGCTCTTGATCCGTAGTTCATGGTTTTAAATTGCAAATGGACGGTCGGATTGACTCGTTGCATTGAGGGCCAGCGTTAGTGCACATCGCGTGCACTGACAAACCCGATTTTCTAAATGTGCGTCGAGATTCACGTCGGCTATAGCATGGATGTTTGAATGAACGGGCTCTTATGGACACTGTATGTTGGGATTTGGACGCCTCCACTCTTCACGCATGATGACCACCAACCGGTCGGCCGACTAGTCGGTCACGTTGGAGATAAAGACAGCACGTATCTGGAGCCTTTTTGGGCCATCCGACTGGTTGGCCGACCGGTCGGTGGAGGGGGACGACCGGTCGGGCAGTTTCCTTTTTGGATTTGGTTTCTTGCGCGGTTTTGCACAAGGAGTTTCTAATTCCGGTTTTCTCCTATTTAAGGATATGTAATCAAATATTAGGGTTGCTACCAGTGGCCGCCAATGAGCCAAGGGGTTGAGAGGGTTCTAAGGTGAGAGAAAGAACTAGGGAGGAAGCTTGGAGTTCTCTGGGTTGAGGGAAAGGAATGGGTTTGTCCTCCTCATGTGAGAATTAGCGTCGGGTAGCTTGGGATTTCTCTTTTGGGCTGGGATCCAGGGTATTTTCTTTTGTAATTTCTTGTAACTTCTGATTCATAGTGGATTGGTGTCGCTTTGTGCCCTGGTTTTTTACACTTAAGAGGTTTTTCCATGTAAAAATCGATTTACCTTCTTGTGTGTGATGATTTGCTTGTTGATTGCCATTGTGGTGTGTTCCTCGCCTGCTTTGATTGCTTTCGCTGCGAGACTCCTAACTCCAACAAGTGGTATCAGAGCTAAAAGTTGGGAAGGAGGCAGAGAGAATCTGAGGCGAGACATCAATAGCATCTTCTGGCATGAGATTCATTGTGGAGAAGGATTCCGTGAAAGAAAAACATGGAAAGTGATTGACATCTATGAAAGAAGTAGAGTTGAAGAAGGTGGGATCGGTATGCCAATATCTTAATCAAATTTGTCGACTGCGATCGGGTTTGATCGGGAGCACTATTCATGGTGGAGCTGTGGGATTGGCAGCGGAATCCACGATTGCTTGTGTGTGGCATGCGCAATGGCCACATGAGCGAGCGTGTGATGAAGGTGCAAGTTTGAAGTCGATGAGGCATGAGAAGTGGTAGAGCTATGATGACGACGAAGTAGAGATGAAGATGGTGCGTGGCGAGGTGTTGCATAAAGATTAGAGTCGTGGTGGAGTTTGTTGGGATTAGACGCCTCTACTCTTCACGCACGAAGACCACCGACCAGTCGGTCACGTTGGAGATGAAGACAGCACATATCTGGAGCCTTTTTGGGCCATCCGACTGGTCGGTGGAGGGGTCCGACCGGTCGGGCAGTTTCCTTTTTCGACTTGGTTTCTTGCACGGTTTTGCACAAGGAGTTTCTAATTTCAGTTTTCTCCTATTTAAGGAGATGTAATCCGATATTAGGGTTGCTGCCAATGGCCGCCAATGAGCCAAGGGATTGAGAGGGTTCTAGGGTGAGAGAAAGAGCTAGGGAGGAAGCTTGGAATTCTCTGGGTTGAGGGAAAGGAATGGGTTTGTCCTCCTCATGTGAGAATTAGCTTCGGGTAGCTTGGGATTTCTCTTTTGGGCTGTGATCCAGGGTATTTTCTTCTGTAATCTCTTGTAACTTCTGATTCATAGTGGATTGGTGTCGCTTTGTGCCGTGGTTTTTTACCCCTGAGGGGTTTTTCCACGTAAAAATCAGTTTGCCTTATTGTGTGTGGTGATTTGCTTGTTGATTGCCATTGTAGTGTGTTCCTCGCATTCTTTGATTGCTTCCGCTGCGGGGGCTCCTAACCCCAACATTGTACATACGAACAGTCCTTGGCCGCCAGAGCTTCTTTGAGACCCTGCAGGCATGCACAGATGATGATTGTGACCATAAGTAATAACTTGGCGTGTATTTGGGACATGTGTGTTAGAATCAGACACTTCAAATATTCTGCAACTGGGGTCACCGTCGACCGATCATTTTTTTTTTACCCCATATCAGCAAGGTCTCTAATCGGTTTTTGGGCATTGACAACTGGTGTTCGCGGGTTTTCTTGTACAAGTCCGTCTCTTCCGCGGTTTGGCGCAGGAGGTTTCTAATTTCGATTTTATGCTAGTAAAAGGGATGTAATACGAGTTTAGAAATTGGGGCTAAGAGAAAAAACTTAGGGTTCTCTGAGATGAAAAAAATGATGATGCTTGTCCTTTTCACGAGAGAATAAGCTTTGGATAGCTTGGGATTTCTATTGTGAGGTTGGTATTTGAGTTTTGTTTATTTTATCTCTTGTAACTTTTGATATCACAGTGGACTGTTCACTTTATGCTATAGTTTTTACTCACGATGGAATTATTCTACGTTAAATTCATATTGTTTTCTTGTGTGTGTGTTTGATTGTTGCTTGTATGAATGTCATGGTGGTTTGCTCAGTTGATTCGCTTCCGCTACATATAATGCAGAAGAAAGAAGAATTATATATTTTTATTCATTATACATTTTTATAATGCAGAGGAAAGAAGAAATCATTCTAAATTCTCTGAAATTTTATGGCATCAGAGCTGTCTGATATAGGTCATTAATTAAACGGATTAGATTAATCTGATCACTGCCTAATCAAGCCCTCGATCTTTGGGGCCATTGTCGCAAATATCAGTTGATCTACGACTGTAGTCAGTCGTCTGCGTCATTGCACGCAGCCTTGGCCATCCCCAATAATAATTAAAAAAAAACCCAATCCCCACCGCTATTGATTCGTCACTTGCAACCAGCCATTATAGTGTCTGCCATCACCGTCCATCAGCATCCCAAACCTCATTCGTCACCATCACGTCCGCCCACTAAGATCGACCCTAAACCTCTGTCGAACCAAGACTCCTGCAGACCACCTTACACTTTTTATCATATTTGCTTATATATTTATCATTTCCGAATATTTTTACTCATTATAAATTAATGGAATGTGGGAAGAAGAAATCATCCTAAATTCTTTGAAATTTCAATCCACACCATCCATTAGGTGAGCCACCTTATGTTTGGTCTTCAATCAGGAAAATCACAATGATCCAAAACTTAGGTCGACCTCACTATAGGAAACTATGTCAAATCGTGCCTAAAACCTGTGGCCCACTTGAGATTCAGAACAGTGTCCCTTCATCTCAATGATTCACGTCAGGTGAATGGATTGGATTGCATATATAAACCACGGTGGGCCCACAACTAATGGTGGGCATCCCACCTGATTCTTCCCTAAAGTGTAGCCTACCTGACTTTTGGACTGCCCTAATTTTTAATTTTTAGGCAGAGGGTCAACATGAGGCAGAAACCTCAATAAGGGTGGAAATGGGTCCTGCTCGGGTCTAGGTTAGTTCTTGATTGCACTTGATTGATGACCGCATCTAAATTTCAGGCCCAGACCCAATCCATTAGCATGCCGTAAGGTCTACATCAGCTTCCCAAGCTCAAATAAGTAGGGTCTTTCGGGTCTAGGCAATTAGGATCCTGTCAAGGCTCATTAATGAATGATCCGGTATAAGTCGGGGTTGGTCTAATGTCGTTTCCATGTTAGTATAACCTACTGGTTGGATCTGAGAGCACCCGTAGTTTGCTTAGGTGGACCAACGAACAGTCACATAGACAGCCTGCCGCGTCCAGTCCAATTGGATTATCCCTCACACCAACATTCATCCCCGAAGCATGAGGAAAGACAAACATCATTATCATCTAAGCACTATCCCAACTGATTGTCACAGGCTACGCTAATTATTTCCGCCATTTTCATCTATTAAGGACCATTTTCTCAGTTAAATCATAGGCGATCAAATCTATTTTCACCATCTCCATGTGTTCTCTTCGGCATTTCATTTCCCATTTTATAGCCTTCAATTTAAAAACCGACTCACTCCTTATAATGGGTGCAGTTCTCATTCTCCAGTATAGATAGCCAAATCATTTAAGAGCCTATTTGAAAATTTTTACTTAATGTGGAATTCAAAATACTCTATATTTAGTATTGTTTGTTAACATAGAATTTAAAAAGTGATAGAGGTTTGGCTTAATAGTGAAATGCAGAATGCGCTTAACAGATTTTGAAAATTTAAAAATAAAATATTAAAATTAAAATTAAAACTTTCTAGATTGCCCCAACAGCTTAGAAGATTGCATAATACACAACTCAACTTTTAATGTGTGGAACTCTCTAAGGCCCACCATGATTTATGTGTTAGATCCACACCGTCCATCAACGTTTTGAGGTCTTTCTACTTCAATTCGTCTTGTTACTTATTAGGACTAGTAAATTTCCTCAAATCCTTCTCTCCTCTTACCATTCATCCATCTGACATACTCTATGAACGTGTTATCCTACTAATAAGGTAGGCATGCGATCAAACCTAGTCATCATTTCAGCTACGCTTATTCTACGAATGTGTTTATCAATACTAAAACGGTAAGCATGCGATCATGAAACGAAAGATTATAGTCCTCATCAGCAAAAGATTCCATGTTTATGGGCCCACTGTTTGGACATCCAAACATGTCACCTGACAAGAACTCGGATGGGAGAAGCCACACAGCTCACAATCCAAGTTGTGCCCTTTTGTCCATTCATTGTTTGCTGTTGCGTTGTAGTCCGAGTATTGAAGGGCTCGGATCTTCCACTTTGGGAGAATCCCTTGGTGATCCCCACCTGTAGTGGGGCACATAATATCAACACTTTGGATCACAAATTGGACGCGGATTGCGTACTGAGTAAACTCTGTGGGGCCCACCATGATGTGTCTTATCCACACTGTCCATCCATTTTTACCAGCCCATTTTAGGGTGTGAGCCCAAAATTGAAGCACATATAAAGCTCAAGTGGACCACACCACAGGAAATAGTGTGAATTGAATGCCAACTGTCGAAATTTTCTTGGGGCCCACAGAAGTTTTGGATCAAGCCGATATTTGTAGTTTTCCTTCATCCATGTCTATGTGACCTTATGAACAGGTTGGATGACCAATAAACATCACTTGGGCCCTATGTAGGTTTTTACTATGGATGTCATTATCCCCACTGTTTCCTGTGGTGCGGTCCACTTAAGCTTTGGATATGCTTCAATTTTGGGCTCACGCCTTAAATGAGTTGGTAAAACGGATGGACGGCGTGGATATATAAGACACATACATCAAGGTGGGCCTTATAGAGTTCGCTCAGTACGATATAGCGTACTTACTCAATACACAATCCGTGTCTTCCTCCGCTTGTGCCAAATTTCTCCTCAAGTCATGCCTTAGTTTCCTCGAACGGATATTTTCCAATCCACTCAATCAAAGCGGGTTGAAAGGTTATAGAGAGACGGAAGTAGTTGCTACATCAATGTCTTAGCTTTGAAAAACGATGTAAATTGCTTTTGAATTGATTGATGAAAGGATGGCCTTCAACAGCTTCTCATGTCTCCACTATGATCAAAGAAAGGTCATTGGAACCAAGGCTCCAAAAAGACAAGGGGAAGGACCAAAAGACGTAGACCGAGAAAGAAAATATTGGTAGGCATGATTTAGCTGAGGATATGGTCCGATATGGAGTGGAATGGCAGAACACGGTTCGTGTAGCTGAGCCACTTAGTTGAGGTAAGGACCTAGACGACGACGATGATGATTGTAATCAGAGCCAACCACCCAAAAGTCTCTTCTTCTGTGGTCCCGACGCAACTTTCCTGTCCACTTCATTAGCTCATCTCAAGGTATGATTCCAAAAATGAGGCAGATCAAAACTCTTCAGTGGGTCATATCACAGGAAACAGTGAATATGAAAATGGCCATTGCTAAAACCCTCATGAGGTACACCATGATGTTTATATACCATCTAAACTGTTCGTAAAGTGATTCCATCTGGTATGAAGGAGGTTGATTACAAAAATAAACCTAATTCAAAACTTTTGTAGCTCCTAAGAAGGTTTCAGTGCTGCATGGTGTGGCTTACTTGAGTTATGTATCTATCATTTTTGGGCTCATAGCCAAAAAAAAAAATAGGTGGATGGAGTGGATAAATACAGACATAATGGTAGGCACCATAGAGCTTAGGGTTGCAAGGGATTCTTGTAACCTTGGGTTTCTGGCAAAGTTCCGTCCAGGTAACATCCTGGCACAATATTTTTTTTTTTTTTTTTTTTTTTGCCTTCTTATTTTGTAAGGGACAAGATACATTGATGGAAGGACCCACAAAAGGATGGGGGAAGACGATCCCCAGTTGGCAAATATGGGGCAGTTCAGTCCCCTTGCTGTATGCTAAATCCCTGACCTTCTGTTAAATAGATGGAGTGGATATAACAGTCATCATGCAAGGCCACAATGTTAAGGTTGCAAGGGATTCTTGGGGCGCGGATTGCCTGCGAAAGTGCCCAACGAATCTGGATGGGGCCCACCGTGAGGTTTGTGAGAAATCTACACCGTCCAACCGTTTTGTGAGATCATTTTAGGCGTTGCGGACGCGGTTTGAGTGGATACCCGGATCCATTGAGGTCAGTGGATCCCCAACTGTGGGGCCACTATGATGTATGTACATTACATCTACACCGTCCATGCATTTTGAAAGCTCATTTTAAGGCATATCCCAAATCACCTCTTAGGTGGACCATACCACATGAAATAGCAGTGATTGAATCCACACCATTAAAAACTTCATGGGGGCCACTGGAATGTTTATTTTCCATCCAATGTTGAAAAGGTCACAAACACCTGAATGAAGATGCTAAACAAAGATCAGCTTGACCCAAAACTTTTGTGGCCCACCAGAAGCTTTTAATGGTTGAGTACCTTTATTTACTGTATTATAATCCACCTTAGATTTGGATCTACTTCATTTTTTGAATCATACTCTGAAATTAGTTTTCATAGACGGACACATCACACAGCGGACGGCACGGTAAGGGATCCACCCACCTCGGTGGATCCGGGGATCCAGCGAAGCCGCGCCCGCAATCCGCGCCCGGTTGGACTGTTGTAACCTTGGTTACAGGCAAGTCACCTCCAGGTCACATCATGACACAATCCTCTTTTTTCTTCTTCTTGTTTTGAACGAACAAGATACATCAGGGCATGAGCCCAACAATGAGGCATATTCAAAGCTCAAAGTAGACTCCACCACAGAAAGCAGCAGGACAGCCAGCTACGCCTACCATTGACACCTTCCTAAGCCCCACCATGATGTTTATTTGGGATCCAACCTGTTAATAAGTTAACAGGTACATGGACGAAGGGAGAACACAATCGAAATCTTCTGTGGCCTCCAATAAGTTTTCAATAGTAGGCATTCAATCCCCACTGTTTTCTTTGGTGGGGTCCACTTGAGATTTGGATCTGCCTCATTCTTTGGATCATGCCCTAAGAGGATCTATCCAAATGGATGGACAGTATGGATACAACACATACATCATGGTAGGGCCCACAGAACTTGGTGACGTCACTTCAGCAGCGGAGACGGCTACTGACGCTGTGAGTAGCTAATCCGCGTCCTGAATCCATGACCTCTACCATCAATGCCCAACAATCAGTAGCATAAAAAACAAAGATGCTTAGCAGACAAATCAGGGGAAGCGGATTGGCTGGTGCACCCTACACCAGCGAGGTTGCTGGTGCAGTGACGTCATCAAGTTCTGTGGGTCCCACCATGAGGTACTTGTTATATCCAAACAGTCCGGCCATGTTTTGGGATCATTCTAAGGCTTGAAAAAAAAAATCAGACAGATCCAAGGATCCAATGGACCACACTGCAGAAAGCAGTGGGAGATTGAACGTATACCATTGAAACATTTTTGGAGATCCCAGAAGTTTTGGATCAGTTGTGACCTTATGAACAGTTTGGATGACAAATAAACATCATGGTGGACCCTGGGTATGTTTTAACAGTAAGAATCATTGTTCCCACTGTCTTTATTGGTGTGGTCTACTTGAGTTTTTGATATGACTCATTTTATGTATCATGCACTAAAATGATCTCGCGAAATGGATGGACGGTTTGGATGTACTAAATACATCATTGTGGGGTCCACAGAGCCTTAATCTTCTTTGAACCATTCGTACAAACACGGTGCTCGAGGACTGCACTCTCGCTCTGCGTCCGCCACGTCCCTGCACCAGCAACGTAGCTGGTGTAGGGTGCACCAGCCAATCCGCTTCCCAAATCAGGCCTCTGAATTCTCTGTGCTGGTTAGGAGAAAAGCCAGTCTCCACAGCTCAAACGAACACCAACCTCTAAAATGGGACCAGCGTCCTGTAACCATCCCATCATGGATCAGATGGTCATGGAGACTCCCACAGCATAAACCATAGGAAAAATAAAAATCAAGATTTAAGGAGTGATCTATTGCTCGAGTATTTTCGCCATCACTGTCCAAGGTTAGCTGGCTGGTATATATGGGTCACACCACAAAATAGCCATAAAACCAATCAACAAAAACTTCGATAACATCCACAAAAACTAACCCCGAACGCATCTGCTATCATCATACTAATCTAGAGAAGCATGCAATTCATTCCACGCATGGCAGAATATTGGCATATGAAAACAAGTCCTGAAACTGGTTTACATAACTTCACAGATCTGGTAAACACTAATTTATATCCAGCAGCCGACAAGGCCACAATGGTTTCGGATGCGGATTGCGTCCGACCAGATCTCTGTGTGGGGGGCCACCGTGATGTATTTGTTTATCCATGCTGTCTATCCCTTTTTTAAGACCATGTTAAGGCATGGACTCAAAATTGAGGCAGATCCAACACTTTCGTGGACCACACTAAAGATAACTCTTGCATTTAATGCAACCAAGCTTACTATTTGGTGTGGTCCATTACAGCGTTGGATCTGCCTTAATTTTGGACCCATGCCTTAGAAACATTTTAGAAAAGGGATTAACAGCTTAGATAAACAGATACATCACAGTGGGCCCCCACACAGATCTGGTCAGACGCATCCTGACAATGGGCCGTCTTGACAGTCATGAATAGTGAGTCGAGCATTTATGAGGTACCCAAATGCATTCCACCTCAAGTGGCCACCTCCCTGAATGCACTGAACCATGTACTGCTTGCATGATCAACGGATCCAAGTCCAAATTAGGAGGATGAAATCTTTATCCTCCCAGAATTAGCGTGTGCAGTATGTGCATAATTGTCCCAACTGCTCCCTGATGGGTCACAAAAGGATCTTAGCCAGAAAACCACAAGGATCGGATGATGGAATCAGCAGCAGTCAAAAGAGTGACCTAATAAAAAATGATCAAATTCATGCTTATTTTCAAACTCTCCAAAGCATTTCGTTGATTATTATGTCCTTCTGCTTTGTTTGCCTAGGTTTCCACAATGAGCATCATTCCCTCCTCTGTTTGCCTACGTATCCACCATAAGCCTCATTTCCGTTTGAATCTCATCAGTAACATTAGCCTATGCATCCTAAGGCATGCCAAGAAGGCGACCTAAACACGAATAAGAAAATCTATACAACAATCCCCCTGAGGTTAAGAATCCCATTCTACGACTAAAGCTAGGGTCTTGAAGGATATGGCACCAGTAGGTTTGGAGATATTGTTGAAACATCTTGCATTCCTTTCTTCCCACAAGGCCCACCAAACCACAAATAATGCCATCTTCCACCGTCTAGCATTGTCCTTTCCAATGCCTACTCCTTGCTAGGCCAAAAGCAAGGTCTCCACCGAATCTGGAATAGCCCAACCTGGAAACAAGAGAAAATATCTGCCCATACTGACCCTATGACAAGGCAATGAAAAGATGATCAACCGATTCCTCGTCCAACATGCATAAAATGTAAATAGTGGGCAACAAGATGCTCCTCTTGCAAAGGTTGTCAATGGTTAGAACTTCGTTTCTCCCTACAAGCCAACCGAACACCATGAACTTAGGAGGGGCAATGTCAAATGACTCACAATCGAACCCTCGACCATAAACCACCCAGAACTTCCTACCTTCCAGAAATGCTTATAGTCTTCCTCAGGGGAAGGGGCCAAAAGGGAAATCCGCTCTAGGAGTCTAGCTAAGTTAGATATTTCTTCGTCTTGAAGATGCCTCCTAGGATGGAAATTCCACGGAATCTCCACTTGGGAATAGCACTCCCCCACCAAAGCTAAAGGGTTCAACGCCAACCAGTATAGCCTCGGGAATTCAAGCTTCAAGGGAGTCTCTCCAACCCAAGCATCTTCCCAAAACCTAATTCTGAGGCCGTTTTCCAAGGGGAGAGCCACTCCCCTTATATAATCCTCTTTCACAGATAGCACACCTTTCCATAAGGTCAATGCCCTATACATAGAGGAGTCCCTAGTCCACCAATCCCCTCCGAGCACCCATACTTTCTATTTATAATTTTCTTCCATCCTAAGGTGTTGTTAAGATCTTATCAACGTCCATGAATGATAGACCATGGATTGAACTGCCGGACCGGAAAATTCAGGTCCCATCCTATATCTTTCTATTGGCCAAAGTAACGAGCCAGAGACACGCGGACTCGAACCATTGACATCTGCCACAGGGTAAACCACCACCTCCTAATCATGTAATACAAGGCCATACAGAATCATCACAGGTATTTCTACTGATTTTTGCATACCATGTTTTCCAATGGTTGTAATAGTTTCCCACATGTAGGGTAGAGAAACAGGGGAACAAAAATTGCACATGTGAGGACGCAAATCCATGCACATCTGATATGTCCAGATGTACAGGGATCCATCGGGCACCATTTGATGGTGACCCCCACCATAATTAGGTTGCAATCCATGCATACAGAAGCTCAACATCGGTAAATGCTGCCCCCACACCACGAGGGCAACAAGGTGATACTAATTATTCTTAACATAACGTCAGATAACAATTTGAGTTTACCATGGGCTTACATAACACATCATTCCAAGTGACAGCAATCTGTAGGCCTAGAACTCGAGCAGGCTTCATCTAAATAAAATCCACACCCTTGAAAAAGTGACCATATACTCATTTCTGTCCCATGCATGCAAACGATACAAAGAAAGGTAGCAGCCATGAAAACCAACTTCCAATCAAGTGAATGTGCATGTCAAAACTACCTACCTCAACCAGAAATAAACTGGCACCAGCATACTCTCTTTATCTTTGCTGCTGCTACCTGGGTCCTCCAAATTTGCCCATCATCTTTGAAATGATAGGGGCCACCTTAGGATTTGATTGGTGCTTTGCAAAATTGGCAGGGTTCTTCATCACTGCAGCACCAGGAAGCAAAAACAGAATAATAAGTTCCATGTGCTCATTGAAGATTTTCGTCTCTTTTAAATCTATGAATTGTAGAACTTTCAAAGCAAGTACTTGATTTTTATATAACACTTGAAGAATAATTAAAAAAATCAATAAAATATGGGAATTGTAAGCATAAGAGACTTTTGATCATGATGATATGACAATGTGATAGTGACAGACATTTTACACTCCTTCAACAAGAGAATTGGCTAGAACATTTATGGAGGCAAATCCCAATCTCATAGATTATGTAAGTTAATCATCAATAAATCAGGGTACTCTTGCTATTTCTTTTTTATTTTTACTTTTGATGAATAGCAGGTTACTCTTTATGCCCACGATCCGACATATTTGTTAAACATACGTACCCAACCAAATCATTGGTCCTAAGAAAATAAATAAGCAGACAAATCATCGAGTTTCAAAGAAACAGGCACCATAATCAAGCATGCATATTGTCTTCTCAACCTTTACTACTGTTTATAAAGCTAGGTATCTTACCACTCAGGGGAGCCTGCCCTAAATGTGACACATGCAACCTTTGTTGAATCGGTAGATTCACCAGAAATAGAATAAAAACAATATATCTAAGGGAGAACCATGGGCCTGGCCCCACCCCACCTTTTATCATCACAAAGAAGAGATACCAGATTTTGGTTCCTTCGCTTCGTATCTTCAGGGACGATTGAATCAAGTTGGCTAAGAAGTTTCAAACTTTCTATTACATATCCGTTGCAACCACTATTTGGGTGTTTCTGCTTGAGCCATTCAAGATGAAATTCTCATATGCAGTTCTCAGAGGGGGGGTCTCTTTGGTTTACCTATCTCAATAAAGTATATGATTGGTTCAAGGAGCACCTCGAGCCACCCCACCATTTTTCTCTTTCTTCCACATTCATCACAATCCAAAATATGGTTTACGGCCAAATGGGTGATCAAACCCCTCGATAGAAACATCATAAACATAACGCACAATCAGACCATCCACATACATGATGCAGCCATTCAACATCCTATGATTGCACTAGGAAGTATCTGTTTCAAAACGTTTTCAAGTATAAAACGGAAGTAGGAGTGGGAGTCCAAACGGCGATTCAAAGTGCAAATGGTACCCATAGTTATCAAAATCCTATGATTTAAGATTTAAATTGAATCTTAGGCAAAACGGTTTGAATCCCTTTTTTAGATGAATCCTACGATTCTGTGATTTGAACCCTACAATTTACAATTCAAATCCCAATTTATGTAGTTCAAAGTGCAAGTGGTACCCATAGTTATCAAAATTCAATGATTTAAGATTCAAGTCAAATCTTTGGCAAAAGGATTTGAATCCCTTTTTAGATGAATCCTACGATTCTGTAATTTGAACCCTACAATTTACAATTCAAATCCCAATTTATGTGGTTCAAAGTGCAAGTGGTACCCATAGTTATCAAAATCCAATGATTTAAGATTTAAGTCAAATCTTAGGAAAAAGGATTTGAATCCCTTTTTAGATAAATCCTACGATTCCATAATTTGAATCCTACAATTTACAATTCAAATACCAATTTATGCAGTTCAAAGTGCAAGTGGTACCCCATAGTTATCAAAATCCTATGATTTACGATTTAAGTCGAATCTTAGGCAAAACTATTTGAATCCCTTTTTAGACGAATCCTACGATTCTGTAATTTGAATCCCAATTTATGATTCAAATTATACATGTTCTCTTCTTTTTGAAAGTTAATTTGACTTCTATCTTATGTTTCTAAATTGGTGGGGGGCTTCTTTTAAAACAGACCAGCTCCTTGAAATCAACAAGGGTATCTCGCCTGCCCATTTGACGTCCTTGCCACTCCAAAGAGCTAGGTAGGCCAAAACGGTTACGTATCGGCCGTATCGGCCGATACGTAACGGAAACGGCCAAAGCCGTTACGCGATACAAGGTCCAAAACGGGGACCCCCAAATTTTTAGCCCGTAACGGCCGTTACGCCCCAAAACGGCCGTTACGGCCCCCGTAACGGTTGGAAAACGAATTATATATATATATATATATATATATATATATATATATATATATATATATATAAATCTGATGTTTTTTTTTATTTTTTCACACTTCTCTTCTCCCATTTCTTTTCTAATCTATTCTTTTGCTAAAAACCAGTGTTTGCAGATTGGCCTATTTTACTATATTGGTTAGACACACAAGAGTCCCCATTTTGTAGAAAAAAATGACTTTTTTTTTCGATTTTCTTCTAGTTTCTCCTCCCTAAAAAAAAAAAAAAAAAAAAAAAAAAAAAAAAACTGTTGGGCATTCGGGCGCTCCGCCCCGAACCCCGGGCAGGGGCGCGCCGCCCCCTGCACCCCCGGCGAGCTGACCGCGCAACTCGACCCGCGTTCCAACTCTGCGTAGGGGTCATAGTTTGTTGAGTCCAGTTAGTTATTTTCTAAATTTTATTGAATCCTCATATAAATCTAGGTCATATAGGATAGCTTGCATTGCATTAAAGTTCAATAGTCAAAACTGCATTGGAGGATACTCATTCAGTCAAAACTAGAATATTTCTTAACTCTCTTGCTTGTTTTACTTTGTCAATGCATTGGTTATGTTTACATTAATGTCTTGTTACATTTGTATATATTTGGAATCAATTTAAACAATAGTTGCATCAATTTCATATTAATTTCGGAATAATTTTAAAAATTAGGGAAATTCATTTTTTTCAAAAAAAAATTCTGGATTAAAGGTTGGATAATATGTGTTACTTATAATAGACAGTTAGAAATTTGAATTTATAAGTTTTGCAGTTAATTCCATGTTATCAGCTTCATAAATTCATCAGACAGCCCGATACAGCTTTCTCACCAAAGAGTAGACCGCTTCACCACCATAAACATGTTCAAAATTATAAATGAATGCATATTTGGGATGTTTGGAATTTTCTGGATTTAATCCATATTTTTTTAGAATTTTTTGGCAAAAAAAAAATTTTGGACCGTTACGGGAGGCGTATCGGCCGATACGAGGTCGTATCGGAAACGGTGGGCACCGTTACGCCCACCGATACCGCTACGGGACACCTTGCCAAAGAGTCTCTCACAAGGCACCATCATTTCCAAATAAAAAAGAAAATACACCTACGGTCAATCCGCATCAACATCCTTTTCAAGTCAAAGAGTCGCTACATCTATCCATAGCCATGCGGCAACATTGTCGCAACCTCAGCAAGTCTCATCAGCCAAACACAAGCATGTGGCACCTACCTTACCTAAACCTACATCCCCAACACCACATCACGTGACCAAATCCTCACCACCTCGAGGCCTACCATCAAAATGACCATCGAGCGTGTCGCATCTGCTCAACCAACATCCAACATTTGTACTCTTCAAGTTATGGAACATCTTGATTGATAATTGTTTATTTTTGGAAAGGAAACGGAAATTTTATAAACAAAAAGAAAAGGCACCAACAAAGCACAAAAAGCTACAACCCAAACATGAAAGAAATATTACAATCGTTGAGGGCCTTTAAGCAAGAGGCCCACCCCACAAAATCTAGCTTTACCCTAATCTAGCTTTACCCCACAATTATTATTATTATTATTTTTTTTTTGGAAAGGTAATGAAAATTTTATTAAAGAAACACACCAACAAATTGCAAAAAGCTACAACCCAAACATTAAAGAAATATTACAATCGTTTAGGGCCTTTAAGCAAGAGGCCTACCCCACACCATCTCCAACTTTACCCTTCTGACCACCTCCATAACCGAAGTATACTTATTTTGAAAGACAAAGCAAAGAACGTTCCTTAAAATCCACACAGGAAATAAAGTTACATCGACTTGGCAATTAGTATGGCCGGATGTCTATCATCAAGCTAGTCTCGGCTATAGCATTCAATGCAGAGAACTCACTCCACCATGGCTCTTTTTTCTTCTTTTTTTTTTGGTCAGTCATGCAACCCACCCACCCAGTCAATCACGCAACACACCCACCCAGTCAGTCATCCAACACACCCACTGGTGCTGTCAACAGTGTGGATTTTCACCGCGGATGGGTTTCGAAACCAAGATTCCCTGTTGAAACTCCGCAGAGTCTACCAACGAAGCAAGGCTCCGAACCCATGGCTCTTGCAGCTTGATATAAGATTGTTATATATTGTAGAATGTAACTACACCTAGAGTGCATCCCCTAAATCTAATGGGTAGGTTTAACCTTTTCAAACCACTTTGTATTCTTTAGGACCTTCCAACCCACCAAAACCTCAAAATAAATACTTACACATCTTCCAAACTATGAGCATGTCAATCTCGTAATATACATTTTGGATCTTATCGGGTCAATGAGACCCATTTTATATTCCTTATTGTTTTTGGGTGATAAGGAACATGATGATGGGCCACTTTAGATTCACCTAATCTTATAGAATCTACCAGACAAAGCCTTTCAAAATTTCTGTTGTAGCTAATCCTAACTCATAGTAAACCATTGTAAGTTCTCTTCAATTAGTACATACAACAGCTCTTATGTTTGGGTTGTATCAGATAGAAATTCTCTGTTTCTTTCAAAATTTCTTAGTATCAGAGCATGCTTAGACTTGCATCTCCAATCCCTTTCTGCTATCCTCTTTTTATAGATAAATAAACCCTTTAAGGAGCATTTTACTCTCTAGTTAACCATACTATCTTCGATCTATGTGAACCCCACTCTCCAGCCTTGAAAAAAGGTAGTTCTCTAGTGTGTGGACCCCACACGCCTCTCAAAATTCTCTCCCCACACTCAAACACTCCACTCCCCACACTTTTCTCTACATTTGCACATTACACTTTCTACATAATTTTCACCTAAACTAGCACTCACCCTCACCAATCTCCTCATTGACCTTCGGAGTTAGGATCATCATCACCATCTCCATCTTATGTTCGATCCAACATCTCTACTCATGTTTCTGCTGGTCAAGCCCACACACACCGCCATTTTACTAGCTCCGTTGCTTCCACACACACCCCAACCACCTTCCATAGTCTGCATTTCATCACCACTGCTTCACCACTTGCATCCACCGCTACTCGTTGATTGCACCCACCGCTACTTGCAATCCGCTCGCCAGTCACCTGCCGTCCGCACTCAGCCCACTCATGATCGTTCACACCTTACTTGCAAGATCGTCAGACCGTTCCACAGTGTTGCACCCTCCACTGCCTACACGCCCGCAGGCACACTGCTCATTGATTACCCACAGTCCACACGTCTCAACACCACCACTGGTATTACACCCACCTTTCTCATTTCCATGTCTCTAATCTAATCTTCAGTGAAATTGGGACCACAATTATCTGGTATAGAGGTTGCAATTTCTCGTATTACGAAGTCAACATATGTCTAGCTTTATGGATGGTAGTAATCCTTGCCCCTAGCAATTCCTCCCTGTCCCAGTTAGTAAAATCAGTGATTTTGTTAATCCTCACTTCGAATGGTATACAGAAGATCAAAATCTTCTGAGTTGGATAAATGCCACCTTTCTGATTACGTACTTACCCATGTTGTTGGCTTGTCCTCTTCACATGCTGCTTGGAGCCTTGGACTGCCCTCAACATTGTTTTGCTTCTCAACGACACTTATATAGTTATCTAAAATCACAATCGCAAACTGTGACAAAAAAGGTAGTTCCTTTGTATCAGACTACTTGCAGAAAACAAAAGTATTTCAAACAGTTTAGCCGTTGTGGTAAACCATGTTGATGATGCTGATCTCTCCTTCTATTGTACATCGTTCAGTTAGGTGAGGATTAACGGAATCACTAACTTTACAATCTATTGTACAAGGAATTGCTCAAGTCAATGATCAGCACCATCCACAAAATCGAGCAGACTGATGCCTCCGTGAGGTGGGAAGAAATTGTGATCACCCACAATAGATAGTTGTGTTGTCCCAGTAACATTGAGATTATATTAGACATGTTCGAAGTGACAAAGGCAGGAGTAATACTGTTGGTGATCTTGAGATGGATGGATGTCAAAAGAGGTCGTCATTAGAAGAGATGACCAGTGTAGAAGACACCTCTCTGTGTGAGAGGAGCACCACAAACGGAGCAAATAACAGCAGTTGGTGGAGAAAAATCAACCACAGCAGTCTGACAAACAAAGGCTGATGCATGATGGCAGGTAGTGTGGAGGGACAATCATGTGAGCACCATGCGAGTGATCATGGACGTTCACAGGTCAAGTAATGGGTGGCATGCAAGTGGCGGGTGATCAGCAAATGGCATGCAAGCGTTGTGCGGTGTAGGGTGTGGGCAACAGTGCACTTGTGCAGAGTAGTGGAAGTCAGTGAGCAGACAGTGTGCGATAGATGTGAGTGGTGAAGGGGCAATGGAAATGAAACTAAGGTTATAACTTTGGTTCGGGTCAACCCGAGTTCAAATTGGGTTGTGTTGAGTTGTTAAGGCCTTTTGCTTAGGTTCAACTTCGAAAATGCAAACCCAATTTGAATTTGGCTTGGATATGAGTTGAGCAGATTCAGGTTGAGTTAGGTTGGGTTGGGAATAATCACATGTTTTACGTTGGTTTGAGTTAGGTTGGTGGGCTTGTGTTGGATCAAGTATAAAGAAATTAGGGGTTTGGTTGGGCATCTTGGGTTGGAATTTGAGTAAGGTCAGTTGTGAGTTGGGTCCTCTTTAGGTCAGGTTGGGCTTGGGTTGAACCTCAACCCGACCCAACTTGCTCGAGTTGTGCCCTTAGATGATATGCAGGCTGTGAAAATCGGTGGGAATGCTTATGGTTGTGGCAGAGCAGGCGGAGTGGTTAGCAGGTGTGGATCCGAACAGACTCTGGTAGAGATGTTGGATTGAGTAGAAGACCGAGATGGTAATGACAATCATAACTCATATGGTCCGCAGAGAATAAGGTTGCCTAGTTAAACAAATAGAAAAACTCTCTAGAGATTTTCTTTATAAAAGAGGATAGTAGAAAAGGATCTGAAACACAATCTAAGCGTGCCTCGATATTTTAAAAAAATGAAGGAAAACAAGAAATTCTCTCATACAAACCACACATGAAGAGCTATCGTATATACTATTTAAAGAGGATTTACAACAGCATACAACTCATAAGATTGAATTAGCTACAATGGAAATTTTGAAATACAATATCTTGTCAATTCTATAGGATTAGGCGAATCTAAAGTGGGTCCGCCATCACATTCCTCATCATTAGGGATGATAGTGATGGTTTGCATCGAATTTGAGACATCTTCATTTGACACTTCTACCTACTGGTGCACTCAAACATCTAGGCAAAACCATAGACCACCACAAAAATTAGTTTGTGCCTAAGTTTGATGTGTTGTTAAAGAAAGATTTGAAGTAAAGAAGTTTGACAAATCAAGTGTCTTTTCGGTAAAGTCATTCTATGATGGTCTAAGTTCGGAGTTCTCTCCAAAAGATAACGTAGTTACAGAACATGTCTAGAAATATAAAATCCCACCAAAGTTTGCATCTTTCGGATGGTTGGTAGGTAGAAGAAAGACCCTCACGGTGGACAATCTGCATAAAAGGGGAATGATAATTCCAAACGTCTGCCTTTGTTGTATGGGTAATGAGGAAACAGTGAATCACCTTTTCGTCCATTGCAAACTCATCACTCTCATATGGTCAGATATTTTATCTCGATTCAGTGTTACATGGACCTTCCCTTCTTCAGCGGGCGATCTCTTAAAGGCTTGGCACGGAGTTAAGTTGGGCAATCAAAGGACAACTTTATGGAGAATGTCCCTTCTAGCAGTCTGGTGGTCAGTGTGGGAAGAAGGAATGGAAGATGTTTTTGTGGAGAAAGCAAGTCAGTGGAGGTTGTAGCTCAAAGGGCTAAATTCCTAATTATTGAGTGGGCTTCCATTGTCGATAATCTCAAGGGGTGTAATTTTGATTTCCTCAGAGTGTAGCTGATTGCCATCTCAGCGGTCTCGCTCCTTTCTTTGTTTTTGTGCTCTTTTTTTAATATTAATCATCGTTATCTTTCCAAAAAAAAAAGAAGTAGAGAAGGTAGGCCATTTGAGGTACAAGGTGGGGGTATTAGAGGTAGGAGGGTGGTGCTATTAGATGTTATGCCCTGCCTATCAGAATAACCTTTTGAGGCTTCTTTTTTTTCTGATGCTGGCATGGTAGCCCTCTCTTCCAAAGAATCTGATAGGAAGTGACCCTTAGAATGCAACAGACTCCATTATGATAAGGTTTGAACTAGACTGCAGCTCAGGAAATCATAGACTCGTTAAAAATGTTAAAATTCACATATGTTTCAGGTATTCAGAAGAAGCAAATTCTGCTGCTGATCCTTTTGGCAGGTTTCTGTGCAAATATTTAGCCCCATTTGAAAGGGAATATACCCTTGTCCCCTGAAATATGGTGATCCCTACATCCCTTAATACACAATTTTGTTTTTTGAATTCCATTACCATGTTTTCTCCCCTGAAATTGGAAAAAGATGCTCGCTATAGATAATCTTCAAAAAAGAAATACAGTGATCCCCAATATTCGTGTAATGTGTATGCAAGATGCAGAGTCTATTTATCCACTGGTCTTGTGCCAGAGGGGTGTGTGCGAATTTCCTTGAAGCTTTTGAAATATTGTGGGTGATGCCAGGGGTCTATTGACGGCCTTATTCTAGAATGGCATGGGAGTGGGGTCAAGAAAGGGGGGAAGGTGATTTGGAGGTTAGCTCTTCTAGCAGGAGTTGGGACTTGTGGGTGGAGAATAATAATCGGTGCTACCAAAATAGGAGTCGGTCGGCGGTGAGGTCTTTAAAAGGGCCTAAGTTTGATGTATTGGGCTGGGCTTCCTTTTGGCTTTTGCTTCTAATACAATTTCATTATCCTCAAGAAAAAATACTTATGTTTTCTCCTCTTGTTGAATCTTGGCAGCAACTGAAAATTAACATAAAATACACAATAGGCAACACCTAAATAACAATTTTCAACAAATATGAAAAATAGAAGTAGGAAATATACCATCCTGAAGAGCTGCCATAACCTCTGGATCTTTGAATGCGGCCATCAATTCAGGGTCCTGTCTCAAGTAAAAAGAGGCACCATTCAATAAGAAACACAGCTACCAGCTAGGGAAGAACATCAGAACATTCCTATCAGCAACACTTCCAGTCATATAAATTAGTATGAATTCCATAAAACCAAAGACTTACATTTAGAATCTTGCTCATATCAATATTTCCTGGCCCTCCTGACGCCCCAGGGAAACCTCCAGGCATACCACCAGGGAAGCCTCCAGGCATACCACCGGGGAAGCCTCCAGGCATTCCCCCCGGGAATGAACCAGGCATGTCCCCAGATGCTCTACTTGAAGATGACTGCTCTTGCTTTTTGGCCTTTTCATAAGCAGCCTACAGAAGGTCAATAAACAATCTGTATTAGTTGTTTGTGAATGTAGGATCACACTGTTACAGATTAAGACAGATTGACAATTTTTTCAATCAACAACAGTACAGGCAGGGGCAACCCCTAGTAACATTTTGGGGGGGGGGGGGGGGTTGTTGGTCATATCCTATCCACCAAAGGCTCTCCATATAAGCAATTTCGATCAACAAAAGCTGGGCACAACATATAAAGTTATGGCAGAGCAAAATGCTCGATCGGACATTTGTTTCTTCACTAATACAACATAAATCACCTGAGCTTCAGCTCGGCGGCGTTGCCTCTCGCGCTCAATTTTCTTTTCTTCTCTCTCTTTCTGCAAACGTTCGTACTTCCGACGATGTTCTTCGATCTTGCGTGCATTGGGTTCAACCTGCATTGAACCACACAGTAGTAAGATGTGGCAATAAATTCATGTGTGGGTTGCTTATTGCTTTGCACAAAATAGGGGACACGTGTACCTTCTTAAGTACAGAACTAAGCTCCTCGTCAAAATCAATTTTTGATGCTTGATGCAGATCCTTGGCGGCCTCTTCCCACTTTCCAAGCATTGCAAGGGCCATGCCACGGGTTTTATAGCCTTTTGCAGAATCAGGGTTGATCTGAAAGAAACTTTAATTAAAAAATGCAAGCTCCACGCTCATGAAAAACAAAAGCATTGTGCAAAAGACAAACCTCCATTACTTCAAAACATAAAAACAGTTGTTGGGTTCAGAAAAGATGCGACACCACTGCAATGAATTTATCTACAGGCCAAAACTATGCATTTCTGTGACTAGAATGTGTGTAAAGTGTGTATATGTCTGTGTTGGTGTGTCAACTGACAGGCTATGCATATCACGCATGCATTCAATATGAATGACCAAATGTATACTAGCATGATGTCAGCACACACACATCTATGCATGCGTCGTGTGCCTGAAGACACAGAAAAGGGTCAATTGTAATTGGACATGAGGTAAACAAGTTACTTTAGTGTTGCACAGAAGGCAATTCATGTGCATAAAATGCATGCATCTTGAGCTAGTATCAACTTGCATGCAAGTTTGTCAGTTGCAATTAGAACAATAAAACATAAGAAATTAGCATATTAAATGGTATTGATATGATTTAGAGATGCAAACCTACCTCCAAAGCTGCATTTGCGTCTCGAATCGCAGCATTGGGCTTCTTCATTTTGATGTATACACTGGCTGCATTAACATTGAATGGAATGTGAAATGGTAGGCAATGGGTAAATGTAAAATCACTAATGAACCATCAAAATGCTCAAAAATCATGGATCAAGTTTTACCTCTGGTTGCATACATAATTGCCGATGTTGGGTTGAGCAAAATTGCTTCCGTAAGATGCTCAATAGCCTCATCCAAGTTGCCTGATAATGCAGAATCATGAGATCCACAATATCCAGTGTTAGAATGTGATTCAGTGACATACCTTCTGAAATAGCTTCCATGGCTTTCCCTTTGGCTGCTTGAGAATGCATCACGGCTTTCTTCAGTTACCTCAGAAGAAGGATCTCCCATCTGCAGGGAAGAATAAAAAAACAGCATGAAGAAATAAATACTTGATATTCAAACCTGTGTTAAATATACGAGCCTGTAAAAGTACTCGGAAAATATTTGAGATTCAAAGCAAATTATTCATTAAAATCACCTTCTGTGGAGGATCATTGTCAGCTTCTATAGTGTCGCCCTCAAGCTCAATATCAGATTCAACAATATCACCATCAGAGTCATGTTCCTCTGCAGTTCCGTGAGCATGGGAATCCTCATCATCAAGATCTGCCATCTCATCATCACTTTCATCCACCATTGGCTTCTGTAATTCAGCATGCATTTAGTTCCACCAAGTAGAAAAAAAACTACTAATATGTTCAAAAAGTTGTCTTGATAATAACAGGAAGGCCCTTTAAGAGTGGGTAAATGCTTCAGCATGTATACATAAAGCTTACTGTAACCTATAAGCAGCATTTTCACAAAGATATTTCAACAAACAATTTGACATGAGAAGCGCAGCAAGTTAGCTGTCCCTTAAGTAATCTTTGTCATGTTGTGTCGATATGGATATCGATGCCAGATACTACATGGATGCTTAGTAAATACAATATCAATATTATCCGACTGCACTAGTTCATCCTTTTCTAATCTACCAGTACTTTAGCCATGGCATCAAAGTATAAGAGGGATACCATGTACTATATTTGAGGAGTCATAATCCTGCTTTCCATGTATGTGTCTGAGCTCATTGCTGGACATCCTGGCTAAGAACTAATTTTGGAAATGCAAAACCAGCAACAGCAGCTTGCTTCCTCACTAATTTATGACCATGGCTGTCCATGCCAAAGCCAACCCAAAAAAATTATTAAAAAATAAATCATAATAATAATAATAATTTGAATAAGTCTGGCTCATTGACAGCCTATATGACTACAGGAATACACTAGTTGTTTCAAGAACGGATTGTCTACAAGCAGGCTAACTGATGCCATAAATCCATTCAAAAAATTAGGCTGAGACAATCTATACTTAACGGAATCACCATAAGAAGGCCACATAACAAATAAAAATAAAC
Organism: Liriodendron chinense; assembly: GCA_003013855.2. Taxonomy (NCBI): domain Eukaryota; kingdom Viridiplantae; phylum Streptophyta; class Magnoliopsida; order Magnoliales; family Magnoliaceae; genus Liriodendron; species Liriodendron chinense. The sequence goes on along the minus strand of PVNU02000473.1, from coordinate 1,054,343 downwards.
ATAAAAAATAGCTGCAACTCATATATGGTGAATCTTTTTACTAGTTGTTATTCATGAAATTGATATTAGTGGTTAAGATCCTCCAACAATGAAGATATACACAATATTTATGGTTTTCCTATGAAATTGCAGATACTAGGCTAATCAAAGTTTGAAAATCTATTCTCTAATTTTACTTTTTAATAGCAATTGATATAAACAGCTAAGAATAGTACAGCTTACAGCATGCAATAACGGTTAAGCTTAAGAGAGTACCACGCCTATAGTAAGCATGCACTGGTTATGCTTCCTTATCAATCCAAAACTCGGAACTCTTACTTTATATATGTGAGTGTATTTATAAACTGATTGTTGCATGTTTTCACTAGTCTGTATGCTATCCAGAGGAAGGTGTTTTAAATACCAGTAGCATGTTGTGTAGTGTTCAGCCCTCCGTGGTGTGTAGTGTAAGCTACATGATACTTCTATTTTTTAATTTAAAAATAGAAAAAAAGGATAAATAGTAAGAAATATATATATATACTTGTTTGAACATGCTTATGCTTGAAATATATAATATATATATATATATATATATATATATATATATATATATAATATATTATATATTTCAAGCATAAGCATGTTCAAACAAGTTATTAATTATAATTTATCAAAAGCCAAACCACATACATAAACCGAATCAAATCATTATCACATCAACAACTTTTTAAGCAAACCACTTTAATTAATACTGTCTAATTGAAACCATAAGTCACAATTATAAAAAGAAATTAAAATCCCATAGGTTGAGAGTATTAAGTACAAAATACAAAATAAAATTATCATTTAAAAAGAAACGAAGCTTGCTCTACATGCGCTATGCATATGCAACGACCCCTGTAGCATTTGCTATAGACGATGTACACTATTTGGTAATACCATGTAGTGTTGTGGCTATGCTACGGATACTATATAAAACACTACTAGAGGGTTCCCATTAAGAAATTCATATAAAACAACTTTTGGATTCACGTGATTCAAAATCCAAGTTGCCAAACACACCTCAATGATTCAAAACCTCAAGGATTTAAAATCTTGGAGATTTTTAAATCCTAATCCCCTAAAATCCATGCTGCCGAACAACTTGTTACAAATGGCTCAATTAGATCCAATTACAAAAGGGTCACAATGGGTCAAATTGGTTTGAACTTGTCGTTGAATGATCTATGTATTTCGGCTCGCCCTTGTGATTATGATCCCACGCCGTTACAATGAAGCACTTCAGTGTAGAGATTGATAGAATCACCAGTCATGTCAAACCAAGCTTTCTATTGAGGCAAGGCATTCAAACAAAGGAACGACTCAATTGAGTTAGCTTTTCCTAACTAAGGATCAGTTTTGAAAGAGCTCAACCCCACATTTCCTATTACTTAAAACAGTCCCAACTCACTTCCACTTTTATGGCATGTTTGTTTTTCCAATTACAACAGTAAGTAATGATTACTTACTCATGTATTTGTGTGGTGACATCACATACATTTGACTGCAATGATGAGTTTGCTACCATTGCTTGTTTTACCCATAAATCATTGTAAAAATGGTAGTTTTACAATGTAAAAATGTAATGATTACAATTTCCTTCACCTATTTCCTTTACAGGTGTATTTGACTCTCAATTTATGAGCCGTAATTCTTGTTTAAACAAACACCACGAAATGATAATGATGGCTCATTTACCTTGCATTACGCAGGAAATTGGAAAACCAAACACACCCTTAAGAGGCCTTTGTTTGGAAAGTGCAGAAATCCCATCTGGGAGCCTACATCTGTGAAACTGCCTCAAATTGAAAAGTGAGCTCGATGCGGATGGCAGTCAAATTGAGCACAATTTCCATCCCCACTGATTGTCAGTTCAGCTCAATGCACATGTATTAAGATCCTAATTCACTCCATGTCCAGGAGCTCCATTTTGCCAACACGTGTATGGATCCCAGCACACTCACACGCATACTAGATCCAAACCGTCCATGAGATAGGCCCGATCGAGTAGTCATGGTGGCCCGCAAATCAGGGGCAGTCCGAACTTATCAAGTGCCCTGAAGCCGCCTGATTTTCAGGCTAGGGCACATAAAGGAAGGGCGCCACATGATGAATGGATTCAATCTGGCATGCGTATGCAATCCTTGCACGTGTGGCCGCTATGTGTGGGTGAGTCGTGATTTTCTTTTAATCAGAAGAATCAGGACAATGTAAGCTTTCCATTTACAGACACAAACAACGGGAAAAAAAAATGAGAGAGAGATTACAGCTTCGTGAGATCGAGGCGATTCTTCATCCCTGTAAGCGGAAGGAGGAACCTTGGCACCGAGGCTGAAATGCGTTTTATCAGAAAATGAGAAAAATCGGATTTTAGAAAGAAAAAAGAAACGGAGAGTTTCTGTTTGGTTAGGATTCTGTCATTCTTATAAAACAAAAACAAAAACAAAAACCTCCTGAGATAGTCTCTGAAGAAGGAGATGGATGGGTCCTTTAGTATGGACGGATTGGATTTGCATTGCTCCACTAACTGCTTCAGTTGATTCACCTTCGCAGCATCCATCGCCTCTCTCTCTCTCTCTCTCTCTCTCTCTCTCTCTATGTGGATGTTGTACGAACCAGTTGGATTTCGATGAGAAAATGAAAATCGAGGTTTTTGAGACTTGCTTGGACTCTCTGCTAGCTACTTCTAGTAGCTTCTCTGGATAAAGACAGGAAGGTTTGTTGACCCAACGTGCACGCGCACTCCTTTACACGCAAAACACGTGCCAGTCTGGCAAGTGCATGGAACATCTGAACTATTCACACCATGGCCCGGCACAATGAGAATGCTGACAAATAAGAAAGATCTACTCATCATGAGTCATGTGCGTGTGTTTTTAATGTGAACGGCTTGGAAACGTGTTTACACTGTCCTTTCTTTCAAATGAGGATGGCCCACATGATGAGTGGACCCGATCAATGAAGATCACTAGTCCGAGGAATCAAAGAGTTTCTCGGATTAGGGATTGAAAACTTGAGAATTTAAGATTTCAAGGATTGGGAATAATGGAGAAAGAAGAGAGAGAGACACACACACACACAGAGAGAGAGAGAGAGGGAAGAAGATCTTACCTGAGAAGAATATTGGAGGGGCACAAGAAAAAAAGAGAAGAAGAAGATTGGAGAAGAAGATGAAGTTTCATGAGAGAGAGAGAGAAGAGGGAGGCAACCAAAGAGGCTTTCATTCAATAATAATCAACTAATCTACGGTTTTAGGGCTAAGCCCACTTAAATAAGTAACAAGAAAACATAAAAGTACGAAAATACCCATAAAAATTAAGTAAAAAACAAGTTAAAAAAACAGTTTGCGCGGTGGTCAGGCGCTCGACTAGGACAAAAAACATCCAGCAAGTAAATCTTCAAAATTGGATAATTTCAGGCACCCGGTGAACAATTTGGTCGGGCGCCCGACGACCTTTAGTTGGGTCCTCTTCCATCCCTTCAGTCGGGTCTTCTTTCATCCTACACACGTCTTCTATATGCCAAATCACGTGCAATCACGTACATAGGGTCTTCAATGCTCCTCAATTATCACCTAACCACAAGGAAGAAGCTTGTGGTGTTCACCTTCTTCGCTAGTAGACTTTAAATGTTCTTGTGTCCTCATCAATATGCCTCAAAGATGATTAATTTTTCAAGCATAAGCATGTTCAAACAAGTTATTAATTATCATTTATCAAAAGCCAAACCACATACATAAACCGAATCAAATCATTATCACATCAACAACTTTCTAAGCAAACCACTTTAATTAATAATGTCTAATTGAAACCATAAGTCACAAGTATAAAAAGAAATTAAAATCCCATAGGTTGAGAGTATTAAGTACAAAATACAAAATATAATTATCATTTATAAATAAAAAAAAAAAACAAAGCGTGCTCTACATGCGCTATGCATATGCAATGACCCTTGTAGCATTTGCTACGGACGATTTACGCTATTTGATAATGCTATGTAGTGTTGTGGCTATGCTACGGACACTATATAAAACACTACTAGAGGGTTCCCATTAAGAAATACATATTCATGTGCACAAAGTCGAATGAGACAGATTTGTTGAAATTCAAAATAAGGGGGTCATTTGTTTGCAAGGACTTTGGGGGAACTGGATTCAAAATCCCTTTCACCCCTTTTTAACATTATTTGGCAGCAAAGATTTTAGATGAGTCAAAATCCTCAAAAAGGCCATTTTGGAAAGCTCCTGAATCATTGTCCCTGGAAAATCTAAAAGCTTGTTTGTTTCGCCGATTTCCATGATAACATAATGTAAATAAGCCATCATTACTATTTCAGTGTTTGTTTAAACAAGTAAATTGAGGGTCAAATACATATGTAATGGAAGAGGTACAAGAATTTATAATCATTACAATTTTATATTGTAAAATTGTCATCTTTACAATTTCACCTGGATAAAACAAACAATTTAAGCAATACCATCATTACAGTCAAATGCGGTTGACGTCAAGTAGAGCAATCTGTACTCATTACCAATTTCTTTTTACTTTATTCGTATAATTGGTGAAACAAACAGGCGTTAAGGATTTCAAATCCTCCTCTTGATATTGCAGCTACATATGTCACTTAGTACACACGCACTAAACAATTGTACAAGTGGCATAGGTTAGCTCAACCTAAACCACCAAAGGTGTGGACCCAACTGTCGCTAATCTACAGTTCCAAGATCATATTGGTTACATTTGAAATTTGAAGATGGTTGACGTCGTCAAATTCATTTTCATGTGAATATACATGATATAATTCTATGTCAAAATCCAGGCTGCCTAAAACAACTTTTGGATTCACGTGATTCAAAATCCAAGTTGCCAAACACGCCGCAATGATTCAAAACCTCAAGGATTTAAAATCTTGGAGATTTTTAAATCCTAATCCCCTAAAATCCATGCTGCCGAACAACTCGTTACAAATGGCTCAATTAGATCCAATCACAAAAGGGTCACAATGGGTCAAATTGGTTTGAACTTGTAGTTGAATGATCTATGTATTTCGGCTCGCCCTTGTGATTATGATCCCACGCCGTTACAATGAAGCACTTCAGTGTAGAGATTGATAGAATCACCAGTCATGTCAAACCAAGCTCTCTATTGAGGCAAGTAAGGCATTCAAACAAAGGAACGACTCAATTGAGTTAGCTTTTCCTAACTAAGGATCAGTTTTGAAAGAGCTCAACCCCACATTTCCTATTACTTAAAACAGTCCCAACTCACTTCCACTTTTATGGCATGTTTGTTTTTCCAATTACAACAGTAAGTAATGATTACTTACTCATGTATTTGTGTGGTGACATCACATACATTTGACTGCAATGATGAGTTTGCTACCATTGTTTGTTTTACCCATAAATCATTGTAAAAATGGTAGTTTTACAATGTAAAAATGTAATGATTACAATTTCCTTCACCTATTTCCTTTACAGGTGTATTTGACTCTCAATTTATGAGCCGTAATTCTTGTTTAAACAAACACCACGAAATGATAATGATGGCTCATTTACCTTGCATTACGCAGGAAATTGGAAAACCAAACACACCCTTAAGAGGCCTTTGTTTGGAAAGTGCAGAAATCCCATCTGGGAGCCTACATCTGTGAAACTGCCTCAAATTGAAAAGTGAGCTCGATGCGGATGGCAGTCAAATTGAGCACAATTTCCATCCCCACTGATTGCCAGTTCAGCTCAATGCACATTTATTAAGATCCTAATTCACTCCATGTCCAGGAGCTCCATTTTGCCAACACGTGTATGGATCCCAGCACACCCACACGCATACTAGATCCAAACCGTCCATGAGATAGGCCCGATCGAGTAGTCATGGTGGCCCACAAATCAGGGGCAGTCCGAACTCATCAAGTGCCCTGAAGCCGCCTGATTTTCAGGCTAGGGCACATACAGGAAGGGCGCCACATGATGAATGGATTCAATCTGGCACGCGTATGCAATCCTTGCACGTGCGGCCGCTATGTGTGGGTAAGCCGTGATCTTCTTTTAATCAGAAGAATCAGGACGATGTAAGCTTTCCATTTACAGACACAAACAACGGAATAAAAAAAAATGAGAGAGAGATTACAGCATCGTGAGATCGAGGCGACTCTTCATCCCTGTAAGCGGAAGGAGGAACCTTGGCACCGAGGCTGAAATGCGTTTTATCAGAAAATGAGAAAAATCGGATTTTAGAAAGAAAAAAGAGACGGAGAGTTTCTGTTTGGTTAGGATTCTGTCATTCTTATAAAACAAAAAAAAAAAAAGATAAAAGAAAAAAGAAAAAAAAAACCTCTCGAGATAGTCTCTGAAGAAGGAGATGGATGGGTCTTTTAGTATGGACGGATTGGATTTGCACTGCTCCACGAACTGCTTCAGTTGATTCACCTTCGCAGCATCCATCGCTTCTCTCTCTCTCTCTCTCTCTCTCTCTCTCTCTGTGGATGTTGTACGGACCGGTTGGATTTCGATGAGAAAATGAAAACCGAGGTTTTTTAGACTTTGCTTGGACTCTCTGCTAGCTGCTTCTAGTAGCTTCTCTGGATAAAGACGGGAAGGTTTGCTGACCCAACGTGCACACGCACTCCTTTAAACGCGCAACACGTGCCAGTCTGGCCAGTGCGTGGAACATCTGAACCGTTCACACCATGGCCCGGCACAATGAGAATGCTGAAAAATAGGAAAGATCTACTCATCGTGAGACGTGTGCGTGTGTTTTTAATGTGAACGGCTTGGAAGCGTGTTTACACTGTCCTTTCTTTCAAATGAGGATGGCCCACATGATGAGTGGACCCGATTGAGTTTTGCAAATAATCAGTTTCACGGTTGGAATCCACCTCATGCGCGGCTTGGATGGCGAAGAGGGGTGCGAGTCTGGCACGTGTGGTCATGTGAAGGTGCGTGTTGATCCTTTGCGTGTGGGGCTACCGGACGCCCTGTGGATAGAGACGGGAAGGTTTGCTCGAATGCATTTGGGCGTATTGTGATACGATACGCAAGAAAATTTAGTCGTTGGATCTGATCTTTCTTCCAATGATCCAAACCGTTTAGATGATGGACCTCATCTTTCATGGTGGATATAAACAAATAAAATCTAACTTATTTGGATAATTTCAACACTTTTATCATTTATTTCTTTGCATTTGAACATGGACGGCCAGATTAACCTTTCTATAATCAGAAGATTAAAAAACGGCTTCCATCTAAGGAAAAGGTTCGAATCTATCAAATCCAACGGATAAATTCCGTACCTATGGGATTGTAAGTACGTGGGGATGAATTGGAGGGTTACAGACGGAAGATCATACGGTGGAGCGCGGAAGAAACGTACTTGTTTATAGCCATCTCCCCGCGGGAGCGAATCAGGTGTTACCCCGGTAAGTGGGTGTTACCCCTACCGTGTGGCCCACTTTGATGATTTCTTATATATCCACGCCGTTCATCCGTTTCTACAGACAATTATAGATGGTTTTCCAAAATTTATACAGATCCAAATCTCAGTTGGACCACTCCACAGTAAAAAGTAATTATTGATTGCTTCACCGTTAAAAACTGAAAAGGGCCCGTCGTAACGTTTTCTTAATGTTTATTCAAAATCTAACCTTTAATAATGTCAAGAATATCGTTTTTAAGATAAATTAAAAAAAATCAAATTGTTCTAAAAATTTTGTGGCCCACAAAATTTTTTTAATGGTTATTCCTTAATGTTTCTATTGGTATGGTCTACCTGAGATTTGGATCTTCTTATTATTTGGGATCGCATATTAAAATAAGATAGAAAAACAGATGGATGGTCTGGATATACAAAAACTAAATCAAGGTGGGCTCCAGACGGTAGGGGTAACATCCACCAAGCTGTTACACGGGTAACAGCTAATTCGCTCCCTCTCCCCACAAGACACGCGGCACTGTGATGTTTTGATCGGGACCATCCATATCCTCAGAACCAAGATGGATGGCTTGCGTTAAATAAATAAAATCCATACAACAATTTTTCCATTACATTTTTTATAATTATCCTGCTGTATATTGGACGGTTAATTATTTCTATCTTTCGCCGGCAGATTAATATAGGCATTAATCAGATGAAGGACTCAGATTGCATGGTGTAGCACACAGCGTGGACGACAATCAGGGCTGTCAACGAGCCTAGTGTGGGCGGAAGCGGATTGCGTACTGAGTAAACCCTGAGGGGTCCACCGTTATTTATGTATTTCATCCACTCTGTTACTCCATTTTTACCGGTTAATTTTATGGCTTGGGACAAAAAAAAAAAATGAAACATATAAAAATTTTAAGTGGACCACACCACAGGAAACAATATGAATTCATTTTGTACCGCTGAAAAATTCTAGAGAGCTGCAGAAGTTTTGGATCAAGCTGATATTTGTTTTTGAACAGGTTGGATGACAAAAAAACATCACAGGCCCTAGAAAGGTTTCAACGGTGAAAATCATTTTACCCACTATTTCTTGTGGTATGGTCCACCTGAGTTTTGCATTCAGCTTCGATTTTGGTTTCAACTCCTTAAATGATCTGAAAAATCGGATGGACGGTGTAGATAAAATACATACATTTACAGTGGGCCCAACTGAGTTTACTCAGTACGATAAGAGCGTCCTGAATTTCCTGAGTAATTCAGGGCGCAATCCAATTTCAGTGTGGGCTTGGTCTCGTAGCAGGCTTGACGGGCCGGCCACATTGTCAGTATTTTGATTGTCTTGTTGGGCCAGAGCCCAGCCCATTGACTCCCTAGTATTGTGTGCCACTGGAAAAAGCTATTTGGGCTCCATTATGATGTGTGTTGTCTATCCAGGCCATCCATACATTTTGACAGCTGATTTTAGGGCATGAGCCAAAAAATATGGCATATTTGAAGCTCAAGTGTACCAGACATTGGAAATGGTGGGAATTGAACGCTTAACATTGAAAACTTCTTAGGGAACACAAAAGTTTTGGATCTAGCCGATATTTGTGTACACCCTTCATATATGTCAGTGTGATCTTACGGACTGGTTAGATGATAGATACACATACCTATGGACCCTAAGAAAGTTTCAATTTTGAACGGTCGACATCATTAACAGCTGTTTCCTATGGTGTAGCCCACTTGAGCTTTCAATTGCCTCACCTTTTGGGCTAATGTCCTAAAATGAAATGGCAAAATGGATAGATGGCATGGATCATACACATACATCATTGTGGGACCGATGGATTTCAACTGCATTTGAAAAATGAACACTATTTTCAAGGAGTAATTACGTGGGTATTTTCCTCTTAAACAAACACTTTTCAAAAGTCAATATTATCTATTTACCCAGTTCTATCTATGCCATTGAAGAAATGAACATTCCCTAAGCGAGTGACAGATACATAGAATGAAGGTCCCAATTGCAAGTTACTTAAATCTTCCTATCAGAGGTGTAACGTACTTTCCATTGCAGTCTACATTCGTGAAAGTTTCTAGTCCCCACATGCATACATGATGGCCCAAGTGTGAGATCAAAGCCACTGGTCTGATGACTGTCACGACTTAGATCCTGCAGCTGCAAGTGAAGTGTACATCTCATTTATTTGGCCTGTGTGTGTGTGTTTTACCTTTTATTTACTGGTTATTTACTCATTTATTGATAAATTTTGACTAGGTATTTATTTGATTGGAGTGTATTTTTTTTTTTTTCCTTCATTATCTATGTTTGTTGGCTATTTATTGAAAAATGACATTAAATGAGAAAGATTTTTGGGCCATTATCCATACACGGCGACCTTCATGGACACATGACTAAGGGTTCCCCTAGCTAGATGACAACTCTCTTTGTTTCTCTCCCAGGCGTTGCATAGGGTTGCCAGTTGTATGTCGGCTTAAGAACCATGTTGGTGTGCCTCACACTATATACCTGGCTATCGTAAAAGCCAACGACACCTGATCCCTTGTTCCTTTACCACCTGGTAAGAAGCCTATTAGATGCAAATGGATTCATAAAATCAAGTATAAGGCAAACAGAACCATTGAACTGTTATAAGGCCCGACTAGTGGCAAAGGGGTACACACAACAGGAAGGACTCGATTATCATGAGACTTTTTCCCTAGTGGCTAAACTCACAACTGATTCGCTGTTTATTAGCTATAGCCTCTGCCCGAAATTAGTCACTCCATCAACTTGACGTCCATAATGCCTTCCTCCATGGTGACCTTGATGAAGAAGTCTACATGTCTCTCCCACTCAGACTTGGTAAACAGGGGGAGAGTCGAGTTTGTCGCTTGCAAAAGTCCATGTATGGCCTTAAACAAGCTTCTATAAACTGGTTTGCCAAGCTCTCATCAGCACTTCGGGGTGCCCGGTTTTACATCATCACGCAAAAATTCTAAATCTAATATGGTATCAGAGCCTAGGAAGTTCTGACCTAGGTTTTCTGCAACGTCTTTTCCTTGGGTTTTCTTCACTGCTATTCACAGCGTGTTCATCTCATTCCATTTCTGATTCTCTTGGATCTCATCCGTATTCGCATATTATCTCCAGTCATCATCTCTTCTTTGTGTCATGGCTACGTCAAACAATTCTTCTGAAGGCAATGAAGCTGGAATGAGTCATACAACTCTCATTGATTCATCCAACCCCTACTACCTACACAATTCAGACAATCCTGGCACAAATATTGTCTCTCGTGCTTTAACCGGAGACAACTATTCCACCTGGAGTAGGGCCATGCGTATGGCTCTTAGTGCAAAGAATAAGTTGGGGTTCATTGATGGCACTGTCTCCTGTCCAGACGTGGCAGTCACTCCTAACGACTTTGCACTATGGATAACGATGCAATGATTTGGTACTTTCTTGCCTTCTAAACTCCATTGATGCAGATATTGCGAATAGTATTATTTACACTGATAAAGCATCAGAAGTCTGGCACGACCTCAAGGAACGATTCTCTCAGAGCAATGCACCCCGCATTTACCAAATTCGTTGAGCCATTTCCTCTCTTCGACAACAGCATTCCTCAGTGGCAACTTATTTTAACAAACTGAAGGCCTTTTGGGATGAGTTTGCCTCTTATCATCCATTTCCGACATGCACGTGTGGAGCAATGAAAACCCTCCATGAACGTGATCAGGAAGAAAAAGTTTTACAATTTTTAATGGGTCTTAATGACTCCTACACCACTGTTTGTGGACAAGTCCTTATGAATGCTCTGCCCAGCATCAACAGAGCCTACGCACTTGTGTTACAGGAGGAGAAACAACATGAAGTCACCACCTTTGTTCAATCCCCTGATAGCATAGCCCTAATTGCATGCAGCCCCTCCTGATGGTGCTGTTTTGGCCAGCACGCCGTTTTTCTCAGAATGCCAGGTCACCATCCAACAAAGTGGGACATGGGAACTCGCGTGGTCAATAACGAGGGCGCCCTTCATGTGATCATTGCCGAAGCCTTGGCCTGACCGGAGATGGGCATACCATTGATCGATATTACAAGATCCATGGATATCCTCCTGGTCATCGGCTACACAAAGCTACTGAGAATTCTTTGTCCAATACTACACCTGAGGGAAAGGGCACTTCTCATGCTGTTCCCTCCTTTACTCCAACACAATATAAACAAATCATGGCTCTCATCAATGAAGGTACCCCGCACTCATTGGCCAACGTCACAGGTAGTTGTTTTCGCACTTCATTGTCCCCTACTTCTTTTTTCTCTTCTCAACCTCTTTGGATCATTGACACTGGCGCAACCGATCACCTGGTTTGCACCAATGACTTATTTACAAAAACATCTTCACTTATCAACTCTACCATTCGTCTCCCGAATGACACCGCCAGTTCCCATTTACTCTTATGGTTCAATTGCTCTTACTCCTGATCTACACTTAGATCATGTCTTTCATGTTCCTTCTTTTAAAGTTAATCTACTTTCAATCAGCAAACTCACTAAAAATCTTAATTGCTCTGCCACCTTCTTTCCTGATTTTTGCATTTTTCAGGACCTTGCAACGAGGAAAACGATTGGATTGGGTGAGGAAGCCGGTGGTCTCTACCTATTTAGTCCACCGTCTGCTCCACCACCTCAAATACATGCTGCACACACTACCGTCTCTCCCACAACATGGCATCAACGACTTGGCCATCCCTCCTTTGGTTGTCTCCAGCGTTTGGCAAAAATAAATCATTCAATCAATTTTGATTCTCATTTTCTTTGTGAGACTTGCCCCTTGGCTAAGCAAACTCAGAATTCTTTCCCACATAGTTTCATTTCTACTAATAAACCTTTTGAATTAATACATTGTGATATTTTGGGACCTATTGCTTCTTTGTCTGGTGCACGTTATTTTCTGACTATAGTTGATGATTTCTCGCGTTGCACATGGGTGTATCTTATACAACACAAATCTGAAACTCGTGCCTTGCTCAAGACTTTTTTTACAAGACTTTTTTTACATAGTCACCACACAATTTGAACATTCCATTAAAATTATTCACAGTGATAATGGTGCTGAATTTTTTTCAAATGATTTCACTTCATTTCTTCGTGAAAATGGTGTGATTCAACAACATAGTTGTGTTGCAACTCCCCAGCAAAATGGGACACTCACACCATAAATGGCCCCCCATGGGAGAATATAGTACCGGTGGCATATTTGCTACTTTCGGGATTTGAACATAGGACCTTTCTCTCTGATACCATGTCAAACAACCACTTTCTCTAAAAGCTCGAATTGTAAGAGAATAGGCGTATCAATGTATATCAAGGACTTCAACAACCCACCCCATCTATCAGGTACACTACCTCATTTTTGTATGTGAAAACTCAGGTAGGCCACACTACAGGAAACAGCAGGGATGGCACTGAACTGTTAGCTGTGTAGGGCCTACCGTCGTGTTGATATGACATCCAATTCATTCATTTGCTTTGCCTCATCAGGTTGAAATAATTAGCAAGAAATCACAATTTTCCAAAACTTAAGTTGGCCATACCACGCAAATTTAGAGGTTTTCGTGTAAGTTTATATTGGGTGATATGACGAACTTGAGTGTTGAAATAGCCTGACTTTCGAGATCAATACCAAACAAGGAGTGGCGTACCAGATGGACAAGGTGAATTTCATGCACATTGACTGATTTCCTCTGGGGTTAGAAAAAGTGACCTGAGTAGGTACCTATGAGAGGCGCGTAAGCAGTTTCCTTGGCATACAAGGCTTTTAGTTCAACTAATGGATCACTCAATTGGAACATCTATCCAAGAAAGATCACTTGGAATGAAAATGGGAACACTGCACTCTTCAAGTTCAACACACGCCCACGTTGCGGAACACCGTCAACCAGACATTGATTTCAATGGCATTGCCGTCTAATGAAAGGACCAGCCAAGTTTTCATCCCAGGTGTTCTTTTTGATTTGCCGACCTTTTCAATGGCTAAGATGTTATATGAAAGTAATACCTCAGTTCATACCACGTTATGTATGATCATTTCCTGTTATAAGTGTAACTTGAGCAGTTGGCTTGGGTGGGGTTGGGGTCAACTCAAGTCTAACCCAACCTCGAGAAGAATTAGCCCAGGGCTCAAGCCAACCCTAGATCCAAACCAAGGCAAGGTATTGGCATATGCATCCCACAAATCAGGTCGGGTCTAATTAGATGGGGTCAGGCCTGTCAGGGCAATTCCATCGCAAATCCCATTACTTCACGTAGATACTATATCTGAGTTGGATAACCCTACACATGAGCACTCGATACCATGATCTTAGCCATGAAACAACCTCTCTACTATTGTTAAATATGATAAACTAATCAGTTTTATATGGTGACCAGTCTGAGATTGAGCAATACATCTAGCTTCATTTTGTACAAGAGGACATAGTTTCAGTGATCTAGAACGTTGATTTGATTGGACTGGCCATAGATGGCCCATGCACCAAAAATTGGGCGGATTGCCTGCAACAAGAAACTACATGGGGCTGCCGTGATGTTTGTGAGAAATCCACCCTGTCCATCTGTTTTGCTAGATCATGTTACGAAATGAGCTCAGAAATGAGGTAATATGCGTCCCAAAAAATCCCCACAACCGGAAGATCCTATGTTTAAAATGTTTGGGCGTTTGGAAAACTATTTTATCTCTTAATCGTTTCTTTCCTTGGCATCTATTGAGCGGTTTAGAAAATTCCATATGTGAGACTTCTGGTGCAATTTGACGGTTTGGATGAGCGAAGAAGTGGACGTCATGTGTACAAAGCCCGATCAGCACTGTTTAGTCTCTTGCAACCACAAATTTCTTTCTTACACGTGGAGCCCTCTGTTAAGAAGAACTTGAATTTTTGTCATCGCATCAAGACGGTGGGGCCAGCTGATGAACGGCTTGGATCACTGACTTGTATGCCATGTTAGCCCGTGTCAGTGGAAGGACCAAAAGGGTCCAATATGGAGCTGAACTAAAATTGGCCAACGGTCTACATCGAACCCATATGATTTACTCACTAATGTGTGTGCATGTGGTGGCCCACTATATCAACTGTCCTGATAACATTAGAGAGCGGAGGTCGGCCAATCTCAAAAGATAGGCCATAGGCCCAGGCACTTGGAAGCTTTTCGGTTAAAGATCGAGGGTGCATCCAGACCACCTTTCGTTGGTGTAATTTTCTCTAGTGAGTGTGGACCCCGCTTCCGCTTGGATGGGTCAAGGCCCAAATAGTGCATCGATTGGAAGTTTGTAACCGTCCGATGAATGACTTTTGCAGCACATTATTTCCCACCGTTAAAAGACAGCTCGTGTGAATCCATACCCATTTCAAAATCTGAATTTTGAAAGTCCATTTCAAAACGTATGTTTATATTCTTAACAACCACTGTTCGGCTATGCATACATCCCACGTGAGATGTGTATGGTAATCATTTTAACCGTCCTTTTTAAAAATAAAAAATAAAAAATAAAACAAATGGTACACTTGCAGGTTGGGTTGATTTTGTTGCTAGGGCACATTGGTTGATTTTATTTATTTATGTTTTTAGTCACCCACACCACGCCATGGTGGGATTTCATCACCAATGTGTTGGGGTTGTCTTCAATCTTGACATCATGGAGTTTCGATCACCCGACTGATATGGTTCCGTCGCCTGAAACTACTCTAGAAGAGGTGATTAATCTCTTAACATTGTTGGATCTAAAGATCGTAGGGCTGTTCAAAAAACCAACCAAATTGGACCGAACCGATTGATTTCAGTTGGTTTTCCAATCTATTTCAAGTCGGGTCAATTTTTTAATATAAAAAACTGAGAGTGTCGGTTCAGTTGTCGGTTTGTGAAAATTATAAATCGTTTTCAACCAAATGTGTGTGTGTGTGACAAGTTGAGGTTGGCCCCACTTCAATATTTATATGAAATCCACTCTAACCAGTAAGAGTACCACCACAAGTTAGGCCCAAGACTGAAATATCATCTTTGTCTATAATTCAAGCGGGCTACACCAAGAAAAAGAGTTTGGAGGGTAATGTGGCTTGTACATTATTTCCAATCGTGTGGTCCGCCTGTATCAAAGATGACGCTGGTTTTTCATCTTTAAGCCTAAAATTGAGTTAGTCACTTGCTAGTTGGAGTGAATTTTTAAAATGCATGATAGTGGGGCCCATTTAAACTACATTACCAATTACCTCATGTTAAGTAAAATAATTTTATGTAGACACGGACTCTGTAACACAGTGAGGGAGCAAATTAGGGTAACAGTTCAGTGGATGTTATCCTAACTGTGTGGAGCCCACCTTAATGTATGTTTTGTATATCCATTTCGTTCATTTGTTTTCGTCTATCATTTTAGGACATGATTCCAAACCTCGAAAAGATCCAAATTTCAAGTAAATAATATCATTGGAAACAATGATAAATAATCATTAGAAGCATTTTATGGGCCACAAAAATTTTGGATCTTCCCGACAGAGTGATCCTTGAGATCAGGCCGTCCATGATCAGCCCACCCTGATTCTCGCGCAGATCAAGAGGTAGTCAGACCTCTTCTTTTATAACTGGTCTGGAGCTAGCAACTCTGCAGCCCCTAAATACCATAGTTAGGATTACTAGGGTGTGCCTCTGGCCCAAGAACAATTGGAATAGGTCACCATCAATACAACGTTAGATCTATTAGAGGATATATATGCATGTACAGCAGCTGGAATTCTCTCCCAATATTCATTATGGTTGTGTATGTTGGGGATTGATCTTAATGTAAAGAGAGCCACAATATTCCCTAAAGCTGTCAAGATCATGTCACTTGTGTTTGTGTGGCCCACTTCCGAGTGGCCTAAAACAATTTGATGATCCAAGGAAAACATTCCTCCATTAGGCTGTGATTAGCTGAGCTCCAACTAAGTATAGCTTTTATAAACAAAATTTTGTCCCGATTTTTATTTATTTGAAAGTCTTTTTTAATAGTTCTATCTACTTGTCTTGTAATCATTTTTGATATATCGAACCATGCCGAGACAAAATTGAAGTAATACCTATCAAGAGCCCGTTGAGTTAGCTTTCAAATTTGCCCAATATGGTTTGAGCAAGCTATGACATGTTTACCGAAAGCCCTTAAGGTTGAAACGCATTAAACGTGTTTTAGTCATTGATTTATGTGTTATGGAAATAGATGGTTAGGATAAAATTAGGGTTTATTTACTTTAAAATAATATATAATTATGTAAACACATTTTAATGAAGTTAATTGATTTTGATTTTGTGAAAGAAAGTTTGAGCTCTCTATGAATTTCCAGAAAGAGTGTGACCGATCTGCTGAAGGCTTGCTTGATCCTGCTGAGCTACTCGTGGATAAATCATGATATCACAAAAATCACGATTGGGGTTTCTCAACAATCATTTTTTTTAGGGTATCTCTACACCTCCCTTAGGGGATGGGACTAATCCTTATTGGTGCACGCAAACCCTGCAATCCAAGTGCTCTGGGTAAGTGCATGGGAGGGGAATCGATCCTGTGCTTGTGAGGAGCATGACCCGTTTGCCCAATGCCCGGGTGGGCCTCATCAATCCATTGTTGATCACGGCATTCCAAATCATATTAATCTTTACATTGATTTGTTTTCACTATGCACTCACTATCATGACCCGTTTATCAAACCACCCACCTAGAAAACATCTAATTTACCTTATCATTCCCAATCCATACCAATTAGAAACTCCACAGTCACACATGAAATAAATAAAGGTGCTGAATTTTTAATAATAGAGCAAAAGTAACAAAATCACCTGTATATCACTATCCAAATAAATTCAATTGAAAAAAGAAGGAAAACATAAACATAATATAATCTGCGCCCAAAAGTGAAGCTAATTCACAAATCATCATCTATAATAGGATGGAGCGGCTAAGGGTAAGCGCAGCTAACATGCACCTCCTACATCATCATAGATGCCCATAAGAAAAGCAAACCAGCCAAACCGGACATGCCAATCCATGCCATGCCACTTGCACCATTGTCGCTGCCTGGAGTGCCTGTAACATGAGTTTTTGAGACAGGTCAGATATTATGGGTGGCGATGTTGAGATCGTTGGGTTCTCTCTTAATGTGCTATTGACTTATTAAGTTTCCCCAATTTTTACTAGAAACATTTTCTATAGTGTTTATAGTTGGGGAAATAATTCCAAGGAAAAACTAGGAAAATAGGAGCACAGAGAAATTAATAAAAACCAGAAAAAGAATGCTGGACAAACACTCTCATAAGAAAGGTGGAAAAATTTGTTTTTTATAAAGGAAAAAATGACAACTAAATTGACCCTTAGCTTTGTTAAACAACCATTTCCTCTAAAAGCGCGAGCCATTAGAGGATGGAGAATTAATTTATATTTAAAAATTTTTAACACTCTCTTACACATGCTAGGTGGAACTCTACATGAATATATTGAACAAGAGTGGAAGGACAGATAAATAAACAATCATTTACACTAAAAGCTCAAGCTATTAGAGGATGGCTTATCAATGTATATCAATGGACCTTAACAAGTTTGGACATAAGATATGCATTGATGTAGAAAATTGCTACAAGTTGACATTCCAGCTGGAAGATGCTTAGGCGTTTCAACAGCAGGTCTCAAGTTTTTGGGCATTGTGTGAGTCTGTTGCTCTACTAAAGGTGGGTGCGTTGCATGACTAGCTTCAAAAAAATAAAAACAGTAACAAAAAAGGTTGATAACCAAACTTTTTTCATTTTTAAAATCACACACTCACCCATACCACATGGGCACTAGATTTGTTACTATGGTAAATAAACTATTATCAAATTGTTACAACTTCATTGGTGATCCTCACCTCTTGATTTTCAGAGTTGAATGTGAACCATTCAAAAATTTGTTTTTTTATAATTCTAAATTCATCCGCATTTACGGTGGCCCCTGTGACGTTGGGTCCACAACATAGGCAGGGCCAAAAAATGCCGCCCTCT
Source organism: Liriodendron chinense (assembly GCA_003013855.2). Classification (NCBI taxonomy): domain Eukaryota; kingdom Viridiplantae; phylum Streptophyta; class Magnoliopsida; order Magnoliales; family Magnoliaceae; genus Liriodendron; species Liriodendron chinense. The sequence goes on along the minus strand of PVNU02000473.1, from coordinate 1,035,863 downwards.
GATTATCACTCCATCACATGAGGGCCTAGCAAAGGCCAGCAAACGGATTTCAGGGAAACGATAACATATGTGGACGCTCCAACAGTACGCAGGGCAAAGCGGACACAGGATCACGGCGGTCCACCGTCTGGACCATGCCCTGGTTAGCTCACTCGGGAGCGGATTAGGTGAGACCCCGGATCTGCCGAGGTGTGTGGGACCCCTGACTGTGGGGTCCACAGAGATGTATGTGACTACATCCATGCCGTCCATACGTATGGAAAGCTCATGACCTTATCAACAGGTTGGATTGTAAATAAACATTCCATTGGAACCCACATGTTTTTAACGGTGGGGATTCAATCACAACTGTTTACTCTGGTATGGTCCAACTAAGATTTGACTCAGCTTCGTTTTTGGGATCATGCCCTAAAATAAGCTTTCAAAATGTTTGGACGGTGTGGATTTAAGGCACATATATCATTGTGAGGTGTCCCACCCATCTCAGTGGATCCGGGGTCTCACCTAGACATGAGGAATGGGACGAACCCATCCATCAGATTGGTGGCCTCAAATGGAGGTGAAAAGCGAAAAATGCTTAAAGGTTGAAGGTCAGCATTGCCAGATTTGTGAGACTTTTTTAACTGGGAGCCATCCACGACAGAAGCCACAGGGTGGACAGTGCCGATCCAGTCATATTCCCTTGCCACGTGTACGGTGGAAGAGGGTGCGCATCATTTCTCCAGATTTTATACCCTGTGCGCTTCAGAAACATGACACTTCACACGGGGCAAGTTATGCAGACCGTTCAAAGGGCGGGACCCATTGCGTATGGAAATTCTCCAGATGCCCCATTGAACTATCCATCAATCTGAATGGTGTGCTTCTTCCCCTCCAGGGAAATTTTCAACCCTGGCCCACAGCCCACCAGATCGATGATTCGGACCAAGGACCATTGTGTCACATTTCGAACCTATTTGCCCTGGTCAGACAAGCGAACCTGCCACTTGTAGATCCGAGCCATTTATCAAGTGGGTCCACCATCAAGATGCCCTAATTGAAAAACGTCCGCTGGTCTTCTCATTAGGTGGGCCACACGTGGACATTGAATATGGACTATCGGTGTTTTCTCTTAAAGATGTGTGCCCACTTGATAGGTGGACCAGCCTGATTTTTGGGCAAGGGGTGGTCATGCTGTAGGTAAGCCCTACCTGATGAACTGCTGGAACATCATGCACATGCCAGATGGGCGACTATCCCTGGCCCAAAAATCAAGCGAGTCCACTAATCAGGTCGCCTACGCATCCATACGAATGCAGACCATTGTATGGACCGTCCTGATTTATGGGCCAGGTCATCTGCAAGGTATGGTCACTTGATGAATGGTTACATGCGGTGGATGGCCTCAAATTTCATCTTAGGATGGTGTTTGAAAGATCTGTAGCGTCATGGCTTGCTGTGGGTGTAATCTTCCACAAGTAATTAGCAAGCGTACTCTTCCTCGTCCTTGATGTGGATCTAAAAGCAGGCTGGTCCGGTCAATGGTTTGGCCACCAGTAGAAGATGTTCGTGGGTCCAAGGTCAATTTCCAGGGGGAGCGGATTAGGTGTTACCGTGTGAGGCCTGCCTTGATGAACTTTTTGTCTATCCACGCCGTCCATCCATTTCCTAATATCATTTTAGGACGTCATCCCAAAAATTAAGAGAACCAAATCTCAGGTGGACCACACCACTAGAAACAGTGGTGAATGACCATTAAAAGATTTTTGTGGGCCACGAAAGTTTTAGATCAATCTGATCTTTATTTTCCCTTCATACAGGTCTGGTTGACCTTACCAACGGATTGGATGGAAAATAAACATTACGGTGGGCATTAATTTGGGCCTAGGAAGTTTTTATTGGTGGGCGTTCAATCACCACTGTTTCCTGTGGTGTGGTCCACCTAAGATTTAGATCTGCTTAATTTTTTGGAACACGCCCTAAACCGGGCTGGAAAAACGGATGGACAGCATGGATTTACAACACATCATTAAGGTGGGCCCCATGGTAAGTGAAACACCTAATCCACTCCCAATTTCCAGTCGTCAATCTTTCCTCAGCGTCGCACACCTGATGTACCGGACCTTCCTGATTTTCTGGCCGACGTGGTCCGCTATAGGAACGAACGAGACCTCATCCACACGCGCATTTTCGAATTTCTCGTGAGTAAAGGAAGGAGATTCGTACCTGGAGGTCCACCGGTAGTGGGAGGAGGGGCTGCTGAAGCAAACAAAATAAAAAAAAAAAAACAAATCAGCAGAAAATTCTCTAGCTTAGAACTTGTGGCACATTAGAACATAGGTCGATCCAGATCGTCCAAATCGTGGCCAGCTGACGAATTCGATAGCCATATCAGACGGCTAAGATCATTAGATTTCCGGACTATGCACCATCCACAATAGGGCCCGAAATTCATCGAACCGTTCATCTAAAAGCTCTCGCCTTAGATAGTCCAAAAGGCAAAAATCTCAGTGATGAGAGATTCACAACGTCCGTACATAAGGTATGAGGACGCGGTTTGGGTACTGACGCTGCCACTAGCCAGGTGGCTAGTGGTCGGTGCTCTGTTGCCCCACCATGATGTATGTGTTATCAGCTGGATCCAAAACTTCTGTGGCCCTAAGAAGTTTTTAACGGTGAGCGTTCAATCAACACTGTTTCTTGTGATGTCGTCCACTTGAGACTTGGATCTACCACATTTTTTGTCTTATAACATACAATGCTCTGAAAAAACAGATAGACGGCATGGATGAAATATATACATCATGGTGGGGCCCACAGAGCAACGACCACTAGCCATTGGCTAGTGGCTAGTGGCATGGTAACTAGCCAATCCGCGTCCGGTGAAAAGATCTACGATGAGCGAGAACGTTGCCATGTGGCCCTTACAACGCTAGACCTTCAAGATGAACGGTCTGGATCATCAAATTAAAAAAAAAAGGAAAAAAAAAGGGAGAAACAGGGGAGAAAAAGAAAAAAAAAAGAAACCTGTGCAGAGGCTGGCATCGCTGGTGACGCCGCAGTGCTTGGGGAGTTCAAGGGCTTGCGTGATGTTGATGTTGAAGGATTTGAAGAGATCGGGGTTGTTGAAGAGGTTGCAGAGGCAAACGAGGTCGTTTTGGACGGCGTCCCGTATCGAGGAGCAGCACGTTTCAGAAGGCGTGGTCGAGTTCAGGTACTGGGCGCATGGTACAAGCTTCGCCGCGCACGCTGGCGGGTTCTGACCCGACACAACCGCCACCGAAGCCAACGCTACCAACACCAACACCAACACCGAAACAAAACCACTTCCCTTGGAAAATCCCATCGCTTCTACCCAAAATGTCTCTCTCTCTCTCTCTCTCTCTCTCTCTCTCTCTCTCTGTCTGGCTTTCTCTCTCTCTGTAGCACCTACCTACTGGTGGGATTTATAGATTTATTAGAGATGATTTTTCTAATAAAAATTAATTTATTAATATTTTTCTTAGGTTGCTTTTCTCCTGTTCCGCCATCTTTTTTATGCCTTTTGACCAGCGAGGCGGCAAAGGAATACGAACAGTAGCAGCTGATTCTACAAGTGTTACGTGCGGAGTCCACTATAGTTTCGGAGGAATCTAAACCGTTCATCAGGATAGCCCTTCCAAGAAATTTCGACGCTCCGAAAACCAGACCTATCCAACCATCATGTGGGCCAGCAGATGAATGTCGAGGTTTTTGACCGGTTGTCCGTTTTTTTTCTATGAGCCTGATTTTGTCGCGGTGGATTGGATAGCATACAAATGACACGGTGGGCCCCACGCATGCAGTTGTGAATAGGTAGGTGAATAACTTTTTACTCGCAGATGAATAGCATGTAGAGCATTCTACAAGCAGAAGCTCTCGCAGGAGAACTGGCATCTGATCTGAGGTCGAATACAAGAGATCATGTGATATGCGGCCGAATTCTGACTAATCTGGCCTATGGTTCGGTTAGCATTACCCATTTGTACTTTGATTCCCACCGTGGAATGAAGAATTCCCAGTTTAGATGGAGAAACAATCAATGTTAAAACCTGATCGACTTGAATGTTATTCTTGATTTCTTTCCTTTTAACCGTCCGTCTGTCTGCCGCAAACTGAACGGTCAAGATTGTCTTATCAAGGACATCATTATGTTCAGGGAAAGGGATCAATGACCAATGGTCTGGATACCAAACCAGGAGCCCATCTTGTGATGAGTGAAGACTCGGGCATTTTTAAAGTACGCTCACGTTTTGGGTTTGTATTGTACAGGTGGGTCCATCGTTCAAGGATCCAAAATATTGGTCACGGATTTCCTGCTAAAGCCTTTCGCGCTGGGAACCTGTGGGGTCCACCGTGATATTTGTTAGAAATCCACTCCGCCCATCCATTTTGTGAGATAATTTTAGGATGCTAGACCAAAAATTTCACGGATTCAAGACTCAAGTGGGCCAAAAACGTGAGGATTGAACGTCCACAGTTGAAATATTCATGGGGCCACAGAAGTTTTGAATCAGGATAACATTTGTGTTTTCAGTTCATCTCATTACTAATGACATTATGAACGGTATGGATGGCATACAAACATCACTGCAGACTCAGGGAGGTTTCAACGGTAGTTATTTTCCTACCCACCTTTTCCTTTAGTGCAGCCCACTTGAGTCTTGGATCCGGATCATTTTTTATCTTCTGTCCTAAAATGAGCTAACAAAATGGATAGACCGCCTGGATTTCTCACAAGCATCAATGTAAACCCACCTAGATTTCCCGCACAGAAACTTCTTACGAAAAAGCGACCCGCGTCCCCAAATATTCATGTGATCGACCGTGAGACAAAAAACCTTGGCCTTCTTTCCTAAAAACCCACATAAATTTCCAGCACAAAAACTTCATGCAAAAAGCAACCAGCGACCCGCGAAACAAAAACCCTTGGGACTTCAAGCGCCTGATTTGACCTTCGTTCTCTAAATGTGAAACGTGGAATCGCTTTCGTTCTTGGACCTCCCTCTTTGTCGAGGGCGCGGCTCGGCTGGATCTCTTAGCGTGCAGTCTACTGTTTGGCGTGTGTATTACATCCACGCCGTCCATTCAATTTGAAAACTCATTTTAGAGCATGATGTAAAAAATAAAGTAGATTCAATTCTCAGGTGGACCATAATAAAGTAAACAATAGTACTCAACCATTAAAAGGATCCCGTGGGTCACAAAAGTTTTGGGTCAAGCTGATATTTGTTTGGTATCTTCATTCAGATCTTTGTGACTGGTTGGATGGAAAATGAACATTTCAGTGACCTATGAAGTTTTTAATGATTTGGATTCAATCACTACTATTTCATGTGATATGGTCCATTTAAGATTTGAATCTGCTTCATTTTTTTGGATAATGCCCTAAACTGAGCTTTCAAAATGCATGGACGGTGTAGATTTAAGGTACATACATCACATCCAGCCAAACCGCGCCCCTTTGTCGACCACCTAATAAAGTTTTAAGGGTGGCCCACTCACAGCAGGCCATGGTTTGGAGCACGTAACTGTGAGCCAATCCCGTACAAACTCAAAGGCTGGACTACGGTGCACCTTTTGGGCCAGCAGGCTAGCATCGGATCATACCTCCGACTGAAAGAACTCACGTTGGACAGAATTACCTGACTACCCTTTTTTAAACGTTGGGTGCACGCGGCGACGGGCGCATGATGGCTGGAATGTCGCTTTGGTTGGCCTTATTATGATGGTTGGAATGTCGCTTTGGTTGGCCTTATTATGATGGTTCATAGACTGAGAAAGGTCCAACAATATGAATTAAATGATTAGAGGATTTTTCCTGCTGAATGCAGGCCCATGCTTACAAACTGCATGGTTTACCATTCCGACGCAGGAAAAGCAGGAAAATCGCACCCGGTGCTGGGAAGCCTAGGTGCCCATGGTTCCTCTTTTTTTTTTTTCACCACCAGTATAGCCCGCATTAGAAAAGTGTAGACAAGGCGTCCATGGTTAGTTTAGACCATTCATGCAATAAAGGGGAAAAATTATGAATAGTCTATCCCTGAGGAGTTGCTTACATGGAGATAAAGTCAAGTTCCGATCATTGCTGTTTTGCACATTTTATATAGGTCACAAAACAATGAAAAATGCCGGGAGCTTAAGATGATTGGTGACGCATGTAGCATTATGGTTCATGTACATGCTGATTGACATATGTAGCACATTTGAAGCACTTGAAGATTAATAGTTGCACACGTAGGCACTTAAAAAATGATGGTAACACATATACCTATATGTTATACTCATATTTATCTTTATGTGAAACAATCTGCTTGCAAAACAGATATTTATTGTCTTTGCCGGAAATGAATATGGTGGCCTCAAATAGCCCTTAAAAGTTTGAGCAAAGTATTATAATTATTTATTGAAAATAATGGAATAAAGATGAAGAAAGCTAGCTTATCCCTTTAGTGCGTAATGGAATAGGATCTTTTGTAGCCATGTATTATATTATATGTACTAAAAGTATGTGAATTCATGTTCGGATGCCCCAGATGTGCCACATATAACACCATTAATCTTCAAGCGGCCTGCATGTGCCCATGTGTCAATAATGTTGCATGTATGAGATTGACATAGTTACACATAGGTATGTGGGTTTTGTGTTTTTAAGTACTATTTAATTGTATAAAGAAGCAATTTCTTCATTTTAAGAGGTAAGTGCTATTTAACGGTGCAGAGAAGCATAGTTGAGGTTAGAATGTCCTTTGTTCTTCACATTGCATAGTATGTATTTAATTTGATGTTTGATCCTTGCTTGGCTTTGGCATCCATATGGATGTATTGTTTGTTTTAATACAGAATTTCAATAGTGTAAGTTTCTTTTTTGGCTTGGCCATTTTTTTATTGGTGTTGATTGGTGTGAGATTTCAGCAGCTAACATTTGAGCTTGGTTCAAGCTTTGATTGGTTGATGGTGTTAGCAAATTATTTGACTCAAATGAACTTTTCAAACGATGGGCCCCAGGAAGTTTTTAACGATAGGGCCCCTGTTGCTTCCAGTGATGGGTACACTTGATCTTTGAATCTGCTTCATGGCTAAAATGAGCTGGAAAAACAGATGGATTAGCATGGATATAAGACAAACACACGGTGGGCCCCAGGGAGTTTTCAATGCTAGGCATCCAATCACCACTGTTTTATGTGGTGGCCTGGTGGGGTCCATCTGAGATTTAGATCTACCTTATGTCTTCGCACATGCCCAAAAAATGGGCAGTACAGTGAGGGTGTGTATACAGCAAGGTGGGCCCTAGGAAAGGTTTCAACGGTGGACGTCATTTCCCCTACCGTTTCAATGGTGGAAGTCATTATCACCATTGCTTCATGCAGTGGGACCCACTTGGCTTGGGTTTCAAACTGGTATTTGTGTTTTTCCAACATCAAGATCTGTGTGATGCTAGATGGTAATACGTATCATGGTGGGTCCCACGATCTGATGGCCCCACAAGGTCCAAGGGTGGACTTATAACCTCACTGTTTTCTATGGTACGGTCCACTTAAGGTTTGGATCATAACCTAAAATAACCTTGAAAAATGAGTGAGCAGCATGTATATATGTGACCTAAAATAACCTTGAAAAATGAGTGAGCAACATGTATATATGTGATACATGCAGCGGGTGGGCCTCGCTGTCAAGTGCAATGAAAGCACCGGGTGGGACCCGTTGTCCAACGGATGGACAATGTGGGTGTGGTGTGTGCATCGGTTGAGTAGCGTGGGCGCAACCACTCTCTTTGGCCTTAACGAAAAGAAAAGGGGGGGGAGTGAGAGATGATCCACCTCAATGTTGTTGTGGTGACGATTCTCCCTTCAATCAGCTGAGAGAGAGAGAGAGGGAGAGGGAGAGAGAAGAGTGCTTGAAGGAAAATTGATGCGTCTATAAAGTGAAATATATAGGGACATAACAATATTTTCACTACTATATGATGTCCATTATGGTGGAAGTAAATTTTCACAGCTAACGGATCTAATACAAAAAAAAAGGAAGTTGAAAGAGGCATGGGTGAGAATGATGATATAGAGGCAGAACTAACTATTCACCGCTATATGCTACTGACAAGATATAGCGATGAATAATGTGATTTGCCGTTATATGGGTCGAATACAACAAACAAAAAATGACAAGAATGGTGACAATAGCAGGAAAATGGTGTACAACGACGGATTTTATAATCTACCGTTATAGATGTGTAACATATAGCAGTGGATAATACGATTCACTGCAATATAGGTTGATGTAAATAAAGTGTATAAATATAAAAGTTAATATCCTTCATTATATATGTCCATGTAGAGGCAGATAAGAGGATCTGTTGCTTTAAGGTTGAATTCAGCAAAAAAAAAAAAAAAAAAAAAAGTCAGGAATGATGGTTGTAGTGGGAACAAAGTGTATAACAACAAAAGAAGAAAATTCTCTGTTATAAATTCCTTGTAGTAGTGGATTTTTATTTCCGCATCTAAAATCTGATGTTATATCACATTAATCTTATGGCGAGCTTTAAGCATTAGAGGATCTTGATGCGAGTCTTGCTTACATATTAGGAGATTTGGGATGTCATCGAGATCGCGGATTTGTAAAACTAGTGGATCAAGTCTCTCAATCAATCATAAATGGAAGTATTAATATAAAATTGTGAGAAAGATCGAAACACTTTATTTTACACATCAAACAAGGGATGCAACTATATTTTGAAAGAGATCACGTGTGGGAATAACTAACATAGCTTAGGTCATTTTATTAAATTCCTACAAAAAAAAGTTGAAAATGTTAAAAGAGTAAGCTTGCAAACGTTATTACCATGTTTTTAGCTTTTGGAGGGGAAAAATCATAATGCATTTTTCACTATTGCACATGAAAATTAGTCTTGCGAATTGTATGAAGGCCATTGGTAAAAAGATGAGAGATAACGAAGTTATGAAAAAAAATTCTTTTAACACTTGTATTATGGTTTAAATACATATTAATGAAGTCATGAAAAAATTCTTTTAACATTAATGTTATGGTTTGAATGCATATTAATGAAGGAATGGAAAAATTCTTTTAACACTAGTGTTATGGTTTGAATACATATTAATAACTATTGAGGAATTAATAGGATCATTGTAAGTCCACAGGCAATGAATCAAATAGAAATTTGCAAGAATATTTAAGCCTAAAAAGTGAGAGGGAAAATGTCACAATTGAAGTGGTAAAAGTCAGAGAGGTAAAGACTTTGGAAACAAAGGATGGGAAAATTATGCCCTAGGCAATGTGAAAAAGTAACAACAAATCATGTAGTCAATGCTATAATTGAAACATGTATCTCCACCATAAATCAAAATGTAGTGGGTGTTAATAATTTCAATGCCGAAGTACCTATTATACTAATTATTGTATAATGTTATTGGTGAGGAATACAGTAACATAAATTTTTTTTTCTTTATTCAGGTTGTAATAACCATGTGTTTAATAGAAAGGAGATGCTTTGTGCCTTGGATGAATAACTGTGTGTTTAGTAGAAAGGAAATGCTTTATGCAGTTGATGAATTAATTCACTTGAAAGTAAAGTTTGAACAATAACATTCCAAATGCTTGTATTTAGACTATTATCTTTTGTAATGAATGAATGACTTACTTGAAGAAGTTCGGCAATAACATTTTAAATACTTGTTTTTGAACTATTAGTTTTCATATGAATTAATTGTTAGAAAAATTATAGTACACATTGAAAGAAATGAAGAAATTGGTGATAAAAACATTAAATATGTGGGTTCAAGACTTGATTCAAATATTAAACCTGCGCTTTGAGCTCTGAGTGAGATGTGAGAAAGAGAAAGGGGGAGTTAAGCACCCTTTTCTAAGTAAAAAAAAATGAGATAGCTGGATGCCCCTAATCTAGACCCTACTCGTGTGTTGATCCAGTTGGCTTTCGAAAATTGACTTTTCTGGTTTGGTCAAGGCAAAACCCTAGGGATTTGTGATGATTGTTGTAGGGTACCCCTAGGTGGCAGAATTTCCTTATCGTGAGGGGAATGGGAATGAACAAGGTTGTATATTACTTCCGTCATCTTTTTGCTTCTCTGCCTCGCTCTATTTCACTCTGTCTTCCTTTCTTTGTTTCCCTGAGGGAGAAATGCTATTTATATAGGCATTTGTGACACGTGTCACCAATTTCATGTGCAAGGTCTGAGGAAATCTTAAAGAGAATTTCAGTGGAAGATTTGTTGCGCTAGCTGTCCGTTAGTCAACAGTCTATTAACCCCAAGGTGGGGTGTCTACAAACATGGTGATCTCGATAGAAAAACATAACTTGGAGAAACCCTTATATCTCTTCAAAACATCCACATACCTACTCGTATATAATAATTATTTTACTATGAAGGGACATGGCCATTTGCTTGTATTAGTTTGTCTCTTTTGAACAAAGACAATTATACAATAATAAAACAATTGTCACATGACAACACATGTTACTACCACACATTCTATTTGCCCCAACGATCTCCACTTGTGTAACTCGTGGCACCAATGTGTAAAATCATGTGTCACGCACACTTAATTAACATTATGATTAGATCCTCAAAAATCAATGGGTCAAACTTCTAGTTAGATATTAGTTTACTCCCCTAAGAGCATAATAGCTCAGATGGGCCTATAACTAAGTGTAGAAATAAAATAAAAAAATAAAAAAATTAAGCCACTAAAGCACCAAAAAGAATCCAAACAACCCTACAACTAACACCACGTGCAAGTGCGACGTCCTTATAAAGATTCAAACTCAGGTTTTCCAAGACTAACGCCTCTCACTTTCCACTAATCCAAATGACTATTTTTTAAAAAGGATATTATATACATTATATTTATTTGCTATATAAAGTTAAAATATATTTTGTAATTAATTAATTTTCTCATAAAAAAAAACATAACATTGATGACTCACTCCTAGAATTGTAGTTCCAAGGCACACTGCACCATCACTTCTTGAAGACATTTTATGTCGCTCAAATTGTGCAAAGAGGCCATATATATTGTCTTCAAAATTCAAGCAAGCTTAAATTCTTACATAGTTTGTATTTAATCTTAGCACCAAAATAATGTCTATCACTAATTTGTACTATCAATAAGATTAATAATCATATTTAACCTTGTTAAAATAATAACTTAAAAAGAATAATCATTTATGATCAAGAGAGGATTTTTTCTTTTTCTTTTTAACTCTGTGTTTTAAATGGGCTAAGGTTTATGGTATATATAAGCTTTTAAGTGACCCAGGGCAAGGCATCATATGCATTGAATAGTTATGGCACATATATTAATGATGTTAGCACGTGTGTTGTGAAGAAATGGGTGTCATTATGAAGATACATGTAACTTTGCCGTGATACTTGTATGCATAATTAATTATAGCATAAGATACATGCATGGCGTGTGCTATAAATTTGAAACACATACTTAGATGTATGGTTCATAATCTTTCTTTAAGTATAGGCTAGTTTTAGAAAAAGGATACCATGTAAGCTTCTCCAATAAACTTTACAAGAAAAGTGAACCTAAAAAAAAAGGATAAATTCCAAAGCTACAAACTTTTCAAAACATTTATTTTAAATATTTAGAATACTTGTACACATTGCTTTACTATAAATAAAAGTGATTTGTAGTTATGATAAATTTCTAGTAAATGAAATCTTGACCCTTTTTATGTTTCATTAATTGTTTGACAGACAATCAAAATCTGTGGTGACCATTCCTAGTAATTTGTAACACTTATTACCCCCAAATTATATGGAAGAGCTAAAATCTTCCAATTAAATTGATCTTTGAAAATAATGGGCAACCAATGATTAGGGCACATTCCATTGGTGATTTGATTATCTTAATTATATGATCAATGGCAGAAAATGGATGGTTCATAGTTATTATACTAGAAAAGGTTCAATCAATTATCTACACCATCCATCATGTGAGGCCCACCTTTGCCTGCCCTCAAGGCACTTTGATTGGATCTTGACCAACGAAGATATAAATCATGGCCACAGTAATGTAAGGTTCATCTTGATTATACCTGAAAAGCTCTAGCATTGATCTAGACCATCTATCATGCCACGCCTGCTTTTGGGTGTGCTATGACATCTAACCCTCTGATGAATGGATGAGAATTGCATAGTCCATATTTATATCATAGAAAAAGTCCTGTGGCTGACCTAGACCGTCACCTATCCACTATAGAAAAAGTCACTCTATGTAATTTTGAGGTCATGACCTACCCACAATAGGTTTCATCATTTAGAACGACTTAATCTGCGTTGCAAGTATGGGTCGTCCACAACTTTAAGTGCATGCTCCTGAACGTCTAGCCCGCTGATGGACAGCCATCCAGACCAACCAAATAGTGGGCTCCATTGTGGATCGACTACATATTGAAAATCACAATGATCCAGCAATCCTAACCCTACAATGGCTATCAAATGTATGGTTAAAAAAAAAAGTGAGTGGTCCAAACAGCTCCAAACTTGATGGAAAAATTCAGTTGGCTAAAATTATTTTTAAATGCAATTCTTGGGTCATGTTCCATCCACAGTTGGTTCCTTGAATTGGATAGTCTAGATAGTTCATGCATATCAACCCTCGTGATCTGCCAGAGTAGCAAATAATTCCCTATCTGAAATATTACTAAAATACCCTCACTCACAGCCATTACCCTCCATTAATTTCGTAGCCTCGCAGGCACGATGACGTGAGGGCATCCCCGTCTTTCCTTGGCTGGTCTTAGATGCTAACGTGAAAGCTACCAACATCCCTCTATAGAAAACATCTTGTAGATGAGAAGACAAACGAGAAACATTACAAAAAAGGGGTACACTACAGCTGTGATTTTTCTTTTTTTTAAAGTAGGTGCGTTGGCTATTCTCTTTAGGAGCCAAAATTTCAATATTGTCTTAGTCGATGCTGACCATGTTAAGAAAATTTCAGGGGGGTAATTTAATACTCGGGCGTAGTATGTCGCTTGATACGCAGGTACTCAGGAATTGTATGGGTTGCATTTATTAACCCCACTAAATTGTGGAGCTCGCTGTAGTTAATTCAGTCCAATGTGAATAATTCTAACGTCTGATTCGTGGATGCTTTTTGTTGAAATAGGATCGTTAGATGACTTTTCATTCTTAACCGTCCAATAAATGGCCACTAATGCATAAACAGATGATCGAATGACTTAATTTTTGGTTTCTGATATATCTAAACAAGGACCTGTAATTTGGACTTTATTTGAATTACTTGCATGCACGTGTACGATTTCTTGAGTAATTTCGAAGTGCCTGTGTATCATCCACCACATTTTGACGGAGTATCAAAGCTTCTCTTAAAATTCTAATTGGGCGCCAGCAAGGATTTTTCTGTTGTCCAAGTAAAGATGCCGTTTGTTGGAATCACATGCGAGCATGGCGGCTGTTTTCCAGGCGCGGCTTCGGATCCACCCACCTTGGTAGATCCATCCCTGACTGTGGGCCCACCTTGATGTATGTGCCATACATCGACGCTATCCATCCGTATTGACAGCTCATTTTAGGGCATGGTACAAAAAAATGAAGCAGTTTTAACTCACAGATGGGCCATAGTACAGGAAATGGTTGTGATTGACCATTAAAAACTTCCGGTGGGCCAATAAAGCTTTGGATCAAGATGATATTTATGTGGTCTCTTCATCTAGGTGTTTGTGACCTTATCAACAGGTTGGATGGCAAATAAACATTCCGGTAGAATCCTTGAAGTTTTCACTGGTAGAGATTCAATCACGACTGTTTTTATGGTGTGGTCCACCTAAGATTTGAGTCAGCTTCATATTTGGGATCATACCCTAAAATGAGCTTTCAAAATGGTTGGACGGTGTAGATTTAAGACACATACATCACCGTGAGCCCCACCGTTAGGGATCCCACCCACCTCGGTGGATAATCCGGGGTCTCGCCTAATCCGCTCCCGCCAAAGAAAAAGCTATGCGGGCCCCACCGTAATGTCTGTGTAACATCATATCCACTCGTCCGTCCGTTGCGCCAGCTACAGTTTGCACGTGAGCAACAAAATCAGACCTATTCAAAATTCAAGTGTGCCAAATCACAAGAAGCATTGGTGCGTTGGCGCCCACATTGTAACTTTGATAGGGACAGAGAAGTTTTGGACCATGCTGATATTTTATACTTTAGGGAATTAACTTATGAATGGTTTGGATCGCATATAAACATCATGGGCCCCAAGAAGTTTTCAATCGTGTTAGTTTTCATCACCACTGTATCACATGGTATGGCCCACTCGACTTTTGAGTGTGGCTTATTTTTTGACACATGTAATGAAATCATCTGGAAAAAAAATTTTCTTTTCCTTTTTTAAATACAGGTGTCCCCTTAGGAGCGTACAGCCTGGTTTTTTTAGATCTTGAGCGTTTTCACATGGATGCCTACCTTCTACAGTCTACAGAACGGGAATCCTTTCCAGCACAGTGCGTAAAGCGCTCTAGCTCTATGGGACCCACCGTGTTGAATAGCTAAAATCCACTCCATCCATCGGGTCCTATCCTCCATTCTAGACGTTGTGAGAGAAAATTCATTCAGGTCCACATGTCAGGTGGACCACACCACAGGAAATAATGACAATTGGATGCCGACCGTAGGTTTCTGCGTGGTCCACCGTGGTGTCTTTCTTTCATCAAACCCGTCAATCAGGTGCAACTCATCAGGATGAGGTGACGGTGAAAACATTTGCATCATATAAATCTCAGGCAGGTCACACTGCGTGAACTTACAGGTTTTTTACATTGTTCGAATTGGTGTAGCCCATCTCAGTCTTTCCATCGGCCTATATTTTTCATGTACGGTTCAACTAACTGTTATCACCTGATAGACGGAGTGGATTTACATGTACAACACGGTGGGCCCCACAGAGCTTGGATGTTTTATTCGCAGAATAGGTGTTGTAGACGATTTAGGTCCACCTGCTACCTGACAAGTTATAGGCCGTTGGTCATTTTTTATTTTTATATTTGTTATTCACAGTGGACCCAAATGCCCGGACGAAACACGTGTCCTACGCTTGCAAGTGTGTAAAGAACGCATACCTTGGTGCAGATTTCTTTCGCATGCATCAAGAAACGCTTGAATGGAACGGGGTGGAATCCTCGTCGCGATTTGAACTGGTTGATTGATGGTTGGTTTCTCACGGCGACGGCGGGAAGGGCTTCTTTTCACACGGAAACTCTGTTCGTAATGCGACTCAATTATGGTGCGAGTTTTACACTATTTACTAAATCTGGCCGCTCGTTAATCATTCACGCAGCGTGCTTGTACGTCAATCTATGCTGGAAAATTGCCGGCTCTAACGTGGGCAGGAGGATAGACAAAAGATCACCCCATTTCGAGTAATCCTCACCGTCCAATTTATGGCCGTACAGTCCATGGTTGAAAAGAAAACAGTCAGCTCTCGGAATTGATTGGGTTAAATCAGATGGTTAAATCAGATTATTCTCCGCAACGATGGATGGTTTGGATTGATGCAATTCATGCCAACTTGCTTGGTAGATGAGTTGCTACCATTTCATAAAATGTGACAAATGCTAGAGTCTAGCCATATAACAGTGTTCAAATTCACGGGCGCCGTGGTATTTGATTTGGCAAGACCTTTCGGTTTCGGTACAATTTTCAATCATAACTGTCTGTCTGATGGGCTGTCTTTAATGGTTGGAATATTTCAACCCTTCATCATTTGACTCTTTTCCTTTAAATATGAATGATCGAGAAATTTTAGATAACGAAGGATTTGGAAAATTTCAATCTAAGAGTTCTTTAGACCATCCACCAACCAAGATGGGACCCATCGATTCAACGGATTGGATCATTGAAAAATACCTTGATACATTAACTAAAGCCTAAAATAAATGCCACAATGTTTGAGGAACAATTCCAGCAAAACATAAAATAAATGCTAAAAGTGCGGACGCTTGACTGCGCATTAATGGATTGGTGCGTCACCTCCCTGGTCAAAACGGTAGCGGATTGCGTCCTGCCACCGCCAGGACGGACTCGGTCCTGGCAGGGCATTGTGGGGCCCACGTATGGGTTTTATCCAAGCCGTCCATCCATTTTTCCATATCAATTAAGTTATGAGATCCAAGGCTCAAGTGGACCACACCATAGGAAAAAGAAGTGATAACGACGCCCAGTTGAAACCTTCTTAGGGCCCACTGTGGTGTTTTTTTTCCATCCAACCTGATCATAAGGTCACGTAGACTTGGGTGAAGTAAAAGCTCAAATATCAGCTTAATCAAAACTTATGCGACTTATAAGAGTTTTTTAATGGCAGGTGTTCAATCCTCACTGCGTGGTCCTCTAAGCCCTGGATATGTCTCATTTTTGGACTTATGCTGTAAAATGATCTCGCATGAAATGGATGGACGGCCTGGATAAAACCCATGCATCACGGTGGCTCCGGCAGAGCCACTGTCTGCACCCAGTCCGTCCGGGCAGGACGCAATCAAGCGACACGTGTAAAGAACCATCGTGATTTGTTCTTAGGTGGCGAATTTCTCACCACCATTATCTTGTACGCATGTTTCCCTCTTGACGCTAATATCAAATTATTCGACAGGCGGCATCTAATCAGAGCGGATCGCTTGTGTGCGGCTCAGATTCCGAACAAGGTGTTTCTCTTTTACACGTGTAAGCGTTAGGGACTTTCAATGTGCACCTATCATTCCACGTGAATTACTGGTAACCAAAATCTCAGTGGCCCCACCGTCCTAGCTTTTAAATGTACACTTGGTCTATCACATGGCTCAGGATGCTAAGGGGTGAGCTCAGAAATAAAGAAGATTCAAAACCCTTAAGTAAGCCACACCACTAGAAACTTGTAGGGATCGAACGGCCATAATTTTTGGCCCACTGGAGTTTTGGATCAGACTGACATTTGGCCCTTTCCTTTATCTTTATCTTTATCTTTATCTGGGTCATGCTCTCAAAAACATGAAAACACGATTCAACCTTATGTCCAGGTTAGGTCAACGCAAAGACTTAATATTTAATTATAAATCTAATAAGAAATTAAATAATAACATACATTTAAAAGCTATTGTGCATAAAAAAAAAAAAAAAAATTGACATAAGTTACATTGTATTGAGTTGTGAGGCTTGTTGATGGGTGTTGTTTGACACGGTTCTAGTCATGCCGAGTTGACTCAGGTTGACTGACTTAGCAAGCCAGCTCAACTATTTTGGTTGACTCGACTGAGATTCAAATTGAGTCACAAAGTTTTTGAACCATCATCGCTGTGGGAGTCACCTTGCCAATGAGTTGGATGGCATATAAACATATCGGGGACCAAAAAAAAGTTTCAAGTGCATGCGTTTTTATACCCACTTTTCCTGTTGTGTGGATCACTTGAGGCTTGCCTAATTTTTCAGCTAATCTCCCACGCTAGCTGGAGGAACCACTGGACAGATTGAACGTCACATGAACAAGAAAGCCTTCTTGAAAGAACTTCCTGTGACAGGAAGTTAGGTTGGGGCTATGATGCTTTTGAGAAATCTACCCCGTACATTGGTTTTGGCTGATTATGTTAGAACATGGGACAAAAAATGAGGCGATCCAAAACTCAAATGGACCAAATTCTTGTGCGGGTAAAATGTGCAGGCATGTTAGAGTCCACTCAACTCAAAGTTTGACTAAACTGCTGGTGTTCTCCCCTATTAAGAGGGGCAAATTTAAGATTGGACACAGGATTTAATTATCTTCTCAACCACCAATTGCACTTAGCGTTCAAGTGATTTGTGAAAGGGTAAGAGTTAGCCCTTCTAAATGGATTCTTTTTGCCTCGTGAAAATAAACGTACATGTACAGACTCAATGACTTGTTCTTTTAGCATGATTTACTACCATAGTTCAATAGTAAAAATAGAGAAAGAAGACATAAGTTGAAAGTGTTATTCTATTAATAATTTTTACAATAATGACACTCACAATAACGATCTGTTTATTGCTTAATCGGGACTTAGCTTCAAAGCAGAATAGTCGTGATGTGCGGCATGATCATCTGTTCGTCGCTCGATAGAAATCCAAGCTTCATGGCAAGACGACTAATGGCAGATAGATTTTCGACAACCTATTCATTACTCGATCGAAACCGAGCTACGCGGCGAGATGGCCAGCGAGGTGGCAGTTGTTCGTGGTCTTGGTGGGAACCAAGCAAGTGACAAGACGGTCGCGATTCAACTATTTGTTCACCATCTAGTTTAAATTATCAAACTTCATGACGAGATAGCCGACGAAATCACCTAACACGTAACAGGATAGCCCTATAACATTCCATTTGAAACTCTTCCTTGCGATCTAGCAAGATTCCGTGAATGAAGGATGAAAATATAAAGTAATAATTAAAAACTAACTAAGGGTTGCATCCAATGAGCAGCGATGGGACTAAACTAAAATAAATAAATAAAAAGATAAATGTTTATAGTGAACGGATTAATAAAGTTGTGTTTAGTTGTGTTGGTGTCGCGTCAGGGGCTCTTCATAAAGTATTGTTTATATAGGCTTTTAGGAGGCGGTAGCATTGCGTAATCTTTAGCATTGTAAAGGAGTTAGACGATCGGTTGTGGAAATATCTATGATTTTTTTTCTCATCAGCGTAGCCTATTGCGTACAACCATATGTATAAGAGATATATTCTCACGTACATCGACTGAAATCATCGCATCTATGAACTCTTATATTGTAAAGTTGCTAGACTCCTTACATCTATTAGCTTTAGCATCCATAGAGAGTTGCTTTTCACAAGGCTCAAGCATTTAATATTAGATATAGATTGCCTTATGAGATTTTGACATTTAATGCTGAGAGAGGAACTTGCTTTAATGAGACTCTTGCTTTTTTGTCTAGCATTTAATGTTCTCTTATGTGCACCTTTATAACTCCCCTTGAAGTCATCTACACCACATATAGAATGGTTGCCACATGGCATCTCTTAAAATGTTTGATCTGGACATGATAGATCGAGTGTAAACGATTATGGAGGGTGCGAATAAAATTTCACCCATCATTTAACGTATAGTGCCAACACGTGATGTCATCTTATTGAGCAACATAAGGGCTTGTTTGATTTCCACTTCATAACGGAAATGCATTGTAAATGGTAATCATTATTTACACTGTCATTTCTTCTTCTTCTTTTTCCAAAATTGACACTGGTTAAAAGGTTTTGGCGCAAAATAGATGCGGGAGAAATTTGGGGCTGCAAAAACTATATGGCCCACCATGACGTATAGATTATATCCATGTCATCCATCTATTCTTCTAGCTCATTTTAGGGCATCAGCCAAAAAATGAGGCAAATCTAAAGCTCAAGTGAATCACATTAGACTAAAATATGGAAATTAAACTCTTACCATTAATAATTGCTTAGGGGCCACATAAAATTTGGATCAAGCTGATGTTTTCAATTTCCCTTCATCCATGTCTTTATAATCTTATGAACAAGTCAGATGACAAAAAAATATTAGCGTGGGCCTTAGAAAGGCATTAACTTTCAACGGTTGAACTCAGTTGTACCCATTATTTTATGTGTTATGGGCCATTTAAGTTGTAGATTTGTCTCATTTTTTGTTACATGCCCAAAAATGAGCTTGTGGAATGGATGGATGGTATGGATATAATATATTCATCACCGTGGGCCCCACATTTTTGTGCGTGCATAAATACATAAAATTAAATCAAAATTATCACAATTTTCGAGGAAGTAATTTCTCAAAAAAAAAAAAAAAAAAAGAGTGTAAAACGTTATAATGACCCATTTACACTACTTTTACAGGGTAATCAATAAAATCAAACAGGCCTAAGTGTGCCAAAAATGGATGTAAATAGGCCACATGATGGGAAACGATGAAGGTTGAACGTCTGCTATTGAAACATTAGTGAGGCGATGAAAGTTTTGGATCAGACTAATATTTTTGTATTTTCATTTCATCTAGTAGAAATGACTTGGTCGCCATATAAATATATAGGTTGTTATCGCCAAAAATTGGCTAACAGATGTTGGTCAGGGACCAACTTTGATTCTTCGTCGTCTGATCTCCACTCAAAGATGAATGGTGTAGATTGGGAACCTGTAAGCACCAAGAAAGGTTAGGACCGCCGCCGGTTGGCCCGGCTTACGGCCATCTGATGGCAAAGTCAGTACGGATACTGAAAGGAAAGATTATTGAAGTTTTTCTGGTGGTCGATTCCATACCTGGAGAGAGTGCGAAGGCCTCTTTATAGATAATTATTGGAGAGATTTAATTGGATCTTGTCGGGATAATCGTTATCTTATCCGGATCAGTGGGATAAGCTTTATCCTTATCTTATCCGGATCAGTGAGATAAGCTTTATCCTTATCTTATTTGGATTAGTGAGATAAGCTTTATCCTTATCTTATCAAGAGGGATAAACCAAGGCAGATGAGGCCAGGCCTCTTGCCAAGCTGATGGACGTCCTTGCCAGAGACCAAAGACCAGAGACCAAGTTGAGATCAGAGACCAGAGACCAGGTTGAGATCAGAGACCAGAGACCAGGTTGAGTACTCGCATGTTGAGACCAGAGATCAGGTTGAGTGCTCGCATTTTAAGACCAAAGACCAGGTTGAGTGCTCGCATTTGAGACCAGAGACCAGGTTGAGTGCTTGCATGTTGAGACCAGAGACCAGAGACTAGGTCTGCTCACATGATGGGAGTTGCTCATATGTCGGGAGTGCTCATGACGGGAGTGGTCATATTCGGGAATGGTCACATTCGGGAGTACTCATATTCGGGAGTGCTCATGACGGGAGTGGTCACATTCGGGAGTGGTCACATTCTGGAGTGCTCATATTCGGGAGTGCTCATGACGGGAGTGGTCATATTCGGGAGTGGTCACATTCGGGAGTGCTCATATTCGGGAGCTGCTCACATGTTGAGATGCGACCCCTTTCAACGACCACGAGCCGAGCTTCTCACATGTTCGGGATGCGACCCCTTTCAACGACCACGAGCCGAACTGCTCGTATCTCTGAAATGCGACCCCTTTCGTCAAGCACGAGCCGAGCTGCTCGCATTCGGGATGCGACTGCGATTTCTCTTTGGCATTATCTGCTCATAGCCAAATTTATCTACAACATAGGTGAAAATCTAGAGAGGCTTCAATGGTTGGTATTTTCCTACTCATTTTTTAGCATTGTGCGACACATTTGAGTTTTGGGTTTGACTCTTTTTTGGTCCATGTTCTAACATGATAGTTTTTCACAAATATTACTGTAGGCCCCACCTAACTTTTTGTTGAAGGAAGTACTTCTTGCAAAAGGCTTTTGCAGGCAATCGGCCATGGACATAGATATTTTAGTTACAAGGGCACTGAGCAGGGGTGGCAGGAATTTTGCGTCTGAGTGGTTCAACGAAAGTGACCCTTCAATCTAACACACAACATGTCAAATGTCACATTATGAGGGATTACAACGTAGAGCAATCCACCAGAAGAAAAAAGAATAGGGGGTAAAGCAGCGTTGGGGTCACGCAACCCCTTCCAGAAAATTATGTGTTCTGGATTCGGTAGACCACGACTTCGGCTCTAGCAAGTGCCTTTGTTCACACATGCACCCTTTATTTCTTGAAATGCGATCCATTGCTCCACAGTTAATACACACGCCAGCGTGGCATGTTTGCAGATCATCCGAATCTTGAAAGGGTGACATCCACCACTTGATAGTTGACCGGTCTGATTTCTTGGTCACATGATCTCTACGGTGGGACCCACTTGATTCATGGCATGGATGTCCTAAGCAATTGCTAGGTTGTTTGGCTGGTTGGTGTTATCTTGTTTTTTCATGGAGACAATAGTTGTATTGAAGCCATTGAGCTGGCAAAACTCAAAACTTTGATACTCGGACACAGATGTCCATCATACGCAGGGATAGAACAACTGAATAGGAGGCATACATGTACCCCACCCTAAACTATTAAAATATTGAACCCACCAACATGGTTCATTGGTCAAAGACATAAGTCAAAGGATATCGTTACCCCAACTGATGGCAAAGAAATGGATGGTTAAAATGAAAAGAGCTGATGGCCCACGTTTATTATTGTGAGGTCAAGATGTCCAATCGGTCTGGTCTTGAGAACAACGGGTCCACTATGGGGTCCACCAATTGACTAATTTAAATTCTACCACGGTAAACATCTCTTTGAATGCAGCTTGACACATGCCAGGGTAGATATTTTGGTTAAGCTACTTTTCCAAATTCAACTATTGACAATTGAAAACCAAGAAAACAAAAAAAAAAAAAAAACAAAAAAATCATTTTTACCCGTGATCGTTAAAGAAGAGCAAAATCACAAATTTGCCCTTAAACTCTACTTATCATATGTTGCTCAGGTAATTTACGAGATTGGACCTTGCCAAACATGTGCCTAATCATGGCCTTGCGGCATACATAGGCTGATCCAAGCTACTTATAACATGGGCCCACCACTGGGAGATGATATTGGATTTCTCATAGCCATCGAGTTGTGTTGTGCAGGCAAGATCCAAGCTGATCATAATGTGGACCCATCATCTGTTTACACCTTATCTGACCGCATCAGATTCAATGGATAATAAGCTGATATATGGCAACACTACTATATGGAGGATCAGGACGAGATTCTTACAGTTGATGTGAATGACAGAAGGAGATTGTGAAGCACAAGAAAGTTGCTACCATGATATACGTGTAATATGTTTGAATAAAAAACTTTCAGAAGACATGCGGCAAAACAAGAGAGGTTATATGCTCTGTAATAACCTAAAGACGACCTTCATGAACACATTTTCAACTGACGATGATCCTTCTCACAGTACATGATAGAGGACAAGTGATTACACATATGTAAAGCTATAAGCAAAATACTCTAAATTGGAGGATTAATTAAGGCAACGAATATAATAGCAACATATGTTGAAACATTATTGGCTATGCGTGTCCAAAAGTAAGTTAATTATGCTAAGATAATAAAGACTTAACTTAAGATAGAAATATAATCGACTATGCTTGCCAGACGATTAGCCAATTACAGAAAGATCTCAAAGACACGTCTTGAATTAGAAGTATAATCGGTCACGTTTGTTAGTTGGCTTATGAATTGACACAAGGAGGACGTGGGAGGTCAATCACTGTCTTCCTCACCGGGTAGGTACCCTGAATAAACAATGTGTTCCTCGTAACCACGAGAAGATAAAATAAAATAATTCCTATAAAATATTGAATAATTGATTGAATAATAATGAGAGATATATTAAAAATCAATTTAACAACCTTATGTAACCCTAAATAAATCTTAATTCATACTTATTAAAAATAACAAGTTTTTCAAAATAAAGAGTTACTAAAAATAGTAAAATTTTAACTAAACACTAGTACTAAGTAAATTCTTTTTAAAACTTATTGCTCCACAAAAATAAAAACTTCTAAATAAACAAATACTCTAAAAAAGAAGGAAACAAACTAAAATTGGAATTATAAAAAATAGTAATTTTCCCTAAAATTTCATTTTTTTGTAACCACACGTTTTTTGGTGAAATATAGGTTCACCCCAAAACAAAATTTCAATTGGAATCCATATGCTGTGCGTCCTGTAACTCCTCCCGGATAAAAAATTATGGCCGATTTACGATCCGCCTTCATTTGGTCAATCCATGTGAAAATTGATGATTTTTGTCGAACTTTCATTGATCTTTTATGGTCCATGTACAATAAAAAGATGTTTGATTCACGCTCTTCATCAAGGGGTTCTCGTTCTACATCATGAATTTAAAGAAGATCACAGAGGTCAATTCAAAAATGAGTATTCAACAAACCACGTTACATTTCTATAAATTCAATGAAGAATGAAGAGCTTCGGGCCTACACTACTATCAATACAATACTAATCTTTCAATATCACATTTTTTTATCCTTTGTCTGCCATTGACACTTATCATTATTATTATTCAATCTAACTCCACCATTAATAGCCATGTTGTAGACTAGCCTAGATCGATTAGATTAGAATTGGCGAGCTTTGCCACCTTATGTTTACATTATATTGTCGGGCTTAGGAAGATCTCTATGATTCAAATAGATGACTAGCAGGAGCTATCTTGCCATGTTCTTAGAGATTTCTCTAACCATCTCACCATGAAAGTTCAATCAAAACAATGAACATGCCACTATTTAACTTTGACTATCTCGGTAAGGAGCCAATCGAGCAACGAATAGGAGGTCAAATTACGATAACCTTACCTACGAAGTGAGGTTCCAAGCAACGAACAGATAATAGTTCCCACAACTATCTTGCCATGTCATGAGGACGTGAAGTGACGAACAGGTTGCCATCCCATCACAAAGTACATGGCTGAGTGATGAATGGTCGATCATCTAACTACCACTAACTTGCCTAAGAAGCTCAGTTGTGTGGGGTAATGAATGGATTGTTGTTCCTAACAACTATCTCGCCATAAAGCCTAGCTATGCAACAAATGGATTGTCAAATACTTGCCCATCATCGACCATCTTTCCATGGAACCCAATCTAAAGAGATAATAGCCACAACGACCGCTTTGCTATGAAGCCAACAAAGAGATGAACGTGGGATCATCTTTCCTGTAAACCGTGATTGTCTCACACAATAAGGCTTAGCTGCGCGATGAATGGACTGTCGTCTCCAACGACCATTTTTCCATGATGCCAGCTATGCAGGCGATTCAGCTTTTGTACCCGACGACCTTCTTGCCTATAAAGTCAGATATTTTGCTAGATGATAAACAGATTGTCATTGGTTATCCTTCTTTACCTTCTTTTTTTTCCTTTTCGGCTGATTATAATTATTTTAGAAATATTAATATTATTACCTTATGTCTCGTTTTATCTTTTTTAGCAATATTGTGTTATTATTAAATTATGTAAGCTATTACGTGCTTAATTGAAAATGTTTTGTCTAATGGCAAAAAAGAACTCATTAGAATGACGAACTCTCTCTTTCACTAATCGCTCAATTCTTCATAATTAGTGGTTGGATAGACAGTTAATTTACATAAATTTGATCTTAATCGGTTTAATTCAATGCTTGAGGTCACAAAGTGTTCAATTCAATTTGAGGCACATTTATCTCTGGCACGTACACATAACACGAACAACCAAATTTGAGTCAAACACCATTGTCGACAATCGAAGTTTGGACAGTTAAATAATTGATTTTTAACTGCTCACAGACCTAATTAAGTCGGCACAAGAAGTTTTAACATGCGATCAAAGCTGCTTTAAGATATTTAATCTATAATGGAAAATCAGCTCGATGATGCATCTTATAATCCTTGATGAGAATTAATCTTTTGGATAATCCTTAATAGAAAATTTTGGAAGGAAAGTAAGCCTTATATTTTTATTCTCGTATTTTGTGAAGAAAAAGCTTTTTTTTTAGATGTAGATATATTTCCAAATGTTATAAGTCTTGATGTCTTTCGCATCTTGCTTTTGCTTTGGCCTATCGGTTTTTTGTTTGACTCTTTTTTTTCATGACTTTGCTATGCAAGCATATCAAGATCATGTGCGGCTGTTTTTCCACAATGTATGGGACCCACCAAAACTAGGATTAAATTTAATCTAGATTATGCAAGATCCCTTACCTAATAAAAACTATCTTCTCGTCCATGTACTTAATACAAGTGCAAGTCAAAAATAAGAAAGACCATTGCTTCTAGTTGGTCCATGTACTACACACCAGCTGAGTTGGATAGGAACCGTTAAAGACGGCAAATATAGAACTGGAATAATGTTCTCATCCAAGTGGCCTACCTAGCAGATAAAAAATCCTGTATTGTTGTGTCATGCACTTTAATATAAAAATCACAGCATATAAAATTTCCAAATTTGTATTAAAAAAACTATAAAAATATTCATAACTCTCTCATCGGAAGTTGGATTGAGACAATTTTTAACTCACTAGAAAGATAATTTTAATATAAAAATCTTATGTTTTTGTGTTAAAACAATTATAATTTTGTGTTAAGTACTTTTAATATGACATGTGGCGCTCTACAGTATTCTCATTCAGCCCACTCTTGGACGGAGCATATTATTATATTAGGTGCCGACCAGCCTCGCTGCGGATTGCGTCCTTCTTCAAAGTGTACATACAGAGCTGTGGAGGGGCCCACCGTGATGTATCTGTTTATCCATTCCGTCTGTTCATTTTTATAAGATCATTTTAAGGTATGACTCTAAAAAGAGGAAGATCCAATGCTCAAACGCACTACTGTAGTGATGACATCACCAAGTTTTGATCACTATTTGGTGTGGCCTTGAGCGTTGGTTCTACCTCTTTTTTGGGCCCTCATTTTAACATGATCTTATAAAATAGATGGACGGAGTGGTTAAACAGATACATCACGGTGGGCCCCTCCGCAGCTCGGTATGGACACTACTGAAGAAGGACGCAGTCCGCTTCCTCACCCAAGATAGTGCAGCCCTTACCGTGGGACCCACCTTGATGTGATGTATGTATTCTACATCCATGCTGTCCATCTATTTTTAAAAATTGTTTTTGTTTATGAGCCAAAATTGAAACAGATCCAAATCTCCGGGAGACAATACCATTAGGAGACAATGGTGATTAACAGTTTAAAAACTTCTTGTGGGCCATAAAAGCTTTGAATCAAGCTGAATTTTTTTTTTTTTTTTTTTTTTTTCAGGTTTGTGAGACCTTACCAACAGGTTGGATGGCAAATAAACATTACGTTGAGCCTTAGGAAGTTTTTAATGGTGGGGTCTTCAATCACCACTATGTCCTATAACATGGTCCACATGAGATTTGGATCTGCTTCATTTTTTGGCACATGCCCTGAAATGATCTAGAAAAACAGATGGACAGCGTGGATGTAAAAAACATACATCAAGGTGGGCCCCACAGCAAAGGCCGCACCATCTTGGGTTCGGCCGGGCTGCGCCTAATCCGCTCTCCTCTTTGGAATCTCTCGGTGAGCTTAGTAAATCCAGGTCAAATCGTCCCATTTGGCATGTGAAGGCCAAATCAAAGATTCGGTAGGATGATATGGTGTAGCTAAAAGAATCAGAAAATGGTAGATCCATTTCTCGACTGGACACATGGCAAGGTGTGACATACTCAAGACAACAGAACAGATGGCTTATGTTTTAAAAATAAAGCCCACAAGATAATCCCATGCATTGCTTTTCCTATAGTTAATCGCACTTCATATTTTATCTTTAAATGTTTTCATTTCCTACATTCCCTTTCAATGGATATAGATCGGATGGATAGGATTGTCTAATAAGATCCTATCCAATAAGCGTGAAGTCTGAGACTAACTCAAGAGGTGATTGGTGGGGTTGTATGCTGTCAGAGAGCGCAAATTAAGTGAGAATCGGGACTCAACCAAGATGGTGCGGCCCTTACTGCGGGGCCCACTTTGATATATGTATTTTTAAAATCATTTTAGGCCGTTATGCCAAAAATAAAGTAGATCCAATTATCAGGTGGACCATACCATAGCAAACTGTGGTTATTGACCATTAACGGACCACAAAAGTTCTGGATCAAGCTCATAATTGTTTTTTTTTCTTTCATCCAGGCTTATGTGACTTTATCAATAAATTGGATGGAAATTAAACATTATGGAAACATTAAGGTGAGCCCTAAGATGTTTTGAATGGTAGGGTGTTAAATTGCCATAGTTTCCCATGGTATGGTCCACCTGTAATTGGATCTACTTCATTTTTGGGATAATGCCCTAAAATTATCTGGAAAACGGATGTACAGTGTGGATACATAATACATACATTAAGGTGGGCCCACGTTAAGGGCCACTCCGTCTTGGGTGAGGCTGGGTCTCACCAATTACGCTCCGCCATCAGAGATGTACATGGGCCTTTTTTTAAATCACATCGGTTGAGTATGTTATCAGCTCATCTTTAACCGGTATCACAAATCACATTTTGCCATGTCATTTCACCACCAAAGTTCAATCCGTGGGTCAAGTAAACTGATATTTTTAAAATTTGGATGGTTTTTGTCCATGTGAGGCTGCAGCCTATCACCGGGTTTAATTGGGCCTGAAAAGTCATTCATGGGTCCAACCTATGGACCCCAAAGCTCAGCCCATATGTAGCCTAAAGTGGGCTTGGCCAGGATTGGCTCATGCTAACCACGCTCCACTTTCTCCTACCCCAAAGGCCTAAGTTGGGGTTCTAATGGGCTGGGTCCATGTTGGGTCAGGTTAGCCAGAAGCCAACCTGTTTATTAAACAAGCCGAGAATTCTAGCTTAAACCTAACCCAAACCCATTACCCTATGGCAGACCCCTTTAATTATACCTGGGTCAGGCTCGATTGAGCTCAGCCCAATTAGGTTTTAGAACGAAATAGGGTCTAAAGGTACGCCCAGTCTGGTCACTTGGACACACACACACATTCATACATACAAAGTCAGCTAATGCAACGCATGTGTGTACAAATCAGCTAATGCACACTCCACATTTGCCAGTGCGGCAGATAGGTGCAGTATTCAAGTCGTGTCGGGTCAGGATCATTCATTTGCAAAGGGTTCTGGATCGTGACCCATTCACGGTAGTACCCCTGAGATGGACGGTTCTAATCATTTAATAAACAATGGTTTCATGTCCGCCTCATCCGATGATTTGTACAAGTTCTCATAGAAAATGTGGAATTATGCGATTTAACAAAAAAAAAAAAAAAGTAAGGAGATTAACGCATGGCCCACTTTTCACTGACCAGATGGTTCATCTCACCTTCCATTTGAAGATCGAGAATGGGATCATTGAATTGAAGTATCTATCTTTTCATCATGGCCAGACTCCCTGATGGTCATGGGCCATTGGGTTTAGGTAACCGTCGGGCCTACCAGGCCCATTGCGATCCCTTCCCTGCTTTTCCGTGACCATTAAGCGACTTATGCCCGCGAATTCAAACTTTTAAGATGATCGCTGCCGTTGACGATTGAAGCGCTTTTGCCACTGGATGCCATCATCGTTAAGGGAGCGAATTAGGTGTTACTCCTACCGTGTGGCCCACATGGATGGTATTTTGTATATCCACGCCGTCCATCCGTTTCTCCAGCCCATTTTGGGTTGGTCTTCCAAAAATTATGAAAATCCAAATGTCAAGTGGACCATACCACTGGAAACAGTGCTGATTGAGTGCCCACCATTAAAAATTCCAAAGAGCCCATCTTAAGGTTTTAGTAATGTTTATTTGCAATCCAAGCTCTTCTTAATGTCAAGAAGGTCTGGAATGAAGGGAAAACTTAAAGATCAGCTTGATCTAAAACTTTTATAGCCCGCAAAATTCTTTTAATGATTATTCATTACTCTTTTTATTGGTATGGTCTACCTGAAATTTTAATCTTCTTATAATTTTGGATCTCGTCATAAGAATTAGGCGTAACAACAGATGGACGGCATGGATATACAAAAAATACATCAAGGTAGGCCCCACACGGTAGGGGTAACACCCACTAAGGTGTTACCAGGGTAACAGTTAATTCGCTCCCCATCGTTAAAGGTCCTCTCATTGGATGGGTGGAATGGACCAATCAACTTATGCAATTGTTGTGCTAAGGCCCATCCACATCAGGTTCGAGCTTGGACGGTCCTGATACAATATACGTGTGCGAAGTGTACCAAGATAGAGTCCATGATTAGGATTGGCACCGAATCATCCTCCTATGTCGGGGTACAAAATGCCCACATGAGTTTTGAATCTGCCTGATTTTTAAAATCCTGCCTTATTGTGGTCTTTCAAAATAGATGGACGGAGTGGATTTGCCAAGGACATCTTTGTGGGCCCTACATAGCCCCGGGCACAGTAATATCTCTTTGCCCGGGGTCACAGGCAATCCCGCTTCCCATTTCCCAAATTGGGAGAGAGTAGAGAGGTTCGATAAGCCCAAACGCAACCCTCCACACGCACCTATACATGCAGCAGCACATTTGCAACCACAGCACGTTTGGATAACATCTGAACCATGAACAACATGGACCCCACAGTCCGGATGATCTGGCACAGAAAACTAGTCCAGTCCACCAATGAAATTATCCATACCCAACAGAGACGACGGTCGGTTTGAAATAACTCGCCAATAGCCCACTTCCAACGTACAAGTGTAGCCCTTCATATGAGTAAATCTACTCTTCGAATCATCTTTACTACCGGGCCCACATCATGAACAGTCCAGATGTTCCACAAGTGACAGGTCAGTACTTGTTCCAAGTGAAAAGTCGCATGCGCGCGAGCAAACTCACGTGGCAGAAAAAAGCAAAGGATAACGTAACAGTCATATGGACCGGAATCCTCTACAGCGCCTGTTGTCCGCAACTCGTAAAGCACCCGGACTTGTGTGGCCCACTGTATTGGGATTATGAAATCCAGTCGTCCAGAAGCTGCTACCCGTCACGTTCACCGTACGTGTAAAAAAAGGACAGATCCATCTTGATGAGGCGCACCTGATGAACGGTTTGGATGGAATATGAACACCATGGTGGGCCACACAAACAAACCTATGGTTGGCATCTCGTCCCCATTGCTCCCTCTTAGTTGTGGATCGGGGGCTGATGTATTTCCCCAGCGCCTAACATCTATAGGCGCACCTGATGGATGGAGCAGATACCACACAAAAACAAGAAGGTGGGCCCCACAGAGCCCGGGTGTTGTATCCGCTGCGTACAAGA
This sequence comes from Liriodendron chinense, assembly GCA_003013855.2. Classification (NCBI taxonomy): domain Eukaryota; kingdom Viridiplantae; phylum Streptophyta; class Magnoliopsida; order Magnoliales; family Magnoliaceae; genus Liriodendron; species Liriodendron chinense. Next base: position 1,005,082 of record PVNU02000473.1, on the reverse strand, counting down.
GGTGGAGTAGGGGATTGCGGTCCGCGCCATATCCAAACCAGGAAAACAGAGAGAGCTAAGCTTCTCTTCACTAACCTTCTCTCTTTGAGAGAGATGGCCTCTCTCAGCCTCGCCAGCGCCAGCGCCAGCGCTATCGGTCGCAGTACGAAATCGAGAAGAAGCTGTCCGTCGAGGCTGAGAATTTCGTGCGTTGGATGGGTGAGTAACTCTCTCTCTCTCTCTCTCTCTCTCTCTCTTCAAATGACCGTTCTCTCATTCGTTGATTCTCCAAAGGAAGGATCCAGAAGGGCTGTTGGGCCCGCCCCAGGCCGGCCACATAGCTCGAAGAGAGTTCCATAAGCGGCTCGAGAAGGACGCCGATGCCCGTGAAGCCTTCACTCGCCAAGTCCGCGAAGAAAAGGAGCGCCGCCGTGCTCTTCGACAGGCATGGCTTTCCCCGTTCCACCCAATCCATTTCTTTATTTTATTTGAAATTTTAATCTTTTATTTATTTATTTATTATTATTTTGCGTAGTCTCGTGTTGTGCCCGAGACTGCTGCAGGGCTGATTGAGTATTTCCTCGACACCGAAGCTCGGGAGCTCGAATTCGAGATTGCCAGGTTGAGGCCCAGGTGAGAATTCCTAGGCCTTCATCTGAAATTCTTCTTTGGATCAGCGTCTTGACTCTAATTCAGTAGTCTATGATTATCAGCTTGATAAAAAGGCATGTTTTGATGTACGAGTTATTTATATTGTAATTCCTAAATTGCAACTGAATAAATTGTTTGAAGGTTTGCTAGGCAGTCTATTATTCGGAGTGAATGGCCAAGTTGTGATCTTGATTACATTCTTAGTAAGTTGGACTGAAGCATAAACAGTAACATTGGTATTGGGAGAGAACTGGTTGTTTAGAAGCATGGAATCATACAGGGGTGGAAAGAAAGCTTATCTTGGAAATAGAATCTCTGGAAACTCTTTATCATATTTTTCATTTGGTTTTGTGATTACTGGAATCATGAGCTTTTGTATTCATTGAAGAGAAGGATAAAGAATAAGTGGTTGGGATTGATGTAAGATGGGCCATGGACACTTCAATGGAGAGCTATCTTCTGATGGCCATAACTTTGCCGACCATTATTGGATTTGCATGTACAATTTATCATTGGAAAACCATCAATGAGCCTACAACATGGCAACAACAGAGTCAGTTGGCCCTGAGTGATTTCTCAAAGAAGGGACATTTTCTGGCTCAGAAGATGCATTTTAGTTCAAAACTTACTATTTTTAATAAGTTCCCTTGCTATTTCTAGGTTTTTAGGAGTCTGGTTATTGGTCCAAAGTCGTCGTTTTGGTCATCTAAGAGTCAGTTACGAGTTTGGATAGGATTAGATGTATTTTTCCTATTTCATGAAAGCTTCTAAGTCGTATTAGGAGTCTACAGCCTCTTTTGATTATATAAGGCCATCAGTTGCGTTGTAAACAAGACATTTCCATTCTATAATATCAAGGTCTTTATTTTTGTTTTATAGTTTCTCTCTTTGTAGATTCAAGGACTATCAACTAGGAGAAGTGGTGATCTCCTTCAGCTTATCCATGCACCCTCTGTGCTGGGGACCTTCTAGAAATCTTTTTTTTTTTTTTCCCCTTTTAATTTATTTAAAGTAACTCATTATGAGAAAGGCTTGCTTCCAAAACAACCAACTTTTGTAAAAGAAATGGATTATGGCCTTTCTGAAGGAAACATATTATGGGGAGTGTCTCCATGCATTCCCATGCATCCAAAAGCGAGCAATGACTCGACTTATGGAAACAGAGTCCATAAGTTGTGGTTTCAACAGAGCCTAATGACCCCAACAATCCTCGTTGGAAAAATATCGTGATCACTTACTAACACTTGTTACAACTTTACTAGTGGAATAAAAGACACTTTGAGCATTAGAAGGTAGCCTAAAGTGGGTTTGACATGACAAACATCAAATCCACACAAAAGAAGAGTGGAACTCGAGGCTTTTTTTTTTTTTTTTACTTTATTGAATTACTTTCTTGCTGAGATCTATTAAATCTTGTTTTCTCCAATTATTCACTTCACAATATGGGTCTGTAAGTATGCTATTGCTGAACTTTTTGTTCTGCATGGGTGTGGAACCCTATCCATTTTACGAAATGTTGCTAAACAGTTTTCAGATTATCACATTCCTTGTGTGTGCGTGCATGCGTGCGTGTGAAGGAATTCGTATTATTTTGTTGTGTTAATGATGTCATGTCCTTGAAGAATTGTTGTCACTGAACATGCCCACTTTACTACTTTGTTGTGTATGAATGGTTTTTTCACATTGTTGCTTGTACACATTGCATACTCTCTTTGTGAGGAATGCTGATTGGCTTGTGTGATTTTATTAGAAATCATTTTAATATTGTGACAACTTATGCTTGTGATAGAGATGAAAAGCTGATTGTGGTTACACATGCTTGTTTTTTAGTCTCTCTTGTAGTTATCTTTGACGTTTTTTTTCCAAATCACCCATTTCAAAACCCTTGTTATAGAAGGAAACCCACAACCTTTGCTTTCTGGGCCCAAGCCCCAAGGGGTCTGCTTGAATTCTTAATGGGAATCTTCTCTTTTAAGGAAGCCAAATCTCCTTCTCTCAAATAGTATTTCAATTTGCCTAAAATACTTTGGAAGTGAGAGTTTGATAGCTGCAGAACACATTAGCCAAATTGACAGAAACTCCAGATTACAAAACGTCTGTTGTGTTATTTCTTGGTAAGTACACTTTTTTATTAATATCTTCTAAAACTTGGGTTTGTTTATTTCATATTTTCCACATGTTCTGTTGGTTTGAAGAGGAGCTTTGCTTCAAACTAGCCATTGTGTTTCCTTGGAATACCCATCCATGCAGAGAGAGTACCAGTATTGCTCTCTTGAAAATATCCTTGTGATTTTTCCTGTAATTTTTCGATTGAGAAATCCTTTTTTTTTGTTTTTGTTTTTGGGTTAGTACAGAACATCCCACTGTAAGTGCACACACCCACACTGTTAGTCACACTTCAATGTTAGCCACCCCCACGTTGGGTTTCGATAACCTCAGTGTCGAGACGAGGTTATCTCCACTCAGTCTACCTCTGTCCCAAAGGTGTGGGTGTCAATTGAGAAATCCTAATGAATTGGAACAAATCAGCAATTTGAGTTGATAATTTGATAATCCTCTTTTAATCTGCTATGTTTTTTTTTCTGGGTACTATTCACCTGATTCTTTCTTCTTAAAAATTTTCTATCTTTGTCCATTGATATATGCTTCTGGTTCTGTTCACTTTCTCAATTTAATACTTAGGAACCTTACTCAAATGTTCAAGTATCCCCAACTGATCGGATGAAAGAGTTGTGGCCATTATGGCTGGTGAGCTAGTTTGGACAGAAGATCCAGTTGCCTGGTTGATATTGATACAAGCCAAGGAGACCACTAAAGGAACATCTATTTTTATGATTAAAATGTACATACAGCTTTTGTGGTCAAATGTTCATGGAGTGATGGATAATGTAGCTCTAGTGCTGTGTGCTGTGGTTTGGATGCACCAGCAAATTGAATTACGAACATTAAGTTTGATCACGAGGAAATGACAAAAACTTATGGCATTTCCTAGTATTCATAATGAGGAAATAGTTTTTGACTTGCAGCTGTGCTTCTTTCTAGTCCAACCTTAAAGTAAGTTGATTGCAATTTGGATCTCATCCGTCACTATATATGCTGACGAAATTACAATTAATTTTTATTTGGCTAAAAATTTCAATTCAATTCAACAGTGCATACAAAAGCACTAGGGAAGCTGGGAATTGATTAGAAAGGCACATAGAGCAGTATGGCAGAGAGAGTTTAAGTACCCCAAATATCCCCATATAAGTGTATTTGCTCACACATGTTTAAAGGCAGCACTGCTTCCTGTACCCCCACACGCACCATCCCGCCCTCACAAGGGGGGGAATCAACGGACAGGATATGCATCATCGTAACAGTGGTCAAATTCGATGCTTAAGCATTTTGTTTTCATATTTTTCCAATTCCCATTACTATCCTTTTCTTAAACATGTTAATTTCATATGAAAGGAACAAAGGACAGTACTTACCTGCAGATGATTCCATAACATTTCTGGCCTGCCCTATTTTGAGATTGCACAGTTCACACTCATCCAACCTCAATCCCTCACTGTCAATGTTTTGAAGCTACTTCTGCCTGCCTCTTTGATTAAATGCCATGACACATGAGACATGCAGATTAGACAAGGAATTTTTCATGCACCTGCAAAGCGAACTGGGCCAACTGCGATTTTCCGTGTCAAGAACCAAGGTTCAGAACGAAGTCTTGAGTTACATTCTCTGAATGGTTGAGTAGAATGCAACTCTTGACTGTTCTGATGTTTTTGCAGGACATGGAGGATAGATTGATTGAGCTGGAAGCGATGCAGAAAGTTCTTATAGAAGGATCAGGTCCGTTATCATCCATATGGCGGCCAACGATTATTTCTCCCCTCATATGCAAACAATTCTTCCTTGCTTTCTTTTGCAGAAGCATATGATAAAATGCAGTCCGAACTTATACTAGCAAAGCAAAGGCTGGCCAAGATACTGCAATCTGAGGACAAGAAAGCAACTGTACGAAAAAGCTACTGCTTTACTCTCAAGGAAATCATATGATCCTCAACCTGAGGATATGCACGACATCCTCTATTCCTCTCATCCTTGGCTTGTACAATTTTGGCCCATGGATGGGGTGATTGGGACCATCTATCTGATGAGACCCATTGTGGATCGACCATGCCCAAAAAATCTTTGGCAGACAACACTAACCCTTTGAATGATGGCCAGCAATAGCAACAGTCCGCATTCAGCTGATAAAAGGCCAAAGATTAGATGCGTGAATTTAAGTAGCGTGTCTCTGAGTGCACCTCTTCTAGGGGTTGAAACCAGTCGAACTCGCCTTGCCTTGGTCCATGTCAGTGTGGAGACTTGTTTCATTTTGGACCGAGACTGACATTGCCATTTTTCCAACAATGATTAGATGGGCACGGCTTTCCGATCATGGAGATTTTTTGGACATGGTCAGTCCACAGTGGGGCCCATGAGGTACAACTTCTGATATGTACTGCAGAAAACCTGAGGATTCGATACACACTTGGGTTGGAGATCATTCAAGTCTACTCTATCCTTTGATCCTTGATTTGGGGTTTTGCCATGGCCAAGATAGTGCAACTTACATAATGCACTTTTATCTTCTGAGCAGTTACTTGATATGGTTGAGCAGAATGAGCTTGATAAGTCCTTGTTGGCCCTTCTCGATGAAAATATAGTGAGTGCACACCAGAACAACCAGGTTCGGACAATTGGGCTACTTCCTCTGCATTGACTGTTAAGGTACTTTTGCTGGTTTAGCTCACTCCCCAATCACATGGCTTGTCTTGCAGAAACAAGTGGCAGAGTATATGGAGAAGATCCGTGCGGCTGTTCTTAAGTACATAACTGTATGATTTCAAATGCGGATATGTAAATTCCATACTCTTTCTTCGTCAGGAGTTTCAGAGAGTTTGGCTAAACAATAACCTACATTTACAGATAGCTTGTGTTTTTGCGTGGAATTTGAAAATGTCACTACTGTTTCTTCCGGTGTAAAAGTTCTGTACTAGAGAATCTTTTTTCCCTCCATTTTTGTGACTGAAATGTTGGAAAAAGAATGCATAGCCAGTATAGGGCCTGTTTGATAGATGCCTAAAAATGAGTTTATCTCATCTTAGTTTATAGTTTATTGTAATTATGTATTGGAGATCATGATTGTGGTTATCATGATTATTTTTAACCTCACCAAAAGGTAATGTGTTCTCTAATACATAATTGTCATTAGCTAGAATGAGACAACTCATTTTTTTGTGTCTACCAAACAGGCCAAATAATGGCTTCCATCAAAGACCCACTAGGGGTGTGCACATGGATGAAGAGTATTGGAGAGAGAATAGGAGAGGCGGGTGAAAAGAATGCGGCTAGATGCTGTAGAGAGATGTTTTCAACAGCTGGCAACCCATCCCCACTTTCCTTTATTGCGGCCTACTCTAGTTGTAGATCTACCTCATTTTTGGCTAACATCCTAGAATGAGATGGTGCAATAAATGTATGTAGTGGATTTCATACATTAATCATAGTGGGCCCCACACAGCCTTTGTCGCACCCCTCATGATAAATACCTGCCGGGCTACAGACAAGCAAGAGAAGAGCAGCTACTTGCATAAACATTTTTTTGGTAGATGAAATCCAAACCACGACAGCCACATTTTCAGATTCCCATAACACTCTTCACTGCAGATTTCCAAAGGTCTTCCCTAGGGAAACTATCTGTTATGGGCAAAAGTGTTCAAAAGCTGCTCACATTATCTCAGAAATAAAGAAATAAAAAAATAAAAAAGAAAAATTTATTTGCAGCCTTACATGCCTGCCTGGGAGACAATGGAGCCGTGTATGGGCTGGGACCCACAGTGTAGATGATCTTGCTGAAGTCAACGGTCTATTCATGTTTCTTAGACCGCTGTTTTTTTAATACGTATGTGGCCTACCTGATCATCAAGCAACCTGAGTTTTTGTATGGTGGATCCTAACTGATGCACATCTCGGATGTCCGACACATGCCGTGTGGCTGCTCGTGCATGGAGAGGCATGCGTCGGCTAGCAAACCATGGTTGCTATATATGGACAATGATATGGTCAGCATCATCATGCCTAGAAGCACAGAGAGAAAAGGTGTCCCGTCAATCTCCACTTTGTCTCCTATGGGAGGTTTGATTGTATGAGCCAAACTGGTTGGTGCCAATTGTGCGGTCCACAGCTTATAAATCCTGGCCTATGTCAAACAACCACTTGAATCTAAAAGCTTGAGCCTGTAGATGATGGTGTATTAATGTACATTGATGAACGTTCGTGGACACAACATCTGATGAAGAAATCCGTTTTCAGCAAGATAAGAGTGAACATTCCTATCAATAAAATCAACCCCACCATCTGTCTGAAGGATTTTAATAGTCTACTCAAATTGAGTTTGTATAAGCTTATGAAAATTTATAAAATAGGCCGAAAATCAGATATAATCCACAGTAAAGAACCAAGTGTAACGGGTGCATTCATCCATGTAGAAGTCGTTCTGCATTCATCCATGTAGAAGTCGTTCAGAACTTCGCCAAGCTTAGGGGCCATTTGGATGCCTGTAACTTCGGTAAAATGTAACAAAGTCACGGGTAAGTAAGTTATGGATGGTGTTTGGGGGAAGAAAGTTGCAGGTAACTTTCTTACATGAAAATGATGTGAAAATGTCACAGGGAGAAAGTTCACTAATCAAGTTACCTGCATCTTTGTCACATGCAATGGTTGGAAATTTTAAATTCGAAGACGAAGACGAATATGGGTAGGTCATTAACAGAGGATTACTATGAATATGGGTAGGTCATTAACAGAGGATTAATATGGGTAGGTCATTAACAGAGGATTAACAGAGGATTACTACGAAGACGAAGACGAAGTCGAATATGGGTAGGTCACATGAAAGTTCATTAACAGAGGATTACTATGGATATGGGTAGGAAATGTTGGAAGACGAAGACGCCACTAACGCCACTAACAGAGGATTACTCGCTGTAGTCTCCAATACTATGTAAAACAACCACTTGATGTAAAAGCTCAGGCTGGTAGGGGATGGTGTATCAATGTATGCCAAGGGACTTTAACAGCCTATAGACAGCGGGCCCCATAGACAAACTGTCTGAATAGCCTGATTATTGTCAAGACGAAATGCATTCCCTCTAATTGGTGCAGCGCAGAGGGCTCACCACTCTCTTGCAACTAGAGGTGAAAGTGATCCGGCCTGCCCGCAGCTTGGACCGTCTCTTGTATAGCCGTGATCTTGCCTGCTGGCAGCCTAGACCGTCTCTTGTATGGCCATGATTTTGGGTCGTATGGATTTGATTTTGGCTGATTCTAATGACCTGTGTTATGTGCTTGGGCGTGAGTTTTGAGGGCCGATGGCTAATTGGGTTGGACCTCCAGCATGATGGCCCAGACCAAGCCGATTTATTTAATGCAATTGGACAGTGGATGAGCTTGTAGGACTGTCAATGGGTTGGGTTCAGGTTCGATCCTATAGTACCCTTACCTGGGCTAACTAAATCTGGGTTTTGCCAAGTCGGGTCTAATTTCTTGAAGACTTAGAACTGATTGGGGTTCGAGTACCCATTGGATACCCATCCAATCTTTGAATGTAGGTTTTGAGTTGGGTTTGAGGGAATGAGAGCATTTACATGGTTGGGCTTGCCCCATGCATGGTTTAGATTGCACACGCTTGTGCTACTTTGATACTTCGACACATGCATGGTGTTTTAATGGGCTCTCGTAATTATGTGCCGCTTAGGAAGCTTCATATCTTTTCATAGAGTAGTTAAAATATCAAATATATAATTTTACTCTTTGATTGAAACTCGACCTGACTTGACTTTGATCGGTCGGGTCCATCACATGGACTTGACCGAAGCCCAACTCGACTAAATTTTAATTGGGTCCAAAATATGAGACCCAACCCGGAACAGTCAGGTCGGGTGCATCAGTTGCTGTCCAATATGAGTCCAAGAACGAATAATTACGCTTATTTGATCCCCTGACAATAGGATTCGTGGACATTTATGAACATTTCAGAATGAATAATACCCCATAGCAATATTTGAAGTTGTGGACGAACTAGTGTTCGTGAAACAGAGTTAGAATTGCTCGAGCAGTCTGATTTTTGGACTGCAGTTTGGATGTTACAAATTAGTCAGTTTAATTTGAGTTAGTGTATGCCACGTGTACAATTTGTTAGTGCGTGCGTATCTAGGGCCACATGCTGCCAGAGTATCAAGTCGCTTGAAGGAACAACCAGCCGAATCCATTATACTTTTTAAAATGGAGACACTGCAAGCTTTCCCTCCAATTTCCTTTTGCCTCTGCAGCTCTTCCAAAAGACAGAAGATCAAACGTCGACAGCAAAGAAACCGCCCACAACAAAGCCCCACCATCACCACCACAGGAACAACCTTAGCCGATCTCTCTTCCTTCTCAAAACCATCTTCTCCTACTCCTCTCCTCGTTAACCAACCTCCACAAGCCCAAAACAAACACCAAGCGCTCGATCAAATCCTCCAAGAAATCCGAGCCTCTCTGGACCGCCGTATCAAAATCGAACCCAAGATCTACTCCTCCCTCCTCGAGACATGCTTCCGCGTGCAATCCCTCCGCCACGGCATCATCCTCCACCGTCTCATTCCCCCCACCCTCCTCCGCAAGAGTGTCGACCTCTCGTCCAAGCTCCTCCGCTTGTACGCATCCTTCGGCCTCGTTGATGAAGCCCACAAGCTGTTCGACCGAATGCCGCAACGGCATGTGACTGCGTTTGCTTGGAATTCTCTCATTTCTGGCTACACCGAACTGTGTCTCTACGAAGACGCAATGGCCCTCTATTACCAAATGGAGGAAGACGGGGTCGAGCCTGACCGATTTACCTTCCCACGAGTGCTGAAGGCGTGTGCAGGACTCGGGTTGATCCAGGTTGGCGAGGCCGTCCATCGACACATAGTTCGTTCTGGATTTGCTGATGATCCATTTGTCCTCAATGCACTCGTCGACATGTACGCCAAATGTGGTGACATTGTAAAAGCTCGGAAGGTCTTTGATACGATCTCTCACAGGGACATGATTTCATGGAATTCAATGCTGGTGGGTTACGCCAGACATGGGCTTTTAGTTGAAGCTCTTTGCATCTTCCGTCAGATGACTGCGGCAGGTTTTGAACCGGATTCAGTCGCCATCTCTACAATTCTCACCAGATTTGCAGCTTCTAGGCTTGGATTAGAGATTCATGGCTGGGTTATCAGGCGGGGACTTGATCAGAATCTATCTGTAGCCAATTCATTGATTAGCATGTATGGGGTGATGGGCCAGCTGGATCATGCATTCGAGGTGTTTGAAGGAATGGGGGAAAGAGATACTGTGTCATGGAATGCTATCATTTCAGCTCATGGTAAAGACGGACAGCAAGCACTAATGATTTTCCAGCATATGGAGAGTTCAGGAGTATCTCCAGACGGCGTTACATTCATTTCATTGCTGTCTGCCTGCGCACATTCAGGCGCCGTGGAAGACGGGCAGCAGCTGTTTGCAAAGATGGAAGAGACATATGGGATAAAGCCATGGATGGAGCATTGTGCGTGTATGGTGAACCTCTTGGGAAAGGCAGGTTTCATCGACGAAGCATATGACTTCGTAACAAAGAGGATGGCCTTTGAGGGCGGGCCAACGGTGTGGGGAGCTTTGCTGTATGCTTGCTTGGTGCATGGGAATGTTGGTGTGGGTGAGATTGCCGCGGAAAGACTGTTTGAGCTGGAGCCTGACAATGCACATAATTTCCAACTTATGATGAAGATCTATACTGATGCAGGGAGATGGGAAGATGAGGAGAAGGTGAGAAAGATGATGAGGGATAGAGGATTGGATTCTTAGAATTCAGATGGAGAAATGCAGAATATCAAGATCTTAGTTGCAGGCCCACTTGCCAAAATGGCTCACATGTTCGAGTTCCAGGGTGTTTGTTGTTAGGCCCCAATGCGAATGTATGCCCCATCCCGAAAATCACATAGATCCCATTGCGCCGCAGGACCACACTTATGTGTTGAATGTGGACCATTGGGCAACTTTTTCGCCGTCCATTTTTCGTTCACAGATTGCCTCGAGTCGACTAGTCTGATTTTCATGCTAGGGTAATGCTGAGGCCCACCTGAAAAATGGCATGGATCTTGCACATGTGTGCTGTTAGTAGCCGCATCAGGGCTCCATGGCTCATCTAGTACTATTGAAAGGAAGTATATGGGAGGTTACTACAGGACAGTTTGAGCTATTGGACTACCAAGAGCATCTGGAAACAATGTTACTTCGATCAGAGATGTTGTTCTGGTGAGACACCATGTGAACGGTTTATAGCTCAAAAAGCAAGGGCATTAGACCATTGCAGCCACCCAGTAAGTGCTTTGTACAGCAAAGGCAGCGGTCCCCATTCAGCCAATAAAACTCACATAAAATAACCTTGATTTTTGGCCTATAGCCCATCAGCATGATGGCCAATCAGATCAACGGTCCGAATCACCAGCATGTTTGAACTGCATAAAACATTCAGCAGTAGAATATCATATCAGTTAATGGATACTGTGCTTGGAAGAAAAAATTAATACTCATTTTATTTGATTGATTATAAAAGGATGCATTTCCTTCAAATTAAACTGATCAATCATGACATTTTATGAAATTTCATAATCTATTTTTTCTTTCAAAAATACAAATGCATCAATTAAGGTAATTTACTCTTTTCTTTTATAAAATTCCAAATTTGCCAATATCAAAATATAGAAGTCCCTCTGTCTCTTTTTCATATTAGATTTCACTTCATTGTCCCCACCTCCCCTTAATCCATTGGAGATAACTCAATCCCCAGTGATGCCTTGGGAGAGCAGGTACACTAACCAACTTGATTCTCAATCTGGGTATTTCAACCAAGTAATAATGATAAAAGAGACCTCGTTTGAATAATTCCTTTGTTGAGTAAACTCATATATACGTCATCAACACCATCATCATATTACCTACCAAACTTACCTCTGTCTATTTTATTTAATTTTAAGATGCCGCCCCATTTATTCCCTAAACTGCTCCACTTGCAAACGTCATTGAGTCTGCAAAGTCAACCCATCTATGAATGAGAGGAATGATACCCGCTTTGTGCAGTTTCCTCAACAAGGCACACACAGCAAACATCTCTAATGATCAATGCCGTTGATCAAGTGGCCCACCATGTGCATTGGGACATTGCCAAACACCTATAATAGTTGAATGTGGAACCCAGCCTGACCTATTCTTTTCAGTCTATCAACTCAGATTTCCGCTACCAAAAAAATCGTGGTGGTTTCAAATATTTGAATTTGAATTGTGGCTTTAGATATTTGAATTTGAATTTGTATTATCTCTTTACGGAGGACTACCACATTATTTCAATCCCCTTACTTTTCTGTATATAGCATATTCATGCGGCAGCCAATGGGAACAAAACTGACCACTGCCACTACACTTGGACCAAAGCCAGTAACCCCAAGGCTCACCCATTTGGTGGCTGAAAATCCAAGATAGGTGGTGTCATTTTCATTGACCAGCCGTTGGCAGTTTCAATCTCACCTAACTTTTTTCAAAATAATTTACTTGATTAGTTGTTAACTTGCTATCTGTATTATTTTTAATTTTAGTATAATAATTACTATAATATGGGACCTTGAAAGCTACTGTGTACTCTTATTTTATCAGCCGAAAGGTAGACTATTTAATCAAACCCTATACATTAATACTATTAAACTGTATTAGATTATTATAAGATGACATTTCATGTCCCGAATTCCAAATAGGGAGTATTAATATGCCTCTGGGAGTACAGGAATTTGTGTGCACCCAATTACTGCACTATGGAAATGTGTGTTAATCTGAACCATCCATCTTCTGGGTCCACCCTGGATTGGTCACCGACAAAAAGGGGGGAAATCAGGCCAGGTTAAACGGCCTTTCAACAAAATTTCACCCCTTCGATCCGGACAATTGCAAGATGCGTCCTTTTGTACACCCCCTGATTAGATGGCTAGCCATTTGTTTGTTTGTTTGTTTTTTTCTTATTGTCCAAACCCATTCGGCGTTGAACCAACCGCATGAACGATTAGATTCCTGTCTTCTAGTGTCTATTAGTAGTCCATCTCTAACAATAATAGACGCTGTTTTGTGTTAGAGAAAAACTTTGATACTCTGGCAGAGTGTGGTGGATGATACGCTGGCACTTGGAGCTTATAGAAATTGCATATTTGGAATAAAAGTAATTCACGCTTATCTTTCCAAATTATGGTTCCCAAATTGGATGTATCATGGCCCAAAAATTACACTTAATCTGGTTATAGGATTAATAGGCATTTATGGGACAGTTAAAAATGTAACAGATCTAACAGTCCTATTTCAATTAACCATTTTTTCAAGAATCAAGGGTTAGGGTTGCTCAAGCAATTTGATTTTGGGACCGTAACTTGACAGTAGGTTTGGCAACTTAGCCAGTTTATTCTGGGTTAATGTAGGTTTGGGAACGTATCTCAGTTATTTATCAAGCCCTCAATCTGAAAGAGGCAAATACGTACAAGAGTCAGAGCGCTCATCTGGTAGTCCCCAACATAGATGGGTGAGAGATAAAAAATAACAGCGTCTAGATAATCTCAGCCGTTGATTGAAGGACTTTCACTGATTTAATCTCGACCATTGACCGACTCTTTCCTCCTTGCCACCCAATCAAAATCCTCTGAACCGGAGGAGATCATCCGATCTGTGTGATTTCTGGAACAAACCACCATTCATGGAAGGTCCCGACAAATGAACGGCCCCGATCATGCAAATGCCCGCGGAGTATACTGAGATTGATTGGCCTTCGGCATTGGATGCTTTCTTCGTAGTGGCGGGGGTGGGCGGTGTCTTACAACTACAGTATTCGGTACACCCTGGTCCACATGTGGAGTACATCTTAAAATCCAGCCTAAATAGTGGGACCCACTTTAGATTGGGTACAAGCCAAGATCAGATCGATCGACTGATCCTGACCTCTGATTAATGAACACTTGTTGAATCTGGAGCTTTTACTACCTTTTTCACCATCCATCAGATGTCCACCAAACGCCCAATGACAACCTACCTTTCAATGTCAATTTTTGGATGTTATCCATCTATACTGGGTCCCACTAGTTGGTAGATTCCGATCCGTAACGTGTAGAGTAGCAGGCGTGTCCCTGAACCATCTTTTATCATTTCCTCAACTCCATCCTAAATTGAATAGACTCGACGCGAGTTGCCTCTGACTCGCCCGCATGAAGCTGCCGAGGTCGGAAGTTGCGTGGGGCCCACATAGATGTCTTTGAGAAATCCATCCGGTCCATCAATTTCTCCAGCTCATTTTAGGACACAATTCCAAAAATGAACTATGTCCAAAACTCAACTGAACCACGCTACAGAGGATTGAACATCCACCGTCAAAACCATTTTGGAAACACAGTAGTTTCTGATTGGGTTAATATTTTGTTTTCAGTTGAACCGAGTTAGGATTACCTTATGAACAGTTTGGATGATGGCATATAAACTATAATGGTGGGCCCCTCTACGGTTTCAATGGTGGGCATTTCTATCCCTACTTTTCCTCGAGTGTGGTCAACTTAAGTTTTTGATCTTACTATATTTTTTTTATAATGTCCTCATATGAGCCGGAGAAACTGACGGACGGGGCGGATTTCTCACTGACATCTCAGTGGGCCCCGCCAGCTTCCGACCACGGTAACTCTGCGTTCGGGTCGAAGGTATCTCGGGTCCAGATGGACAGATCGCATCACCTACAGGGAACTGTACTGGGACGCGGTTTGCGCTGTGAACAAAGCACCACCTGACGCAGTGTAAGGCCTATCTGGGCCCACCATAATGTGTGTGCGTTATCCACGCCTCCCATCCCTTTTTGGCCAGCTCATTGCAGGACATGACTCAAAATTGTAGGATATTCCGAGCTCAAGTATACCACAACATAGGATAAACGGGGGGAATTGAACTCATCTAGTTGAAGACTTCCTGGGAGGTACATAGTTTGGATCAAGCTGATATTTCTATGTCCGTGTTGCCTTATGAATAGCTTAGATGACCAATAAATATCACTATGGGTCCTAAGAAGGTTGTAACTGTGGACGTCACTTGTCCCATTATTTCTGTGGTGTGGCCCACTTGAGTGCTGGATGTGCTTCAAAATTTGGACCAGGCCTTAAAATAAACTGAAAACTTGGATGAATGGTGTGGATAAAACACATAAATCATAGTTGTCCCCATAAAACCTCTATAATATGTTGTTAGGTGGGTTCAACACACAATCCGGGTTCATGTACTGTCAGGTAGGGTGCATTGAGCAGGTGGTGTTGCCGATGTGGATTTCATGGTAAAGGCTTCCACTGTAGGTTCGATACCTAAGTGGAGCTACTATAACGTTTGTGAGAAAACTGTCCATATGTTTGTTTTTTTTAGATCATTGTAGGTTGCGAACAAAAAATAAGTTAGATCCAAGACTCAGTAGGCTGCAATAAAAAAAAAATAAAAAGGTGAGTAGGAAAATTCCTACCGCTTGAAACCTCCTTAGCTCCACAAGGATGTTTATATGCTATTGTACCGTTTATAATGTCATTCCTACTTGGAAGAATTGGAAACACAAATATTAGCCTGGATTCAAAACTTCAGTGACCTCATGAATATTTTAAATACAACCTCAATCCTTATATTATTGTCCCACTTGAGGCTTAGATCCTACTCATTTTTGGTTTCACGTCCAAAAATGATTTAGAAAAACAGATGGACAAGGTAAATTTCTCACAAACATCATAATGGGACCCACCTAGGATCCTAGGTGGGGCCTATGTTGACATATGTGTTTTATATCCACTCGATTCACTAGCATTCTAGTTCATTTTAGGGCATTAGCAAAAAGTGAACAAAATCTAATTTTAAGAGGACCACACCAGGAAACAAAGGTGAACCAATTCCTACCATTTAAATCTTTTTTGGGTGCCATAGAAGTTTTGGATTAAACTAATATTTGTATTTTCCCATCTTAGAAGTTGTCTGCCATTAAAAACATTTTGAAAGTCCTGAGTATATTTGTATTTTCCCTTTTATCTTGGTTTGTGTAATTTTACTAATGCATTGGATAATAAATAAATATTACATAGGTTTTAGAAGTTTTTCAATGGTCGGGTGTCCTTGTCCTTGTACCTTTCATGTGGTCCACTTAAGTTTAGATTTGCTTCACTTTGGATTCATGTACTAAAATGAGTTGGAAAAATGGATGAATGGCATGAATATAATATACATTACCGTGGGCCCACAACACATAACACACGTGGGGTACATCGACGTAGTTATTTGAAACTCATTTTACATCCACGTACTTACTTGAAACTCATTTACTCATTTTAGGGCACGATTAAAAAAATGAAGCAGTTAGAATTCTTAAGTGGACCATAGTATAGGAAGCAGTAGTCATTGACCATAAAATTCTTTTTGTGGGCCACAAACGTTTTGGATCAAGATTATATTCGCGTCATCCCTTTATCCAGTTCTTTGTTACCTTATCAACAGGTTGAATGGCAGAAGGTGGGCCCATGAAGTTTTTAATGGTGGGGATTCAATCTGGACTATTTCCAATACTATGGTCCACATGAGATTTGGATTTGTTTCAAGTTTTGGATTATGCACTAAAATGAGGTTTCAACACGGATGGACGGCGTGGATGTAATGAAAATAAATCAAGGTGGGCCCCACGGTCAGTGATACTGCCCACCTCGGTAGATCCGGCAATCCACTGAAGCCGCACCCGGAGAACACCACCTAATCCGCATGTTGTGTCGGACAACGCGTCCAGATATACTGATCTCCCTAACATGTACCGCACTTGTGGTACCGTGCCATATTTCTGTTCAACATGCTACCTCTTTAGGAAATCAGTACCATGGAAACGATAGGCCCCACCAGGAAGCTTTTCATTCTTGATAATCAGGCTGATCCACTTTCTAGGTGGGCCAAGTATCTACATCGATTCAAATCGTCGGTTTTCCGATGATTCCAACAGCACGGATCACCTAGAGCTCCTGCCTGATTTTTATGGCAGGTGATTTTCTTGGTGGGGCCCACTGCTTTAATGGTGCTGATGTCCTACCCAAATAGCGCGTTGGCGGGAAGATGGTACCATGTCCGTACCACAATATGTGGTACCTTTCCTGCAGACGATCAGTTCTCATAATATCCTGAAAAAGGTACCCGTTTCCCTCTCTCACCAAACCTGCCCTAAACCCTCCTCTCTCCACCTCCGTTCCTTCCCCCTTCAAATGGGTTTTCTCCACAGAAAAGAAAGCCCGGAAAGCCCGACGCCTACTGCAAAAGACTCTAGCAGGAAGAGGAAGAACAAGAATAACGTCTGGATTCGGGACGAAACCCTAAAAATCAGGTAAGCCCTTGATACCTTCTCCTCGTTTTATTTCTGTCATCTTTCAAGATTCCTTCCGAACATCGCCAAGCTTCCACGCAAGGGTATATACACCTCACCTGGAAAAGGGTTTTCTTGGTATCATCACTGATCTTCGATCTTCTTCTTCTTCTTCTCCTCTTCTTTCTTGTCCTGAAAATATTTGCTTGTTTTAGGAAATGTTTGATTATGAAATTCCTAATGATGCTTTTGGTATGTATCGTTCATCTTAGGTTATTATGTTTGCCGGATTTCTTTCGTTGGCGGAGTTCGATCGATATAATAATAGTATCAGGTGAGTAATTTTTCTCTGTTTATTTAAATATTTATTTTTGTATTTTAGCATTTTCATTTGTTTGCGTAGTTTGAAGGTTTGCAAGTTCTATGTGATGTTTAACTCTCTTTTTCTCTTTTGCTGATTTTTTAGAGTTCTATTGATATGGAAATTTGTTTTGGAAGAGATATTTAAGCTTGGAAAACATATCAGGCGTCACATATGCATAGATTCCTTACACAGGAATATAGAATATAGATTTGAAGCGTTCTTTTATCTCAATTTCTTTATGTTCTTGTTTCTAACTAAGGGGTCGTTTGGATGGTGGTAAATGGTTTACTAGTAAATCAATTAAATGCTAGTAAATGATTTACAACTGTCTGTTTGGCTTTAAGTTGTAAACGATTTTCTAGTAAATCATTTACCGTGTTTGGATAGCCTGTAAATGGTTACTAGTAAATCATTTACAGTGTAAAATTCTAAAAAAGTGCTGTTGGCATTTACTAGCTAGTAAATCATTTACTAGTAAATGAAATCTGATTTACTAGTAAATGAAATCTCACCTTTTTTGTAGTAAATGAGAAGGGGCATTTGCTAGTAAATCACTTACAAGTAGTAAATGATTTACTAGCAAATAAGGGCATCCAAACACAAATAGTGATGATTTACTAGTAAACCATTTACAGGCTATCCAAACGACCCCTAAGATATGTGATCAGGCATTTGAGTGTATTTGTAATTATCACTGCACGCTGTGTCTGGGTTCGAGTTTAATGCCCGAGGCGAATACTAAGGGTGCATTTGGTTGCAAAATTGAAATGAAGTTGGTCTAATGAGTTGACAATCACTAAACCCTAACATTGCCAATCAAAAAAAGAAAAAAAAAGTATTACATCATTGGGTTGGAGTTGAAAACAATGTAACTACAGAGCGCTACTTGTTACAAATGCTTGGAAGTGTCACTAATTTTCTTTTTTAAATGTTCTGATCTTTGATTAAAATGGATTTTTCACAGTCCAATTCACTTGCACATCCAAATGCAGCCTGAGTAGTGATTACAGTCCAAATAAATCAGGGTAAGAGAGAATTCTCCTTCATCCAATAGTGGTTCAATCGCGTTCTCTGCAAACACTCCTCTGCATTTGTAGTATTGCGATGCACATCTAGTTAATCTTGATCTAATGATTCTAATCCCTAGTTGGTAGTATACTTTGGTTTGCTTGCATTAATTCATTCGGTCAGCCAAATGTTTGCATCTTCATCACCACTGTATATAATGTGATAATCCTTCTTATTTGGCCTATCTAATCTGGACTTGGAGCTTTGACATGAAATGAACACCTAGGTTCACCTAGGTTTGAGAGCGCGACCTTAGTCAACATGGGACATGCCCCCTTTTGGATAATGTGTAACAGTTCCAAGCAGATTTCTTAATCTTGTTAAGAATAAGATATGCACTGTCTCTTTTTGTGGGACAACTTACCTAAGTACTGGTATGGGTATCAAGTACAATAAGGATTGTTGTCAGCGTCTCTCCCAAGATCCAAATTCTCAGGATATGGGGACGACAAAGAGTGGTCGCTGCTCGCAAGTATGATAAATACTCCCATGACTTTATCACAAATTGAATTTGTTGCCCAATAGGTTTGATTCACTATGAAAAGGATATGGGCTTGAAGTCTTGAGGAAAGGGGATCCCTTATCCTTACTCTCATCCAAGTATCGGACCTGGGCATTTCAGTGTTTGAAAGATCACAGTATTGTATTGAAAACCCTCTTCCTAATAAATCAGGATTGATAAATGCAGACCAAGACAATTAGAATTAAATAAATGAGAACGATGATACTTTGATGCCTTCAACATGGTGTTGGCAGTGAATGATGCCATGATCAAAGGGGAACTAGGAAACACTTTCTCCCTTGAAGAAACGCTGAATCATCAACATTTTTCAGGAAGGACACACTACCACTACCAATATCTGTACATGTTTAGGTCCATATAGTTGGTGTTTACCATATCTCCATCTCATCAAGAGGTTCATAAGATTCATTGGTAAAGAGATAAGTTGAAATACACCACTACATCCTGCTCGAGAGTTAGTGTTCCTGCTGTCCTGAGGCAATGACCCAGGATCAAGCTTTCGTTTCAGCAAGGCAGTGGCTGTCAGGACCTCTTCCTTTGGAATTTCAAGCATTGCTTCCTTAGCTTCACTGCTTTGTCTGCTTCCTTCTGTTCTTTTGCCTGTTCTTTTCCTATTTTGAACATTTTGAGCATGACCAGAGCTCTGTAGACATTGTGTTCATTGTGAATTTGCTTCCATCCATCATAGATTTATATGTATTTCTTTTCTCATCGTGGATGGTCTTTTGATGTTGTATCCATGGTTTTCCAAGTATAATGTGACAACGGTCCATGGGAGTCACTCTTACCATATATCTTCAGAATATTTTTCCGGAAGTTAAAAGATATTGTTAAAAGGGATGTTCTTCATACTTGGGTAAATATCGCAATTGCAACAATTTCGTAATCGCTCTTTCAAATACAAAGTTTTCATTACCATTCCCATTGATTATCATCTAAACAATGTTTTCATCCACCTCTACTTTCGTTCAAATACTTAATGGGGTTTTAGTAGGCACCCAACCCATCATGACATCCACTCTACGTTCAACTGTTGGATCATCTTCTTTGATTCTAAATTTGGTTCGGGTGATGGGAAGGGCTCATTTGGATTTGGGGTTAAATTGGGTTTCTAATTTGCAGAAAATTTGGGGGAGATGGGAGTTTAGGTTAGAGAATTTGGGCATTTTCAAGTAAAGAGAAAATTGGAAATTTTGCAAAATTAGGTTTTTAATGTTAGAAAATTTTGGGATTTTGGCACAATTGTGACATCAGGTTGGGAAATTTGGGGGTTCTGCTAAATTAGTGTTTTGGGTTGAAGGAAATTGGAAAAAATTGTAAACCTAGGTTTAGGGAAATGGGGAATTTTGGGGATTGGGAATTTTCTTGGGTTTGATGATAAGGAAGAGTTGGGAGATAAAAGAAAAAGAAGAAGAAAATCTTGAGCAATGAAACTCTCTAATACCAAAAATGATGTAACCAAATTGAAAGGGAGAATCTTGATTTTCTTTTTTTGGGTTTTCAAGAGGGGTGCACTAGGTCTATGTAGTAGTGCAAAGCAAGGGCGATGCTTGAGATCGAGAACCCTAATAGTAAGCTACTGTGTGGGTGCTCTCCCATAAGAAATTACTTTAATATCATGTGAGCAGTTGGTCCACGCATTAGATACCAAACTGATAAGAACAGATACTACATTTGATTTGGATACATTCCCTTTCTTGCGGATCAAATACTTAAATTCTCTATAGATGCAATGGAAAAAGGGTTGTGAATTTTATATCTAACAACTTGCTAGCTGCTATGCTTGTACTAGTAATCACAATAAACCCCCATTCTTCTTCTATCATAGACAACACATGCCAAAGGGAAGCAAAACATGCTATACCCCAAGAAAAAGTTATCTTTTTTATTCCATTGTAACCATGGCATTAAAAATGGTTACATCCCCTTATGCAATACGGGGGCGAATTGGTTTGTTATGAAAAAATGGGCCATAGGTACGCTCTGTATCGGCACTGTTACGGGGCCGATGCGACCATAAGAGGTCCATTTTGAATTTTTTTTTTTTATCTTCTACTATTCTCTCCTTCCACTTCTTTATTCATTTCGAACAGAAGGAAGCTTAGAAACTAAGTTTAAACCATATGTAGGATTATTTTAAGGATCAAAACACAACTTAGTGGGATTCCTTTGACCGAAGCTAAGTGGAGTAGTGGACTGTATTCGAAAATATTGAAAGCGGCAACTACCTCTTTTTAAAAGAGAAAAAAATCCATCCTCATTTTGTTTTACTTATATGTAATAGGCCTTAATCCATTAAATCATGCTTAGCATATGTTCAGATCCTAAATAGTGATGAGGTAATGGCTTATAATTGTGTCATCAACTCATTAATAATCATATGTAGACCTATAATTTTAATTATATATTGATATCAGGCATTTAGAAGCCTAAATATGGCAGTTTACTTTCTCAGAGTCAATCTCAAGTTATTAGTATCAAATAGCCCAAGACAACATTCTTACTAAAGAATGGCTTGTTGCACCATCAAATACATGTTCAAAACTAGAAAAAAATGTACATCTCTCGGATCCTCATATTTTTATGAATTTATCCAATATCCTTATACATTTCTTCCCCTTAAAAAAATTTCGACCTTTAGAGGGCCATAACTGCCGTTATGGCCTGTATAGTAATGGTCACACTTTTGGCTGTTACGCTGGCCATTACCATTACCTTGATCAAAACTTAGAAAGAGTCTTTACATGTATATATACTATTTCTAAAAGCAAGAGAAACCCTAATATAATCTTAACCTTATAATGCTTTTAACCTAGCCATCTATTTCACTAAATATCAAAATCACCAAAATATCTTAGAATGCTGTCACAACCTTATAGGCTCTATGTAATTCACTCAAACGTTATCAAAATCACAAGATACTGGCTCATTTGAAGTGTAAACCAATAGGCTTTCAAACGGGATCAATTTCATGTCACTAAGACATTGTTTTAGATTGAAAAAATGGCCCACTAAATACTTGAAGAAAATAAGAAAGGAAAACTGGTTCAACCAACTCTTTAACTTTAAGAAATAAGTATATAACTAATGTGGTGCATAGCACACATTAGGACCAAAGTCTTCCATCAAATCAATGTAGACCCCCAAAGTTGTTCAATTTTCATTGGATGGTCTAGATCTTCCTCGATCACAATTCTTGGATGGGCTTGATCTTTGATCGGCCAGCTTGTGTGGCTGGATCATTCTTCTTGCACATACCCTACATTGTTGCATTCTAAGTTAGGCATGGTCCAGGTCATGCCGCGTAGAGGACCCTTCTCTTTACCACTATGTTGGGACTTAATGCAATAGAAGAATTTGTGGTTTCTCTCCTTCCACACGCCCTACACAATTGCATACGAAATCATTGTCAAAATAAGAGATCCATGAGGATGAATGCCCATTCCTCCCATCCCTCAGTCCCTTTAGAAATGGATCTGGCGAGGGTCCATGATACCCTGAAAAGTGTAAAAGAGAGACCCTTGAAATTGCGTGCAAGGGGGGTCTAACACGATACCTTATAGATGCTACGCTTTGCGGAAGCTTAGAGCGGAGCTTAGAACTATGGCTAAGTCTTTTGGGGGGGGGGGGGAGGGATTAGGACCAATTTAAAATTCATTGGCTAATTAAACTAATTCTCCAATTAAGTCCTTAATTAAGTAATAACACTTAGGCTTCCAAGCCCGAGTGGGTCTAATCTCAAAGGTTAGAAAAGATTAAGCATCTAGTATACATATACATCTTGTGTGTGAATCTAACTATCAAGTGCATAACGTACATTCCATTCAAGCATTTATATAATAATAAGGAATAAAAAATGCATGAATAACAATGTGCTCAAAACGACAATCACAAACACAAGCATATATAGTGGTTCGACTACTTGTCTACTCCACTCCCGGTTGCCGTTCCCAACTCATGAGAACACTAGATTTCACTATAATGGAGGTTTTAAATTAGGTTTACCTCTCAACCTTTACATGGAAGTTCTTGCACAGGTTCACCTCTCAACCTGAACGGAAGTTTTACGAGTTCACTTCTCAATCCAAGTGTTTCTGGGTTCCACTCAACTCAGGTGTTTTCGAGTTCCACCCAACCCAGGAGTTTAAACAAGGTTCCTCCCAACTTAGGGGTTTTAACGAGGTTCCTCCCAACCCTTCGGTCTTATACAAGAGACCTACAATGGTTTCTCAGGCTAACCAATAACCTACTCGTATGCACCCGTGCCGGTGGACCATGTACACACCTACGTCGGTAGCTTCCCTTGGAGACTTTGGTTTAGGCCCAACATATGAGCCAAGGTCCTACACAAGAACTTACATTGTTTGAAATAGGCTAACCATCAATATTGAATTCACATTCAATCCTACAAAAGGAAGGAGTGCTAACAGACTCTCAAACTTGACACTTGTCGGATTGAGTCCCTTGTGCAGCGCCTTCTCGGGTTGCTTGATCTCCACTCTCCTGTGCTTCAATCAGCTCCCCTTGCTCTCCCGATCATGTTGCCAATGCTTTGACAAGGCTTTAGCTCCAATGATCAATCACCTTGTATATGATGCTTCGAAAATATGCCTAAGGTGATGGGAGGTGGTGAATCTCTACAACCTAAGGATTTGAGTTGTTTTGAGGTTGAGGAATCACCTAGATGGGTTTCCTAGAGGATTTAGTCAGGGATTTAACTATAGGAATCAAGGTCTAATCTCTAGGGAATGGTGGAGTTCAATCTTATCTTCAAAGGGAGCATGGAGCATGGAAAGAATGCTCATTAGATGATGAATCTCATGTAAGATGAGCTTGAAACTCCTAGGATTAGAACCCCTAATGATATGCCAATGGTGTGGTCTCTAATACCCTAAAATCCCATTACAATGCCCAAAGATTGAAAGTCATATATATATATATATATATATATATATATATATATATATATAGAGAGAGAGAGAGAGAGAGAGAGAGAGAGAGAGAGAGAGAGAGAGAGAGAGAGAGAGAGAGAGAGAGTTATGTTCACAATGGCTCTAAAACGGTTGAAAACGGCCATCTGTCGGATGGTCTGACTGACCTGACTGGTCGCAAATGAGCATCGATCGAGCGATTTTCCTTGGGACAAAATGTATGCTTGCTGTTTTGTTTGGGGGTCTGGGCGATCGGTTGACCAGGCCAGTCGGGCGACTTATCGGATGGTCCGACTAGTGCCCAAAAACCTGCTGTTTGGGCCTTTTGTTTGCATCAGTTTCAAACCTTTGTAGGCCATATTGTAGGTGGTCTTTTGGTACACCTAGGGCCTTTGAATGATGACTAAATGTATACCTATTTGGTCAGCTCATCTAGAGGTCTAGGTTGTTTTGGTTCTCAAGGTTTAGGGTCACCAAGGCATCTCTGATTTACCTAGTCTTCTGGCCTTGATGCAACTTGTCTCCATGTGTCTTCAGTCTTCAATTTTTGAAAGGTTCAACTGACTCCTAGACACTAAGACTCACGTGATTGACAAATAAGGTGCACTAGTATGCTACAAAAAAGTGCACTAACAACCCCAATAGCCGCTACAAATTTGAAATATATTTATAGTTACCATTAAATAGTTTTTAAGTACATACTCCTGTAGTTTGATCACTTGATAGTTGAGATTACATAGATACATCATACTTCTAATTCACTAATTGTTAATAGCCAATATTGATGATAGTTCACACCATTTACTTGTAAATTATATCAAGTTATGTCATAATTCACATATATGTAGCAAGAACATAACTGATGGAGCTTTTGTCGTCGACCATCGAAAGGCTTTGTGAGGCTGGCTTATCTTTCTTCCACTCAGGTTACTAGGGAGGGTAATAGCATTGTGGATATTTTGCCTGAGGCCTGGATAGGCAAGATCTGTGTGTGGGTCATTCCTACCCATTGCTTCGAAGGATAACCCCTTGTAGTTTTTCTTCAAATTTGTTAGTATTTTCATTTCTAATGTCGGCTTGAGGGCCATTGGAAGGCTAGGATATTCTGGTCCATGCATATTTTGAACCAAATACCATCTAAGCTAGGGCTAGCTGGATGGGCTTTGCAAATGGAATCTCCATTCCATATGTATTACGCAACATGGATCGTTGGCAACTCTCTTAATATGTCACATGTATAAAGTTTAGAAGCTTTCTAAGACAGTTTCGTCCAGTTGTATGGAATCCTAGAGGCTAGAGGTCACACAAAGTTTAGTAGCCCCCTAAAATTGGGACATCATATGGAATCTTGAAATATATCCACTTTATGGATATATCACCATAAAGCAGCAAAAGTAGAATTCACCATGAAACCTGCAAATTTATTTTCTTGCAGTGATCCAAATAGAGAAGATTAATCAAGTCAAACAACCTATGAGTTAAGGTTCCCAGACTTGATGTGGTAAACATATTTTTGCTCATCACGGAAAAAAAAAAACAATTCGAAAAACCCCACAGAAGTTCCCAAGCTCAGTCTTTAACAGACAAGTATGATCTTTGCGAAGCTCAAAATTTTCTTATATGAGATCCTGAACCTAAACCAATCTATACCCTACCTTCTGATGTAATGCTAACTATCCAATTCAATGACAATGCTACTAGCCCTATTTGTTCTGATAATCCTGTAAATAATACTATGGGAATACCCATCATAATCCTAGACAATCCATAATTAAGCAAAACTTGTTTAATAATCGGCGGGATAACGTGATCCTGTGAGGGCATCTTTTAGCGGAAAAGCAAAATTCATGGAAGGGATAAGGCTTCTTGGTTGGGACTGGAGAGCATATCAGATTTTGAAAGGATGTTCGGGTGACCGTCTACCTTGAAGAATGAATTTCCAAGATTAGCCTGGCTACTGATGGATGAGGGCATGTTGGTTGGTTAGTGGACCCTTGGGGGTGTGGTTGTCCTTGTGTTGGCAAAACGTATCAGATTAAGAAATTCAAGTTCTTGCTTAACTACTAGAAAGAATCCAGTTCGTTAGCCCGTCCATTGGGGAGCTCGATAGTTTGGTTTGGCGAAAAGGAAAATTAGTTCAATTCTCAGTTGCGTCTTTCTATAAGATGTTTTGTATTCAGTTGAACACTGGCCAAGCCCCAATGGCTAAGTTATGGTGGTATGGGGCTCGTCTGAAAGCGGCGGCTTTTACATGGCTTGTGGGGAGGAAGAGGGTCTTGACCATCAACAACCTTTGCAAGAGAGGAATGGTGATCCTGAACATTTGCATTATGTGTATGGGTAATGCAGAAATAGTAGATCATCTATTCACCCACTGCCCCTTTATTCAGGTGGATTTGGTATTCTATTCTCACCTCCTTCAAGGTGCGGTGTTCCATGCCTGCCTTGGTGGGCTTTTTTTGGAGGCGGGCCATCGGGTCTGTCTCCATAAGCAAAAGCGAGCAGAATGGCGGCTGGCGATTTTGGCGCCTCTGTGGCTGATTGGGGGGAAGAAGAAATGAGAGATGCTACAACAATATTGGGAATGATGTTCGTTTTGTCATCCGTTGGATGAAATCCTTTGTAGCCGAAGGGGCTTCTTGTAATGCTTCTTTGAAGGATTTGTCTTGCTTTTTGCTTGATTGGGATGTAAGCTTTAGGGCTCCACCTCAGTGCTTTTTCAATAAAATTCCCTATCTTTCAAAAAAGAAAAAAAAGAAGTGATCTTGGCCTTTATTGGCAAGTTCGTTCGATAATTCTTCCATTAATACCAAATTTGTCATAATTCATGGGTTTTCAAGGTTTTAGGGTTTTTTGTAGGAGCTGAGTGGTGGGGTTTTAAGAATCTTGGGTTTGTTAAGAGCCAACGTACTTGATGAGATAAAATAATGCTTATAGAGCAAGAATACTATTCATTTAGGGCCTTCTTGCTTGAAGAGAACTGCAGTTGGAAAAGAAAATGAATTCCTTTGATGCAACTGTTTCCTCTGTTTGAGATACTAAAAAAGAGAAGGAAAATTGATTTCCTTTCCCAAAAATATTCCTCAAAACATAATTAAAACCTTTTCCTCAGTAAAACCTGTTTAATCTACCCTATAACGTTTTAAATGACAAAAAAGTTCTTATCATTGCACTTTTCCTTGGTTTGGGTATGCCTACCCTTTCAAAATGGCAACACAAACATTGCGAATGGAAAAGGAAAGAATTTTCAATGCAAATTCATGGTGCAAAACAAAGAGGGCCTGGGTTCCGTTTCACCAAATGTCGACATCACTTGTGTGATTGATTCTTCCTGTCATGGCTACTTCTGCTTTATTTTGATCCATGTATGATTGGTTCTTCTCTGTATACGTTCATATCATCCATAAATTAGTATTGTTATTACTTTCGAAAACATCTTCCAAGCCTTCACAAATATCTGTGATACATTGCAGGTTGAGATCCACCATTATTTTCTCTGAAGAAAGCCCAAAACAATTCCACCTCCAGAAGAAGTAGCGATGCTACCCACAGGATTGAAAGAAAATCAAAGCCGTGAGAACAATAACCAAAAGGTCCATCCTCAACCCATGGAAGAGATGGCAAATCAGGATGCCATGGAAGCCCTGGTATCGAAGATTTTCACAAACATCTCCTCTTTGAAATCAGCCTATATCCAGCTCCAAACCGCTCATACCCCTTATGACCCAGACAAGATCCAAGCGGCCGATAAACTTGTAATTGAAGAGCTCAAGAACCTCTCCGAGCTCAAGCATTCCTATAGGGATAACAACCCAAAACCCACTTCCGCTTCATCACAGGATTCCCGATTAGTTGCAGAAATCCAAGAACAACAGAGCCTGTTGAAGACCTATGAAGTCATGGTGAAAAAATTCCAGTCCCAGATTCAGACAAAAGATTCAGAGATTCTCCAACTACAGCAGCAAATCCAGGAATCGAACCAGCGGAGGATGAAACTTGAGAAGAGTCTCAAGCAGAGAGGCTTACAGGGCAAAGAATCAGAAGAATCAGAAGTGGAAAATGGATTCTTCTCTATGGAATTAACCCCTAGTCTCTTTTCCTCTGCTGTAGAAGCAACTTACAAATCCATCCATGATTTCTCAAAGCCATTGATCAATCTGATGAAAGCAGCAGGGTGGGACCTCGATGCAGCTGCAAGCGCAATCCAACCTGATGCCATTTACATGAAAAGGGCCCACAAGAAGTATGCATTTGAATCCCACATCTGCCAAAGAATGTTCAGTGGGTTTCATGAGGAAAGCTTCTCTGTTAAGTCAGATGATCTCATAGTCTCAAAAGACAGTTTCTTCCATCAGTTTCTTGCACTGAGGGCAATGGATCCGTTGGATGTTCTGAGCCAGAACCCAGATTCCATTTTCGGGAAATTCTGCCGGAGCAAGTACCTATCTGTCATTCATCCAAAGATGGAGGCTTCTTTCTTCGGGAATTTGGATCAGAGGAATCATGTATCGAGCGGGGGGCATCCAAGGACGCCCTTCTACCAGGCTTTTCTGAAGCTAGCCAAATCGGTTTGGCTATTGCATAGACTTGCATTTTCTTTCGATCCCACAGTGACTGTCTTTCAGGTGAGGAAGGGGACAGAGTTCTCAGAGATTTATATGGAGAGCGTTGTGAAAAACATGATCATGGGTGAGGGAGATCAAAGGCCGAAGGTGGCATTTATGGTCATGCCTGGTTTTCGGATTGGGGGTAGTGTGATACAATGCCAGGTATATCTTTCGGGTGCCAAGTGTGCCGAATGAGGTCCATGTGAGGGGGTCTTGCTTGCAGTGTTTGATGTTTGTTGATCCATGCTTTCCATTTCCTTTACTGTAGTATATATGGTTTCAGGTGGTTGC
This sequence comes from Liriodendron chinense, assembly GCA_003013855.2. Lineage (NCBI taxonomy): Eukaryota > Viridiplantae > Streptophyta > Magnoliopsida > Magnoliales > Magnoliaceae > Liriodendron > Liriodendron chinense. The sequence continues at coordinate 976,194 of PVNU02000473.1, read as the reverse complement.
TATTTCGTTATCATAATCATGTTTTGAGAGGATGGGAATTTGCTCCTTTTCCGTTGGCTGGCTTTTGGCGGTTTGAGGGGATTCTTCTTTGCCTTTTGTAAATTGTAGGGAAGAGAAGGGATAAGGTAGAAGGTGACCCTTTTGGTGTGTTGTTGTTGTCCTTGCACTGTTATTATTACAAAAAATTAGTACTGTTTATATGTGTGGATTTGAATTTGTTGGGATGGAATTGAGGGTCTCTGTGTAGGCAACCTCTACATGTGTGGACTTGGCCATATGTGTAAGATCTGGATCATTCTTCAGGCAGTTCAGTTCCCACAGCATATGCCTGTCTGCTCATTGGTTGTGCGGCCTATACAAAAAGAAATTGACAGCTAAATCAGGCAAGAATCCACACTCAAAATATATGCTTGGGTTCTTGCCTGATAAGTGGATAGATAGCCTTATTTTTATGCTAGAGCACAGACACGGAATGACCTGACTAATGAACAGTCCGGATCTTGCATGCAGGGCTGGAGCAAACCATTTTGTTGGGAGTTCTCAGCCACACCAGTTCTGTTAGAATTGATATGAGCCTTGTGTTTTGATTAATGTACAGTTCCTTTTTAAGCAAGGCCATCTGCATGAGGAATGGTTCTCTATATGGTCACGGTGGCTGTTGTTGATGGGCATCATGCATTAGATGGCCAACTTCTTTGATGAGCCACACCTGAAAGTTTTCCCCATTTGGATGGTAGACGGGTTATGAGCACGGTCGGCAGGTCGATTAAACCAATTGTGATGCGTTGGGTTTGTCCACGTGTACTTCCATTGAACAGGCGTTATTCATAAGGTGATATGAATGAAGTTCCTGGGATGTTCATCAGCTAATAAATCCTCAATATCTGAGCAGTCAGGTGAGCCACACATCCATAGAATGTGAACTGTTAGGTCTCTCTTGATCATCCATTTTTTGGAACAAGTACAATGTAGAACGATGAATATATCCTCAATATCAGAGCAGTTAAGTGTGCCACACATTCATAAAATGTGAACTGTTGGTCCTTCCTTGATCATTCACTTTCTCGAGCAAGTACTACTAGGTAGGACGATGAGGGAAGACAACTTGCCCGTCTGTCGAGTGCAGTTATGGATGAGGCACTAAGATCTTTTTACACTAAGATCCTTTTAAGGTTGAATCATGTCAAGGATAAGATGCTTTCTTTATTTTTGTTATAAAGGTGGAATAAAGATGAAAAGAAGTTATTTCTATCCTGGTGCATGTAGGAACGCCATATTTTGTGCACATGCATTGCGTCGTGACAAATATATTAGTTACGCACCCACCACCGGTGTGTCTCTTTAGCTTGTTCAGGTTCCTGCTCTTATATATCATATGTATCATTTATATAAATTTACTTCTGTCAATGGGGAAATCTAGTGAGTAAACCCATCATGGTTCACACCCACCCAAATAAAATAGTACACCCAAATATAGTCTTACGATTAGATTTACACTATGGATGTGAAAATGTTATGCAAGATGATATGATGCATCAAGTGAGTATATACTCAGTCTTCCACTTGCTTCGATTAGATCCCATCAATCGGCTCCCCCTTCTTTGTAGGGCGGACTTCTACATACTAGTGGGCTTCCAGGATGATCCCTAGGTAACTGGGTACTTAAGTACTTACCGATCTTCCAGAGCAATGCTCCAGGATAATGATGTATGAATGTACGAAGCGTATGACATGTCGTGTTCAATAATCATCTCTCTAATTGAGAGGCAACGGATAATTCAGTAATCTCTCCTTTTGAGAGGCACATACATATAATTCAGTCATCTCTCCTTTTAAGAGGCATATACATATCATTCGTGTCATCTCTCATTTTGAGAGACACATGCATATTATTTGTCATTCATTTCATTCAACATGTATATGTAATAAAATACATTGGTATATATGCATAACATCATCAAATCAACACAAGTCACCCCAAGCATAGCATCACACCACAACAACCCACTTTATTCAAATGAATAGAAAACATGTTAAGATTCACTCACCTGTTGGTAGTAGCAATTACTTTGTTAATTTTGTCACGACTTAAGTTAAAATCAGTCCTGGATTTACAATCATTGTAATTTATATTTATTTATCATCAGTATGGCCTTAGATATATTTATTTTTAAATTGAATTTTACTTTATTTAAGTTTGGTTCCCTAATGGAGGGTTCATATTCGATTATTGTAACTCGCTTTTCCAAAAGGAATGACCTTTTACTATTTTTCTGATGGTACGGCCTACTTGACTGGTAGATCGTCCTATTCTTAGTCACATGTTCCCCAATGATATAATAATAAAGATGGTTAACTAAATTTTGCAAGACCTTGTGCTGAAGTACCCAAAATGATCTAATTGTGAGAATTCAAACCGTACCTTATTATTTCTCTTGGCATGGTTCGCCTGGAAGTTTGATTGGGCTGATATTTTGTCATAAAACTAACAATCCATTATTCAAGAGATTGGGTGGTTTAAATTTTTCAAAGACTACACAGTAGGGCCCACGAGTTCCCAACCAGTGGACAGGTGCTGTCTCTACTATTTGTCTCGCTATGGCCCACTGGAATATCCTATATAGATCATTTTTTGTCCTCAACCAGAAAACTTGCTTATTAAGATATTTGATGGATTAGATTTCTCAAAATACCTCAAAGTGGGTCCCAAAAGTGGACAGCAATCCAAAATCGGACTGGTTCAACCATGTGTGTTGTTATCATTCAAGTTGTGTGGGCCACCTGAGATTCAGATTTATTTGATTTTTGGACCCAAGCTGTAAAATGTCATGATACAACATATGGTAAGTGGATATCCGTACAATGAATGGATGGACGAATGTTTATATCAGTGACAAGACTTGATCCCTAGACCTCCCTCTCGCTCAAGAGAGCCCAACTATTCCACTCATGCTTCTCTTTTGTTTATAAATGAGAGATTTATTTATTTAAACGCAGTTTTCTATTATTACAAAATTTTAAACGACCAGAATTTCTCGGGTCGTTACACACCATCCTGACCATGTTTCAATAAGATTGAGCCATTAAGAAGCACCATATGAATTAGATCACCCTATCAAAAGGTTTTTAAATTGAGCTGACTGTAATCTTATATCGAGGCGAGTAAAATATACAAGGCAGTGGGCCTCAAAAGCCAGATTGTCTTGACAGGAAAGGGTTCATCACATGGTTCAAGAATGATCAAACAGTCCAGATCGGTGGGCCCGAGATCAAGGCGATCGACGACCTACAAGGTTGATAGTAAACATGCTTAATCAAGACACATCTCCCCGACTTCAACAGTAGTAGGTCCCATCCAAATTTAGTTCGGTTGGGCCCTTGGCACCTGTTGATAGGGGTGCGCACGGTTCAGCTCGATTTGATTTTGGTGTGAAACTGGAATCGAACGGTTCCCAATTGTTCTAGGAAAACTAAAAACGAAATCAAACCGTTTGCACCCTAAAATCAAATCGAAACCGGACTGTAAAAAACTGGTTCGGTTTTACGATTATAGGCTTTTTATAATCCAGCCCAATTACATGCTTTTTTTTTTATTTATAATCCAGCTCAATTCCATGATTTTTTTAATATTTTTTATAATCCACCATGTGCATACCTTGATCTGTTTGTTAGATCTACACCATCCATCCTCATTGTCAGGCAATGTTTAGGTGCCACAAAAAAAAAAAAAAAAAAATCAGATAAATTCAAATTTTAAGTGGATTATTCAACATGAAACAATGAGGGTTAAACACGCAAGGTTTGGTTCCACAGTCTGTTTCTATGGTCCAGTTCGATTCTACAACACCCCAAATTGAGAATCAAACCGAACTAACCAGTTCTTTGATTTTCAGAACTGATGCACTTAAGAGCCACACCAAACCGAACTAACCGGTTCCAGTCTGATTTACCGATTCCACCGGTTTCATGTGCACCCCTACCTATCGACACAACTACTAGCTCTGATCAGCTAAAAAATGATCCAGACTAAGCAAATCTTAGCTGTACATACCAAACCCCACAATCATTGAATGACCGCCTGTTTTACTAAAGCTACGCTCCTATAAGCCTCACACTCTGATATTCTATCATGACAACAACTACAAGGTCAGCCTATAAGGCCACAAGCGGTCCTTCAATGACCGTCTATTTCGTCTATACAAGCCGCATCACAATGAGCATTCCAAAGGTAAAAAAAAAAAATAGAGTATTGAGAGTATTAGAGAGTGTATTACAAAAGGTAGGGTGATTATGGGCAGGTTAATTTCAGGGTTACAGGCATTTTAGCATAAAAGTCGAGGTTATACTCAAGTTCAACGAAGCTGATTCTTCAAATCAATTCAAGTAATGACCGATTATCAAAGCAACTTAATGCAGGAGTAGGGATATAATCAGGGATGTCCGATTATCTCTTTTGTGTATATATATATATATATATATATATATATATATATATATATATAATTTCCTCTATGTTCCCACCTCTCAAAGTCAAACCAGTTCCAAATATACATATTCTAAAGATGGAGACAAATTTGAAAATTTCTCTTCTTAGCTTCTACTTGAATTTTCTTTGACATTTCCATCTACCTAGGGAGTAAAATCCCTGCACAGTGGGGCTGGTGTGATACTCCTAAAATTTTGCTAAAATCTAAAAAAATTGGCAAATCCTGCAAAATAGAGACTGCATAAGTGTATGGGTGGAAAAGGTGCTTAACCTTTTCCTTTTTTGTAATTGAAGTCCTTACTCAAGAATTTATGGTTACAGAAGACCATACAGCGGAAGTGATTGGAAATCTAGAATCTTAGGATCCTCTGAATTTGAATTTGAAGCTGTTCTATGACGTCTAACCAACCGCAAATATTAAAAGCTTTTTTAACTAGTAGCAAGTCTACAATCCAGATGATGTTGCACAACCAAGGAGAAGAAAGGCCAACACAGCATATTCAACTTAAAACATAAAGAGAGAGCTCAAGTTCCAAACTACCATCCTTTGTCCAATATTTCATTAAAGGGGTGGATCAACAAATCTTAACGATTGGATGTCCATCAAGATTGATTTAAAATAAATCTATTGCTAAAATTAAATTTCAACGGTTGAAAATTTTCAATTAATCATTACAAAACATCAGATGCAATGGACAACTAAGAAAATACTTCATGGACAGTCCAAACTGCAAGATCAGTCCATAACATGTCATAAATAAATAGGTTAACTCTCATGTTAGCTTCAACTGGACGGAAAGCACGCACTTGGCACGGCCACCAATGGAAACTCATCAGATAAGCTAAAACACATATCATTAGGAACTTGAATTTCTTATACATGTCTCAAGTCCAAAGCAAGAAAAAGAAAAAGAAAAAAAGAAGATGGACAAGGCTTGCTTTCTCAGCCTCTCCATCGTACGCTTGTGATGGAATATGTCCGCGGCAATCACGACTCTTTGATTTGGTGGGCCACCACAACTGTAGCCTAAAAATCATGGGGACTAGATAACCGTATCCATCCGGTAGGTGAATGTCGGGAATTGCCTATATTTATTTATTATTTTTTTTCATTTTAAACACTGACCATGCAGCGGATATCGTTATCAGTGCATTAATTTCATTTTATTTAAAAATCATAGACCATTCACGTGGTAATGCACGAAAGTGGACGGTTGTCCATCTTTAATTTTTGACCATCAATGGCGGCTGACCGACCATCGATTTTTTGAGCAGTAGCCCATCACAACGGAGAGGTTTAAACAGCATGTCTCGATTGGTGAGAGAGTGCAAGCAACATGATGATTCAGACCATCGTTGATTATCCATTATTGTGCTGTTTGGATGATCGAGACCACTATCTTTGTCTCCCATTTGCCTATAGATTCTCGATCATTTACCGTACAGATCTTACGAATGTGGTGGGCCCGTTGCATATTTTAAAGAGAAAGACTACAGCGACTGACACGAGTGGTTCAATTGGCGACTCACGTCACATGTGCCAACTTGCTGCACAGTTGTGAAGTCCAGACCACACCCATCAGGTGGGCCACACGTGTGCACTCGTCATTCTTCCCTTTCCAGCCTTCTATTTCCTGATACACGTGTTGCTTGCCTATACTTGCGTGAATTTTGAGTCCAGCAGCTGATGGATTGTCTCATTTAGATATGTTTGCCACGTTGGCATGCAAATTACCCATTTTAAAATATAGCGGGGCGTTAGGCGGTTAGTTGTCTGAACACAAAGTAAATTGTTTATTATTTATTTAATTACTTTAGGAAATGAACGGCGGTGGAAAAGTAAGGAGCATACGTAAAGCAAAAGTCTACCATCTGATTAAAATGATAGAGGGTGGGCCACGGGTCATTCATCAAAGCAGCTGTAGCCCGTAGCCGTAGTCCGTAGCCGTAGTCCGTACACCCTCACGCTCGCTCGTGCGCGAATGGCGGTTAGAAATGCTATTACGGAAGGGGGACTATTTTTCAGAGTAATTACAAATAGGGGACACAGACGCTAACGATGGAACTCTCGTCTGGTTCACATGAGGGGTGTTATCACGGTCCTACACACCAGCATATAGTTACGTGTGGAACTGGTGGTCCAGTCATCCAAACCATTGATTTGATGGACCGCGCTTTTGATGGGTGATGCGATTCCTGAATTAAAGGATCCTAAACCGTTAATGGTCTATTTTTCTAGGATACCATAACAAAGGTTTGGGTCTTCAAGATTTCCCGTGACAAAAAAAAGAAAGAAGAAAGAAAGGCCAAAGTGCTAATGCAATTACCCCTATTCCTTTCTTTCCCTCCAACATGTCACACGTGTCGGATATCCAAACCATGAAAGTGTTAGGCCACACCTTGATGATCGCCTGGTGTGATAATTAGGTTAATAGGCTCTTCAATACTGAGGTCCTAGTATCGATTCCCAACGTGGGGTGAGTGTGACTAACAGTTTGTACTAACAATGGGATGCGTATATTAACCGGACGCGGATTGGCTAGTGACCCAACACCAGCCAGGAGGCTGGTGTCAAAGCTGTGTGGGCTCCACCATGTTGTATGTGTTTTATCTATACTGTCCATCCATTTTTCCACCTCATTTTAGGGCATGGGCCCAAAAACGAGGCAGATCCAAATCTCAGGTGGACCACACCACAGGAAAACAGTGTGAATTGAACGTCCACCATTAAAAACTTCCCAGGGCCCACCGTGATGTTTATTTTCCATTCAACCTGTTGCTAAGGTCACAAAGACCTGGATGAAGTGAAAACACAAATATCAGCTTGATCCAAAACTTATGTGGCCTCCAATAAGTTTTCAACGGTGGACGTTCAATTCCCACTCTTTCCTGTGGTGTGGTCCACCTGGGATTTGGATCTGAGCCATTTTTGGGCCCATGCCCTAAAATGAAGTGGAAAAATGAATGGACAGCGTGGGGCCCACACAGCTTTGACACCAGCCCCCTGGCTTGTGTTGGGGTCACTAGCCAATCTGCGTCGCAAACAAACAAAAAATCACGAAAGAACCTCAGCGAGAGAAAGTTCCGTTTGCCAGGACGGAATCCTCAAAAACCACGTGTTTGGTCCGGACCGGAATCCTCTTCATCACCTGTTTTACGCACCGCGTAAATCACCAGGCCCTGTGGGATCCACCATGTTCTATATATAAAATCCACTCCGTCCATCAGGTTTTTTCCTTGGTTATAACTTATGGTGCAAAAAATAAACGGGATGCACAACTGAAGTGGGCCTCACCATATGGACAAATGAGGATGGGATGCGAACCATAGGTTTGTGTGTGGGGTTAGCATGGTGTTTATATTTCATCAAACCGGTTAATAAGGTATAAATCACCGGGATGAAGCCAAGATACAAAAAATCAGCCTGTTCCAGTACTCAGGCAGGCCAGACGAGTAAACAGGTTTTAGGAGCAATTTCACATTATTCCCACCCGGAGTTCTTTTACGGCCTAATCTTCTCTATGTACGGTTTAAAAATGTTTCTCACCTGATGGACAGAGTGGATTTACATATACCACATGGTGGGACCCACATAGGTAGGTTGTTTTACGCGCTTACGATAACAGGTGCTGCAGAGGCTTTCGGTCCATGTGGTTCCATCTGATTTTCAGTATAATACAATCCCCTACATTTTATATACAATAGCTGATTTGCACATACCATTTTCTTAAAAGACAACAAGGAATCTGAATATTATTATAGAAAAGTAGCAAGTGGTATAAAAGGAGAAGGAAAGATACAATGTATGTAGAGGCCAACATGTCCACTTTTCGTGTCCCACTAGTTACTTGAACGGTTGTAAATGGTTCGGATTCCGATGAAAGGAGAGTCTACGAGCATCCAACCTCAAGATATTTAACTGATTCAGGTCCAGACTCTAATGTAAAATGGACAGATCAGCGGTTTACCGGCGGATCTGACCGGTTGATGTTATATGGAAGTGTAAATATCGGATCCAATCAAGTCAGACTTACTCCTAACTACCTGACTCGATCAACAATCGGATCCTATGACTTGGATCCGGATCCGGCCCCGCCGTTCGGTATATCAAGATGCTACAGTTTCAGCCGTTGGTCGAAGGATCCTATGTCGAGTTTACACACATTGTACCATTTTGGACCGTTTCAAACCCTGTTATGGAAAAAAAGAAAAAAGAAAAAAAAAAAGATGCACATCACACGTTGGTCACAGAGAAGCGAGGAAATTTAAGATACACAGACTGACTCATCCCAACCGTACACGTGGTCACGTCTACATAGATCAACCATCGACTTTACCAACCCCTCCTGCAGGTGGGCCACATCCAAAAAAATACCAACCCCGTGCGTATCGGTAGGTAGCAAATGAACGTATTAATTGGTGAAAGAGTGCGTATTGGCATGTCGGTAGAGAGGCTGGAGCTTGATTTCTGCGAACGCGGATTGCATACCGACCCTTCCAGTACCGACGTAGCTACTAGTCGGTGCTTTGTGGGGCCCATCATTTTGGATGCCTTCTATCCACGCTTTCCATCAAATTTTTAAACTTATTTTAGTGCATGAATCCAAAAATGAGGCAGATCCAAATCTCAAGTTGAGAAAACAGTGGTGAATGAATGGGCACCATTAAAAACTTACAACCACCCACTGTATTTTTTATTTTCCATCGAACCTGTTGATGAGGTCACACTAGGGCTCTCAATGGAGCGGGTTGTATCCGAGATCCGATTCGCTCCAAATCCGTATAATGCGGATTTGGATCTTAAAATAGGTCCGATTAGTTAAACGGACCGGATTTGGATCTTAAAATAGGTCCGATTACTTAAATGGAGCGGATATGGATTCACACGAACATATCCGAGTTGGATCCGAATCCGATTAAGATCCGACTCATTGTCATCTTACTGTATATGTTATATTCATGTTGGCCATCCATTTTACAAATTATTTTAGGCCATGTCGACCATACCATAGTAAATAGTGGGATTTGCATCATTTTTCTACTAAATTAAATATATTATATTATATATTTTATATCATATATTTTTTTAGATTTGTAATGGGGGTGGATTCGGACCTAGATCCGGCCCGAATCCGATGGTTATATGGATTTTGGATCAGAAATGGATCTAACAATTTATAAATGGATCGGATATGGATATCACCTTTTGGATCCGAGTTGGATCCGAATCCGTCTACAGATATACGGACTTGGAGCCGGATCCAACTGGATCCGATCCAGATCCGACCCATTGAGAGCCCTAGGTCACACAGACCAGGATAAAGGCATAACACAGATATCAGCTTAATCCAAAACTTTTGTAGCCCAACTTTTCACCGGTAATCGTTCAATCATCATGTGCTGTGATGCAGCTGAGATTTGGACCTGCCTACTTTTTTGGATAATACCCTAAGTTAAAAAAAATGTATGGACAGGGTGGATAAAACACAAACATCATGGTGGGGACCACAGAGCACCGATCAGTAACGACTTGCTGCTAGCAGGGTCAGTATACAATCCACTTCCAATGTTTGCCAAGTAGGGCTGCACATCTGCTAGGTTAACCCGCCTAACCAAACCCGGTAGAAATCTAATCCGTCTCGATTCGATAGAGAAAATGATATGGTCCTGGGCAAATGAGGCTAGATCATTTTTTATTTAGGTACACTTTAGGACACACACCAAACCAGTTCGACCCGAACCATCCCGAAAATTGAAACTTTAAAAGGTAACTTCCAAGTCGAAAGGTCTTGCATATCTCATCCTAATTCTTAGGTACATACGAGAATAAGTTTCTCTCATGTGGGAAACCTCTTAATGTGTTTAAAATCCAGACCGTCCATCAGTCAGACTGTAATACTTTTTGAGAAATTCACCCCATGCATCTATTTAGTCCTAACCCAACCCGGTCCACCTAATTTAGCATATAGGGTTAGGTAGGGTTAGGGTTGACCCTTTTACTAGTAAGGTAGGGTTAGTATTGGGTTAGCCTAGCCCGATCACAACTCCAACCGAAATTCAAACCTTTAAAATATATTTAGGTTTGGTGTAGAATTGGGCGCAACCTAACCCTAGCCCGACCGTGTGCAGGCCTACTACTAAGCTTACGTATTATTTTAGGAGGAATAATTTGATACCCTGCCAGAGTATGATACCTGATGCACAGGCACTTGGAGACTGCAAACTTGACACATATGACCTCGAATTAAACCGACTAAATTGTGGAACCAAAAAAAGTCACCGGTCTCAAAATCAAGTTGCTTGAACGATAATATATAACATTTGATTCTTGCAAATTTGTTTACTTCATTAGATATTCTTCATTTTCAACCATCCGATAAATTTCGAGATATCTCATAATCCGATAAATTTCGAGATACCTCATAATCAGATAACTATGTAAGCGTAATTTTTATTTCGTGATGGAATTTTGACAGTGTGCCTAGCGTGCAAAAGGTGATGTCCAAGGGGCTGCATATCATCATCCATCACACGCCGCTAGAGTATCAAAGTATTTCTCTTATTTTATTCAGATATTTCGAAAATGAGGTCTCCAGCCCAACCGGTTGTAGAATAATTCAGGGTCTACTCATTGAATAACTTCCAACCTGTCATGTCCATGAAAAATCCAATCCTTTCAATAGGTTGATTTTACTAAGAGGATTGAATTGGGGGAAAATTAGATTTATCCAATTATTAAGTGGACCACAACATGTAAAATAATATATCCATTGCTAAGTAATAAAATATAAGTGTGGTCCATTCGTTAGGGGATGCAACTGCCTTTTTTTTTTTTTTTTTAATGAAAGATGATCCTCACGGTGGATCTAAGCTATTAGATGAGTTGGATAATGCACATGAATGTTATAAAACGTATGGTCCAGCAGGTTGTACTTGAGATCTCTTCAAAAGAGTGGGAAGGATTAAATATCGTAGCCGACCTGCATATGGTCGACATGTCCACTTTTACAGGCCTTTATTAAAGGAAATAAAGAAAAAGAAAGAAGAAAAGAGGAATGGCAGGCATGTGAAAACATACTCCGTATCTTCATGAGTAAAGGAATAATGCAATACATGGCCCCCCATCTTTGCACAAATACACATGGTTTGTCAATTCTAACAAGTGGGTCCCATGTTTTGATAATTCAGACCATTGTTTTGACGTGTCTCACTGTAGATGGATTATTCCTAAACAATCTTTTCATTGGAAATGACTAACCTTTTGATTCATCGACGGTTCACATTCAACTGAAAATATTCTAGTATTGTTCCACAGGATTTTGCAAAACGGGAGATTTTGGTTGGGGCGTGCCTACTACTAACCGTTCGGCACGTGGGTGCCAAAGTTACATGCGATCCACCCCGTCCATCAGGGGCGTTGCCTCATATTTATCTTCCCAATGAAGACCATGCTCGTTCAAATGATCACTGGGCCACACCGTAGGAAAGCGTTAAGATGGGACGCTGGGGCTCGGATCATGTACTACCCTCACCAGGACACAGAGGAGACGGACGCAAGGTATTAGTGGGATGTGATGGGTCTGACAGCTCTGTGTCAGACCAGAGGTGCGGGGCCCACTGCTTCAGCCAATGGCGACATGCCACTGTAGGCGTCCATCTCCTGCACTGGTGAGGGTAGTACCTAATCCGAGCCCAAGACGCTGACCATTAGTTAAGTGTGGGGCCCACCATTGGTTATTTATGTCATCTAATTCGCTCAGACCCGAATCTCCGGGTTGAAGAGACGTTTCAAAAATCAAGATGTTTTGGGCATAATTTTACAGAAGAGGATTGCATGGTGTACCCTAGAGCGGAGCACGAGCGGAGCTCAACCATGCTTGAGCTAGGCTCGGGCACTGAATGGCCTAGCTCGTCTTCGGCTTGGCCTGGCCATCGAGCTTGACTTTTATGTTCGAGTTTTGCACTCGAGCCTTTTAAGATAAATTTGAGCTAAGAGTCGACATTGGACATAATTTTTACATGTGTTCAAAAAATTTCAAAGATAAATAGGGAGATTGAGAGCGAGAGAGAGAGAGAGAGAGAAATAAAAAGATTGAGAGATGATCAGATATCAGCGATCGTCGGACGAACTGGAGAGAGAGAGAGAGGGAGAGAGAGTTGTCACCGACTCCCATCCTCGCCAGACGGATTTGGAGAGAGAGAGAGAGAGAGAGAGAGAGAGAGAGTTGGTCGGTCGGTAGCTGGCCGAGCAGTGATAGTTGGCTGGACAAAGTTAGGGTTTTGGGGAGGGAAGGGGGCGCTCGTTCGAAATAGAAAGGGTTTTAGAGTTTTAGACTTATAAGTTTTATATATATCTCGAGCTACGAACGAGCTGAGCTTCGAGCCGAGCTTCGGCATGCGCTGTGCGGTTCAAACTATGAAACAAGTCAGGAAAATTCGCTCACCTCTATTCAAATCCTCCCTGTGAATCAAGCTGAATCGAGCGAGCTAATTGAGCCAGCTCAATTCGCGCTCAGCTCCATACCCTAGTGGCTGGTGTATTGATGTCAGCAAGTTCTATGGGCCCCACAAAGATGTATGTGTTATATCTAAACTGTCTATTCATTTTTTAGATTACTTTAAGGCTTTATACCAAAAATGAGATGGATCCAAAGCTAAAGTGGACCACACTGAAGAAATCAGTGGAGAGTGAACGTATACCATTGAAACCTTCTCGTGGTCGTAGAAGTTTTGGATCAATTTGATATTTGTTTTCGCCTTTTATCCAGGTCCTTGTGACCTTATGAACAGTTTGGATGGACAATAGACATCACCGTGGGCCCTAGGAATGTTTTAACGGTGAGAATCATTGTCCCCACTGACTATTGTAGTGTGGTCCACTTGAGATTTTAATATGACTCATTTTTTTGAATCATGCCTTAAAATGATCTCATTAAATGGATCTTTTTTGGAAGGTTGCTAGAGGATTGACGCCCTCACCTGCTTCTGACAGTACCTACACCAGCAAGGCCGTTGGCTAAGCTAGCTGCACCGGGTGTAACAATGACCCTGCCATGATGTATTTGTTGTATCCACATCGGCTATCCATTTGGCGAGTTCATTTTTGGTCATGATACCAAAACTGAGGCATATCTAAAGCTCAGGTGGCCCCAAGAAGTTTTTAATAGTTGGCGTTCAATTCCAACTATTTTATGTTCTAGGTTCACTTAAGCTTTGGATCTATCTTAGTTTTTGTGTTATGCCATATAATAATCTCCCCAAATGGATGGACGGTGTGGATACAATAAATACATCATGGTGGGTAATTGTTACTCGAGTTTTGGGTCGGTTTATGTTCAGTGTCAAGGACAAACACAAGGTGGCGCACCTCATGTACGGTTTATATCTCATCCACATGATGACATGAATTCGGTCGCCCCACAGAAATCGTAAGCAAGTCCCTGCCTGCCTAAGCCAGCGTATTGCATGTTTTTATAACACACTCCGTCTTCCGTGGGACCCAGCAGACCAATTAGAAAATGGATGTATGATGGGCGGGCAAAGATACGGGCCACGTGTAAGGAGTGATTACAGGGTCCTGAAGCATCCGAACTTGGATAGTGTACAGATTCACCCACTAAGGGCCCTTGCTTTTAGTGATTCAGATGTTTAATCGGATAGGTACAACGGTGCGCTGCTGGGTGCCTGCTCATGGGCATATGGCTCACTAGGTCATGCCCTTGGTTTTCTATGTCATCAATAACCGTTTTTACCTCATTGAAGGGGTGTGATTATCGATTTTTTTATAATTTATTTATTTATTTATTTTTATTTTATGAATCCCATATCTACTTGTGGTCCCACAGGTCAATAGCGTGGATCATGAAGTTACTGGGCCTGCTTGTGATAAATACAGCGTCAGGAAAATATTCACGTCCTGATGCATCAGTATCCCACGTTGTCTCTCTATTTATACTCTTATCCCTCCCTCTCGCTCCAACTCTCACCAGGATCATCTCCAAATCCCAAAATATGGAACGTGTCCCGCGCGCCACCATCATTTCCGTGCTCCTCTTATCTCTGCTCTGCTTCGAGAGCACTGCTCTTCCGGTCCCTTCCACTCACCGACCTGTACGCAAACGAACCGGCGCTACGGATTTCATCAAAGCCTCCTGCAGCGCGACTCGCTATCCTGCGCTGTGCGTGCAGTCCCTCTCCGTCTACGCCCACGCCATCCGGAAGAGCCCGAAGCAGATGGCGCAGGCCGCGCTGTCCGTGAGCCTCTCCCGGGCCCGGTCCGCCTCGGCGTATGTATCGAAGATGTCTGGAGCCAAGGGCATGAGACCGCGCGACCACGCTGCGATGAAGGACTGTGTCGAGAACATGGGGGACAGCATCGACCGGCTGGCCCGGTCGATCCACGAGCTAGGGAGAACCGGCCGGACTGGGTCAGGGAGCTTCCTGTGGCATGTGAGCAACGTTCAGACGTGGGTGAGTGCCGCGCTGACGGACGAGAACACTTGCATGGACGGCTTCGCCGGGCGCGGCATGAGCCGGAACGTGAGGACCGCGGTCAGAGGGCAGGGTCGTCAACGTGGCTCAGGTAACCAGCAATGCGCTCGCACTCGTGAACCGGTACGCCAATAGGCCGTAGGTGCTCGAATCCGATGTGTTTGACACGTGTACGGATTAGATTGCAGTGTGGTTGCTTTTATGTTGTTTGATTTTAGTTGTGCTTTTGAGGTTGGTGGTGTGCTACGTAAGAGCTGGGAGAGAGGGTTATGTAAATGCGACGTGTATTATATTTTATATATGTGTGTGGTTGTTCGTGTTTGATCCTGTAACATGGATTTCATGTTATTTTGCCTTTTTATTTGAGAAATTGTAGAAATGCAAGTTGGCCCTATCCTCACACGTGTGCATATCAGAGACGTTCATTACGCTATTTACACTGTTCCAAGTTCCATCTCTTAAAAATCAGGCCAATGCGATCATCCGATGCTTACACATAGCAAATCATCGGTAAATAAAAATTCACCAATGATCCAAAATACACGTGTCCATCCCGATGAATGGCTAAGGTAACAAACACGCTTGCCTTGTCTCCACGTGTGAGGCCGTAGCACTAAACATAGTAGAGCGTTTTGAGGTGGATCCCCATGAAATTCGTGTCTAGAGTCGATGGCTATTTTTTTTGGCAAAGTCCAAGACAAATCTAGCGATGGGAGATTTAGGAAGTCTTAATCGGGACAAGATCTTTTTAAATGAAGTGTGGGCCGCGGATTGCGTCCGGCCCCCGCCCGGACACATTACCGTTCGGGCGGACCTGTGGAGGGGCCCACCATGATGTATCCGTTTATCCACTCCGTCTATCTATTTTATAAGATCATGTTAGAATACGGGCCCAAAAATGAGGCAGATCCATCGATCTGTAGTGATCATTTCACCAGGGTCTATCACTATTTGGTGTGGCCCACTTGAGTATTGTGATCTTGCTACTTTTTAGAGTCATACATTAAAATGATATTATAAAATAAATGAACGTAGTGGATAAACGGATACATCATGATGGGCCTCTCCACAAGTCTGCCCAGACAATAATGCATCCGGGTGGGGGCAGGACGCAATCCGCGTCCTGAAGTGTGGGACCATATGTTCTGGCCACAAAGATTATAAAAGGTGGGCCCGGATGCCAGATTTGCGACAGGAAGTTTGCTACCCACTCCCGCCCATCAATGCGCATTGACCCAACCTGTCACATGTGAAGGACACTGATACACGTGTTTAGATAATCTGAATAAAAAATCGGAAGCGGATTGCGTAGTGAGTAACTCCGCACGCTTAAACTCTGTGGGGCTCACCGTGATTTATGTATTTTATCCACTCCGTCAATTTATCTTAACAGATAATTTTAGGCCGGAACCATAAATTAAGCATATCAAAAGCTCAAGTGGACTACACCATAGAAAAAGTGTGAAATGAATGTCTACCATTGAAAAATTTTTGGGGGACACAGAAGTTTTGGATCAAGCTGATATTTGAGCTTTCCCTTCATCCATGTCCATGTGATCTTATGAACAGGTTGGATGACAAATAAACATCACTGTGGGGCCTGGGAAGGTTTCAACAGTGGAAATCATTATTCCCACCGTTTCCCGTGGCATGGTCCACTTGAAATTTGGATACGCTTAAACTTTGGGCTCAACCCCTAAAATGAGATGGAAAAACATATTGACGGAATAGATAAAGCACAAACATTCTAAGTGGGCCCAACAGAGTCTACTCGGCACGATTAGAGCGAGTAACTATCCGATTTCTAAAAAGTCGGGCTCATCAAATATCAGGTGGACCCCACACGCAATCGATGAACAGTCTTGATAGTTGCATGTCCCGAGACTTTTTTTCATTTTTATTTTTATTAATCATCAACACAGTTGCCGAAGCTCATTCAGGGGCTGTTCTGCATACGTGTAGAGAGCATGCGTCCACGCACAGATATGCCTATGGAGTGCTTGTTGAGCCTAGAAATTCGATTAACTCAAACTTGAAAAAAACTCACCTGGACCGCCATACAATTCAAGCCGAGCTTCATCTAAGAGCACGGGTTAGAAATTGAGCTTGACTAGACTCATTTCATATAGATATTTGTTAAAAAGAATACCCTCATTCTCTTATTTCTGGCTCTCCCCTCTATACATTGGGTTTTGGGCTCAGGACATATAAAACCCTAACAAGTGGGGAGTTTTTAATCCTATTATTTTATTCAGGTAAAAACATTTCTTGTTGAGCATATTTGATGGAATGTGTGTTCTATACGCTACACAAAACAGGTGTTATGGTGAGACCACACACCATCCACATCTACAAAACAAGGGCTATGGTAAAACCAAACACCATATGCAGCTATTGATTGTAATTTTATGAGGGAGGTGGTGCACCTTATCCATGAATTAGCTAGGCCTCATCAAGAAGATGGTCCGCACAATAATCAGAGCAATCTATTCATGTGGTGAGCTATGCATGTATTGTATTAATCTATGGTTCAGAAGATGTTACTAGTTGTCTGTATTCAATGCATGTGTGGCTTGACCAATGAAAAATTGATCAGAGCTAGGCCATTTAAATGGTGGGGTCCGACTTCTAGAAATAGCACTCTCCCATAATACATGTGTGCCTTCTTGAACTTAATGTTGTTAACTTTTAATTTGCATTTTGTAGCAAAAAAATATAATAAATTAAGATGGGAGCAAGCTTGACTGACTTGACCCACTAGCTCGCCTTGAAAGGTTTATCAAATAAGGCAAGCTCGAAGGTGAGCTCGAACTCGAGAAGAGTACGGACAAGTCAAGCCAAGCTTGGCTCACCTTGACTCGACTCAGCTGGATCTACAACCCTACCCAAATCTGATTAGCGGGCATTCTTCAACAGCATATGACACGGTGAATCCAGATCGTCCATCTAGTTGATCTTATGGCAGGTTACGCATGGTTGTGGCTTGCCTGCGTATCAACAATAACGCCGCCAGAGTATTAGTTTCTCTCTAGCTAATTAGCGGACGCGGATTAGCTATTGACAGGTTGAGCAGCGAGACTACCTACTGAAGTGACGTCACCATGTTTTGTGGGCCTCATCATGATGTATGTGTTGTATCCACACCGTCCATCCATTTGTAGAGATCATTTTAAGGCAAGATCCAAGGAATGAGTCAGATCCAAAGCTGAAGTGGACCCCACCACAGAAAAAAGCAGATATTGAACACCTACCATTAAAAACTTCTAGGGGACACATATGTTTTCAATCAAGCTGATATTTGTGTTTTGCCTTCGTTCATGTATGTGTTAACTTATGAACAAGTTGGATCTCAAATAAACATCATAGTGGACCCTAAGTAGGTTTCAACGGTGGGTGTTACTCTCCCTACTGTTTTCTGTGGTAGGGTCTGCTCAAGCTTTGGATCTGCCTCATTCTTTGGTTTATACCTTAAAATGATCTCTCCAAATGGATGGATGGTATGGATACACTGCATACATCATGATGGGGCTCACAAAACATGATGACGTCACTTTAGCAGGAGTCTCGCTACTAAACCGTTCAGTTGCTCATAAGCGTCCTTAATTAGCCACGTTTGCGATTTCGAAGGAATATAAAATACGGTTCGTTAGGCTTAAACGGCCGCAAATTGCGGAATGCCATGGGATGAGAGCGTAGGCACGAGGGGTGCCTGAATTGCGCTTACTGATCGCTCAGTGGGGCCAAACATTCACTAGATCGACCTTGTCAATCAGGTGGGCCGAGCCTTTTAACCATGGATCTTAAAACTCAAATTCATGTGGTGTGGCTTGGAATCTTCTGATTTTCGAGGACTTGATTCATCTTGATGTGATGCGTGATATGAACGGATTGGATGGAATATATACAGAAAGGAGAATGCCAAAGGCAATTTTTTTGACGATTTTCACGGCTGGATTTCCAAAGCAACGGTTTCCCGTGGTGTAGCGCACCTGAATGATGAATCGGCCTGATTTATGACACTGGGTCGAAACACAAGGTGGCGCGTCTGCTGTACGGGTTGGATCGCATCCCTATGGAAGTAGTTACGTCTACGTCAGTGAAGGTAACGAACGCCCCATACGAACGCTGATTTTCTTTTGATCACCAATTTGGATTCTTTCTAAGGCCAAAGATCAACCATGGCGGTCGCCTATCCAATCTGTACCCACTCTCCACCTGCTTTTGGATGCATGTAATCGTGTCAATCTATTCATTAAATAATCCATGCATCCTGAGCTCATTGGGCCCACCATAATCAAAGATCCCGTTCAAGGTGTGTACATCCATTTCAAGCGCCTGAAGTGGACTAATCAAAGGCCGCCACACTATGACACTTTTTTATCCCCATCTTTAGCAAATGAATAAGCGCATGCTACATTGCCATGCTTGTCGTCCTCATTAATGAGACAATGTGCCGAGCATACCTCTAAGAGACCCGCCATGAGAACCGATCTATAATGAATCTAAACATGATATTTTGAATAAAGCCGTAGGTTGTGTAGCATTTGAGAAGATTTTGAAGATCAAACCAATGCCAAGCGAACCTAAGCGAATGTTTAGACTTAGATCTAGAGAAATAAACACATCAGCTCATTTGAGTTTGAAACCATGCCCTGATCGAAATAAAGAGAGTTTGAAGGGGACCCGAAGAAAGATATGATCTGTTCGGTAATGGATTAGTATCGGGTAGATCCAGGGTCACTCATTAAAGAAATTCGAAGAGATAGAGAGATTATCCAAACAACCCCACCTAATGATCTGGTGAGTTAATGTCATTGCAATAAAAAGAACAAAAGATTTTGATGTGATAGATCTAGCTAATCTTTACCGAAAGATCGGTATCAGGTGTCAAATATTACTCCTACAGTCAGGAACTAAGTGATTTACATCAGGCCAATTGGATGAATGATCGTGATTATTAGTTAGGGATGCTCCCTTAATTAATTCAAAAAAATCATATAGGGGAGCATCTACATATAAGAGTAGAAATCTAAAGTCCAGTGGTTTCAGACTTTTCAAAGACTTTAATTAGAAGATTCTAGATATGCCTGATGAGACTTTCTTAAGTGAAGAGCTCGCAACATGAGCGCAATGGATCTAGGATCAACAAGGAAACCCCAACAAAAATTTTACCACCTCAACAACTTATAAAAGGAGTAATTAAAGAAGAGTTTGAGGCTCTACGTCAAATACAATAATATACCTTTTAGATTATCTATCAATCTATCTTTCTTAGCATAGCATAGCCTAGCCTAGCCTAGCCTAGCCTAAGTTTACATTGTTATTGCCTAATAACTCCCACTACAGTACATTAGGAGTAGAAGTAAATTTCTGCAACTTTATATTGTAAGACTGTGATCACCTAAGTTCTAATTTAGTTGATTACACCCACCTCAATCGTCTATTCTGATAGACATATCAGGTATTTATCTTTTCCTTTCTTCATTTATTTATTTGGTTGTCTCACAACTTGTCAGTTGTAATGAGCATCATTTTCAAATATTAAAGAAATTGGCAATGCTTTGCTTTCTTTATTCGGCATGTGTATTCATGTTCCTTTGAGAAGTATTGAACTAAGAGTGTTGGTGAAAGAACAAATCCTCAAATTCTTAGACTCACGTTTATTATGAGAAGGCAAAAAGAATCAATTCAGAAGTGCTAACCCCTACCCTTTTACAAATCACATAAATAGAAGCGTAAATATTAATGGCTAAGAGGACTTTGGATCTCGTATCTCATTCTCCAATTTGTTCATCTCAATGTGAGGGAACACAACAGTTCAATTAAACTTTGACTGAAGTAGACTTTAACATACCCGCACAATCATACCTACATACAAAAATTGAACATAGGTAGGCCCTCAATTGCACGAGTGGCCCAGTTTGATTGAATTGGTAGCAACAAAAGGGATCAAAATCCTCTATGGCACATCTAAACTGTTGGAAGTATTCGAAAAAACCGACAGCGAAACGGAAGCCGAAACGCACGGAGCAATGCGAGATCATTCATTACAAGAAAATCCAATTTTACGTAGAAAAACCCCTCAACGGATAAAAAAACCACGGCACAAAGCAATCCACTATGAATAACAGAAGATTACAGAGATTGACCAGTCCACAAGCAAGAAATAAACAGAGAAAACCCCAAGTTCTTTCTCACACACACCTCTGCCATCTTCCTAACATGATTAGAAAACCTTAGACACCTTATGATACCCTCTAAGTCCGAATTACAACTCCTTAAAATAAGTAAAACTTCGAAAATAAAAATATCTTGTGCAGTACTGCAAGCTGCACAAGAAATCTACGCGCACCTTCGACTGGTCAGCGAGTGCGCAGTACTGCAAGATGCACAAGAAATCTACGCGCACCTTCGACCGGTCAGCGAGTGCATAGTAACAGCCCAGGGGAAAAACATCATACAGACCATTCTCTACCTCACTGTCGACTGGTCGAAGCCCCCTGCAGACCGATCTGGGCACACACAAATTGTCCTTCTTTAGCATCCATGTGCATCTAGGTTACACAGTTAGATCGATCACCTGACCGGTTTGAGCACCCAATTCATGCACCGTTTGAAAGCTACCCCAATCAGAAGGACATGCATCATTGGATTCATGGGTCCACAATAACGTGACTTTGACGTCCTTTCCATTTGTTCTTCGAGAAACTTCTTGTTACGTCCTGATACCAAAAAGTCCTGCCAATGCTCTCATGTGAGCCACACCTAAGGAATCATTAGAGAAAGGATACCCACCATAAATTCCTTCGTGGCCCCACCATGTTGTTTAGATGAAATCCAACCCGTTCATCAGGTGTGTCCTGCTGGGATAAAGAGACATCCCGAGAATCAGCCTGATTCAAAATTCAGGTTGTCCACACCGACTAAATTTATAATATTTAGGTGCAACTTTATATTGCCATCCTGGTGAGAGTCACCTGAGTTTTGGATGAAGACAATTTTTGTTAAGAATGATCAATATCAGGTAGCACTAGTTATGGACAGACCAAATGTAACACAAACATCATCGTGTGCCCCACATGAGTGTTGCATTCACTTCCTACAAGTGTTGTAGACAACTCTATTTCCCATTCACCCATCTTGGAGCGGCCTGAGTGGGACTCCTGACTGTGGGGCCCACCTTAAAAACTTCTTGTGGGCCACAATAGCTTTGGATCAAGATGATAGTTGTGTGGTCTCTTCATCTTGGTCTTTGTTAATTATCAACTGGTTGAATGGCAAGTAACATTACGGTGGTATCCAGAATGTTTTTAGTGGTGGGGATTCAATCACGGATTTTTCCTGTGGTGTGGTCCACGTCAGGGTTTTGTCAGCTTCATGTTTTTTATCATGACCTAAAATGAGCTTTCGAAATGGTTGGACGGTATGGATTTAAAGCACATACATCAGTGTGAGCCCTGCAGTCATGAGTCCCACCCACCTTCGTGGATCCGGGGATACACCGAAGCCGAGCCCACCCGCCTTTCGGATACTCACGAGAACGAGTGAGTACGGATATGGAGTAATTGTACAACTGCAATTGATGCTGGATCGAAAATTTTGAAGTCGCGACAATAACTCATGGAGAAGGGACCCACTTTGTTTTGTGCGCCGAAAATTTTCACTACTGACAACAAGCGGAAAAAGAGGAAGCGTAGTCACTTGTGGAAGCGGATTGCGATGTGGCTGGGTATTGATGTCAGTAAGTTCTGTGGGCCCCACAAAGAGTTATGTGTTAATATCTAAACTGTCCTGTTCATTTTGCGAGATTTTTTTAATGCTTTTATCAAAAAATGAGATGGATCCAAAGCTCAAGTGAGCCGCACTGAAGAATGCAGTGGATATTGAATGTATACCATTGAAACCTTTGAAGGTTATAGAAGTTTTGGATCAATCTGATATTTGTTTTTAACCTCTGTCCAGGTCCTTATGACCTTATGAACAGTTTGGATGGACAATAAACATCATGGTCAGCCCTAGGAATGCTTTAACCCTGAGAATCATTGTCCCCCCTTGGGTTCACTTGAGATTTTGACATGAATCATTTTTTTGTATATGTCCTCAAAAATGATCTCGTCAAATGGATGGACAATATTGATATATTAAATACATCATTATGGGCCCACAGAACCTTGATATTTTATGGAGCATTCATACATACACGGTGCTCTAGGTTTTAATGATCAACTAACTAATTTGTAGATTAAACTAAATGCATATAATACTAGCATTCAATTGAAAATCAAACCATCTATATATATATATATATATATATATATATATATATATATATATATATATATGGGAAATGGTACCATGAGGTTGAGTTGTGTGGGCCCACCATGATGTGTGTCAAACATTTGCCACATCAGTCAGATGCATCATTTCATGGTGGGCCACGGGCTTAAAAATCAAGTCAATCCATGACTTAGATGGGCCACACCACAGACAAAATTTGAGAGGGATAATCCGCCCATTAAAACCTTTATGATCATTTATTTGGCCCACTGAGACATGGTTCACAAATTCAGCCTATCCATTGTATGTGTCACACTTGGATGAGGGGTCAGACCAAGTTTCAACCGCATCCAAAACCTAGTTGGGCCCCACCAAGTGCTTTTAAATATTTTGGGCATGTCTTCACATGGTTTTAGAGGGTATGGCCTACCTGAGTTCTTGTACGGCTGATTTTGGGATAGTCCCATGACCTAAAAGGGGACCCATCAAATGCACGGTGTTGATGTCTGACACGTGGGGCCCACATAGCTCTTCACATGAGGTCACCTCATAGTACCACTTCCCTATATATATATATATATATATATATATATATATATATATATATATATATATATATATATATAAACCAAGGCTTTTTTTTTTTTTAAAAAATAAAGTATTTCTATTAGACAGATATTGAAAAAAAAAATAAATGGATATAATGGAGTGCAATATAAAGCATACCTCTTTAAACATCAACATAATTAAGAGTAATGGGATGATGCTTCAGACACATCGATTAAGTTTATTAAATTGATAGACATGTGGACCGTTCTCAGCAAGGTATGTGAGAGAAAAAAAAAACTATATATTATTTAACTAATAAGAAAATCATTATATAATAGTTTTAGGGCCCATCGTAATGTTTATTAAATTGACAGACATGTGGACTGTTTCCAACTAGGCTTATAGACTGTTATAACATCTACTAACCCATATACCCTCGGGTGGGTTTCGGTGTCCACCCTAGCCCTAACTAGGTCGGTGGGTCAACCAAAATTGATCGGTCAAAATTTCAACCTACCTAGCAAAGTACTGGTTACGGTCGGGTCAACCAGTCCTAGGCCTGACTCCCTCTTTGCACCATCATACCTACACCACAGGACAGCAAGTAGTTTTACGGTTCACCAGCCAATCTCTTCTGTCACTGTTTACGGTAAATTAAAAAAAGTGGAAGGTTTGGACACAGAAGTGGATTGCATCATGCTCCCTGTCCGTACAGTAATACTGTCCAGGCAGGGCTTCGTGGGGACACTGGGGGACACTGTGATGCATAGGTTTCATCCACTTTGCACCACACTACAGGAAGAGCTTGGGGGTGATAATGACATCCACCATTGAAACCTTCCTAGACCACCGTGTTATTTATTTGCCATCAAACTTGTTAATAAGGTTATATGGACTTGGATGAAGGGAAAACACAAATATCAGCTTGATCCAAAACTTCTATGGCTGCCAAAAAGTTTGTAAAGGTGGGTGTTCAATCACTACTGTGTGGTCCAATTAATCCTTGGATCTACTTTAATTTTTTAGCTCATTTACTAAAATGATCCGAAAAAATTGGATGAATAGCGTAGGTAAAACCCATATATCATGATGGACCCCATAGAGTCGTGTCTAGACTGATTATCGTCCAGGCGTAGGGCTCTCAATGGAGTGGGTCAGATCATATAATGCGGATTTGGATCTCAAAATAGGTCTGATTAATTAAATGGACCGGATTTGGATTCACAGGAATATATTTGAATCCGATCGGAATCCATTTATAGATTTTCAGATTTGAAGTTGGATCCAACTGATCCAGATCCAGATCCAGATCCAGATCTGACCCATTGTCACCTTATAGTATATGTTATATCAATGTTGGCCATCCATTTTTTAGATTATTTTAGGCTACGTCTCAAAATTGAGACATATGCCAATCCTAGGTCGACCATATCACATTAAATAATGGAATTTGTATCATTTTACTACTAAATTAAATATATCATGTTATATATTTTTTAGATTTGTGATGGGGTGGATTCGGACTTAGATTCGACCCGAATCTGATGGTTATATGAATTTTGGATCGAAAATAGATTTGGCTATTTATAAATGGACCGGATATGGATATCACATTTTGGATCTGAATTTGATCCGAATCCATCTACAGATTTTCGAACTTGGAGATAGATACAACTGCTTGGATCCGACCCATTGAGAGCTGGTGCGTGGCAGGACGTCCCAGGGCATTACCTTCGTTCTACGTAATTAACTAATAACCGCAGACTCAGCCAAAAGTCAGCAGCACCATTTATCTCATGAAACACATGACTAACTTCCGGCAGTTACCCAAAGTTGGATTACCAACCAGTCACATTCACCTGCATAGATAAGGATGAAATTGTGAGCAAGGAATTACCCTTGATTTCCTGAATGTCAACCAGTCCATAAATGGTGTCATGGTCACCATGTTTTTTTTTCAATAAGTGACGAAGCATTTAATAATCTGTAAGCGGGGAAGGTAAGTTCTTTAAAAAAATCACAGAAATTCCGGTCTTCTTAAAAGCAAATTCAAGAAGATAAATTATTTGAAGCAACCCCAACATGTCATATACGTGGGTTATCCAATCCAAGAAAACAGTTTACCACGCCATTATCATTAGTTTGATACGAAAATCAGGTCCATTTACTCATTGGGTGGACCACACCAATATGAGTCATGCAATTTTATGTCTATTGATTTGATGCTGTCCTGCTCAGTGAGTAGATTACTAGCCTGATCTCATATTAGGTGATCATCATAGTGTGGCCCATCTTTTTTGTGGATTGGATATTCTAGATAGGCAGCATGGTTGAGGAGAAAAGGAGAATGTATTGTAACTTATGATACAGTTGGATTGTCTATTTGTCTCATCAATTTGTAATAGAGAAACCTAAATCACGTGGAAATGAAGAAAAAGAAAATGATGTGGCACAAACCACAATGAGGTAGTAGTCGTTGAAGTGTAAGTCCATTTATGTTTTAAGTCTCGTGAAGGCTTAACTGCAATATGGAGCAAGTCTCTTCCTATGGATGTTAGAAAATGGAAAAAGGAAAAAGGAGACAATTATTTAATAGGTGTTAAATCACAAGAAACTATGTTATGGCAGTTTAATAGGGAAATAGAGATCTTCTTATTTTAGAAGTTATAGTTTCCTATTACCCATAAAACGAAATATCATAATCTAGCATCAATAGCCCAACTTACTCTAATTTCCGGGTTGGATTGTAAATTACATTAGTAATTTGATGCAAAAGTTTCATTATTATGATTTTACAATGTTTGTTTAAAAACATAATTTAATAAGTAATTAGGTAGAAATGCAAATAAAATAAGAGGCAAGTAAATGAATTTATAATCACTATAATTTTTATATTTAATTGTAGTGAAAATCTTTTATCTAAACACAAAAATCAATGCATTTTTCCAATTTGATTTAAGAAGTATCATTATTATATATATGATTTTACCATGCCTATACAAACACTAAATCATTTGCCAAGTGACCTGTTTTTAATGAGATGGATATTATAACTTGTAATAATTACACTTTTACTGTATGTAACCGTTGTAATTTACAATTTAAAATTTAATAGGTCTTAATAATGTGCTTTATTGTAAATGGGCCATGTTTATAAAAATTATAGCTGGGCACCCAAATGGGGATGCGCTAAAGCCTTTCACATGAACTTCCTGGGACATGAAGCTAAGTAGGAAGATGCCTAAGTGAACCCCACCTAGCTTCCTGTCACAGGAACTTCTTGCAAAAGGCATTGGCAGTCAATCTGTGTCCTGCTGACATTGCTTGCAGTGTTTTTTATGGTTTCATCTCCACTAACCATCCATTTTGCCAACTCATTTTAAGACATGGGTACAAAAATGAAGACACTTAGGCCCATAGCTGAGCCAAGGTAACCTCGTTTCAACACTGAGGTCATGGTATCCATTCCCATAGTATGGTGGCTCTAACATTGTGATGTGACTAACATGAGTGGGTGGTGTACTAACATTGGGGTGTGTGAACTAACATTTAAAAAAAAAGTAAAAAATTAAAAGAGTACAAAAATGAAGCAAATCGAAATTTATGTTGTACCGCACCACAAAAACGGCTGATTGAAAACCCACCATTAAAAGATTCTTGGGGCCACAAAAGTTACAGATTAAGCTGATATTTGTGTTTTCCCTTCATCCAAGTCTTTGTGAGCTAATCTACTGACAAATAAACATCCGATCACCCCTGTTTCCTCTGTGTTGTAGACCACCTGAGATTTCGATGAGTCTCAATTTTGGGCTTATGCCCTAAAATGATTTGAAAAAATGGATGGATGGCATGGATAAAATAGATACATCTTTGTGGGGGCCACAGAGCACCGTCCAATACTGAGTCAATCCGTTTCCCAAACAGGCCACAGCTCTTTCCTTCAAAATATGAAATTATGACAATCTACTTTAACTATTGCTCTGTGGCCCCACTTGACAGGATTCCCAACCTTGAAGACTTTTCCAAGTCCTCCATCCGGCCATTCATCCGGAGGCCCATAGTCACTTAAAATCGGGAGCGGATTAGGTGAGACACCGGATCCACCGAGGTGGGTGGACCCCTGACTGTGGGGCCCACTCCGATGTAGGTGACTACATCCATGCCGTCCATCCATATTGAAAGCTCATTTTAGGATATTATCCAAAAAATGAAGCAGTTCCAAATCCCAGATGGGCCATAGTACAGGAAACAATGGTGATTGACGATTAAAACCTTCTTGTGGGCCACAAAAGCTTTAGATCAAGATGATATTTATGTGGTCTCTTCATATAGGTGTTTGTGACCTTATCAACAGGTTGGATGGCAAATAAACATTCCAGTGGAATCCATGAAATTTTTACTGGTGGAGATTCAATCAAGACTGTTTCCTGTGGTGTGATCCACCTAAAATTTGACTCAGCTTCATTTTTTGGATCATGCCCTAAAATGCGGTTTCAAAATGGTTGGACGGTGTGGATTTAATACACATACATCACTGTGAGCCCCACAGTCAGGGATCCCACCCACCTCGGTGGATCCGGGGTCTCACCTAATCCGCTCCCCTTAAAATCAAAACACAGAGTGGGGCTACATCAGAGTCTAACTAAGCACTCTATAAAGGTAAAACGGGAATGATGACAGAGTCCCTTCAAAACAAAGTATAGGTGGCTTTTTCCAAAACATAGAAAGAAGTGACGACTGTCTGCAAAAAGCCTATTAAGCATAAAGAAAAGCAAACTGTCCCATGACTCCCCCCATGTGGATGCATCTATTTGTTTATGAGAAAAAAAAAAAAAAAAAAAATAGGAGAGCAAGGCCTGTGGCACATCACATGCAAACAGTGCACTTTTTTGGCTTGCATCACCCATCATGACTTCTTCCATTTTTTTTGTTTTTTTTTTATTTTTTTCTAACTTTGGTAGGCCCACCTCAAACCTGTTCACCAGGTGTGAGGATGAAGCGAAGATGCAAAAATCATTCTGATAAAAAACTCCAACGAACTCAAGTTTTAGGATCAGTTTTACATTGTTACCATTAATGTGACCGTCAGAGACATTTATCGAGTTGATCTTTCGCGTGTACCGTTCAAATAAGGTTCGACACCCGATGGACGGTGTGGATTTACATATACAAAATGGTGGGCCCCGCATAGCATCGGTTGTTTACGCAGCTGCGTAAAACAGGTGTTGTAGGGTCCTGTCTCAGTACCCGATGGACCGGATGCCGGACGCGTGTGACGTCTTACTCCGATCGTTCTGACGCGCTCCTGTCCTCTTCTTTGATTTAGAATATCCTTACTACGATGGAACGAGGGCCCCCATGAGGAGAGCGGATTAGGTGAGACCCCGGCCTCACCCAAGACGGTGCGGCCCTTACCGTGGGTTACTGTGGGGCCCACCTTGATGTATGTATTATGTATCCACGCCGTCCATCCATTTTTTCAGATCATTTTAGGGGATTATACCAGAAAGGAAGCAGATCCAATCATCAGGTGGACCATAACATAAGAAACAGTGGTGATTGACCATCCTACCATTAAAAACTTATTAGGACGTACCTTCTTGTTTCTATAGTGTTTATTTACCATCCAATCTGTTGATAAAGTCACATGATCCGGAATTAAGGGAAAAAAACAAATATCAGCTTCATCCAAAACTTTTGTGGGCCATTAATGGTCAATAATCACTATTTCCTATTTTATGGTCCACCTGATGATTGGATCTGCTTCCTTTCTGGTATAATCCCCTAAAATGATCTGGAAAAATGGATGGACAGAGTGGATACATAATACATACATCAAGGTGGGCCCCACGGTAACCCCACGGTAAGGGCCGCAACGTCTTAGGTGAGGCCGGGGTCTCACCTAATCCGCTCCCCCTCATGAGAGGGGCAGAACAAGTGTCAGAGATCATAACGGACGTCATCGGTGTCCATGATCTGGGCCATTCATCAGATAGGGTACGCTTTGAACATGATATATGCAGAGGCCCACCGATCAGTCAGGTCGAATTTGTACGAAAAATGGACAGTTAAGAGGGAAAAGGTCCAAAAGTTCAACATACACGCATGCGCAGCTCAATTAACGAGTGTGGTACTCTGATATTTTGTATAATTCATGCTTGGCCAGGTCAGACAGGTCTCCTCCACGCGTGCCATCTGACCAAAACCAAAGTCCAATCATTAGATGGACCACCTGGGGCAGGTTGAATGTAGGCCCTCCGTCCATTTTTATCTTACACGCGTAGAGACTGATTATTACACCAGCCCGTTCGGGCGGGGAATATTCATGGTAGACTCCACTTGATGAATGGTCCAGATCACTAGCACTCTTGCCACGTAGGTGGTTGTGACCACTTCAATGCAGGGAATCTACCCTTCTCTTGTCGAAAAGAAGGGGACGAAATGCCACGCAAGGTGCGAATGGCACTCACTGAGGGCCTTCACCGTACCATTAGGGCTGTAAATGGGTCAGCGTACCCAATGGGGCATTTATACCCAACGCATTTGGACCGACTCATTTGTTAAATGGCATGAGTCTGGGTTCAAGAGCAAACCCAGTTGCTAAACGGATCTAGATCTAGTTTCCTTAATATTAGGCCCGGCCCAACGCAACCCAACCTGACCTGAACCCATTTAGTAAGTGAGCAGGTTTGATGTATGTTGCATAGGACCCATCCAGGCTTGGACTTGTCCAGGCCGGTTTTAAACCTAGTAAAAATACTTGCGTACCAAATTCAGACCTAGACCCATTAGACCCGACCCATTTATAAATGGGTTTGGGTGGATCTCCCTCTACCAGACCCATTTATAAATAAGTCTAATGGGATGATTCAGACCCGACCCACCCATTTAGTAAAAAGGTCTGGATCTAAAATTTATACCAAACGCATTTAGTAAATGGACGGGTCTAGTTTTGGTTAAACCCGCTCCAAACCCAACCATTTACAGCCCTATATACAATTTTTGGCATTTGTCTTGGTTGAGCATGAACTCTTGCTGTAATCTCTCTTGGCCTGTCTTTTTTTTTTTTTTTTTCAGCATCCATACGCAGGGTAAGGTTTGGCCTGAGCTTGATCCGGAACTTAAGAACCAAGGCCCAAACCTAACATGGGTCTTGAGTAATAGGCCAACACCCGACCTAAAAAAAAATGGTTGAGCATGGTCCCCACCCGATCCAACCAAACCCTCCTAAAATTTTGATAAAATCTCTATTTCCCCCTAAAATTTTCCTAATCTATCCATATATCGATTGGGCTGTTCATATTACAAGCAATTTTTTAGAGGAATGAAACCAACAGTTGCATTCAAGATATATAATTGCATAAGGATTTCCTAAAATGATATACTTGTAGAATACAACATATGTATACCAATAGTCAAGTTGGGTTGGGTTAAAATGATTGTAATTTAGGCCTAACCTGAAAATTGATCAAACCATGCATGTGAGGCCCAAGCTCAGCCCAAAGAAGGGTCAAGCTCGCTAGGCCGAGCAGGCTACCTGGTCTATTATCACCCTTTCCTATTCAAAGGGTTAAGATTAATAATCTAATCTTGGGGTTTTTGGTACATGAGCTAGAGCCATCTATAGTGGATCAATGAACGATGGGCCTGAGAACTGAAAATCCAAACATTTCTGTACAACCTTTCAGCGTGACAGCCATCACTGTGGAGTGTTAGATGACCCCGTGCATTTTAGCGTTAGAACAAAATTTTAATGCTGAAAACCTTCATAAAGTTGATGAAAATCTTTTGAATGTAGGACCTTACAATAAAATAACTTGATGATTTCCTAATTTAATTGATCTAGCCATAAAATAAGTTATATGAGAAACTTTGTGGATTCCATGTTGACCCATGCAAAACTCAATGAACCTTGATAGGCACACCCAGCATCATCTACTACTTTTAAATGCCATGCAACAACCTAGTAAAGTAAGCAAAAGCAGCCCATTGGAGATCACCACTCTAATGCATCTTTAGGTCTAAGAATCTAATTAACTTTTTCATGCACCATCAAGTCTGTTACCAAACAATCATAGTCCAAGCAAATGGACCATCAAACTATTAACTCGAATTTATATCATTTCAACGTAAGTGTTCAAAAGGTACACGCACGATCCTGTATCCATGACACACTCATACTCTTGTATATGATAAGACCAAAGGTATAGCTGACACTAAGTCGGTTTTCCATGGTGAACTCCTTCCAACCTTACTCAAGTTAGTCCCCTTACATAGCTTGACAGTATATCTTAAAGATCGATATCCAAAGATGTATTCTAAACATATGCACGTGTGATGGGACATTAGGGTATTAAGATTCACGAAATACAACACTTCTTAGTCTATAATCATTGTGTCCAATCTCTAGTTCTTAAGGACGAAGGATTTAATCCTCATTTAATCTATACGATGATCTTAAGACAACATGAAAAACAGTCAAAGGTATATCACATATGTCTAAAGACCAATAGTTATCAGGATCAACGACTGAGATCAATGCAATTATGTCCACATAACACGTAAATTAGACCGTACATTAGTTTTCAAAGACATAATTCCAAAAACAAGAAGATGGCCCGAGCATGGCCCATAATAATTTTAAACAGCCCAAGTCCACCATCCACTTTTATTCAAGATTTGGAAGTGTGCCCAACATGCATGATATACAAAAATACCCTCAACTCAGCCCAATTAATAAACAAGCTTAAATATTAGGCCAGGATCTAGACCTCCGGCCAACATTTCAGTCCAAGCCCAGTCAAAGCAAACCATGACTGAAAGCCCAATGGGCCATCCTGGACCCCTGGTTCAACAATTTTCACAGGGCTTCTCATGGCACAAATTAACTTACCTTGGGATAAAAATTACAGACCCTGAGGCTGGCCCCAGGACTAAACGAACAACATTAGAACAGCTGGCTTGCGTTTGCCACTAATGACATTAACGCAGGGCATTTTCTTTCCACAAGCACTAGATGTTGTGCACATGTCAACATGACCACTTGCGAAGTGTGCATCCTAGCCTTATATCAGGTGGGACCCATGATCTGGCTAATAGATCAGGACGATTGGCTATCAGTTTGGTGACACAAGTAAAAAAATAAGGAACCATTTAAACCGATTTGGATGTACTTCAAAACTGATAATTAGATTGCCCATGCCGTTGGAATCATTGGACAACTGACAGTCTTAGATCCGCCTGATCTTCGAGAAGGGCAATCTTCACGGTGGGGTCTACCATTTTCATGGTGCAAATGTTCTACACATGTGGCACAGGAAAGCTATGTTCCACAAGTGAGTGCCGTTGGCTAGGTGATCAGTTCTCTTAAAATAACAAGATGGACCTGAAGAGAGTTCTCATTATTTGCTAAGTCCGCATGAATGTGAATGTATGCTGTCCATCTACATGCCACCATGCGTTTCAACGTCCTACTGGGGTGAAAGATCTTAGCCGTCCATCAGTGTGCCGCCACATTGCTTTTATCTCAAGTTTCCCTTGCCATGCAATTTAAACATGCCGCCCAGTTAATGTGTGTCAGTACTAAGATCAACTAGGGCAAAAATTAGACCCCAATAGGTGAGCTACCAATGTGCATTCATAATACAAACCATCAGTTATCCATTAATTAATAGTATTGTTTGCCTAGTTAGTGGGCCATCCTTACTATTGCACCATCTGACTTTTATTTTGTGATACATCCACATTTGAAACGGCTATGATGCTCTACACAAAAATCAAAATAGACATAATATTTAGGGCCACGGTTGAGCTATTCATCATTGGTCTGGGCCGGTGGCTGAATTTTAAGCCTGGGCCAGGCCTTTAAGCCAAGCTTAGGGGTACTGAACCCCTACGAGGCTGGGCCAGCCCACCCATCTCTAGTATTTGATTGGAACCAAAGAATTTTTTGGGCATTAACAAGGCTTTTAATTGTACAGTTGAAGTCTTATTTTCTTACTCCATCATCGTTCTTGTGGCCAATTGGCCACGGAGAGGATGGAAGAACTTGGATTCGATGTATGTGATGGATAAATGAAGCATGGAATGCATACTCTATTAGAAATAATTTGCAGAATTGAAAGGACTATGCAGTGCATCAAGTATGGAGGTTAAATAATCTAAATAACTAGCATACCTTATTGGGTCATTTGGATTTCCGCACTTGGAATGTCTGTAGAGAAAACAAGAGATGGGAATTCATTTTTTATGTTGCGTTCGGATTGAAGACCCAGCATTCCTTGAATACAAATTCATAGATAGAGATTGCAATGTTTAAACCCATCACAACACCGCAATCTTCCTGCTATACACGGCAGTGTTCTACCACAATACTGCAACCGGGTAGTTTAGACGCACCACCCCTTTGTTATTCTTCAGAGATCATGACTGTAGTGGGTCCACTAGTCAGTTCACACATTCATCTGACATTTGTATTAAATCTGAGGCATTGATCAGCTGGTGCTACTATATCGAAAACTTACATGCTCGTGAAAGTAACATCCAGGTCTGACTCCCACACAGGCCAACAGCTAGAACTTTACCATTGATCAGGAGATGCCATGACTAGCTAAATCAAACCACTCATCAGATGAAGAGAGGGTTATGAGAAAATATATCTACAATATGGTGAGAAAAATGACCAACAGTTCACATTCAACATAAAAACGTGGTCGAATGATGAGTGGACCAGCTTAGCTTTCAGCTCATTTATGTTCATTGTCAGGTCCACCTGATTAATGACCCACATGTCACACCTATGACCCATTGCTGTGAACAAAACTGTTAACAGAGTAGCCCCAGTATTTGTGCGGAAAGATATTTCTCCGTCATGTGGGGCCCAGTAATAACGGGCCTCAAAATATCTTTTGATCCACTTGGGATTGTGTATTGAAGGATGAAACTATTGACAGGAGAAAAGGCCTGCGTCAGGGATTTAACTCTTGTTGGTGATGCTTAATAGTCTATTTTGCAGGTCACCAGTTGAAGGGTTAGGATCCTCTGATAAAAAAAATTAAGCTCACCAGATCAACAGTCTGGATGGACGGACAATGGACCCCACATGTAAGCAATTCTACTGATCTGCAATGTTAACACGCTGCAAAGTCATCTATGTTATTGGCTTTTAAACATGAGGGCACCCGCTATACATGTGGCAGGTGCATGTGTACTTAAATCCAAGACATTCAAATTGAAGTCTGGACTGTGGAATATGGGGGATAGCCTTAAAATTAGAATGATTGGTTTATCCCAACTCTTCCATCGATGGCCATTTGTCCATTCAGTTTGGTCTGCTAACTACTTCTCTTTTTAACCGTACATTTGACGGCTACTAATCAAATGGTTAGGATAGGCCGACCTGTGATTTATTCTGTTTGTGCTCTGTCAACAGTGGGACACCATTTTAGCAGTTGGAAAATATTTCGAAATATAGAATTTTGGATACCGAAATAAATAAATTATTTGAATCAGAATCTAACTAAAGTATGTATAAGATATGTTGTCCTTAAAGCATAATTTGCCCACTCTTCCTCTCATATTAGAGGTCACTGACGGGTTGCTGGCAAATAAATTCCGAGATACGACAAGCTAATTTGGTCATGCGTGCACCAAGCATGAAGGATCACCATAGGAACTCGGCCTAATGCACTTAATATCTGACAGACTCAGTGAGTAACCTACTCAAAACTCAGTGAGTTTAAATCCTTAGTATATTACTAACTTGTTATAAAGGAAGAGAGATATCCTGTTCTTGCTGTTCTGGTTTTCAGGATTGCTTATTTTACTTGAAATGATTTCAGAAAGCCTTGCTTACATAGGCACCTGTGGTTGGGAGCGGTTTGGGTAGATCCCTAACTGTGGGGCTCACTGTGATGTATGTTCTTTACATTCACACCATCCATCCAGTTTAACAACTCATTTTAAGGCATGACTCCAAAAATGAAGTAAATCCAAAACTTAGGAGACCATACCACTGGGAAGCTATCTTGATTGAATCCTCACCATTAAAAACCTCACGAGGGCCACTAGAATGTTTATTTTCCATCCAACCTGTTGATAAGGTCACAAAGACCTGGATGAAGAGATCACACAAATATCAAGTTGATCCAAAGCTTTTGGATCTCACCAGAAGTTTTTAATATTGGATTACCACTGTTTCCTGTATTATGGTCCAACTGAGATTTTGACCTACTTCATTTCTGGTATAATTCCCTAAAATGAGTTTTCAAAACAGATGCATGGCCTAGATATAAGGAACGTACATCATGGTGGACCCCACATTCAGGGATCCACCCACCTAGGGATTCAATGAAACCAAGCTCCCTGCGGTTGGGGTTATGGCTGAGGTCATAACTAATATGACTTTTGTGGCTATTAACAACTAGCCGTTTATGATTTTTTCTAACAGGTGGAAAACTAGCCATTTATAACCTTTTTTTTGTACTATTGTTGGTTGTATTGTCATAACCATTACATGCTTGCTATTTAATACCACAGTTTATGCATGGTTATAATCATTCTAAGACCGTTTCATACACAACAATCATTCCTACAATAGTAAAAAACTCAGCCTTATATATATAAGGCTCTCAATACCTTCCAAACTTTGCACCATGTCGTGATGGTTTGCATAAGATTATGAGGGAGCAACCACTCTTACAATACGATGTAGATGTATAAAGTACAAAGTGCATCAGCTAACGCCACTACAGCCACACCGTCCATGCCCTCACCAGCGTGCATGGAGCATTGGAACACAACACCCAATTTCTCTCTTCATTTCTCTAAATAAGTAAACATCACCTAATAGTTTGTAAACTAAAAAAAATTCCATCTCCAAGTGACATGGGACAAAGCATTTTCATTGTTTTCAAAATATTTTAGGAAGAAAAATTTAAATTTTAAATTTTCATTTAAATTTTGAAAACTTTTATTTCAACATTTTCAACATTCATCACTTCGTGATGTCACAGGCGAACCGGGTCTAGTCACGATATGGATAAGGAGGGCTATTATATCAAGGACCACTAAATCGTGTGGCCCACTTGTACAAACTGAAAAGCCCAGAATAATCTGTTACTTTTTCTTTTCATGCATCCAAGGTTAAAAGATTTAGATATTCCCATTTCGCAAGTTGCAGAGCCTCAACTACTGATCGTTGCAGCCTCAACTACTGATCGTTGTCTGTATTCCTGCAAGTTGGAGGAATCATACAATCCTCTTGACCAGATGCATTGAACAGTATACTATCGTTTTCCGTTCTGGCCGCTGGGACCGATGGTTCGGACCAGTAGTTTATTGCATCCTGCAGGGGGACCACATACTAAAAACTGACTAGATTGTGAGATCTCAGCCGCTATTGCCTAGGACATTTTTAGTTGAACTGCCATTGCTGTTATGTCTTGAATACCGATCAACAGGATGCAATCCAATGGTCTGGATTAAAGATCAGTTGGCCCACTTGTCAGAACTCAAAACCCGAGTATGCCTGTGGGCGAGTATGCCTACAATCTGCCAAGTAGCCAGTCATCTGCCCTTAGCTCTGACACAGCCAGGCTGAGTGGACCAATGAGAGAAGTGAAGAACAGAGTTTCTCTGCTTGGTTTCAACACAGTATCCTTTGTTGAAACCGACCAAGGGGGAGTTTCATGCGCGGAGGAAATCGGATTGCCTACTTACTCAATACACTTTTATTGTACTGAGTAAACTCAGTTGAGCCCACTGAAAATGTATGCGGTTTATCCGCTCCGTCCATACATTTTTCGAGCCCATTTTAGGGGTTGAGCCAAAACTTGAAGCATATCTAAATCTCACGTGGACCATACCACAGGAAACAGTGGGAATAATGATCTCGACCATTGAAACCTTTTTAGTGCCTACAGTGATCTTTATTTGTAATCCAAACTGTTCATAAGATCACAAAGACATGGATGAACTGAAAAAATAAATATCAGCTTGATCCAAAACTTTTGTGGCCCTCAAGAATTTTTCAACGGTAGATGTTCAATTCACACTATTTCCTGTGGTGTAGTCCTTTTGAGACTTAGATATGCTTCTATTTTTATCTTAAGTCCCAAAATTATCTTTTAAAATGGATGGATGGAGTGGATGAAATATATAAATCACAGTGGACCCCACATAGTTTACTCAGTACGTACTCAATACGCTTCCTGCGTGCATCTATCAATCTTGTGCAGCCAGCCGATGATGTGTATCCCTGAAAGCAACAGTTAGCTGAATGCAATACAGTACATGGCCCACCCCTCCATAACAAAACAAGAACCATCAATTCGTCACGCCCTACTCCCACGTTCCACTGTAGCAGCCGTAAAGCTCTTTTTTTTTTTTTTATCCATGATTTTTTAAAGATTTCATTGTGGTTGCACTTTATCAGCGTTTGTTCACCGTTGGATGGTGAGAGTGGGTCCCACTTGATACCGAGGTCTCACGTGAAGTTACAGTAGATTGAGCCATTCATACTCACAGTCGACATCGTTTGATTGTCACAAGACGCTGATACCAGTTCACATGTGTTTAATTACAGACGGATGTTTGGCAGTGGCCTGGTGACTCCGACAGTAGGTGACTGGCGTAAAAGCTCTTTGATCCCCACCATGATGTATGTTATCCATGCCGTTCATCCATTTTTCCAGCTCATTTCAGGGCATCAAACCAAGAACCAGGTAGATCCAAACTTCAAATGGACCACACCATAGGAAATAGTGGAGATTGAATGCTTACCATTCAAAACTTCTTCGGGCCCACCCCAATTTTTATTTGCCATCTAACCTGTTGATAAAGTCACATAACTCTGGATAAAGGAAAAAACACAAATATCAACTGGATCCAAAACTTCTATAGCACCAAGAAGTTTTCAAGGATAGGTGTTCAATCCTCATTATTTCCTTTGGTGTGGTCTATTTGAGCTTTGGATTTGGCCTATTTTGGGTACGAGGATAGGTGTTCAAGCCTCATTATTTCCTTTAGGTGTGGTCTATTTGAGCTTTGGATTTTGCCTATTTCGGGGCTCGTACCTTAAAATGAGCTGGTCAAATGGATGGACGGTGCTGATAAAACACATATATCATAGTGGGCCCATAGAGTTTTTCCACCAGCTACCTGGCTAGTGTAGGGGTCACCAGCCAATCCGCGTCCCCATGTCACATGGCATACAGTGCCAGCTGTGGTGCCACATGTATACAGTACGATTTTGGCCGATGCCTAGTAGCATCTACTGAGAGGTGGGCCTCTGTGGACATGGATTGGCCGCTTGGCCCATCAGATGCATTATCTAGGCTGTGTATAAGATAGGGAGATGGTACTGCATTGAGTAAAATAGGGATAATAAAACAGTGAGAATAGATATGTTGGTTCAAATCTTTAAGTGTTTAACATCTTAGATGGACTTGCCACATTTTTTTTTAGATATTCTACTAAGTGAGAGGGATGAAAATGACAAAATCAATGTTATGGATACAGTGAACTCACAATTATTTATTTAAACATTTGGACTGTCGGAGTTTCATCGTAATTGTAAATGGGTAATGATTATCACTATCACAGTGGTCCCAAGTAAAGTTGAATATAATACCAATAACATTCTAGTAGCTTTAATTTATTTATATGCAGGTAATGTACTCACATGATTAGATTCATGTTGATACATCTTGCCTAACATGTGTTACATCCATACCATCCATCCATTTTACAATATCATTGTAAGGCATGACCCCAAATATCAACTTCATCCAACACTTCTATGGACTGTAGGAAGTTTTTAACAGCAGGCGTTCAATCCCGATTGCTTTTATGGTGAGGTCAATTTTTGTTTTGAATGTGGCTCATTTTTATTTTTTTATTTTTTTGTCTTTCCATGAAATGATCTCGCAAGATGAATGGATGGTCGGGATATAACACATACATCGTGATGGGGCCCGTGAAACTATGCCATGTTAACTCACCCCTGCCTATCAAAGCCCCGAGGGATTATTATGATTTGACATGTGTTTGGTTTATCCAAGTAATTACAAAGAGTAATGATATGAGTTTTACACCGCATTACTCAAGAACTCAGTCATCCAAACATGCCCTAAGGGGTCATTTGGATGCTTGTAAAGTCTTTAATTTGTAAAGGGATTACAAGTAATCAAGTTACGGGCTGTTTAGATGCATGTATTTTCCCATAAAGCTTGATAGGCAGTGAATAAATTACAACTTTTATCTGTAATTTGAAACATGGCAAAAAGTCATGTTTCATATCACAAGTAAAGTCTTTATAATTAAAAAGGCATTATATATAGTGGAACACAATTGTTGATATACACTCATGGCATGTGGGGCCCATCGTAATGTGTATGGTACATCTAATTTATCCATCATCATGTGCTTCTCTTGATGCTCTCATATGGCCTTAAAAAAATAGCTCGTTGATTATCAAATAGACCACACAAGGGAAAGATGGGACGTCTATCATTAACAACTCTAGATTACATTTGAGGCCACTATGATGGGTGGATAACAAACAATATGTCTAGTGTGTGCATGCTTTAATGCTCTCTTAGAACAAATTAAAAAAAAAAAAAAAAAAAAAAAAATTCCCATGTGATTTGCAAATTTTGGAAGATTTATAGCCCAAGCTCTATGATATGAATGTCTATTTTATACAATATTGTAAACACTCTATGGGCTAGCCAAACAATAAATCTATTAACTTATGAAAAGTTACCACTTAAAAGCCAAGCAGAATAGCATGTAAATTATCTACACCATAAAACTCTTTTTGGGTGTATTATGTTTGCAAGTTAAAACTTTACCGGCATCCAGAGGACCCCTAAGATCATTTTACCCTTTTACCTTGAGCAGATGTTCAAGTAAACAAATAAAAGGAGAAAAGATAAAAGCAACGGAAGTATATGGGAGCGGATTAGATGCAGCCCGGCCTCACCCAACATGGTGCAGCCTGAGCCCACCTTGATGTATGTATTTTATATCCATGCTGTCCATCCATTTTGTCAGACCATTTTAGGGTATGAGCCCAACGATGAAGTAGATCCAAATCTCAGGTACACCATGGGATCAGTGGTGATTGAACCCCACCATTAACAACTTTCTAAGGCCCACAGTAATGTCCCACCATAATGTTTATTTGTCATCCAACCTGTTGATAAGGTCACACTGACCTGAATGAAGAGGGGAAAAAAAAGAAGCAAATATCAACTTGATCCAAAACTTTTGTGGCCCACGAGAAGTTTTTAATGGTCAATAACCACTGTTTCCTGTGGTGTGGTCCACCTGAGGTTTGGATCTACTTTATTTTTAGGCTCGTGTACTAAAATGAGCTGAAAAAATGAATGGACTGCGCATAATACATACATCCAGGTGGGGCCCATGGTTAGGGCCGCACCGTGTTGGTGAGGGCGGACTGCACCGAACCCGTTCCAGACTACAATAGTTGAATCTAAGATTTGTGTGGGCATTGGCTTAAGTTCGTTCTTCAGGATGTGTAATTCTCGAGAAGTGTGGACCACGGGGGAATTGGAATCGAGGTATCTTCACGGATAGTTGAAACGAAATGGCCAAAACTCCATATTTACCGGGAAAATCACGCGGCCGGGATTATCCCATCAAAGTAACTTTTCTACTGCCTTCAGTTGATGGTGGGGTCCACACAATGAACCGTCCAGATTATCAGACCATGCAGATGCATTAGTCCTTTTCACAGTTGGGTTCAAGAAGATAATCCCAGGGAGTTACAAGTCGAGGACAAAACCAACCTTGTGCCGACACCTCCAATTGCTCAAACTTACAATTAAGATGAAAAGTGGGGCCCAATACTATTTCAAACAACTGGACCAGATCCCTTGGCTATAAAAAGGGCAACACCCTCTGCCTCCAGTCATCACCCAAAAACTCTTCTAAGCCCTCCCAAAGGCCTCTTTCATTTCCCTCTTTTCAGCTATAGCAATCCTTTTGTTGTGTGTGAAAGAGATGGAAGCTCGTTCCTTTGCTACAGTAGTTATTCTCACTCTCCTACACTTCACCTCCCACATGAATATGTGCTCAGCAGCAAGAGCCCATCCCAAAACCAACACAAACACCCAATTCATCCGAACGTCGTGTGTGGCTACCACATACCCACGTGTGTGCTACAAATCCCTCTCTGCCTACGCCAGCGACATCCAAACAAGCCCCAAGCAATTGGCCCACACAGCGCTGTCCGTGACCCTAACTGGGGCCCAGTCAACCTCAGCCATGATGTCAAGATGGTCAGTCAGGCACGGTTTAAGGCCTAGAGAGGTAGCCGCCATGAGGGACTGCATAGAGAACATGGAAGACTCCGTCGACGAGCTAAAGCAATCACTGGGGGAGATGGACCACCTTCGTGGGCAAGACTTCGATTTTCAAATGAGCAACATACAAACGTGGGTGAGTGCTGCACTGACGGATGAGGATACGTGCATGGACGGATTCGATGGCAATGAGATGAATGGAAATGTTAAGAACGAAGTGAGAGGCCGGATTTTGAAGGTGGCCCAGCTGACTAGCAATGCATTGGCCCTCATTAACAACCTTGCCTCCATTCAATCAAAGTCAGCACCGTAAGAAGCTCTAGCATGGTTGATCGATCTCTTTGTACCTAGTGTGTAGCTCTAGGATAGAAGTTGTGCTATATGTATACTAGCATCTGCTACATTTCATGTAGCTTTGGGGGGGGGGGGGGGGAGGGGAGAGATTGTGCACACGCATCTCCCACGGTCCAAAGACGATGGGCGGGAATCCCAATACTCATTTCAAAAATGTGGTTTCTAAATTTCCATTCTGAAAATCATGTTTGGATTCCCGGCCATGCACTGATTCGCAGTGTACAAACTTGTGCACCGAAGTTGGGCACATGGTTGAGTTGTGTATTGTGACAGTATGTAGAAAGAAATTAAAATAGGGAAAATCCTATTTTAGGCGTAGATGTGGATGTGGTGGCTTTGTTAGGATCAATGAACGCCCTGAAGTGATGCAAGACTAAGGGTTCTAAATCTTCATGAGTTCCATCAATGATTGAGAATGATTTTCTGATGTCAAGGATCTGGAAACCCAAATCCCTGTGTAGCTGGCTGTAACAGTACAATGGGCTTACTGCAATGCATTGGATCTACTTAGGGCCTGCTTGGTGGACGCCTAAAAATGTGTTCATTTCATTTTAATTGAAAAAATTTGAGAGAATAAAAAATGAATTTGGACAAGAAATTTATTTTTTCTATACATTAAATTTTCCAAATATAAAGAATTTGAAAGATTTACTAATATTAATTAATCATAATTATATCTTAAAGATTACAATTAGATGAACTCACATCCACCAAACAAGCATTTAGTGTTGTGTATTAAAGATGGAGTTGATTAAAAAGAGGAAAGCTTGCGGTGAATTGCACATGATGAATATGGCAGGATTGGGTTGGGACTAAGTTGTATGTTGTAGGGTTAGGTACTGTTCTGAATCTTTGATAGAAATATCTTCTTTGTTCCTCGGTATAAATATATTATAGTGGCAATATATGGAATATTCATAACATCTCGTGGTATCAAAGCTTGGTCAAGATTACAGACGTGGTGTTGTTTTTATTTTTTTGTCAGCCATGCAACGCACCCAGTAGGTTAGTCACACGATGCACCCCCACTGGTGGGGTTAGAGTGTCTCCTTAGCACTCGAACCTGAGACCTGTTGTTGAAACGCCTAGGCATCTTCCAGCTAGGCTAGCAGGCAAGACATAGACGTGGTGTGGTTGATGTAGTAATTAATCAAGTGGCGGTTTCATATAAACTCCTTCATGAAGATTACTGTAAAGAAAGCCATTCTTGACATCCACCCAAAATAATGGCAATAGAGGCAACAATAATCAATGTTCGAATATAAGCTCTTTTGGCAAAATAGGCCAATTTGTCTTCGTGGTCAACCCTATATTCTTGAGTGATGTCCTTTGTAACCAGCCTAGCTTTGTGTCATTCGATTGAACCATTTAATCGAGTTTAATTTCATAAATCCATTAAAACCCAACTGAAAATTTATCAAGAGGGTGATCAATAAGATCCCTTGTTTGTGTTTTCCTGAAGGCATAGAGTTCTTCTGTCATTACTTGTTGATAATAGGATTAGAAGAAGCTGCCTCTTAATAAGAGCGCAGCCATGATGAAGCCGGCTACATGAATCATGTTCTACCAATACATTCTATCAAGGCCCATAACTTCGCAAAGTGCTGGAAGACCCTGAAC
Organism: Liriodendron chinense; assembly: GCA_003013855.2. Lineage (NCBI taxonomy): Eukaryota > Viridiplantae > Streptophyta > Magnoliopsida > Magnoliales > Magnoliaceae > Liriodendron > Liriodendron chinense. The sequence continues at coordinate 932,088 of PVNU02000473.1, read as the reverse complement.
ACAGGCCTTAATGCGTTGTACTGCTTTAGCATGTTGCAGGCAGTTGGACTATATGTCATTAATTTTTTTCCTACTACCTCCATTTATGTCCTTTTGAGCCTTCAACTTGCACAAACTAATTCCTGAACAACATAATTCCTAGTCTCTATTGCACATTACCAAAACATCTAAGTTTACTTTTCCTCATCTTATTATTTATTGCTTTATGGTTAATTCCCTTAAATTTATTTATTTCTAATTTTATCCTCCCTCATCTCGTTGCTCTTCCATCTCCAACATTTTCATTTTAGCTATACTCATTCAATGAATATGTTGTTCCTTCAAGCCCTACCATTTTGTCCCGTAAAGCATGAATTATTAGGAGCCTCTGTTCTAGAAAAATTAGGGCATCCCAATGTCCATGAGATTAAAAGCCTATGCTTTGCATTTCACTTACTCTTCAACTTTCTCCAAATCAACTCTTCAAAGTATTGTGTCATATTGTATCCCCACTCCAGAATCCATGAAAAATTCCAGTTTGTACCTTGTCCATGTTCCAGGGAAAAATATATGTTTGGTATGATAACACGTTTCATAGTGACATCAGAGTGTATCTAGTCATACTGAGAATGCGCGTGATGCCTCATATGATATTTTGAACGTCCCTTTCATCAATTTTTTAACAATGAAATATACCTATGGTGCACAATGACAAACCTGCAGAAATGCTAACCCGTTGCAGGGCCATGTTGCATCATTAGAAGGATTGGTGTGGCCCACCATTAGTCATCTAATGTTTTAAGACCTGGGAGTGGACGTTAGCACCTTGGGCTGTCAATTACCCAGACCTGTGGGTACCAGATGGACCTTATCCATCTTTTGGACCCGTTAACAAAATCAGGTTGGGTTCAGGCCTCACCTTGTCCCGGCTAAAAATTGGATCTAGAGTTTCAAGTTGGGTCGGGTCCATGTGATAGGCCCGGTTAAATTCAGGTCAGTCGCACTGGGTCCAGTAGTTTTTACAAGATTTTAGCTATGAAGTGAGATTTCCTAAGCCACACACGTGAAAGAGAGCCCATTCACACACCACATATTTCTCAAAGTGGCACATGTGTGCACAATCTAATCCATCCATTGGGTGGGCCCAACCATGTAAATGCTTTTATTTTCCCAACACAATTGAATTCTAGATCCAAAGATACGGTGGATGCCCAACAGGTACTTGAAACTGATTGGATCTGGGTCCAGGTATTAAAGAACAAGATCCCGGACTGTTTAGCCTAGGTACAGGTACTATAGAACCAGATCTGAACCCAACCTTTGGACAGCCCTAGTTGTACCTCACCCTCCAACCAAAATGGAGGAGTCACTAAAAAAACCCTTTTAGCCCAACTGGTCCAAGTGTGCAGGTCATGCAGATCCTTGGGTCCATATTTCCAACGCATCAGTCAAGCCGAAGGTATAAAGTGTCATAAAAAAAAAAAAAAAAAAAAAAAAAAAAAAGGGTACATATCTCTAGACAACGATACAGCAGTGTTAGCCTGAAACAGATTGATATAGGGCGATACCAGGGCGATACAAGCCATATGGATGGTGAACCATAGCATACCCAACACGCCAAATTTAAACCTTGGTCAATACATTTTTATGTTTATTAATGTATATGACACAACTGTCCAACCGGGTCAAGGTTCATTCCAGGTTTCGAAAGATTGGTGGCACACTAAAATCATTTCACCGGCTTGTACAAACTGAAAACCCCAGCTTACTTTCATGCATCCCATGTGTAAAGATGTACTTGAAAAAGGATAGCTTTACCAACTGGATATAGTCCCACGAGGCAGGCGAGAAGCCTCTATCAGACATTAATATGCAGCCTCAGCGAAATGTCTATTATGCAAGTGGATGCATATGGGTTCCCATTAGAAAAGAACGAATTATTTAACATACGGCCTTGTCTTTACACTCTATACACGTGTTTTGTATTCCGAGAAGCGCGGAGCCCATGGGATTGCTCATCCAGACCAAGTTTTTGGTTTATGAAATGTTGGATGGATAGAACGTCATTAATCTTTCGATTTCTTGGCCACAGGTAGATGGCGAAGAAGATAAATGCGAAAAATGGTCCACATTCCAGTAAAAACGGTCCTAATAAGTGTTGATAGTATCTTTCAATTTAGGAGATTTTTTGGGGCACTCTTCATCAACAGCTGGACTCAATAGATCAATGGTCTTGATTGTCAAAACATTAGCCTTCTCAAAATTGAAAAACCATGCACGCTAGCTGTGAAAAGATGAGGATGACTTGTCATATGATTCCTCCTAGCTAAAAAGATAACAAGCGGTCATTCCTTGGAAACTCCACTTGTGAGGAAGTGCATCCAAACGGTTCCTAATGACTGATCAACCATGCCAGTCTTTGATGTAAAGCGGGTTGTTGACTATTACATGGTCCAGATGGACCGAAAGAAGACTGGTTGGGGTCGGAAGTGATCCGAACCGTCAGGACCGTAAAATGGTCATATCTCGTGATTCGGGATGAGTTTTGGGTTGGTCGGGGTCAGAAGTGATTCGGACCGTTAGAATTATAAAACAGTCGTATCTAGCGATCTAGAATGAGTTTTGAGACATATAATATATGATTTTGGGGTAGCTTGAGCTTCTTTAGCCAACCAACCCCGCTATGCTAGGTTTCCCATGTTGGAATTGCGAGATTCGACCAGATCAACAGTCATTAGCTTAGTTTTATTTCAATTTTACTATTTATAGCAAGTTTTGTTTCGATCATAACTTTTTATCCGTAGGATTTTAGAGTTTGTGCCCAACACGAAAAGGGCTTGGAATAATTAGTAGAACAACGTGGTTGAGTCCGTTTGAAATTTTTTTATTTTTTGCCAAAAACTATCAGTTTTAGTAAGATTTAAAGACTTATATAAATAGTAAATTTATTATTTATACTAAGTCACGTTTTCTAGGTGTTTTAATTTGAGTTGAAGTCTGAAACTTCTACTTAGGATTTGGTTTCTTATTTAAAGTATTGTAGTCATGTTAATTTGCATTCAATCTATTATTATGAATTTTCTTGAATTTATTTTCTATTTTCTCTTAATTTTCTTCGTGGATTCAAGAAAGTCTGGTTGAGGATTCCCGATGGGAGGCCCTATGGACTCAAGGTATTTATTCGATTAGGCAGACGGTGATCGACTTAATCATATTTATATAGAGGAATTAGGGCATAAATGGATTGGGGAAAATTTCCCATTGATGATTTATATATAGGTCGGTTGAATTAAATCCAAGCTTGACCCAAAGCATATTTTCTAGCCTGAGCTCAACCCACTACTCATTCAGCTGGTCAAACCTGTCTCCAAAGCAAGTTAAGCAAGATGACGCATGGGCCCACCTGACCCATTACCACTCCACAAGAGTAATGGTTGCATAACCAGAATCATTGGCCTATTGCAGCCCACCATGAATCACGTCACAATAATTGATTAGTCAGTAAGGTCATAGCCACATGTTCTGTGTGACTTATTCAATTGAATTAGACCATTGATGTTATCACTTCTCAGCTGTTGATCTGTCACTCAGACGTCAAAATTAGGTGAATGATTGTCCTGTCAAGGAGATTTTTTGCACCCATGGCAGGATGCAACAGGATCTGAATTAACGAACCAGAGGACTCACCCAAAGCCCCGAGCATACTGCACATGGCCGGTGGGTTGAGGACCCTATAATTGGACAACTGGCTTGATATTATGAAGAGGCTTGATTTAGACATGGGGGAGATGTATCAGGTACAGCCAGCTAGGCGTCGATAGAACCCAAGAAGGGAGCAGTTATCCGAATCCCACACAGCCCATGGCCCACCCCTCAATAAGAAGACAAGCATGGTCACGCCCCATACCATGTTCATTTCCCTTAAGAGCCGTGCGGCTCTTTCTATAGGGGCCCACAGTTGGATTTCGCTATGGTTGTATTTATCCTTCTGTTCACTCTTCGATAATGGGAGTGGGGGCCCTACTTGATACCAACGTGTCCAAAGAAGTTGAGGCACAAACGGTTCACTCCTAGTCACCGTCTTATCATGACTGGATGCCAGATCAGATTTCACGGATAGTGAAAATAAGCATATGGCCTGTGTGAGGATTGTGGAATAGATTGAAGCGCAACTAAAGAGGATCCCGAGACTGAAAATGTTTATAGAATCTCCATCCATGGCATGTTATAAACTGTAAACCATGATGACTCAAGGATCACCCTGTGTGGTTTGGATTTGAATAACTTTATTTGGTGTACGTTTGTAGATTGTGAGAAGAGAAGGTATGAGGCACATTTTTTCAAATGTACAAACTCTACTTATGAAATTTAGGATTATTGAAATCTTTAGCTCTATATTATTGCTTAAAAATATGTAGATAATATAGAAAATAAAACAAAACTATAACAAGAGAATATATGAGAAAGAAAAATGCAGCAATGCAATAAGAAAGTGTTTGATTTTTCAAATCCTTTGTAAATACCTAGAAATACATCATTATTACTTTTAATATATATATTTGCAAAGAGATGTAAATCTTTAATCTCGAAATCGGTCTAGAAAAGGCTTACTTAAATTTGTGACCCCACCGTAATGTATGTGACTTATCCACACTATCGATCCAGTTTGCTAGAACATTTCAGGGCATGATCCAAAAAGGAAGGAAATCCAAAGCTCAAGTGGACCACACTATAGGAAAAAGTGGTCCATGTAACGTTCACTATTAAAAGCTATTTCATTCCTTGAGCCTACATTGTTGTTTATTTGTCATCCAGGCCATTCATAAGGTTACACAAACATGAATAAAGGGAAATACAAATATCAATTTGATCCAAAACTTTTGGGCCCCTAAGAAGTTTTCAACTATAGTTGTTCAATTACTGTTGTTTCTGTGGAGTGATCCACTTAAGATTTGGATTTTCCTCATTTTCTCTTACTTGTGCCCTAAAATGAGCCGGGGAAAGGGATGAATTGCATGGATAAGTCCCATAAATCACTATGGGCCCCATAGTTTTTATATTTTTTTCCCTAGGTTTAGAGGGGAATATGTTCAAGCAACACCCATCACTATCGCATTGAAAATAAGTGTAGGAAGTACGATTGAAAATAACGATTACATATTTATAGTGAATTATAAGTTAAAACATTAAACACCCTCTAAATATAAAGGAAAACAACAAATGAATTGCTTGAATTAGCAAAACGCCTAGAGATGTAAATAGAAATTAAAAAGAATAAAAACTGATACTCCTAGGAGGGCGAAGATAATTAATTGAAGCTTTTAAATTTTTAAGACTACTCTTTAATCTTTAATCACAAGAAGATAGGCCCTAATTGGAGATGTGAGCATGTAAGGAAGAACAATAGTACTCCTAAGTTATAGAAAATAACTGGAGCTCTTCGATCCACACCCATTGAAATGATATTCTCATATGAAACTTTTAGAGGATAGTCTTAAAGAGAAGAAAATATTTCACTATTTTTTCTACAATATTCTCACCTAGTCTTTAAAGCTTCTCATCAAGAATTCATGGGAGAGTAATTTATGGATAAAAGAACATTTCATTTTCTCTAGGATGTTATGATCACCTAGTTTTTAAGGCTTTTTTGTTGTTTTGGTGTCATTGTTGTGATAATGTGGAAATGAGAAAATGATGGGGTATTTATCGCTAAAAGTGATGACATTTTAGTTATTAATAGATAGGTGAGGAGTATAATACAACATGGCTTGTTATGATTGGCATTTGAAAAACTCCTGCGTAAATGAACTCTTTGTTTGTTAGTAGGGATGGTTTAATAGTTTATGTGAGGATTAAGGATAAAAGGGTAAAATGGTATTCTTTTTAGGATTTTTTGTAAAAGGGTTTGAAAATGGCTTATACTAAAGGTAAAAATTAAAAAATTGAGAAAATAATATCATAATTAGTTCATTGTCAAAAGTATAAATTCAATTTTCATTTGTGATCTTTCCTGACATCTAACTAATTCGCCATTGATTACGGAAACACTTGATCACTTCGAGGAAAGAAAGCATTCTAATAGAAATTGAATTTTCGTGGCCACTAGATGGCCAATCTCACCTTATTTTGAAGTTTAAATGTTTTGGTCAAGCTCTAGGTTAGCTCGGATTGGATCGAAGATGATTTGAGATGGATTTTAGTAGTTCGTGGGAACTTGGACAAGTTGTGTGGTTCCAGGTTTTGTTTGAAAATGGATCCTTATGCTGCAGCATAATGGACTATTCCATCATGGGATAGTCATACATATTCCACATTCGGTGCAACGTGGCACACATCTTAGGCCGCACATCATTTGGAACATTACATTCTTAGTAGATGATACATGGGGTGCGGAGAGGGGTGGACCTCAATTTGTGCCTTAACACATAGGGTGCAACCTGCCTATAACTCAGGGTTAGCATTAGCAGGATCCCTAGTAACCCCACGCTTCATGGGACCCACCATAATGTTTGTGTTATATCCCCTCTGTCCATCCATTTCTCCAACTCATTTAATGACATGATCCCAAACTTAAAGGAGGCAAGAAAAATTAGGGATAGATTGACCATTGCCCACCATTGGAACCTTCTTGGAGGCCATGGAAAATTTCGGATTAAGCTTATATTTGTTTTTCTCTTTATAATCATTGAAATCACCTTATCAATGTGGCAATGGTCCATGTTGGTTGGGTTCGGGTGACCCCAAATCATTTACCAACTTGGTTAAAAAGTCTCACCTGAACCAACTCTCAAGAGATTATGAGGCAAAAGGTAGACCAATCCCTATCCAGTTATAGTAGATGCATGAACTATACACGTACGGGATATTTATACATGTATGTTACTTCTTCTTTAGGGTTGGGTCATCTGGCCCAACCCATTGATACCCTATGCGCGCAGGTTGGGTTTGGAATGCATGGTTCAACCCAAGCTCGACTCTTAAGTAGCCACATTTCCTTTCCTGAGCCTAACCCACGTTTAGCTGGCCCAAACCTACCTCACAAGTGGATTGGACAAGTTGCCGCATGGGCCAACCTGACTCATTTCCTCTCCTGGATGGGTCCGATCGATGGTTACACAATCAGACCGGTGGTCCATCACATCCCTCTTTAGAGATCATTGCCTCAGCCGCGCGACAAAACAGGCATGGTCAAGATAAGTAACGGGAATTGCGGACTAACTCATGAATGTATCTTATCCATGCCGTCAGTACATTTTTTTTTTTTAAAGCTCAATTAGGGCATAAGCCCAAAATTGAAGCATAATCAAAGCTCAAGTGGACCACACCACAGGAAGTAGTGGGATTGACGGTTTACTGTTGAAAACTTCTTGATGGCCACAGAAGTTAAAGTCAAATTGATATTTGTGTTTTCTTTTTATACATATGTTTGTATGACCTTATGAACAAATTGGATGACAAATATAGTGGCCTAAGGTTTCAATGGTGCCACATTATCCCCGCTGTCTTCTGTAGTGTGATTCACTTGAGCTTTGTATATGCTTTAATTTTGGGCTCGCATCCTAAAATGATCTAAAAAATGGATGGACGGCATGGTTAAGTCAGATACATCACAGTGGGCACAAAGAATTTATTGAGTTAGTCAATGCGCAATCCGCTAAGGAGCGATCGACGAGACCCACTTGCCAAAAAGCTCAGAACTCGAGATACTGAGCATGGATGGCGAGTCGAGGACCTATAATTCCTCAACTATCCACATGTAATTAGGGGGCTTCATGGAGACACATGGAGTAGGTGTATCACGTGCAGCCAGCCAGCTGACGGTAGGACCCCAAGAGGGGTGGCCCACCTCTCTATGAGAAGACAAGCATCATCCAGGCTCACACAACGTTCCTGCCCCTAGTGGTCCCACTCTCACAGCCGTGCAGCTCTTTTCATCCTTATCTTTTATAAGGGACCCATAGTTTGGATTTAGCTAGGCTGCATATTTGTTAGCGTTTCTTCACCGTTCGATGACGGATAGAAACAAAAAGAAATTAAATTAAAAAAAAAAAAAAAAAAAAAAAAAAGTCCAACGATCCAGATTCTGTGCGAAAAAATAAGGCGGCTGGGCTTGTCCCGTCAACGTAATCTTCCTACTGCCTACCATGGACGGGGGAGCGGATTAGGTGTTACCCGGGTAACACCCTAGTGGGTGTTTCCCTGACTGTAGTGGGGCCCACCTTGATGTATGTTTTGTATATCCACGCCGTCTATCATTAAGATGGTATTTTTTTTTTTCTTTCATCCGGGTCTGTGCGACCTTATCTACAGGTTGGATGACAGATCAACATTACGGTGGGCCCTAAGAAGTTTTTAATGGTGGGAGTTCATTGAACACTTTTGCCTGTGGTGTAGGCACCTTGAGATTTGGATCTGCTTCAATTTTGGGACCATGCCCTAAAAGGAGCTGGAAAAACTGATAGACGGCGTGGATATACAGAAAATACATCAAGGTGGGCCCTACCGTCAGGGAAACACTCACTACGGTGTTACCCGGGTAACACCTAATCCGTTCCCCAAGCTATGGAATGTTCAGAATATTTAATGATGGTAGGCCACTGGGCCCCATGCGATGGACAGCGATGGACTGTTCAGAGATTCCAAAGCCAGGGTGGCAAAATCTTGCTCGTGCCGACCTCTCCAGTTGCTCGATCACAATGGCAAGTGGGGTTCACCATTTCAAACCGACTGGCCGCCACGTTTGCTATAAAAAGGGCAACGCCCTCTCCCACCAGTCATCACCCAAAGCCCCTCTCCAAAGCCTCTTTACCATACCATATTTTCAACTATAGCAATTCTTTCGTTGTGTGTGAAAAGTCAAGACAGAGAGATGGAAGCTTCAATTACTAAGACCCTGTCTTCTTCCTTTGCTGTAGTAACTCTTCTCACTCTACTACATTTCACTTCCCACATGAAAATGTGCTCAGCAGCAAGAGTCCTTCCCAAAACCAACACAAACACCCAATTCATCCGAACGTCGTGTGTCGCTACCACATACCCGCTTGTGTGCTACGAATCACTCTCCGCATACGCCAGCGACATCCAAACGAGCCCCAAGAAATTGGCCCATGCAGCACTGTCCGTGACCCTAACTGGGGCCCAGTCCGCCTCGGCCATGATGTCAAGATTGTCGACCGGGCATGGTTTAAAGCCTAGAGAGGTAGCCGCCATGAAGGACTGCATCGAGAACATGGGGGAGTCGGTCGACGAGCTAAGGCAATCACTGGAGGAGATGGGCCACCTTCGTGGGCCTGACTTCGGTTTTCAAATGAGCAACATACAAACATGGGTGAGCGCAGCACTGACGGACGAGGATACGTGCATGGATGGCTTCGCTGGCAATGGGATGAACGGAAAGGTTAAGAACGTCGTGAGGGGCCGGATTGTGATGGTGGCCCAGCTGACTAGTAATGCTTTGGCCCTCATCAACAACCTTGCCTCTAGTCAATCAAAATCACCGTAGGAAGTTGGAAAGGCCAGAAGATGTGTTGTATCATGTATGTATAGTTGGGGGAGGGGTGGGGAAGGGGAAGATTGGATGCACACGTACGTATTTCCCACCGTCCAAAGACCATGGGCGGGAATCCCGGCACTCATTTCAAAAATGGGGTCTCTAAATTTCCATTCTGAAAATCATGTTGGATTCCCGGGTACTGTCTTTCGATGGTGGAAGATATGTGTGCATTTATTCTCAGTGTACGCTAAGTGCGCCCAAGTTGGTCAGATTGGTTGTGGACCGTTTATATGTTCTAAGAAATTAAAATTAAAATATAGGAAGTCCTATTTTAGGCGTGGATGTGATAATGTACGGATAGATTAGTTTGGATAGATGAATGCCCTGATTTGATGCAAAATTAAGGTTTCTAAAGCTCCATGAGTGCTGCCTAGGTAGAGCAATGGCCCAGTGTATCTTAATCTTCACCTTACAAGTGAGTTATGCATGGTTATCGCGACCACGGTCGGTCCCATAACCATAAAGGTGGCCAACTGGACTGGTAGAGTGAGAAACAGTTCCTTTTGCTTAAGCCGGAGTCATGATCATCTGGGAGGGGGTGGGGGGGCAACAGCCAACATGCAATATGGCAAGATGATGGCCATATCCTGGGACCTAACGTGGATGGTCCACAATCCAGCATTCACGTAAAATGAATTTCCCTGACCCAAGTACATTTACCTTTGAATTTAGAACGTCCAAAATATTTCCCAGAGGATGATCAAGATAATCGTTTAAGCATGGTACTGGCCTGTTGAAAATATTGACCAGAAATGGATGGTTCAGATCATCGGAACAAATCTGGGGCGGGCCAAAGGGCTACACAGGCTGGTGGGCTTAGTCGCGACTTCAGCAAAAAGAAGTTGCAGAGATTAGAGAAATACCGACTCGGACCTCAAACTACTAACGTGGATCGACGACAGCGTCTACTCATCCAATTTAACGGTCAAATTTCCTCCTAATTAAGATCCATGACTGAGGTGATTGATCAAAGCTAAGACAACCAACGTGTAAACACGTGCACGCCACTTCAAATCATCAAGGGCCAATAGTCCGGACCTAAATTCGACACAGTAATCTTTAGATGAAACGATGAATGATACCTTACACAATGAACGGAATATGAAATTCGTACGGCTGATCATGTTTCCATTCGTTCGATGGCGCGGCAGATCAGCTTTAGAACGTTGGACCTCGTGCCATCCAGAGGTCCCCATTTGGATCCTTGTTTCTGATCTAAGGGCTGTCAACGGTTCGGGTTTGGTTCTGTTCCTATAGTACCCATACCAGCACTAACCGGTCGGGTCCAAGTCTAGATCTTGAAGACCCAGACCCGGATCTGATTGATTTTGGGCACCCCACTATGTCTTCGGATCGAGGTTTCGAGTTGGTCCGAACAAATAAGAACATTGAAAATTTGAAATGTTTGGGCACCCTATGGATGGATTAGATTTCACACACATGCCAATTGGAGACGTGCATAGTGTGTAAATGGATTCTCTCGCATGTTTAGCTTAGGAAATCTATTTCTTTTGATATATATATATATATATATATATATATATATATATATATATATATATATATATATATATATATATATATATATATCAAAAGAAATAATACACATGAACCTGACGTAACCTGACTAGACCATTTTTAACCGGGCCCAAAGGGTGATTCCCGTACCCACCCTGATTTCTTACTGGGTCCAATAAATGGGACCCAGACCAGTACCAACAGGTCCAGGTAATTTGACAGCCCTAACTATGATTCCTAATGTTCACTAACGAAATTGCTGGAGAGTACTCCAGCCTCTTAGAAAATGGTGCGACTCTCCGAACATACACACGACATGGTTGTACGGCAATCCTGACCATCTGCATTGCCAATCTGTGGATAGAACATACCTGAAATTTGCAGTGAAAAGATGGTGTTTACCATCTCAAATTTGGACCACTCTTTAATTTTAACCATCTATTTGATAGCCATTATTTTAGACGGTTAGGATTGCTTAATCAGTGTGATTGGGACATGCTCCATCCACATTGGGAGACACATTTTAGATGGTAAAAAGTAACGGAGGAATCTACTTTCATTACTGGGAGTATCGTCAAGATGCCAAATAATGATCTATTAGGGGTGATTTGGAAAAGAAAAGGCTTTGCAAGCAGTAGAGATTTTGAGAAAGATGTTGTATTGGGAGGTTTGTATGCAGAATTTAGTTATCTACTTAAGTTTGGAATAAAATTGAAAAACTTCCTTGAAGAGTACAATTTTAAAAGAGCTTTAGGGTAGACAATTTTAAATGAGAGAAGTTGAAACTTAAAAAGTGAAGATTCTATGAAACTTCTAACGTTTGAGTTTGAAAGGATCAAATAATGAAAACAAATACAATTGACATTTTAGAGTCCCATCAAAGAGTGGGATTAGTGATTCCAACATCAGATTCTCTTTTCCTTTTCGAAGAAGGGAAAGATAAGAACATTGAAGAATCGAACAAGTGGGTTGAAGAAGATTTTGCTTATACAAAAAGCGAGTTCCACAATCCTGACATTTAAAGGTGATTATTCCCTTTTTTTAGATGTTGATTATCCTTGGTTTAGAATGCATAGTTTTAATTTCAGGGGTGTCGACAAGAAGATGGAGAAGAATAACAATGGGTCTGTTACAAAGAGTTTCTTGAAGGAAGAGAAGGACGAGAAAAAAAAATGTATTCAACTTAAAACTCAGAAAGCTCCATGGACACAATGAAATCTATTAACTAGTTTTTTGGTAATTGCATGGACAAAACATCTTCTTGCAGTATTAGAATGTACTGGAGAAGTAAAGTGAAAATGGATGCAAGAAAGTTGATTTTCAAAGATGAAGAGAATTGAGGATAACGTCCAAAGTTAAAGGTCAAGATGAAGCATGTAAAGTTTAAATTTGTAATAATGTGAATTTGACATAAATGATGATATCATCAAATATAGTTTTACATGTTAGCTTAGATGATAATGACGAGTACTGTTGCAATTGATATAACTCAAATGGACTTCATGTTTTGCAAGTCCAAAGATGAAGAGGCAGACAAATTTCCTTGAACGTTGATGATCAATGATCTTATCAAATTGATGATGTTGACTATCATCATACTTGAAATGTCTTATTTAAGGGAGGATGTTGGAAGTCTTTTAAGGGGCATTTGGATTGTAAGCTACTTCAGATAAGCTAGTTATGCCTCAAGTAGCTTATCTTGGTTTCTACTTACCAAGCAGATAAGTATGCTTGATAAATATTATACTTATCAACTAAAAAGTAGATAAGCATGTTTGGTTTTCAATATTAATAATAATAAGTAGCTTTTTAACTTATTGAGAAACTTATGCATATTGTGCAAAGAGAGACTATTGATCCTTGCCCCCTCAATCTGTAAAGACACTGAGCATGTCATCAACCTTCTGAAAGATAGTCTGCCTCTTGTGGACAATCATCATGCACTGTCCCCACTGCTTCTTATAGTGGGAAGCAGTGGGGCCCATGGTCTGTTGGGGCTGGCCCACTGGTAAAATGGATGGACAGTGTAGATATATAACACATACATCATTACAGGGATCACAGTGGACAAACGGATCGACAGTGTAGATATATATAACACATACATCAACCGCAGTGAGCAATCAAATGGACAGTGTAGTTATATAACACATACACCATGACTTGGACCGCTGGGCAAACGGATGGGCGGTTTGAATATAACAAATAAATTATGGACGACCCCAAAGGTTCCAATAGGTGAGCATCATTATCACAGCTGCTTTCCATGTTGGGGCCCGTTCCCCAGTGGCCCCACACAGGTTGGTTGACAAAATATCACAGTGGGTCCTATGGGATGGTGGGCCCACGTGTGATTTAGATCTACCTCATTTCTGGGACAGCACCATTTCCTCCTTTTTTTTCATCATCTTTTGTGGGGCCTACCTGGGACCACCTAAATGGGTTGGAAAAACGAATGGGTTCAGTGGATATAACAGTATCAGTCGGCCCTAGGAAGGTTTTAAAGGTGGACATCTAGTCCCTACCGTTTCCTACGTTGTAGTTCGCCTGAGATTTGGATCTGCCTAGTGTGGGGCTCAGAGTGTTTACAGTCCCAAGCTTCCTGTGGTGGGGCCTGTTTACACCCATTTTCAGCGCACCTAGGTGGACTCATAAGATGTGAGGACAATGTCAGACTTTTCAGTTGCTGGACAAATGCAGAAAAGCTAAATGAAAATGCTGAAATGCTAAAGCCCTTGACAGTAAAAATGTAATTTATAAACAACACTTAACCAAACTTACTTATCTTAAATAAGCAACTCAATCACTGCCATCAGTAGAAAAAGCTACTTATGTAGCTGCATCCAAATGGACCCTCAAGTAATTGTACTCTCTATAATCCACGAGTTACAACGTATGAGAGAACTGTTGTTTAAGCTTCAGGTTTTTGAAAGCACCGTGTGAAATTAGTTGTAAGTGAGTGGGTTTTGTTTAGGGTTCTATAGCATCAATGGTCATTCAATCTGTTGGACGTATAGGCATTGCAATAGTCAATCATTCAAACGTGAGATACATTCCATGAAGAAAACAACATGAGATTCTATGGTTTTTCTATATGATTTCTGGTTGTGCACCTTGATTTAAACATGAGTTTGGATCATGGTTTGACGCATCATCCGAAACTGGTACATGTCACCAATACATACTTGCTACAGTCTTGAATAATGGAGGGCCTTATAACCCCGTACAGCCTGTTGTATATTGGCGAATGAATGAAACTCAACCTCTCTTCTATCAAATCAAAATCGATCATCTATGCATTTAAAAAAATAAACATCTTTATATGATTATATAGTCTTAAAGCAAATATCCATCCATTATTTCTAATTCTAACCATTTATATCTATAACATAAATTGAAAATGATCAAGCACCCTCCAATCCTGTCACAACCACATGGGCTTTCAGGAAACTAGCCATAACTTGCTCAAAAGGCATCGAAATTGCAACATCTTAGACTCATTTGAAAGATAATTCAATTGGCTTTCAACAGGGTCAATTTCATATTGTTCAGACATCATATAGTACCGAAAGGGAGTGAATTAGGTGTTACCCCGGGAACAGCTTAGTGGGTGTTACCCCTACCGTGTGGCCCACATGGATAGTATTTTGTATATCCACACGGTCCATCCGTTTGTCCAGCCCATTCTAGGATGGACTTCCAAAAATTATGCAAATCCAAATCTGCAAATGGACCATACCACTGGAAACAGTGCTGATTGAGTGCCCACCATTAAAAATTCCAAAGAGCCCATCGTAAGGTTTTGTTAATGTTTATTTGCAATCCAAGCTCTTCATAGTGTCAACAAGGTTGGGATGAAAGGAAAATTTAAAGATAAGATTGATCTAAAACTTTTGTGGCCAGCAAAATGCTTTTAATGAGTATTAATCACTCTTTCTATTGGTATGGTCCACCTGAGATTTAGATCTTCTTATAATTTTGGATCACGTCCTAAAATTATAAAATTAGACGTAACAACAGATGGACGGCATGGATATACGAAAAATACATCAAGGTAGTCCCCACACAGTAGGGGTAACACCCACTAAGGTGTTACCAGGGTAACAGCTAATTCACTCCCGTACCGAAAAGGTGGTCTGCAAAATAAGTGAGAGAAATATTAAGGAAGAATTGAACTTCCAAATAACTTCAAAATAGGAACTCTATCCAAAGAAACAAAAGAAAATCTCTCTATAGGAACCATGCTGAGTTTGAGTTTCAACTAGAGTCTTGATGTGGGATGCAAAACGGTCAACCACTCTTGACACCACAATCACAGTCCTCTTTAAGGTAAAAAATGAGGACACACCCATGATGGGCTCAAAATATGGGCTGCAAGGGTTATGGGCATGGGCTGCTCGACAATCAACTGCTGGAGAACAATTTGACCCCTAATGCTAGCTGCATCAGTTTCCATTTGCACAGATTCAATAATCAGTAGTGAGAATTGATAGATGCAATATCCGTTTACATAGATTCGACATGTTGTATTCAAAACTGGTTTCAATCTCTTTTATCTGCAGTACCGTACAAAGCGCCAACAGCAACATCAGATCTTACTGAATCAAAAGAGTCTCCATGAATGACATACTATTCCCAAAAGAAAGGAAGAAAGAAAAGCTAAATGGCCAATCAAAACTATAAAAATGAAACCAAGTTTATCAATCCATCCAAAAAATGAAACCAAGTTGGGTGGAGAACATAAATGATTAAATACTTAGTTGTTCTTGGCTCATTTCATCTGGACAATCCCTGCACTGATCAGCTTTTGGATCTTGTGCATCACTTGTGGGTTCTTGAGATGATCCTGTGCAGACTTGGGGTTCTCCTGGAAGTCGACCAATACCTGTCCCACCACACCAACACCCACAGCAATTCAATCAGCCAAAGAGTGAGAGAACCATGGATTGAGAGCAGCTCACTTTCTCACATGCAAACATGCATATAGTATAATATCCTACACATACTACCAATATGCAATGATAAATTTTTTTGAAAGATACCAATATGCAATTTGCACTATTTCATTTTTTTTATTATGAATGATAGAATAGTATAATATCGTTAAATGATACAGTAATAGCATAGGTAACATGCAGCAATTGTCAAACAACCACTTTCTCTAAAAGCTCGAACTGTTAGAGGATGGCGTATCAATGTATATCAAGGGACTCTAACACTCCCCCGCACGTGCGGGGTGGAACTCCGCATGGAAACATATTGGGCAAGGGTGGAGGGACACTCATAGCTCACACCCGGGTGGAGGGATAATCACAACTCACACCATGAACGACCCCCTGTGGGAGAATATATTACCGGAGGCATATTTGCTACTTCCGGGATTTGAACACAGGACCTTCCGCTCTAATACCATGTCAAACAACCACTTTCTCTAAAAGCTCGAACCGTTAGAGGATGGCGTATCAATGTATATCAAGGGACTTTAACAGCAATGTCTCATTGAGCACTGAACAATAAGATGCCCAAGATCCTAAAAGCATACCTGTCTCATGATGGGGTCAGATAGAATGTTCTGAATTTCTGGATCCTGCATTGCCTTTGCCTGCAAAGAATGAAACACAAGTATAGATCCTCGCCTTGTAAAGCACTCCTAAGGCAAAGACAAAAATGACTAATATTGGTAAAACATAACTGACCTGTCTCTCTGGCAATTCATCTGGATTGATATCCCCTCGGTTGCCCTTATTGATCTGTTCGACGCATCTGAAAATAGATCCAGAAAATAGAATCAATATCCAAGTACAGTGGAGCATAGCATCAAACAGCTGCTTGCTCACCAGGAGCAGTTTTGGTTTCCATACCTTCGCACGCCATCTAACAACTCCTGGTTGTTCGGGTCGTGTTTTAGCCCCTCCTGGTACGTCTCCAGTGCTTTGTCATATTCCTTCATAAAGAACTGGACGGCACCTTTCCTTGTATATCCTTTCGAAAAGGTTGGATCTAGCTCAATGCATTTTTCAGCATCCTTCAAACCCTCCGGTAAAGCACCCAGTTTGGTATAGCATGCTGCCCTGTTACTGTACACCTGCAAAGCAGCAAGTGATCATGCACTACACATGCAACTCTTAAAGAAAAAAACAGACGAGGTGAGGATCTGCACACCTTTAAAATGGTTCGGATTCGTTAGTCAATTCATATAGACATGAAGAAATAAATACACCATGGATAGTGCTATGAGAGGAGAAAAGTCAATTGGATACTTTATTTCCATACAGGCAAGGGCAGTCGGGTCATGCTCTGTAACCCAGCTGTTTAAGAGACTATTGATCAAAATACACAGTGGTTTATCCACGTTATGGCCCTATCATGGGCTTCAAGAAGAGGCCACTGTTATTGAAGTTTACCATGCAGGCAAATTCCAGCTATTTTCAAAATAGCACATACAAGCATGCGAGTTCATCACTGATCATGTGCAAGATAGTTTTATTGATTAATGCATCATGTTTTGTATCATGTAGGCTAATGTGAAAATAGAAATAAGAATATTACCCTTGGATCTCGTGGGTTCCTTCTCAGGGCTTCTGTGTAATGTTTCACAGCCTCTGGATACTTCTGTTGCTTGAAAAACTCGTTGCCTGTACATTGAAAGTAAACTAGATGTGGGAATCTGAATATGTTGCCACAAGGCAAAACTAACAGGAACCTCTAGCTAATTGCCAGAAAAGAAAAGGCTGGTAGAGATTATATGAATTATAACAACAACAAGAGAAAGAGAAATATCTGGTGAAGAGTATAAAGCTTCAGCATAACTAATATTTGTGGAGGTCAATGAAATGGCTGATAACCTTTGCAAGAAAAGGGTTTTTGGGAATACTCATTTACAATTTCTGCTCCTTAGCTTGTTTCATGTTTCTTTTAATAAACAAATATTTTAGATATAAAAAAATACAAGAAAAATGAAATACAGCTCAGAAAATCATTTAAAGACGTATCTCATAAGCCACAATTTCTCTGTAGCATGTCTCACCAAGCAGCAGTCAGATCCAGTAAATACAAAATAGGTCTGTCGTCTTTTCTTTCGTAGGTAAAATAGGTCTATAGCTTTGATGAATAAAAGAATCATTATTTACAGAAAACCACGAGAAAAGAAAAGTGGATCTCTGCACTGTCACTGAGAAAAAAAGTACAGAACCAGCAGCGGCCTGATGCAAGGGATGGAGATGTTTCCTGGAACAGTAAGCTGAAGTGGACACAAAACCATCTAAAACCCGGATCACAAAGCACTGACATGACAGTTTCATGCAACAAACAGCATGAACAACCTTGCCACTGTCATTGTTATAAAGCATCACTAAAGAAAACTAGGATTAACAGCAAATGACAGGTATAAGACCACTGCACAGCATACCAACATAAAGATAGAAACCAATCATCAGATGACTTAACCACTATGATTAAGGGTATATTTAAGAAGTAAATTCAAGCCAAATTTCAGTTGAGTAGTGGAGGCGAAGCCGCCTTAAAATTTCCAGTACAACACAGAAAGCAACAGCAACATGAGGAGGTCCATACATTTTCCACCTTTTCTACTTGAAATCAACATTCAGCTCACTTAGTATGGGGACAGAAATCAATTCCACCCAAGCAAATTCTGAAGGAACCAAATTACACTAAGCCAATGTCAAATCAAAGCATCTCTCTCGTGAAAGCAAGCACATGCCTACCGACAAAAAAGAATCTAGTGCAAAACCTATTTAGTCACAAATTCGAAGCTTTCATAGGAGTAAAGAGTACCTTTCTCACGCTCCTCATCTGCTATTTGTGGATCAAAATACTCCTGTTGCTCCAAATCCTTCTTTGCTTTCTCTGCATCATTAAGTTTTTTCAATGTGTCAGGGTTGCGATGCTCAGTCAGGGCTTTCTGGAAAGCTTCAATTGCTGGCTCATAGTCCTTGGAGCTTTTTGCAAGCTTCATCAAGGCAGTTCCCTTCCTAGTCAAGGCCCTTGCAACCATCTTATATTCTGAACGAAGCTCTCTGCCCCTCTCAACAGCTTTGTCACAATCCTTGATGCAATCATCATACTAAACACAGAAATGATAGTTCCATAGTCTCAGGAAAAAAAAAAAAACATGCAGGAGAAATTTGAGAAATATCCAGTTCCTAAATGAATATGTGACTGCTGATAGAGTGTAAAATCTAAAACAGAGTGAAGGAATGGGATAAAACCAACAAGAGTAGTACAAAATTCAGATCAAGGAGAATATTATTCACTACAAAAAAAAAATGATGCCTAAGATGAAGAAATTGAAAGAACTAGGAAAACTCTTCTAATGCCGACGATGTGATTATCTAATAAAATTGCAACTGGCAGACCAAGAACTGCTAGGTTGTTGCAACAACAAGGCTCAAGCAGCTCATTGAGGTGTATCTATACCAAGGGGCAACCTCAAATTTCATTTGCTGGCAAGATCTGAGGATCCAATTGAGATCACAGGATCCCCATCACATATCAGGATCAAAACCAGAGTGCAAGCTTTAAATATATTCTACTCATTCAAATGAAGCTCCTAACAGATTATCCTTTTTAAAGGCGTCACTGTTTACAGCTAATGATTTTTTTTTCTTGAAAAACACCTTTGGCTAGCCTCCAACTGGACAAAGAAAAAGAAAGAAAGAAACCCTTGCATTCACCAGCTGCCTCTTTTCTACCTGCACCTGGAGATGCCTCATTAGCCTGGTAAACGATTCCCCTTCATGAATATAATTCTTCCGCACATGATTTTACCAGGGTCATTCTGGTACGGAGTACATTAAAGGGGGCACACTACTTACATCCTATACTTGGTAAGGTGCAGAATCATGTAGGTTGCTCCAGAATAGTGTATGCAGTATAGTTTTATATACAACTTGATATTTAAATTTATATATGAAATGCTGAATACTATAATCATAGATCCTGCACGAGTATATTATGTCTGACTTGATATTTTAATTCATATATGAAATGATGCATGATTATTATTATAGATCCTACATGCATATTATTACAATTTGCATGCAATTGCATAAATTAGTATAAATTGCTACATTCTGAAACCTTTCAAAAAAAAAGCTACATTCTGGATATAAATTTACATCACGACTTAATCAACATTAAGAGGATAGCACCATAATTTCATGTCGGTAAAAATAGTAATCCGGATCACAAATGACTCATAATCCTGGATCACAAAATTTGGAACGTAAAATGCATAGCTATTGGCAATTATGACACTCAAGACTCCGAAAGGCTACATTCAAGCACAGTGGCAGGCATGGTTCACAACCATAATGTTCACAAAGACTTGAACCATTGAGAGCAAGCTATCATGAAAATCAAACCAAATTTACAAGATGAACAACATCTGTCAAGCACCCATACAATGAGCAAACAAGAAGCCCACCATGGAAAAAATCTAATAGCAACCCCTTAGTCAGAGATGGCATGATAAAATATTGAAGAAGCATCCCAAGGAAATCAAGGCAGAATTCTTATTATTAGCTATTATGAAGACATAACTGCTTCTTTTTTCTTGTAGAACATAGCGCGCATTTCCTTCGAGAAGGCTTTCTTGATGAGAACATCCGAGCACCAGTCAAGGTATATAATGTAGGGGCATTTTCACACCGGGCTCGAGTGGGGCGGCCCGTACGAAGCGGGAGCACACTCGGGGTGGGGCAAACCGTGCGAAGCGGGACCCATGCGAAGTGGGGCGGTTCACGAAGAAGGGCTCGACCGGGGCCTAGGCTATGAGATAAAAGAAAATTCCGTGCCTCCCCCATCAGCTTTGGAGCTTTTGGTGAGTTGGTTGGATGTCCTGCGTCAAATTGGTATCAAAGTGGGAAGTCTCGTGTTCGATGTTGCTCACCGGGGGTGATTAATGCAGGGGCATTTTCACACCGGACTCGAGTGGGGCGGCCCATGCGAAGCAGGAGCACACTCAAGGTGGGGCAGACCGTGCGAAACGGCTACACCGTGCGAAGCGGGACCCATGCGAAGTAGGGCGGCTCACGAAGGAGGGCTCGACCGGGGCCTGGGCTATAAGATAAAAGGAAATTCCGTGCCTCCTCTATCAGCTCTGGAGCTTTGGTGAGTTGGTCGGATGTCCTGTGTCAGTATACCAGAGGAGGAGGAGAGCTCGCATTTCTTTATGGCTAGGTGATGTATACATAGGGTCCCATGGGCCCAATTCAAGTGCCTAGCCCGTTGAAGACCCCACATGCATAATCATGAATCTTTAAAGGCCCCACACTAGAAAGATGCATGTGGGCTACCTAGTTGGTCCATTCCGACCGTTTGATCATCGTCATTGGACATCTTGATCGTGGGCCACGAAATAGTTTAGTTTATTTAGTTGTTTTTATATTTTGTTATTTTGGTTTAACTTATATTTCTACTGACATCAGGGAGTAAGGTACAAATTTTATTTTATTGAGCGTCTTTATGTGAAACTTTTATAAGAGGGCGTCTTTTTGTAAAAAATCGTTCTTGAGACTATATAAGGCTTGGACATCCACACCCTACGCCATTATCGAGCATATGAAATAAAGTTCTTCTTTCTCCTACTTTGTGATGAAGTAAAACCTCCTGCGATTAGAGTGATTTGGTGTGAAGCCATGGAGTGATTCCATCTTATACATCTATCTTATTTTATTCTTCGAGGTAATATCGACACTTTCCTCTTCTTTTCTCTCTCTACTTGCCACAATCTCTCTCAATCTTTCTCTACTCTATTGTTTTTGTTTTCCTTAAAACACATCCCTAATCTCCTCCAAAACCCATCTAAACCTAGAACTACCTGCACTGTACCACCATACGGAACTCCACACATGATCGTGCGATGTACGAACAAGATTGTACGGTCGTCCATACAACCAACCCTTTTTCTCTCCCTTTCCCCCTTTGTTCCTTGCCCCTTTCTCTCTAAACCCTATGTCTCAAACCCTAATTCACCATAACCCTAATTCTCAAAATCTGATTCCCAAACCCTAAAGTCCTAACCCTAACCTACGCAAACCCAAACAAACCAAGCGAACCCCTTTGAATTGAGAACCATTCCTATACTAGATGGAAGTTTTACCTTCCATAGATCCCTATCGAATCATATTTTGTTAGATTTTCGTTACAAGATTGTTTGTCCTTGAACAATAGCATGTTTTGCTTCTTGAGTTATTTAACTTTGATATAAATAGCATTATTTTGTGCTTTAAATTGTTTTAGTTAATCTGTTTATGATCTCATTGCATCATTCTAGGTTAGGCCATCCATCTTAAATCATTTTTTTTTTCTTTTTAAAGGGTACTTCCTTCAATAAGTTATCTTTTACTTTAAGAGAAATCACCACATTGCCTCGAATTTAGGCATCCTGTTTAGCCATATGGCCAAGAATGACTCAGCATGCACTTTGGCTAAACGAAGCTTGGTTCTAAATGACGATATCGGCCCCACGGAAAAATGATACGATAAGGCGTCGCGTATCGGAATCGAGGTCATATCGGTCTGTATCGGCTTGTATCGGTTAGAATATTTTTTAAGCAAAAGAATATAAAAAATATATATATCATAAAAATAGGAAAAATGAGATATTCACGAATCTATTAATTTTTTGTGTTTTGACCGTGTATTCAATGATGTATCGGATCATTCTTTTGATGAGAATGTTGTCTGTCGATTTGACTTGTTGAGAAGAAGTTTGATATCAATAAATTTATTATCCCTATCTACTTAAATATTCTTGTGGGTATACTCTTGTCCATTTCTTTGTGATTCAGGTATTGAGACCTCGTTGACTCGATAACCGAGTTCCTCATTTTGGCATCAGAGCGAGTGATTGTTCTAGAATTTTCGACTCTCCATCATCTCTTAATAACTTTGAAGGTGGTGGCATAGGAAGAGTTTGCGCAAGTAACTCGATTGATCCACACACTCACAGAGTAAGTAGATCAACTCACATTGACAGTAAACAATCTCACTATTACTAATCAAGTGGGAGAACTCCGGTGTGAAGGGAATCAAGATACTGAATTTGAAGTTGGATCACATGGATATGTAGGGAAAGGTCCCCCCCAAGATCTGAACCAGCAACAGGCAGTCACGGCTTGTGAAGACGCTAATGGTTGAATCCTTCGATTGTTAAAACATGATAGAGACGTAGAATTATGGTAGAAATTATGGAATTCCATGGTCCTTTGCATGTTAACTACTTCATCGATTGGCTAAGCAAGGTAGAAAAGGTGTTCAAGTACAAGAAAACTGCAGACAATTGGAGGGTTAAATTAGTAACTATAAAGTTTACTGGTCACACATTAGCATGATGGGACAATCTCCAAGCCGAACGAATCCGCCAAAGTGAGAAGAAAGCAAATTCTTGAGAAAAAATGAAAATAAAAAAGCTAAAAATGAAGTTCCTACTTCCTACACATGATTTATTTTTATGACCACTATAGAAAAAAATGTCACAATCTACATTAAGTAAATGAATACAGCAAGCAGTTTTCCACATTGACATCACGCCAAAGTTTCATGAGTATGAAGACGTCACAATCTATGTCAAATAAATGAATACACTAAGGAGTTTTCTACATCAACATCACAGCAAAGTTTCATGAATATGAAAGACCAAAAGATTTCAATATATCTTCATGGTCTTAACCCAGACATCATAAATGAATTGACTTCTAAACACATACTTAAGATGTCCGATGATGCATACACAGTTGCATTAGAAGTTGATGAGACAACTAATTTGGGACTCAGGAAAGATTTTGTGCCCCAAGATGCTAAGTTCACACGTAAGGCAATCACAGGGCCTTCCATAGGTTGAGGGACAATAGGCCAATGTCCAACAATGAAGCCAAACCCCACCCCAGAGGAGGTGGTTATGGATCAGGGGCTAGTGTGCCCAAAATGCCATTCCCTAGTGATGACAACAAAACCCTAACTTCAATTCTATGCCTTGCAAGTTGAAGCTAGAAATGATGATAATGTCAATTTGGGGGCTCATCCCTTCTTACAGATGGTGCTAGATCTGCCCCACTTGGATCATTACACATTATCCAATTGAATTATTACAATACACTTAGAATGATTGTATCCAAAAACAGCCTAAATTTTCGTAATGTTAAGAAAAATCATTATCCTAAATTTGCATACTTGTTAAGAAAATCAATAGTTGTCATGTTTTCCGATTTATATATCCATACTAGTGAATCAAATATTCTATCTTTCAGGGGTAAAAAAAACAAGGAGAAGAAGAGCCTACCTTTCCCATCTCCATATAAACAGCTGCCCTGTTCGTTAAAAAGGATATATCCTCATCATCAAGCTCTATTGCCCTCGTATAATGCTGAATTGCTGTCTCAAAATCCTTCTTTTTGTAGGCTGCATTACCCACCTCCTTCTCCTTCTGCGCCTCCGCCTTCCTCTCCCTCTTCTCCTTCTCCTCATCTGCAGCACCAGTGGGCTCTGGCTCGACCTCCCTCACTGCCTCCGACTCCACCTGCGTCTTAACCTCTCGCTCCTGCATCGGCACCTCCCTCTCCATCTCGTCCTGTGTGCCCGTCCTCAGCTCCACATTCAACAAAACCCCAAGCACTTGCAGCATCCGCGGGTCCTTCAAATACAAATTGAGACTGTTCGGGTTCCGCTGCACGTCCTGCAGCATCTTCAAGAAATCAGGCTGCTGCAGATATCCCCGTGTCGCCGGGTTCGCCGTCAGCTTCGTCCACACATCCGGCCCCTGGAAAACGTTTCCGAACGGCGACGACTGGGGCCCGCGAGATCGTGCGGCGGCGGCGGAGGCGGCAGCCTGTGCATCGGCCAATCCCGATTTCAGCGCCTCGTTGTTGGGGTCAATCTCGAGGCCCTTCTTGTAAGCGGCGATTGCATCGTCGAGGCTACCGAGGCCGACGTGAGCCGCGCCGACCCGACTGTAGCCTTTGGACCAGTCGGGCTTGAGATCGACGGTCTTTTGGGCGTCGGCAAGGGCATCGGAGTATTGCTGGAGAGAAGCATACGCGGCGGAGCGGTTAGAGTAGAGGACGTGATTGGTGGGGGCCAGATCGATGGCTTCCGAGAAGAATCGGACGGCTTCGGAGAAGCGGCCGGCGGAGAAGGCCGCGTTGCCCTTGGATTTAGCCTCGTCGGCCATGGGAAATATCTTGATGGATTTGTCAGATAGAAATCAACGGAGATTTTCGCTCAGTAGATTCGAAAATAGAATTCTAGGAGGGGGGTTTAACAAAGAGAGTCCTGCTCCTAACCTGATTCTGGAAAGTTCGGAGCGAGTCGTCTCGCGGGTTGAAAGCAGGAGAACGATGCGCCGTCGCACGTACGGAGTTAGAGGAGTT
Source organism: Liriodendron chinense (assembly GCA_003013855.2). NCBI lineage: Eukaryota > Viridiplantae > Streptophyta > Magnoliopsida > Magnoliales > Magnoliaceae > Liriodendron > Liriodendron chinense. Next base: position 906,648 of record PVNU02000473.1, on the reverse strand, counting down.
GCACGTACGGCAAATGGGGAGGCTGGGTTCGGGAGAGCGCATTAGGTGCGGCCCCGGCCCTCATCCAAAACAGTGCGGCCTTACTTTGGAGCCCATATTGATAAATGTATTCTAAATCCACTCCGTCCATCCGTTTTTCCAGATCATTTTAAGGTAGGAGCCAAAAATTTAAGAAGATCCAATTTCAGATGGACCATAGTAAAGGAAACAGTGGTGATTGAATGTACTGCCATTAAAAACTTCCTACAGCTCATCATAATGTTTATTTTCTATCCAACCTGTTGATAAGGTCACATAAACCTAGATGAAGGGGAAAAAACAAATATCAGCTTGATTCAAAACTTTTGTGGTAGTTACAGTCAATCACCACTATTTCCTATGGTATGGTTCATATGAGAATTGGATCTACTTCATTTTTGGGCTCACTCTCGAAATTCATCCTGGAAAAACGGATGGACGGCCTGGATATATAATACATGCATCAAGGTGGGCCCTACAGTAAGGGCTGCACCATCTTGGCTTCGATTCAGATTGCTGGGCCGTAGGGCTGGAACCGGAATCGTCTGCACCGCCATCCGTCCATCCGTGATTTTGGTGCATACCAGAGATCAGCCCATTAAAAACTCAGATGGGACACTCTAAATGGATTCTATGCAAATTAATGCTAAAGTTAAAACAGTTCCCCTTTGATGTGACAATTTCTATTGTTTTAAGTGGTAAGGTAAGGGATGAATTTGCTAAAAAAAAAAAAAATCATTACAAGTTTTGGCAGGAGATAAAGGATGAACGTTGTGACGATAATATGAGATTTCCACGTGTTATTAAGGTTTATGGCCCATTTAGCAAGATAGATTTTGTAAGAAGTGATGAGAAATCACTGTTCGTTGGAGTGGATTTCATAGGAATCCATGAGAAATCAAAAGTGTATTTCCCAACACTTTTACAATTCCTCCCAAAATGATGGGATTTGATGAGAAGTTTGAGACCCACGGTAATGTATCTCAAGCACGGCTTCATTCGATACCGACATCCATAGTGTAATGTATGAGTCTTACATATGCCATTTAGCCATTTTGAAAACTCATTTTAGAACATGATCTAAAAAATTAAGTATATCAAAATCTCATGTGGACCATAAAACAATAGTACTCAACCATTAAAAACTTCTCATGGGCCACAAAAGGTTTGGATCAAGCTTATATTTGTGTGGTCTCTTCATCAAGGCCTTTGTGGCCTTGTCAACAGGTTGGATGAAAAATAAACATTCCAGTGGCCCCCATAAAGTTTTGAATGGTGGGGATTCAATCACTACTATTTCATGTGGTATGGTCTACCTAAGATTTGGATCTGCTTCATAGTTGGAGATCCACCCAAACCATGCCCATGTATCCGTGACTGTGGGACCCAACATGATGTATATTTCTCACATCTATGCCGTCCATCTATTCTTAAAGCTTAGTTTAGGGCACGATCTCAAAATTGAAGAAGATGCAGATCCCAAGTGGAACACACCACTCTACTTTTTCTTGTTTTATGGTCCACCTGAGATGTGGATCTGCTTTATTTTTTGAATCCTGCCATAAAATGATCAGTAAAAATGGATGGACATCATGGATTTAAAAATGAATGTAGGTGGGATCAAAATCCAAAGTATAGGTGGGCATACTGCATATGGTGGGATTAAAATCCACACCGTCCATTACCTCTTATCTTACTTCCCTCCAAGTTTTGGCAGTCAAACAGGAAATTTGGAATTAAGGAGAATCCATATCATGGAATCCACTTCCTCTCAAATCCATGGTGCCAAACAAGCCCTTATGTTTTAATAATAGTTGTGGAAAACATCATTAAATAAAAAATTCTCCTTAGATTCCACGAACCCAAACATGCCCCAAGTGTTCTTGCTCAATAAATCGGGTAGGTTTGACTTACAAATCATGGTAAGCTCCACAAAGCTTGAGCATGTAAAATAATTGTTGTGGATGGTTTCTGTCCATTTGGGTTGGTTGGGTTCTTTGGTTATTAGTTAATAATTGAGCTAGGTTCATACTGAGGTTCATTCAACTTTTATCTGCCTAGGCTTTGTTCAACTATCCTGACAAGGAAAGAGATGCTTTGCCCCATGCATCTGCGTCATTATGTGTCCTATAAACATGGGTGTGTATGATGATATGAACTGTCACGCCCCGAAATCCGGACTCAGAGTGTGCACCTTCCGGCCCAGTTTACGGGGTATAACTGGTGCACTAAATGCATTTATAACGTTAAACAACTTTAAAAGGCATAAAATAATGAAATACTAAGTTATCATTTATTCATGAAGTATTCAACCATAAACTAAGTCCACCCATTTGGAACTTTATTAGATGTCTACTAATTATTGAAAATAATAAAATAAAATAAACTAGTCTAAACGTCTTGCTTTAGGGCCACCACTTCTTCCTCGGTTAAATTAGGCCAATAGTCTGCGGTTCCTCTAGTGGTCCCATCTCATTATCAGGGGCATTCTCTGAAAGTTCAACGTCCACATCATCTATATATTTTTAATCCACAACGTCAGCTAGAAAGCCCAGTGAGTAACCCAATACGGTTCACATGCATTTCAATTAAACAGGATAAACACATGCCATCAAATATAGGTAACATATAATTAATGCAAGAATGAATGAAATGATGCATCAAGTGGGCATATATTCAGTCTTCCACTTGCTTCGATTGGATCCCATCAATCGGCTCCCCCTTCCTTGTAGGGCGGACTTCCATATATTAGTGGGCTTCCAGGATGGTCCCTGGGTAACCGGGTACTTAAGTAATTACCGGTCTTCCAGAGTCGAACTCCAGGCACAATAATTTATAATGCATGCAATAATTTACAGCCGTACAATAATTCACGTCCGTACATTTCATCTCTCATTTTGAGAGACAATCTTTCATGACATTTATAAATAGAAATTATTTAAATAATATTTAAACAAGCATGAATTAATCAATATCACATATTGCATCCATCACACAACTTACTTAATTAAAATGACTAGGAAACGTGTTGGGATGTACTCACCTGTTGATAGTGGCGATTACTTTGTTAATTCTGTCACGTCCTAAGTAGAATCGGTCCTGAATCTACAATAAATATAATGTATATTTATAAATCACCAATCTAACCTTAATATACTTATTTTCAATTTGGATTATACTTTATTGAGTTTTAGTTCCTTAATGGACGGTCCGGATTCGATTATTGTGACCCACGTTTCCAAAAGGAATGGCCATTTTTTCTATTTTCTGATGGTACGGCCCACTTGACTGGTGGGTCATCCTATACTTGGTCATAAGTTCCCCAATAGTACACTACCAAATATGATTGATTATATTTTGCAAGGATTTTGTCGTAGGATATCCTAAAATGATCCATTTATGAGAATCCATGCCGTACCTCCCCACTATTTCACTTGGCATGGCCCACCTGGAACTCTGATTGGGCTGATTTTTTGTCACAAAACTAATAATTCATTACTCCAGATATTGGGTGGATCGGATTTTCCAAAAACTACACAGTGGGGCCCAAAGCTCCCAACCAGTGGACAGGTGTTGTCCCCACTGTTTGTCTTGGTATGGCCCACTAGAATATCCTATACGGGCCATTTTTTGTCCACAACTAGAAAACTTATTTATTAAGACATTGGACGGATTAGATTTCTCAAAATGTCATCAAATGGGTCCCAAAAGTGGACAACAATCCAAAATCGGACTGCCTCAACTATGTGTGTTGTTATCATTAAGATTTTAAGTGGTGTGGGCCACCTGAGATTCGGATTTATCTGATTTTTGGACCCAAGCTGTAAAACATTATAATACAACATATGGTCGGCTTGGATCTACTGATTTCATCACAATGGGGTCCACGCCCAGAATTTCTATCTTTTTAAATTTCATTTTTATTTTATAAGTTTTCACCATTAGTTTGTTTCAGGTGGTGTGGCCCACTCGGACCTCAGTTTGGGTCCAAATTCGGACACCCATCCTAAAATGAAAAGTAGAAATAAATGGATGGAGTGGATGCACAAAATACATCAAGGTGAGTCCCATGAGTGGGGGCCCACGTCACTTTCTCAAAAGTCCAACGCTAGAGACGCTGGACGTCCAGCCACTTTTTCTTTTCTTTTCTTTTCTTTTTTTCTTTTTCTTTTCTTTTTCTATTATTATTATTATTATTATTATTATTATTATTATTTATGCTATATATGATGGTTTACATGAGATCTGGTCCGACCATTGGGTCGGCCACCTCATTGTGGCCCAATAATGTTTTGGAATAAAATAATTTATCATAATTAATTTAATAATTAAATAAAACAATAATAAATGAATTTTAAAGGCTATCATTCATTCAATCGATGTAGCCCATCTGAAGGTCCATTCGATCTGAATTTTGTGGCCCATGTACATTTTGGCCTTATGGTCATTATGACCCGTCCAGATCGATTCCTGTCCCACCTAAATGGTCCCCATCAATCACGATCACATATTCAAGGGTTAAGATAAACATAAGGTCTCTAGATCCGTACAATGAACGGACAGACGATCCGACCCGTTCATTGGCTGGATCTGACCTACTTAAATAAAATAGAATGAGTTGTTGGAATTTGTTGCGGATAAGATGGGTTGGTTGAGATGAGATAAGATTAATTTTGAATTTCAAAATTCATATTTAGAGCAAAAAAAGAAAATTAAATTCTTATTAGTAATAGGACTCGATCCCTGGTCTTCCCTCTTGCTTAAGAGGGCTTTAACCAATCAATCCATGCTTTTCTTTTATTTATCATCTTAAATTTATTTAGCTAAACCCATTTTTGTTCCTAAAAGAAAATTTTCCTACCGAAATTTTAGGGTCTTACATGAACTATAATAGATGTTGGGATAAAACTCCGATAGCGGAAGCAAAACCGAACACACAGCAACAAATATAACCAAACAAGCAACACAATGCAATCACACATTTATGCAATCAAGCACACATAGACAATCCAATTTTACGTGGAAAAACCCCTCACGGGTAAAAAACCACGGCACAAAGCGACACCAATCTACTATAATATCATAAGTTACAAGAGATGGAACCCAAAATCTCGGATCACAAACCCACAAGAGAAATCTCAAGCTTTCCCAAGAAGAAAACCTTCTTCTCAAGCTCTTTCTCTCACCTAAAACTTCTCTCAATCCCCTTTCATGTCTAGGATGCCTGTAATCCTGTAATACACTCCTTAAATAGGATAAAACCGAGATTAGAAACTCCTTATGCAAAATCGCACAAAAAACCCAACTAAAAAAGGAAACCTTTCGAACTGTCGATGACCCCTGTCGACCGGTCAACAATGCCCAAAAACGTCCAGAAAGTTGCTGTCTTGAAATCCACTGTGATCGACCAGTTGAACGACCGGTCGGTGGCCTCTGTACGTGGAGATTTAAGGCATCCGATTCCAACAATCTTCACCACGACTCCAATCTTTATGCAACACCTTGTCACGCATTATCCTCCACATCTACTTCATCATTATCATAGTCTCGTCGCTTCTCGTGCCTCATCGACTTTATCCTTGCACATTCACATGCTTTGTCACTCTTCTCGTGTGGCCCTTTTGCTCTTGCCACATACGAGCAACTGTGGATCCCGCAACCCCACCATGAATTGTGCTCCCAATCACATTGTAAAGATTATCGCACCTCTGTGCCTTTATCATCACGAGTGCTGCCTTTACCACTTTACAATATCGATCACAACCGATAAACTTGCACCCTTTTGCCTCGAATGCACCAAGAGAAATCACATTTTTCTTCATCTCATGGACATGCTTCACACTTTCAAGGATTCGTTCGATCCCATCGAACATCCTAATGTGCACTGAACTAATACCCATTACCTTGCGGGCGTAACCATCACTAATACCCATTACCTTGCGGGCGTAACCATCACCCATAACGACCGATCCACCATCATATTCCATATATGTCATGAATGAACTCCGGTCAAGACATACGTGACATAATGCACCTGAATCCAAGAGCCACTCTCCACCGAGAGACCTTATGCTAGATACATTCAATACATCATAAACATCACCACCGTCCTCTACAGTATTGGCCCCCTCCCTAGAATAATCTCTAGATTTCTCGTCTTTTCTTGGGATTCGAACAATCCCTCTTCACGTGCCCTTTCTTCCCCACAATTCCAGCATCTCACATTACTCTTCCACTTGCCTTTTGATTTAGATCTTGATGATAAAGATCCTCCACCCCGCTCAGAATTGTTCCCCCTCGTAACCAGTGCTTTGTCCATAGAGGGATCAATGCCGCCACTTTTCTTTCACATCGCCCTCGCCTGGAGGGTTGAGATAACGGTTTCCACGTCAATGGTCTCCCTACCCGCACACGACGAGTCCTTAAGCGACTTATATGATTCTGGAAGAGAATTCAACAGGATAAATGTTTGATCATCGTCCTTCATCGGTTCATCTACATCTATCAACTTGCAAATAAGCTTACGCCATCCTCAAATTATACAATTGAAACTTCAAATATATGTAATTTTTCAGAGATTTCTAAGTGTAGATATTCTCCAACTTCACTCATATTTTAGCCGCAATTTTCTCTTTCATGACGTTATACAAGACCTTATCTGCCAGACATAATTGGATTGAGACATTGGATTTTTCATCGATTTTCTTCCACTCTTCTTCTTTCATAGCCTACAGTCGTTTTTCAATGAGCGCATCTTGCAATCCTTGCTGAACTAGAATGCCTTTCATCTTCACCTTCCAAAGTTTAAAATTATTTTTCACCCAATACTTCTCTATGCCAAATCTCATGCCCGATGTCATGCTCTCGTCTCATATCTGAATTTCTGCTATACCCCAACGATCGCTCTGATACAAATTGTTAGGATAAAAGGCCGACAGCGGAAGCAAAGCAGAACACACAGCAGCAAATAGAATCAAACAAGCAACACAATGCAATCACACATGCATGCAATCAACTACACATAGACAATCCGATTTTACGTGGAAAAACCCCTCACGGGTAAAAAATCACGACACAAAGTGACACCAATCCATTATAATATCAGAAGTTACAAGAGATAGAACCCAAAACCCCGGATTACAAACCCACAAGAAAAATCTCAAGCTTTCACAAGAAAAAAACCCTATTCTGAGGTTCTTTCTCTCACTTAGAACCTCTCTCAATCCCCTTTCACGTCTAGGATGCCACTAATCCTGTAATACACTTCTTAAATAGGAGAAAACCGATATTAGGAACTTTTTACGCAAAATCGTGAAAGAAACCCAACTCAAAAAGGAAATTTGTCGACTTGTCGATGACCCCTGCCGACCAGTCGACAATGCCCAAAAACATATAGAAAGTTGTTATCTTGAAATCCACCGTGACTGACCAATCGATAACCTCTATACATAAAGATTCAAGGTTTCCGATTCAAACAGTAGGTTGGATTCCATCCATGATTGACTGCTAAAGATTTTGTTAATTGAATTATCCACATGGTTAGGAAAATGCCCCTCACCAAGCTAGGAACAGGATGATGAGTCATGACGTGAACTGGAGTGATAATGCTGACCACAAAGCCACCCATCCCATCGAACAAATGAACATTTCCCATGCCATGCAATGCCGCTGATTTTGGTGTGTTGACCATTCCTGTATGGCTTCGAAGAATGAACTTTTTATTCATGTTTCTGCATTCCATTTGCCACACCTCTCGTAGGACCATTCATCAGAATGGTGCTTATGATATCTACTATGTTAGCCGGAGCAATCTCCATGCCTTCGCAGTGCTCACATTTACTATTCATAAAAGAGATCCAAACCATTCAATCATTGAATGGAAAAAAGAAAAAACCACTAGTTACCATTTAATTTGTGGGGGTACAAAGGACAAAAGGTTGGGCTGTGAGTTTAAAGGACCCTCATGTGTGAGAGGATAGACACATGTGATTTAGGTGGACAACACACGTGTTAACATCAGGGCAATTCATCGAGTAGCATGGAGTGTAAATATGCCATGTACCAAAAATTACATAGTACACTCCCAAGTGAGCCATAAATTATACTAACTAGGGACCTTTTTGATGGACAACATATTGAATTTGACCGCCGAACTTTTCTACTTTAAGCATCCATTTTCTTACTTGGACAATTAATAGGTAAATATACAAAGAAAGAATAGAGAATCTCCGCATGATCTTAACTAACTTGGAGAGAATTTACAATAAGGTCCATATGGAGCTAATTTAATGGATGGTAGGAGAGAGAAGAGTTTCATGGGGATATATTAACGTGGTTAAAAGTATATATGGGAGAAGGGTAACAAATATGAAAATCTCTATGAGAGAGAAAAGTGAGTTCTCAATCACCGCAGGCTTGTACCATGGGATGCCATTGAGCTTTCTATAGTTATGAATGCCTTAACAAGGCATTTGCAAGGAGATCTCACAATATGTGTTGCTAGTAGATGACTTAGCTTTCATTGACAAAAGAAGAAAAGGGTAAACCACCAAGTTAGATTTGTGAAAATGTACTTTTGAATCTAAAGGACTAAAAATTACTTGGGCTAAACAAAGTATATAAGTGCAATTTCAATAAAGATAGGAGAAAGAACTAGGGGGAATTAATGAAGATAAATGACTAAGCAATTATCCAAAATTAGAGTTTCAATGGGTTAGATCTAGATCAGATCCAACTGGATCCGACTCCAAGTTTGAATATATGTAGACGGATTCGGACCGGATTCAGATCCAACTCGGATCCAAAAGGTGATATCTATATCCAATCCATTTATAAATAGTTAGATTCATTTTCAATCCAAAATCCATATAACCATTGGATTCGGGTCAGATGTAGGTCCGAATCCACCCTATTACAAATCTAAAAAATTATATAATATAATATATTTAATTTAGTAGCAAAATGATGCAAATCCCTTCATTTACTGTGATATGGTCGACTTGAGAGTGACGTGTCTCAATTTTAAGACATAGCCTAAAATAATTTGGAAAACAGATGGCCAGCATGAACATAACATATACACTAAGGTGACAATGAGTCGGATCTGGATCGATTTCAGATCAAGCTCGGGGATATTTTTGTGAATCCAAATCTAGTCCATTTAAGTAATCATACCTATTGTAAGATCCAAATCTAGTCCATTTAAATAATCAGACCTATTTTAAGATCCAAATCCACATTATACATATTCAAAGTCAATCAGATTGCAGATCTGACCCGCTCCACTGAGAGCCCTATCCAAAATGACTACTTCAATATCCTTGAACCAATAATTTATTAGGAGAGTGAAGAAACTGAGAAGGATGATGCTCAAGGAATTCAAGCACGTTGGAAGAAATGAAGATGTGCTATTAGAGTTCTACACAATCATTGTCTAGCATTCAAGTCCACGGATGGACGGCGTGGATAAGATACATACTCTAACAGTGGCCCCACATAGTTTACTCAGTACGCAATCCGCTTACGTCCTGGAGAGGGATTCGTGCACTAGAGTTGGGTGTAGAGTAGTATGTGATTCTCGTAACTGCTTGCACCCCCCACGCGGAAATATTTGCACGATCCAATCCGTCCATCAGGTGCACCCAACTAATAGATGTCCTGGCCCAAGAGACCGATGATCATCGGGTAGGCCACAATGTCCTTGACATATAGACCGTTAAAAAAAAAATCCCGATGGTCCACATGCAGCGGAGACGTTTGCCTTAGCTGATGAGGGTCATGCCTTTATCTGGGGCCCACAAGAGCCTGATCTGGATCATTCAATCACGACCTCGCTTGAACAAACACCGTTCGGTTCACTCGCGGAGCAATCATGTCAACCTCGAGTTGGCGATATTCTCATTATCCTCGGCTGGGCGCGGATTTCCTGCGAAAGCCTTGCGCAGGAAGTTCCTGCGCAGGGAACCAAGGTGGGGCCCACAGTGATTTTGTTTATGAATCCACACCATCCATCCATTTTGGGAGCTCATTTTAGGATATGAAAACAAAAATGAACAGGATCCAAGACTCAAGTGGGCCGAAAACGTGAGAATTAAACTTCCACAGTTGAAATATTTGTGGAGCCACAGGAGTTTTGAATCAGGATAATATTTGTGTTTCCAGTTCATCCCAGTAGTAGTGACGTTATGAACGGTATGGATGTCATATAAACATCACTGTGGGCCCCAGGGAGGTTTCAACGGTGGTAATTTACCTACCCACCTTTTCCTTTAGTGAGGCCCACTTGAGTCTTGGATCCGGTTCGTTTTTGTTCTCACATCCTAAAATGAGCTCTCAAAACGTATGGACGGGGTGGATTCATGAAAAAACATCACTATGGCCCCACCTTGGTTCCCAGCGCAGGAACTTCCTGCGCAAGGCTTTCGCAGGAAATCCGCGCCCGGCTGGAAATCCGCGCCCTCCTCGGCTCTTGAGTTTGCCCAAGTAGGCCCACTATCTTTTTTATCCAGACCGTTGAATGAATGGGCCTCGACATGCCTTAAAAATCTAACGTTTCCAGCAATCTAATATTTGGCGTTTCTTGCTTCGTATGTAAACCGTTGCAGTATTTTTCTTCTGAACCGTCTATTTGCATGCCACCTGTGGAAAGATTACGATTGTTCCGTTTAGATGGATTTTTGGGCAATACGCCATCCGCTTTGGGTCATCAGACCAAACGGTCTAGATCAACCCATTGTTCGAATTCAAGGGCAAGGATACGGCGGAAATATCAACTTAACATGCCCCTCCTTCAAGAGTATCACACGTGCAAGGGACATGCGGGTCCGAATTGTAGCAGCTCACACGTGTAAAGCTAATCACACGGGTTACACGTGCAGGTTAATGCGGAGCATGGATAGCCATTTTCCAGCCGTCCATTCTTCTCACATGTGTGGTCCACCTGACGGAATTGCGACCGTCCCATACCTGGTTGCACACGTTTATATTGGCTCGTGTATTGCGCTCGTGTAGGTTTCTTTGGTTGTCCCTTCCCCAAAACCCCGCAAAAACATTCAGTAGCCGTTAGAACTACAAACATAAAATTTAAAAGAAGTTTGAAATGTTTCCCAATGATGCCATTCCCGTCTCCTTTCCTTCTTCCTCGCACCAAAAACCTCTCTCGAAAGGCCATTTCTCTCCTCCAAGACTCCACCAATCTCTGCCATCTCCTCCAAATCCACGCCCTCATCATCAAAACCTCTCTCCACCACAATCCCTTCGTCCTCGCCAAGCTCTTGCGCAGCTGCTCTTCTTTGAACCCCTCGCCGGTAACCTTATCCTATGCCCGCTCAATCTTTGACCGCATCCCATCCCCTGATGCCTTCATTTGGAACACCATGATCCGCGCCTATTTGAATGCGCAAGAGCCCACAAGAGTCTGTTTCTCTCTTTTGCCGTATGAGACTTCAGGAAGGGATAGTTGTCGATAGTTTCAGCCTTTCGCTTGCTCTTCAGGCTTGTGGAAGATCCATCGATGTAAGAACGGGGGAGAAGATTCATACCCATGTTTTGAAGCTTGGGTTCGGATCGGATTTGTTTGTGCAGACAGCCATGGTGGAAATGTATGCAAAAGTTGGGGATTTAAAGCTTGCAAGGAGCGTGTTTGATGAAATGCCTGCATGTGATTTAGTATCATACAATGTTTTGTTAGCAGAGTATGTTAGGTCTGGTGACATTGGATCCGCACGCCAGCTGTTCTATATGATGCCCGACAGGGATTTGGTTTCTTGGAACATCATGATCCATGGTTATGCCACAAGTGGTGATCTAGGCACTGCAAGACAATTGTTTGATAGAAGTTGTGGAAGAGATTTGGTTTCTTGGAGCTCGATGATAACAGCTTATGCCAGAAGTAGGCAATCTACTGAAGCACTGAGGCTGTTTCAAGAGATGCAATTATCAAGAGTCATTCCAGATGGGGTCACTATGGTTAGCGTTTTGTCTGCATGTGGCGATGTGGGCGCATTAGGCATGGGCAAGATGGTACATGAGTTCATAGAAAGAAGTGGGATTGAAGTAGATGTGAAGCTTGGAACCTCTCTTATAGACATGTATGCAAAGTGTGGGGATATCGAGAATTCACTTAAAATCTTTAATAGCATGAATGTGAAGGATGTTCTTACTTGGAGTGCCATGATCATGGGGCTTGCATTCCACGGATACGGAGAGTTTGCTCTTGATCTTTTCTCTAAGATGATATTAGAAGGAATTCAACCAAATGACATTACGTTTGTGGGAGTGCTAAGTGCCTGCGGTCATGTTGGTCTTGTTAATAGGGGTCAGACATATTTTTCATCCATGAATGATCAGTATGGTGTTAACCCTAAGATTGAGCACTATGGATGTATGGTTGATCTATTGGGTCGAGCGGGCCTGCCTTCAAGAGGCTAGAGAGCTTATTAGAAGTATGCCATTTGCACCAGATGCCGTTGTGTGGAGGGCGCTACTTGGCGCCTGTAGAATCCATAAAAATGTAGAATTAGCAGAAGAAGCTATAATCAAGCTCCTTGAATTGGAGCCTCATGTAGATGGGCATTATGTGCTTTTATCGAACATATATGCCCAGGGCAAGAGGTGGAATGAGGTTGCAAATGCTAGAAAAATGATGAGAGGCAATAGCATTCAGAAGGTCCCAGGAAGTAGTTCGATCGAAGTTGACAGTGCTGTTCATGAGTTCATTGCAGGTGACAAGTCACACCCCAAGAGTGATGTAATCTATGGCATGTTAGCTGAGATGACCGATCGACTAATTCATGCTGGATTCAAACCAATGACATCTTTAGTTTTACAAGATGTGGATGAGCAAGCAAAAGAGGATTTGCTTGCCCATCACAGTGAGAAATTAGCAATTGCTTTTGGACTTCTGAGCACTGCTCCTCAATCCCCTATTCGAGTTGTGAAGAATCTCCGAGTATGTGATGATTGTCATTCAGCCATCAAGCTTCTTTCCATGATTTACGATCGTCTGATAATCGTTAGGGATCGAAACCGTTTCCATCATTTTTCTGGAGGGTTTTGCTCCTGTAGGGATTACTGGTAAAAGAAGGGCTAGATAATGATCCACCAACCAAATGATGACAGATTCTAGTTTGCATTTAATTCAAGTTCTCCATTGGGTTTTAATGTTATTATAGGTACCAATGATGAGAAAAGACCTATTTGTTTTCTTCTGGTATAAAGCGGTTCCTCCCATATCAGAGTTTTGTTGGACGATGGTAGAAAACAAGATCCTTACTTTCAGCCATTTGAAGAAGTGCAAGCATTTGAGATGTATGCACATTTGTCCATCTATTATACACGGCAATGAGCATATATCATTTCTTTTCTCTCTCTGCAATGATTTGGGATTTTCAACGTTCAGGCAACCAGAATCTTTCAATTTGGTCCTTCTGAATAGAGAGTAATGGTTATCAGGGACTCGTTCCATTCACAGTGCTTTTGCAGATCTTGAAGGAGAAAAATAAGAGTGCTTCTGATAGATAAAATCTGGCTTTTATGTTGTGTTTGACTCTTGCTTGAAAGAACTTCAGTGGGGTTTCAGTGACTGATTTGATGAGAGAGAATGAAACAATTGCTGTAGAGGTGTCTCCTCCCTAGATGTCGGAAGCTCAATTTTGATGGATCCTCTTTTGCGAATACGGGTCCTGCTAGTATGGGAGCTTTCATCCAGAACAATGGGGATTTGTGAGATCTTTCATGGTCCAATCAAGTTGGCAGATTTGGATATAGGTGAGGATATGGCTTTAGGAGAAAGTCTTGTAATCTGTCCATCTTTGTTCTCTGGCAGCCTTGTAGTGGAAGGAGATTCCAAGAACATTGTCGGAAGCTTGCTTTTGTTTTTTATTGTCTCCCGAGGATTAAGCATTTCATTCAATCACGATAATCAGATTTGGATATAGGTGAGGATATGGCTTTAGGAGAAAGTCTTGTAATCTGTCCATCTTTGTTCTCTGGCAGCCTTGTAGTGGAAGGAGATTCCAAGAATATTGTCGGAAGCTTGCTTTTGTTTTTTATTCTCTCCCGAGGATTAAGCATTTCATTCAATCACGATAATGAGGTGAATTAGACTCTGCATACTCACGTTGCAGAAGAGAGAGCAACGAGGATTGATGTTTTCTTTGATGTAATGCTTTTCCTTCTCTTTCAATAAAATTGTTATTCATACTAAAACAAGCGCGCTAAATGCTAATACCCAAGTTGTTAAAACCTCAAAATCTCTATTCGCATGGCAAGCGTGTGCGGGGATCCTAACCGTCCATGCATATGGAGAAAATCACACCGGTTAGGTAACCTCAAACATACCCAAACTCAAACAATTTGTAGATTATGTTACATAAGAGCTGAAATGCACAATAGCATAAAACAAAGGCTTAGTTTGAGAAATTGCTGTGGAGACTTTGGAGTAGAGGTGGGCAACGATCCGGGCCGAGCCGAGTTAGCCCTAGTTTGGTTTGGCTTGTTCTTGTGCCACTTCAGTTTGTGGATCGGCCCGGTTTGGGCTTTGGGCCAACCCATGCAGCCCGAGTTTGGTTTGCTCCAGAAAAATTTGGTTTGAGCTGGGATCTGTTTGGTTGAAAATTTCAAACCGGGCAAGGCCGAGTTTGAATAGGTAGCGGCTTTTTTTTTTTTTAAATATAAAAAAATTTAAAAAGTTAGAAAAAAATACAAAAACATTTTACTACATATGTTTAACATCCTCCAAAGGAGGAGTGCAACTTTAAAATAAACATGTAATAACTTTTTCCAAACAAGTACACAAGCATAATTTTACACGTGCAAAGAAACAGTATGCATTCATTTATATGTATTATGTATTATCCATGTCATTATGTATATGTATTATCCACACTTACCATCCATTTTTACATATCATTTTAGGACATGATCCCAAAATAGAATTATATCTAAAGCTCAAGTGGATCACACTATAGGAAGCAGTGTGCTTACAATCTACAAGCAGAATCAAGCCGAATCAAACCGAGCTTCGAGCCGAGCTGAGCCAGTACTGCCCTAATTTGAGCTTGGTTTGTTTTTTCAAACGAGCTTGACTCCAAGGCTTCGTTTGATTTGAACTTCTATTCGAACCAATTCAAGCCGAGCTTTTTCAAACCAATCCAAATTGAGCTTTTGAGCTGGCTTGGTTTGTGCCCAGCTCTACTTAGGAGAGAGAAAAGTGACTAAGAGACTTTGGATTCTATGGTTTCAGAATGGTCCATGGCTGGGTTTATATAGACTTACATGGGTCACTTTGGTGGCTCTTGTGCTTGTTCGATCACTCTAATGGTCACACACCTCTTCGGGTTCCTTTTAAGGGTTCTTTATTTTTACTCGTAGTTCAGCAATGTAAGAGATTCTTTATTATGGTTACCGTGCATTGAGCATATGGAAAGAGAACACTGAGAACTTACTCGTTTCCACCACGGTGCCAGTGATGGAACTTCGCCGGAGAAAACAAACCGCTGTGATCTTCTGCCACAACTCACCAACTGTACGATGGGGTTATTATTGCCAGATTTTTGGTGAGTGGAGAAGGGACCGCGGGTAAATTTTATAGGGCTTTGAGAAGAAGTGGAGAAATCCCACCCATTGTCGGATTCTCCGCTGCCAATAATCTCTCCATACCTCCCTTGTGTGGGCCTCTCTTAATGCCAGTCTCAACCATCCAAACTGTTCGTTTCACTGTCCACATGGTCAATGCATGTGTGGCCCATAAATCTTACCAGCAACACAGTAAAAAACTATACGGAAAATATTTGTGTTTGATTCGGTCTCAGTTGTAAAAATACAATGAAAAAATGGAAACACCAAATATTCGGAGAATGAAAAGTTTAGGTTTAATATGTTGGGCCTAGAGAACTGAGATGACAAAAAAATGCTTTATACAAATCCATATGTGTGTATATGCTATATATAAATGAGATTAAAATCGAAACTTTGATTAAATTAATTAATCTGTATGGATGAACAATAGTTTGTACAAATAGTTGGATGGTGTTTTTTGCTTCTCTCAAATCATTCATTTTTTGAGTAATCTTCATATAAATTAATCCGTTTCTGTTAAAATTTTGAATTAATTATTAAAAACCACTTACCTTTAGGTTTAATTTTGAAAACACATTTGCTTTTAAAATATTTAGTGTAATCTACCTACCTTTTAAAAATATGCGGAAAATCCACCTATTTGACTTTGACTAATGAAGGGAAATGGAAAAAACTTGATAGGGCCTGTTTGGATGCAGAATCTGGATTCTAGAGAAAATCAAAATTCCAGCGTAGGAATCCAAAATTGCATAAACTAAATTGAAAACCAGATTCCATATAGAACTTGTTGTTTGGTTTAAAACTGTGTAATCCAACCATTGCTTGCAGCATGGCCACTTGGGCTTCGGATACACCTGAGAACTTGAATCTTGGCCAATAGTAGTCCCATAAGATAGATGGCCGGTTTGGATGACAAATAAACATTACAGTGGGCCCTAGGAAGTTTTTAATGGTGGACGTTCAATTAACATTGTTTTCCTTTGGTGTGGTCCACTTGAGATTTAGATCTGCCTCATTTTTTGCCTAATACCCTTAATTGAGTTCTCAAAATGGATGGACCAGCTTGGATATAAAACACAAACATCATAAATGTACAACACATACATGGGAGCGTGATATATAGTGACCCTCACTTTTACCTCTTTTCCCTTATTTAGGAATGGTCTCCCACATTGTTTCCACTCATTCCAAATCTAACCAAATTTAGGTTTCGAGATGAAAATTTCGTTAGAATTCAGATTTTAAGCTGTATTACCGATGCCAACCAAACATGCCCTTAATGCCTTCAATAATCTATTTCCATGTGACTATTGATTTTCAAAATTGGACCCCCATTTTCACAATTGTTTGGAGTGGACTTGCGAAAGAATTTATAGGGCCTACCTATATTTATACAAGTGATCGACTCCGTATATCGGTTTCATAAGCCCATTTTAAGCCCTGAACCTAAACAATGACCCAGATCTAAGTCTATGTGGGGCCTAGGAAGGTTTGAACGGGTCGATCTTTTGACCGTGAAATAAATGTCTGGTTTGGCCCACTTGAGCAGTGCATCTGCCTCATTTTTTGGGTCATGCCCTAAAATGATTTGGAAGAACGGAAAGATGGCATAGATTTTTCACAAACACCGTGGTGGGCCCACATAGCTTCTGTTCCAGACATGGTGTGGCCTTACCGTAGGGCCCACCTTGATGCATGTATTGTACATCCACGCCTTCCAACCTTTTTATAAGGTCACGCCGACCTATATGAAGGGAAAAACAAATATCAGCTTGATCCAAATTTTCTGTGGCCCACAAGAAGTTTTTAATGGTCAGTCACCATTGTTTCCTATGTTTTAGTCCACCATGTGATTTGAATATGCTTTATTTTTGGGCTCACGCCCTAAAATGTCACGTAAAAACGGATGGATGGTGTGGATATGGTACATCAAGGTGGGCCCTGTGGTCGTACAAGGTGGGCTCTCTGGTCAGGGCCGCAAGATGCTGGGTACAACCGGCGCCGCACCTAATCCACTGTTGATAACGAGCCAACCTAGTCACGTCGCGACTCGTGTCAGATTAGATTGGAGATGGATAGGTGATCGTGGGGCCCATTGTGATGTTTAAGAGAAATCCAATCCGTCCAAAAGTTTTGCCAAGTCATTTTACCTGGGAAACCGAAAGATAAGGTAGATCCAGAGATCAGGTAGGCCATAATCCAAGAAAAAAGTGGACCATTAATGGCCACCATCTGACCTTTTCCTGCTGTCGGACCCACATAGTGGAATTAACACTATCATAGATCAATGATTATATGGATGGAAATACCATAGTATTTTCACCATCCAAGCTCATTTTTCGGATCAAATTCTTCATATGGGAAAAGACATTGTATTAAATAATACAACGAACCGGCATTTAAGTAGACCATGTAATTTATTCAATAGACGAAATTTCACTACTGTGGTGCCAGTCACATGCACATGCAACTCAATTCTCACGTGTAAAAAGCGCATATGGATCAATGATGTGGATTAAAAATAGTGCTGTACATGAGCCGAGCTGAGCTGAGCTTAGGCATGATCGAGCAAGGCTCAACCAATGACTACCTTGGCTCGTGTTCGGCTTAACATGGCCTTTTAAGCTGGAATTTTATGTTCGAACTAGCTTGACCGGACTTTAGAGCCGAGTTGAGTTGGAACGAGCCTATTTCTAGCTTGAGTTTTTTAAGCTGAATTTGAGTTGAGGGTCGAGCTTGGAAATATTAATGTTAGGAAGAGGGATGTACGCTGGTCGGATGCCAGACAACAGCTGGGCAAGGGTGGCCGAACGAACTGGAGAGAGAGAGAGAGAGAGAGAGAGAGAGAGAGAGGTCAAAGAGAGAATAGAGAGAGATTGAGAGGGAAAGACAGCTAGGGACAGCCAGGCAGCAGTGGGGCGGACAGGCTGGAGAGAGCCGGGGGGGGGGGGGGGTTTGGGAAGGGGGCGCCAGGCGTTCGTTCGAATGTGGGAGAGAGGGAAAGGTTGGCGTTCGTTCGAATGTGGGAGAGAGGGAAATACTTTAGAGTTTTAACTTTTATATATATATATAGACACACACACACACACACACAATGAATCTATAACTAAGAGGACAGATGTCGCTCCCTTAGATGTCAGCCAGCATACCTTCCTCATCATCGTCGTCGTTTCTAGGGCCAAACCAGCTTAAATTTCAGGTATTCTTTCCGTTCTTTTGTCTCTTCTCAGACTCCCATTTTATCATTGTTTTATCGTTGGATGGAACCCAATTTCTCATCCTATTTCCTCGCAGCCGGACGTCGAGGGTTTCGTTCTCGTCGAGGAGCCGCGGTACATGCAAATGAGTAGCCACGCAGCCTACTGAAACATCTGGTATGGCTTCTTGGAGTTGCTATATACATGAAATGTGTAGCTTTGATGGTTTCAGATGTTTGTCGACTCGAACCAGCCCTACTTGAACTAGCCCCTCTTGTCATTGGGTCTCAGGCCCAGTTCCAGGCCCAGGCCCAGGTCCATCTTTTTTGTTTCTCAGTAGGGGTGGCGATAGGCCGGGCGGCCGATCCTGTACATCCAAGGCTTGGGCCCCTTAACTAGGCCTCAGAATCTAGGCCCAGTTTCTAGGCTGGAAGGGGCCAGGCCAATGATGGAAGGCCCAACCTGGCCAATCCAATAGAATCATAAAGTAACCCACCATCGTACAATAAGTATGGCTAGTTTAAAAATGCTTGTAATTAATTCCCAGTCATTATACATGTGTGGTTTACATACATTGGTTGGAGGTCCTGGCCAAGGCTTAAGGACAAGGTATTTCAGTAACGATAATGGTGACTGTAATGGCCACCACCATTACCTTTATGTTATTGGTCGTAATTGCCGTTATGGTCTCTTTTTTAATTGAATAAAAGAAATTTGAATAAGTTATATCTGGCTTGCATCGGACTATTACGGCTTTTATGTGGGGCGTAATGGGCAATGAGATTTATGGGACATTTTTTCCATAACGGTCATTACGACCCCAGTAACGTGCAACAATTGCTACATTTTTGTAATGGCCTTAGGGTACACCATGCTCAAGAAACTACGACCAAGCTAGGGCCAACCCCTATTAATTAGGCCTGAAACTAAGACTTGGGCCTACCATAGTTGCGGGCTGGTGACAAACATAAACCAACTTGGAGTCCGATCAACATTGGGTTGTATCAGCTTGGCTTCATGACAAAAGTTATGGTACAAGTTTGATACCGGCTGTCAACTTGATCCAACCATCATTTACCCAGGCTTAGGACTGGCAATGAGTACAAAACTCCCACAGACACAATGTAATCGGACCATTACATAGGTTGATTACAATAAGGTGCTATCTAATAGTTCTATAACATAGGTTGATTAGAATCGATGAGTAGAATATCGGCCTATGATGATGATGAGCTAGTATCATCCTGATGATGACCATTTTTTTTTTGTCAAACCTAGGCCTGGGCTTGGGCCTGGGTCCAGCCTATTTATTGATTGGGCCTAAAAAGTGTGATGTGGATGGACATGCTGGCGTAGAACAAAGCCTAAGTGATAGGCTGGTCTTACAAGCCCGATGGGCATGGGGAGCATGTGCGTGGTTGTTATTCTTATTGATTGCAGCAATTGGGAACTTGTCCTTGACTTGGGGGTCTTGTCTTTCAGTGTTGGCTTTCAAATTAGGAAATCCAGATGGAGGCTGCCTCAGGCATGGCAAGGAGGATGAGCCAATCATGGGGACTTGTTTCCGGTCACAATGTTACTCCATGATGCATGTGGTTGTAGGGGGGTGTCTATTAACACAAGCTAAAACAAGAAATTGTAATTGTTCGATCACTCTAATGTGATGGAGTTTTCCTCCTCAGTCAAAAGGAGAGATGGTGCATCTTGGGTATGGTCGGGCGCCTGGACCAAGAGTGGTCGAGCGACCGAAATTGACCCAGAAGAGCTTTTGTTGCTGGACTGTTCTTACAACAATCGGGCGCCCGGCGGTCTGGTGACCAGGCACCTGGTGCCCTGGGCGAGCGCCCGACCATGTTGGTCTGGGCTCCCGATATTCAGTGTTTTTTCTTAGATTGTTTGCTAGATAGTTTTTGGCTTGGGCGGGCACCCGACAGTTTGGTGACCGGGCGCCTGACCCAACGCGGACTGCTTATACGCAGTTTCCTATTTGAGTTCTAATTCCTCCGGTTTCCTATTTAAGAGGTTCCAAATCGTGATTAGGGCATCCTATTAAGTTGTTTTCACGTCTAAGGTGAGAGAGAGAGTAAAAGAGGAAGAGAGAAAGAGAAAAGAGAGAGAGAGAGAGAGAGAGAGAGAGAGAGAGAGAGAGAGGAAGCTTGTAGAAGGGATAAGTTGCTTGAAGAGGAGTTCTTCTGTGCAACCGTTGTCTCGGCGCTTTTACGTCCTCGTGATCGGTGAGATCCTCCTATTTTCATAGTTCTCTTGTTGTTTATCCATCCCTGTGTGGGTGAAGAAGATTTGATCCAAGCGGTGTGTGCTTGTGATCGGTTGTAAACAGTTCTCTAAGATAGTGGATTGTTGATCTAGACTAGGTCTCGTGGTTTTTACCTCTTTGAGGGTTTTCCACGTAAAAATCTCGTGTCGTGAGATTATTGATTTGTTTTTTTTAAAGGTACTTGACGTCATTTTTAAATATTACAACAACTTTAATATCAAAGCAATCTAAATGGTTGTTTTTGTGGATCTCATTATAAATGAACTATGCCCAAATGACAAAAGAATAGATGTTACGATCTTCATATTTTAAGACATTTGGGCCATCCATTATGCCATAAATTAGATGTAGATAAACCATTATATGGAGCTCACCTTTGATGTGGACCGTCCATTGTATGAGCCAAGCCTTCAAATAAGGCCTGTCTTGGATGTAGACCATTCATTATTAGGGTCCCACCTTGATGTAGGTCATCCATCATGTGGGGCTCACCATCAATGCTAACTGTCCTTTATGTGGGGCCCCTCAATGTCTACTACACATCACCCATCATGTGGACTCCACATTTGACATGTCCATAGTGTGAGCCCTACCTTTGAAGTGGATTGTCCATCATGTGGGGCCCACTTTTGATATCCACCATTCACCGTGTAGGGTGCACCTCCTACGTGGGATTATCCATCATGCGGCCCACTTTGGATATGGATCATCCATCATGAGAGATCTTGGATGTGGACCATCCATTAGGCGGGGCCCACTTGATGTGAACTGTCCATTATGAGGGGCCACACTTTTATGTGGGTCATCCATCATGTGAAGACCACTCCATCCATTATGTGGGCCCACCTTGATGTGGACCATTCATTGTGTGGGGCTCCACCTTCATTATGGGTCATTCATCATGTGGGCCCATCTTTGATATCAACCGACCATCATGTGGGTCCACCTTCAATGACCATCATACATCGTGTGGGTCCCACCTTTGACATGGACTGCCCTATCAAATGAGACCCACTTGATGTGCATGTCCTGTCATGTTGGGCCACACTTTGATGCGGGACCATCTCTCATGTGGGGCCCACCTTTGATGTGAATCTTTCATTACGTGGGCCCACCTAGATGTGGGGCCTCACTTCAATATGAGTCGTTCATCATGAGGGGTCCATCTTTGATGTCTACTATCCATCATGTGAGTCTCACCTTTGTTGTAGACCATCTATCATGTGGGACCTACCTTTAATGGGTCATTCATCATGTAGGCCATTTAATATCAACCTTCCATCATGTAGGCCTACCTTCAATATCCACCATCCATCACGTGGGTCCTACCTTTGATGTGGACCATCCATCATGTGGGTCCCACCTTTGTTGTGGACCATCTATCATGTGGGGCCCACTTGATGTAGATAGTCTATCATGTGGGACCCACCTTTGATGTTCATCATCCATCATGTAGGTCTCACCTTTGCCATGGACCATCCATCATGTGGAGCACAACTTTCAATATGGGTCGTTCATCATGTGGGCCCACCTTTAATGTCTCATGTGGTCCCGCATTCAATGTCATCATCCATCATGTGGGTCCCACCTTTGATGTGGACCATCCATCAGGTAGGGCCTGCTTGATGTGGATCATTCATCATGTGGGGTCACACTTTGAAGTAGGCCATCCATCATGTGGGGCTCACCTTTGATGTGATTGTCCATTATGTAGGCCCACCTTTAATATGGGCCATTAATCATGTAGGACCCACTTCACTGTGGTTGTTCATCATGTGGGCTTACCTCGAAGAAATTAGTAAAGAGAAGAGAATAGGGTAAGAAGTGAATTATTTAAAAAGTTTAAAGACAAACTTGTTTAAATGTCTACTCGCTTAAGCAAAGAAGCTTCGTCTCAAAAAATAACCCCTCCCCAACTTATTAAATTGGAGCTTATTAACTACTTTCTAAATCAATAAACACTTTGATTAGACTTTTACCAAATAGTATAAAATCTAATTTTTTTAAAAATAAGCAATAAGCTCTTATTCGTAGAGATGCCAAACACCTCCTTAATGTAGAATGGCATGACAAAGAAAGATATCATTAAAAGTGAATACAATAAATGGACTTTAAGAGTTACTAGTAGCTGTCAATATGAGGTGAAGTAGACTTCAGTTTGGTCGCACACAATGGAGATAAAGAACTAAGATGATTATAATAAGTAGGTACAAGTTGTAAAATGGCAATGGAAAAGCTCAAAACTAGATCAGTAGAGACAGTAAGAAAAGACTTTGACTACTTTTATAATTGAAGTTGTGACTTTTGATTAAGTAGAATGGCAAAAAAGATTCTTGTAGCTGATCCCAAATAGTTGGGACAAGGCTTAAATGATGATGATGTTCACCGTCTGTCCCATCTGGTGAATGCCTCATATTTCTAAGCTCATGTGTTTAGGGTCCTGTTTGGATACCACCTAATAAGCTACTTTTTAACTTAGTTAATTAAGTTATTTTTTCTTTCTTTCGTTCGGCAAGCATCACTGTAAAAACTTATGGGCCAAAAGTTACTTCTCTTAATAACGTGTTTTTAGCTTTATAGCTTTCAAACATATCATAGGATGCCCCTCGTGGTGGATTGTCCACACTGCATGTGGGGCTCACACAGTGGACAGTCTACATAAAAGGTGGGCCCCGCATGACCGATGACCTCATATTAATGTGGCCCACATATAGATGTTCCACATCAAATGTCAATCCATAATGATAAAAAGCTCACGTCCATAGTAGGCTGATATGATGGACGACCCTACTTCAAAGGTGGGGCCTACATGATGGACGGTCTGCAGCAAAGGTATGCTCCGCATGATGGGCAGTGGACATTGAAGCTGGCTCCCACATGATGGATGACCCATATTGAGGTGGGCCCACATGATGGACGGTCCACATCAAAGGTCAACCGTAATGATGAATGACCCACTTCCAAGGTGAACCTACATGATGGGCAACCCACATTGAAGGTGGGGCCCACATGATGGATAGTTGACATCAAAAGTGAGCTCCACATGATGGGCATTTAGTAATGGTGGGCCCTACATGATGGATGGTCCACATCAAATGTTGGCCATAATGATGAGTGACCCATATCCAAGGCGAACTCTGTATGATGGATGACGCACATCAGAGGTGGGTCCCACATGATGGACGGTCCACATCAAAGGTGGACTCCACATGATGGGTGTTGGATATTGAAAGTGGGCCCACATGATGAATGACTAACATCAAATGTGGGCCCTACATAATGAATGGTGCACAATAGAGGTTGCGCCATAATGATGATTGGCCCACATACAAGGTGGGCCCCAGTATGATGGACAGCCCACATCAAAGGTGGGGCCCATACAATGAATGGTCCACATCAAAGGTTGGCCCCATATGATGGATGGTGGATATGAGGGGGACCAAATGGACTTAAGTGATAATTGCTAATAATGTTGGAAACCGGTTATCAAATATACTTAATTGGCCGAATAAGTAGAAACCAGTATAAGCTCTTTAATCTTGATGGCATAATCCAAATGTCCCCAGTGTGTGCTGCACCCCACACAAGGGACCTTAAATCACAACCCAAGTAAATATTACTCCCAACTCCAGGACAAGGGTTTTGTCCATTGATCAGACAAGATGTTGTACAGCTTTGGTTAGTGCCCGCTTAACGGTGCAGTCTCATGATGAATGGTTTAGCAACTGGCCATGTTAACCATCCATTCTTTTCAGTTTATGAACCTGTTTCAATTGGGCCTGGGGCCTGTGGGAGGGGGATGGAATTTCACCCGTCCTTGGGACTATGCATGTGCAGTGGTTGCATACTAGGCCGGTTCAGGTCTAAGTAGCCACCCAGATACACCCAGGTCTATAGCTCAAGTGGCAGACTGAGTGAAGATGGCATCCTTTCAATAGTGAGGTCATGGTATCGATTCCAATAGTGGGGGTGGCTAACATTGTGATGTGACTAATACAAGTGGCGGGTGGGGGTGGCTAACATTGTGATGTGACTAATACAAGTGGCGGGTGTACTAACAATGGGGTGTGTGAACTAACCCCCCCCCCCCCCCCCAAAAAAAAAAAAAAAAAAAAAAAGTAGCCACCTAGATGATAATAGCGTATGGCCCTGTCCAAGCCGCTTGAAATTGGAATTGGGTTGAACTTGGCCGGTCATGGGAAATTCGGTCTAAATCAAGATCTGATGCTGCCCCTTTTGGGTCGCACTGTGAAAATGCCTTCGATAAGGCTGGGCACTAGTGTTCGTGGTCGTGAAAAAGCGCACGAGAAAGATGAATGTGCAGAAAACACTGTCGGACTGTGTATATTCAATGTGAATGTTGTGCCCACTCATGGGTGGATTTTGGGTAGGGAGATTTCACTTCATCCCCACAATGACATGGGCCCACCCGATGAATGGCCCTGTCACCTCATCCCCACCACGACACTATCTTCCCAGTTGCGAACCCTACCACGTGACCCCTGCTGCATATGTGGCACATACGCAGACACAGTCCAAACTATCCAAAATGTGGGCCCCACTGGAGATGGGCCACGTTACAAGAATCCCGCCAGGTTATCACTTATCAGTACCACAGGTGCCCAAAAAAATTCACTGTCAAAATGAAAAATTTCAGAGTCCAAAATGCACAAGCAAATGCTCAGGCGAATCTGATATTAAGTTGCCGTTTCATGTACAGTGGGGCCCACCCTTCAGCCGATTTGGATTGCTTTGTATGTATGCACAGAGAAGGAGTATGCATGAGCAGGTACAAGCATTTTTCACTCACCCGCGATTGCAGCAGGCAGGCTGTCGACATCGTCTCCTCTTCACATATAAAAGCAGCAGGCGGGAAGAGTAAGAGGGAAAGAGCGGCAGCCTTCTCTCTCATAGTTCCCATGTCTCCTCTCATGGCGGAAGAAGAAAACCTACAAGCAATAGAGGTACAAGAAGAAGACGATGAGCATGGCTCCAAAGATAGAGTCGTCCTCAAATACTTCCTCCAGGAATGGGAAATCGTCAAATCTCTACTTAGCGGCATCATCTCCAATGGCCGGGTTACTGATCTGTCCACCGTTGGCAAGATTCGCTCGATCGTAAGCATTCCCCTCCACTTCTCGTCTTTCCTTTATTTCTTTCTTTTTTTCTCCATCACCTCAAGTCATAGAATTGAACAAAAAACACTCCAGAACGCCAGATCATATTAGATAACTTACTGAATTGCAGTGAAATGCTTGGAGAAACTCAATATGTAAATTGGAGCTGGAATTCCCTAGCGGAATCTGCATTTTCTCCTAACTTCTAAGATCAACACTAATAATTCATGCTAATTATTCTTGAGATCCGAGGAAATGCAAGGATCTATAGTGTGGTGTGAAATAACACCCAAGGCACGAAATTAGCGATGATCCATGGTCCGGTAGTGTTGTCGTTTTTGGAAGATATGGTCTGGTAGCATTGCCATTGAGAGGAATTATGTGATTCTTGACCTGTGGTGCTGCAGTGTACTTTCATTTTCTGTCCTGCCCATGTTCCGGTAATCCAGACTGCTGACCTGTTCTGTTGTGCACCACTGTGGAAGATCCTAAGACTGAAGTTGAATGCGGACAGCTGCTGCATTTCTCTATTTAACCGTCTATGTTCTAGGTGAATGCAAATTGCCTGTAACCTTGGGTTGCAAGAATCTGCTGCAACCCCTAACGCGGCCTGGTCAGAATGTGCCTGCATTGTGAGTCACGTGATGGGCCCGCAATGAAATGGTTAAATTGTCATTTCATCCAAGGAAGTCTCCAAAGTAATTTGCAGGCCCACCACTTGGCATGCACATGCTGCTCATTTCAACCAGTCTGCATTAGGGGTTACAGGGATTCCTGCAACTCCAATTATGATCAATTCATAGTTGTTCTAGGCCACAAACCTAAGGCTTAGGATTTGGGATTGTCCTATCAAAGATATCTTTTAGTACATGGTCCATCCACATTGGCACACAACAGACCAATGGTCTGGATTACTGAACAAGGGGCCCTACTCATCAAAACAGAATCTGAGTATGCTGTGCAAAGCTCAGTTTGAGGTCCCTTCTCTGCCAGGATGCCATTGATTAAGGCTAGAATGGGGCCCTTTCATTTTTATCTGCAAGTTCTTCTCTCAATCCGTGTTTCCATTAAAGATGTACCTTGCATATAGTTTTCCAGAGAGTCAGCTCTCACTTATGGCATCCCTTACCTTAAGGGTGGTTTTTGGAAAGACCTTTTCTGATGGTATGGACGAAGTATAAGCCAACATCCCAATTGAACAGAAGGTGCAGAGACCTTATTTCACTCGTATAGCTTGTGAAGCTCATGTTCGCTGCACTTGTTGTCATGATTCTTTTGCACCATATACGCTTTATTTTTTGGCCCTTTACTGAAAAACGAAGAAAATGAAAAACATGTCTATGGGTTTGTGCTACAAAGACACTCAGCATGGAACCTTGTCAGGTTATGATTAAATGAATGTTGGGGGTGCATTTGGATGTACCCCCCATTGCTGGCGGAACATTTATTACTGTGAAATGGATGTGCTTTGGGGCAGCATGGAAATTGGATACGCATATGTTTTTCCACCTTTTCCACCTCTAATTAATATCCAATGCACACCATCTCCTACCTGAAAATAGTGAGTACAATTTTGAGTGAAACTGCATTCTTCCTATCTGCTTTTCTGGGGACCTACAAAGGTCCCCTCAACCCAAAATCCCAAATTTGATTTGTTATTTTATGCTATAGTCTCCAGCAATTGTTGGATCTGTTTTACTTTGTTTTACTTTCCCTTTTCCTTTTTTCTTTATCTTGCATATTTGATACATAGACTAAGTTACTTGTTGCTATTCTGAGAAGATCCTCTTTCTCTATCATGCAGATTGACAAGTATCAACAGCAGGGTGAACTGCTCGAGCCTTACTTGGAGAGCATTGTTTCTCCTCTAATGCATATAGTCCGCTCAAAAACAATTGAACTCGGGGTTGCCTCTGATGAAATTCTTGAAATTATCAAGCCACTATGCATTATTATTTATTCCCTCGTTACAGTTTGTGGATACAAGGCGGTTATTAAATTCTTCCCACATCAGGTTTCTGATTTAGAACTTGCGGTCTCTCTTTTGGAAAAGTGCCATCATGAAACTGCAAAGTCGTCATTGCGGCAGGAAAGCACTGGGGAGATGGAGACCAAATGCGTCGTACTTCTTTGGCTTTTCATACTAGTTTTGATTCCATTTGATATCTCATCTGTGGATACTAGTATTGGATATGGTGAATATGTTGGAGGACTTGAGCCCTCCCCTTTGGTATTAAAGATTGTGGGATTTTCCAAGGATTACCTTTCAAATGCTGGCCCGATGCGTAGAATAGCTGGATTGTTGCTTTCAAGGCTTCTAACACGACCAGACATGCCAAAGGCTTTTAGCAGGTTTCTTATTAGCACTCTTTTCCTTCTAGAATCAGGTTACTGAACCTTATTGATTTTCAGTACAGCATATAAAGTACTTCTGCTTGCCTGGATTCATTTTTTGTAGCTCATACTTCATGAACTCATTTTGAAAAGAAAAAATAATCATTCACGATCAGCATATTGCTGCACAGGGATGGCAGTTGGTTGGGTTTCCTAGAGTTGTTGTGTCTGAGTTTGACACATGCCTGTGCCTAACTATCTAAAGTGGCATTTTGTTTAATTGGTCGAGGTAATAATGTTGAGTTCTATAAGCCCCCTTCTTAAAACTTCGCGCCTCTCTTTAGCTTTTGCAAATGCATTGAATGGCATTCATTTGTTGAACCTTGGAGCTTGTTTTTATAATGCTTCAAGTTCCATCTGCTGTAACTCTGTATACAATAATATTTTTTCCTCTCATGGAGACCAGTTTTGATATGCAAGTTCTATTTCACTTCATTTGCTAATTGCAAATTCTATCATATGTTGCAAGTTGAAGCCTTTCTAATAATCCTTCAGCTTAGACATTCATCTCTTTCGATGCTCCTTCAGCTTCATGGAATGGACACACGAAGTCCTATCTTCTGTCACAGACAATGTTGCGGATCACTTTCGACTTCTTGGTGTTGTGGAAGCCTTGGCGGCTATTTTCCAGGTTTAATTTTGTCTCTCCTGTGTTATAACCACATTTATATGCATGCTGCGTTTTTTGTACATGTACAAAATAATGCCAGCATAAGAATAGAACATAGTCTATTGGTTGTGATTCAAACCATGAAACTTGTGATGCAAACTATGAAATTGTTCCTCCTTGCAAGTTGTTCATTTCCTTGTGGGCTGCAACAATGACAAATTGGACCCCTATCTGCTCAATTCATGTATTGAAAATTGACATGTATCATCACCATCATCATAGCCTTTCCCAACTATTGGGAGTCCACTTTTCTCATGATTGCTAGCCAGAAGTTCAATGAAATTGATATGTATCATCACCATCATCATCATCATCATAGCCTTTCCCAACTCTTCCTTACTCAAGCATGGGACGGCCGGTGCATTGCTACTGGGAGTCTGAAAATTGAAATGCCTAGAAAATGAATATTTGGGTTTTCCTCAAGTTCCCCTAGAGATGTCGGGTTGGGCTTGGGGCATGGGCATGGTTGGGGTCAGCCTGAGCCTGAGCCAGAACATGAACCAAAATTGAAGTTGGCCATTTTTTTTTGGCTTGAGCTTGATCCAATTAAAATTTTGTCAAGCCTGAACATGGCCCCAGTTGAGCAATTTCTACTTGTACATTAATCGAATGTAATACATGCACTGCACACACTACTAATATACAATATTTTTATCATGATCTGGGCCTGTCCAGGCTCAACCTGATATGATGGACCAATCAGCTTGATGTGAGCCCTGCCTGATTACTAATTGAGCCCAAACTCCTATCCTAGACACAAACCAATATGCCTATGAAGTATAGGTCCGAGCCAACCCTTGATAGGGGCCTAAGGGCCCTGCGCCTGGAGGGCTGGCCCTATCCGTTGACAGTTGATACCCTTAAGTGCACCTGCCATCAAAGAGGAATGAGCTATGCACCGTATACTCACCTATCACCTATCTATATAAATATCTGATTAGTAAAACTAACCAATATGTCATTTGTTGTTTCTATGACATTTCCTGACAACTACTATTCTTCATTTTGTTACCTACTCATTTGTTGCTTATAGCTTGCCAGGTGCATTCAGGCATTGTTACTGGGGTTTCTAATGTTGCACTAGTTACACAATTTGCTTCTACCATTCTTCAGTTTTAAAATTATTTCCCAGAGCCCAGCACTGGAATCAAATCTGTTGGATGCCAAAGATGGTGGATGCCAAAGATTGTGGCAGACGCATTGTTTATATTCCAAAATGCAGTAGTGTTACCTGCTCTATTTTGTCGTTGTTGGGTTTAAAACAGTTAGAATAATGGACTGCAGAGAAAGAGAGCTCTTTCTGAAGGAAAATGTTTATATAATCCACTGATCAACATTAGTCCATGGTGGTATTAGCAGTACTTGGCACTGATCAGTCAATTTCATTTTTGAGATAGAATGATATGTTAATCAAATCTTGGGAAGCATTTACCTGTGTGGATGCTTTTAGGCCATTTGAGGTTGATGTTCGTTTTTACATGTCAGCTGTTCTTGGTGACAGTTTCTGGTTCTCTTACTCATGGTTTATCTGCATGAATATTTAGTGAGGTTGACATGTTATTGGGTTCTGAAATTATGAACTATGTTATTGACTTTCAAGAATATAAAATTGCTTGAAGCTGTCAGTTCTATTGTGGCACATTCTTCAATTGGAAAGGATATCCTGGAACATTGATCCAGCATGCTTTCTTTTTCTTGTGTATCTAATAGCTTTCTAATTCCTGGCGATTTTAGTACCTTTGTATGACTTCACTTGAGTTTCTCTTCATAATGTAGGTTGGTAGCAGAAAGGTTTTACTGGATGTGGTTCCTATTGTTTGGAATGACACCTCCTCCTTGATCAAATCCACTGCTGCAGTTAGGAGTTCTCTGCTTCGCAAATTTCTGGTCAAATTAACTCAGCGCATTGGGCTTGCATGCCTACCTCGCCGTTCCTCTTCATGGCACTATGTGGTTAGCCAAGTAAGCTTTCACTTCTCACTGTGACTTGCTTTACCTGTTTCTTGCATTAACCTTCTGAGCTCCTTAATTGATGTTATGCTTGATTTTCCTCTGTTTTTGTGCTTTTATGCATTTGTGTTCATTTGAGTTTTCTTGTCTCATCACTTCTTAAATATACCACTTCCTTATGCAGGTCCTTTTTTTAAGAGCGTATAACATATTTCGATATGGACTAGTATATATTCGTCCCTGATTGACAGATCTGATGCTTTATGTTAGAAAACAATCCCGAATTCTCCATATGTGGTTTACCTGAAGGCTCTAATCATTTTTACAAGGACTGTGTATCTTAGTGAAGATAAGGAAATATATATTTTTTTTTCTATAAGACAATGAAGATATTCAACAATTCATTCAATGGGTAATGACAAAATTTTAAATGGTGAGCAACAATTCAGGGGGTTAGTTCAATAAAATGACCTAGAGAGGTAACAATATGGGGAAAAAAGTTGGAGAAAAGGCTTGAGCTGGCTTTTCATGGATTGGAGAATAAATTTTAGAATTGTTTAAGAGAAGAAGGAAAATTAATTGAGAAATGTGTAAGTTATTTTTGACATTATGTGTGGCTAATGTGCATCTATTTCAAATTTATAGGGAAACCATCTCAATTGTTGATGCTTTAGAATATTGGTAGTTGGGCTTACTGAGTTGCATTGGAGAGTTGGTTCTGGTGGAATGTGGTTTCAAAATTATAGAATTGTATTTATTTATCTTTTACTTGAAAGTCTATTGTTGTTGATATATGCTTTTGTCTTGACTTGGTGATGAGGACATCAGGCCCTTCAAGGTATATCAATGAAGGAAGCGCACGCCTCAAGCATCTTCCTTGTGGCTAGATGATCATTAAGGAGCACTGAAGACCCTACGCATGTGATTTGACAATTTAGGCATGTAGAAGACCCCACAATGAGAAGACGTGTGTAGGAAGAACCCAAGAAGAGCATGAAGCATGAGTTGAGGAGGAGCGAAAGAAGACTCGAAGATTATATCATCGGGCGCCCGACTGTTGTCCATCGGGCGCCTCGTCGGGCGCTCGACCATTGTTCATCTGGCGCCTGAATGTCTCTGGACGTTTTTTATTATCTTTGGGCGCCCAATGTCCCGCCCGATGACCGCGCGAGTTATTTTTTTTAAGTTCATTTTATTAATTTTTAGGGATAGTTTGGTCTTTTCCTTTCTTACTTAATGCTTATTTAAGAGGGTTTAGCCCTAACCACGAATTTCACTTGATTATTGAATAAAAACAACTTTGGTCACCTCCCCCCCCTCTCTCTCTGTGGATCTTCATTTTCTTCTTTTCCAATCCTCTCTTTTATTCTTCCTTCTTTCTCCAACATTCTTCTAAGGTAATTCTCTTTTCTTTTCCCCTTTTTCAACCCTACTTTTCTCCATCCTTTACAACCCTGAGATTTGAGATTTGGTCCAAAAACCCTAATCCTCAAATTTTGATTCCTTAATCCAAGAAATCCTTTGATTTCCTAGACTAGTGAATCTCATTACATGATTGGATCATAACCATGCAAGATCGGGAGATTCCATCCCTTGCCGGATGCATTCCACAGCAATAATTGAACTCTATACTATATGATTGTAATGATGGCCCACATTATTGCATGTTTCCTCTCAATTCTCTTGGATTATGATGGTGAATGCTGAGATTTAATTGTTAATGCTGTTTTATTCCACTGAATCATATATGATCATACGCATGCATCATAATTAGGGCATCCTGCATCAAATTTTGGTATTATAGCTTAGAGTTTTGTATGGTTGTGTTTAGATCGAGTTATTAAATTAGGGTTTCATGTTAAGTATGTTTTTAGGGAATTTCCAGATTTAGAAACTTTTCAATTTTAGAAAGTTTCCTAATTTGGAAGATTTTCAGATTTGAGTCATATCTTTTAAATTAGTTAGTGACAGTCCATTATAAATTTAAATTCATCGCATTCATCTTGTGAGTTGTATAATCGTAGGGGCAAGTTGTGTAGAACTTAGTTCAAGCTTTTATTTGCATGCCCACGAGAAGAGGTAGAGGTTTCGGACTTCAACCAGTCATGAACAACGAGCAGTTATCTGAGCAACTTGCTCAATTGATGCAAAAGATAACCGCTATAGAAACGAACCAAAAGAATGAGTTCGCCCGCTTTGGTAATCAACTCACCACCATCATGAATAGAGTAGAGCGGTTAGAAACATCCCAAAAAGAGAACCCCACTGATGGGGAAGATGCGCAATCTCAAGTGGGAGGAGTTGTTGAAGAACGTGCTCCCACACGTGGAGGTAACGGTGGTCGAGATCGTGGAGTTGGTCATGGTGTTGTGCGGGAGGCACAAGCCTACATATGATTATCAAGACCGCTACGATCCAGATGAGCGTGCGATGAAGAATGTGAAGGTGGAAGCCCCAAATTTTGATGGGCGTTTGGATCCCAAGGCATTCCTTGATTGGTTAGCTGACATGGATCACTGTTTTGAGTGGTATAACATGTCAGAAAACCGTCAAGTGCGGTTTACTTAGATGAAACTTGTGGGCCATGCCAAATTATTTTGGACTAACACCGAACGTAAGATTGATAGAGCTGGAAGAGCGCCCATCGTACATTGGGATGAGATGAAGGAAATGCTGAAGGAGAAGTACCTCCCTCTCTCATACCGACAGAAGCTTCTTGATCAATGACAGTCCTTACGCCAAGGGTCAAATCTCTGTCGCTGATTACATCGCTAAATTTGATGAGTTTATGATGCGATGTGATATCCAAGAGGACCCTCTAGTAACGCTTTCGCGATTCAAGACGGGCCTTTGATCGGATCTCCAGCGTGAGCTTTTGACTCGGCCCATAACAGACTTGGATGAAGCATACCAAGTTGTGCAGGAGTTGGAACAATATTTGAGGGCTCCTGTCATTCAACACTTTGAGTTTCGAGACTTTAATGGTAGATCTGGTTCCTAGGGAACTAAACCTAACATTGGTAGTCAGCCCAGGGCATAGACGACTGTCCCGCCTAGGCCTATGGATGATAAGGGCAAATGTGTCCTTGGTGCTGGTCCTAGTGGAGGTAATAAAGTGCGATGCTATGAATATGGGAATATCGGTCACATGTCAAATCAATGTCCCACGAAGAACCGTAGAAAAACCTTAGTTATAGGCGAGTTCCATGAGGGTGTAGATGACCAGGGTGATTGTGAAGTGGAAGAATATCACCTTGAAGGAGGTCTTAGTGATGAAGACGAGGTGGCCGACGAAGTAGCGCTTGCAGTTGTCAGGCGTGTGCTAACTCAATCTAGGAGTAGTGTCGATTGGCGTCAAAGCACTATCTTCTATACTATTGCCAAATGTGGAAAGAAGAATTGCAAGGTGATAGTGGACAGTGGAAGTTGTGAAAATGTGATTTCTACTAACACCTTGGATTGTCTGAAGTTGAAATCCACTCCTCATCCTGACCCATACAAAGTCTCTTGGGTTGACAAGACCTCCCTTCCTGTCACCCATCAGTGCTTAGTTCCCATGGAGTTCGGGTCATACAAAGAGTCTCTGTGGTGGGACGTTATACCTATGGATGCTGGTCATATTATCCTAGGTAAGTCGTGGCTATTTGATAATGATGTTACGATCTTTGGCCGTTCGAATGCGTGTACCTTCATGCATAACGGTAAGAAATCAAATTTAATCCTATGCCACTAGAAAGCACATCAGGGAAGAGGAAAGATGAGAAAGCGAATGAGCGTAAGGAAGTGAGGCAATCCAAACCTAAGTCTCTTATATAATCAACGCAAGAGAGTTTGAAAAAGAGATTAAGAAGGATTTGATGGTATATGCCCTTGTGGCAAGAGAAATTACACCAGAGGTTCTATTAGAGTTACCCCATGAGGTAACATCGGTTTTGAAGGAGTACAAAGATGTATTCCCTAATGATCTACCGAACGAGTTGCCACCTATGCGGGATATTCAACATGCCATTGATCTCGTCCCGGGGTTGACTTTACTGAACCTTCCTCACTATAGGATGAACCCTGCAGAGCATGCAGAGTTGAAGACGCAGGTTGATGAACTTCTGCAAAAGGGTTTCATCCAGGAGAGTATGATCCTTGTGTGTCGTGCCCGCATTGTTGACGCCAAAGAAAGACGGCACGTGGCGCATGTGTGTGGACAACCGTGCCATAAACAAAATTACTATAAATTACAGGTTCCCGATACCTAGGCTTGATAATATGCTTGACATGATGGCCAGGTCCACCATTTTCTCCAAAATTGATCTCAAGATTGGATATCACCAAATCCGCATACGCTCAGGAGACAAATGGAAGACAACATTCAAAACGAAAGATGAGTTGTACGAGTGGAAGGTCATGCCCTTCGGCTTAGCTAATGCACCCAGTACTTTTATGCGGGTGATGACACAAGTCTTGAGACCGTTCATGGTAAGTTCTTAGTGGTTTACTTTGATGATATTCTTATTTATAGTACACTAAGGAATCACACCTGGAACATCTGAAGCAGATCTTTAGCGTCCTTAGGGCTGAAAAATTATACGCTAATCCTAAGAAGTGCGCTTTCATGTCTAGTCAAGTCGCGTTCTTTGGATTTATCGTGTCATCTGAAGGAATGCAGCGCAGACCCTGAAAAGGTCAAAGCTATAGTTGAGTGACCAGAACCGAAGAACATTCATGAGATGCGAAGCTTTCACGACTTAGCAACTTTTTATCGTTGGTTCATTAGAGGATTTAGCACGATTATGGCTCCCATTACTGAATGCATGAAAAAAGGAGAGTTTGTGTGGTTGAAAGCTGCAATCAAGGCTTTTAAGGAAATTAAGGGCAAAATGGTAGAGGCTCCCGTCATGCATTTACCTGATTTTTCTAAGGTCTTTGAGGTAGTGCGTGATGCGCCAGGTGTTGGTATAGGTGGAGTGTTGAGCTAGGAGGGCCATCCAGTAGCCTATTTCAGTGAGAAACTGAATGAGGCAAAGTAGAAGTACTCCACTTATGACAAGGAATTTTATGCGGTAGTGCAGTTTTTCAGACATTGGCGTCATTATTTCCTATCGCAAGAATTCGTCTTGTTTTCTAACCACGAGGCCTTAAGATATTTGCATTCCCAAAAGAAACTTAATTCTAGACATGTGAAGTGGGTTGCGTTTCTTCAGTAACATTTGTTTGTCCTGAAACACAAGGCCGAAGTCGAAAACAAACTAGCAGATGCCCTTCGTAGAAGAGTGGCATTGCTCAACTCCTTGAGTGTAGATTTAGTCGGGTTTGAGCAACTGAATGATGAGTATCTCATTTGTCTTGATTTTGAGAGTACTTATACGTCACTCTCTAGTGACCAGCGTAGCACGGGTGATTATGTTCTTAAAGATGGTTTCATTTTTAAAGGAGATTGACTTTGTATTCCCCGTATGTCCCTTCGTGAATTCCTCGTTTGGGAGCTTCATTCAGGAGGGATAGCTGACTACTTTGGTCGAGACAAGACCATTGCCCTCGTTGAAGATCGTTTTTATTGGCTAAGTCTCAAGCGAGACGTAGCCAAAATTGGCAAAGCAGCAAAAGAAAAACATTGGACTATATACGCTATTGCTTGCACCGCATGCTCCGTGGCAGGACATTAGTATGGATTTCGTGCTGGGGCTTCCCAAGATGATCAAAAAGCACGATTCCTTTTTTGTTGTGGTAGATTGATTCTCTAAGATGGCGCATTTCCTTCCATGTTCGAAAACGTCAGATGCGTCTAATATACGCTTAAAGTCTCTTCTTGCGTGATTGGCTCTGGTGTCTGTACGTCACCAATGGGTTTTGCAGCAAGACCAATGTATGTGTCTCCGAACCACGGATGTAAGATATTACATAGTTACTGTTTGGAATGACACTAGGCCCACATTGATGTGTACGCACTCCGTTTCAAAATTTATACTGCATGCCCACCACCACCCTCAATCAGATGGGAACAAACTGAGGTGTTTTAAATCAGAGATTCCTTGTGCTTTTTTACCTCCATTCGACTCTCTGTGGGTCAGGTTTACAGACTTTGGGACTTGTTACCTAACCAACTTGCTGAATTTGCTTATAATGGTTCTTGTAAATCAGGGTCGACAGGATGAGTTCCTTTCGAAAATTGCTCAGTGTGTCCACAAGACAAGTGATGCCAGAGATCTTTTACCATATTTTGTCCACCAAAGGTCTTCAGAGTTAGTTCGATGCATGTGACAGCCACATGCCATGAATTGCATCTATATAGACAGCGAATTAATAGAAGCAATGATAGTTATAAATGTTTAGCTGACTCGCATCGTAGATCACAAGAATTTCAGGAAGGAGATTGTAATGGTGAGGATAAGGCTAGAGTGGTTCCCTTAGGGTACTGCTAAGAAATTACAAACGCGTAGTTCTGGACCATTCAAAATATTGTAAAGAATTGGGTCCAACGCATATAGGATAGAGTGATAGACCTTCCACCTGAAATGGGCATTAATCCAACGTTTAATGTGGAAGATCTAGTCCTTTCCCCTAATCCCACCATTGACCCTTCTTCTCTTTCGTGGCCATATTCTGAGCTTGCTTCACAACCCGCTCCACCCCTTCCCACACCTATTAATCGAAAGGAAGAAATTGAAGGGATTGTGGATGAAGAGATAGTTTCCACGAGAGATGGAAGTTTCCAAAGATATATTGTAAAATGGAAGAATAAACCACCGCCAGAATCTACATGGTTGACAGAAGCGGAGTTGCAGAGAATTGATCCGGATTTACTAGAGAGCCACTAGAGTTTTATCTCGTTGGAGTCGAATTTTTCTCACCCGGGGGGAGTTGATGAGGACATTAGGCCCTTCAAGGTATATCAATGAAGGAAGCGCGCGCCTTAAGCATCTTCCTTATGACTAGACGATTATTAAGGGGCATTGAAGACCCTACGCATGTGATTTGACAATTTGGCACGTAGAAGACCCTACAATGGGAAGGCACGTGTGTAGGAAGAACCCAAAAAAAGCATGAAGCATGAGTTGAGGAGGAGCAAAAGAGGACCCGAAGATTATTGTCGGGTGCCTAGTCAGGCGCCCGACCATTGTTCATCTGGCGCCCGAACGTCTTTGGACGTTTTTGACTATCTTCGGGTCCCCGATCGGGCGCCCAACGCCCCGCCTGATGACCTTACGGGTTATTTTTTTAAGTTCATTTTATTAATTTTTAGGGATAGTTTGGTCTTTTCCTTTCTTAATGCTTATTTAAGGGGGTTTAGCCCTAAACACGAATTTCACTTGATTATTGAATGAAAACAACTTTGGTTGCCTCCTCTCTCTCCCTCTCTTTGCGGATCTTCATCTTCTTCTTCTCCAATCCTTTCTTTTCTTCTTCCTTCTTCCCCCAGGTAATTCTCTATTCTTCTCCCTTGCTCCAACCCTAATTTTCTCCATCCTCTACAACCTTGAGATTTGAGATTTGGTCCCAAAACCCTAATCCTCAAATTATGATTCCCTAATCCGAGAAATCCTTTCATTCCCCGGACTAGTTAATCTCATTGCACGATTGGATCATAACCATGCAAGATCGGGAGGTTCCATCCCTCGCCGGATCCATTCCACGCAATAATTGAACTCCATACTATGTGATTGTAATGGTGGCCCACATTATTGCATGTTTCCTTTCAATTCTCTTGGATTATGATGGTGAATGCTGAGATTTAATTGCTAATGCTGTTTTATTCCGCTGAATCATATATGATCATATGCATGCATTATAATTAGGGCATCCTGCATCACTTGGATTTTCTTTACAGCTAATTTTTACTAAAATCTTTTGTGATCAAGATAGTGTGGTCTTCACACTTTTCCCTTTTTTTGCTACTTCTCTCCCCATGTTGATGAGCTTATCTGTACTTCGTTCAATATTAGGGAAGAAACAGCTTGCTGCCAGAGAATGTTTCCTCAAATATAGCTACCAGAAATGATTCTTGTGATCACGGTCAAGAGGGAGATTTAAGTGCTCATAAACAAACTCGTAGATGCCAAGATGAAGAAGACGGAGACATAGATGTACCTGAAATCATAGAGGAGATAATAGAGCTGCTATTGTCTGGGTTGAGAGATACGGTATGTATGGATGGTGTAATTATATCCCTATGTAAAACTAGACAAATATTGGTTACTAGAATGCCTTAGTTCTGTATCATTTCTTTCTATTCTTTGTCTCATTTATGTTTCTACATGTTTATTTCCCAAAAGTACCAGCTAATGTTTACAGCCTCTTGATCCTAGCAATGCTTGGGTAGCCATTTTAAAGCTGCTGAAACATCATGACTCTGTCCTACTTTTTGCAAACTGCAATTATTCCACATATTTGTAAAGCCTAGTGAATTTCTTGCTCAATGCTTATGCTTAAAGCTGCAACTGTTGATAGTATGTTTGGTTGCAAAGATATGCAAGAGTCTTTGATGCAGGAAGAAATTCTTTATTGCTAGAGTTTTCACACAGATGCAAATAAAAAAGAAAAAAGAAAAAGAAAAAGAAAAAGAAAAAATCTATGCAAATGATTAAAATTCAAAATCCATTGGATCCAAAACAAGTACTTACTGACTCGCAAAATTCTAGTTCTAGTTCAGTTCGGAAACCCTATACAATTAGAATTTCTTGATCCTTAATACTCATCTTATACCAAGCAGGAAACTAACATAATTAGTAATGATCTTAACCAAAAGAAATAAGAAAGCGAATATTAACTTTTCTTAGACCATTAGACGCAAACCACGTACTAAAACTTTAAAATAGCAAAAAATGGATATTGTGTCCTTGATCTTGTAACTGAAATGGAGCCCCAAAAACAGTGTCAAAACAAAGTTACATAGTGAAAATTACTCTGCTGGAACATAGCTCTCACTGATTAGATATTCAGAGACTACTGCTCTTCGTACAATTGCTGGTGGAGTTCTTACCATCGATTGTGAATGCATCAAAACAAATGAGCTCTTGTGAATTTCTTTCTTTCTTTCTTTCTTTCTTTCTTTTTTTTTTTTTTCTTTTTTCTTTTCGGCTTCCGATTCCTTACCTGTTTCTCTTTTCGCCTCTTTGGTTGTTCATTATTGATGCACTTATTACTCTGTAACTTGCATTTGTCCAGATGCACCACAGGAAACATTTTCTTTCATATTTTCAAATCAAAATCTTTAGTTGGATGATTGGATCTGCTGAAATTTAAATTGAGGAAATGGCATTTTTGCGGAAACAACATTTCTATTATTTGTTTTTGTAAATTTCTTGAAATCATCATTCCATTTGCCTCCCATTTCCTAGAAAATGCTTCTTTTTCTTTTCCTTGCCCATGCTTAAGAAACAAAAATTTCCAAAAAATTGAGGCAAAAGAGAAGAAACCAACCCATATATCTACTAAGTGCCCACACGTGCCACTGACCATATTCACTGTCCCACATGCCACTATCCATCTTCAAGCTCCCCACACGCCAATGTCCCGCATCTGCCATTGTGCTGTACGAGCAACATGTGCCATCATCTATCATAAAGCACCACACGTTCCAACATGCCACATGTGCAACATGTGCCACTGCTCATCTCCAAGTGCCCCACATGTCAAAGTGTCACATCACATGTGCAACATGTGGCATTATTGTCTTCAAGCACACCACATGTGTCACTATTCATCTTCAAGCACCCCACATGTACCAGTGTCCCACATGTGCCTGGTGTGCCATTTGTGACATTGTGATACATGCCATGATCCATCTCCAATTCCATGCTTGTGCCACCTTCCATATTCAAGTAAATTTTCCATGAATATTCCATTTTGCCAAAACAAATGATTTGGAAAAGGAGGAAATTTTTTCAAGAAATCTTGTTGAGAAACAACAAGGGGAAATAGCTTTTCCTTTCTTGCAATTTCCTAGAGATGTTGTTTCCAGGGAATCAAAAGTAATAATGTTTTTTAAGGTCTCTTTAGAGAAATGGTTGCTATATTCTTCTATTAGAGCGTGAAGGCTAGTGGGATTTTTGTTTCCTTCATCACATGATTACAAGCCCACTCAGCTTATCATCCTTTAGAGACTCAGTTATGATTAGTGAGGAAACTAGAAAGCCTTTCCTCTTTCACGTAAGATTTGGGAGGAGCCTCTCCTTGGTAGTATGATTACTATACGGTTTCCTTCAAATGGATAGGCTGCCTTTGGATTGTCTCAGTTCTCTTCTTCATTCATATCTTCATCAAAGATCGGTGGTTTGCAAGGTGTTCCATAACGGTAATGGTGGCCGTAACAGCCACCGCCATTACCGTTATGATACAGGCCGTAACGGTCGTTACGACTCATTTTTTTTTTTTCTAAAAAAAGAAGTTTATGGACCATTACAGGGCTGTTACGGGACTGTTGTGGCTCGTTTTTTCTATAATGGCCATTAGGGTCGTTTCGGCCCCATGACATGTAATGATTACAACTGTTACTGTTATGTAACCGATTTTGAATACCTTGGTGGTTTTGTGCCAATCAACAAAAATTCCCCCATGGGACAGAATTACCACTCTACCTCTTCTCATTGTCTTCAGAACTCCCTTTTCCGGCTGAGAATGTGAAGCACAGATTGCATTGGTCCCAAAACAAGTACTTATAGTCGCTTCAAAACTCTACGCCTAGTGTGTCCATTGAACCCAATACAATTAGGATTTCCTAATCGTAAACAAGTGTTTTGCTAAGCCCACACGTCTATATAAAGCAGCTCATGCACACACCACACAGTACCAGCATGGTGCATAGTAACAAGATCCAACCCATTCATCATAGGGGTACCACTATGTAGATGCCTTAGCCCGAGAGTCAGGTCAGCCCACAATTCAGTTGGGTAACAATTCGTGAAACAAATGTATGTCTGAAAAAACATATCCAAAGCTAAGTGATCTGCCTCTTTCTAACTTCACAGCCCACCTGTTGAGTAGCCCAGCTTTATTTTTGGGCAAGAGCATCAACATGGTTGGACTGACCTGATAGATTGCTTGGATATTGCACCTGGCTGCCATGTTGGCTCATTCGGCGGGTGTAGATGATATGCCTTGTACATGCATGTGGGCTTAGCCAAACTCTTCTAAACAATTAGTTAATATTAGCCATATCTGCATGCAGTGAGCTCCACTTGCACTATTCTTCATATTTGACATTTTGTAGTTTTTCAAAATTAGCTTTAATTCGAGAATGAATTATAATTTATAAAATAGAAGTAATATATTAAAATATTGAAGCAGATTTCACCAGAATATCGTTGTATTCATAAGCTTGAATTTAAATAATTGAATAAGTTAAATCTCT
The DNA here is from genome assembly GCA_003013855.2 of Liriodendron chinense. Taxonomy (NCBI): domain Eukaryota; kingdom Viridiplantae; phylum Streptophyta; class Magnoliopsida; order Magnoliales; family Magnoliaceae; genus Liriodendron; species Liriodendron chinense. Next base: position 864,107 of record PVNU02000473.1, on the reverse strand, counting down.
TTCTTCAGCTTGTGTTCTCAATCCCAACCTGATTTCGTAATGTAAAATTTGCCCTGATTATTTGATAGCGCAGGACACGGTTGTCCGTTGGTCTTCAGCAAAAGGCATTGGACGCATAACAGCACGTCTAACAGCTGCCCTTTCAGATGAAGTCCTGTCTTCTATGTTGGAGCTCTTTTCACCAGGCGAGGTTCGCTACCACTATAATCTTATTCCAATACATCTTCCATTAAAAAAATAATAAATATTCTAGCTCCATGTATGTACATATATTGGTATGTGTGTGTATAATTATAATATGCATACATGCACATGCGCAGGTTCTTCACATTAATTATTTTGTTGTGGTAGTGGTTGCAAGGTTATGTTGTTAGTGAAATATGTCATTGTTTTTATAGGGAGATGGTTCATGGCATGGAGGCTGCTTAGCATTGGCTGAGCTGGCTCGCAGAGGCTTGCTGCTACCTGCCAGTCTTCCTAAAGTAGTTCCTGTTATTATAAAGGTAACAAGGGCCTCATCACTCACTAAATCGTAGTTTGACCTAAATAACTGTTAAATATTTACTACCCTTTTCATCTAACTATTGGCTACTATTTGAAGATCTTTTATTTCATCAAATGTTGCTTGTTTCGTGTGTCATGCCATACTTAATAGTCATTATCAACACATCAAGTTACTCTCATTGTCATCCTAGATCACACTTCTCTCACCATATCGGAAGCATTTTCCAGGTTGTTTGGAGGTTTCTCAAAAGTAATATGTATACTCTTAAAACACAAGCTGCATTCATGCCATCGGTTTCCCTTTCCCAACATTCATCGTTCACAACTTTGTTGTATGAATTGGATCAGGTGCAATCAATTTTTCAGTCGATTTATTTTAAATGATACACTAGACCAAATTGGTACTTTGGGGTCGTTTCTGCATAAATACATGGGGGCTATCTCTATTATCTTCGAAAAGCAATTAATTTTATTGCTCCAAGAGTTACGTGAGATTCCTTGATAAGTGATGCAGGCCCATGGCCCACTTTAAGGCCCAACATGTGGTGATTTTGGATGGTTTATTTATAGATTTAGGGCCTAAATATCAAGAGCTACAATTTACTATTTGTGGATGATATGGGACTGATTTAAAGATGTGATTGGAGATTTTGAGGATTTTTTTTGTAAATTTGCCTTTACTATTATTAAGCTTTTAACACTTTAGGTAGATAAGATTGATTTGAAATCAATCTCTTAGTTGGGGGGATCCTCATTAAAGATTCATTGAGCGTCTATAAAAGGTGGGTGGTGTAGGAGCTAGGCATTCTAAAAAATTCTTAGTGTGTGAGTATTTTTTCTTTTCTTCTTCCGAGTATTATAAGAGCAAGTTTAATATCAATAAAGTGTTTCTCCCTCTCTGCTAAAATATTCTTGTGGATGTACTCTTGTCATTTTTTTTTTTTCCGATTCGGGTGTGGAGATCTCATTGACTTGATAACCAGGTTGCACCATTTTGGTATTGGAGCAGGTTATCTTTGGGGATTTTTTACTCTATGTCATCACCTAATAGCGTTGAGAGAGGTTACACGGGAAGAGTTTGTGCAAGTAGCTCAATTGTTCCGTGCACTCACAGAGTGAGTGGTCGAAGGAGGTTACTCGGGAAGAATTTGTGCAAGTAGCTCAATTTATCTGTGCACTCATAGAGTGAGTGGATCAACTCACGCATATGGTAGGCAATCTTACTAATCAAGTGGTAGAGCTCCTATATGGAGGGTATATAGAGACTGAAGTTGGAGCACGTCGAGTTGTCGACACATAGGGGAAGGTCCTGCCAAGGCCCGGTGATGAGAACATCAGGCCGTTTAGGGTTTATCAGCGTAGGAGGCGAGCGACGCCTGCATCTCCTTGGCTCGATGATGGGCATGGATCGTTCGTGATGATATGAGGAGCATTAAAGACCGTACACATGTGGTTCAGGACATTTGAGAAGGCCCCACCATGGGAAGACATGTGTAAGAGGAACAAGGAAAGTGTTGCAGAAAAATAGAAAATTCCTATTCCCGACGGCTTCTTGACAGATTCCCGACGCTTCTGGGCCGTCGGCAGAAAAGCAGAAAGTCCAGATTCCCAATAACTTCCCAACATATTCCTGACGCTTTTGGGCTGTCGGCAAGGTTAGGTGCCCAAAATTCGTCTGATTTATTAGTTTTAGTCGCTGGACTATTTTGGGAGGAGGCGGGCGCTCGATCAATGGTCACCGGGCGCCCGACCACCTAACGGACCTTTTTTTTTTCTAGTTTCGTTTTGCATTTTTCTTAAGTTTTAAGGGTAGTTTGGTCTTTTTCCTTCTTAGTTAAGTATTATATATGGGGTTAAGTTGTAAAACGAATTAGTTGTTGATTTATTATTAAGAAAAGAGCTTTGGTGGCCATCTCCTCCTCCCTCCTTGGTGATTCTTCTCTCTCATCCCTTCTTTCTTTTCTCTTCTTCCTTCTCTTTCTTCTTTCTCTTTCTTCCATATTCTTCCAAATTCTTTCGTCCTAAGGTAATCTTCTTCGTTCTCTTGCCCTATAATTTGAGATTCCATAATTCCATCATCCCAAAATCTGAGACTTGATCCCAAAACCCATTTTCTCAGATTTTCAATTCCCTAATCCGAGAAATCCTTCAATCTCCCGTACTAGTGAATCCCATTGCACGATTGGATCATAACTATGCAAGATCGGATCATAACTATGCAAGATCGGGGGGTTTCATCCCTCGCCGGATCCAATCCACGCGATATTTGAGATCCATACTACGTGGTTGTGATGATGGCCCATATCATTGCATGTGTCCCTTTTGATTTTCTTAATTACGATGATGAATGTTGAATGTTTTATTGTTATTGCTTACGTTGTTCTGCTGGATTATCCATGATCACATGCATGCATCATAGTTAGGCCGTCCTGCATCACCCGAGCTGATAACGGGTGGCTTCGGTTTATGAAGACACTAATGATCCAATCCTTCGATTGTTGGAACATGAGAGAGCAAGCACAAAATTAAGGTAGAAATTTTGGAATTCCATGGTCGTTTGCATGTTGGTGACTTTATCGGTTGGCTAAGTAAGGTGGAAAAGGTGCCTAAGTACAAGTGAATTGCGGATAATTGAAAGGTTAAGTTAGTAGCTATGAAGTTTTTCGGTCACGCATTAGCATTGCGGGACGATTTTCAAACCGAACGTTCGTCAAGGTAAGGAGAAAGTAAATTCTTGGGACAAGGTAAAAAAGAAGTTAAAAAGGAAGTTCCTATTTGCAATTTATGCCCCTCACAATCTACATCAAGGGAACATGATATCACGACAAGGTTTCGTGAATATGAAGACTAAAAGATTTCAAGATATCTTAATGGTCTTTAACATGGACATAAAAAAATGAATTGGCTTTCGAGGATATATTTGAGATATCCGATGTATACACACTTGTATTGAAAGCCGAATAGATAATTAATTGGGGACTTGGGAGACAATTTGGTGCCCCACGAGGACCATCATCAACGATGAGGCAGCATGCTAACTTCATACGTAAGGGAACCACGAGACCTCCTATAGGTTGAGGGACAATGGGCCAACGTCCAACAATGAACTTAAACACCAATTCGGAGGAGGTGGTTATGGATGGGAGGCTAGTACGCCCAAGACAGGGAAAAACAACAGTTCTTTTACGTGCTTTAAATTTGGGCAATCAATACATCATTTTTTTTTCTGTAGTCTTGAATATTAGTCCACAATTAAAGTAAAATTTGCCGAGGGAGGAGAATATGTTGAAGACACTCCCAACCACTTGCAAATGAAAGATGAAGATGATACAAGGTGGGGTGCATGTTGGGAAAGATGTAACATGTGTATTGCGATAGGGGTGAGTCGCTGGTTATCCAATGAATTATGCTCTCGATGTCTCGGGGAAAATATCTTCCACACCACTTGCACTTTTGGTGGGAAGATATGCACAATTTTGGTAGATGTGGGGAGCAGTGAGAACATTGTTTTACAAGAAATGATGAATAAATTAAAACTCAAAGAACATAAGCATCAACGTTCATACTGGATTCGTTGGTTCAAGAAAGGGGGAAAAGTTATTGTAACTCTAGGTGCTTAGATTCCTTGTTTGTTGGATCTAAGTACAAGGATGGAGTGTGGTGTGACGTGGTTCCCATGGATGCATGCCACAATAACTACAAGTACTTAAATTCATTCTCTATTGGATCTAAGTGCAAGGATGAGGAATGGTGTGACATGGTCCCCATGAATGCATGCCGCATTTGTTAGGAGACCGTGGTTTTGGGACTGAGATATAGTGCATTTGGCTCAGCTAACACCCATTCCTTCGTTAAGGATGATGTTAATATCACGTTGTACCCAATGAAACATCTTCCGGTGCCCAAATCTGATAAAAATTAAGGTAAAAAATCACTCAATGTATACAAATTTTAAGAGAAAAGCAAGGAGATTGACATCATTTTTGTCTTGATTTCTAAAGAAGACACAAAACAATCAGATTTTCCACCTCCTATATAGGAGCTTCTTCATGAATATGAAGTCTTGGTGCCCGAAGAACTCTCATATGGACTTCCTCTTATGAGGAACATTCCGCAACACATTGATTTTGTGCGAAGTTCGAGTTTACCAAATCTTATGCACTACCGAGTGAGTCTAGGCTTCTAACTGAACATGCTGAGCTCCATAGATAGGTTACTGAGTTGCTACAGAAATGTTTAATTTGAGAAAGCTTGCCATCATGTCTTGTTACTGCATCATTAATCTGTAAGAAAGATGGATCTTGCCAGATTACTATCAAATACCGATTTCCTATTCTTTGCTTCGACGATATGCTGGACATTCTACATGTAGCAAAAGTCTTTTCAAAGATCAACTTGAGTAATAGATATCACCAAATATGTATCCTGCTTGGGGATGAGTGGAAGACTGCATTTAAGACGCGACGGTTTGTATGAGTGGCTTGTCATACCTTTCAGCCTTTCAAATGCACCGAGCACTTTCATGAGGTTGATAACAAAGGCACTCTGTCCCTTTATGGGAAAGTTCTTAGCTATCTATTTCTATGATATTTTTGTTTTAGTCTTGATTCATCTATTCACCTCGATCATTTATGACAAATATTTGATGTACTACATAAGAACTACTATTTTTTAACTTAAAAAGTGCTCATTTCTTGCCGATAGTATTGTGTTTTTGGGGTATCTTGTGCAGAAGAGTTGAGGTTGACCAGGAAAAAATCAAGGCCATTGCGGAGTGGTCCACTCCATGAACCCTTTCGGAGGTCATTTTTTCCATGGCTTGGTAACATTTTATTAGAGATTTCTCCAGAATTTTAGAGTACAATGATCACACTTGTCATTGATTACATGCGTGGAGGTAAAGTTCGAATGGACTAAAGTGGCGTACCGAAGCTTCAGCACCATAAAAGGAAAAAGATGATAGAGGCTCCAGTCGTTGCACTTTGGACTTCTATAAAATCTTTGAAGTGGAGAGCGGCGCTTTATATGTTAGAATTGGTGTAGTGTTGAGTCAGGAAGGAAAGCCGATCACTTTCTTTAGCAAGAAGCTTAATGACGCACGATAGAACTACACATATAATCTTGAGTTATAATGGTCCAAGTGCTATGACATTCGAGGCATTACCTAATTCATCGAGAATTCATTCTATATTAGGACTATTGAGGCGTTGAGATATCTCAACTCCTAAAAGAGGCTGAGTGCTCATCGTACGAAGTTGATGGCTTTCCTATAAGCTGAGATCTTATTGACTCGATGACCGCATTGCACCAATAAGTTGGCAGAGTCAACACTTTAAGGTGATTATTCTCCATGAGAGCTGGTAGATTCTTTAATTGTGCCTCCTCAACTTGATGAAGCTGCTGATTATAAAAGGAGAGAAACTTGATGAAAATTTCCACTATACTATTTGTAGTAGTAGCAGATTTCAAACCAGTTTCAGTTATTTTCTTCACATGGAATCAGTTGCTTGATGGTTTGATGGTTCGCATTAAGGACATTGACATGTTTCAAGTTTGTGGTCTCACGTCCAACCTGTTGGACCACAAGTTAAGGTCCACCGAGTAGATAGCTTCCAACCTGTTATGTGTGCGTGGCATCAAACCCTTCCAATAAGTTGGTCCCACCATGAGGATCATCTAATAAAAAAATCAGTCATATCCACTCATCAGGTGGTCGACGCCATGCAAAACAATGTCTAGCTATTGATAAATAGAAAAAAAAGTGTGGTCCATTCGATGAGTGGATATGGCTGATTTTTGCACTCATGGTGGTGCTAACGTATTAGATGGGTTGGATGATGAATGCACTTAAAAGGTTGGAAATCATCCACTGGGTGGACTGTGAGTTGTGGTCCAACAAGTTAGACTGGAAACCTTCTCTTCAAGTTTTAGCAACGTCAACTTTATGGTCTTGGCTTGTGGCACAATTGTAGGTGGTCTTTACTTCAGCATTGAGGTCTCGTGTTCCAGCCAGCCTACCTACCCTCCAAAAAAAGGATGAGGGAAAAATAATTTATGATAATCAGGGAGGAAGCACAAATAATTAAAAAATAACTAAATGTAGAAATGCAGATCTGCCCTTTGTACTTTATATGGTTAGCGTCAGGGCAACTAGATTTGAGCATCACACAGATTTAAGAAATGACTCCACAAAGCAAAGAGAATCCCATGCTGAAAAAAAAAAAAATCCTTCATTCAATTACTCATAAAAAAAATACTCATTTACATGTATATACTTTTCCCAGGGCTTCTAATCCTAACCAGTCATTGATTCTGAGCTTCCAGCCCTACCCATCAATGTCAATAAAATATTAAGACACCCCAAAATCCCGGCACAACTATATAACCCTTAAATTAACCATAACACACTCAATTGATGTCTGAACATATAATCTTCTGCTTGTTTAAAAGCTACCTCAATAGGCTTTCAAACAGGACCAATATCATGTCATTCGGACATCATCTAACACAAGAAAAATTGACCCAAAAGATAAATTATGAGAATAAAGGCACCATAAATTGACACTGTAACCCTTCTCTATTCCTTGTCTTTTGCCTCTTGAATGCCTCTGTATCAACTCACCTTGATTGTTCTTCAGCATTCTGGATCTATTGTGAGCGTATTATCTCCTCAAACGTTATGTGAGTCTGATGATTGGAGGAAATCTATTTAGCTCACCCTTTTGTTTTTCGAGTGAAGTCAAATTACTAGTTTGCTTACATGTCTGCTCCTGGACCATTGAATAGAGAAGATGTATGCAAGTATCTGTCTGCCTGCTATATGCTACAGACGACCATTACTCCTGATACCTGTACTGTTTGCCTGTGAATCTTTGTAGTAACATATTTTGCACTCAGGTTATTCCAATCTGTCATGGACCCTATCTATGTTCTCTTCTTACTATCTTTTATGACCTTGTTTGACTCTGTTTGTCATTTGCCGACCATGTAAAGAAGCTACGTGCATTTTTATGGTGTAAAGTTGGTTGGTGCGTTCTTTATCAGTGTCTCTTTTCAGTAGAGATTCAGGCTTTTTATGGCTAAAATAGCAAGTGGATGGATGCTTTACGCACATGGCACCCATTTTGCTTAAAGCATTACAACGTACTGAAAGCACATTTTTTTTCTTTCAACAGGCGCTACATTACGATATAAGAAGAGGTCCACATAGTGTTGGATCTCATGTGCGTGATGCTGCTGCATATGTTTGCTGGGCATTTGGTCGTGCATACTCTCATGCAGATATGAAAAGCATATTGGAACTGTTTGCTCCCCACCTTTTAACAGTTGCATGTTATGATCGTGAGGTTAGCAATCTTTTCGTATCTCACTATGATTTGTATCTAGATTTCATTTATCTGATGCTGCATATAAATATCACCGTACCTATATTTTAACCACCTTATGTCTGATATGATCAGAGCTCTATGATGTTTAGGTTAATTGTAGAAGAGCAGCTGCAGCTGCATTTCAAGAGAATGTTGGAAGGCAGGGGAGTTTCCCGCATGGCATTGATATAGTGAATACAGCCGATTATTTTTCTCTTGCCTCACGTGTAAACTCTTATCTTACTGTTGCTGTGTGTATCGCACAGTATGAAGGGTACCTCTATCCTTTTGTGGAAGAATTGCTATTGAACAAAATTTGTCACTGGGTATGCTAATTTTTCTGTGCATCGTTATTCATTGCTTCTAGTTTTGGTTCTCATTTTTTTGCAGAATTGACCTCTTTGCAACTGGAGATAAGTTAGGCACTAGATTGTCGCTACTGCTATTGTTGTTGTTGTTGTTTATTATTTTTATTGTTATTGTTTTGCAAACCAGTGTCACCCTTATTTTTGAAAGAGTGGATTCATTTAAGTTACGGAAGTACTTAGTTCATGAGCAACAGGGTATGCTAAGTTTTCTGTGCATCGTTATTCATTGCTTCTAGTTATGATTCTCGTTTTTTTTTTGCAGAATCAACCTCTTTACAACTGGAGATAAGTTAGGCACTAGATTGTCGCTACTGCTACTGCTATTGTTGTTGTTGTTGTTTGTTATTTTTATTGTTATTGTTTTGTAAACTAGTGGCACCAAGGTGTCCCGTATCGGTTTCGGTGGGCGTAACGGTGCCCACCGTTTCCGATACGGATACGGGCTGTATCGGCCGATACGGCCCCGTATCGGCCGATATGCCCCTCGTAACGGTCCACTTTTTTTTTTTTGCCAAAAAATTTTAAAAAAATATGGATTAAATCCAGAAAATTCCAAACATCCCAAATATGCATTCATTTATAATTTTGAACATGTTTATGGTGGTGAAGCGGTCTACTCTTTGGTGAAAAAGCTGTATCGGGCTGTCTGGTGAATTTATGAAGCTAATAACCTGGAATTAACTGCAGAACTTATAAATTCAAATTTCTAACTGTCTAATACTAATAATATGTATATTAGAATAAATGTAACATCAAAGTATTTCAATTTTCACATGTACTATTATTTTTTATAATTTACTTTATATTATTTACAATTTATTTACATACCTGAGGAGTGAGGACTGAGGAGTGAGGACTTGCAAAAAATAATGTATTAAGACTTCTCTTATCTTGAATCTATGACCGACTCTTGTTCTGCCAATTGAACATTCTAAAGTAGAAAAAAAAAAATAGTAATACCTGATATACTCCCCTGCAAGCATGTTGATTAAAGATTACTTGACTGGTTGTCACTTGTCAGGGGAGTTATTTTAAACACAAGTTCAACAATGTAAAGTGTGTGTTTTTTTGGTGAATGTATGACCATGTGGGTAATGGAAAAGACTCACCAAACCGGAACTCACCACCAAAATGAAAACTTGCTTTGTTGTGGTTGCTCAACCTCCACATCGTCGTCGTCATCATCATCGGGTTGTTGCGGTCTTGTTGTTGCATATCCATAATATTCAGTGCTAGAGGGAAAGACCAGGTCAAGGAAACCTGATGATGACTGATCCTGACTAGGCAAAGATTCTGACCCTGAGTGAGGATATCTACTAGTGCCCGTCGAATAGCCGTGCCCATACTGGTACTCGTATTCAGGGCCAGGCTGTTGAGATTGAGATGAATAACTTGGATTTGGTTCATATGGTAGATGTGGAACAGCGTCAGGAGGACTACTCCAACATGAAAGTGGCGGAACAGGTTCCCTATAATCCCATTGGCTGTAAGAATACCCATAATTCCTCGGATCATAGCCATACGCATGCTGATGTTCCAGATCTGTCGGTGTAGATTGCGGTGCAGGTGCAGGACCTGCAGGTGCACTACTGGAGCCAGGCTCTTGCTGGCTGTATCGTGACTCAGTACACTCATAAGTTCGACCCCCTCGGCCCCGCTTGTTTCGTCGAAGTTCATCAGCCTCGCGATCCGTAGACGGCTGTATGGTATCAGTAGCCCCGGTGGGTTGAGCAATGCCAGAAGTGGGACCAGCATTAGGTGCATCATCATCATCATCATCTGTTTCAGTATCGCTAGAGCTTGCACTCTTCTGCTGAGTTTGCATGAAATTCGCCCCCCTTTCTGGGTCCAACACAAATGCACGACTCTCTTGCTGTGCCTTGCGTATTTCTGAGTCTTCAACTTCTATTTCTTCACTATCATCTTCTATTTCTTTTTCCCTTACTTCCAACCAAGGTAGAAGTGGGTCATCCTCATCATAAATATTGTCCAAGTTTATTGGACAATAATCCACATCACCGGCATTATTGGTGGTAGGCCTCCTTGAATGCATGCGCATTCTTAGCCTCATGTTGTAATGCATAAAGACAAATCTATCTAATGTCCTAGTCTGAATTCTATTTCTATTCTTCGTATGAATAAGTGCAAAACAACTCCAATTTCTTTCGCAACTAGAGGAAGATGTTATTTGGCTCAAAATCCTTACTGCAATTTTTTGGAGAGTCGGTGTGTCCTCTCCGAAATTTATCCACCAGTCGGCGGGGTGCAACTTAAGTACTGCATGTTGTGCAAGAGTATCTCCAAAGCTACCCTGGCGAGTTCCAAATATATCCAATTCATTCAAAGCCTTTATTTGTACATCTAAGTCAGGCTCTAATCTCTTTATCACGTTCTTTAATCCAATACGAATCTCATCATCCATAACAAATGATTGGGCATATCCATACCTAGGATTTAGGTAATAACTTGCTGCATGAATATCGTGGTGGAGCTGCTTTGTCCATCTTTTGTCGATCAAATTCCAGTAAGATTGCCAGCTTCAACAATCACGTTGAATTGCCAACTTCGCTTTATCCATGGCGTCGTAGAGGAAGCCCATCGTAGGTGCTTCATCGGTTTCAACAAGACGAAGTACCCTCATCAGTGGTTCCATCACCTTTAAAATTTTCTTAACCCTCTTCCAATATTTGTTGTCTCTTATGGTGTTTACAACATCAACCGGCGTCCCTGATGTCTTCTTCCCATATTTTGTGTTGAGCCATTGTTGGGAAGCAAACATTTCACTCAACTCTCCCCTATGCTGATACAAACTCTCTAAAGCTATAAAGTTTGTTGCAAATCTAGTCGCCGCTGGCCTAAGCAACTCTCGTCCCTTCGTGAACTACCTTATTATTGCAACTAGGTGATTATGGTTGTAAATAAATGTTGTCACTTCTTTTGCTTTTTCAACCATTTCTTTGACATTCTTTCTCTTTCCAAATCTTCCAATACAAGATCAATACAATGTGCAGCACACGGTGACCAAAATATATGTGTTCTCTTTAGCATCAACAAATTTCCTGCAGACTTGTATGTTGCTTCATTATTTGTCACAATCTGCACCACATTCTCCTCCCCAATCTCATCCACTACTTTATCCATCAAGCTAAAAATATATTTAGCATTTTTTATTTCATCCGAGGCATCAATTGACTTGTGGTACACTGTTCCCAAGTGGCAATACACCATGAAGTTGATCATGCTACGTCTTGTTGGGCCAGTCCAACCATCACACATGATCGTGCATCCTCTGGCCTGCCATATGGGTTTAAAGGTATTTACGTATGCCTTTGTATCTGCATACTCTGCGTCTGTCCATTTTCCCCTAATCTCCTTGGCTGTGGGAGCTTTAATTCCTTCACCTGCTTCTGCTGCTGCATCAATTACCACCTGCCAATATGGAGAGTTTGCCGCATTAGGGGGTATGTTGGCATGTATAAATAACTTTGCTACTGCCCTACCCAGTTTCTCAACAGAAGTTCTACTTCACATTTGTCTTATCTTCTTTTGTTTACTAGATTCTTTCCTAAAGATGATCGGATCAACAGAGGGTCTCCTAGGCATATCTTCTTCTTCCATATCTACATCTATAGGATGACGAGGTACATGTGAAGATGTGCCTCGCCGGCTGCTAAACATACGCCTTAATCCACCAAACATACCCTTCCAACCCCAGCTGTACTTCCCGTTGGGGCTGCAGTTGTACTCCCCTGGCCACTCCCACTCCCACTCGCACTTGAACCAAACGTGCGTCGACGTTCTTCCTCTTCACGAGCATAGCGCACGCTTTCTCTCCTAGCTATAGTCATTTCTCGATCAGAATCTTCCCCAGAATCAATGATGTCTTCGCCACGAACGCCCATATATTCTGGACCAAACACCTCTTGTCGGGCCGCATCAAGGATATTATCTTTCTTTTTCTGCATAGCAGCTCGTTTCCCCTTTGACTCATCTAAATTGGCTTGCATCAGTATCATTATCTCTTTGGAAACTTTGGCGCATCCTGCAACTTGACCCTTTCGATTTGCCAAATGTTGTTTAAGTCGCGTAATTCCACCATTTATTACTCTATCACAATAGTTGCATTTTATTTGGTGCCTTCCACCACCTACCCTCTGACAATGTTCCCATCCAATATCCTCATTTGCAGTTTCACTTCCAGTTCCAGACATTTTTTAATTAGAGATGGCTTATGTGATGTGGCTATGTTACTTAGATACTGAGTCTAAGAGTGAAATACTTAGATTTTAAAACTTATAAATGTAATTGTAAATCTTAAATACAGATAATGAAATCAAGTACTAACTACTAAATTCAAATACTAAACCCTATGGGCTACAGCCTACAAAGTACAACTACGAAGCTCCAAAACGGCAAAACCTGTCGAAAAAATAAAAATATAAACATACATTAGTCATTACTCATTAATTTGTAAATATGATTCTCCTTGTTTTTGAAAAAAAATGATTTTCTCTAATTTTTAAAATTATTCCGAAATTTAAAAAAATACAAAAGAAATAACAAACCATATGCATAATCTGTAAAACGCACATGATTATGTTCTATTATATGTAACACATGTTATCCAACCTTTAAACCAGAATTTTTTTTTTGAAAAAGATGATTTTCCCTAATTTTTAAAATTATTCCGAAATTAAAAAAATACCAAAAAAATAACAAACCATGTGCATAATCTGTAAAATGCAAATGACAACATTCTATTATAAGTAACACATATTATCCAACCTTTAAACCAAATTTTTTTTTTGATAAAAATGATTTTCCCTAATTTTTAAAATTATTCCGAAATTAAAAAAATACAAAAAAATAGCAAATTATGTGCATAATCTGTAAAATGCTCATGATTGTGTTCTACTATAAGTAACACATGTTATCCAACCTTTAAACCAGAATTTTTTTTTGAAAAAAATGATTTTCCCTAATTTTTAAAATTATTCCGAAATTAAAAAATACAAAAAAAATAGCAAACCATGTGTATAATCTGTAAAATACACATGATTATGTTCTATTATAAGTAACACATGTCATCCAACCTTTAAATCAGAATTTTTTTTTGAAAATATTAATTTTCCCTAAATTTTAAAATTATTCCGAAATTAAAAAATACCAAAAAAAATAACAAACCATGTGCATAATCTGTAAAATGCACATGCTTATATTCTATTATAAGTAACACATATTATCCAACCTTTAAACCAGAATTTTTTTTTGAAAAAAATGATTTTCCCTAATTTTTAAATTTATTCCGAAATTAAAAAAAATACAAAGAAAATAGCAAATCATGTGCATAATCTGTAAAATGCACATGATTGTGTCCTACTATAAGTAACACATGTTATCCAACCATTAAACCAGAAAAAAAAATGATTTTTACTAATTTTTAATATTAATCCGAAAATAGACAGAAATTAAAAAAAAATATAAAAAAATATAAAAATCAGTTGCATAATCTTGAAATACACATGTTAACATTTTACAATGGTTACAACATCATATCAAGGTGGAAAAAAAGTGATTAGAGGAAGAAAAATGTATAAATACCTATTTTCGGATTTCTTCGAAAAATGGCCCACGGAGCTTCGATTCATCCAAATCGTAGAAATTGGTCGTTTTAATTCTCCAAAATAGACTAATTGTGGTCGTTTTTAGCAGAAGAACAGATTAGAAAAGAAATGGGGGAAGAAAAGTGTGAAGAAATTACAAAACAGCAAGTATTTATAAAAAAAAAAAAAAGTTACCGTTTTTTGACCGTTACGGGGGCCGTAACGGCCGTTACGGGCCAAATATTCGGGGTCCCCGTTTTGGACCCCGTATCGCGTAACGGTCACGGCCGTATCCGGTACGTATCGGCCGGTACGGCCGATACGTAACCGATACGGGACACCTTGAGTGGCACCCTTATTGTTGAAAGAGTGGATTCATATAAGTTACGGAAGTACTTAGTTCATGAGCAACAATGTCTTTCTTACACATGGCATGAAGCTCAAGTTGATAGATCGTATGGTTAAGAACAAGTGGAACTTGTACATGTTATTGGCTTCTTATTTACCTTCTTCTGTGCACCTAGGATTTAATGCTGTTCACAGCTGCTGTTGGAGGTTGGTAGTCCATGCTTCTACTTGAACATTCAACTATCATCCTGAGATTGATATTAACCTGTGCCTGCTCATAGATAACTTCCATTTTTGTGTTAGTAAACATGTCCCTCCCTTTCATATTTGCTACGGTTGGTTGGGTTGGTTAGAAGCTTACTCAATATCATTATCATCAACATAGCCTTGTCCCAGTTATTTGGGGCCCATTTTGTGAATCATTGTTCACCAATCATTCCCCACCTCATGTGAACTGTATCTGGTCTTCCTAAGGGCCTTCCTGTCATCCTCTTTTAAGGTCCCTCCACCTTGGTCATTGTTCCCTCCTTACCTGAACCATCTCCATTCTTTAGTCTTCATTGCACATGACTAGACTATCTTAATCTACTGGTTAGAAACTAAGCAGCTCAAATGAGTGATGTCGGGAAGAGCGTGAAACGACAAGAAGAAGATCACCGTCTTCCTCAAGAAATCAAGACCTTGAATCTGCAAGGCAAGTTCTTGAGTCCAAAAGAAGAGAGGAAATTCGAGTATTTTTATTGAATAATGATCTAAGATTACTCGATTACATCACTTATATGGAAGACCAAAAACCCTAATTCATAGCAAAATCTCCCTAAAAGCTAAATTTGCCGAAATTAGAAATGTCTAATGGGACCTTACCGGAGCATTCCTAGTATTATTACAAGCAACTTCTAAAAAGACAAAAATCCTAAAACTACAAGAATAGGGAGATACGATGAAAATGAAAATTACCCAAGTAGTAAAATTTTCCTTAAATCCCAATTTTGACATGAAGGTGTGCCTGTTCCCGTGAAATGGATGAATTTGACTTGTGTAGCAGGTCGTTTGACCCCAGATGTACCGTTACATAAAGATCGATAGGTCGTGCGTTTTGTGACGATGCCCAGATCAAAAGTTACGGCTGTTTTATGGTCAACACTTCAAACGGCAATTTCTCCATATCCAGAATGAATCTCTTTGAATCGGACACGCCTGGCGCCCAGTTACGTCATGCCCTACGTAGGACTAGGCCTGGTTTTGACAGACTACTTTTGCTTTCGTTCGGGCTTCTTTTCCTCTAGTTGTGCTAAGAATGCATTTGCGGCCTGCTCTACATCAATGAGCAACATGATTGATTAATTAGGAACTCAATTTAGCTTGGAAGTAAGTGTTGATTTTTTCTTTTGAAAATACAATTGTCTTATGATCTCATTTTAGCAGTTTAACTTGTGCATGTCGATCGTATTTCTTCTTCTTCTTCGTTTTTTTCTTTTGAAAATACAATTGTCTTATGATCTCATTTTAGCAGTTTAACTCTTGCTGTCGATGCTATTTCTTCTTCTTCTTCTTTTTCTTCTTTGCATGTATAAGGTAGAGTCCTATATGAGTTATATATTTCTGCCTAACTTGGGAACAATTTTGAGAGAGCTTACCATGCCCATCTCAACTGTCATCGGGATGGAGGTTACTGGCGTTCTCTATATGTATGAATAAGGAGTCTCTTTCTCTAACGAATGTTTTCTTCATTTTCTTGAGTTTCCTCTCACTCTCAAATATAAAAACTCTGATGTGAATCACTATCTATTTACAATAGATATATTGGTGCTTGAACTTGGAAGTAGGGTGAGTTGTGTAGTCAAGATTATTTGCTCGAATTTCATCTTCTTTCATATGAACATCTAACCTACAAATTGTCTACATCCTAGGATAAAGGTCTGAGAGAACTGGCTGCGCAAGGTCTTTCTTCTCTTGCAAAATATGATCTTGGATACTTTGCTGATGTTGTTCTCAAGAGACTAATTCCCTATACTCTCTCAACTGATTTGTGCACACGTCATGGAGCAACCTTAGCTGCTGGGGAACTTGTTTTGGCTTTACATCAGTCTGGTTTCACGCTTTCAACTGGTTAGTATCTCACCTGCTACTGCTGAACATTATGCATTTGGTTGTTAATCGGAAGTTTCATTGGTTGATTTGGTGTTGTGATGCAATTTCTCGTGTTTACTGACATTGACTATCATTTCCTTCACAACCATTGGTTGTATTTGTCTTCTTCATATTCCAGGAAATCTCTGCATCAAGTCTGAAAAGACAATGCCTTCTGTTTCTCGGATGATTACTCTCTTTCATAGATCCATTTGGTTTGTGTTTGAGATGCACCGCAAGTAACTATGGACATTCAATAGTTGCCCACCTCATTTTTGACGTAGGACAATGGGCCTACAAGGGATGACGCGGAATGAAACCAAAGCGGATATATGAAACAATGAATAATCAAATTAAATCTACTCAAATCACAGGCGAAGGTATTCAATTAAGTAATAAAATCCATACCATATCAAAGATCACAAGCATGAAATGTCAGAACTATAGAATCTCGCGGGCCGGGACCCATGAAAGGTAGAACTTCCATTTCCAAGCATAGTGTTAATCCTAAATCTAAGGGATGAAGTCTTAGGGTTCTTAGGGTATTTGGGGGGGGGGGGGGGGGGGGGGGGGGGATTTAAGGCTATGGGAAGGGTGAAATTCAGATTTGGGTGAAAAATGGGTATTTGGATTTGAAAATGGGTTAGGATTAGGTTAGATGGGAATCAGATGGGGAAAAGTTAGGTTATTTTGGGAAAAGCTAAGAAAAAGGGGTGTTGTGGGCCTATTCCAAACGAAAAAAATGTTCAAGATTTGGAGGATTTGGGCTAAGGTTTCGAGAAATAATAAGAAATCTATCAATCGAATGGAAGAGAACAATCAAAATACCTAGATCTCGTAGAGAAGAAGAAGAGAAGAGAGATAGAAGGGAAGGGATAACCGACATTACACTGTTGGCATCACACCAAAAGGGGAGCTCTAATCATGGGAGGTTCAAGTTTATCTCAAGCAAGAATGAATTTTCTTCTCAATATTCATAAACGTAATAATGAAAATAGGTTTCTAACAATACTTTTATAGTCCTTATCTAAGAAAAGTGCACTAAAGTTCCCAAACAAAAGAAAAATAACAAAACGTCGGTCAAAATAAAACAGTCCGCTCCTCTTTCGTGCTTCTCGTGTGCTCCTCAAATGTCATCGAACCATGACGAGATATGCGCGACTCATCTCCTACGTTGGTACACTCGGGAAAAGGATCATGATAGTCTGATGTCTTCATCAACTCTCCTTGGTTGAAAAGAAGTCGCCTCCAACGACATAAAACTGTGGTACCATTCTAAGATGTCTGGATCAACCCGCTACAGCTCGGTCTCTGTAAGCCACGTGTAATATGAAGTCAGCTTGTTCTTCCTCCTGACGAGATACTTCTGGTACTCTCCTTCATTTGTGGACACCACTTGTTCATCCAATATGGCTTCAATCTCTTCTTTTCTCTCAGGAATGTGTGGTAAAGGGGGTAAAGGCTAGGCAGACTGGGTAGAGATAGGCTATGGAGTACAAGGTTAGGTAGATACGTCATCTGGGTGACCCTTAAAAGCCACTAGATCATTCACATTGAAAGTGTAACTAATTCATATGCCAGGTAAAAGATGTACTACATTGTTTTAAGATTTTATAAGGGCCGACACTATGTGCTTGTAATTTCTTAATGACTCCTTGTGAGAACCGCTTTAGTTTTATGTGGACCATAACATAATCACCTACTTGAAATTCCTGCAACCTGCGATAGGAGTCAGCATTTAATTTATATTGTTCATTGTTTACATTTATCCACTTCTTAATTTCATCATGCAAGTCATGGATATGTTGTGCAAATGACTTATTTAACTCACGGACATGAATGAAACTATGGGACGCTTCGGTGAAGCAATGGACTCAAAATAAACAACTCTATTATCTAGACCTTGAGAGATTATAACAAAGAACACTTCTTGTAGGAAACACATAATTTCTCATTCTTTAGAATCCCACAAACCTGCTCTAACTGATAGAGGTATTACTCCTCGTACATGTTATAAATAAAAATAATGTTTAAGTATCCCAATACTTGAGGGCACTCGGCTGAGACTTTGTGGACGGCCAGAATGTGCCCACACGTGCGCCACGTGCCATCATACTTGGACGTGAAAAGGGTGGGCATGACACACGGAATAAAACTCAAATTCAAACTCTCTCTTCCCTAAGAAGCTTATCAAATTGCCTCTGCATTTCCGTATGCTCCGCGGGGTTCACTTGGTAGGGGGAAAGCTTGACAGAGTCGACCCAGGGACGAGATCGATTGAGTGTTGAGTGTCCCTCTTAGATGGAAGTTCATTCGGCAAGTCATCTGACAGGATATCACAAGTCCTTTCCAAGTCTACAATCACTCCGGACAACAACTCTACGCTAGTCTCAAGAGTAACATCACTAGTCATGTGGGTGTCCACCATTAAATCCACACTAGCCTCTTTTTCAAGCTCGTTCGCTTTCATTATGGTAAGAGACTTAGATTGTGACTCCACATCATTTAGGTCACACATGACAACTGGAAGTGGTGCATCCTTAATTTCTTCGACCTTTTCATCACTAGCACCCACTCCTTCATGTTCAACAATGGTGAGTGATGTCTTGATTTCTTCTTCGTCATCACTATTAATTTTAGGCACGTACTCTACTTCTTCATAAACAACTTGTTTAGACCATTCCAAGTTGCCATTTACCAAGGCATTGTCTCGCTCCTAAGGAAATATAATTAGTGTGATATACCCTTCAAGTTGTTCAGAGTCGAGATTCCCTTAGTTACGGATTGGACCACTTTACAAGGAGGTGGCTATATGGGTTCTCTTTTTGGACAGGAAGGTGAGGCGACTCTTTCCTTAACTTGGGGCTTCTGACGGTAAGAGATGGGAATATACTTTTCTATCAAACGCTCTTTCATCTCGTCCCATTGTAAGATCGGAGCTCCACCTTTCCGCTCAATTCCTCGCTCTAAATCTGTCTAAAACGACTTTGCTTAGCCCACCAATTTCAACTTGGTGAAACTCACTCGATGGTTGCTCCGACATATCATACCACTTAAAAAAATATTCAAGTCTTCAAGCCAATCAATGAATGTTTGTAGGTTCATGTGATTACTAAAATATGCGAAATCATCGGAGTTTGGCTTTCCATTGGGGTCTCGAGGGCCACAAGACCACACTTAATGGCCTCGAGTATCTCGAGCGTCTATCCTCTATTCATTACGGGGAGACTCAACGACTAAACTCTAGGTGCAATGATAATGGAAATAGAGAGAAGGCTACCCTAGACGTAACAATATGGATCCTAGACTCTATGTTATGACTGAATTTTTTTTTCTAGCACTAAACACCGCAATATAAAATCCTAAGCTATATGATACATGCTCTAACCAACCCTAAATGTGATGAATGACATGCTCTAGACGCCCTATGCTTCGAGCCAAAGTTCTGATACCAAAATTTGACACTAGGACAATGGGCTTATAGGAGATGATGCGGAATGAAACCAAAGCGGATATATGAAACAATGAATAATCAAATTAAATCTACTTAAATCACAAGCGAAGACATTCAATTAGGTAAAAAAATTCATATTCCATATCAATGATCACAAGCATGAAATGTCAGAACTATAGAATCTCACGGGCCGGGACCCATGGAAGGTAGAACTTCCATGTCCAAGCATAGGGTTAATCCTAAATCCAAGGAATGAAGTTCTAGGGTTCCTAGGGTATGGATAGAATTGGAATCAATTGGAATTAATGTTAGCGCTATGGTTTGAGTGATGAGGGAATTGGGAGGTTTAGGGATTTAAGGCTATGAGAAGGGTGAAATTCGGATTTGGGTGAAAAATGGGTGTTTGGATATGAAAATGGAGTAGGATTAGGTTAGATGGGAATGATTCAGGATGGGGAAAAAGATAGGGTTTTGGGGGAAAACTAAGAAAAATGGTTGTTGTGGGCCTATTCCGAATGAAAAAGGTTCAAGATTTGGGGGATTTGGGCTAAGTTTTCGAGAAATAACAAGAAATCTATCAATCGAATGAAAGAGAACAATCAAAATACCTGGATCTCATGGAGAAGAAGAAGAGGAGAGATATAAGCGATAACCTGCATCACACAAAAAGGGGGGCTCCAATCATTGGAGGTTTAAGCTCATCTCAAGCAAGAATGAATTTTCTTCTCAATATTCATAAAATGTAATAATGAAAATAGAGTTTCTAACAATGCTTTTATAGTCCTCATCTAAGAAAAGTGCACTAAAGTGCCTAAACAAAAGAAAAATAACAAAACAATGTTCAAAATAAAACAATGCACTAAAGTGCCTAAACAAAAGAAAAATAACAAAACGGCGCTCAAAATAAAACGGTCCGCTCCTCTCTCGTGCTCCTCAAATGTCATCGAACCACAACGACATGGGCGCCGAGATGGGTGTGACACGTCTCCTACGCTGGTACACTCAGGAAAAGGATCGTGATGGTCTGATGTCCCCATCAATTTTGTTCTAGCCTTGTGAGCAGGACATTTTTGTAACTTGTTTTAAGATTGTTGTGATATTCTCATAATATAAATATTTGGCCTTGTCCGCTTAGAGTCAATATGTATCTCCATGTTTCCTTCTTCATGTTGTGAAGCGTGAATATGTGAAGGTGTTATTCAATGCGTGGGCTGAGAAACTGTGCAGAACGTCCAGGCTTTCAGAATATGCAAGCGTGGTCCGTGGTTCAGTGATCCAAGACATGGTTATGATAGCTCATTGTTGATGGCCATTCACCAAAAATCCCCTGACTACAAGATCCTAGGCATAGAATATTTGACTTTTACTGGTTTAATGGGAATGATTGCTGCATTTCTTGCCCACCTGTTGTAAGATTTAGACTTTTTATCGTGGAGATTTTTTCTGCATGGACCATTCACACTGCGCTGTGGCCCCACTTGTACAAACTGAAAACCTGTACAGCACTGTACAATCTCTCAGCCTGAGCATTGAATAATACCTCGAGCGTGTAAAGGCTTAGGTATTGTTATAATTTATTACTAGTATTTTAATTATTGTTATTTGTTATTATTATCATTAAACTACGCTATATTTATGTCACACATTGTTAACGAAAATATCCTTTTTTGGTCCATTTGTTCTGATGGCCTTCCTGTCTAATTTTATACTTGCATAGTGGATATTCAATCTCTTATTGCCGCTCAAAAAAATATTCAATCTCTTATGCTGTGGAATATGTACCTCTGCGCAACAATGTTCTTTCCATCAGATCTGGGAATAATTCAAAAGAAAATCGATTTCTTTATATTTTTCATTTCTAGATATTGCTCATCGTATTGATTCACAACCTCTGACTAGTTAAATGTGTTCATAGTTCTTTTTCCTTGTGTTCAGACCAGCAAAAATCTGTCGCGGGCATAGTTCCTGCTATTGAGAAAGCACGCCTTTATCGTGGGAAGGGTGGAGAAGTTATGCGCTCTTCTGTTTCAAGGCTTATTGAGTGTATGTCTGTCGCTCGTGTATTCTTACCAGAGAAGATAAAACGAACTTTACTTGATACTGTTAGTGAGAATTTGAAGCATCCTAATGCTCAGATACAGGTGTGTTCTCTTTTTTATCTTAGAAATTCACTTCAGTTGTATTCTTGGACTCACTTGATTTCCACCAGTTAATAATGTAGACGCCCTTTGCTTAATAGTTTGCCCATACTCATCATTTTTACATGCTTTTATCAATTCTTGATGTGAGTTCTTTTCTTTTTTCTTTTTAATAATCTGTTTCACCTATGTACAGGTTTCTGCTGTTGAAGCAATAAAGCACTTTGTTCTAGCATACCTTGCTCCCATGGTCAATGGAGCTGCCAATGATATAACATCGAAGTACTTGGAACTCTTGGGTGATCCTAATGCTGGCTGCACGACGGGGATCAGCATTGGCCATAGGTGTCTTGCCATTTGAATTTTTGGCTACAAGATGGAGGGATGTGATAATGAAACTCTGTAGCTCTTGTATGATTGAGGTATTATTATGTTGTAGCCTTCTTGTGCTTATGGTTAGTGTTTTCCACTAAGGCAACTGTATGGTTGATCTACTAAAGTGAGTACTTCTATATGCAGGAAAATCCCGATGATCGAGATGCTGAAGCACGTGTAAATGCTATCCGAGGACTTGTATCAGTGTGTAAGACATTAACCAAGGAAAGAAGTTCGTTTTTCCAAAATATGGAGGAAGACTTATCTCTGCATCTGCTGATCAAGAATGAAGTGATGCCGACTTTGTTTAAAGCTCTTGATGACTATTCTGTAGACAATAGAGGTGATGTGGGCTCTTGGGTCCGTGAGGCTGCCATGGATGGGCTTGAAAGATGCACATATATTCTCTGTGAGAGACAATCTGTTGGCTTCACAAGCAAGAAACCTGAAGTTGAACATTTGCCTAAGTTGCCTGATAGTGATGTGGTCGCAATAGAGCAGACACACTCATTGTTTAATGAAAGTCTTGCAACGAATTTAGTTTGTGGAATTGTCAAACAGGCTGTTGAGAAAATTGATAAAATAAGAGACATTGCTGGGAAGATTATGCAAAGGATTCTATACAATCCCAGGATCTTTATTCCATCCATACTTCATAGGAAAGCACTGGAAGAAATTGTTCCGAATGATGCAGACTTAAAGTGGGGAGTAAGTATACCTTAAGTTCTTAACTTGGTGGCTGATCGGGTTTTGTTTGCATTTTCTTTTAAGTTCTGTGAGTTGCATCGGGCTTTGTTTCCACTGCTGAATCCAGAAACATTAAATTTATACCATTGGAATCTGTTGTTTTCTGTTGCAAATGTTTTTCCTTGACATCCCGTTCTGAGCACATCTATTGGTGGAGTGAATCTTTCATGCTCTTGCAAGCATCGTCTTCATGCACATCAACAACTGCAGAAGAGTACCATCTCATAGAAATCACTAGGTTTGTTTTATTCATCTACATGACATACTGCCATGTAGCTCAATGATATACGTCATCTTTCAACATTGAGGTCTCGGGTTCTATATAGAAAAGAAAGTAGCTACCGACTTATGTGCAGACATGAAGTCTAACAGTTTTTTGCTGTTTACTTAATACTGTTATACTGATGGAGACTAACTTGCTGCATCTCCTATTAGCCTATTACTGAAATCTGTTGTTGAATGCCAAAAGTTGTAAGTAAGTGCATTAACTACTGGGATGAACATTATCCATTGTACGATATATTTGTTCACAAAAATTATCAATGTATGATATATTTTGTTCAGGTTATTAGTTTTGTTTGTATCCTGCAGTGCTCAGATTGTAAATTCTATTTTAGTTTTCTTCTTCACCTTTTGTGCATGGTTATTCAGTGGTCTGCCCATGCCTAAGGAAATTCATGAATAGATATTTGTTATTGTAAAAAGAAGCATCGTGTTATTTTAACAATGTCTTTGCTTAGAGCTGTTTGTAAGTGCCTAGTGAACTTCTCTTATGTTTTCTATAATCTTTCTTCTGTTTATGATAGTAGATGAGCAAAAATTACTGAACTTTACTTCTTGGCTGCACCCCCAAATGAAACTAGCTATCTTGAGGATGTCATTCTTCACTCTTCTGCAGGTACCCAGCATCTCGTATCCACGATTTGTGCTTCTACTTCAGTTTGGCTGTTATAGTAAATTGGTGCTTTCTGGGTTAGTTATCTCTATTGGTGGGCTGCAAGATTCCTTGCGAAAGGCATCAGTAGCAGCTTTATTAGATTATCTTCAAGTCTCAGAAAATGAAATGGGTGAGAAAAGAAGTGCCAGAGAGCATATTCTGAGTGCTGATCTCCTTTGGGTACTTCACAACTACGAGAAATGCGACAGAGTTGTTATACCCACTTTGAAGGTGCAAATAGTTTTTTTTAAGCATATGATTCTTTTGAGGAAATAGTTTTTGACATGGAACCAATATGTTAGTTGCTTTTCCTCAAAAAAGTTTGATTTACTGGTTAATCAGCTAGTGTAATCTCAAGATGGTATGTATTTACTAGATTACTCTCTAAAGAGATGTGATATGGTAGGATTGATATAAGTCTAATGGCTCAAGGTTTATATATAGTGTCTGGCTCGAGTTTGATAAATCAAATGATTTGAATTTTTAAACTCCACGCACCTGTGATTTATGTCATGTTTATTCCCCACGTTTATTACCTTTTAGCATTGGCAGGGTATGCTGGGATTCTGTTTGCTGATCATCTCTGGCTATAATTCCAATGTGAATACTAGAATTAGTTTGCATGTCTATGATTTGGACTTTTTTTTTTTTTTTTTTTCTATTTCTCTGCATGGATTTATTTTCTGTTTCATGGGTATTGATGTGAAGGTTTTCTTTTTCTTCTTTCAGACCATTGATATTCTCTTCAACAAAAAGATCTTCTTGAACATGGAGGTTAGTCTTCATTTTGTATTTATTTTTCTGCTAATGTTTCACTTTAAGAGACTAGTTTCTTGAATTTCTGGATTAGCATCTTCGAGGCTTTGGCTGCTTGCTCTTTCTTGTTTTGGCTGTCCTTACAGGTGCTCTTTCTTATCTTGTTTATTGTTTTTTCTTTTTTTCCCTTTCCTGTAACAGTAAATAAATGTCGTAAATATCATCCATTAAATGTTAGTGCTTTCTTAGAGATGAGATTCATTGAATGACAAATGTCATCCATTGATGTCACAAATATCATCTGAGAGACTAAATCCATTGGATACTCGCCTAAAGCACAAGATTCATTGAATGCCAAGTGGTTCTTGACTTACACCTGGATCCATAGCTCAAGTGGTAGACTGACTGACTGAGTGAAGATGCCTCATTTCAACACTGAGGTCATGGTAATGATTCCCAAAGTGGGGGTGGCTAACATTGCAGTGTGACTAACAGCGGGGTGGGTGTACTAACAATGGGGGTATGTCGTTCCTGGGAAATATGGGATGGGATGTCCAGGTCGGGCTGGTGGATAAAAGAGTCTGCGCTTCACAGAGCTTCCCCTTCTGCTGGAAATCTATTGCTCGTTTGGCAAGTAGGTTCTTCTTGGAAATAAGCTTCACTATTGGCAGCAGAGAGAGGGTCCATTTCTGGGAAGATACTTGGATTGGATACTCCCTCACACTTCTGACTTCCCTCGTTTTCTGTTTGAGACAACACATTTTGGTTGCCAACTGTTTCTCCCCTTAGGAGAATGGCGGTGTTAGGATCCTTGTCGCCACAACCTCAGGGTTGATGAAATTGATGAGTTGGCTAGTCTTCTTGCTAGAAAAGGATGGGCTGTTCTGGAGGAGAGATAAACCTGGGGTGTCTTCTGTTCGCTCCTCTATCGACATGGTTTCGAAATTCGCTTCTGCTGCTGTCTGCTGTCACACAGGTTTCATCTGGAGCTACAGAGTGCCTTTGAAGGTTTCTGCGTTTATATGGCTTGCGCGTAGGATTAGAATCCTAACTATTGGTAATTTGCAAAAAAGGCAATGGTTCTCCTCAATGATTGCTTCTTTGTTTGAAGAATGAGGAATCAGTGAATCATATTTTCATCCATTGCCCATTTGTGAAAGAAGTTTGTGATGGTATACTTCCTGCTTTCAGCATCCCTGCCCAGCTCCTTCATTTGTGGCATGTGGGGGGCCCTCCTGCTAAAGACCAGCAAAGATGGTGAAAAATGCTGCTAGTGGTTCGGTGGTCTGTTTGGTTGGAAAGAAATAATAGATGTTTTAATAATTGCAAGGTTCTGTTGGTAGTACCATCAGGAAAGTTGTTTGTCTGATCGAGTCTCTTGAGTTCTGGGTCTATTTGGGGTGGTTTGTCCCTCTGGGTGGCTGCAGCCTTTGTATTTTGCTCCAGCTTTGTGTTTTTTGTTTTTATTGCTGTTCTCTTTGCCTTTTAGCTTTTTAATAAATTTCAATCTCCAATAAATAAATAAATAAAATAATGAAATTTAACCATTCAACAAAACCCACTGTATGTCAGTGATTGTCTTGTGCCATGTTGAGAACAAGGTATTCCGTATCGGTAATGGTGGCTATAACAGTCATCATGGTTACCGATACGGGTATCAGTCGTAATGGCCAATACGGGGGCGTAATGACTGTTACGACCCCCGTAATGGTTCAAAAAAAAATTTGACTGAAAAATTCTAGAAAATCTAGAATAATGTAAATATTCCAAATCTGCATTCATTTTTTGTTTTGAACATGTTTATGGTAGCCTAACGGTCCACTCTTTGGTGAGATTGTTGTATTGGGTTGTTTGGTGAATTTATGAACATGATTATGTCTCTAATGTTTACACATCACAATCAAGCATTCAAATTAGAAATTGAAAAAAAAATGCATATATACCTAAATCGCTTCGGAACTTCTATTCACCAAAATCGCTTCAATCTACTATTTTAATCATAAAAACAATAGTATGAGTGGTAGAACTCTGTCATAGAATGATGTAGGAAAGTTTTTGGAATGAGAAAAGTGGAAAAAATGGATTTACATATAAAAATGAAGTGGCCGTTTTTCGACCGTTATGGGTAATGGTTGTTATGCACCGTAATGGCTCCTGTAACGGCCGATACGGTCCCAAAAAACCAACTGGCCCGTTTCACCCCCATATCGTGTAATGGTCACAGCCATTACCTATACGTATTGCCCTTTATGGCTGTATCGTGACGGATACGGAACACCTTGGTTGAGAACCTTTGCACCTTCAAAGTACAATGTATGGAAATTAAAATGCAGAAAACTGTGTCAGCTCCTT
The DNA here is from genome assembly GCA_003013855.2 of Liriodendron chinense. NCBI lineage: Eukaryota > Viridiplantae > Streptophyta > Magnoliopsida > Magnoliales > Magnoliaceae > Liriodendron > Liriodendron chinense. The sequence goes on along the minus strand of PVNU02000473.1, from coordinate 837,028 downwards.
GAAGGAATAAGGAAATATGAAGCAACAAGGACTTCTAAGAATAACGAGTTCTTTTTTACGATATTAGATTCTTCAGACCTTGGTCAGCTCTTCATGGTTCGTTGTTCTTGACATATTCTAACAAAATTAGGAAAGCAGTATCTAATTTCACTAAACGATTCTCATTATCCAGTCTGTACTTAGTTGTGGATGGTGCAAAGTGCTAACATGGTAATTTTGTACATACTACAAGCATGTGTTTGTGTCCACATAATTCTAGTATTCTCCCTTTAGTTTATTCCTTATTATGAGCTTCCTTTGACTGGCATCGACATTTGTTATCAATCATGACCAACAGGCCCATACTCAGGATTTTGCTGCTGGTGTTTTGGATTCCCTGGCTGTTGAGTTGAAGGGATCCAAGGATTTCTCCAAGTTATATACGGGCATATCAATTCTTGGATACCTTGCTTCCGTTCCGGAACCTATCAACTCTCAGGCCTTCTCTCGCCTACTATTTTTACTAGGCCATCGATACCCAAAGGTATGTTGTAAACCAGACTATTGAGTCGAATTTTCATTCTCATGACTGAGTTTGAAGACTATCCCTTATGATGGATTTTGTACACTTGTACTAAAGAGTAGATATTGTCTTCAGATACGGAAGGCTGCTGCCGACCAGGTTTACCTTGTCCTCCTCCAAAACGGCAGCCTTGTGGCAGAGGACAAAATGGACAAGGCACTTGAAATTCTCTCAGAAACTTGCTGGGAAGCTGATTTGGAAGAAGCAAAGCATCAAAGACTGGAGTTATATGAGACAGTGGGAGTGGAGGCTGGTTCTCTTCTCAAGGGTAGCATCAGAAAATCAGACAAGGATGGGGATAAGAGAGCTAAAGCTGATGAAAACGAGTCTTATTCCTCATTAGTTGATTCTACTGGTTTCTGACCAATCTGGAGGAAAATGTCTCACTTTTCCGGTCACACTCAATTTTTTAGTCTTTGGATTGGCGTTTCTGAAACTCTTGGGGGTTCGGCTGGATTTTTTTCCCCTGCTGCAGTGCCATTACAAGCTCTGAAATCTCACCATACTCCAGGAGTTGGACCGGTTTGGATTTATCTGTTATTCAGCATATATGTATTCAGTGTTGCATGGAGCTGGCCCATGCATAAAGAAAATTTCAAAGGTCAAATCTGACCTTAGCCTGGTGCGTGTCTTGGTTCCTGTGCTCCGTTTCTTTGAGGCAAGTCCAAATAGTTTTGAAGTTATGGAGGATGGAAGGTTCCAAAGTATTTTTTTTTTTTTTTTTTTTTTTTTTTTTTTTGACCTGTCGTCATGTTGACAAAATTTTGAATGATGGAAGTTGTTGGACAACAATCTTGAAAGAATTCACCTATATTTTTACGGAGTTCAAAGCACAAGGGACAGAAAAGCATAGTATAACAATCATTAAGCAATTATGACTGCAGCAACATATGTAAGCAAAGCAAATTATGCGATCCTTGATCCGAGGGTCTGCAATGTTATTGGGATTTCAGTTTGTATGCGCGTGGCCTGTGGTTCAGTGATCCAGATTAATGGTCTGCTGGGTCCTACCGTGTATTGACTGCTCGAAGAATATCCTTCACAGGAATCCTCTTTTTTCTTTTTGGGAAGGTAACCTTTCAATTTGTGGCCTGCAAATGGAAAGCTAAGAGAGCAATGGTCCACATCCAAAAGAAAAAGGGATCATGATGCTAGGATCTTCCAATCTCAGGTTATTGTAGCCCTATGGAACAGATTATATCAGGCGGTTTTTGATAACTGAAACATGGATCCCACTTGTACAAGCTGAAAACCTGATGGGGTACGTATACACAAGTCCACCATACATGTACGGATCAATTCTAGGAATCAAGTCAGGTGGCCCCACCAAACAATACACCTAAGACAAGGTCAAGCCAAGTTTTGTAGACCCAAGCCTGATCTAACAAAGGTTAAATCAGACCCAGGCCTGGGTCCATCTGTTATACAGTTATCAGCTATAGTTGTCCTGCCTCGACTGGGAGGCAATTTCTAAATGTTTAGACTGGCACATAACGTCTCTCATCTTAATCAACGTAAGTAGCAGAACCTGGATGCTCAATCTGTGCCAGCCAATCAAGCACTGTCCAGATCAACTGGGTCTAGGGCCACTTCCTAAAAGCCCAACAGGCCAACCTGATCCGACACCCCTGCTCATGTTGCTAATTGATTGCTATGGCCTCTTCGATTTTTGGAAACCAAACTCTCAAGGGCTTAGCATCAATGAGATAGTTAGTTGACTGCCCAGAAGCATCGAATGTAAGATCATGGCAATTGTAAGTTGGTGGTCAATCAATAGTGGAACCCATGGGATGCATGGTTCAGATCTCATCCTAATATGCCAAATGCAATGGATCAGCTCCCACAATTACATACACTGTTCTTATATAAAATTTCACTACTAATTGAACACATGGCTCTCAAGAGTGCACACCGGAGTGGGCCATGCTCAATTGCCTTCGCTTCTTTTTCATTAACACATCAGTTATGACAAAATTACTGTCGTTAGGATTGCATAAACACCCAAAGGCAAAAGGCAGCAGCAGCAGACTACAATGAAGTGCAAAGACAGCAACTATGGCTTTAAAGTATCGATAATAAGTTTTGGACATGGTGGGCGAATCAATAATACATAGGAGGATCATGATGGAATATGAAAAGGACCTGCATCGCAGTTAATAATACATTATTGTGTAATATATTTGCCATTGGTATAATCCTAGGATAAATATACTAAACTGATGTTTTTGACTTCCATATAATAATGTATTTGCCATTGGTATAATCCTAGGATAAATATACTAAACTGATGTTTTTGACTTCCATATAATAATGTATTTGCCATTGGTATAATCCTAGGATAAATATACTAAACTGATGTTTTTGACTTCCATATCAATCATGGTTTTAACCAAGGGAACACATCGGGTGATGTGGGCAGCCGTGCCGTCAGAACCTCTACTCCAGTCTCCGTGACCTGCACAAGAAGGTTGATTTTAGTGCCAGAATAGCATAAAATAGGTGCGAAAAAAAAGAACCTGCTGATGATATACATCCAAATCCTATTTCCATATAGGATGCTACTTGTGAATTGTGGACATGAATGATGAGAGTACAGCAACTAGAAACTCATACACACCGAATTAATTTGTAAATATTATTTTGCTACTGTGATGCCCATGTTCAAATAGACTAGGGGGAAAGAAAAACAAGAGAATGGAATTTGCAGAAGATTGGATATTTCCCATAAAATCAGGTAACCTGTTCAAATGGGCTGTGCACGATATGCGACTATTATTTGCAGCATATCATTTGCTTCAGCCTTTTTTATTGGTTTATTTGTTTATTTTTATCCCTATTATTAATGAGAAGTGCTCCAGTGCTCTCAGAGCACTATAAATTATAGTGCTCCTCGTTGCATTGGTTCACTTGGACAGTTCAAATAGATAAATCTGAACTGTCCATAAAGTTCAGAACACATTTCATGGGCTACCATGCAAAAATTACACCTATCTGAACTGTCCATCAAGTTCAGAACACATTCCATGGGCTACCATGCAAAAGTTAACAATGATCGGACGATTCAATCCATCCTTGATTTGGCCTTATTTTCTAAAGCCATCCATTTTCAAAGCCATGGATGGGATGGTTACAGTTGTCTAACAAAACTGATTCTTAAGAATCACAAGCAATCCATGAACAAATAAATCTTAAAATATATAAATCTGGCCGATCATACCAATAAAATAGATGTCAACCATAAATGTAACTTACCAGGAGAGTGTGCTCGAACTGAGCACTATGCTTGCCATCTTCAGTAACAACTGTCCATCCATCAGGCCATAACCGGTCACGCCAAACTCCTACAAAGGAAGCTTTTATTAGAACGCATTTAACAAAGGTACTGGAATGCTTGACATTTGCTAAAATCTCAAAGGATACCTGCATTGATCATGGGTTCGATTGTAAAGGTCTGCCCTGCTTTCATCACACCGACTGCTTTATTTCCTGCCCTGGGTCAAGGAAATAGCTACCACAACTAACAGCAGAAGTTGACGAGTGAAGAAGATATCAAGTAAACTATATGACCCACACATATGATGGTGCCTAAGCTGAATTCGGCATTGCTCGTGGGCTGATTGGTCAGTAACAGAATGAAATTACAGAGTCACATCTCCAAAAGTTTATTACTATTTTTAGAAAGGATACTTGCATAATGAGGAATATTTGGAGCGCAATGAAACAGCTCCCCAATACCATGACCGCAGTATGATTTAACCTGATCATAAAAGATCTCCAGTGAGGATGTGTTAAAAAATGCACAATGTCAAACCTAAGATTTCTTTATGGATTGCAAAAGGAAGAAATAATTACCACAGAGAACCCTGACATCGTTGCATGTCGATTAATAACCTCCCCCACTTCACGAAACCGAACTCCAGGTTTAACTGAACACGAGAAAGTACAAAAACGCCAAAATCAATTTTCTTTTACAACATGCAACCAATACTTCACAGTACAGTATGGCAAACTGAGCCAAAGAAGATCTGAAAATTTTCAGAGTGCCACAAAGATATATTTTAATTGCACAAAACCAGACAAGAAGTGAAATGTGCACATGAGAAGCTTGTTTTTTTTGAAAGATGAAAATATTATTAAGGTCGAGAGGCAAAAAAAAAAGAAAAAAAAAAGAAGAAGCAACAACAACAAAAAAAAGAAAGAATGAAAACTATATAACCCCGCCCAGCAAACCAGCTCTACTCAGGCAGTATGGACACCCAATCAGAAATACATTGCAAGACCCGACTGAGAATTCTCAAACGCAGAATTCTCCTTGTTACGAAAGGTCTGATTATTCCTTTTGAACCAGATCAACCACAGAGAAGCCATAAGCGCAATCCTCCATCTACGAGAGTCTCAAAAGAACCCTCTCCTCCCCCATGCCAGGTTCTAAACAGGATATTGATCGACCCAGGCATCACCCAGGAAATGTTCGCCGCTTGGAAGATACCAGACCAAACAAGATGCTGCAGTTCTTTATCAAAACTAAAAGACTGCATGCATGCAAATGTCCAAATACAATGCAAACCAAAACTCACTGTCTTGAACCTTTTCCATCTACAAGTGGCACAATTTTATGTATAGCCCATCATGATTATCATCATCTAAGCCTTACTTGGACTATTTGGGGTCAGCTACATGAATCCTGTTCCGCCGGAATGTTGGATTGTTAGGATTCATGATAAAAAGTTGTGGCCAAAGTTTGAAGCTGGCTGCCAACCTGACACAACACTCCCAATAATTAGTTAATTTACATTGTTGTCAGTTATGATGACATACATCACAAAATGTTTCCTGGGTGCATTTCCAGAATTGCCACACAACCAGCATATTCCTAGCTAGGATGATTTTTTGTTTCTGTGAGCTCTGCATTGGACTCCAATAAAGTGAGACTCGTTGAGTTTTTATGTAAGTTCTAACACAGCTTGTAGAGACAGATTTCTCCACTACATCTTTCAAAAAAAAAAAAAAAAGATTTCTCTGCTAGTGTTAATTCTTTCCATTGCTATAAGAAAAGTTCTCATCATTATCATCTTTTTCTTTTTTCTTTTTTAATTTTATAGCTAAAAGGAAAAGCAGCAAGTTAGGTAATGAGCTGTCCCGTAATAAAACCAGTTGTTGCGTTTCAAGTTGGTCATTGAACTCCAGTGCTGCATAGCTGTTATACTCTTCATAGAAGTATGAACATTAAATAACTTTGCAGTTTCACTGATCCTTCCAGATGGCACTCAATTCATAAGATAGTTCTAACTTAGATACTGCAATCATTGGTTCTAAGAATAGTGGGAAAAATGGAGGGAAATATTCTTTTCTGCTTTTCTTTTTCTCTGTATAGATAAATCAAAGGGACAAATGGGATGTAGGCTGACATGGTAAGGAGCCTTTGGAAAGTTCTATTTTCATTTCTTTTCTGTCCTTTTCTTTTTCTTTCTTTCTTTCTTTTCTTTTCTTTTCTTTTCTTTTCTTTTTTTCTTTTCCTTTTTTTTTTCTTTATAGTTATTATTTTTGGATTGAATGTGAAACGTCATTAGAGAGTGACCACTACATAGGGGCACTTGGGTTGGGTTGAAGATCAACCTGAGCACAACCCAACCAGCAATCTGACCCCACCCAAATTCCAACCTGAGGTGCCCAACCCGACCCAAATTCATGTGATTCCTAACCGGACCTAACCCAAACCAAATTTGCTCAACCCAAACCCCACTAGAATTCAAATCGGGTTGGTGTTTTCCAACCCAAAACCCAACCCGAGAACCTTGGCAACCCGGCCCAACCAGTCCTATACTCGGGCTGGTTCAACCGGTTCCAGAAGGAACTGGAATTGTCACAGAACTGCCTCCATGGAGAGGCTAAAGATAAACAAATTGAAATAAAAAGGAACTGGGAATTGTTAGAGAACCGCCTTCCATGAAAGAAGAGGCTGCATTCTGCGTAAGGGTAAGTCCTAAGATATGTCCAAATATGTTACACATCTTTGCTACTGGTTTTCCTGGATGTCTCTGATACATTCTTCTATTTTGTTTCATTATTGTTGGCCTGCTTTTGGGTGTTGATCTCTCATTTTCCCCCTTTCTATGCGCATTTATTTTCTTGGCTTTTGATCCGGTTTACGTGCAACCGAGCTTCTCACAAAGATGGGACACATTTGATGGCAGCACATATAGCTGGCGCCTAACCTTATCCTCTCAGGTATTTATCTCTAGTACCTCAAATTCAGTCTGCTAGAATGTCTTTGCTATGCACAGATGAAATCTGTATGAAAGAAATTTACCATTTCTCGTATCTTCCATCTTTGTCATCTAGAATCAATGCTGTGGGGCTTTCTGAGCCACATAATTAAATATAGACATTACAATAATCAACAATTATCTGTTGATTATTGGATATGAACATGATTTACTTCAAGTTATTTAACCACGAGTTAAATATATGAACAATCTCATGAAATTGGAATTTAAGTTATATAACAGATATAATTTTCATATATATTTTTTTTCGAAGATTATTTTCATATAAATTTCAACTAGTACCTATAGATATAGCTTTCTCCAAGCATTCATATGTACATCGAATCAGCTGTTTAGATGCTTCATCAACATTTCCCACAAAATATGTTTCATTAAGATCACCTGCACGTTTGTTCACAGAAAGGTAAGGCAAAATGTTTCCAGGTACACACAGAGAAAAGGCTAAAATGGATGATAGCATTACTAACCATGGACTCCTTTATAGTAGACAGTGACATCAACATTAACAATGTCACCATCCTCCAATCTCCTGTAACAAACACGAATAATCAGGCAAGGGAACCAGACAGGTCAGCATAAAACATCAAACATCAAACCTAAAGACTGAATCCAGAACAGCACAGGATCACGTAATATTTACCCCATTAAAAGGTGGGTGGTTGCAAAGGAGATGAGCAGCATTATATAGGAAAAAAAAGAAAAAGAAGAAGTCTGAACGGCATATTACTGAGAAAAGACTTGATCAATATAATCCGATCTCTATTTCCTGCTATGGAGCCCGCAAAGGAGTTGTGGATACTGATATACGAACATCAGATGCTGGATACCTCATGCGTTGGCTTGTTGAAGTAGTTCAACGCATTGTTGTGCGTAGAACAGATTGACACAAGTCTTTATTTTCTTTATTGGATCTTTTTTCTCAACATTCAATTTATATTGACAATGGTTTATTGATCAAATATGATTCGATTGTGGATAAATAGATCTATCTACGTCCCATAAGTTTATTTCTTTACTTCACTCAAATGAATCCAAAATATAAATCCTAATCTCTCAATGGTTCACTAATTACTTGAATGTTGGCGGGTCTCTTTGTATATGTAGTCTGGAAGGAGGACTCAATGATTATTCGTTCGTTGAAACCAGAAGTAAAGATTGTGGTGGATAGGGATCCCATAAAAACTTCTTTCAAGGAATGAATGGATCCCTGAAACTAATTGATTAAAATATATATTTAAGACTTTGCTTTGTAACTCTCCGAATCACTACATATATTCCCTCTTGTTTCGTCCCAATCAATAAAAACTCCCCGGATCCCCTTTAGGTTGATATTTATGTACGAAGAATAAGTTAGATGAGTTAGAGTATCATTTCTGATTTGATCCCTTTGAATTCCATATTCGAAGTTGTGATCGGATCTATTCATTAAAAAGAATCAATTCGATACATTTCTTATGTACCTCGAATGACCCTTTCTCATAATGAGAATGTACATAACCCTATTCCAATTTGATCTGGTATGGAATGAACTTATAATCTGATGATCGAGTCGATTCCATGATTATAAGTTCATAACACCGGCCTATTCCCATTTTGGCAGAGGTTGGTTCACAGGAACAACCTTTGTAACTTCATGGTATACCCATGGATTGGCCAATTCCTATTTGGAAGTAGCTAGAGGAAAAGAAAGAAAAATCGATTCCTGCAGTAGTGGTGAGAGAAATGGGAGCAGCCTTAAGCTAAAGAATAAAAATATTGACTCTTACAACTCAACAGTTTCCACTCCATCCTCCCCACTTCATCCCATAGACGTTTAGCCGGCTTAGCAATGCAAAGAGGGAGACCAAGGTAAGGTAGAAGGAAGCTTCCCTGACCTACACACAAATAAACTAGCCAAGGCAACAGCCTTGACTTCAGACGCAAAGTCTGAGCAGCGCACTTTTTTGCATATTAAGCTTTTGCCCAAACACCACCTCAAAGCATCAGAGAACTTTCGAAGATCCTCAACTTAAATCCGATCCGTCTTGCAAAAAAGAAGAGTGTCATTGGCAAAGTGGAGACTAGTAGCTTGGAAGATAGCATTTTCCATAGAAAAGCCATGATCTCTAGGGAATTTGAAGTATTTCTGAGGACCTCAGCAACCATCACAAAAAGGAATGGGAAAAGGGGATCTCCTGTTTCATGCCACGGCTACCCTAAAAGTTATATACAGGGTTATCTATTTCCTGTTCTTATTTAATGACAATCTCCATCTTTCTGTACGATGTTCTATGTAGGAATTCAAGAAAGCATATGAAAAAAGCAGCCACCTCGTTTGGAGAAAAGATACCCCCAAAACTTTTGAAGCTCCCAATTACAGAAAATAACAATTTATGAAGGCTCATGATGAATGGGAACTCTAGATCTTCATCATCAATTCAGCAGAGTGTCTTCCTCTATATTCATTTCTCCCATTCAGTTTTACTCCAACATCGTCGCAATGGAGGCCTGGGAATCGAGGATTTACCAAGTCACATACAAATGTTGCTAACAAGGACAGACCTTGAGACCACTGTTTAATGTATTGGTATCACTCCGTGTATCGCATCCTTGGAATATGGAAACATATCAGTATCTAATGGGAAATTGCATGTATTGGGGAATGTATTACAGTTTGAGGGAAACATTGGGAAAATGATGGAATTTTTTTATGAAACTTCAGGAGATGTTAAAAGACGTGTGATATCACACTTAGAACTCAAAACACCACACACACACACACACACACACACACACACACACACACATATGCATGCATAATAGGTTTTCATTGTAAAGGGGGCCCGAACTATGCACTGTTGGACAAAAATGATGCACTTATGTCCAAAATGAGTTCATATCATACAAATCTCATACAATACAAGTAATAAAACACAAATTATACATTAAAAAAAAAAAGTGCCAATAATACCCCTTGGACTGATATTCACATGGAGTTATGAGCAAGCTGAAAGTTGTTGTCCCTGTCCCTACTAGAGTGACCATAATACTGTTGCTCCACATAATGACATCATAGTGCCCTGTTCATGAGCTAATGATATTAATCTTTCTACTCTCTAACATAGCTTTGGTACTTGTCCTTTCCAAACTGCACCTATATGCCCATCGATGGATATTGTTTAGACATCATAAGTTCATAACAATGACCAGCGGTTGCAGCTGCAGCTGTAGCTCGGCATCGCCATGCTCGTATATCCTAGATTTGCAATTATTTTCTTTCTAATCTATCTAAAGAAACAAATTTAAACGCATGCAATCCAACTTTTTTTCCCAAGCAGTTGCCAGCCAATTTCCGCTCTCAGATTGCGATTTCTACACCAAAATTGGATTTTGACGCAAAACAACTCAAGTAGAGTCCTCAAACACACCAACATACACTTTCCCCAAAAATTTTGAAGAAAAAGGGTTTCCTTTGGATTTTAACAAAATTCTCTGATTTTCCTGAATTTTCACAGGCTTTTGGCATGCATCGTTGATACATGTGATATTATTGTATGTATTGACGATACATCGGTGATAAGGGTCCCTGTTTTATATAGATGCATATCAAGGCCTTTCAAAAGAAGAGGAAGAAAAAGAAGATATTGATATGTCATACATATCTAGATAAATCACATGATACAATACGATCTTTTGGTCGCTATGTGGGCATAGACACCCCACTTGACACAAAAAAGTCAACATAACCATTCAATCAAACCACATCAGGAGGGCCCACTATACCTGCACAAGAATCAAACCCCTAGAGCCTACCTAGCACACTAAACCCCACCACAATACAAGGCATGTGGGAATCCAGTTTCCTCACCCATGTGCCATCACAGGCACAACATCTCACATGTGCTGTCCCAAATATGTCAACAATGAGTCCTATCATGTATGCGAGCACCCGATTCCCATGCCATGTCTGATGTCATTATGACATATTTTCCTCTCCATAAAATGTAACATGGTTTAGAGTAATTCTTTCTGGGTTTTCAAAAGATCAACTCTGTTCCCATCATTCCTCTAGTCATGCCTGAGAATGATCAAATTTACAGAAAACCTTAACTCCATGTCATGGTCCCACTGGTACAAACCATACATGACATATTTTCCTCTCCATAAATGGAACCTTTTTCTTTCCCATTTACCAAACTATCCTTTTCATCTAAAAGTATACCATTATGACCTCGTCATGCCATCGTAAATCATTTCTCATTTGGCCAATTACCAAACTAACCCCCACTTCTCTATTTAGCTATTTTCAGGGAAATAAATTACTTTAGTACCCCTCTCTATAACTATAAATAAGGCACTCTTTCCCCATCACCAACAAGCCTTGACCACTTGAGAAGAAGCCTCTCTACTCCCTTAGCTTCTTCGCACCACCCCTAGCCTCTGCTCTCCATGCCACCCCTAGTCTCTTGACACCACTCTTAGCTCTCTCTACACTACTACCTTCCTAAGTTTTCTCTACACCATTAGCCCACACCTCAGGACCCCTACCCACACCTTTGGAGTCCAACCTCTTAAAAGCCTTAAAGCCTTGAAAGAATAGGGGTGAGGATTTAAGAGATTCAATGAATCTTAATTACTAGCCATTGCCATGGGGAACATTTTGAGGTTCTTCCTTCCTCATTCGGATCTTTGATCGAGACTCACCCATTTTAGATATCCATTCCTGTGAGAGTGGAGTAGGAGAAGCAGAACCAGGCATAGGAAAGAGTAAGGTGTGGGGATTTAAGAGCTTCAATGAATCTTCTCTAATGGCCATTGTAGTAGGGAACATCTTGAGGTTCTTCTTTCCCCCTAGATCTCTAGTCCAGGACCTCTGTGGGAACTACCGCATACTTCAAGATAGTTTTGTTCATTTCCTTGCTACCTTTCCATCTTTCTACAACCCCTTGCTCGCTTGCATTATTCTACTTTACTATGTTTGCATCATTCCTTATATATTATTGTTGTGGTTTTGATTTTTGCCTAAGCTCTAATAGTAGAAGTTTGAATCCCACAAAGTAGAGATGCGCAAACATGCAGGTATAAGGGTGCCTCACCTTCCTTCTCTGTAAACCGAGGCCTTACTGAAATGTCTGGAAGCTAAAATATAAAACGGAGCCATTCAAGTCAAACTTGTCTGACTTTGACCTTCGGGTGACATGGGTCTACAGACTCTCACCATCTATGCATTTGAGATTTGTCGGCTAGTGGCAAATCATCTTCTATTCATTTTTTTTCGTGGAAGTTCTACCAATGAAGTTGCTGGTCTATTCGGGGAGGAGGAGAGGGGGCTTCTTACACGTCCTCTTGGATATCGTGCTTGTCATGTGCGACATACCAATAGTATCAGCCGATATATTTGTTAATACTATTAATACATAAAAGACTGCTCGAGACATAATGACAACAAGAATGGCCAAGTTTAGGCCCATTATAGATGTACTTTTGGATCGTTTTATGATGATGAGAAGATAAAGTAATTCACAAAAGAAACTCAAAAAAATGACCTAAGGAGTCCCTTTTGGTCTATATACATGCAGTGTTAAGTCATTCCACAAGAGGCACAAAGTGACTAATATTATCACATAGTTGGGATAACTTGGCATTATTTCCAGTAAACCTATGGTCTGAGTCCCTTTAGGCCTGTACGCATAAAGGCGTCAATTATTTTGTCAAAATGAGACAACAAACTCCCTCAACCTCCTCTGTTAACATCAAGGTGAACCCACAAGGGAGTCATCTTCCGATAAGCAATGTTTTCCGTATCGGTATTGATGAATGTTTCGCACCCTTGGGATATGGAAACATATCTGTTAATGCATGGGAAATATCGGATGTATCATGTATGTATCGCCGTTTTTGGGAAAGATTGGGAAATTGGTGGAATTTTCAATGAAACTTCAAGAGATACTAAAGAGGACATTAATACACACTTAGAAATCAAAACATCACAAAAAATAAGTTTCCTTTGTATAGGATTATAAACTATGCGTTGTCCAATAGAGTGATGCAACTATATTTAAAATCAACTAATATAATTTATAAATCATAGAAGACATGTATGGAAACACAATCAATTATTATTTTTAAAATTTGCACACATGGTGTACAAGCAATTGAAATTAAATTGTCCATATTATGTCTCATAACCCAAAAATTAGGTCTATTTCCTCATCTGATGATGAGATTGGTGGACATTTCTTAGACAATTAAGAATGAAAAAAACCAACGGTCTTGTTTCAATAAACAATTGTCCATGAATTAACAGTTATGATCATTCAAACAAATTTGATTTTGGGACTGTGACTTAGCGACATTGGTTCCACAATTTAACTGGTTTAATTTGAGTAAATACATGACATATATACAATTTCTATGTGCATCGTGTGTGATTTGTGCATGCCTTTAAATATAGAATAAGGCTCCCGATGGCTCAGGTGGGCCCCACCGTGATGTTTATGTGAAATCCACCTTGACCACTAGGTGTGTCACCTCATGTTAGGCTTAGGGCTAAAAATCAGCCCCATCCGTGATTTAGGTGGACCACACGATTGGAAATAGTGTACAAGCAATATTCACACTCCAAACTATTTTCCTCGGTGTGGCCCATGTAAATCACGGATAGGCCTATTTCTAAATTTTATTACGGCATCTAATGATTGGAGTGGATCTAATATAATCATCACGGCCAACCCTGTAAAAATCAAGGGTGAACGTCTCTTTACCAATTGCTTCCTTCGGTGTGGCCCACTTGAATCACAGGCTAGCCTGCTTTTTTTGCCCTAGGCCTAAAGTGAGATTACACATATAATGGTTGGAGTGGATCTCACATACATATCAAGGTGGGCCCCATAAAAAATCAATCGGTCGATAAGGTTTTTTTAGAAATATATTACTCAAATGAAGGACGCCCACCATTCATTTTTAGGCCCCCCACCATGATGCAATATGTGAAATCCACTACAACCATTAGATGTGTAATCTCACTTTAGGCCCAGGGCAAAAAAATCAGGCTGACCTGTGGTTCAGGTGGGCTACACCGAAGGAGACAGTTGGTAAAGAGACGTCCACCCTTGAGTTTATAGGGACCACCCATAATGATTATATAAATCCACTCCAACCATTAGATGCCACAATAAAATTTAGAAATGGGACCCAAAAATCAGTCCCATCTATGATTCACATGGGCCACACTAAGGAAAATAGTTTGAAGGGTGAGCATTGCTTGTACACCGTTTCCAATCATGTGGTCCACCTGGACCTAACATGAGGTGACACACCTTGTGAATGGTTTAAATTTGACATAATAATCATAGTGGGGCCCACTTGAGTCGCCAATCCCATGTATGGGGGTGACGCACATAGCGAAAGGGCACGGATTCAATCAAGTCAAGACCTAACAGAGTTTCGTCAGGTCTTTTCTGTAGGGCCCACTTTGATGTACATGTTGTATATCCATGTCGTTCTTCTATTTTGCTAGCTCATTTTATGGCATGGGCCTAAAAATGAAGCAGATCCAAATCTAAGGTGGGCCACACCACAAGAAACACTGGTGATTGACCATGATTTTTTTTTTTTGTGGGCCACAAATTTTTTATATCAAGTTGCTATTTGTGTTTTCCCTTCATCTAGGTTTGTGTGACATTATCAACAGGTTGGATGACAAATAAACATTACGGTGGATCCTAGGAAGTTTTTAATGGTGGGCGTTTAATGATCACTGTTTCCTGTGGTGTGGCCCATCTGAGATTTGGATCGGCTTCATTATTGGGATTTGGGACCATTCCCTAAAATTAGCCAGCAAAACGGATGGATGGTGTGGATATACAACACATACACCGAGGTGGGCCCCATAGAAAAGACCTTGAAACTCGTGCTAAGACTGCTTTTTTTCGTATCCAATTTCGAAAAGACTCCTGAAGTCCTGCGGGGGGGGGGGGGGGGGGGGGGGGGGGGGAATGGTACACTGGTATTATTTTTTATTTTATTTTTTTTCAATTCTCCTCTCTTGAAAAATGGATTTTTTTTTTTTAGGGTTTACAAAAAAAAGGGGTGCGCTGTCTGGAAATATTGTTGATATCAACAATATATTGATAGTGTTGTCGATACATTGTAATAAAAACAATTGGCCAGCTGTGATAAATTAGGATATATCACAATATCTGCGATATATTGCAATATCATACAATATTCACTGCAATATCAAAAATTTCAGAGACTAACTGGGCATATCATCTCACTGGAGTGCAATAATGATAATAATGGTCAATATCGTTGATGTTGCAAACACTGCCGATAAGAGACACAAAGGGATTATTTACAATAACAGAAGATGAGCTAATTTCAGTATTGTTTGAATAAAAACAATGTCATGCATAACTTTATCAGGTCCACTATATAAGAACACTAATTAAGTTCCATACATAAACAATAACCTGAAAGATCTTAGTGTGACAATGATAAAAAAAAATCCCCAAAAGAGGTACAGTACATTGTCCAAATATAAAGTCAAGAGAAAATAATGTCCAAATATAAAGGATGTCCCCTTTCCCACACGCACAAAAAGGGAGAATAAGTGTCATACTGTCATGTCTATCAACATAATTAAGCAAATCAAATGAAATCAGCATGAGATTGGAAATCTTATCAGTGCATGATCAGTAAATTTGGAAACATGAAAATCAACTAAACATGATATAAACCTGGCATCTGGGATTCCGTGGCAGATAACCTCATTAACCGACCTGTATACAGATAAAAGAAGCAGAGAATATGTCCTTCAACAATAAAATCACTCCCTTCTTCCTACACAAGCCAATTTAAAGATGATACATTGAAAAAGTACGTACGTGCAGCAAGACTTTGGGAAAAATTTATAATTTAGTGGAGATGGATATGCTCCTGTAAAGTGATGAGGAGACCCAAAGAATTAGCAAGCAATGTTGTGATAACTGAATGCAACTTATGTTCAACAATAACCATAATAGCAGAACAAGAAAAGAACTGGGATTTTGAGATAGAAAATATTAAGATGACAACGAATACGAAGAGTGGTTAAAGGTCTACTAAGGTGCCAAACTTGTCAATCATAAACATGTCTGGTGGCATGTCTAATTTTGTGCTAAAGTTCATCAGGAATTCTCCTCTCTCTCATGGTTTCTTTTTTCTTTTCTTTTCTTTCTTTCTTTCTTTTTTTTTTTTAATCAGTAACGACTACTTTATTGAGATAAAAGAATAAGAAACATTCACCAACACAACGATAGCAGCGGATAGTGTCAATCCGTGACTATAAACACCTTCTTAAGGTAATACATTATCAAGAGTCAGGCAGTCGGCCTCTTTTGGGATGAGAATCAGAGAAATTAAGAGGGACTTTGCCAACTCTTTAATCTGGTTAATGGTAATTCTTCTCATGGCATTTGTCAATCAAAGTAATCAACATTCTCAATCAGAGCTCCAGTAACCTCTGGGTGGAAGGATTTGCTTGATCTTTCTTCCCTTTCAAACCTCCCAGAATTGATTCCAGAAGGGAAGTTCAAGCAAGACAAGACCCACAGTACAACGCAAGAACCACTTCAAAGATGGATTTTCGTGCAACGAACTTGCCACATTTTATTTTCATTTGATTACATTTCCTTTTATTTATTCATTTAATACGGCCATTTATCTAGCTAAAATTCCATTTGGAAAATTTCATCCTGAACCAAATACAGACCATGTATTAACACGGGCAGGGAAGGGTAGCTAACACCTTCCCCATCGCTGAGGCCTGCCCAGAGTTTTAGATTCAAGATCGTGCAATTGGAGTCAAAATATCCAACTCAAGTTCTTTCATATGGAAAATAGACTCCATGGAATTCTAGCCACCCTTGGGATACAAACAAATTGGCAAGTGGCAGCTCTGGAAGTCTATGCCTCTAATTTTCCAGCGAGTTGGACGTTTTGTTTCATAACATGCTATGACCTAGTGAGGATGATTCCCTGTCTGCCACCACTCCATTAATTTTCCTTCTTCCTTTTTCTTCCCAATAATCATGAAGATGAACCTAGCCTCTCTACAGATCAATCTGACGCTCAAAGCTTTAGGAGACAAATAAGAAGGCAAAAGAAAGGAAAACACAATCTACTTCCGCTTCTACAGAAAGGTAGGAGTCATTCTGAAGTCTCCAAAGTCTTGTAAATCCGAATATGCAATTTGGAAGAGTGACACAAATTGAGGTATGCATTTACACCTCTAGCCTTGTAGTCTGTCAGAGTTTTGACAAAAGAAAAAATAAAAAAGGACTAACAAATACCAACTCAATCAAACTCCAATCCGACCAGGAGTTTCATTATAGTTCACTTGTGATTTGTGAGGGAAGGATGAATAATAATGGGATTCTAACCACTGTTTCAAGCTTCAGCAGAGCAAGATTAAGGCTTTTATCTAACACACCCCATCACCCATTGCATACAAGTTTTAGAAAATAGCAAGACAGAACAGGCTTAAAAATCACATTATGATGACGTGGACAAAGAAGACAACTAACCAGCAGCAATTGTTGCCTCATGGACCACCTCATCAATTTCATCAGTTGTTACTCCAGGTTGAATTGCACGAGCAGCTGCATCCAGAACCTCCCTTGCAATCTGAAGATAATTTTAGTAGGGAATGGAGTTCCGCATGCAACTCTCAAATGAATTCAAGTAAATATCACTAGCATTTAAGATATTCAATAAATCTGTCCCTGTAAATAAAGCAGAAGTACTAACCTCATCCAACATAGGCAAAAAACCAAAACTGTAAATTAAGTACTTACTCGACAAGTTTCTCGCATTCTCTCAATCTGCTCCGATGTTTTGATCTTTGAAGATTACCAGAAAAGTAAAGTTATCTCCTCATCTAGTCAATATCCAACTCAGTTTTACCAGGATATCTGGTACAATGAATCCAAAAGCAATTTCTAAGTCCAACCTTACCTCCACGACATTCTGCAGGTCACTACTGAGCTCAATCTTTGGGATCCCCTGCCAATTAAAAATCAGCCAGATCAGAAGAAACCAACAAAATCGAATAACTCCTTGCCATGTCTATAGAGGAACACGCGTGTGCGCACGCACAGCAATCCTAGCATCAATGTAAATTTCTCCACATGCATCCACAACAGAAGGGCACAATGACAGAGCAAAATGCACCTGTCCATCCACTAATCTTTGCTTGGAAGACTGCAAGAAAAGGAACGGTTGCATGCATAAACATGCATGTAGCCATATACAGATGTGCTCACAGACAACAAGGCCAACATCATACTCGTCTTCTTCTACTCCTACCCTGCTAAATCATCAAAATGGTAGCTAAGCAGCGATACTCAAATTAGGACTCACATCAATGGTCCAATCGGGTTTGTCAATGTTTGCAGGTACAATACGTCGACTTGATATGGGATATTGTCTTAGAGGTCTGCACACAAACACAAAAGAAACTCTAGTCTCAAGGTGATATGGATAAAACTATATTCTCAGCTCCATGAAATTATAGAAGTGGTAAAAGTAAGGCGTAACAAAAGTCCCTAGTGTGATGAAGCACCAGATTAAGAAATGAAAAGATACCTGACAGTACATGTAAGAAAACTATGCAAACTAGCGTTGCAACTGGGCTTTGGCTGAGTCAGGTCCAAGTCCAGTCACTTTTGGTAGAGTTTGGGCTGAGCTAGAGGCCTGTGGTTTGGACCTCAGCATGAGTTTTAGGGTGGGTAGCTAGTTGGGTGGACCCGGGTTTGCATCTTGCATAAGGTCCAAACAGCAGGCTGGGTTCATCCCAACCAAAATGTTTATTTTGATCAGTAAGAAGTCAACTTAACATTGGTGGACCGAGTATTTGTTGGTATGCCAAGTGCAATTTGGGCCCGAATTTTAGCTCACAGGCTGGCTGCAGTGAGCCTGGACTCAGAAGCAAAGCTCACAGGCTGGATATGGACATACTCTCTGGTCCTGCCCAGCATGGTTGCAAACATAGTACCAACTACCAAGCACCAATGCATATTGGAAAACATAACTTCCTAAAAAAAAAAAAAAAAAAAACTCCAATAGAATGACTATGGAAGAAAAATCTACATGTGGGAATTCCCAAAACAAACCAAAAACCTTCAGATGCCCTCTTTTATCTAGGGATAATGCTTTAAACATTAGCAACAGCAGCCGCCGCCGCCGCCGCCAAAACAAAAGTATATTGTTTTTTTTTTTTTTTCTTTCTTTCTTTTTGGGTATTGAGGGACGGCATATCATTATTCCTGGAGTTGTGCCCTGGAAAACCAATGTGAACATTATTCACTGGTTATGTGGATGTGATATTGATGATCTTAGCCACAGATCATAATGTCCAAGGGTTCTAGGTGGATGAGATTATACCATAGTTAAATGCAAGAGTATCATAAATGTACACAAACATGAGTTAAAGGACAGGGATCCCTTTGCTTGTCCTTGAGACCTTAAGATTGGACGCAATGGTCACTAACCGTGGGAGAGTTGTGGTCTATGGACCTCATTAACCTGTTGTCCCATGACCACTTAGTAGGTTTTAGGATGAGCCCATGGCTATTGCTTTGTATGTGGTCATTGTGTGAGAAGACTGATGATGAGTTAGGATGGAAGGTCACCACCATCGGGCATGATGACAAGTCGGTGTGCCTTTGCGCTACTACTGATGCGGACATTAGTGGTGCACCCTTTAGAGTGTACCAGAGGAGGCGACGTTGCAGATCGAGATCGAGTGTTGGAGCAGACGAGCTGATGTGGATAGACGCCGGGCCCATTGGACCCATTTTCTTATGCGTTACGAGTACGCGAGCTGCAGGATCGCACAGGAGCATCATGACCGCTGGACTGTGGAGCGGATTTACTTTTAGGCATTTTTTCTGTTTATTTCCTTGTTTCTAGGCGTTTTAGTGTTGTTATTTAGTTTATGCGTTTTTATGTTACTTTTTTTTGTTTTCAGGCACTTTAGTGCACTTTTTATTTTTGTAGCTTATATATACTGTGAGAAACCCTATTTCGAATTATTAAATAAATACAAATTTCGGCTACTTTTCTTCCTTTTGTTTCAAGAGATTAGGGTTTCAGGATTGGCACTCGGGTGTTGAGCATTCCACCCTGGTTTCCATATTTTCTCATCTTTATTTTTTCAAGGTGCAGGAAATGTACGATTTTCCTATTTTTATCATCTGTGTTATCCTTCATCTCAAACCTGTTCCTTCTCCATCACATTCGTTCTTTCCCGAATCTAAGCCTTTTGTTTCGATTGGAAAAGAAGGATACCTAGCCCTGGGAACCAGATCCAAACCTGACTGTGTACTGGTCTATGCTATATCTGGGATATCCTCATATCCTTAGTTCCTCTCTATTTTACGGTTTACATGATTCTTATGCTGAGGGGCATGATCCGGACGGACGGAACTCATCTCCGTGTTGATATTTGTTAGTTTTCTTTTGAGCAAACATAGTTAGTTGTTAATTTTCTTACTTGAATATCTTCCAACTGAATATACACGCATCTAGGGTTAGGTCATCGCATGCCCCTGCATCAACTACACATAGCAGCGTGAGTGGGCCATGGATAAGGGCTCCTAGGTGGACTTATCAGTTGGTAGATTGAGGTCAAGTCTCTAGACCAAGAGGTCCATTATGCTCGAACTATAATCAACTTGAGGATGTACTGAAACTGATTCATCCTTAGACTTGAGGACGTGTGAGAGATCAAGGTCTTGATTACATGTGCTTTGACTCGCTTTACGAGGTCATCATGTGGCCAATAAAAGTGGGCAGAGTTGGGTGCATCCATCAATGTCCATTGAGACTCACATGGGCCAACAAGGGATCTATTGGTTTCCTAAGAGCTAACTTATTGCTCAAATGTAGGAGATCATATATTCATTAAATGGTTTTCCCCAGTAATCAAAATGTTTTAAAGTTTTACGAGTATTTTCAACCATTCTATTTAAATCGTTAAAAAAGGTTTTGATCGCACTTGATGATGATCTAATGGTTTGCATCTGGGAGTCCACCGCTTGATCTACATGTGCACTAGTTCCTTGGTGGATGGCCATGATAGTGGAGGGGTCAAATCATATATAAGTGCATGGGATAAGGTAGAATCACAAACATGCAATGTAGTGGGGCATATAGAAGATTGTAGGGTAGTAGAGTACCATAACTAGTGTCTTTTTGAAATCTTGAAACTCCTTATAAATAGACCCCCCATGAGAGAGAGAGAGAGAGAGAGAGAGAGAGAGAGAGAGAGAGAGAGAGAGAGAGAGAGAGCAAGCCATGGAACTTTTCATCACGCATGTGACACGTGTGGGGTGACATGTGTTCCTCTCTCATGTTTTTGAAATTTGTTCCTCTCTTACTCTCTCTTTTCATCACATGCATGACACATGCAGCTCCCTTCTCCCACATGATGCAGGGTCCACCTTATGGACAATGTGCATCTCCCTTGGCCCTACTCCAAGGGCTAATGTGTGGACTCTCACCTCTTCTTCATCCGCGATGGATTTGGGAGAAAATTCCTAGGTTGGAATACAACATCGACAAAACAACAGTTCATAAGGACGGGCTTTTGATAAGGCAAATCCTAACCATTGGTTTTAGATTTTTCTTCTTTAGAAACTTAAGAACATCTAAATGGAGATCCTTAGGGCTGTAAAATCTAATATCCGGGTTTTTAGAACTTTTATATTCTGCTACGTTTCGAAAATCCCAACAATCACAAGATTATAGTCATTTCCACTGTCCAGTGCAACGACAATTTAAGAAAACAGAAACCCCCATATGGACAAAATAGAAGATAGACCAAGTGCCATTTAGCTCTATCAACTGCTGCAACAAGCAATACGACCCCCTACTCCTAACCCTCCTATAATCCTGTCTCATGCTTTGTTTTGTTAACAACAACATGAAATCGTAGTTCTTAGCCCAGACACAAAGTCCCTCATCTCATTGCAAAGGCAGGCAAAGCACCACAGTTTTCTGTATCCTAATCCAAGGAATGAATCCAGAAGCATCTTCCACAATGACAGCATAGAGCAAGATATAGTTGCAATCTGAAACCCTCCCTAAACATTACCAAGCAGATGCGTGTTGGACATTATCAAAATGCACGCATGTCATTGCCATCAATTAGTTGGATGCCATTGAAGAAGACCTCCAACATATTTGCCAAAAAAAAGTCATTCATCCAGAAGCATCTTCCACAATGACAGCATAGAGCAAGAGCTAGTTGCAATCTGAAACCCTCCCTAAAACATTACCAAGCAGACGGGTGTTGGAAATTATCAAAATGCACGCATGTCATTGCCATCAATTATTTGGATGCCATTGAAAAAGACCTCCAACATATTTGCTGAAAAAAAGTCATTCATCCAAGATGCTTTTAAATGCATGCTTCCTAAGATACTGAATAACAATAACCCCATGACTCAGTGAGAAATGCACATTATCTAACTGAAATTTATCATCATAACTACCATAGAGAACAGCAATAAATCCAGAAGGAGAGGACTAGCAGAGATAAAGGCTGCCCCCTTTTTTTTTTTTTTTGTTTAGGAATAAGGATACCAGTGTTAAATACCCTGTCCAATAAAAATGGGGAAGTTTGGGTGTTCGAGCCCGTCCTTTTTTTAAACAATAAAGCCAGCCCTCACTAAGCGCCACTGAAATTTGTTCATCAGGAGTACTTGCTGCAAGTCTGGACAACTTTGACTTTAAGTGCACCGTCTTGTGCGAGCTCCAAGATGCCTTGAAGCAATCCTGGGAGCTGCCATCAAACAGTAAATAAGTATAGAAAATAACTGGAAAATCAGATGATAGAATTTCAGACAAATTTCGCAAAAATACAAATCATATAGATGAGTTGGTACAAGAGAAAAAAGAAAAGGTGAAGAACAAGAAAGGATTGTAATTTGAACTATGGTCCTGGGAAATAGTGCATGTATGTTGAATCCAATCACAAATAAGGACATCTTTCGTCAGTCTTAACTGAAACGAGGAATCGCCAACAACGACATGGATAAACATCACCCTGCTTCCAAGTTGCAAATATGATCAACTAAGCTTCTTCTTCTTCTTCTTGTTTTGAGAATAAAATGATCAACTAAGCTTTCTATAAAGCAGGCACAAACATCAATAATTGAGTGTGTGAATACATTGTAATTCAAAAGCATTCTGCCCCATGAACCTGCCTGTCATACGCCCCATGAACCTGCCTGTCATACATATAAGGCAAACCATCGATAGATTCTAAAATAGACATAAAACACAAAAAGAACAAATAGGATCCATTTTAGATTGAAAAGATGTCGGCAAAGCTATGACGCACAAATAGAACAAAGTATGTTCCCCAATTTTTCTAAAAAATGAAGATTGAACAGAACGTAATACAAATTAATGCAATGCTAGAAATGGTTACAAACCAGAATACGGCACTTTCTCGAGGTAGCCTCAACTCTACACATTTGGGACAACTACACATAGGAAAAGAGAAGGAATGAAAATGGTTAGCTCAAGGCAAAAGCACAAATACCTAACATTTTTCATAATAACAAGACTTCTGAACCGTCACTATAATTAGTGGATGACATGAATGTTACGCAATGCATGACTAATTGAAACACCATACAATGCTCGAACTGAGGATATGCACAGTATGCTTAGGCTTTCAGTTTGCATAGTTCAGCCAGAGGTTCAGTAATCTAAACGTTAATGTGATTGGACCCACTGTGATGGCTGATACACCAATCTCTGGCACGGGAAAATCCTAACCCTTCAAGAAAGCAATACAGAAAACAGAATCAAAAGGTTTTTGAAACCGTCTTGTCATGAGCAGAGTTACGAATTCAGATCTAAGAAATTGAATAATGCAACTATTCATGATGGAAGAAACTTTTGAAGAAACAAAACTAATAAAATAGATGGTGCTTGAGGATTGGTTTGCAATCACTATCATTATCTTTTTCACTGGAGAGGTATGAAAATGGAAGCAGTTATAGGAGGGGATCTCCCTTTAACCATGAATGCAAAATCAAATTGGACAAGCAAGGGCCTCCACTTAGGGATGGAAAGGGGTAGATGACTTCCATTAGTCCCTACCAAAGGTTTCACTCATAGTGCATTTGGATGCACAACTGAATTGAATTACAAATATTACTTCAACCTAGCAGTCCTCAAATTGTAAAAACATTTCCTACCATTCATAGTGAGGAAGTAGCCCTCCAATCGTAAGTTGGTTTCTTTCAAGTCCAACTTGAAAGTAACACAATTGCAATTTAAAGCCCAAACCCTCAATGTAACAAAACACAATGGAAGAGGAGAGTGAAACACAAGCTGAACAAAAAAGCATGGATGGATGCCATATGCAATTTTTCCATTTGAGGAATTATACAGCCCACACCTTCGCACGGTATCCACTGGTTTTCAATCCTGACAAGTCAGGTCCATGGTTTAGTAATCTCCACCACCAAATTAAGACCTTTTTCAGTCGAATGTGGACCAGTAGTTCTATTGTTAACCATCTATCTATATTCAACAAATCCAAAGGTCGAAATTATCCTATCAAGGAGATTTTTGGGGCATAGGTGGGACACAGCAGACCAACAATCTGGACCACATGACCTACGGGTTGTCACTACCGTAAACCCGTGTATACCGTGCAAAGATGCAGGCCATGTGTCATATGGTTTCTGTTAACTGATGCATCCCATCTAAATATTAGCAGAACATACATCCATACATACATCCACACATGCATACACAGGCATGGAAGAACGTACTGAAGATGAGCAGGCTTGCCGCAACGAGCACAATACAAGGTTGATTCCCCTGACGCAATTGAGCCTCCGTCCATCGAATCGAATTCTTGTATTCTACAGCTTTTATTTTTCTTTCGACAGGAAACCAATGCCTCGATCAGTTATGTAGTTAGAGAAGACTTCAAATAAAAGGACAAACAGAGAAAGAAGAAGAAATAAATGGAATGGAGCAAAGGAATGAGAAAGAAAAATAGAGCATATGGATGTTTCTTCAAAGTAGAGAAGTGGTAAGAGATTTTTGCAGCCAAAAAATGGGAGAGTTCGCGTACCTGTCTGGAATGGCACTCCCGCTGCATTTCCGGACTGTCTTTTATAAGACCTGGCACTCTTAGCCCGAGCTCGGATCAGGCTGGGGCTCTTGGTGCCCACCGTGATGTATAGGTTTAGCCACACCATCCATCCATTTTTCATATTATTTTAGGGTATATTTTAGGGTATAAGAACAAAAATGACACAGATGCAAGGCTCAAATGGGCCATACCACATGAAACAGTTGTGATAATGTCGACCTGATGTTTATTTGCCATCCTACTCTGTTCATAAGGTCACATACTCCTAGGAAGCTTTTAATGGCGGGCGTTTAATCTGCACTGGGTAGTCTGTTTGAGCCTGGATCCGCCTCAATTTTGGGATTTATAACTAAAATGATTGGACAAAATGGATGGACAATGTGGATAAATAATAAATCACTGTGGGCCAGAAAGTTCCTAAAGTTTTCTAGATGGAATAATCTAAATCTTTGATCTATAGCCTGGCAATATATGTTTATAGACAAAATTAGTAATGCTAGGATTTTGAATCTTCTTCTTCTTCTTTTTATTAGTTATTATTTTTTTAAGATATGTTAGTATTTATAAAAACATTTGACATTTTTATACATGTATTTCATATAGATTATAAAGTCCCTTCTTGCCTGATGTCTCTCTTGTATTGGCCGATATAGGTGTATTAGTATGTACAATTAGAGCTAGACACGATTTGAGCTAGCTTAGTTAACTCGCTGAGCTTAGCTTGGATAAGCTCGGCTTGGCTTGACTTGAAAGTTGGTCTGGACCAAGTTGAGTAGATTGTTTGAGCTTGGAAAATTTTGAGCTGAGCTTGAGCTAACCTGAGCTCGATTCAACTTGGTTCAAAGCTCAGCCTGATCTTGAATCGATTCAACTCAGCTCTGAGTTATAACTTAATTATATGATATTATATTTATATATAACTTAATTAATATATTATATATAATATAAAAAGGTCCGCGCCCATATAAAAACTAACAGAAAAATGCCTTGACTCAACTCAACTCAACTCCAACTCGGCTTGAAAGCTCGAGTTCAAAATTGGCTCCAAGTAGGCCCGACATGCTGACTAAACTAAGCTGAGCTGGCTAATAAATCTTGAGGACCAAGCCGAGCCTAGCTGAACTCAAGCTGGAGTAGGTTGTTGGCCGTACCTAGCCAAGTTGTGCGTACGTCACCTAAGTTTGGCTGGTGTACAACTCTATTTAAATACGACACTACTTCCCTTGGTTTATATTCATTCAATTAGGCCGACTAAATTGACCTGTGGAACGGTTTTCCAAAAGTTGGATTTTTTAAGAATATGTGATTGGTAAACACTCGTTCCTGCAACAAGACCAATGGATATTTTTCATTCCGAACCGTCCAAGAAACAACCTCCAGTCTGGTTGTCAAATAACAAACGAAGCGTGATTTTTTGACGGTCTAGTTTGAATTACTTGTACACCACGTTAATTTTTAAGAGCTGGTGTATCATCCACACACTATGCCAGAGTATCAAAATATTTCTTCACCAACAATTTTCCGTTTTAAGCATCCGTCAATGCCCATCGATTGATGTTCAACCTCAACGTGCACTTGAACGGTCCTGATCCGATTCTTCTAAGCCTTGAAATAAGTTAAAAAAAAAAAAAGTTAGAAATATTAGTTGTTGATGCCATTCTACAATACAATACAATTTGGGTGGGGCCATAGCTGCAAGCCTGCAATCGTCTACAAATGACGGTATTGAATTAATCTATGTAACAAACAGGTTATGGTTTTTTTTTTTTTTTGGCAATTCCCTGACATTTTAAACAAATGATCACCTACAACCTATTGCATGTGCCCATGCACATGACATCGGAGCTATGAATGAGGTGGGCCTCACCTGGCGCAAAATATCAGGCTGAGGATGGTTGCAGCTTATTTGATGAGTGGACTAGCCTGATAGTTGTGCCCATCGATCTTCATGGTGAGGCCCTCATTATTATGCATCATCCTTCGTTAAAGACATGGGATCCAACCTTTTTATGCATAATCATTCGTTAAAGGCATGCGTAAAAATCTAAAATTTCACCTTTTCATCCAGAGTATTAAGAATCCTTTTTGGCTTGCAATTTTCCTTTTTTTTTTTTTCTTTCTTTCTTTTTATAGAGTAAGATTAGTATAAAAATGATTTATAGAATATCTCATCTATAAAAATTCATACTTGTGTCATTTAAAAAATTAATTGACTCCTCGTTTCTTATTCAGGGCAAGTCCATCCATGCCATGAGGATCACAAATACTATTAATCAAGCAATGGATTCAATTCTTCAAAAATATCATCAAAAGCAAATCAATGAAGTGGTTTGAAACATCCCAGCAAGGGATCCTATTTGTTATTTCTATGAATATAAATGATTATTATGTTGATGTGATGGATTTATATATATATATATATTATATGTTATGGAATAGGATCAAACAAAATTTCACTAGAAGAGTAAAAACTCAAGAGTACCTTATCCCTCTATCTGATTGGAGAGGAATCTTTCATAATGTCTACCATGTAGAATGAGAATTACCAAGGGTCACTCATTATCCCTAGCATAGTGTGGCTAGAATTGCTTGAAAAGAAAGTCATACAATTAATCACTCAAAATAATCAAACTATAAAACATGAAAGGAAATTGGAAGGGGATTTAAGCAATTGAAGAGTCATTTAGATATTTTAGGATGAAGTTGTGTCACCACTAAAGAGAGAGTGTGGAAATATCGTAAGAAGGGTGTGAAATAATAAGAGAAAGATCACCATCTTTCTCAAGTGATTAAAGTCTCGAATCCACTAGGAGAGTTCTTAAGTCTACAAGAAAATAAGAGAGAAAAATCAAGTATTTTATTCAATAATTAATCTAAAATGCTTGATCACATTACTTATATGAAAGACCTAAAACCTAATAGAAGTTCTAATTAGAATAGAATAAAAATTATCCGAAATATTAAAATCTCCTTGAAATAAAAATCTTAATTCGAATAAAATAGAAATTATCGAAATATTCTAGGCATTATTACAAACAACTTATAAAAAAGACAAAAGTTTCATAAAACTCTAAAAAATGACAATTTTTTTTTCTACAAATAGTAAAATTTTCTAAAAAATGTAATGTTGAACTGAAGAAAGTGCATTTTCTGGAAAAGAAAAAAGAAAAAGAAGAAGATGAATTTGGTTGGCATAGCGGGACGATTGACTACTGGAAGTATCATTACATAAAGATTGATAAGTTATGTGGTTCGTCACGACGTCTAGATCAAAAGTTATGGCAGATTTACGATCTACACTTCGAACAACAATTTCTCCCTGTCCAAGATAAATTTCTGCGAAGAGGACGCACATAAGGCCCAGTTATGTCATGGCCTACGTAGAACTGAGCTGAATTTGACGAATTATTTTTGCTTTTGTTCGGGGTTCTTTTGGTCCATTCTTAGCATGCTAAGAATGTATATGTAGCCCGCTCTACAACTAATTTCATGAACTTCTTTTCAGCAAAGTTAAGCTTATTCTCTGTATTAATAGGTATATATATCCACCATATGGTAATAATTATCTCTACTAAATATAATGCACAAGTAGCTAGGATGATTCCACCCACAAAATTGGTCTTTGAAAGTAGGCTCTTTAGTTTAGAAAGACATGGAAATAGAATTGGAGCAAATGAATGGTAATTAGGTATTTAGATGTCTTAATTAGGTCACCTTTGCTCAACATCTCACTAATGCGTACGTTTAAAATAGAATTTTGCCAACAAAGTATATCTCTGCGATTTTAATTTTTTAATGCGAGTAAAGCTGAGTGTATACCTCTCACAACCTTTCTTGAATTGCGTGTAGCTCTCTCTCTCTCTCTCTCTCTCTGTGCCATACCCACCGTTACCTTTACACCCCGTTTGACACCTTGGATTTGGTGGTAAATGAGAGTATTTCAAATTTATATAGCTGCCTTTTGTGTTTGGCAGCATTGGATTTGGAGGCAGTTGGAATCGGAGTTACTTGATCAAATTTCTCTTTTTGATGTGTTTTGAAATCTCAACAAAATGTTGAGATTTAGATGGAATTAAAAGAAAATGCTATTTTTGCCTCTTTTTTTAAGAGGAAGAGAGTTATACATGTAACAAAGATGTCTTTAGGATATCACTCCATTAGACACCTGGCACATTGATGATACCCCAAAATAATTCATTTACTGGCTGTAATACCAAAATCATATCAATAGAATGATATGAACCATCTGAACATTGGACATTTAAATGGACTGGTTAAAAAATGTCGGTGAGTCTTCCTATTTGTAATCCTTGCATTTGTGGCCCACCCAAGGCTCCTAATTTCCTCTTTTTTGGCCGAAGTATATATTTTAATGGGCATGTCACAATCATTCTATCAAATATATACTAATTTAGAGTATGAAAGCAAATTTTATTAACCAAATTTAAGTAATGTGATTATACCGAAAAATTCCAATTCCCTCCCAATACAAGCTCCCAAACGGGAGATTTGGATTCTAGTACATTTCAGCCAAAGAAAAATTTGGATTTGGAATCACCTTGATTCCAATGTAATTGTGATTTGGATTCCGATGCATTCCAAATCAAGCTCCCAAATGGACAATTAATAAAATCCTGGGCTGTTTGGTTTTCCAATTTTAATGGTAAATGGCTATAAATTGATGTAGAACGGGTCGCTGACTATTTCATGGGCTAGATGGAGCAAAAGAAGATCGGTCGGGGTCGAAAGTGATCTGGACCGTCAGGACCGTAAATCGGTCGTATTTAACAATCCGGAATGAGTTACGGGACGTATAATATATCAATTTGGGGTAGCTCGAGCTACTTTAGCCAACCAACCCCGCTATGCAGGGTTGCCCAGGCCGGAATCGCGAGATTCGACCTTATCGACGGTCATTAGGTTAGTTTATTTTCAGTTTTACTATTTATAGTAAGTTTTAATTCGATCATAACTTTGCATCTGTAGGGTTTTAGAGTTAGTGCCCAACATGAAAAGGGCTTAGAATATTTAGTAGAACAATGTGGTTGAGGCCGTTTGATAACTTTATATTTTTGGCCGAAAATCAAGAGTTCCAGTAGGATTGAACGACTTCTATAAATAGTAAGTTTACTATTTATAGTAAGTTGCGTTTTCTAGGAGTTTGAGTTGGAGTTGGATTCTGATATTTTACCTAAGGTTTAGTTTACTATTTATATGCATTGTAATTTCGTTATTATTCATTCAATTATCAATAAATCAATTATTCGAAATTTAATTCCTTTTTTTATCTTTTATTTCTTCTCGTGGATTCGAGAAACACTTGGTTAGAGAGACGGTGATCAACCTACCACGTCCTCCCTGCGTCATAAATGCTCAATGATCATTTGCTTTTGGATTGTGACATCACTGGCGTTCAAATGCAAAGACGATCCAGCTGCATTGTTTATTTTACATAAGGCGCTATAAAAATGATAGTTTTATGATGCAAAAATGTAATGATTATAATTTACTTTACAAGTATATTAATAAGTAATCTTTCCTGTTGAAACGAACACCTGAAAATCATATTGATGGCTCATTTACTTTTTATTTCATAGGAAATTGAAAAACCAAACAGGCAATACACAAATCCAATCCAGTATAAACACCATATGCACATATAAGTAATTACACTAGAGAATGATCAGGTCTGAAACAAACAGAGGGAAGGTGTATGATCATCGCCTTATCCAAATCAGGCGGTGATGAGATGCTGGACCCACCTTCCTTGAGTTGTGAGGACATGGGATGCGATGGGTCCCACACATCACATCATTCTGCCTGAATTATTCCGCATTATGTTATCTCTACCTATACCTAATTCATTACCGGGTTAAAGTCCAGGCAAGAAGGGCACACCAGTAGACGGAATCCATGCATTGCCTTGTATCAACCTTGCCACTGTGAATGGATCTGCTTGGCGTGGATCTTTCAACACATGAAACCCAGGCCACTTCACCCTCCTCCCTGTGGATGCTCCCACCCCAGAATTCATGTACTCTCCATAGTAGAGAGTGGACAGCGCATAGTCACCCCTCCACTTGGTCCACCCTCTGGGATCGGATCAAACCGTTGAGGTCTGTCTTCATGAACACGGTCCTGGAGTATTTCTTCCATGGCCTACCCAAGTAGCTCTTGAATGAGCCCTTCACTTCCTGAAAATCCAAGGCGGGTACAACGCGCGATCGATGGATCGAGATCCCGGTGTTCTCATTAGGGTCTTCTCTTCCTTGAGCAGTTATCATGTTAGATTGGTGTCCCATGGGCCGCCTCACATAGATGTTACAGTTCTGAAATATGGCTGCGGCATTGCCAAATATGAAGTCGACCGTGCCTTGCACATGGCAATCACGGTAGAATTGCCTCTGCGAGTGCACTAGGAGTGTGTCTTGGTAACCTTGGAAGCTACATCGATAGAAGGCAGAGAGGTCGGAGCCCACCATCAGTGCCACAGCCTGGTGCTTTTCAGGGCCTGCAGTGTTCTCGAACGTAATGTCCCTCGCCCAAAAGCCATCCCCAGATACACCTGTTCCAAAAACAATCAAAAGGAGTTCTAAGCATACTGGAACTTGTTGAATGGACTCCAGACACTGAATCAACTCAACTAGATGAGATTTCTTGCTAGGTCCCTAGAAAACTTGTTTCTAAGTGCGAATCAGTGTGACTCACCGAGACATCGACTCACTGACTCCATAGGCTCGATTCAATTCAACCTCAGTTATCAACAGTACCTTTTCACAATAAGTGTGACGAGAGTGAGTTTCATAGGCGACCTCCTTGGAAGGGAGGTATGCCCACCACCATCATGAACGTGGATTGCATCTAGCAGGGGTGTGGGGATGAACTTAGATTGGGTACTGCACCTGCATGACATAGCGGGATTTGATTCAACAGCACACCCGTTTCAGTGGTGGGGCAGGGTTGAGTAACTACTCAACTATCATAGGTTGAGCCTGGTTGAGTTCCTACCCAACCAAATAACTTTAGAACATGTGTGGGCCCAGCTTTGACAAAGGCCTGCCGTCTAATCAATCCCGCCACATCGTATCTATTCTGACTTTGGCACAGGCTGCAGGGACAATACTCAATCCAAGCCTAGGTAGAGCATTTTGGACTTGGATTGGGTATTGTATGTGCCTATACCAAGCTCTATCAGCATATACATAGGCATGATGTGGTGAAATATGATTGGACAACAAGCTGCTGTTAGAGATGAGGCCTACTTAAGTACATACTCGACTAAATAACTTTCAAACATGTTTTATTTTTGACCTTCCATCCAATCAAATCTTGCCACCTTGTGCTACTGTTGAACTTTGTATAGGCAAAGGCAGTCCCAATCAGAGTCCCACCATTTTGGCATTTTTACTGTGGCTCTCATGAGTCATGCCTGTACAAGTCCCACTATTTTAGCTTTTTACTGCGAGTTCCATGCCTATACACATGAGCCTATACACATGCACGCGACCCTGAAGCAATCAGCGTCGTAGCTAGCACCACTTGGAGACATGTTTTCATTTACTACAAGGTTGCCATTACAAAGCAGTTTGAGAAGTTTTATTCGTTGGGAGTCCCCCTCAAACTGCTTCCTGTGGTCTAGCCGCCCTGAGTTTAGTTCAGGATAATTTTTTGGGTGCATGGCCTAACGTACTGAAGGGCACACCCCATGGATGGCTGAATCTGATGCACAATGGGCCCCACAGAAGTCATCTAATGAACACATCATGGCGGGGCCCATAGCGATAGAATGGCAGCTCAAGTTATCATATTCACCAGGATTGTGCTTACATACATGCACCATGCAAGCTCATTCTATAGCTATTGTTTCCTTCATGTAAGTTTTAGGTTCTTACCAAAGGTGGCTGAGCTGAAGGTGGTGGAACCATCCTGGACGTTTCGATTGCTGGTAACAATCGTCTTATCCATGCCATCACCAACAAACATCACATTCTTCATATCTCTACTAATCTCCACATTCTCAACATACACGCCGGACTTCACATAAATCACCACTCTTTCCGGTCGCCTTTTCCCTCTTTGTGCAAGAGCTGCAACTGCTTCTTTGATGGTCCTGTAATTGCCTGACCCATCTTTAGCCACCACAAAATCAGCCTTCCCTTTAGCTGCATCCCATGACTCTAGAAGTCCCTGGTTGTTGGCCTGTTCAGGCCGCGGGCTATCTAAATCAACAATGTAACATCTATATGTTAAACAAATGAAACAGTGACAGACCGGACCCTTTGATATAGTGGGCCTAGGCGTGAATGGTCCAGGGAGAACCTAGCTATGGAATATTTGGCCTTTTTTTTTTTAGGCTGAATGTGAATTCTTTCATTACTAATTAAACTGTCTATATGTTGGCCAGGCATTAATGAACTATGGCGATTTTGCACACGAGGACTTGGTGTGAGGCTGGCAATGGGCTACTCTGGCCCTAGTCCTGCCCTAATCCTTGACTCTAGCATTACGGGCTGGGCCACCAGAAAAGTTAAAAATGATCAAAGGTTTAAAATAAGTCCAATTTGGGAATTTTCTTATAAGCATCCTCCATTCAAAGTAAGTACCAAACAAGTACCAAACACAAACAGGTTGGAAATTGAAACATAACCTCATATCCAACCGTGTGCCTAGGGTTGTCAATGCCACGGATCTTGATCCATATCCGATCCGTATCCGATCTGATTTAATCGGATTCGGATCAATAATCGGGTAATCGGGTCGGATACGGATATCTAAAGATGATCCGTTTAATATTCGGGTCGGATTCGGATCAACCTTGATCCGGCCCGTTAACGACCCGACCTGATAAATAAATAAAATAAAATAAAATAAAAGAAAAATAGAGTCTCTCTCTCTCTCTCTCTCTCTCTCTCTCTCTCTCGGATATCCGGTCGGATATCGGGTCGGATCACAATCGGATCGGAAACGGATTTCGAAAAACTTAAACGGGTCGGGTTCGGATCACATACTTGTGATCCGGGTCGGATTCAAGTCGGATATATCCTTAATCGGGTTGGATACGGATCATCACTGATCCGGCCCGTATCCGACCCGTTGACAGCCCTACGTGTGCCTTTAAAGCACACATGTCCATGTCCTGGAAACTAATAACAGTGACTTTAAACTGTCTATCCGTGATTTAAAAAGACGGCCTACTTAGTGATCGGACTGGTCCAATGGACCAATGGGATGGCCCGAACCGTTTTCATTAGCCACCCTCTAGGCCAGCCTAGCACCGGACCTAGATTTCAGGCCCAGGCCCACCTCCGGCTTAAGGGATAGGGCCTGGCCTTATGGGTCACCAGGCCCATTCCCACTCCTAACTCCGTGCATAGACCATGGTTTGAAAACAGAATAATAGGCCCATCTCTACAAACTGAAAATCCAAACGTTATTTTACAAACTTGTGTCCAATGCTTGTATTGTGGGGATCATCTTTCAATAGTATACCCTCAGTTATGACAAGTGGGGGCCGTTGATCTGTGGTGTCCCACCTTGGATGAAAAATGCCTTAAACATACGGCTGATAGATACCAAGACCTCATGTCTTCACTCAGTCTACCACTTGAGCTATGGATCGAGGTGTATCCTGGGCCGCACTTGTCACGTGTAAAGATGCCACTGAAAAGTGTGGCCTATACGTATCATGTTATTTTGAAACGTGACACGTGTAAGTGCACTTTGAGAGAGACGTTTCTCACATCTGCCAATATAGTGTAGTTTCAGAGATGCAAGCTTTCCATCGTGCACAGCCACTGCAATTACCTTAAAAAAATATCAGCTCGATCAGCTTATCTGGTGGGCCACACATAAGTGGAATATGGGTCATAATCTCATGCACGATTTCTTGGACACGTGTGGCTTTCCCAATGAATAGATGGGTCCTTTTTTTTTTCCGGATACCTAGGATGAGCTGCTCGGATGAGCACACGTATGACATGTTGGTAGGTGTGAGTGCCCGAAATTGCACTTTCTCGAGGTTAGTCTAACACGCAACAGGATTTCTTATTTGAGAGTCCGGATCCTCTGTTAAAACCAAGCAGGAAAATCCTATTTGTCACCATTCTGATTGGTCCACCTCAAGAGCTGAGCAGCTGGACCAATCAGATCAGCAGCAGCAGCAGAGGTTCTCTGATTGATTTTAACTGAGGATCCGGATTCCTTATTTGAACATGCACAAGTTATACAATACGTTCGGCGTATTGCCTTGTCAACCGTTGGGACAATAGTAATCATGATCAGAATCGGTTTCACGTTTCAATGATCCAGACCGTTTTTATGATATGGATGACTGTAGATGGTGTAAATCTTATACATATGCGGAATAATCGAATCAACTATACATCAATAATAGAGATTCCATACTGTAATCTTAAAGCCATGCCTGATTGGGAAGACATTCCCGATGCCGCCGTGTTGCCGAGAAGAACTCTTGGTCTTCCGCACCTTACACCTTTAAGAGAACCTCTTAATGGGGACTAGAGTTTTCTTTTGTGTGTTGGTGAGGGGACCAAGACGTATATTTATAGGAAAGAGGGCCAGAGAAGCTTACCCATCACACTTCTCTCCTCTAGGGTCTCCACACCGTAGGTTTCTATATCTGGCTTAATAACCGCGCATAGGGAACACGGTTCAAGCATCCCGCCCCAAACCTATTTGCAATGATCACAACTATGGTGGGGCCCACTGAATCGCTCAATCTGAATAATCCAACGGTCATGATCTAAACTGATGATCATGTGTGGCCCACCCAATCGAGTCTTACAGATGGGCGATAGCCGGAAAAAAAAAAAGAGTAAAAAAGAAAAGAAAAGGGAAAAAGAAAAAGGAAAAGGAAAACTTCTTAAGATTAGAAAACCCTGTAAATGGCCCGCGAAAGAACCGTTTAAAGAAACGGTTCATATTCAAAGGAAAGGACTTAAATGATCAAAAGGTTGAAATATTTCAATCCAGGAGTTCACACATTCACATCCATGGTGAGGCGCTCATGTGAACGGTTCGGATGAGATCCAACGGCTATAGTCCCAACGTAAAAAGCAGTACGGCAAAACACGGCCCAAAGGAGGGGGCGGTTTCGCTGGATCCCGGATCCAGTGAGGTGGATGTATCCCTTACCGTGCCGTCGACTGTGTGGTGTGTGTATACTATATCCACTCCGTCCATTCATTTAAAAAACTCATTTTAGAACATGATTCAAAAAATGAAGTAGATCCAAATCTAAGGTGGATCATAATACAGCAAACAATCGTACTCAACCATTAAAAGCTTCTCGTGGGTCACAAAAGTTTTGGGTGAAGCTGATATTTGTTTGGTATCTTCATCCAGGTCTTTTTGACCTTTTCAAAAGGTTGGATGTAAAATAAACATTCCAGTGGCCCCCATGAGGTTTTTAATGGTGGGGATTCAATCGCCACTATTTCATGTGGTATGGTCCACCTAAGATTTGGATCTGCTTCATTTTTGGGATAATGCCTTAAAATGAGCTTTCAAAATGCATGGATGGTATAGATGTAAGGGATCCACCGACCTCAGTGGATCCGGGATCCATCCAAACCCGCGATCCTACTCCTGCGTTGCTCTTGCTCATCGAGCGCGACTTCGGTGCGACCCCGGAGCCAGCGATATGGGTGGGAGCCTGACCATAGGGCCCACCTAGATGTATGAATTTGTATATCCATGCCGTACATATGTTTTTTTCAGCTTATTTACGCCATGATCCCAAAAATAAAGTAGATACAAATTTCAGGTGAACGAGGCCAGAGAAAACAGTGGTTGTTGACCATTAAAAACCTTTTCTGGGCAACAAAAGTTTTCGATCAAGCTGATATTTGTATTTTCCTTTCATCCAGGTCCATTTGAACTTATCAACCAGTTGGATGGTAAATAAACATTACGGTGGATCCTAGGAAGTTTTTAATGGTGAGCGTTCAATGACCACTGTTTCCTGTGGTTTGGTCCACCTAAAATTTTTATCTGCTTAATTTTGGGTATACCATAGGTCTAAAATAAGATGGCAGAAAATATGGACGGCGTGGATATACGACGCATACATCTAGGTGGGCCCTACGGTCGGGGTCCCACCCACATAGCTGGTTCCGGGGTC
The DNA here is from genome assembly GCA_003013855.2 of Liriodendron chinense. Lineage (NCBI taxonomy): Eukaryota > Viridiplantae > Streptophyta > Magnoliopsida > Magnoliales > Magnoliaceae > Liriodendron > Liriodendron chinense. The sequence goes on along the minus strand of PVNU02000473.1, from coordinate 799,889 downwards.
GCAGCGAAGTCGCGCTCGGGCTTACTGACGTGGAACATGGCACCTGTCACTTTCTTCATGCCATCTGTCAAAGCTTCTACAAGGCATGGTGATCAAGCGTCACAACCCAATAGTTCATTCGGTTTGTACAAGCGAGGCCCTCGATTCATGATCCAAACCATTGGTTATGGGCCTCATCGTAGATGGCCCGTTCACCACAAGTCCCCTGATTTGAGTCTCTTTTTGGAAACCGAACCGTTTCTTTATTTTCTTAATGGCCAACTACGAAGAATTATAATCTTTCCCAGATCTTTTGCACATAGGCCATCCATAATGGTCTTACAATATCTACAATATCAACGGTCTAGATCACTGGGCTATGATGATCAGAATGTCCCCATGGAAACTATATAAAACTAAGGTGACAACTTACCAGTATCGTTCGTCGGCAATGCATAGAGAGCCAAAGCAATGCTGAGCGAAGTAGTGAGATTTTCAGCAACTTGAGGAACCAAAGAACCCGTCTCACGCAGCCCATCCAAACATGTCCTATGGTTGGTGAGAGCGGCACTTATCCATGTAAGAGCATCGTCGTGCGCATGCAATGACCCCAACTGATGTAGCCGGTATTCGCTATCTTTGTAGAGATGGACACAATCACTCAATGCAATTCCATTGAGGGCCCCACGGTGGCGGTCTGGATTGTTTACACTGAGAGACGACGAAGCCCAGTTTGTAGCATGCGCGAGACTTTCACGTGACACTCGAATCGTCTTTCTACGCAGTTGTGACAGCGTACAAGGCTCGCCGGCCGGACCGCAGTTCAAGAGCATGTGAGACAAGCAAGCATCTACGTATGGGGTGCTTGCACAAGCCCATGTGGCTATGTTTTCTTCCATGCAGGAGGTCTTGGTAGCCATGGCTATGAGGAGAAAGAAGCAGATGGCCCATGTAGACATTCTCTCTCTTTCTCGTTGAAAGTTGCAAAAGAACCAGCGTTATGGTGGTGACCTTTTGAAGAAGGGAGAGGGCCCTTAGACCACCTGGCCCATGGCACTGGCCAAGTGGAACTTGTTACTTTAACGGCAACAAGAGGTCGTGGATTGAAGTATACGAATTAAATGATATAGTCCTCTTCCACCGTCCACGTGGAAGATCGTAGATGTTTAAGTTGACAGGGTGGATCAGAGCTCTCCAGACCTTATCATGGATTGTTCATGGTTTAAAAATCACAAAGATCGGACAATCCCATACGTTATTTTTTCTCACCTTTAGTCTTGGTACTGCAACCCTTAACTCCTTTTGCATTTTATCATCTATTTGAAGAGCCACTGATCGTATTTTTGTGACCATCGATGTTGGGTCCACTTGGTCTTATGGTCTAGATTAACTGTTTACCGTGCCACGTGGACGGCCAAAGAGGAGCTCTATCGTATAAAGATAGAGGCGGATCTATCATATCATTTTCCTAATACAATATTACATGCAGTGTGACTTAACCGGAGAAACGTACGGAACACTGACTGTCCTAATATGGTAATTCGTGCCACCTTTGGCCGTCCACGTGCTACGTTGTGAATGAAGGAGGACCAGCCACTTTGTGGGCTCGACTTTGGATGGTATATGATTCGCAATCTCCTTGACAGGAAATCATAACAATCCCTTCCACTAACTTTTTACACTCTGAACTGCAGCCATCGAATCGTCTTCGTTCTACCATTCATTCGATGGGGGGCAATCAAATGCTCAGGAAAATCAATTTAGGTTGAATTTTTAGTTTATGGGTCATCACGGTAGGGCCTACTAGATGGACGGTTGTGACAGTTTACTCTCTCACTTGGCGGTACTGAGAATTTGCTCTACCACATTATGGAGGGAACGCCCCATCGTATTATTTCCCACCAAACATCAGGTCCAGTAGTTGGAAACGGGCCTGGCCTGGCATGAGCTTATCAAACAGAAAACGTTCGCTAATGCATGGGCCTAAGAATGAGGCCCAGACCCTGTATGTGGCCGATGGTTAGGTTTGTACATTGGCCAGGACAGGCTGTGATGAGGCTTGTCCAAGCCTGGCCCTGTAGTTAGATAGGGCTCGAGCGAGTGCGCCTGATAAACAAGCATCAGTCCTTCTGGCCTGGCTAATCCTACTAGACAAGTTCCCATCCCAACATTGTTAAATAGGCTGGGCCGGGCCGGGCTAAATGTCGTCTTGGACCTTAATCCATATATGAATGGACGGGTTTAGCCAAAACTAGACTTGCCTATTTACTAAATAGGTCTGGGTCTAAATTTTAGACCCATACCCTTTTACTAAATGGGTGGGTTTGGGTCCGGTCTGAGTCAACCCTATTAGACCCATTTATAAATGGGCATGGGTCTAGTAGAGGGAGATCTACATAGACCTATTCATAAATGGGTTGGGTCTAATGGGCCTGGGTTTGGATTGCGTATGCAAGCATTTTTACCAGGTTTAAAATCACGTATGGATGGGTTCCTTGCAACATAGAGCATACTCGCCCATTTACATAATGGGTTCGGGTCAAGTCGGGTTGGGCCTAATATAAAGGAAACCAGATCCAGATCCAGATCCATTTAGCAACTGGGTCCGTTCTTAGACCTAGACCCGTACCATTTAACAAACGGGTTGGGTCTAAATGGGTCAGGTCTGGATACCCTATCAGGTCCACTGACCCATTTACAGCCCTACCGGCCTATTCATTGGAATTATTGACCTTCCAAAGCCTTAGCCTAAATCTGACCCAAAATTGGCTGGACATGGTCTAGGCTGTGTGCAGCCCGGGCCACACAAACTTCAGCTTCGCCCATTGCCATTCCTTACGAAAATCTAAGACCTTGTTGGGTAGACGCTGAAAAATAAGTTCATCGCACTTTTGTCAACGTTAATTATGTATTACAGATTGTTAGAACTAGAAAAAATGAACTCCAAAAGGGGACATTTTCCTTGAAATGTAGTGTTTTGTTGCTCTGGGGTTCTAAATAATGGAAACATTCGTAGACAATCACAAGCATTCATAAAAGTACCCAAGGAGAGATATCGCAAGGCGAATTTTATTCCTGAGATCCTGAGATCTTGTACATTCCAGGCCGTGATTTGGCACGAGCCCTTAATTACATCGAATGATCGATGACCCTTGATTAAAAGGCAAAAGACTAGTCAGCAGGGACTATGGTCTGAGAGTTTGTGGCCATAGAGACCTGTATTTGTTTTGTTATGGAACGAACCATCTTTGTATTAGTCAGATGTCTATGTCCCATGTTTTGGCCGGAGATTCGGGCTGAGACTATCAGGGTTTATGACTGAGAAGGACGACTCTGGGCCTGCGCCTGTCAATGTATGGACAGGTGACCTCGGGAAGTCCACTCTGCAGTTGTATATACCTGCGTAGCCCAACCGACGGATGCCGTTTTTAATGGGTAGGGCATCGACTGTTGTGTTGTGGCAGTTCATAACAATTGTTTTGTAGTGAATTGAAACTCTTTGGTATGCTTTATCGTGATAACCATAGTCCCGTTTGTCTAGCTTTCGACTCAAATCGGGTCACATCTTTATAGTAAATATAAATGATGACATGTTTGCATAGTTCTGGATGCTGACGGCGTCTCTTTCGAGAAGTCGTTTCGTTCATCGTGTCGAATCAGATTGAACTTTGAAGATGTACAATTCTGCTCATTTAGAGATCCTGAAATGTCTGTTTGACCATTCCATTGCGTCCGGAACGCTCGAAATACCCAAAATAGGCTCAAGTGGCACTTGAAAACACTTAAATTGAGTCCGATGTACCCATGAACATGTTTTGAAATTAGCAGAATTTTTGGGTGCGTGGGACATAATTTATGGGTGCGTGGGAGTCCAATGCACCTTGAAAATACATGTCTAAATTATGTTGATTTTACGGATGCGTGGGATAATTTTCGAGTGCGTTGGGTTCTAATGCACCCTAAAAATACAAATCCGCTTTTTTGTTGAATTTTCGGGTGTGTCAAGCTATTTTCGGGTGCGTGGGAGTCCAATGCACCCTGAAAATACAAGTCTGCTCTTTGTTGAATTTTCAGATGCATCGAGCTATTTTCAGGTGCGTGGGAGTCCAATGCACCTGAAAATACATATCTGAATTATGTTGAATTTTCGGGTGCGTTAAGCTATTTTTGGGTGCGTGCTCACACTTATGATTTTTTATAATCCGGACCTGTGGTGGTGTTGGTCAGAGTGACCTTCCGGTGGAAGATGCTAGTGATCGAAAAAGAATTCCGGTCACCGAAAAGTTTTCTGGCTGTCGGAAAGGGATTCCGGCGAGGGTTTCCGGCGACAAATTCCAGATACTCAGGGGATAATGCTCTCTCTCTCTCTCTCTCTCTATCTGTTCCAATCTGTCTAAATGAACAGTGGGAGGGGTATTTATACTCGAAAATACCGGACAGTGACCAATGAGGGCCTGCCACGTATGGCGCATCCCATAAAGTCTTTGACGCACCCCCAAATAGGCACGTGGGAGCTCCGACGCACCAAAAATGATATTTTGAAAAGTGCTGATTTTTATGGGTGCGTCGAGCTATTTTTGGATGCGTTGGACTTCAATGCATCCGAAAAATACCATGCTGGTTTTGGTGATTTTATGGGTGCGTTGGGATATTTTAGGGTGCGTTGGGATATTTTAGGGTGCGTTGCAGTCCAATGCACCCTGAAATTGCAGTTCCGTATTTTCTGAATTTATGGACGCGTCGAGGTTATTTTAGGGTGCGTCAAGCCATTTTTTGGATGCGTCAGAGGTAAAAAACATCCTGAAATACTTCTTGAATTTTCATGAATTTCAGGGTGCGTTGGACTGAATAATGGGTGCGCTTGACGTACCCGTGTCTTGCAAAATTGGGTTTTGCGAAACGGAGAGCTTGTGGGGCCCGTTTCTCAGCGAATCGCCATGCACTGCTTATCATAATTCATGAAGAACATGTCTGCTTGATTCTGGGCGGTTTTGATCACGGTGATCCGTAGGGCCCACCGGAGAAAATGGCTAAGTACTGGATCCTTTGCAAAATCTGGGTGTTTGGGTGCGTCGGGTAGTATTTTGTGGAATTTTCTCGAAGCACGTGTCCAATTAATTTGTTTTAGAGGGTACTGACTTTTGGAACCCCAACACAGATATTGTTGTTATTTCATTTCTTTCACCAAATCTACTCTCCTTGAGTGTAGGCCCACCATGATGATTGGGTCACATGACTCATATCTGCTCCGTACAGTTATTGTGCAGTCATATAGGACTCGGATTGCGTTGTGTAGCACACAGCATAGATTGTTGGTGCTGTTTGCTTCTGGAAAAGCTCCGTGGGCTCCACCATGATGTATTTGTGTTATGGACGCTGTCCATCCGTCTTACCAGCTCGTTTTAAGGCATGGGCCCAAAAATGAGGCAGACCAAATCTCAGGTGGACTGCACCATAGCAAACAGTGGTAATTGAAAGCCCACGGCTAAAAACTTCTTAGGGGTTACAAAGGTTTTGGATCAAGCTAATATTTGTGTTTTCCCTTCATGTAGGTCTGCGTGACCTAATCAACAAGTTGGATGGCAAAAATAAACATTAGAGTGGGCCATGGGAAGATTTTAATGATGGGCGTTCAATCACCACTGTTTCCTATGGCGTGGTCTTACTGAGATTTGAATCTGCCTCATTTTTTGGTTCATGCTATAAACTGAGCTGATAAAATGGATGAATGGTATGGATAAAACAAATAGATCATAGTGGGGTCCCTTTGTGTTACAGTACACAGTCCGAGTCCTTTCAGGGGGTGTTTGGTGCATGGACTTAAATGGAAATAGGTGGGATGGATCTTGGAATCTTACATTGTAAACTGAAACGAGTGTTTTTGCAGGGCATTCCTCAACCAAGGGTGTAAGCATTGAAAATCGTGTCAGTATCGTGTTGGTTGAAGATGGGATTTGGCCTACCCTCACAGGATTTGAATAGCACTCAACACGTTGGATGTGAATCTCGCCACAGAAGTGTGTCACCAAGTTCTGTGGACCCCACGATGATGTATGTATTATATCCACTCCGTCCATCCATTTAGAAAGATCATTTTAGGAAATTGTAGACACCCCACCTTCGGCTACAATGTTGGTAGAGATAGCTGGATGAATGGAGGACCATACCCCCAAATCCCAAGTCCAAACTCAGCCAAACTCACCCTTGTAAGCCCCATTCCATAGCCCAGTTTAAGCCTGAACCCAGTCAACCCAGTCCTAAACACCACCCTGAAAACCCCCCCAGAAAAAAGGCCAGTAAAAAAAATCCTAAAAAGTCAAACTCACTGAGTCAACCCGCTGAGTTAACCCGCTGAGTCAACCCGTCGAGTCAAAACACCGAGTCAACCCGTCGAGTCAAATCACCGAGTCGACCCGCTGAGTCAACTCACTGAGTCGACCCAACGAGTCAAACAGCAGCCCCGAGGGAGCGACCGTACTCGCTGGAAACCGAGGAGCGGCCGTACGGGCGGCCCATAGCAGGCCGCCTGGACAAAATTACGCGAACTGCCACTCCTCGCTGCTATAAATACCCCCCTCCCCTTCTCATTTCAACATCCCTTCAAGTCCAGCTAGTCCGGGTGCGGTCCGAGTCCTTCTCCACCCCTTAGCCCATTTTTCCACCAAGGAGAGCCCGAGTGAGGAGAGTCTAGCCCTGGTCCAGCCCAGCCTGACCACTGGTCCAAGCCTCCCAAGCCATCCAAATCTTGATCCAGCCACTCGAAGCCAATCCTTGCGACACCTCCGTCCACCCAGCTACTCTTTTCCAGCATCATCTCATTTGCATCTATCATAAGTGCAACATTTACTTTTCTTCCAACCTCCCTGCTTCACTGCAAACACTTTGATTATTCAAACACACCGCATGCATCTCGCATAAAGCACCTGTCAGTTCGAGCGTATGCTCTGGGCTTGCCCGTTGTTGGAACCTGCCCATCAGAAACTCTTACTGTTCAAACCTGCATTCACGTACATATCACTATAAGCACTTTGAATATTCAAGCACACAGCATGCATCATCTCGCATATAAAGCACCTGTCATTTCGAGCGTACGCTGTGGGCTTGCCCGTTGTTGGAACCTGCCCATCAGAAACTCTTACTGTTCAGACCCGCATTCATGCATCATGTCATCCATGAGAATATACGAGGATTAAACTAGACTTTCAAGTATCCGATCGATTCTGTGAAGTAGAGACCGTACTTCGGTACGGGCAGTGTGTGGGGTGCTTAACCTCTTCCCACCCTGTAACCGTGATCCCTTACCTCGAATCTCTGACCGCAGATCAACAGGAGTCATTTTAGAGGAAGGAATCTTCGGATTCCCTTCTCTAACGTTTCTACAGGGTCTAGCCGACTGTAGATTCGAAGTAACTGGCTAGTGGCGACTCTAGTCTTATATAAACACATTTAAACACATCCAGCTTAACACGACAACCAAACAAAGCCCTCGAGAACGAGGCAAGCCAGTGGCACAAACGGCGATTTCGCACTCACGCATCCTCATCTCCTTCTTTTCCGAAAGGAAAGGGGAAGGGAGAAGGTCGTTGTGTGGGAGCGCGGAAAATCGGCGAGGGTCCACAGAATGGCGACTCTGTTGGGGATAAGCTAGTCCCACTAGTCGTGATCCGACTTGAAAACAGAATCCTTCCCGTACTTGAAAGTCATTAATCCTCATACAATCTCATCTGCATAGCATTCTACCGAAAACAAACAAAAAAATAGAAGATCCCAAAACAAAAAAAAATAGAAAATCCCAAAACCCAAAAAGAGTAGAGTATAGTCCTCACCATTGCGCCTCCTCGGGCTCAACGTACGCGGAGACAACTTCCCTTCCGCAGCATAATCCGCACTCGGGCTCAACAAGCCATGTCCGACCACGAAGAAGAAACTCATCTCTTCCCTGCTCTTGAGATGACCGAAGCGCAACCTTGTTCGTCTTCATTTTTCTTCTTAAAAAACCTTCTTCATTTTTTTTGCTGAAAAAAAACCATCTTCTTCTCGTTTTTCTTTTTAAAAAAAACACCATGTTCGGTCAATTGACTTTGTATTCGGTCAAAATGCCCCTGTGATCGGTCAAAACCCCTGTCAAAATGACCGATCACAGTGAAATCTTCCCCTGTGATCGTCCAAAGCCCACTGTGATCGGTCAAAATGACCGATCACAGTCAAATATTCCCTTGTGATCGGTCAAAACCCACTGTGATCGGTCAAAATGACCGATCATAGTGAAATCTACCCTGTGATCGTCCAAAATTACAACGTGATTGGTCAAAATGGACCGACTTCTCCTTTTACGACGACTTCAGCCGTCGTTTTAGACGAATAAACGACGGCCGAAGTCCGTCGTAAAAGGAGAAGTCGGTCCATTTTGACTGATCACGTTGTAATTTTGGACGATCACAGGGGTAGATTTCACTGTGATCGGTCATTTTAACCGATCACAGGGGTATATTTGACTGTGATCGATCATTTTGATCGATCACAGTGGGCTTTGGACGATCACAGGGGAAGATTTCACTGTGATCGGTCATTTTGACCGATCACAGGGGTTTTGACCGATCACAGGGGCATTTTGACCGAATACAGAGTGAAATGACTGAACATGTTGTTTTTTTTAAAAAGAAAAACGAGAAGAAGGTGGGTTTTTTTCAGCAAAAAAAATGAAGAAGGTTTTTTAAGAAGAAAAATGAAGACGAACATGGGTTTTTGGAGGTTTTTCGGTTTGACCAAAAAAATACTTGTGCTTGGCTTCTTGGATGAGGGAGCCATCTTCAACCTTTGGAGTTGGAGATATCGAAGCGACAGAGGAGGAAGAGAGGACGCCTAACAAACGAAGGAGGAGAAGACGGAGGAAGAAGAAAAGACGTTTATAGACGAGAAAGAAGAGAAGACATTTACAGAGGAAAAAGCAGGGGCATTTTCGTCCGAAAAAAGCCCATAAGTTTAGATTTGAAAACTAAAGTTTTAGGGAATTTACTTTAGCCGCTGGGTTAAAACTGACGTTTACAGACGGAAATTTCTCAAAAATTTACATTCCAAGCAGGGAATGAGATTTGCCTTCTGATTCTCAACTCCCCGACAATCCCCTGACAACCCTAATTATCACCTCCCATGCCATTCCATCCCACCTATTTTCATTTAAGTCCATGCACCAAACGCCCTCTCATTCCCTACACCATTAGCCTTAAACCAAGCAGGTTTAAAACTCAAGTGGGCCACGGAACTGTTAAAAGTCGAGATGAATCACCCTACATTGATTGGCCTTTTTTTTTTTATGCCGTACCTTTTCCCTCTGCCTCTCTTTCTCATCTCTCCCGTACTCTCTGCACGTGTCGTTGCAGGTGGCATACGGCCCATGACCCTTAGTAGGAGACGGACGGATAAAAAGCCTCTCGGGTTCTCAGATGTGCCATAGGATGAAACATATACTGAATGGATGATTCTAACCATTGATATGTGTCGTTGAAAATTTTCAGTGGCTCATATTTGACTTCACACATCAGTCGTCAGGATCATCCATCCACCATCGGGAGCGCGCTCCAGATCAGATTGGCGAGTCTTGTAGTCGAAATTGTCAACGAACATGAGCCTCGTCTTTGCAGTTCCCAATCTCTCAACAAAATCACCTAAAAAAGAAAAGAAAAGAAAAAACACCCTAAAATCTAAGAACGGTAAAAAGAAGAAAAACTTATAAACCCTAATACTTGAATGCTCTACAGAAGAAAAAACCCCGAAACCCTAATCTCAGGAGAGAGAGAGAGAGAGAGAGAGAGAGAGAGAGAGAGAGAGACCTTCTTAAGGCTTGTTGGATTCAAGGCAGATCAGGCGGAAATCCGGCCAAATCGTTGGTGGTGATAATCGGAAAAGATTGTAGGATGATAAAAAGAGAGATGAGAGTGGGTTGCTGGAAGATAGAGAGAAGCTGGGGGATGTGAGGCATGGGTTTCTGGAAGATGAGAGAGAGAGAGAGAGAGAGAGAGAGAGAGAGAGAGAGGGATTGGCGTTTTAGGTTTTCTAGTTCCCTCCCTCGATCTGGAAAGTGAACTGGAATGGGTTAGGTGTTAACCGGCTAACATTTGTGGGTGTTACCCTTACTGTGTGGGGCCCACCTTGATAATTTTTTCTTATATCCACCGTCCATCTGTTTTTTCATATCATTATGGAACCTGACTCTAAAATCAAGTAGATCTAAATCTCAGGTGGACCTCACCATTGGAAAGTAAAGAAAGACCATTAAGAACAATTGTTAGTCATAATTACCAGCCAAATTTCCAATTGTGGGCTTTTACTGAGAAATTGTTTCCTCGGTAAAGTTAAGCTCAAAACATTATATTTTAAGCCACGAAATAACCCTTCATTACCCATGAAATTGGAATTTTGTCGGTATTTGTCACTTTTCGCAAGGAAAATTTTCCTTGGTAAAAGCAAAGTAAGTATTTACCCAAGAAATTTGAATTTCGTCAGGAAAAGTGTATTTTTACCTACGAAATTCATCTCCTTGGTACAAATTTCCTAGGTAAAGGTCATTTTCTTATAGTGCATGATCGGTGGAGAAGATAAGTATCCTAGATGAGTAGATAAGTAGCGTTGCACTGGTTTAATTGATTATTGATTTGTTGTTTAGTTTTAGATTGATGCTTGGATCCCTTGTTTTTAACTCTCTTTTACTATTTATAGATTTCCTAATGATGTCGTGACAATAGCAGTTGCATACATGGCAACGTCTCTTACTGCCTGCTATAAAGTGGCGGGTGTCTTTATCCGATCATGTCTTGCCTTTGTTAAATGAGTCCTTTAGCATGATAACCGTCTATCCAATGTCTCTCGATCATGACATAGCACTAACATTTATTTGCCTTCATTTAGAGACTATCCAAACACCACAATTCTTTGAATAGTTGTTCATTATTGGGCTGTCCTTCATATATTTAGCCAATCTTGTGAAGATTTGGTGCTTGCTACGTGATTGCTTTTTGTGCCGTTAATCTAGTGATGTGAGATTGGCCCAAACAGAGTTTCCATGAGGATGGGTTCCCAAGTGAGCATTTCTCTACTTAACGGTTTTCCAGTTAACCTCCCATGCGGTCTATACTTCAGTCTCCTTGGCCACACCAGAACTCCTTAAATATGTAAATGTGTGTTTGTGGTAATACCTGGACCGTGCATCTTGTGGGCACCAGCCAGTTTGCGTTGTAACCCAAAAATCCATAATCTACGTCCGAATCACTCCCCGTTCGATGGTTAGGAGATCAGATTATTGTCCATAGAACGTGCGTGCATGATAAATGGTCCAACGTCTGAAAACGTGTGCCCTCATATACCATTTATTTATTTAATTAATTATTAAGGGACGCCTGATGAAATATCTTAGTAACTGTGACTCACCACCATTCACATTTCTGTACGGATGGTTAATCCCAAGCATCCATCGATTGGTTCTACAGCGGATTCATCAGGGTGAGAAAGTACTTCCGTCGCAAGGGCCAGGTCTGGGCTTGAGGTGGAATACTAGGCCCAATGGATGGGCTGGCCTAATATTGGAGCTCACTTATTATTTGGGCTGGGCTTGGGCTCTGTCTAAGAGCTTGTCTGCTTGCCCTGGCCAGTCACGTTTAGGGTTCCAAGTGCATTTTTATCATGTTTCATGCATGATGGAGCACACCAAATGAACAGCCCAGATCTTGTGCGAAAGTGAGGTTCGGATGGGCCTATGATTTACTAGGCAGGCTGGGTTTGTACAGACGTCAGCCTAGCCTGCGCCCGCCCATTGTAGCAAGGAGCCGGCAGATGGACGTTTGGGATTGAGCTTTTGGGTTGGCTTGGTTCTTAATTAATGGGCCTGACCAGGCCCAATATTAGATTTCTGACCCCAGGGACCGACACGGCTTTGACATGAACATGAATTTCTTAGGCGACTCAGTCTTGCTAACTCGGAAGGACTCACAGATGATGCGTGCGTGATGGTCATATCATAGATGATGTCGGCACGTCCACAGGAATCCAACTAAGTTATTCTTTACACGAGGCCGCGGCTTCCTCCATAATTTTGTGTGTGGACCCCACCGTAATGTGCACAACATCAACTCCATCCATCATGTGAGCCCCTTATGTATTCCTCGGAGCCCAAAAGATCAGGCCCATCCAAAACTCAGGTGGGCCACACCATGTAAAATCAACCTAAAAACTTTAAATCACAAGCATAGCCCACCTGAGTGAATGGACTAAAATTTTGGGGGTGTCCATTCATCTTGGTAGGAACATCTTATGAATGGATTGAATGGCATCTGCAAAACACGGTGGGTCCTCACACAATCTGGAAGGTTACAAGTGTGGGTCGTCCCTTCCAATTGTTCCTTGTGGTGTGCCCCACCTTTTTGTTTTTGGATCGGGCTGATTTTGTTGGGAATCCAGATCGCGAAAGCGCGGATCAAACGGTGGGCAATCACATAATGTCAACAATTAAGCAAGTCAATATGCAAGAGATATTTAGATTTTAACGTGGAAAAACCTCTTATGGTAAAAAATCAGGGCGCAAAACGAATCTAATGTGAATTAGAAGTTATAAAAAATTACAGAAGAATGATATAATCAAATACAAAGCCCCACCAAAGAAACCAAGTTAACCCTAGCTCTTTCTCTCATTCTAGAACTCTTTCAATCACTCTCCACTCTAGGATAGCTGACTTGCTTCATGACAACTAACTGTAATCTAGCATTACACCCATTTAAATAAGAAACAACAAACAAATCTGTGCAAAATCTTTTGCTATTGACCTAAGAGCACGCACCATCAAGCTGAGCCAAGACCATCCTGAAGCAATTTTGAGCGTCCAACCCCATCCCATCAGTCGGTCGCCTGAAGCACCTTAGTGTCCTAGGTTGAAGACAAACCCCAACAGATTTCTGGATATAGGGTGAGCTTGAAGGGTTATACCTTAGGGTGCGACCCACAAACCAAATTGCAAGATAAGCCCACTCTACAACAGTAGCAGGGGAACCGGTCTCCATTTTCATTTCTAAAGAGAAACCAGAGTTGAAATATTCGAGATCCGACAATAGATATTATTTTCTCACCACCTGTACTACAAAGGTAACATGCACCGCAGACTTGCAGACCACGTGGTTGTACGTGTTTATAGACTCTTTACAATTCCAAATCTATAATCTTATATAATTTTCAAATGCTAGAAAGGATTATTATCTCATTCAAGAGATGGACACATTACACGAGGTCTGAAACAAAGGGCTAATTCTAAGTTGACTTTGATACAACGCGGTGGACGGCCGCGTCCGTTTGTTGGGCGTGGGGCCACAGTGTTTTTTATTTTTTTTATTTTTTATAAATCCACCCCGTCCATACGTTTTGGAAGCTCATTTAAAACAAAAATAAACCGGATCCAAGACTCAAGTGGGCCAAAAACGTAAGGATTAAACTTCCACAGTTGAAATATTTGTGGAGCCACAGGAGTTTCGAATCAAGGAAATATTTGTGTTTCCAGTTCATCTCAATAGTAGTGACGTTATGAACGGTATGGATGTCATATAAACATCACTGTGGACCCCAGGGAAGTTTCAACGGTAGTAATTTACCTACCCACCTTTTCCTTTAGTTCGGCCCACTTGAGTCTTGGATCCGGTTCATTTTTGTTTTCATGTCCTACAATGAGCTCCCAAAACGGATGGACGGGGTGGATTTATAAAAAAAATCACTGTGGGCCCCACCTTGGTTCCCAGCACAGGAACTTCCTGCGCAAGGCTTTCGCAGGAAATCCGCGTCCATGTTCGTTGCACAATACCTGACACATGGTAGGTTGGATTGTAAATCCATACCGTCCATTTGGTGAATCTTAGATATAGAAAACCAAAGTTGAAAATCATACCGAATAGAAAATGCTAGCCATCACATTTCCATGTTGAGTGTTGACTGTTAACCATTTTCCTCTATAGCGTCCATTTGAAGTTGGCTATTCGTACGGTTAGGATTGTCCATACAGCAAGCTTTTGCCACGTGTCATTATATGACCCAAGCTTATCCAAAGCTCGAAGTAAAATATCCCCTATCCCCTAAGAACCTAAAATGCTACTATTATCACACTAAGATTCTGTGCCAATCCTAACGTACGATTATCAGAAATGGGGGCGTGACTTCGGTGGATCCCCCTATCAATCGGAGGAGGGCCGATCCTTGACTGTGGGAGCCACATTTATTATGTTCCATAAATCCACGCTGTCCATACATTTCGAAAGCTCATTTTAGTGCATCATACATAAAATAAAGGACATCCAAATCTCAGGTGGACCACACCACAGGAAATAGTGGTGATTGAATACCCACCACTAAAAAGTTCTTGGGGGCCATCTAAATGTTTATTTCCCATCCAACCTGTTGATAGGATTAAAAAGACCTGGATAAAGGGACCACAAAAATATCAGCTTGATTCAAAACTTGTGTCACCTTCAATATATTTTTTATGGTCAATCATCACTGTTTCCTCTGGTGTGGTCCACCTAAGATTAATATCTCCTTTATTTTTGGGGTGATAACCTAAACTGAGGTTTCAAAACGGATGGACGGCGTGGATTGAATGAAAATACAACAAGATGGGCTCCAAAGTCAGGGATCCACCCAAGGCGTGCACAAGAGACGAGAGGACTGATACTTACACCCTCCCATTTTGATTTTTGGCCCATCTAACATGAGAAAACGACAAAAGAAGAGTCAAAAGAGAGGGTCGTAAATATCTAACTAATGCTTCCAGTTGTACGATCTAGGACCCGGAAAATTAGGAACGTAGATATATTGAAAAATAAAATAAAATGAAGTAGATGTTGCACCATGGCATTGCCATACTAACATTCCCACGTAGCTTCGGCCATTTATTTTCAATTATTATTTGAGAAATTGATATTCATGTGGCATGTGCATTGGAGAGGTGATATGCGTCATCCTTTAGAGCATCTTGCAAGTCATAGGCGTTGAGGAAAAAAAATGAAGAATTCATTTGAACAATTCTAGTAAGGGTGGCAATGGGCTGGGATAGATGATCAGTCTCAACGAGCTAGCCTGGCCCAATTCGATAGCTTCTATCTAGGCCTTGTCCCTACGATGGTCAGTGATTAATGGGTGACTGTGGAGTACTGAGTTGCGGATGGAAAACTACCGAGTCTGAGTTGACTCGGATGAGTCAAAACATCGGATTTGTTTGTATCTGAGCATGACTTAAGGATTTGGAGTTGGATATGGGTTCCAGATGTCGCGTATACCAGACTTGGATTTGGATTCTGTTGGATGTAATTTTGAGCATTAATTAGGATTTGAGATGAGGTTTGCATTTGTGATGTGTTTATAGCTTGATTTATATCAGAATTACTTTTATAGTTTACATATAATCTTAAAGAAGTCATATATAGTTAGACCTGTAAACAACCATTGGTGGAAGTAATAGCTCATTAGGTAGGCTTGAGGTGAGGGATGTTTTTCCAAAGGAAAAAAATGTCTTTTCACTTGTGTCTCCAAGTTGGGACATGATATAAAAATTAGAGAGATGGTAATTTCTCTTAAGAATTTAAAGGGTTTTCCCTTATGTTAGTCAGGTGAAAAGGAGTTAGGGTTTCTATCATGAGAAGGGCGTTCGTTAAGATATTCATTTCATGCATTAGTAAGGTAGAGAGAAGAGGTAAGATGATTTTTTCAAAAGTTATCTTGTTGTATAATTAAGAAGAGGTGAATGTTTCTTGTACGTTCATAGTATTTGGGCATTACTTCTTTTACATCTTGCCCGTTTCTTATTTTATGGTGTTTTTTGAATATAGTCACATTATGACGATCTATATATATCTTTTGTCTCTTTCTCTACTCATTATTATTTATGCCCAAATTTGCAATGAAGAATATTTCAGTCTCTCACACAATTGCTTGGACACATAGTTGAAGCGCTTTTTTGCAAGTGGGATTAGCTCAGTCCATTTCCCAAATCAGTAATGGTGAGATCTTGTTTTTGTTGTCGCAAGCTTGAAATATTATAGTATAGGATTGTTAATGGTCCTGATCAAATATGAATCTATACTTAATTAAATTGACTTTGGGTATCAATGAAATCTTGGCACCCTTTAGCAAAATTCCTACCTATCCCAAAACACAAGTCTAAGCTCCTTGGGCTATGCTAGTTATTGATTTTAGTTGCATTGATAAATGGACCAATTAAGCTAAGCCATGACCTAACTCAACCCAGTGTATTGCCATGCGGACCTAAGTTATGAGTGACATTGTATTGCACTAGGGGTGCAGCACTTGCAACACACATGAAGAGATAAAAAGAGAGGGAAATTGGGGAGGGTGGCTGTAACACCCCAAGATTTCGGCTCCCGTGTACATCACGACGGCCGAATTCCCAAAGTTATTTGGAATGTGTGAGGGTTATACCCCTTACATAATTTTCACACAAACATGCACATTTCATACTATTTGGAAAATCATGAGCAAGACGGTGAAACCAAACTTATATATTATTTTATTAACTAAACTAAATCATCAAACCATGTAACCATCATTCAATAAAACACCATGTTCATAACTACGTCCTCCCATTGGGACTTATTACAATTTCAAATACTAAATAAATGCTAGAACTATGAATGATTATGCGGTCTCGTCTTCCACCATCTGCTCCCACGAGCCATCATAATCGTCTCCTTGAGGCTCGGGCTCCTGAGGATCGTTACCTACATGTTCTAAATTATTTCCACAAAACACCGTCAAAAGCGGCATAGTGAAGAACTACTTTAAGGTTAGAAATAATAATCGCATAAAAATCATAATAAAACATCCATTACTCTTTCTTAATGCAATACATGATAATGCATGACCCAGCGTAGGAATCCTTAGACATGCCGCCAGGGGTTTTGGGACACGCAAGCCCATAATTTTGCCCGACCACAGTGAGAAACGGGACACTCATAGCTCAAATCCACACGTGACAGTGTATGGGAGAAGTAGGACGCTCTAGCCTATTCTCAATTCCATACACCCACATGAAGCCACGTGCATGCATGAATTAACCATTATTTATTATTATTACCAATTTACACCAAGCCACTTATTGTCTAACCAACCTTTGGTACCACCACATCCTTCCTTATGGTTCATTACTCATCAAAATAGTCGTAACTGACTGCATCACATCCCAGGATGGCGGCCCGTACTACTAAGCTTCATAACAACCATACTCAGCTATCGTCTTATGGAGATCCTTAACAATTTTAGGAATAATAATAATAATAGTAAATGTAGTAGTAGTAATAAATGGATTTAACAACCACTTAATCGGGCGATCTTGATACCACCACCACAGATCAGGGTAGCCACTTAACCAGACAAGCTAAAAGCATCGTCTCAGGTTAGGGCAACCTCTTAACCGGGTGTTCCGATATTTATCACCACAAATCAAGGTCCATCCATATATATAAAAGGAATATATATAGCAATATAAGAATCTCCATTAGACAATCGCAACTATTCTTTATACAGTATAGAAAGAAAGGTTGTCCCTTTAAAGATGGTTACACAAATCTCATATGTGCAACAAACATAATTCTATTCCTTACTAGTTCTCTAAGTCCAATGAATATCCTCATCACTATGAGATGGAAAAAAAGTATCTAAAAGCATTCATATATAGCTAACTAAGAAGAAAATAAATAAACACATGTAAACAAAAACACATAAGAATTATCAACCTACAAACATGAAATTATTAATCCAATCTTAAAAGAGTTCTCACCTTATGATCTTCGACTTATTAGAGATATAAAATAATAAAATAATATCAAGATGGTACTCCTTCTCTCTCTTACCTTCCTCTCTTTCTCTCTCTTTCTCTCTCTTTCTCTTTCAAATTCGTGGGTGGGGGTCACCTTTGGCTACGAGAGGCCCTATATATAGAGGTAGGGTTGGAATTAGGGTTTGAGGTACGTAGTAGAAATATAGAGAGGGATGTGCACGCGGGGTCTTGTGTAACCTCTCAAGGTGGGTTTCTCAAATCTTAATATTCGGATGATCTTTGATCAATTCCAATCCTTTCATCTTATCAAGCTCGAAGAGTAGAGTCAGAATACGTAAATTTCTTGATGATCCACATTCTAGATTGGCCGATCCTTAAAAATGGCCTAACGGGTGCTAAAATGGGCTATATCTCAATTAACGGTCTACGCTTGATGATCAGGGCCCAAATTTTGGAAAAATATGTAGTCATGATAGGCAAACAATTGTACAAAGTTTAGTGGTTGATTGATGGTGAGGAATGCCTAGATCTGAAATTCCAACTTTTGGCGGAAAATGAAGGGGCTGGCTTTGTGGTTCAACGGTGTAGGATTGTAAATCGGAGTCCAAATTTTGTGTAAACTCGTAGTCATATGAGTATAATGAGTGGTCCAAATTTGAGAAGCGATTGATGGTGAGAAGTGGGTAAATTGAAAGGTTCAAATTTGAGAAGAGTTGGTAACGCGTTAATTTCTAGAACGGGATAACTTTGCGCATAAGAAAGAGGCTTATCAATGTGGGGCAATCAAATCACACTATTGGTCCATGAAAAAGACGATCCAAGTCAT
The DNA here is from genome assembly GCA_003013855.2 of Liriodendron chinense. Lineage (NCBI taxonomy): Eukaryota > Viridiplantae > Streptophyta > Magnoliopsida > Magnoliales > Magnoliaceae > Liriodendron > Liriodendron chinense. Next base: position 781,265 of record PVNU02000473.1, on the reverse strand, counting down.
TCATATGAAGAGAAATATTCGACTACGACTAACCATCTACTTTCCTCACTCGATGGACATGAAAATTAAGGGTTAAGGGTTGATTTGACAATTAGACCACTTCTACTATGATTTAAGGGCTGAAATTTGATGTGTATGGTTAATATGTGCCCAAAAGCTCAAATCCAGGATTTTGCGTGAAAGTGATCGTCAGAAACTATAATACTTAAAAATGGCATCTTAACTTAAGTTTAACTAATGGCATTTTTGTAATTTTTGCAAATATTCGAGTTTAATTAAATCTAATTCTTCTACATTGTTAATGAGGTCATTCTAAGCAACTTTAATAAAGGGTACTCCATATGATCTCCTACGGATGTCCCGTTATTTGAATTTTAATATCAATGGCCGGTATTTAATATAAAAAAAATGAAAATAAATTTCAGAAAATTTTAAAATAATTACGGTAAATTCGACGCGTTACAGCGGCATATTGCGCATGTGAGCGATCATTAAAGACGACGCATTACAGGGAGCTCTTGCAATTCAGTAACTATAAGCTCTATGAGGTCCAATGTGAAGTCTGTGTGACATCCATTCGTTTCATCCATTTCGCCAGCTTATTTAGGACATGATTAAAAATTAAGCCAATCCAAATTAAGAGGGCCACACCACCTCAAACAATGGAAATGGAAATGCCTACCGTTTAAACCTTCTTAAGGTCTGGAGTGATGTTTCTATGCTATCCAAACCATTAGTCATAAGGTGATTACCACTCTGATGAAAGAAAAGCACAATATCAAACTCATTCAAAACTTCTATGATCACCCCTAAGAAGGTTTCAATGGTGCGCATTTAGTGCCCACTGTTTCTTGTCGTGTGGCCTACCTCAATTTTGAATTTGCTAGAGTTTGTTGTCAATGGACTGAGTGAATGTCACACAGACATCACAATGGCCACACATAGCCTTGGCTTACATGCAAGGAGGGACCGTGCCGGCTAAGTGCATGCAAAAAGTCTGCGCTAGGCTTTTTGTTAATAAAATCTAAGACATTCATTGGCCTTTTTCTGTATGGGCAAAATCTGTTGCTAAGCAGCTACACTTATTGTTTTCCCTAAATACCCATTTGGAATTCTGATGTTTTCAAAAACCTAAAAGCTAAAGGCTCCTCCGAACTAGCATGGGAGGTTAATGTGCGAACTATCGGGCAACATTCAGTCCGTTCCCTGATTCAGGTGGGCCTCACCTAGGGGAACACTGAATAGGACAACTCCTATCTTTCCAATTGTTTCCCTTAGTGGGCCTCATCTGAATCTCAATCACAGATGGACCTAGTTTTGGGGAACTGATTGCTAATATATAGTAGCTCATGTGTTGGTTGGAGTGGAAGTCACATGTACAACATGGTGGGTCCCATACAAAATAAAGGGTGGGTGTCCCTCTCCTAATTGTTTCACTTACTTTGGCCCCACCAAAATCATGAATAGGCCTTTTGGCTTTGGACTTAAATATGGTGACGCATCTGATTGTCAAAGTGTATGTCACATACAATCATGGTTGGCTCTGAACAAAATTAATGATGGGACCCCCCTCTCAACTGTTTTCCATGGTGTGGCCCACTTGTTGTCAGTGGATTTCGCGTGCACATCACAGTGCGGGCCATCCCAACAATGCCCAAGAGTACTTCACACGTTAAGCTCCCATGAGATCGAACTCAGTGGGCCCCACTGTGATGTGTTTCGTACGTGCATCCACACCATTAACCAGATGTGCCCTTTCATGGTGGGCCATGGGCTTAAAAATTCAGGCCAATCCATGATTTAGGAAGACCATAGATAAAAGTGGAGAGTACTAAGATGAGGTTCAAACATCCAACCCATCCATTGTGTGTCCCACTTGGATGAGGGCTCACACCAAATTTCAGGCCATTCCAAGACTCAGGTGGGCCCCACCAAGTGCTTTTAGATGTTTTAGGCATGATTTCACATGGCTTTAGTTGGTGTGGCCCACCATGTTTGGGTCATCCCATAACCTAGATGGGACCAACCAAATACATGGTGTGGATGTCGACCAGACATGTTTTCCAGTTACCAACACACAAGATTCTTGAGACTTGAAAGGCTTTTCTTTGCTTTATGTGGGGCAACCGATAAAATGAACATAAGATCTAATGCCAATTATGCCATGCTCGGTTGCTTACATTTCGGAATATAAGCCCACTGAATTCGCCTCTCTGCTACTTCTTACCCACCAACTTACCAACTGTCCGAAAGATGGCCCCACCATCTCTCTAGTTAAGCTGATCACCGAAGCATGAAAATCAGGCCGATGCACTCATTAGTCAAGCTACACCTGTTTATTGGGTTAGATAGTCACTGTCCATTGGTTTCAATGGTGTGGGCCGTGTGGCCTACCTGATGAGCGATCTTTATTAGAGCGCTAACCTTTTGCATGGTTTAGATGACATACACTCCTGGAGAAAAAAAGCCGTATCTGCTAGTTCGGCGAGACTACCTGTATTTGATGGTCTGATCACTTCAAAGCAATCATCGGAAATTTCGGGCGTCGATAGATGCTAACTGGAATGCAGCGTCCATTGGCCTGACTAATAATATTCCATGCAACTTTTCAATGCTCACAATGATTGTAGATTGAAAAGGAAGAGCGTCTGATATTATATTGGTGAAACCGAGTTATTTGATACTCTGACGGATACGATGCTTGATATGTGGGGGAGCAGATGGCCCGTTGATTGAATCACAGGGATATCGCTGGCCACTCGACATTGATGGATTTGATTAGGCCACGGCATCCCATATGGAGACAGTCAAACGTGATCTAGATTGCGTGGTGACCTGCCACTGCCAGTGTCCAGTGGTGATCTGACATGGCAGGATTTGATTGGGCATGCAAAAGCATGTTTGAAATTGTTAGGTGGAGTTCATACCTAATTGGGTTTCACATCCGACGGTGCAACGCCCATTCAAATCCCACCACATCGGGTGACCAGGAAATCCGCATGTAGTCAAATGGTACACCATTATTTCAAACTAAATTAACTAAATTGTCATTCAGTCACTGTCTCAAAATGAGGTTAGTTGAACAATCCTTCCTCTGATTCGGATATCTTTGTTTTTTAAAATAGGGTTGTTGAATATTTTTCATTTTTAACCGTCCAATAAGTGTCCACCAAACCGATGTTCGGATTATCTAGTTTTAGTATTTGGACCCTGTGTGCATCTGAAATGGTACCCACGATTCTGACAGGCTAATCGATTATTTGTTTGGCATGTGTACAAATCGTACGTAATTGGTCCACGCCTTGTAAAGGTGGCCCATCCATGAGGTAAGACATTCGTTGAACGGTCCAGATCGATGATTAAATGCAGTAGAGATGGAGCACACTGCAGCACCCCTGGGTAGAACTTCTGTCAGTGCCATCTTGACAGTGCGCATGGCAAAAGTGTGGTGAGCAGAATCGTTGCTCTGATGAGCCTTCACACGAATAGGATGTGCCCGGCCCAAAGATCAAGAAGTGGATTATCGAAGCCATCCAATAAAAAGAAGAGCCCAACCACTGCACGTTTGTCAGGTGGGCCTTGAGGACGGATCTTCATCCTTTGTCAAAATCTCAACCGTACAAATGAAATAAAACAGGTGGGTCCTGAGGGCGGATCTTCATTATTTCAAAGGATGAACCTGTGTCAAAATCTCAACCGTGAACCTGTGTTAAAATCACAACCGTACAAATGAAATAAAAAAGGTCAAAAATACTAAACAAACGCTAGAGGAAGGGCTTGAACCTTCGACCTTGTGGTTAACAGCCACACGCTCTAACCAACTGAGCTACTCCAGCTCGTTGGTTTGCTTTTTCTAGAAAATATATTAATAACTATTTAATTCCGGTGGACTCTCACGTGACAAGATCTGATTGATGGGGCCAGTACTATTTGATGTGGTCTGCTTGAGCGTTGGATATGGCTCATTCTTGATTTCATACCTTAAACTGATATGAGAAAAGGACGGACGGCTTCGATAAACAGATAACTCACGGTGGTCTCCCAAATGCCTCTGCGTGGACGGTAATCCGTCCAGGCGGGGTTATTTTGCCTAGTACATCTCTCATAGCGCACCGTCCCACCAATCAAATCTGGCCACGTCATCTCAATTCCGCGTCCATTTGTTTCTTGACTTGAAAGGAAGCGGATTGCGTACTGAGTAACTCCGCACGCTAGCGTGCGGAGCAAACTCTGTGGGGCCCACAGTGATTTACGTATTTTTGGACAGTGACTTTTGGATAGTGAAATCCATCAAATCAACGGTCTTGATTAACCGATGCCAGAACATAGGGCCACCTGTCAGCGCTTGGCGCATCAGTACTATAATGTGCGCGGATTTCCTGCGAAAGCCTTGCGCCCTAATTTCTCATTGTTTCTAAAAATCCAACAGACTGACAGGCCCACTGGCCCCGACACATTGACTCGGTCAAAAACTCAGTTCAGTTGGGCGATCCGTGGCCTAAAGGATGGCAACGGGCCTGCCTGGTCCCACGAGCCTGACCTGGCTTGGACCTATTAGCTTGGTCCATGTGCTGGGTTGGGTCTTGCGTGCATGTCTTCTATCCTACAAATATCCCATTTTAATCTAAAGTGATTTATGCAACTTGAATGTGGATTGTTAATTTCGTTCCTCTTGAGTGTCCGCTTCTTTGTGCATGTGTGGCCCACTTGATCCATATATAGATTAAGAACAATGAAGTGGGAAACCAATTTCCAGGTTGGTCCGGTCCCAACCAATTAATTCAGGCTCGAACAGTGGCCCGCTGTGCTACGCCCATTGTTGTCCTTGGCATTCGGCCTTGATGCCCCCAAGCCCGCCCCATTGCCACGCTTACTAACTTCCCTGGAAATTAGTATCATTTCCTGGTCCGTACATTGCATCAACAGCTTTGCTTGGATGCTTAAAAAATTAAAAAAAAAAAAGAAAAAAAAAGAGAGTAGCTTTTTAACTTATATCAGTAAATAAGTTACCTTTTTTTTTTAGTTAAGTTAGTTTAGTAATACTATTATTTAAGTAGCTTATTTCAATTAGCTTTTTAACCGTTGAAAAACCTACTGATGAGAGCTAGGCAACCGATCTTGGTTAGACAGAGCATCTTATATTGTCATGATGTGCCATGATATGTGTGCCATGCTAGGTGCTCCACGTATGTGGGTGTAGGGCCCACATATTGATATGGACCATTGACCATATTAACCCATAGTTTAGTGATCTGAACCATTGACCTTGTTAACCTTTGTTACGGGGCCTCATGATCAGCCAAGCTAGGAGACCCAAACCCTTTGATCGGTGGTTTGGTTATGCATATTAGATGGCTAATGTTACATTATGGAAGATGTTGGGCATATTCTCCATCTTTGGTAGACCCGTCAGATCAAACGTTGAAAGATGGTGCGAGTGTGTACAGTTCAAATTTGGGGCCCACATTTTGGAAGGACCAAATCCCGAATCTCAGTATAGATGTAATCTTAGTACAGATGTATCCTAAACCTAAAACTATCAGATTGGTGAACATTTTATTGGACAATTAAAATTGAAAATCATCCAATTATCCTCCAATGATTAGGATTATTCAAGCAATCAGATTTTGGGATTGGCGGGCTTAGCAACAGTACAAATTAGTTGGTTTAACCTGAGTTAATGTATGTCACGTGCATAGTTTCTTAGTGCCAGCATATTAATCGTTTATTGGTACCAAAAAAAAAAAAAACACTCAAATCATAGATCATTTTCGAACTTCCATTTGATGACCCCCTCTAACAGAAGGTCAGGATAACACTATCAGTTGGGTATCGATCCATGATGAGGCCCACAATCTAGACCGTTTGATTTAGCTTTGCATGCCACGTGTACAATACATGATTTGGAGGTAGTGGAAACACACGTCCATGCCATCCATGAATATGTCCTCTCCTCTCAACCAGCGACCTTGGCCTTCATCTTTATCTTCCACAATCGAATGCCCCGTAATTTCTTGTACTTCTGCTGATCCAGTCGTTGGTTTAGTTTTAATGGGCCCACCAACATCTGAGGCTACGTGCATGCTGTGTTGACCACGTGGCAGTATCCTCCCCATCTACCTGAAGCGCACTATACACATTTTATGCACCAACATCTTTCTCGAATCTAAAGATTAATCTAGCATGATGTCCATACTAGAAGTTGTTGCTAGCTGTTGGATTGACTCCGGCAACATGTACTCACGAGCGGCGATGGGCACATGTGAAGGTAAGTTAAGTAAAAAAAAAAAAAAAAAAAAAGTGTTAAGCTCCTAAAGATGAATGACCCACATCCAAGGCAGCCCCACATGATGGTGGGAACCAAACATGCCTTTTACTTTTTGACAAATAAGAATGTTATTTACAAACATACTTATCGTAGTAGAAAACCAAAATAAGTTTCTTATTTGATAAGTAGCTTAAGTAACTTACAATCCAAAGGGCCCTTAGCGTTTTGTGGACGCTTGTTGGTCGTAAGAGGACGATTCGACATTTTTCATTTTTCACCGTACAATAGATGTCACCGATTCGATAGTCAGATAAGGAAATCACTTTAATTTTTGGTTCGTTATGCATCTCAACTGGGACCCTTTGACCTAATCGTATACGCTAAGTTAGAAAGCTTCCTTCTCTAGATTTCGGTTGGAAAGCTTGGACGCGTCTTTACTGTTTCCACGTTTCCTGATCAACCAATAAATAATCCTACGGTGGAAAATGGCACAAACGCGTAGTATCTTTGGTATGGGCCCCTCTCTCTATTAAAACACCCTTGCATTAGTTGGATAGAAATAGATTTCAGCTACGTGTTTCAATCTACGTCAGCCGAAAGAGGTTTGCTAATTCCGTACGCGGATAGGAGCCATACACATCCACACGCAGCGAATATGTAAAAAAAAAAAACAAAGGGGGCGCGGCTTCGCTGGATCCCCGGATCCACCGAGGTGGGTGGATCCCTTACGGTGCCGTCCAGTGTGTGATATGTGTGTATTACATCTACGCCGTCCATTCATTTTCAAAACTAAATTTAGGGCATGATTCAAAACATTAAGTAGATCCAAATCTCACGCGGACCATAATATAGTAAACAATGGTACTCAACCATTACAAGCTTCCCGTGGTTCACGAAAGTTTTGGGTCAAGCTGATATTTATTTGGTATCTCATCCAGGTCTTTGTGACCTTTTCAACAGGTTGGATGGAAAATAAACATTCCAGTGGCCCTCAAGAAGTTTTTAATAGTGGGGATTGAATCACTACTATTTCATGTGGTATGGTCCACCTAAGATTTGGATCTGCTTCATTTTTTGATAATGCCCTAAAATGCGCTTTCAAAATGCATGGACGGTGTAGATGTAAGGTACATACATCACACTGGCCCCACAGTTGGGGATCCACCGACCTCAGTGGATCCGGGGATCCACCCAAACCGCGCCCCAGTAAAAAAAAGGCGTAACAATGTACCGTTTGTGAGATCAGAGCTGTTCATCAGGTGTAATACACTGTTATATCTTCTGGTAGAAAAAATCAGGCTATTGCACGTATCAGGTGGGCCACAGCATATCAAAACAAATGAATGGCTAGGAAATGATTTTTTAACAGTCAACTTACTTTGTAGGTAATGGCCCACCTGAAGAGTGAAATTGTCTGAAGTTTTAGGATGAAGATATAAGCATGATTTTCAACCTTAATAAAGCTCATATCTCACACGCGGGTTTCATATTTGCACATGTGCGGAGTGTGGATTTGGGCGGCTCTACACTTGTGTGGAATTAGCCAACCTCCAGCTTACGTACGCGTTTTCAAGGCGCACATCTACAAGTCGACAATTCAAAAAGTCAATATTCAAATATATCCTTCTTCCCTTGAAAAAATCCAACAGCGCATCTCAGTCACACGAATCGCTTTCACTCACCGCCGTTGGGCGTCGCCTGCCCTTACACGCAATGCAATTTAGAACACACGTGAGAGATCTGAACTTTCCATCAGACTGGCCAAACATATTAGATCTCCTGGCTTACATATCAGGCCATCTCACTTCTCAGGTGGGCCAAGATGTGCGAAACACCGGATCCATAGGATTTAACTTTTTGTACTCTTGCATTTCTCTTGTAAGTTTGAAATTTGAACCACCTGATTGTAACGGCTTTTTTTTTTTTTTTTAAGCTAGAAGTTCTGAACAGTGTGCCCCACCTGACCAAAAGCTCAGATCTTGCACATGTGTGTCATCTTAGCACTTGTGCTTGCGTGTGGATGGGCAGAAATTCCATACGAGACTGGCCTCGGCAAGTCTCCACATTTACCAGCGAAATCATCTCTTCTCACATTTTAATAAAACACCGTTTCCTCACGTCTTGAATTTCTTACAGTTTCCTACTGTCATTGTATTTTTTATTTTTATTTTTATTTTTATTTTTCATCTCACGCCTCCCACGTTCCAAACGAACAAGTTGGCATCCCATCAGTACTCTCAATCCTCGTTTCTCCTATATAAAGGACCCAAAGGTAGAGATGGGCCAACCATCAAAACCCCACCAATCCTTCGTTCTAAACCCACCAAGAAACTGCAGTCATGGCGATGCCCTCGACAATGCTCGGTCTGTCTGTAATTTTCATATCCTTTTCTCTCCTTCCTTATCTCGCCTTGTCCAACAATGCCCCGAAAGACTTCAAGGAGTGGTGCAGCCAAACACCATACCCGAAATCTTGCGAGTATTTCATGAGCCAGCTGCCGTCTTCTTCAGCCCCACCAAAACAAAAGTCTGATTTCCATAAGCTGGCGGTGCAAGTGGCACTAGACCGGGCGCTCCGTGCTGAAAGCCACAACAAGTGGCTCGGCAGTAAGTGCCGCAACCAGCGCGAGAAGGCAGCATGGGCAGACTGCCTGGATCTCTACCAGAGCACCATAGTTGAGCTCAACCGCACGATCGATCCGTCCCAGAAGTGCACCGACGTAGACACACAGACGTGGCTAAGTGCCGCGCTCACCAACCTGGAGACGTGCCGGACGGGTTTTGTTGAGTTGGGAGTGACCGACTACGTGTTGCCGTTAATGTCAAACAACGTATCTGAATTGATCTGCAACACTCTCGCGATTAACAAGCCCCAACCCGCCGCTGAACCAAAACACGGAGATGGGCTTCCGACTTGGTTATCAGCGGGCGACCGGAAGCTCTTGCAGGCATCTTCAACGCCGGCAGATCTTGTGGTGGCGCAAGATGGGTCAGGGGACTTTAGGACCATTCAAGAAGCCGTCGATGCAGCTTCAAGTAGGAGCGGAAGTGGGAGGTTTGTGATTCGTGTGAAGGCTGGGGTTTACACGGAGAACGTGGTGATTGGAAATAAACTGAAGAATATTATGTTGGTGGGAGATAGCATGAGAAATACTATAGTAACCGGCAGTAGGAGCGTCGGAGGTGGTTCTACTACATTCAATTCCGCCACTGTCGGTAAGGACAACCATCTATCCGCTATTGCCTATTTTCTCTGATATTCTCTATGTCAAATTTATAATGACGTTTGTGTTCTTGGTTTCATGAAAATGTTGTTGCTATAGTTGTTGTTGTGCTTAACAACAACAACAACAACAACAACAACAACAACGGTGATACCCTCAATGACTAGTAACAATAGCAATAATGCGAGGCCGAGTTCTCTATCGGTAACTAATTAACAGACAACTTCACTGCTGCAGACTGAGTTTGTACATGTGGGGCCCATGGTTTTGTGATCAATACCGTTGATCTAATTGCCAACATTGTGGATTAGCTACACCCCTTGAGCAATATTGACCTTTCAATTGTTAGCCTACAGATTGGTGGAGGAGGAAACATACACTAGAGATTCCACATTCAATTTTGTGGAAAATATGGGTGTTCTATATATGTTATTAGCTAATAGAGAACTCAGGCTTTAATGATGATTTCATGTGTCCATGCAGCTTTTATAATTATGTATGTTTTGTATGCAATTTTAACACAATTTCATGAATTTCAGCTGTCACCGGCTGAAGGATTCATCGCTCGCGACATAACATTCCGCAACACGGCTGGTCCTGAGAACCATCAGGCAGTGGCACTACGCTCAGGTGCCGATCTCTCCGTCTTCTACCGTTGTGGCTTCGAAGGATATCAGGACACCCTCTACGTCCACTCCAACCGCCAATTCTACAAGGATTGCTACATATATGGCACAATCGACTTCATATTCGGCAATGCAGCCGTCGTACTCCAGAACTGCATGATCTATGTGAGGCGGCCCATGGACCAGCAAAAAAACGTCGTAACGGCCCAAGGCCGGACAGATCCCAACCAAAACACAGGAATATCAATTCATAATTCGAGGGTGATGGCTGCCCCTGACCTAAGGCCCGTACTAGGCTCATTCCAGACGTTCCTCGGCCGACCATGGAAGCAATACTCAAGAACAGTGTACATGAAGACCTTCCTCGATAGCTTGGTTGATCCAGCTGGATGGTTGGAATGGGACGGTAATTTCGCTCTGGACACCTTATATTATGGGGAGTACAGGAACGTAGGGTCTGGATCATCCACGGCCAACCGAGTCAACTGGGGCGGCTACCGAGTCATCACCAGACGATCTGAAGCGTCCCAATTCACTGTCCGGAACTTTATTGCCGGCGATTCATGGTTACCGTCGACCGGTGTACCGTTCCATTCCGGCATTTGATTGGTTCTAGTGTGAGCCACAGGGATCACATTTACTAATGTGCACCACTGAGGTCTTCACGGATCGGCCATTTGCGCCAGTATTAATTAAACGGGGCTCATTGGCGCACGTTAGTAAAACTCGTTTTGATAATAACACTGCGGAGAGTCGTTTGATTCTTTATTTGTTTCTGTTGTTGTAAGATCCCAATGTATAACTGTTATTTCTCTCGAACCATATCTTTTGCAATAAAATTCAACGACTGGAGTCTACTTTGCAAGGAATCCTTTTATTTTGATTCATGTATACGTGCGAATAAGATGCAAGTGTGTGAGATCTGGGTCTTTCATCAGGTCGGGTGGGTCACGCATATATGAGCATGGATTTTAGAACGAAATGACAGCTGTGTATATTCAACTTGGACGCGGATTAGCTACTGACGGCTTCAGTAGCTATCTCGCTACTGAAGTGACGTCACTTAGCTAGTTTTGTGGGGCCCACCATGATGTGTGTGTTGTATCCACACTGTCCATTCATTTGAAGAGATCATTTTAGGGTATGAGACAAAAAATGAGGTAGATCGAAAGCTCAAACGAACCCCACCACAGAAAACAGTTGAGATTGAACACTTACCATTAAAAGCTTCTTGAGGGGCCACAGAAGTCTTCGATCAAGCTTATATTATATATATTTCTTTTTGTCTTCGTCCATGTCTGTGCGAACTTACGAACAGGTTGGATCTCAAATAAACATCATGGTGGGCGCTAGGAAGGTTTCAATGGTGGCCGTTATTGTCCCAATTATTTTCTATGGTGGGATCCACTTGCTTTGAATCTGCCTCATTCTTTGGTTCATGCTGTTAAATGATCTATCCAAATGAATGGATGGTGTGGATACAACACAAACATCATGGTGGGGCACACAAAACTTGGTGATGTCATTTCAATAGAGAGATAGCTAATAAAGCCGTCAGTAGCTGATCAGCGTCCATTCAACTTGCTCGTGTGCCTCCCTCATGTTTGGACCAGCATAATTGTGTCAGGGCTTCTTTAGCCTGATCAGCGTCAGTAGCCTGTTTTGTATGGCTGGGCGAGGGCTGAGCTTTCCTTGGCTCTGGTGCGGTCCATTGGCACCCCTAATGGCATATAGAGTGACAATGGGCGGTGGACCAAGCCACGCTAGGCTGTTCTGGCACAACACTATTGAGCCCGTAGGCTGGAGCCCAATCTAAGCTTGAGATGGGGCTAGCACAGCAACCCTGAGCTTGACCTAGAGGTGTCCGGCCGGCCTCAAAATTTGTCACGTAAATCTTCTTACACGTGTACAAACAAATAGACATTTAGAAAAATGAAACCAACAGTCTACATGCAGGATGTTGCCTCACTGAGGGTTGGAATGACATACTTGTAGGATAGAATACATGTACGTATATATGAAATGGGTCCAGGCTGAAATGACTTGAGCCCCAGCGCGGCCCGAAATTTGATCAGGCTGACATGCTAGGCCCAGCTAACGGGTCCAAGCCAATTCAAAACTCCACAGGCATGCATCACCGGCCCATTGCCACCCCTAATAGCATATAAGTAATTCAACACCCCCCCCCCCCCCCCCCCCCCCCCCCCCCCCCCCCCCCCGGGAGCCATTGGACATCTATCTTAATATTGAAGATTATCCAATGGCCCTATTCCAACAAACAAGTCGCCATTAATCAGAAAATATTGTTAAACCAATCCTATTCTGGGAATGTGAATTAGCCACAACAGATTCCACAATATAGTTGTTTATCAGTTAAGGCAGGCTATATGCTTAATTTCTAAGTGCCTGAGCATCAAGTACTGTTGTACCCTCCCAAAGTATCAAATAACTGCCCACAAATATATTTTATTCGGACAAGTAATTTCGAGAGATGCGCTAACTGTAAGTTACAGATGAAGTTCATTTACTCCAGCAAACATGCCATTGCCCAAGAATAAGGCCACTTATTAGGCCAGTGGTCATTTTCTTTCCATCTCTCTATCATGTAGGTCTGGTCCGCTCCATGAGTGGGCCACCGGGTTCTTTGAACCATGGAATGTTCACCGTGGATCAACTGATAAATGGCCCAAATATTAAGTAACGTGCCATCGTTACGCACATGTGCCAAAGATAGCTGTTCAACCAATTACTTGTACGCCTACTCATTCGTTTGGGCAAATGTAATTCCCACCATTGTAGATGCTATTTTATAGATAAGAGAAATGGTAATTCTGTTGGTATTGTGTAAGCCGAAAAGTCAATGATGATGGCTACGATGATGTATAGCTTATGATCTAATTATGTGTTAGATTTACACCGTGAATGTCATAATTAATAATAGGGAAAACATTTACTAGCTTTGATTTTATGGGTTGTAGGGAAAGATTTCTATGGTTGTACGTCCTAAGAGAAGGTGAATTTGAACATTACGGCCACTAGTCAAGGGAGAATTGTGTTCATCAATCTCGTGTACTGTGCATTCCATGGTCGTAATAGTGGGATTAGGCAAATTGTCAGAGGTTAATTGATCATCCTCTTGTAAGTTTTCTATATAGTGGGCCGACTGATCAATGGTCCAGATTTGAATACAGATGCAGATTCATGTGTGGACTGATCAGTGGACCCCACTACAGTCGTGATCTACAGAATTAAGAGGGGTTGCGCGTCTACACTGCCTATGGCAGTATTGTAGTTGAACATGGATTCCTGATAGCCAAATTCGTGTGGAGCAAGGGTGGCAGTGTTTTGGTGGGTTTCAAACACTGCCACACCCACTACAAGCCCTATTTAAAGGGTGCTGGGTCCCCAATCCGGGATTACGCTGAAAACAAACCCCATCTAAGGTTTTCTCTACAGCAATCCCAGGAGAGGAAGATCCAGACCTCAGATATTGGAGATGGCCCAGCAGACAGGTATGTCTTCATTCAGTTTATCAGATCTACATATCCGATGCACTGCACGGTCCTATGAATTCCGCACTATAAGATTTCTTACAGTTGGTATCAGAGCCCATCTGTGCATCGGTTATGATGGATCCCTTTGGATTATCACATCCATCATTGAAATCCCATGGACCGGATCTGAACCGCCCATTCATGGACATCCAGATTCGGATCTGGGCCACGAGTTTTCCAAACCCTAAACAGTAAAGAGTCATACCTGTGGCTATGCTCTCTGTTGCTTGAGTGTGGCTGCCATTGAAGCCGCCAATGATTCCGGTGGCAACAGTTGATGGTCACGGCAGCTGGAGATTCCGACGACAGTGGCATAACAGAGGAGCCGTGTATTCTCTGGTTCCGACTCTCTGTGGCAGCCATGGCTTCCGGCTACCAGTTGCAGGAGGCTGTGTGCTCAGCCACAAAAGGGGAGGACCGAACGCACCTCAGTCGTCTGCGGCAACTCTGTCCGTCATTCTGCTATTGCTGATGGTGGTTGAAGCAGCCATTCACGGCTACCATTGATGTGCATACAAACTTGAGCACTTCAAACCCTAAAGTTATCGGTGATGGTTGCCGTTATCTCCGACGTCGGCATAAGCAGAGATTCAGCATAGCCGCTGGAGATTGGGCTTGCTGACGTCTGCCGCTCATGGCTGCCGGTTTCAGACAGAGAGCCATGGCTGGAAATCCTAGCGGGCTGCCGATCTTCGAAGAAGAGGCAGGGATGCCGGTCTTCGGAGAAAGGGCGACTGCGGCTACGGTTTGGGTCGCCATTGTCGCTGGTGTGGAGATCTCAGCTCTTCCGTCCACCGCCATCATACATTCCGGCAGCAGCTCGTTGCCGTCTTTGGGTGGTAACCAAGCAACGTCGCAACAGCGGCGTTGATCGAAGGCTAGGGTTTCTTTCTCCCCTTTTTTCCTAGCTCTCGCACAAACAGAGAGAGAGAGCTTTAGAGTTTTTTGAACGTGAGTCGGGTCTTATTGGGCCCATTTGGTATTTGGGCCAGGCGCTGACAAGCTGGGCCCCATTTAGCATTTGGGTCAGACGCTGGCAAGCTGGGCCTGTCCTTGGACGTATTGTTCAGTGGACTTGTGAAGCTGGTCCTGTCCAGAGGACCTAATTTTTGGCGTAATACTTTTTGGTGGGCCTTATACTAGGTCCCATTTATGGCTGTTTCTGGGCCTATTTTGGCCAAGTTTCAGAGCTTATTTTGGGCCAGATTTTACTGGTCCTTTGGGCATACTTTAAGGCTGATTTTAGGCCTATCTTTTGCCAGACCCTTGGGCTCGATTTTAGCCTGAATTTGGGCTTGTCTTGGCCTATAATTTGGGCCTGATTTGTGGCTAGTTTTGGGCTTGGTGTTGGGCCTATTTTTTAGCCTGTTATGGGGCTCAATTTTGGCCTGTTTTTAGCCAGATTTTGGGCAGATTTAAGGCTTAAATTTAATGGTCTTTTGGGCCTGATATATGGGCTTGGCTTTAGCATGTTTTGGGCCATATCTATGGGCCTGATTTTAACATATTTTGGGCCAGTTTTGTCGGCCTGATTTCAGCATATTTTGGGCCAGATTTGTGGGCCTGATTTTAGCATCCTTTTGCCAAATTTATGGGCCAGATTTTAGCATGTTTTTTAGGCCTATGAAAGCTGACATTTATAGCCCCTGGTTTAGGTCATTAAGCATTATAATAAACACTACTTCAGGCCTGTTGGATGACCATTAAAAGTTTTAAAGGCTTGTTTATGGACTTTATTCTTAGATCTGGACTATCTATTTTTAATGAGTGTATAATCTGGCTCATTTACTAGATGGATGACTTAGCATTTGAATTTTTTCATCATGTGGACCTTAAGTATTAGAATTGAACCATCCATTTTATAGACTTTAATGTGAGAATATGATTGTCCACCTAAATTAGATTCAATATTCCATCTGGACCATCCATCCTGTGAATGATTAAGTGCTAGACCAGGAATGCTCATTGTGATGTTCAGATCATATAGAGTTTTGATCTGACTTAGTTGTGGGCCTATAACCCATACTCTAGGGCTGACTTGATCCGTTGGTTTAAAAGGGAATGGGTGAACGAAACTTACTTAAGTGTTGGTTTCTTTTTCACCATCTTTCAATGGTCAATGTCAACTACTAACTGAGTCAAATCGGACTACTTTAGATTAATCCATTGAGGGCAGGATTAAATCGCAATCCTAAGTCTAAATTTTATGGGATTGGATCTGATTGTGTTAGCCACCACAGTGACCTCAATTAGTGAAGATTTTCACAATTCTAGACTTGTAATATTGGGTTTAAGTGAAGGATTGCATACAGTTGCGTTTGTTTCCCATGCAGACGGTGACGAAAACACAAACGTTCACCATTTTAGTAGGGATATGAACACATGATTGCAGTCCTGAGTCGAAAATCATGGAGTTGGATCTGGTAGTGTTAGCCACCACAGTGACCACTATCAATGAAGATTTGCACGAATTCAGACTTCTAATGTTAGGATTAAGTTAAAAGGATTGCATACAGTTACGTTCACGTCCAATGCAGACGGTGACGAAAACACAAACGATCACCACTTTAGTAAGGACATGAACACATGAAGACGGTGACGAAAACACAGACGATCACCGTTAGATTCTAGTTCAGGAGAACCATCTGCATGTTATGACTTCCACCCACAGGTGGAGTCATGATGATGTGGCCGATTCTCGCCAGGATTGATTATTTAGGCCCACATTCATCCTGGATAATTCAATTGAAGGCCCTCAATCAATTGAATGTTTATTCGCCTGAAACTTCATAATATAAAGTCTAATGTGAGTTTATTTTTCAGTTAACATTCCAAACAGCTATAATACAGTCCCCCTTCTGACCGGCTCCAACTACAACACATGGAAGGAGTCTATTGAGATTGTCCTGGGGTGTATGAAGTTGGACATTGCCCTGAGAGAGCCAGAACCTCCTAAGCCTTCATATGAAAGCAAAGAAGAGGAAAAAGCTCACTATAAGGCCTGGACAGAGTCTAATATAATGTGTCTCAAAATCATGAAGTACGCGATTTCAGAGGCCATGAAGGGTGCCATGTCTAATACAGATAAAGCCAAAGACTTCTTGACCGAGATAGGCAAGCGTTTCACGAAATCAGAAAAGGCTGAACTATGTTCATTACTCAGCAAACTGATCCGTGCAACCTATAACGGTAAATGAAACATAAGGGAATTCATTATAGAACAGATCCAAGTAGTATCCAAGATACGCAACTTAGGACTGAAATTTGATGATAATCAGCTTGTCTATCTGATCATGATCTCCCTGCCTCCTCAATACAGTACGTTCCAGGTGAATTTCAATACTATTAAGGACAAATGGACGTTGGACGAACTGATTTCTCAGTGCGTCCAAGAGGAGGAAAGGTTGGCTAAGCAAGGCATCGTACATAATGTAAATTTCGTAACCTTAGGACAAGGGAGAAAATGGAAGAATAAGAAAAGGAAGCAGAATTCAGAAAAAGGTTATTCGGATCCTACAGGTGGCAATCAGCCACCTTCTAAAGGCAAATCAAAGAAGAAAAGACGGGGTCCTGATGATGGATGCTTCTTTTGCAATAAGCCAGGACATCAGAAAAAGGACTGCGAAAGCTTTAAAGCTTGGTTGATAAAGAAAGGTAATCATCATAATCTTGTTTGTTTTGAAAGCAATCTAACTGAAGTATCTACAGATTCCTGATGGATAGACTATAGCACTTCTATTCATATATGCACTTCCATGCAGGATATACTACAGAGCCGAATGCCAACTGACACGGAGCAATCAGTGTGCGTTGGCAATAGGCGTAAAAGTGAACGTTGCGGTAGTAGGAGTCTACAGACTGAGATTAGCAAATGGCCAATATTAGACCTAGTAGATATTTTTATGTGCCTTTTATAAGGCGAAATTTATTTATTTATTTATTTTTTTAATTTCTTTTTCAGTTAAATGTGGATGCACTTTTAAATTTAAGAATGAAAGTTTTAATATTTACTTTGGTTTGAATTTAGTTGGCCATAATTTTTTGTAAATGAGCTATATCAGTTGAACCTACATACCGCAAATGTTCTAAACATATACCTGCAGCATAATAGAGCAGGAATAAAGAGAATAAAGAGGAATGAAGTTTTCTCCATTTTATGGCATAGGCAATTAGACCATATCTCTTGTGAGATAATGGAAAGGCTTGTGCGAGATAGAATACTTCAATCCTTGAATTTCTCTTATTTTAAAGATTGTACAGATTGCATTAAGGGAAAACAGACTAGAATTAGGAAAAATGAACCAATCAGAAATGTAGGACTACTAGAAGTGATATATACAGATATTTGTAGTCCATTCCCTATAGTCTCATGGAGTGGACACAAATAATTTATCACTTTTATAAACGTCTACTTTCACTACAGATCCATGAACCTAATAAATGAGAAATCAGATTCTTCCTTTTGTGATACTTTCTTTATCATAGGCATCGAGATTCATAGGAATAGATCTCGAGGACTGCTTGATTTGTCACAGAGATCCTACATTGGTAGGATACTCGAGCGATTTGGCATGCAAAGTTGTTTTCATGCTTGATGACCTATAACTAAAGGTGACAAGTTCAGAAGTTTTTTTTAGTGCCTCAAGAATGATTTAGAAAAGGATCGCATAAAGTAAATTTCGTACGCGTCAGCAGTGGGAGTATAATGTATGCTCAGTTCTGTACGCGCCCGGACATTACTTTTATGGTTTGGAATATTGGGCAGGTAACTTCAGAAAGCGTTGCGCTACCTGCAATGGACGAAAGACTTTAAACTCACCTACAGAAAGCCGACCATCTGGATTTGGTCGATTATTCAGACGCAGATTATGCTGGCTGTGTCGACACAAGAAAGTCCACGTCCGGTTACATTTCTTTCTTATGAGTGGAGGAACTGTGTCTTGGAATAGTGTAAAACGATCCACCACAGCTTCATCCACTATAAAGGCAGAATTTGTTGCATGTCACGAAGCTACAAATCAGGCGATGTGGCTACAGTTTTTTTTTTCTCATTGGTTTATGGGTCTTGGAGCATATCCCAAAACCTATGAAAATATTTTTGTGACAGTTCAGTTGCGATACATTTCTCGTACAACAGCGAGCACTCATCAAGGTCGAGGCATATCGACATAAAGTATCATATTATAAATGATAGAGTGCGGGATCATCAAGTGTCTATTAAGCTTTATCGGTACTAAAGAGATCATAACTGATCCTCTCACTAAAGGGCTTCCTGTGGCGCCATTTCAGGAGTATGTAGTGTCTATGGGAGTCATGACCTCGTAGATACATTCAGTTAGTGGGAGTTTTCAGAATCAGTATAGATCTATTTTGTTCAGACACTCGTGGAGATCTCATATACTTTGATGATTCCATCTTTTGGTTTATACTATTTCTCTCATTTGGTGTGCACAATATATTTTGAGAATAGTAGAATTTCAGTATTGTCTCATTGGAGACATCTTAAGAAAGCTCCTAGGACCTCTTGAAGGTAGGCACTTTCAATCACACTTGAGTGTAACCTTCATACCACACGACCATGTTCACAATCTACGTCATTAAGATTGATGATACTAGTGACCGTGATTCGTCTCACTTCGCCTCAATTAATGTTGTGTAGACTACCACGATCCAATATTAGTAGTCTTGATGGACTGGATTGGAAAAGACGTTGTCCACAGAATCTGACATATTGGTTGACCACTTAAGTATAATTAAAATCCGTGACATTGAACAGTTTGGCCCAAGTGAGAGAATGTAAGTTTTCTATATAGTGGGCCGACTGATCAATGGTCCAGATTTGAATACAGATGCAGATTCATGTGTGGACTGATCAGTGGACCCCACTACAGTCGTGATCTACAGAATTAAGAGGGGTTGCGCGTCTACACTGCCTATGGCAGTATTGTAGTTGAACATGGATTCCTGATAGCCAAATTCGTGTGGAGCAAGGGTGGCAGTGTTTTGGTGGGTTTCAAACACTGCCACACCCACTACAAGCCCTATTTAAAGGGTGCTGGGTCCCCAATCCGGGATTACGCTGAAAACAAACCCCATCTAAGGTTTTCTCTACAGCAATCCCAGGAGAGGAAGATCCAGACCTCAGATATTGGAGATGGCCCAGCAGACAGGTATGTCTTCATTCAGTTTATCAGATCTACATATCCGATGCACTGCACGGTCCTATGAATTCCGCACTATAAGATTTCTTACACCTCTGTGAGAGAACCACGATAAGTTGGGATAAAACGTCTCCTTCGAGACAAATGCACCATGGTCCTCTCCCATATCGGACAATGAGTGTTCATGGAATGTAAATTCTTATGTTTAGGCCTTGCCAAGCACTTTCATTAGAGGGTTGCATTGATTCTCTTGTCTAGTAAATCTATCATGCTTGGATTGGATCGACTTGACCATTTACTATTTACCAGCTTTAATAAATCTTTAAATATAACGTCACATAAGGAGTATGGGCTGCTGGTGTTTTGAACTTTGCCTGACTCTCTGAGGTTATATTAGGCCAATATATGAGTGTAGCTAGGTACATACATATATCAAGGATGTGGTCTTGGTCCATATGCTTAGATATGAGATCAATTAGTTACATTAAGCAGCCTAATAGTAACATAGATCTTATTGGTCAAACCGTCCATCTATTGATTTTTCTAGTCAGACCTACCACTTAAAAGGTTTTAAATGTTTAATTGATGATTTTTAATTGTTGATCTTTTATTTAACCACTAAAAATATTTTATCATTCTTGTTGTAAATCTAATGATTGTGATCTTCTGCCAAGAGTGGATGGGATTATGGTCAAGAGTGGATGTAACTAGATACTGGAGGGATTGAGTCAATTTGGGTGCTAGATAAAAGTAGGTTTACATACTTCTTATATATGGTATGGCATACACCTTGATCCATAGCTCAAGTGGTAAACTGAGTGAAGAAAACCTTGTTTCAACACTGAGGTATTAGTATCGATTCCCAAGTGGGGGTGGCTAACATTGCGGTGTGACTACCAGTGGGGCTGGGTGTACTAACCCCAAACATATACATATGGTAAATCATATTGAAATCTGAATAGGTGAAAAGCACCAAACATGTTTTATCCTCTAAAATCCAGACTCGTCATAAACAAATCCTATCACAGGTTAGTGAGAGATAGAGAAAAAGAGGGAGACTTAGATGTCTCCAGCTCTTAGGGACATCCGGTGCAAAGAGAGAAAAGAGAAAAAAGAAAAGAAAAGAAAAAGTGAGAAATTTCTCTCTGCAACCTCCCTCCATCACACGTTCACATGGTAGGATCCCCCCAATGGACGACTCTAGGTCAAACTCTTTTATTTAAGGGATACAATAGATACAATAGTTCCTTATATTGATGAATTACTCAGATTATGTGCACGTTTAAACAAATTAAGCTCCTAAACTTAGATTAGCTTATATAAATTTACTCACTATTTGTACCAAAATCTGCATGGATCAGATAAACGGTGTGGATTGAGAGCCACGTGGCATAGAAGATATTTGGAGATGCGCTAGAGATTTGGAGATAAGCTCATCTTTTCAAGGGTGTTTTTGATATTTCAGTTATATTCGGATAAAGGCAAGCAGCTGTACAGTTGCCACATCAACACAAAAACACGTTTTGAGTGCTTAATGAAGACGAGATCATGGTTGATAAACGTAGCCACTCTTTCCCTGCCGTTTACATGCAGAAGAGCCATGTGGATGAGCGGTTGTTCTCTTATCACTCCTGAAAAACTATAAATAGCAGAAACATATATGAAGACGGCAGCTGCCACATCAACACAGAAACACGTTTTGAGTGCTTAATGAAGACGAGATCATGGTTGATAAACGTAGCAACTCTTTCCCTGCCGGTTACATGCAGAAGAGCCATGTGGATGAGCGGTTGTTCTCTTATCACTCCTGAAAAACTATAAATAGCAGAAACATATATGAAGAGAACCCCCGAATACTTCAAATTAAAACCAAAGTCTTAATCTAACACATTGTTGTGTATCTAGGTCTAGTTATTCGTTGCTCATCAGTAACATACCCTTTGGGTAGATTTAGTCTCAGATTGTCCTTGCGCATATGTCAGATCAACTCTTTAATGTTGTAGCCAATAGTTGTAATCCCCTTTCATTTGCACCTGTGTCCTAGATTTGAAGGAAAAACTTAGTTTATGGACTCATCTGCCTATGATCATATGCTAGGACGACCATAGTTGTAATTTTTAGCATTTGCTCCCTGAAGCACTTTCTTGCTCTCAGCTAGGTTGGTGATCATGTCTTAGTGGTAAGTTAAATTTCTTTTTCGCATCCATCTCTTATCTTTTTTAGTCTACCATACAACTGTTGCAACTTTGAAAGTCCTTGATTTTTTAAGGCAAAAAAGAGCTCATCAGGAGGAAGAGCCCCAACCTCCGCCAATCGCCTAAGTAACGAGCTCGCGATTGTTGGCTAAATAGAAGAACAGTCGAGGCACGACCAAATACTACTCTATCTCGACGCTAGGGGTCGGTGGTCATGATTTGAATCAGACCAAATCGATTCTAACACGTCTGCAAACCTCGCATGTGTTCCACGTGATCGATTTTGAGACCAACACTCACTAAGAAAAATAAGAGAGAGAATAAAGAGTGGAAGTTGTAAGGTTATATAAAAAACCAAATATATATAAAGTAAATAAAGATTTGGAGAAATTGGCTTGTTAAGGAAGATAGCCCTGACATGTGACACTCACGGGTTAACTATTAGCTAGTGAGTGTTGACGTTAAATCACGTCATCCGATGTTGATCAAGGACCAACTTGAATCTCAACCGTCTAATCGATTATAAGAGATGAAAAACTCGGATTGAGAGGACCTGCAAACACCACTAAGGGTTAGGACGACCACTGGGGGTTCTAGCTGATGGCCCTCTGATGCTTAAGTTAGTGATGGTAGGGAAAATCCGTAAATGGATGTATGTATTTTTGTATATCGTACCTTTGCTCGTGGCTCGGAGGGTCTTTATAATGAATATCCTTGCCATATTTGACTAAAATTTCAATTTTGTCGAGATTTGATCTCCCACCCAGGATGAGTTACGATCATGACTGAATACATGATTGTCTCAAAGAGATGGGCGAGAATATTTGCGTAGGGCGGATACAATAATTCCGGGGAACCAAATCCCATGACTTGTAGAATACGTTTGATCGAGTCTCGAGTGTTCGGGAGACACGGCTTGATTGGATGAGATGTTACAATGAGCGCTCGGTAGTGACGATCGGTCAAGAATAGGAGAGAGCAGACCGCTCAAGTCCAAAGAATAGCCGAGCTACACCTCGTGCCTGAGGGTAACGAGATGTTCTGCGCACACCGACAAGTATCATCAACCGAATGCTTTAGCGATCGGGCGCGAAAATAGAGAATGTCAATACACGCTCGTGCATTGCCTTTTATCGTGCAACTTTGAGGTCATTCCAGGTTAACCCATAACAGTGAGGTACACCAACAATTAACCTCACTAACAATTAAGGACCATGAATCAAAATTATATTCTACTTAGAAAAAAATATAGAGAAAATATGATTTCATAAAATGAGCTCATTTGACACACCACACCAGCCGTCGCCTTGCCGCAACCACAAACACCGGTCCATTCATGGGCAACTCATACAAATCTTTTACTCTGGTTTACATCACAAGCTTACCGTTAAAAGATCTGAACACAAAAGCTTTTGCTTTAAATTAACTAACCCGGCAAATATGACATCTATCCATAATCAGGATCTACGTGTGGGAAATTAATCTGATCCAAGCATGAGGTGTGCCTCCACATGAGTTTAGAGGTTTTCTAGGGATTGTCCATTGCTTTCTTTGGTATTGCTCATCCAATGATTGGACTTTTGGAGTAACCCATTTTCATGGTAGGGCTATCGTTTTGAGGCTGGATGCCATAAGCACACCATAGTGGGCCCCACACGCCGATAGTTGCATGAATCGACCTCCTAATCTAATGCGTTATAAAAA
Organism: Liriodendron chinense; assembly: GCA_003013855.2. Classification (NCBI taxonomy): domain Eukaryota; kingdom Viridiplantae; phylum Streptophyta; class Magnoliopsida; order Magnoliales; family Magnoliaceae; genus Liriodendron; species Liriodendron chinense. The sequence goes on along the minus strand of PVNU02000473.1, from coordinate 757,533 downwards.
AGAAAAAAAAAAAAAGAAAAACGATGTAAGGATAAGATGCGAAAGGAAGTCTGTTTCGTTATCTAACAGTTTTCTGAGAAGCTAAATGTATTTTATGGGTGATTATTGGATTTGAGGAATGTTCAGCAACAGGGCATTGCATTGTATGTAAATTTCACATGCAATGGGTGCACACGTGCAAACCTCATTGTCTGATTGGTGCACCATGGAGATTAGCTGGTGTAAGAAACAGGCCAATCGGGTCATCAGGGAGGAAACGCGTGTACATCAGACCATACTGATTTAAACTATCCATTGTTTTCATATTGTGGGCCCTCTTGATGATTGGACCGGCTTGATTTTTCAACCCCTGCGAATTTCAAGCCATTATTTTCTCTTACTTGCAATACACACTACATCAGGAATTTTATAGCAATTGCTTCCACGAGGAAGGACGGAGAGTAGGAAGAGATCAGAATTACAAGATATTGAGAAGGAATGGAGATGATCACATTCATGCTATATTATTCGATGTACAGAAGGCAAAGAAAATTAACGTACAGCATTGTCTCAGAGCTGTGGTTTTTCAAGCATGTGCCATCCGTGATTAGGCCCACTTGATGGACGGCCATGATAGATAATTCACCAGCCACGTATACTGTGGAGAGATGGGTCTTCTACATTTAGCTTCTGCCGTCTCTTGGCTTTCATATTTATTTTAATGAAATGCCGTCACATCTTTAATCTCCATTCTTTAATTAAAAGTCAGAATTTGTGGAAGTCAACTTCGTTAATGATGGACGACTTGACAGTTGGATTATTTTCTGACATATATTCCTATGATATTTCACGTGTCATTTTAACGGACGCCATTGCCCTTTACAGGAATCCCAGTAACCCTAAAGCTCTGTGGTGCATGGCCGCCTCAATATCCGTGTGACATCTACTCCGTTCATCCGTTTCACCAGCACATTTCATGATAAGAGCACAAAATTTGAGGTAGATGAGCTACTGTCGTTAGGTCATTTTACAAAACTCGGATTGACTGAGTGATCCTAACCTCTAGACCATACGTAAAATCTCCACCAATCAAGGTAGGATTAATGGACCGTCGAAAGTGGCTCATGCGAATTGGAAGGGTGGGTTTTAATTTATAGGATGACACGTGTGTAATCTGTTACTGTCCGTCTGCCAACCATACACTCTTTAAAACTATCAAAGTTTCTAAGCAAACGTATTTTAAGGGGCCCCGGCTTGCGTAAACCAATCTCCCACCGTTAAAGAGTGGATCGGGAAGAATCCCGACATGCATTAATTTGAGACACTGGAGATTTAAAATGGGAGATAAGCTTATTTAGAAACTGCATGATTGGATTCCTATCCTTAGATGGAGGGTACTCGGAAGAGAGGTTGGCCCACCAATCAAACACCCGTGATCACAGAATAGGGACAGAGACTTTTTTTTTTTAATTTTTTTTAATTTTTTTTATATTATTATTGGAGAGAGAGAGAGACTTGAGTCTCTGAGGAGAACGCGGATTGCGTCCTACCCCCATCCAGCTGGGAACGGACAGGTTCTCCGAGTGGCCATATTGATGTATGGGTTTTATCCACACCGTCCATCCATTTTTATGTATTATTTCAGGCCATAGGTCCAAAAATTAGGCATATAAAACACACAGGTGGACCACCCAATCTTGATTAAACTCTTACCATTGGAAAATTCTTGGGGGCCACAAAACTTTTGGATCGAGCTCATATTTGTTTTTTTTTTTTCCCTTCATCTATGTCTATGCAACATTATGAATAGATTGGATGGAAAATAAACATCGCGGTGGGCCCTAGGAAAGTTTCAACGGTGAGCATCATTACCACCACTGCTTTCTATGATGTGGCCCACTTGAGACTTATAATTACCTAAATTTTGAATCTGACTGTTTAAATGGAACGTAGAAATGGATGAATGGTGTGGATAAAGCCCATACATCAATGTGGCCACTCAGAGCTCCTGCCTGTTCCCAGTTGGAAACAGGCCGGGTAGGACACAGTCCGCGTTCGAGGAGGAAGGTACATGAGATCGTTCGCCACTTGCGTAATAACCGTGAGTTCCCATGGACCACTTGCGTAATACGGTGCAGGCGACCTCCTGTACACGTGGCACGTAATTGAAATCTGAACCGAACAACTAGTTGACTCACTTTGATTTATTGCATTGACAATTCAAAATTACTCTAGGGGAGCTGAAGGAATAGGTGGACGGCCCAAATTCAACCAAAAAAAAAAAAAAAAACCCATTAATCGGATGGATGACGATTTTTTTTTTAATCAGCCTAATTCCGGAGATAAGATCAATCTAGTGTGGGCCTTAATTACTATGATCTAGTTGGTATGGATTTGACGAGCAATTGCACATGCCACGTGTACAGTACTGAACGAGCACTGTAGTTGTGATATGGTGCTCCGAACCTCTATTATCCAGTCCTAGACCGTGTGGAATAGTTACATGCCTGCAGACAATAGTCCATAACATGCTTGAGTTAATGAACTTCAAACCTAACCCTGTTGACTAAGCCATCATACCCTCCTTGAAGTCCTTAAATTACTATATATTTCAGTCCTGAAACTCGGCCTAAGCATTTCAAACTAAGGTAGGCTACGCGCCTGCCCTTCAACGAGTTATTGGATAATTCACAATCATATGTTTGCTTTGAACCATCTAGAAGATGGCGGACATGGTTCAACCGTACATCTGGCACGGTTGTATGGCAATCCACACCGTCCATATCACTAGCCCAATTGTGGATGGAGCATAATGGAAAGAAAAAAAAATTGCTCTAAGAAGATAATATCAACCACTGATTTTTTTTTTCTCCTTTGAATTTGCCATTCATCATTTTACTTTTAACTATCCACTTCATGGCCGTTAATTAGATGGTTAGGATTGTTTGATGAGTCTCATTTTAGGGACATGCTCTATCCACAATGGGTCCCACAATTTAGATGGTCGAGATAGCTGTACATGAGGCATATCAAAACTGTACATTGATTAAATTAGAAAAAAAAAAAAAAAAAGAATCCATATTTGTTGAATAATTCTGACATTTAATAAGTGGTTTGTAAGTGGACGTCAAAATGACATGGTTGATCACATGCAATCGGCTAATCGTTGAAATGATCATTGATTAAATAAGGTAATTTCTTGGGTAGTGACCAATTAATGGTGGAACCCAAGGGAGGAGCGTTCCTGATCTTGATGCCACGTGGACGGCAAGCAATGTGGAGGCATGGTAACTCCCCTGCACCCATGAGCACCGTACAAGTTACTACCTAATCTAAAAAGAAAGAAATAAAAACAATTTAAACGTACAATATTAATGAGAAGGGTATTTTTGTCCCAGTATTTTAAATAATTAAATTTCATAAACATGTATGCGTGCTCCATGACTGAATCCCTGCAAACCAAATCACGCGGTCCAAACCTCTAGAAACATTTTGAGTCGACCGAGACCAATGAAAAAACATTTTCTAACCTATCCTTTTGATAGTACCCCATTTATTTCTACTTTTGGTAATACATATTAGTAAAAGGTTGTACTAGTGTATTTCCATAAGTTGACATGATGGTCCATCAAACCAATGGTGTGGATGTGGATGTTAATTGTCAAAAATACAATCCTTTTTTTCAAAAAAAAAAAAAAAAGGGATTTTTATGACGATATACAGTTCTTATTTTATGAAATGATGACTTCAGTTATGTGAAGTGTCAAAAATGTGATTTTGGATTTATAACAAATGAGTTTGAAGGCTTTTTGGATAGTGAACGTTGTTTTCTACGTCATTTTAGTTCATATGACCATCACGGTGGTTGGAAACACCACGTCGGCCTCACAAATAATGAGGGAATTCTAGTCATTTCACTTGCCAAAAATCGCATTTTGTTAATTGGAAACCGATTGCGTCCTGCCCCGCCTGGACCATAATCTGTCCAGGCAGGGATGTGTGGGGCCCACCATTATGTATGAATTTTATCCACTCTATCCATCCATTTTTCCAGATCATTTTATGGAACGAAACTAAAAAATTGAGGTAGATCCAAGGCTCAAGTGGACCACACAGTAGCGATTGAACTCCTACTATTAAAAACTTCTTAGGAGCTGTGGAAGTTTTGGATCAAGGCTGATACTTGTGTTATCCCTTCATCCAGGTCTATATGACCTTATATGAAAAGGTTGGATGGAAAATAAACAATCACAGTGGCCCTTAGGAAGGTTTCAACGGTGGGTGTCATTATCATTGCTGCTTATTCCTGTGTTATGGTCCACTTGAGCTTTGGATCTGCCTCAGTTTTTAGCTTATTCACTAAAATGATCTGGAAATATGGATGGACGGTGTGGATAGAACTCATAGATCACGGTGGGCCCTGCATAGCCCCTTCCAGGACGGATATTCGTGGTGGAGGGGACGCAATCCGCTTCCGTCTTCGTAATTTAAACAACTCAAGGCATTATTTGGCCTGTAAAAATCACCTAAGAATATCCACATATTCACCTGCTTATGTGCTATGTGAGGCCCACTGTGTTGTGTGTGCCATCCAATCAGAGCATTAAGTGAGATTGACAATGAGATGCCCTAAAAAGCAGGTCTTTGTAATCATTAGGTGGGAACCATATAGCACAGCTAGAAAACAATGAACAGCTACCCAAAAATCTCTAAATTGATGTGGTGGCCTACATGATGGTTGGATTGATTTTTGAAGGGTCCAGATTTCATGACGGGTGACCCTGCTGAACAGGTCTGATGCCATTCATATACCTAAGTGGCTCCTAAACACAAACCCTGCAGGATAAACTCATTCTATAAGGCCTCTCAATGAAAAACTGATTTTATTTTATAACGAATTTCCTTTCACGTGCATGACGTTAACAAAACTAAGGTCGTGGTCCTAGCTTCCTTCTGTCACCGCTCAGACCGGTTCCACTACTGCTATTGGAGAAAGAATCATTTACAACTAGCTCCGCGTGGAGTCTCTGGGATGTGTGGATGTCATCTAATACGTCCATCAGGTCGCTCCACCATGGAAATATTGGGAAACATAAAAAATCAGGCAGATACAACGTCAGGGAGGCCACACCATTAAAAAAAAAAAAAAAAAAAAAAAGAAGCAATGGACCACCACCCAAAAAACCTTCAAATCACTTGGTGGCCCATCTGATGATGGGATTGGCATGATATTTGGCAAGTCCCATTTGCATGGTTGGCCGACCTTTTGTACACACACCACGATGGACCCACACGTAACAGTTGAAGAAGAACCAGTCTCCCGCTAGTTTCATCTGAGAAAGAGAAATGATAATTTATAAGATGCGTAGCTGGTGTTTTTACACAGTACACACGTTTTAAATCTGCCAGGCACATGGTTCTGTAATCAAGATCATAGTTCAGGCTAGCCCATCCATTTTAGGACGCAACAGATCAATGGTCTAGATTACAGAACCATGGTCCTCACTTGGTAAAATCGAAAACCCATGCATATTGTTCGAAGATGCATGCTCGTACTTTATTTATCTGTTCAGGTCTTAACTGTGGTGCAATTGCCACAAGTTTTATATGAGAATTCATCTATTGTATGTGTGGGATAAACGAATTCCAATCCAGCTGTTCTCCAATGGCCAATTGGTTGCCATCAATCGGGCCCACGGTATGGATGGTTAGAAGTGAAAAACGTACGTACATATCAAAGTCGAAGAGCTACCATACTTACAAAAATATAGTGGCAAATGACCATCAGACTCTGGCCCACCTTCCCATTGCTTGGTCAGCTTGCCTATTGCCATTGCATTTTAAAATTTTAAGCTAGGTTTCCATGACTTCCACCCTCATTTCTCCTATATATAAGATTGCCATGGAGACACGGACTTCTATGCTCTAAGCTAGCCCAAGCCCATTAATGGCAACACCGGCGATTATGCTTGTGCTATTAGCAGTATTCATGTCCTTTTCTCTCCTTTCATCTCCCGCTGCTTCGGAGGAAGCACCCGCCGACATCAAATCATGGTGCAGCCACACACCATACCCGAAACCTTGCGAGTATTTTCTGTCCCACCTCCCTCCTTCAAGCGTCCCAAAAAAGAAATCCGACTTCAAAAAGATTGCGATGCAACTTGCCATGGACCGGGCCCTCAAAGCCCAGAGCCACACTAAGTGGCTTGGCGATAAGTGCCGCAACGAGCTCGAGAAGGTCGCATGGGCCGACTGCCTTGAACTATATGAAAACACCATACTACAGCTCAACCACACCCTCAACCCAACCACCGGGTGCACCGACGTCGATGCTCAAACATGGCTGAGCACTGCGCTCACGAGCCTGGAAACGTGCCGGACGGGCTTCATCGAGCTGGGACAAGCTGAGTACATGTTGCCGCTAATGTCGAACAACGTGTCCAAGTTGATTTGCAACTCTCTAGCAATCAACAACCCTATGCCCGCCGTCAAAGAAACATATAAAGGCGGGTACCCAAGCTGGGTAATGCCTGGTGACCGGAAGCTCTTGCAGGCCTCCCCATCACCAGCTTCTCAAGCGAATCTTGTGGTGGCCCAAGACGGATCTGGCAACTTTAATACCATTACAGAGGCAGTAGATGCGGCGTCGAAGAGGAATGGAAGTGGGAGGTTTGTGATTTATGTGAAGGCAGGAGTATACACAGAGAATGTGGTGATAGGAACCAACATGGACAATATAATGTTTGTGGGAGATGGGATTGGGATTACTATAGTCACCGGTAGCAAGAGCGTCGGAGGAGGTTCTACCACTTTCAATTCGGCCACTTTTGGTAAGTGTAGAACTAAGTAGTGGTTTTGAGACCCCGATTGGTAGGGCCGTCGATGTGTACCCGACCTGCAGGTACCTAATAGACCCGACCCTATTTTAACGCGCCCAGGTTCCATCTCTTGGACCTGTTAAGAAATTGTTGGGTTTGGGCTTCACCTTTTGGACCATGTTAAAATTGGTTCTGGTTAGGTTGGGGTCCGGTCTAGTCCCATCCAGGTTAACCACAAAATAAGGTTTCCCAAGTCTCACACACATAAATAAAAAATAAAAAAAAGAAAAAAGAAAAAAAAAGAAGTCCATTTATACACCATACATATGGTCAAAGTGGCACAAGTGTGCAGTCTAATTCACTTATCAGGTGAGCCCTAGCCATGTAAATGCTCTTATTTTTCTTGAACCCAATTCCAAACCTATATCCAAAGACCCAATGAGCACCCAACCCAACCTGAATCATGATATTCAAGAACTAGGACCTTGACCCACGAGCAAGACACGAATCCCATCAGATTGAGTACAACAACAGTTTAGCCCGGAACAGGTCACCATAGCTTTGGGTCACCCTCAAAGCTATCCGTGTAACACGATCCTACTTTGGAAGGGCGCGACTTGGGTGAGACCCCGGAACCAGCGATGTGGGTGGGACCCTGAACCTAGGGCCCACCTGGATGTATTCTTCGTAGATCCATGCCGTCCATCTGTTTCTTCATATTATTTTAGGATGTACTCCCAAAAATGAAGCAGATGCAAATTTTAGGTGGACCACACCGAAGAAACAGTTCTCATTCAACCGTGACAATTAAAAACTTCCTGGAGTCCACCATAATGTTTATTGACCGTCCAATCTGTTGATAAGGTCACGTAGACAGACAGGGATGAAAGGAACCAAACACTCGGGAGCGGATTAGGTGAGACCCTGGATCCACCCAGGTGGGTGGGACCCCTGACTGTGGGGCCCACCGTGATGTATGTGACTAAATCCACACCGTCCATCCGTAATATTGAAAGCTCATTTTAGGGCATGATCCAAAAAATGATAAAGTTCCAAATCCCAGATGGACCATAGTACGGGAAATAATGGTGATTGACCATTAAAAACTTCTTGTGGGCCCCAAAAGCTTTGAATGAAGATGATATTTGTGTGGTCTCTTCATCTAGGCGTTTGTGACCTTATCAACAGGTCGGATGGAAAATAAACATTCCGGTGGAATCCATGAAGTTTTTAATGGTCAGGATTCAATCACGTATGTTTCCTGTGGTGTGGTCCACTCAGCTTCATTTTTAGTATCATGCTCTGAAATTAGCTTTCAAAATGGTTGGACAGTGTGGATTTAAGTCATATACATAACGGTGGGCCCCACAGTCAGGGGTCCCACCCACCTCCGTGGATCTGGTTTCTTACCTAATCCGCTTAGACACCATATAGTGACAAATCTCACCAAATGTTTTTTTTACGAAAATGCCCTCGCACGCTAAAATTTCTTGGACTCTCGCTTTCCCTACGTAAGAGTTAGATATGTGGGTCCCAAATCATTGAAGTAATGAGTTTACTTTTATAACGATACAACTTCTTAACTATATCACAGGACTGCAATGGTACATTGAGGAGTACATTTATAAAATTCTCCTCACGTTACAACCTAACATTTTTGGGGTTATCCAAACCCGGTCAGGTTCAAAAATAAAATAAGTGAGATGCACATGTACAATGAATATGAAACATTGCTTCCATTTTTCAACTCAACGATCTTTTTTCCATACCAAGACCCACCTGATAAGCGGAAGAGCTTGATCTTTGAATAAGCCTACAAAGTGGGCCCCACCTTTTGCCTAGCTTGGACAATTGCGATGCATGAGAATGTACACACACTCTTATCATCATCATCATCATCATCATCATCATTAATATTTGCATTACATGTGCATTTCAGCGGCCGTTGGCGACGGATTCATAGCCCGCGACATGACATTCAGAAACACGGCCGGTCCTGCAAAACATCAGGCAGTAGCACTGCGCTCCGGCTCCGATCTCTCCGTCTTCTACCGCTGCAGCATCGAAGGGTACCAGGACACCCTCTACGTCCACTCCCAGCGGCAATTCTACCGAGAATGCAACATATATGGCACCGTCGACTTCATCTTTGGAAATGCGGCCGTTGTTTTCCAAAACTGCAGCATCTATGTAAGGAGGCCGATGAGCGGACAGCAAACAACAGTTACGGCCCAAGGCCGAACGGACCCAAATCAAAATACCGGGATTTCAATCCAAAATTCTAAAGTCACAGCCGCTTCAGACTTAATGCCGGTGCAGGGGTCCTTCCGATCATACCTAGGTAGGCCATGGAAGGAATACTCTCGGACGGTCTTCATGCAGACATTCCTCGATAGCTTGATCAATCCGGCGGGTTGGTTGGAATGGAACGGCAATTTTGCTCTAAGCACATTGTTTTATGGTGAGTACATGAACACAGGCCCGGGTTCATCGACCGCCAACCGTGTGAAATGGCAGGGCTACCACGTCATAACCAGTTCGACGGTAGCTTCTCAGTTCACCGTCCAGAACTTCATATCCGGCGGGTCATGGATACCATCCACTGGCGTGCCTTTCACTTCCAGCCTTTAACTAGTGCTAACATGGGCCGTGGGGGAACGTTTATTTAATCATGTGTGAGGCTGTAAGGATTTGTAGCTACTTTCTCTACCGTGCTGGTCAGGGAACAGAACCCTGTGGCGCATGGTAGAGAAACTGGTGTCAAATAATGTTCCTTTAAGGACATCCGTTGATTCTTCATGCATTCTTACAATATTGTACGAACGGTTTGTATCACTCCTCTCTCGTGTGATAATAAACTAACGTGCTGTTTATTTTCTATTTTCAATGACCCTTCACAAAGGGCAAAGGGCATGTGATCCATGCGTAAGGTGGCCTACCGTGCTGGTTAACTGGGACAAAATTCAGGTCTACTCATCGAGAAGGTGACATGTGTACATTGAATATGGACACTAGATTATCTAAACCGTCCATTGCTTTTTTATAAGATAGGGCCCTCCTGACTTTGGTGCCAGGTTATTAATGATCCACTCCATAACATTTTAAGAAGTTGTAGACCAACAAAAGCTGTACACGTGGCGACCGTATACATCAAATCCAAATCTTGGGCCCCACTATAGATGAATAATAACCTGAAATTTAGACAGAATGAGGTATCCAACTTGGCCTATAGGTTGAAATGAAAAAATACAGCCAATGGTCTAGATTCAAGAAAAGAAGTCCGCTAATCAGAGGTGGAGAACCTCCCATTAATCTGATTTTATAGCTATGCCCTATCCAGAGTGGGTCCAACTACTTGGGCAGTTTGGATCATGTATGCCACAAATTCATTGACTGAGTGCATGAGTATGGCTCTGATACTCTCCCAGAGTATTAAATAATTTCTAAATAATTCCTTTTATATGGTGGACCAGGAGTTAGGCAGAGCGGTGGTAAGCCCACACGGGTGTAAAGCTGATGTACATGGCACACGTGTGCTAGCATAGCACATTAATACTGGATCCAATCCATTTGTCAGACACGTACCTTATGATCTGGTTGTTCTAGCCATGATGTGGGCTAACTTGCTCTTAGATCCAGCAATGCAAAGAATTTCAGCCCAAACCCTCCCGGAGCAGGCCCAGACCGACGTGCCAGATCCATTGACAGTGTTCGGGCCTGGAAGGCTTTTGGGTTTAATGTTTGAATTGCTTAGGCGGGGCCTACTAAAAGAATGGGATTCGGAAACCCAGACCTGGACCATTGCCAGAGTAAGAGAAGCCCATGGTTTACTGAACCTGACCGTAGGTCTGATGCAATTAGTAGACCATGACTCGTATCTACCTGATTGAAAGCTTCTTTCTGTTTCAGTTGAACGTGGACCCTTTCTTTACTGCTCTTCTTAACCATGCATTTACAAGCCAAAGATTGAAATGCTAAGATTGTCCTTCAAAGAGATTTTTGGGGCATGGACCATCTGCAGTGTAGCCAACAAACTGATGGTCTGGATTACTGAATCATGGGACCAACTTGCCTGAGTATATGTGATGACCATATATATGATAGGAATGATAATACGCACGACTAAGCCTCGGGATGTTGATTCGTGGGCTCCATTTAGAGTGGCAGGTCAGGTCTGTCCGAGCTCTGCCCATTTCTTGAGTGAGCCTGGCCTGGCCCATTACGTCCATAATCGACTAGGATTTGGGCGTGAACTGAAAGATCTATAAAACTTTGAATGATGTGGGCCCATTTATTTCGACGTGCCTTACAAGAAGGCCCAGGATTGTGCCAGGCCCAACACCAGCACGTAATTAGTTGTGGACTGTAGAGTTACTATCCAACAGCTCATACGTGTCAACATGTAGAGTTTACGCACCATCCAATCCGTTCAAAAAGTTGGGTCCGCTCCAAAGAACTCATTATGAAAAAATAGGTAAAGCCACCCATTAAGTGGCCACACCATAAATAACAATGGAAAGACATCCATTTGTTCCAAAGTTCATGTTGCCCACTTAATGAGTCATTGGATCAGATGTTTGAGCTATGTGATCTTAATTGAGGGGAAAAGCTTTTGGTCGGGCTGGAGATTGGATTTCATTAACACATGACATATTGCTAATTTCGTGCTAGTTGGTCATGTGAGACCTCATTCTCTAAATGCTTGGGCCTTGGTTGGGTTTTTGGGCCTTCTATGACATGGCCCACCTGATGATTGGGTCGGCCTGATTTTTTTATGGTGGAGTCTGCCTATTTGATGGGTTGGATGTCATAAACAAATCACATGAACCTCGCAATGCCTGGATTTGCCATTTTTCTTAGAAGAAAATAAATGAAGGGTAATTTGATCAATTTGCTATCCATCAGTATTCTTTTGAAAACTCAAAATATTTAAGGCCTTTTTTCAGAAAATCTGGTTTTTTTTTTTTTTTTTTTTTTCGGAGGGTGAAAAACACAAAAATCTCAACTAATTCACATCCTCATTTCCGGTATCATATAAGGCGCAATTCAATCAAACAATGCTCGTGGGAAAAAGAAAGAAAGAAAGTGACATGTGCTTGCAGTGCAGTAGAAATGCCATGGGCCATGAGAGAGAGAGAGAGAGAGAGAGAGAGAGAGAGAGAGAGAGAGAGAGAGAATGCAAGGGATTGGAGGTGTGTTAATGGGAGGAATCTCAGCCATTTAGCATCTGTTTTAGGGGAAGGGATAGAGACTACTTTAGCAGGGATAACATTCTTTTTTGGAGCACTACAGTTTTTAATAAATCCCAAACAGACAAAAGAAGATTCACCAAATGAATATTCAAGAAGCCCATCAACCCAACACTAGAAAAATCTCCATCTCTTTGCCTTGTTTCTCTAGCCTGCATGCACGACAAAAGATAAAGAGGAAAACCATTTTCTTATTCTGGTTAGGTAAAGAGAGAGAAAAAGGTGTTTGAGAAATGCTAGTTGCACTAGCCTCACACGTGGAAATGAGAAACATGTGTGAGAAACTGAAGCATCTGATGATCAGGCTATCCTCACTGGTACGGCCGTACGGGGCATGTCTCAAAAACTATGCTGTTGTGCTCATCAAGTGGACCACGGTTGTACATAGAATTTGAGCCGTTGGTTTGATTCCTTCCAGGGCCTTTTTAGATTGGTAGAATTTAAGAAATTGATAAAGAAAGATAAAAACCACATTTAAAGAAAATGGTGTAAAAGAATCCTTATGTTGAGATGTCTCCCACTAAAGGTGGAAATATCAATTTTCTAAGTTTTAGAGAGGAAAAGAAAACAGTCCTTTTGAGAAAATGTAAGGAAATGAAAACCCATTTCCTCACACCTCTCGTCTTCCTCAAAACCATCGTATTAGTGGAAATCCATTTTCTTTTCTCCATTGAATCCTTTTTTCCATCAATCCAAACAAGCCCTTTAACTTTTTATTTATAAATGTGTGGACCACTACGGTGGCCTGGATCCGATAACCTGATGAATGGATCAGATCTTGCATACGTGCTTCTCATTTCCATACGTGAGGGGAGTGCAATTGAGGGAAAGAAGGAGAGGGAGAGGGAGTGCTTGCCAAATGCTTTTCTTAAAAAGGAGAGGAAAACAATCACAACCGCGACGCCAGCCAATACGCCTACTATGATGGATACTGTTCTGCCCACATCATCGTTGGAAGAATCTACGCATTCAAAAGAAAAAGCAGTGGGGATGAGTCTATCTCCATTAAGGAAAAAGCAAAACAAAGGCTGTCATGCACCATCCGACTTGTCCCTTCATGTCCGCTCAGTTGAGTGGTCAGGTGATCTCGAACGTCCATTCAGTGGGCCATGTCTCAAATTCTACACCCATTGAGTGACTCTAACCATCCCATCAACAATACTTACTTTGTTGTTTATTCCCGGTAACTTTTGTAGACTCCAAAAAACAGGACGCCTGCAACGGATGGCAAGGACTTGGGAACATTTACTTTTGAAACTTCTACCCGTTTAAGAGGTGGCCCACCGATTGGACGTTCATATCAATGAGCTTCGCATTTTCAGCATCTAGGCCTGACCGAGTTACCCTGTAGGGCCCACAGTCACGAATCACAATTGCTATTAAACTGTGAATTTAAAAATTAGAATACCAATTAAAAGAAAAAAAAAAAAAAAAATTTTGATACTCTGGTAGTATGATGTATAGTACTCGGGCACTTAGAAATTACAGACATCACACACAGGTAATTGAAATTAAGCCATCCAAATTATGACATGAATCATAGATTTAACTTATTTGATCATCTGGCTATTGCGTATAGGTGGACATTTAGTGGACGGTTAAAAAAGGAAATATCCCATTGTTCTATTTCAATAAACAAGTGTTAAGAATCAGAGGTTAGGTTTGTTCAACCAATCTGATTTTAGGATTAACTCAGCAACAATAATTTCAACAGTTTACCTGGCTTAATTTATGTATGCCACTTGTTCAATTCCTGAGTGCCAGCGTATTAAGCATCATACTCTGGCAGAGTATCAAATAACTCCCCAAAATAAAGTAGGCAAAACTTTTATCATTTTTATTTGGGAATTTTACAGAAAACAAAAAAGATACATACATAATATTAAATTTACATTTAAACTACCTCGTTAATTTAAGCAATTATGACTGGAGTACTCTTTGTTAGATTATTTAATGGAAGTTGGAGTGGACAAGCAAGTGCGTTTCCCCATGTGAGGCCTAGGGCCCAAAAACAGTAAATCCATGATTCAGGTGAATCACAAGATTGGAAACAGTATTTAAGACAACCATCACCCTCCAAACTGCTGCCCTTAGCAGCTATAAATGGGCCTGATGTTTGGGCCTTCGGCTTAAATTTTAGTGTGGACTCTAATGGTTGGAGTGGATTTCATATAATTATTAAGGTCACCCCATAATAATTGAGTACATCCATCTCCTAATTATTTACTTTGGTGTGACCCACTCAAATCACAGGTTAGCTTGATTCTCTTACTCTAGGCTTACATCTCTGTTTTTCAAAATAGGTACGTTCAAGCCAACCATGATGTGCATGTGAAATCCACTCTAACCATTAGATGTATGATCCCACATTTTTCCTACAATCAAAAGTCAAGCGATGGGCACCAGGAAGGAAACAATTGGGAGAGAGACATCCACTTATTTTTATAGGGTCCACCTTGATGATTATATGAAATCCACTCTGGCCATTAGTTTCCCCTCCAAAAATTATGCCTAGGGCCAAATATCATGCCTATCTATGACTTACTTATATGGGCCACGCTGAGGGAATTAGTTTTGCACAGTGAGGATTGTTCTGTACACTATTTCCAATCGTCTAGTCCACCTGAATAAAGATAGGCTGATTTTGGCCCTGGGGCCTAGCATAAGATGACACACCTGATGGCTACGATTTCACATGAACTTCACGTTGGGCCCAACCTATCCACAGACCCCTTTTCTCACCCCGCCAACCCACTTTGTTAAGAAATCTAACCGAAGGTATCCAATGATAATTACATAAAGTAAGGGGATAGTCCATTGAAAACGACCTTTTTGATAAAGGTCGTGGAATGTAAATTTTGTTATAAGTTGGTAGTTTTTAGGTAAATTCTCCCATTATTTTATAACGAGGAAAGGTAGATGACGTGGGTAGCTTTCAAACCCCACATGCACGCGCAGCACACGTGGCAATCTTGCAAGTGCATGGAGCATCTGAACGGTGCATAAGGTAACCCCACCATGAAGACGAATATATGCAAAACCAGTCAGGCTGCTTCAGTAATCAAGTGGGTCACTCATATTCGAAAAGAATAAATGGTCTATTAAATAAAGACAACGGTCCACACTCGCCATACCCACTGGCCCACCTGATGAGTGGACCATTATTTTTGCATATGATTATCTCTGCAGTGGAGGCCCGGCCACCTCATGCACCCGCTCAAATGGTCAAAATCACGTCTAATTCAATACTGAAAAACATCAATCTTTTCTCTTTCCATTTCTAATTTGTTTTCCATACTTCTGTGGCAGATGGATCGAGACCTTGAAATGCCAGTCTCATCCAACCGTCTACCGCACAGATTTAATGTCCGGTCCAACTTTCAAAACAATAACGTTGACTAAGATCAAACTCAGAAGAAAAGATAGAAAATAAAAGAACATAAGCAGTTTGGAAGTTTGAATTTCACCTGTAGAAGTGCTAGAGTAATAACCAGAAGCCCAGTATCGAGCGTAGCACTGCGCGAGATAGACGTCGGCCGCTAGTGCCGACCCGCAGACGTTCTTCAGCTGGGACACAGCTTCCGAAAGGCAAGCCGAGCAATCGTTCGAGCTTAAATCCCCCATGCACTGAGCAACACCCTCCACTGTCCCCATGCTCTTAACTCGAAAACCGACCCCCGACTGCAAGTCGGCAAGAACATCATCTCTTTTCCTAAAGAACTCGTCATCGTTGCTCGTACTCGGACTGCATTTCTTGTACATCAGCGTCGTATCAAGCCGATTCAAGAAGTTGACGTTATCATATCGGACCAAGCATCCGTCTAACTGCAACCCAGCAGCGTAGGCGTAAACACAGACCAATCCAAGTTGAGCGATGGCGCTTTCGACACAGCTGGCGCAATCAGCCGTGCTCATATCGCCGCGGCATTGGTAGAGGCCATACGCGGCAGCGTCCGGAGATGCAGAGCTGTCGTTGCCTGTGGCTAAGCTGTTGTAAGAGGATTGGGAGGCTGAGTTGGATAGAGAAGATAACAAGTTGTTGAGGTTGGATTCGAAGGGGGAGTTGGGCTGGTATTTGGGTTGAGAGCAGCCCCCATAGATGAAGAGATGGGGTGCGGATTGAGAGAGAGAGATGTGAAGGAAAAGGAAGAGAAGATAGAGGGAGGAGAAGAGTTTTAGGGTTTGGAGGGTGGCGTTTGGAAAGGAGGAAGAGTGTTTGTGAAGGGTTTTGCACATCTTCTTGCTTCTCTTTTTGAGGTTCTGGTGGTCTTGTTTTGTTTTGTTTTGTTTTAATTGTGGGGGGTGGCAAGAGTGATTTTCTTTTTTTCTTTCTTCTTTTTACGGTGGGCCCACTTGGGTTTTTATTTAAGGGTATCACTCATAGTTGCATTATTTCAGCTGCAGATTTCTATGTTAGTTATAGACACTTTATAACATTGGTGGTGACTCATCATCCTCACATGTGGTGCTGATGTATAGAAGATCCAGACCATCCAAGTTGTAGGTGGATGAATCGTATCTCTAAAATCACACTGATCAAACAATCATCGCTATCCAATTAATGATTTTCAAATGGGTGGTTGAAAGTAAATAATTGAGTGGTCCAAATTATAAGAAAATTTTAGATGGTTAAGATTATCTTCTGGACGGAACTTCTTGGTTATGGGCTCTATCCAGAGTTGGGTCAGTGATTTGGACAGTCTGGATTGCCTTAAAAGTATGCCATGAGAGTCACCTCCATTTTCTGAATTGTGCAAAACTAACAGAGGACTAATGGCATTGTTTTAACACTGGAGTCAAGGTCAAAAGGCGCAACGAAGATATCCCTTCTTTTGTGGCGGGAGGAGGACAAGGAATGGGCTAAGGAACGCGAGCATGAATTTTATCGGTGCCGTGTCATCTCTC
Organism: Liriodendron chinense; assembly: GCA_003013855.2. Classification (NCBI taxonomy): domain Eukaryota; kingdom Viridiplantae; phylum Streptophyta; class Magnoliopsida; order Magnoliales; family Magnoliaceae; genus Liriodendron; species Liriodendron chinense. The sequence goes on along the minus strand of PVNU02000473.1, from coordinate 740,582 downwards.
GTGTGTAAACGTGTCATACGTGTTGATGATCCATGCCGTTCATCAGGTCAATCCGAGTTTTGATATTCATTGATCCAAAGAATAGGCTGGTTTGATTGTTATGGGTTGCTTTACGTGCAGAAGAAGTGGACGGTTAAATGAAATTGATGAATGATGCATACCAGATGAGCATACCAGATTAGTTTTTGAAATGCGCAGTTAGTGATGGCAATCATCTGATGAATGCTATGGATCTAGCACATATGTTCTACACAGAGACGTGTGCGGCGAAGCCCTCCGTCCATCTCAGGCGAGTTCGCAGCCTAGCTCAATTTGCATTCCTCGAGACTTGTACGATCCTGGAGAATTTGGTACGGTTGGATTTTGGTGATCGGGACCGTTGACTTGATGGGTCCCACATTGGATGGAGCATCTTAAGGAAAGTCTCCAAAATCGAAGAATCCAGACTCTTTTCGATTGGTGGTCTGCAAATAAGCAGTCATGCCAAATTGTACAAATGGTCCAATTTGTATAAAAACAGACGTTTAGGATCTAGCAATCTGGACCATAGTGCCAAATATAGAAATGAACGGTTGGGAGGGGCTGAGCTATATGAGATGTAGAGCGGATTAACTGTTACCCGGGGAAGAGCTTAGTAGGTGTTGCCCTAACCGTGTGGGGCCATCTTTATGTATTTTTTTTTATATATCCACGCTGTCCGTCTGTTTTCCTATCTCATTTTAGGACGTGAACCCAAGCAAGCCGTGAGATGAGAATTAGACAATACCACTAGAAAAAGTGATGAATAACTATTAAAAACTTTTTGTGGGCCACAAAAGTTTTGGATAAATCTTATATTTATATTTTCCTTTCATCCAGATCTTCTTGACATTATCAACAGCTTGGATTGAAAATAATCATTATAAAAATCTCACGATGGGCTCTTTGGAATTTTCAATGGTGGGACACTCAATCACCACTATTTCCAGTGGTATGGTCCACTTGAGATTTAAATCTCCATAATTTTTGGAACCCCATAATCAAATGGACTGGAGAAATAGATGGACGGCGTGGATATACAAAATATCATCCATGTAGCCACACAGTAGGCGTGACACCCACTAAGCTGTTACCCGGGTAACACCTAATTCGCTCCCTGTGAATCAGAGCAGATTCGGTCAAGTAGGAGAAACGCCGAGTTCGGTTTGGCTCACCCTGATGCATGTTTTTTATACCCACGCCGTCCAACCATTTTGCCAGCTCATTTCATGGCAGATCCAAATATCGGATGGACCACACAACCGGAAACAGAGGTGATTGAATGCCCACCATTAAAAACTTCATAAGGCCCATTGTAATGTTTATTCGCCATGCAACTTGTTGATAAAAGTCACAGGATAAAGGGAAAACACAAATATATCCAAAAGTTTTGTAGTCCACGAAGTTTTTAATGGACAATCACCACCGTTTCGTGTGGTGCAGATCTGCTTCATTTTTTTAGCCCCATGTATTCAAATGAGGTAGAAAAAGAGATGGGCGGCATGGATATACAACACATACAACAAGGTGGGCACATGGTCACGGACTGTGTGAACTCGGTGCTACCCTGACCTGGCCCAATTCGCTCCCATTTTGAAACAGACAAACACACACGCCAACCTGGCACATTTCTACAGGATCCGAGCCATTCATCCGGTTGGGACCACCGTCAGCATGCCCTACTCTAAGATCAGGAGCTTTCACTTTTTAGGTGGGGCCACACGTAATCTTCCACTCACTTCTTAGACCTCTCCGCGCGCAAATGGCTTAAAAGGTAGGAATTAGAAATGGAAACATGTTCCACGGCATAATATCGGTATCGTGTCCTGATATGATTCGTTCTATTACTGCTATTGACAAAATTGAAAAAGTGGAGCGGCCGGTTCCACTACAACCTTTGTAGAATAAGCTTAACATACAATGCGGTGTATGGCATCTACCTTGATGTAAAGCCAACATCCGATCTGTCCATAAGGTGTATCCTTTTACGATTACCCAGTATAACAAAAATCAGCCAAATAAAATATAAATTTGGGTCACACTACGGGAAACAGTCAGGATGGGGGTATATACCATTAAAAACCTTCCAGCCTGATTGTGGGACCTAAGGTGTTTTTTGTATTCCATCTAATCCATTCAGAAACTGTGTCACACCAGGATTAATGAATACCCTAACAATCATGCGATTCCAATTGTAAGGTAGAGTACACCACGTGAGTTTACAGATTTTAGAAAATGATTTTATATGGTGTTGGCCATCTGAGTTTTTTATTTGCCCGATTCTTTGTATCCAAGGACAACATGGGGTTACACATGATGGACGGATTGGATGTTGTTCAAACATCGTGGTGAGTCCCACAATGTAGGCTGTAGAATAAAATATTCCGCATCGAAGAGGAAACTCCTTAAAATAGAAAAGAATAAAAGGATACGAAGGAAACTCAAGTCGTCACCAGGTTTCGCTCAGTGTGGCTCAACTGAGCGTTCGTTCTGCATTGATTTTGGGCCCGCATCCTAGCATGATCTTATAAAATGGATGAACGGAGTAGATAAACGGATACATCACGGTGGGCCACTCCACAGGTCTGACCGGACGGTAATTGTCCGGGCGAGGGCAAGACGCAATCCGCGTCCAGAAAATCGACACTCACGGATCATCAACATCGCTAGCAATAGTAGCCATCTGGACGTCCGACCACTGGTCGGACCTTTAGGCGTCCGACCAGATCTGTGTGAGAGCCCACTGTGATGTATCTGTTTATCCATGCCGTCCACCCCTTTTCTTGGATAATCCTTATGTACGGGCCCCAAAATGAAGCAGATCTAATGGTTTAGTGGACCACACCAAAGATGAATCTTGCATTTAATGCAACTTGTACTTAATGTTTTGTGCATTTAATGTGAGCCAAACTTACTATCTGGTGTGGCCCACTAGACCCTTGGATCTGCTTCCGTTTTAGATCAATGCCTTAATATGATCTTACAAGAGGGATGGACGGCGTGGATAAACAGATACATCAATGTGGGCTCCCACACAGATCTGGGATCTGGTCGGACACTTAAATGTCCAACGAGGGTCGGACGCAATCCGCGTCCCTGGACGTCTAAATGAGTGCGAGATCCGGGACTTTCATCAGGAAGGGCCCACCACGAACATGCCGGTCGATTCATTAGATTGGCCACAAGTAGATTAGAAAATGGACAGTTTGTACATAGATGGACAGTCTATCTAAACTTTTACTGCCTAATGAACGGGGTGGTCTGGCTTTTGGCATGGGCTTGTTCACTGCATACACGACCTGATAAACGGCCAAGATCTTACATGTGAAGTACATTGTATAACGGAAAAGCCATCCATTGTGTTGGAAACTAGTGCTAGGGATGTGCATGGGGCATATCTGGGCTCAGAAGCCCAAAGAAACCAGACCCATTGGCCTCAAGCCCAGCCTATTAAACAATAACCGGGCTTGAACACAAAATGTCTGCAAAACATGAGCCGTTCCTTGAGATCCATTTTTCAGGACTGAAAGCTTGTTCAAGCACGATCTGTCTTGCTGCTGATGGTCGTGCCAGACGATAGCCCATTGGGCGTTCATGCGTCGCTGGATGCATGCTCATCTGGGCCTCATTTAGAGCCCAAATATACAGCCCAAGCCTACTTTGAGGGCTGACAAGTAAATAAACCACAGCTAGGCCCATGCTTGCCAAATTGTGCTTGGGTTCGGGGTCTTTTATGGCTGCTATGGGCCTGACATGGCCAGTTTTCAAGGCCTGTGGTCAAATCCTGCCATGAATTTCTGGGCTGAAGATAAATGGATTGAGCTAATAGCCTTACATCTAGGTCACTTTTCATGTTCACAGTTAGGAAAATAATCTTGGTCCGGTTAATAAGTGGATCACACATTTTATTGAATGTATATACCATTATCAATTCTTCTAGCTGTCCATTCCCCATATATGTTGGATGTCATTATTCCCACTGTGGACCCAGTATATATTCAGACCTGCAAAAGAGACATAAGCGTTCCCCATACACAGTGGGCCCATCAGGTACAGAACCATGGGTGCCACGTATACAAATTGTTTGTCGTCAGAAAAACCAACATACACAACTTCCTCCAACAAGAGTAGTATGTAACCTTGGCAGCAAAAAGCTCTATGAGGTCCATGATGGTGTAAGTGTTACATCATTTTTGTCCAACAGCTAAGCCTCTCATGTTAGGAAAATGAATTCAGATCGTCTGCTCGGTTTCAACAGCATTTTTCTGTTTGCCGACACCTAATTGGTCCAACTCAGCATACGTCAGCACAATCAGTGCATTAAATGCAGTCAGTGCTGAGCTGAACTAATTAGGTGGTCGGCAAACAGGAAAATCCTGTTGAGACGAGCAGAGAATCCGGACTCTAGGAAAATAGGAAGTGATCTAAAGAATCAGGTAAAATCAAAACTCAAGTGGGCCACGCCACCAGAAACAGTGGGGATGGAATGCTTACCATTGAAATCTTCTTGGGGCCCACTGTGATGTTTATGTGCCATCAAACCCATTGATAAGGTGATTCCCACCAAGATGAAGGAAAACACAAGTATCAGATTGATACAAAACTTTAGTGAGCCAAAAGAAGGTTTCAATAGTGGGCCATCAATCCCCATTGCTTCTTATCGGAAGCCCACTTGTGTTTTGGATCTGCTTCATTTTTCGGGCTCTTGCATCATAACAGGAGTTAGCGAAACTGATGGATAAGTCGTACAAGCTGTCCATAGGTTGCCTTTCCATGCGGATTACCCAGAGGCCATAATTTCAATTCTTGGATTAAATCAGAACCGTCCATTCCTAAACTAAATCAATATAATTCATGAACTAAATTTTATAAATGAGCCCACTGGAATCCTGGTGGTTTCATCCACCTTCACCCAAAAGGAGGAAAATAGAAAGAGCTCTCTCAGAACTTAAACAGCGATTAACCATACGTTGGAAACTTTCGAAGACCTTTTGTAGTGGCACTATAAAGGGATGTCGCATGCTTGAGAAAGTCAGAGAGTAAAATGAGAAAATGGAGAAGGTAGAATTTGCTTTATTTTAAGTAAAGGAAAAAAAAAAAGGGATTTGTATGTATCTACCAAAATAAAAGTATTTGCAAATACACACATAAATATAATATATTAACAAATAACACCCTTTCTGGGGATGGAAGCTGGCATCAATTAGATTCTTTGCTGAAGGAAGGCGCTTACTAGAAGGGCAGGTGGTGGGAAAATCTTAAAAACAGAACAGTCACAGACAAGGGATGGATTTGATCAGCCAAAAGGAATGGTGGGTAGGAGATTGATCCATACCATATAATTCAGATAAGGCGTTTACATGCTTGGATCGACTCCAAACCCCCCCTTAAGTATTCAAAGAAAAATGGTTTGATCATTCAATGGATCAAGAAAAGTGTTGATTTCTCTTGAAAATCAACGGTTAATTGAGCTGCTCAACATCATTAATTTGTAATTATTGAAAATGCTCAATTTAGGTTAACTTTTCCTAACTGCTATTAACTTTTTTACATATTTTGAAAAAATGAGAAAACTACCCATTCCCTAAAACCTTTTTCCCTCTCTACAACTGAGAGTAAATGAATAAATAAAAATTAATGAAAATTATTCTGTGGTATATTTCGTATGGAGGAGAATTAAAGGACATATTCCCATGGAGAAGAATACTATGATATGTTCCACATGAGCATTTCCCTTATTTTCTTACATCTGCTAATGGAAGTTATGAAAACTAATGGAATCTATTTGAAATAGGAGCGAAATAACAATGTATTTATTAGCAAACTATATATATATATATATATATATATATATATATATATATATATATATATATATATATCACCAACCGGCCCAAAATTGTACACGCACACACAAAAGCTGAAAGACATGAGATAATTTCCGTTGAGGAAAGTAAAAGGTTGGAAGTTGAAGTTGTGCTCAATCTTTATGCTTTTTCAAAAGGATCTTACTTTAGATAATTGCTTTCATCTCGTATTTCTACGTTTCCTTATCCTTATCCTTCTTTCTTTTTTCTTTATCTTTTTTTATTTTTTATTCCTGAAAAGTTCATGCAATTGAAGGACCTCCTAAGAAGTCTTCTATTGTTGGACCGCTAATAAGCGCAAAAATCCAGCCGTTCTACTCATCAGATGGGCCACATGAGTGCTTCGGACCCGCAGCTACCATGCTTTTTCTACAGTGGATTCGCCTGATTTTTGCATCAGGCATTCTTCATGGTGGAGCCAACATTTCAGACTGAAAAATGTTGTATATAGCTGACAGATAAATGTTTATGCGCTACTTAAGACTGTAACTTTGCTGTCCATCTAGTTGCACGCGAGACTTTACTCACACGTGTAGATTATTGGATTAGGCATCTGAAAAAATAGCAATATTTGTAGATTGAACTGAACAAATCACATTGATCCTAGTATTATACAGATTCATCATCTGATGAATGACCCTCTAGCATGCATGCTAATACTCTGATCCTACACAAAATAACAGTTTTGATTCTCAATGCGAATGCCTAACGGATGGATAGGATTGTCCCATCAGTTCAATTTTTGGCAGTTCACCGGTCAAGATCTTGCAAGTGGCTTGCGCCTTGGGGTCCCTTTCCCCTTCATTTAATTTAGATGCAACATGGATAACCACTGATGCGATGCTGACCAAAACCACTTATGCAGGGTCTCTTCCTATTGAAAATCACTATCGTCTTAGTTATCAACCGGCTCATCCTCAATGTACCCATGGTACACATGTATGATATTTTGTCCACTCATTTGTTGAGGCCACCGTTGGGTGGACCACAGGCAAGAAATCAGATATTCTGCCCATCGAATTTGAATTTCTACTTCTACCCATTCAGACGTGATCTTACAAAGTCTATCAATCAGAGCTTTTCCACATGGGTGTGCTGCGCGCTATACTATGGAATCCGAGTCCGTACCAACCTGTGCATAAGATTTCCACCATACCTGATTAGACTATCATATCATAAAATTCCTCTAACACTGAGGGCGGGCGTGGAACCATTAATGTCATCGCTCGTGCAAAGCATCGACGAATGTTCTGGGCTACGCCACTTTCTGAAAAGAAAACGTTCAAGTAGTTTGATTCCCAAAACATCATGGAACATGGAATCTCTGATAAACAAGACCTCCTAACCATTGCAAAACAAAAAGAACATGGTTCCATTTTCCTAATAACCAGCAGGCCTTAAGATGCTACCTAGTTTTCAATTATTCATGACAAAGTCCATGTGAAATTTTCCTGGCCAGGTAGCATCCATCACTTGTTAGGTTGTGGAGTTGTGGGGTGAGTCCTAGTCATCATGAAGCTAGCACTGAATGGTTGAATGGTACCACGATTCCTGCCTCCTCTTGAGAGGGCGTACAGTTAAAAAAGGTACGGGAAATGTTCATGTTTGATACAGTACTGATCATAAAATTTACAGTAAAAAATTTGGTTAGAAAATGGAAACACCAAAAATTCAATGAATGAAAAGTTCGTGTTTAATATGGTTATGAATAAATAAATAAAAGTGATAAAAAGGTTATATATATGTGCATGTATGTATATTATATATAATAAGGTTAAATAAAAAGCTCGTAATTAAAATAATTACGATAATGTGTATTGAAAGTAGATCAGTTTTCTTTGCCTCTCAAATCCTTCCTTATCACATAAATCAATCCATCTCTATTAAAAAGGTTCACCTTCTACTCAATTTTATCTATGGGCGACGACCACCAATTTCTACTTTTTAAGTTTACCCCAAAAGTTCTTTCTCAATAAAACATGTTTTTCTAAAATGGAGTTTTGCTAACTGGGCTCCTAACCACCTGCAAACCTTCCATGAGAGACAAAAAGTATAGGACCTGAATAAAATGTACATTACCTATTTAATGCTCCAGGGTTTGGTGGAAGATTCAAGTCTTCAGCATAGTTTTAAAACTCAACTCCACTTGGACTCGGAGTCCACCCAGGTCAGGTTGTCTCTCGGTGACATGGAAGAGCCTTTATTTGGCTCGATATTCAATAATTAAATCAATAATATTTATATATTTTAAATAGTCCTATGATAAAATATAAAAATAATAATAATTCAAGAAACAAATATTCAGCTCTTGGCTGGCTGATTAGAGACGTCAGTACTCTACTGGAGGTCTTCTGGGTTCAAAACCTGCCCCTTTTATAATGACATTCTTTCCAAGAGAGCGATGAGTTCCAGATGTTGCAAGTTGCATCCAGATGACAGTCCTTGAGTCGATTCAACCACATCGAGACCAAGTCACTCTCACAATTGAGTTTCATAGTAGTGGTTCATCAATATGTGCTCCTCATTGACCAGTGGAAGACCAATGCATCCACAGCTTAAGGGGTCAGTGACCCCAACAACCAATACTTATGAGCTTGAGAATCCATAATACTGGTGTCCCTATCAATCAGAGCTTTCTAAAACCCTCAAAAGGATCCAGCCACTTTCAGCACTCCTAGAAATAAAATAAAAGACACCAAATACAAATAATTTAATAGTAATGAGACCAAATAGATTGGTATGGCCTTAAAAGAAGGAAAAATAGCAGTTCCAAAGGCTCTTCCCCAAAAGACCCATTGCATGTGTGGACTGGTGATAAATGTGGATAGTGTTCAACATCCATGAATAAAATGGAGATACCAATCAAAATCGCAACGGTAATTTCGCTTGCATATCTAGAAGATATTGGCTTACCTGCTTCAACTCAAGATTCACATCAAGAGCACAATTCTAAAGAATTCTCATAAATTAACCCGAATTGGGAACTTTCAAATGTTCTCTAAAGCAAGCAAAACAGAGAAAAACGGCTCAATGGTTTCTCCTACTTATGCAGCTAAACAATTAGCTGTAAAATCTTCCACAGGATACCTATTGTAACTGAAACTGCGCATTAAAGCAATCACTGCTGCATCATCCTGACTGCTGTTCAAGTACCTGCACCATAGATTGAATATCCACATCAATAAACACATGAATCATAGCAGCTGAATTACTTTGAAACTAGAGTTAATACACATAGGTAGGCAAATGGCATTTGCCAATGTCTTGGAAAAGTAGGTGTGGCCTTTTAGCACTCTACTGGGAATTAATCCCTCTCCTATGATGTCATTTTAATAAATTCTCATATCTTCTTTCAAAAAAATGTGTGGATGCACGTCACATAGAATGCAGCAGTAGAAATAGGGAGAGAAGAGAAAGGACTTGTATCTCTTCCTCCTCTAAACTCTATTACTTATAACAGTAATCAATTACATGAGATAACTTCTCATTAAATAAAAACAAAATCAGAAAAAAATACACCATTAATATTATCTTCCAAATAAGGTGCTCTGAAGGACTACAGAACAATCCAAATCCTCCACCTTACTATGATGCACCACACACACACCCGGACCTGTGTACTCTAACAATAGCAAACATAAATATAAATAGGTCAAGAGTTAGAAATAATCACCCAGGCCATGACATTGCTATCAGTATAGCTTTTTCCTTGACCTCATCATGCCCTCAGTGAACAGTTGGAAACACATCCTAATTGTTAGAGGCCACCCAAAGAAGGTCACAGGCAGTAAGCGAGACGAACACAAGACAACTATACGCTGTACAAGTTGAGACATGGCAGCATGCAAGCTCAAAGGGCTTTGCAGAACTTGATTGTAACTGAGGTTGTTGATAGGCACCGAGTGTGGGGGACTGGTGTTTTGAACATGTTAAATGTGGGGGGCTGGTTTGTTCTCCTCTTTGAAGCTTTGAGGGTATGAGTTGAAAATTTGCTTTTCGCATATTGGATCACTCACCACCGATATGGGATCATATCGCCCCATTTCGGGCTGAATTGGGCTTTTTCGGGCTGATGCGGGCCAAAACAGCCATATCGTTCATGGACAACATTGGTATGTATTGGTTTCAGAGTATACTTTAAACTCTGTTTGAGTAGGCCTGGCAATGGGCTGGACCAGGGCCTGAATTTTGAACTATTTGGGTCAGGCTTCCTCACTAGCCCTATTCAGTTTTTTATTTTTTGGGCCCAGGCCCAGGCCCGGCCCATTGTGATGCAGGACAACTAACCACTTGCTCTAAAAGCTCGAACTGTTAGAGTGTGGCGAATCAATCCCTTTATCTCATAGCCCAAGTCGAGAGGGCCCTGAATCCACGGGTTCACCTCAGGGCCCCGAATCCACGGGTCACCCTAGGCCCTCGGCCGAATCCTCCTACGTGGGCCCCGAATCCACGGGTTGGTCCGAATCCACGGTCCCCCTAAGTCCATAGGCACTGAGTCCACAGTCGACCCCACCTTGAGTGTGCTCCTGAGTCCACAAGCCGCCCCACTCGAGCCCGGTGTGAAAATACCCCTGCATTACATTGCCAGCCTTATTTGAGGGTTAAGTCTATAGTGCTCCTTTCTCTTTCATGTATGCTTGTTGAGACTATTAGTTCTCCAGGCTTTCCACTTTGAGGTTTGAGATACTAGTACTTCCCTTCTCTTTTATGTAGTTTATTGAGAGTGCTCCAAGAACTTTTTTAAGGATAACTGATACTTAACTAGATTACTAGAAGAAGACATGCAAAGGGGATGCCCCAACCAGATCACATAGGCCCAACATCAGATAGAACCGATGAGGGACAAACTAACAAAAAACAACAGAAAAGCCTCACTCTATCAATCATCTTCAATCAACATTGAGGCACAACTGACCACATTTTTTGCCAAGTCACCAGCGCAGTCATTTTCTTCTCTCAAGACGTGGGTGAATGAGATTTGCTGACCCACACAGAGATCCAAAGCTTCATCGATGAGGTTAGCCACTCTTCATGGGCATCTCCTGATTTTGGCCCAGCAGATGGCATTGCCTTAGTCGCCTTCTACAATTGCCAGGATAAGATTGAAATCAGTGATTATTTTGATGGCTTGAAGAAGGGCAGTTGCTACTGTGTACTTAGAATCTCTGATGCCTACAGGCCCTGAGAACGTAGCAATCAATGCCGCTCTTTTGTCGCAGATTATGCCTTACCGCTGGACTCAGATTGCTGAACAAACATCAACCAAAATTTATTTTGAACAATCCTGCAGGGGCTTTCCAGCTTCTGTGTAAATTTGTCTGCTTGAACTGAAACTGCAACACTTCAATCCAATTTTGACCCAGCATGGATCACGAGATAACTTTGAAGTTTGAACTTCATGTCTGCTTTTGCCAAATCTGTCACCAGACAAAAACTTGCTTCCACAAAAGAACCGATGCGTGAGGATTTGCCCTCAAAACACATGTTTGTTACTTCCAGCCATATTGTCAACTGCACAGCTGGGCCCACTACCGTCCACAGAAGGTGGCCCACTTGGCCCCAAGCTGTATTACGCCAAACATCTTACAAATCTTTTACAAAATCCAGAAAAATCCATTGGATGCTACACTTCGACACAACTGCTTTCCAGATATCCATCACCACCCTGTAATGAAGTATACATGGTTTGATTCTTCATGATATGGGGCATCTATTGGGGATCCCCATTCCCCAAACTTCTTTTCTTCATATTATCGATTGTCAGGATCTTTACCAAACATGCAGTCTACGAGAATGCTCTCACTCTCAGTGGAATTGGAGCAATCCAGATTTTTTTGTTGAACCAAGTTTTAACTCCTAATCCTTCCTCTAGACTGTGAGTCATAAATGCTGATGGGTTGCAGTTCCCATGTCCTTTCATCCTAACCAGTTTTGAGGGATGGGGACATCCTTATAGTAGTCTAGGAGATTCATTAAGGAGCTGATTTCTTCATCTTTCAGGTCCCTGAGGAAAACAGGGCGCTATAAAACCTTCCTACACATAAGTCGCATTGAGCTAGTGACCGAGGCACTGTTGTTTGCAGCAATTGAGCAAAGACTTCAAAACTGGTCACTAAGGTGACCATTAGCACACCAAGGGCCCATTTGGAAAACTTCCTCAAAAGGGGGTTTCATGCCTGCTTTTCAGTCGACTCGGTAAAAACCAAAATGAGTCACCGTTTTAGCACCTATCTTGCCTAGTGAGAAATGAGACGGGGGTTTGCAAAGTGCATCCAAACACACAACATCAAATGCCATTTGGATCAAAACGGTGTTTAGGCCTCAAACACCCCTTTGGAGGGTGCATCCAAACAGGCCCCAAGGATCTTCCTAAAACCTGACATTACCACTGGTGCCACCCTGAATTTGAAATGGTTCATACAAAATTTTTGCACCCAAGTTATTGCTCTGCAGATATTAGAGCTACTCCTCCAATTGGCAACAGCTACATCCCAACCGAGTTATTCAATAACAGTAACAGTGGACGTAATGGTCAACCTTATAGCTGTTACGATGCAGACTATAAACGGTCAAAAAAATTTTAAAGGACGCAACTATATCAGCCCCATATCAGACCATTACGAGTCCGTATCAGCCCCTTATGGGCAATTTTTTTCAGAACAGCCATTAAAGCTCCACATCACGTAACGGGTCCCACCATTACCGTTATGTAACAGCCGTTACAGCTATTACGTAACTGTTTTTGAATGCCATGGTCCCAACCATTTTTGCCTTCCTATACTTGGCAATAAGAGCCTTCCTATACTTGCCGTCAACATTCCCAAGACGCCACCATCATTTGCTAAGGAATGCGATATTTAGAGTTCTAATATCTCTTAAGACCCAAGCCCCCTTCATTAATTGGCTTCCAAACACCCTTCCAAGCTATTAAATGGAATTTATGCTGCTCCTTGGTGTTTGGAGTAGGCGAATGCTTTTTGGTGTTACTCATAAGAATCTTTTTGAATGGCTTCTTTTCTCTCTGCGACTTTAACATCTTAGCAGAACAGCCAGTAAACTGGGAGAGCTGCTAGAACAAAATTAATTACTGTAGTTATGCCCCCTAACAACAGAACTTTACCTTTCCAGGAAGATGGTTTATGAGTAGATTCTCTGTCACCACATCCAGCTCTCCTTTCTGCATCTTTCTTAGTAGATAGGAAACCCAAATGTTTCACTGGAAGGCTTGATTCCTTACACCCCATTATTCTAACAATGGAATTCATTGTCTGTCTGTTAAGGTTAATATGGACGATGCTACTTCTTGATAAGTTCACATTCAGACCAGATCACCATCATCATCTTGTTTGGATTCGTGATGAAAGTTATGGCATAAGTTCGATGCTGGCTGCCAACCTGACACAACCCTCCGTTAACCGGGCTGGGGACTGGCAATGAGAGCACAAGACTCCCACCGGCACAATGTAATGGACTATTATATAGGTTGATTACAATAAAGCACTATCTAATAGTCAATTATATAGGTTGATTGCAATCAACGTTCAGACCAGATATGACTTCGAAACAAAGAAGGATAGCTCTGTATCTACAGGCTTCCCTTCTGGATCCGTCTCCCAAAAATTTGTGACATGCCCACATAACACAGAACTCAAAACATTACTTAATCATCTTAGCTTCTCTCCCAACAAAATGGGGTTAGCTTTTAGATGGTAGATTAGAAAGTTCTATGCTGGGCTACCCATAAAAAATCAACCTTCCTTTTTTACCGAAGCTCTGGAACTAGGATTAAAAATCGACTTAAATGTACTATATCAATCACTGCTGGAGCAGAATTGTATAGGTCAATGCCAGCTGATACAGGCCAATGGGCCCCCTTTTCCACAAAAAAAAAAAAAAGGGAAGGGAGTTTTAAAGGTGAGTTGGGTGCTAAATGAAGGTAGTCTTCACATCAATGGAACAAGGGAAAATATTAAAATATGGACAAAGCCAACCTATCCCCCTCTTCTAATAAAGGATCACACCAAGTCCACAGAAAAGGATCTTCACGATCCTGTTAAAAACTAATTAGCAACTCAGGAAACCAAAGATGAAAGCACAACCTCATAAGGAGAATCTAGCTGAAGGACGTAAAACTAATAAGCAACTCAAAATTAATGTGTGTGTATCCACACACATGCATACATACATATTCATCATGTGTGTGTGTAACACACACACACACACACACACACACACACACACACACACACACACACACACACACACATCCATTGTTTAGGGACCCAAACGATGTGCTGTCAGACAAAACTATGCTCCAGATCCCTCTCCAATCGCAATTTCTTCCACCAAAATTCATTTTGATGCGGACCAACTCAAGTGGAGTTCTTAAAACATAATAGAAACAATAAAAATTGTTTTTACTTTTCTGATTTTTTGCTGATATATGTTGGTTCTAGCAAAAACATCGCAAATATCACAAATCGACAATATATCAGCAAATATTGCAAATATCACACAATATATGCAAAATTATTACTCCATTAGTGTTGTACCCTGAAAAGCAAATATTGATCCTGACCATTGATCATGATGACAATGGGTCCTACATGGACATGTTACTAATGTCATAGTAAATATATACATTTATATTAACCGTTTATGTATTTGGCCACTCACCAATGGAGAGTTGTGTTCTAAGGATCTCAGTACCCTATTAGTCCATGAATGCCTCACAGCTTTTAGGATGACCCTAAGGTTATTCTTATGTGGTCAAACTTTGTGAGGGGACCGATGACGAGTTGGGATGGAAAGTCTCCACCAAAGGACTCAATAACAAGTTGTTGCCTTTGCGCTACACCACATAGGAGTGCGAATGTTCATGAATACGGAATGTTGTTAGTAGACCATTTGGACACATGCATTGGATAATCACTTCAAGTCTCTGGATTGGGAGACCCATCATATTCAGCCCAAATATACTTATGTATGTACCAACTTTAACTAATCCTTACACCTAAGAACATACGTGGAGTTCAAGTTCCTAATGTAATGTGTTTTGGCTCTCCTCACAAGGTCATTTTAGTTGGCTCATACGTGGCTCATACGTGGCTCATATGTAGATGTGGTTGGGTGCATGCATTAGGATACGGTTGAGGTCGATATGATCCTACAAAGGATCAACATTGCCTAGGAAAACTTTTATGGCTTAGATCTCAGTGATTAGACCATCCGTCAAGTTGTTTTTAGTTGAGCCCAGCACTCAAAATGATTTTAAATGTTTTTACCATTGATCTTTCATTTAAACCATTAAAAAAAATTGATTACACTTGATGGATATCTATTGGTTAAGATCTTATGGTCCACCCATTGATTTGCATGGGTATTGGATTATAGGTGAATGGCTATGGTTAGTGGGGGGATTGGGTAAATTGGGTACATGGATAGGTAAGATCAAAGACTTTAGATGTAATGCATGCTAAAGTCTGTTGAGAAGAGGAGAACCATAATTGGTGTCTCACTGAAACCCTAACTCCCTGTATATAGATCCTATCCCAAAGTGGGAGGAGAGAGAGCCCTTGGACATTTTGAGGGGAAAAAGAAGAAGAGAAATGAGAGAAAGAATAACATTCATCATCATCATACAGGGTCCACCCCCTTTCAACCTTTCACTACCATCATTATTGCTAAATCATTAGAAGATTACTCTAATTCAGATCTCTTGGGATTCTAGTCAAAATTAATGTTATCGCTGGTTGCAGTCGAATCATTATCAAGCCACCAAAAGAGCCATTGATCTCCACCACCAAAAGTGTCATAACCACTAGAAGAACCATCAATTCAATTCCTAGCCACCCAAATTAACATTAAATCCTTCGGTAGCAATTAAAATGCGAATGCTTCACATCCAGGAGTCATCAAAATTGCAGTCGGCCTGTCCCGCAACCCCCGAACTCATTAGCAAGCTGGGCATACATGATATGCATGGTCCAGCTTAAGGTTAAGTATTAGAGTACACAGCTCTGTGTGTATGTGCAAACCACCATAATGACGGTGTACACAGTTTTCTGTGTTCCTAATGTATATATCTCTTAGTTATTAACACCACATTGATATATATCTCTTAGTTATTATCCTTTAGTTATCTTTTAGATGTCTTTTGGTTTTTTTTATTTGATTTGGTAATTATTGCTTTTTAAATAGAGATTATCTTTGTAATCAGGATATTGTAAATAAAGGATTCCAGAGGAGGAGAAAAGAGATACTTTCTTCTCCTCTTTGCCCTATTCTACAAAAGCCTTCCTTGACACTATCACAAATGAATTTGTCCCTAATTGAGACAATTCACTGTAAGTTCTAAAAAGAAAACAATAATGGAGTTAAGAATCCAAGTAGGCTGGATTTCAAATCTTGGGGAAGAGAGACGCCTTTATCTGAGTACGAAACTCAGATACTCTAGTATTTTAAGGAACCAGGTCTCACAGAAATTACCAACACACGTCAATTTACTTGCCATTAAACATGTGGTCAAATAATGAGATTTTAAAGCATGTTCAAACATTGTATGCAGAAATAGTAAGCTAAAGGACATTTCCCGCATCGGTAGGTGATATGTTGAAGGCCTGGCATGGGGTGAGTCTGGGAAAACAGAAGACAAGATTATGGAGAATGTCCCTCATATCTGTTTGGTGGTGCGTGTGGGAAGAAAGGAATGGCTGATGCTTCAGCGGGGAAAGCAAAATGTCGGAGATAGTCTCTCTTAGAATCAGATCTTTAATCATCGAGTGGGTTTCCAACGATGTTTCGTTGAAGGGTTGTAATTTTATGTTTCTTGGAGCTTAGTTGAATTGCCATCTCGGCAGCCCAGATAGCTTTTTTGTAGTTTTCTGTTTATTCTTAATAAAATTTGCGTTATCTTTCCCAAAATAAAAATAATCAGCTAAAGGACCACCATCAATTCAACTCGAGAAAGATATACCTAAACTACAGCATGAAGAAACATATTAGAGATTGAAGTACCCACTGTAAGAATACACACAAGCACCAACCAAGACATCTAGAACATAAGATTCTAACGCAATGGAACTGGAGTGAAAAAGGAACATACAGTGAAAGAACCAGAAAAGTAAACAAGCATAAATGCTAGACACAAAGAATAATAGGTGCAATGGAGTAAAGAACTTAAGATTAATCATCATCATGTCAGCCTTTGTCTTTTAAAGGATAATCATCATCTTAGCCTTTCTCCCAGCAATTCAAGGTCAGCAAGTGGTGGAGTTAAGATCAGTA
Organism: Liriodendron chinense; assembly: GCA_003013855.2. Lineage (NCBI taxonomy): Eukaryota > Viridiplantae > Streptophyta > Magnoliopsida > Magnoliales > Magnoliaceae > Liriodendron > Liriodendron chinense. Next base: position 723,411 of record PVNU02000473.1, on the reverse strand, counting down.
CAAAATAGTCAAGGGCTTGACTGCTATGTGCATTTTCCAACGTTTCATAAATGGCATTGATGTCCATCAAACACATGGCATAAATGTATGTCAACCCATGCCATCCAAACCCCAGCCTCTATGTGGGTGGAGCATGTCCTGAAATCTCATTTCTCGAACAATTGTAACCATCCATCCAATTGGTGGGCACTATATTGATGGTCAAAAAGATTTTTTGTTTTTAACTCAATGGACGATATCAAATGGGCAAGCTTGCATGATCAGTGTAACTTTATCCACCAAGCCTATGATTTAATAAATCCCGATTGATGTATAAAAATTCGATGCATATGGAGGATGGGCTGAACCCATTTAAAAAAGTGGCAGAAAACACACACAGTATCAGGCCCAAGCTTCCCAACCACCTTTTCTAACCTCTTCTTCTCTGTTTTATTTTCCTTTCCTCGAGCTTTTGTCATTATCCACCCAAATAATAATAATAATAATAATCTTCCACGATTCAACTTCAACATTTATCAAGAAAATAGCCATCAAAAACTTAAAATAAAAAGAAAACCTACAATGCTTGAAGCTGCATTCTCTCCGGCGTCCAATGATGCTAGGGCCTCTCTCTCACATCACCGATCTTTTCCATTCCTCCCTATCAATCCCAATCCCATTTCAAACTTGAAAAGATTTTTTTAAATGAAACTTCAAAAGAATTTAAAAGAGCCTAGCAAGAACACCCTTCATAGCATCAACACAAGCATCATAACAAAACAACAACCACACACAAATAAAAGATAAATAGAAGTATGTTTATTTGGAGAAAACTTTTTTTTCTGAAAGGTATTCGGAGAAAACTTTGATACTCTGTATATCGTATGCAAGGTATTCCGTAACGGTAACGGTGGCCGTAACGGCTACTACCGTTACCTTTACAATAAGAGTCATAACGGCTGTCACGGCCTCTTTTTTCATTGAGAAAAAAAAAAATCCCCGAAAAACTTATATTTGCCTTGTAACGTTGGGAAACTTTTATCGTTGAAAAACCTTGATACTCGGAGAAAACTATATTTGCCCCGAAAAACCTATATTATACTATGTATATCGTATGCAAGGTATTCCGTAACGGTAACGGTAGTGGCCGTAACGGCTACTACCGTTACCTTTACAATAAGAGTCATAACAGCTGTTACGGCCTCTTTTTTTATTGGGAAAAAAAACCCCGAAAAACCTATATTTGCCCCGTAACATTGGAAAAAAAAATCCGAAAAACACACATCTGCCTCATAACAGACCATTATGGGGTTGTTATAAACTTTACAGGGGGCGTAACGAGCCATTAAGCATGGTTACGGGTCATGTTTTCCATAACGGCTGTTACGGCTATTACAAACCCATAAAGTGTAATGGTTGCCACCATTACCTTTATGTAATGGCTTTTATGGCACACCATGGTCATATGATGAATGATATGCAGGCACTTAGAAATTAATTAGATATGGCATACATTTCATAAGTCAAATTAAACTGTCCAAATTATGGTTCCCAATTCAGATGCATCATGAACTAAAAATTACGCTTGTTTGATTATTTGAGAGTATTTGATTGGTGGACATTTAAGTAATGGTTCAAAAAATGAAAATAAAAGAATAAAAAAATCCAATGCTCCTATTTCAACAAACAAGTGTCCACGAATCAGAGGTTAGGATTGTTCAACCAACCCAATTCGAGACTGTGACTTAGTGATAGTGGGTCCCACAATTTAATCGGTTTAATTGAGTTAATGTATGCAACGTATACAATTTCTGAGCGCCTGCGTAACAAGCGTCATACACCCGCCTCAGTATCCTATAAAACTTCGCATTTTATTTTCTACGACAGTGGTGCACCAGAACGGAACGGGCGTGGTTCCTAGAACAGTAACAAAGACTCACAAAGAGAATACTAGCGATCTTGACAAGTGCGGGGGAGGGTACCCTGAGACAGCTCGCAACAAGCGCGCGACTGGACCGACAGGTGCGATGTGAGGCGTGCTGCGGCCACGACGCTGTGAAGTGGAAGGAGCGACTGCGTGCATCCAAGCTCCCCAAGAGACCTGGTAATTTTGAGAAATTACGATAGATTTTTTCGTCAAAATGCTAAAAATTAGAAAAATAAATGCAGTTTTATTTTTTTTTCCTTCTTTTTTTACCTGGGATTGACGAAGGAGAGGCGGACACGCGGGGGGTGAGAGGCGGCGAGGGGCGGAGTAGGGTGGAGGCGGGGAAGTGGTGGGACGGAGCGGAACGACGAAGATCTTGCGGTGGAGAGAAGAGTCCTTGAAAGCGATCCCGTTCGCCCAGCCATCTCTCTATCTGTAGTCTCTCTAGGGTTTTGGACTGCAGGGTTTAAGAGGTAGGAGGAGAGAGAGACTTCGATACTCTGGCAGAGTGTGATGGATGATACGCAGGCACTTGGACATGGCATATTTGGAAACCAAGTAATTCAAATTAAACTGTTCAATTGTTTCGATTTGGATGTATCATCATCCAAAAATTACGGCTTATTTACTTATCCGAACATACGATTGGTGGACATTTATCCGACGGTTAAAAATGAAAATTTCCGACGACCCCATTTTAACAAATGTCTTCACCAGGGGCGCGGATTAGGTACTTCCTCCACTAGGAAGGACCTCGCTGGAGACGGACGGTCCTTTAGGAGCTCTTTGGGGCCCACAGTTATATATGTGTTTTATCCAAGCCGTCCATCCATTTTGACAGTTCAATTTAGGACATGAGCCCAAAATTGAGGTAGATTGAAGACTCGAGTGGACCACACCACAAGAAGCAATGATGACAATGACCCCACCGTTGAAACCTTCCTAGGGCTCACCGTGATGTTTATTATCCATCCAACCTGTTCAATAGGTCACGTAGAGCTGGATGAAGAGAGAACATAAATAAGCGGGACCTACAATTTCGGCAGTTCAATTCGAGCTGATGCATTCCATGTGGACAAAGTCTGGCCCAGTGGCTATCAAGCATCACGCTCCATTGTGGTTGCGGGCGCGGCATCGGGATCCACCGAGGTGAGTGGGATCCCTATCTGCGAGCCCACCTTGTTGTATGTGCCTTTTATCTAAGTTGTCCATTCTTTTGAAAACTCATTTTAAGAAGCAATCTAAAAAAATAAAACAGATCGGACCATGACACAGGAAACAGTGGTAATCGATTATTAAAACTTATTGTCCGCACAAAAGTTTTGATCAGGTTGATATTTGTGTGGTCTCTTCATTCCCGTCCTTGTGACCTTATCAACAGGTTGGATGGAAATAAACATTCGTGTATTTCCATAAAGTTTCTAATGGTGGGGATTTAATCATGACTGTTTCCTGTAGTATGGTCAACTTGAGATTTGGATCTGCTTCATTTTTTAGATCATATCTTAAAATGATATATGAAAATGGATGGATGGCGTGGATGTAGGGCACATATATCAAAGTAGGCTCTAGGAGGTCTCAGATTCAGTAGTGACCCCTCCAGTACCTGCTGGAAAGGCTATGTGAGCCTCATTATAATGTATGTCTTATCCATGCTATTCATCCACTTTGGTGGCTCATTTTAGGGCGTGATCGCAAAAAGGAGGCAAATCCAAATCTCAAGTGGACCACACCACAGGAAATGGTGGTGGCTGAATGCCCACCATTAAAAACTTCGTTGGGGTGACAAAAGTTTTGGATCAGGTTAATACTTATGTTTTTCTTTCGTCTAAGTTTGTGTGAACTAATCAACAGATTGGCAAATAAATATTTCAGTGGGCCCTAAAATGTTTTTAATGGGGCATTAAGTCACCACTATTTCCTGTGGTGTGGTCCACTAATTCCTATAATAAGCTGAAAATATAGACGAACAGCGTGGATAAAACACATACATCATGGTGGGGCTCATGAATTTTTTCCAGCAACGACGTTCACTGCCAACACCGAGTCCATTTTCAATGCAGTGACCACTTATCTCTAAACAAGCATTACAATACAGACTGTCCAAACCATGGGCCCCATTCTTGTTGGATTATAGCGGCAAAATCTATGATGGGTTGGGCAAGCTTAACCATTCATTTGATAGCTACCAGTTGGACAGGCAGGAGCATTTCGTCCATAAAATTCTAAGTAGTACTCCATCTATGATTGCTTCCACAATTTTAACGATCCAGATTGACATTCACTTATGCAAGTGTAAAATGGATGGGCAGCTGTCGTTACAAAATGGTGGTGAACTATCAGGGTGGTTTTCCGACTAAAGGGGCTTAGCGCAGCGCCACTGTATGCATGACCTACCAACCAATCTATACCATTCTAATGGAATGGTGGACCCCACTTTAGATAGATCATATACCCAAATGGAAGGTCCTAATTTCTTAGAAATGGACATTTATTTATTAAATCTGGTCCACTGAGGCCTAGTTGGTACGCACTTAAATACAAGGTTATCTCATTTAATTAATGGTATTAATGTATTTCATAACAGGAAGAATATCTTTTAACCATTACCAAAAACAAGTATGACCTATAATATATAATTAAAGATTGTCCAAAATGAGCGGATTGGTACCATCCTTGTCTGGACAGAGCTTCCTCCACCTATGGCCGCATTAGATCAGACCACAAGCTGCTGTTGACAAAGACGGAACCCATACAACGCATGTTTGAAAATTGTTCAATGCTACATATTTTGATGTGTGCACTTGTGTTAAACGTTTTTTTTTTTTTTTTTTTTTTGGCATGGGCGTTGGGCCACTGCTTCATCGCAGCCATGGTCTCAGGTAAGGCTGTCAATGGGTTGTGTTCGAGTCTAGAGTACCAGCTGGGCTAATCAGGTTTGGCTCAAGTTTGGCTTTTATCAACTCTCTCTCTCTCTCTCTCTCTCTCTCTCTCTCTCTCTCTTTCTGTTGAGTCCTATACATATTTAACGGGCCAATCAGGTTTGGCTTTTATTGGGTTTGGCCACATACATCACAGTGGGCCCCACCTATATTTCACACTGTCCTCAATTTTAGCAATAAAAAAGTTGGCAGTTGAATCAGGCATAGGGAACGGTGCAGTAATTACCTAAGGAAATATTCATTATGCATTTATAATGTATTTACTAAGGAATTGAAAAATCAATCACGCCCTAAGGCTTTGAGTTGGGTTCAGGTTGGGATGAGAACATTTACATGGTTGGGCCCACCTGCTGGATGAATTAGATCATACACTCATGTGCCACTTCAATGCATTTGTGGAGTATACACCGGTTCTCTCATATGTATGTGGCTCAACATATCTCATTTGTGGTGTGTATGTCAAAATATATATAACACATACAATATAATAGTCAAGCCTAGTTGGTCCTGATTGTAACTATGTGTGAGCTGGTGGACTCGACCAGAACCCAGCTAGACACTGATTTTTAACCGACTCCAAAATGATGAGGCCCAAACCCGACACAATCCATCGGGTACCCACACGTCCGACTACCCATTGACAGCCTAGTCCTAAGGTGACGAGGTGGGTATGACAAACCTTATGTTATTAATAACTGAGACAAACCAGAATGTGTACCCAATATTGGAAACAGGTGAATGGGTCGGAAAACTTCAACCAATTAATTTAGGGTGGTACATTTGCTTTGCAAAATGTGGCCGCCTGAACGACCAATAGATCAACCTAATTCTTGGGCCAGGACATCAATATAACAGTGCCTTTTTAACGGATGGATGGGATCTTGGACCTACGTGCCATGATGGCAAAAGTGTGGGTGTACATGAGTTGTATTGTACGCATGGATGGGCTTAATTAACAAGTCTCATCTCTCGGGAATTGGATGGACGAATTTTACTGTAATCCCATCTGCAGCATTGTGGGGGGGCTCACTACGATGATTGTCCAACATCCACCCCCTTCCATCCATTTTGCCATATCATGTTTGGGTATGACTCAAAAAAAATTGGTAGATTCAAGACTTAAGTGGGCCATGCCACACAAAAATGGTGATCCTATGCTCACATTGAAACTTTCATGGGAAAATTGTTTTTCTTTTGCAAGTTTTTCAAATATGCATTTTTTCACCTAAATAATTCTCAATTGAGAGATTTATTGTGTGATGTAGCGATTGCAATCAGATTAGAAACAATAGTCTCAAACCCATCCTTATAATGTAAGTTTACATTATCAGTAACAAGTAAAGGTTGGATTGGAAATCCTTAATGAAATCTGTAGCTTTCATAGTGTGATGAATAGCTATGAGAACATCCTTGATAGATTTCATCTATATAAGCGTGTAAGTGGGCCGCATCCTATGATAGATTTAATGCATGACCATGATTTGCAGACATGGTTTTGTGACATTAGGATTTGAAAATTATGTATGAAGCATTTAAACATTTGTAGTAAAAGGTCTTTTAGTTGAAGACTGAGTCACTAAAGATCTTATTAGTCTAAAATATCTCACTAAACAAAGGATCGAGTCATAAGATGCCTTTCTCTATATAATTTTTTTATTTATTTATCAATTTTGAAATAGGTGGGGAGTTGTTGCATTTGTTTAAGAAATGTTTACTTTTGGAGGATGGTTTTCAAGAGGTGAAGAGGTAAGTTTCCACTTTACAAGTAGGTGGTGGTGGCATGAAGGCTTGAACTTCTAGAGACCATACATTGAGATGCATGGGAATGGGTGTCCTGTATAATTTGTCATATGCACACATGCACCAAACCATGCCGGGTCAGCTCGGTCTTAGGCTTGGGCTTGATGTGTTCCTTGGTTATACCTTATTTCTCTCTTAATTTTTTCTAGACATTAATAACTGTTTTTACACATTTCAAATTATTGCTTTAATTAGGTTAGTTATAGATTTTACCTAATTACTAATTAGTTTTTAACAACAATTATTCTCTCTCTCTCTCTCTCCCCCTCTCTCTCTCTCTCTCTCTCCACACACACAGCTTTTTCTTATTTCGGATCTTTTCTTCTTCTCTGAGTTATTCTTTTGCCGAGCAAATGGTCCATCTAATGAGTCACTGGATTGGACTCACTTTGCAATCAGTGTCAATTATCACATTTACAATTTGATCCTGGTCAATATCTCGGGCATGAAAAACAGTCGCTAATTTGGTTTGATTGGGTGCACCAAATTCATGAAATTTTGCACCAAATTAGAATAATTAATCATGCAAATATCATGAAATGGGGCAACCAGACGCACCCTTATGAAAAGAAAAAAGTGAAAACATAGCCTAGCCTATGGCACGTCTACTAGATCTGAATGATCAATTGGTGGTCCTCCCATGACCAACTGTCATGAACCGTTCATCTGAATTGTTCATTTGGGGGGTCCATTTTCCATTTCAGCCCTTTCGTAAGAAAATAATGGATGATTAATATATATGAAAGCAAACGAACCCCTGAAATTCATGGTCCCAACAGGCTGGCCACACTTGGCAAGATAAGGATGGCTTATCAAGTGGGCCCATCATGCATTTAACTAGTCTGATAAATGGTGGGAGAATAACATGATGGGAGAGTGGTCTAACGTTTGTGTGGTTCCTTCGTGATTTGTAAAGCATGGAAGAGTGGCAAATGAGAAATGACTCTCTCCACGGCCTTATCTCACATATTCCCTTCTCCCACCAACAAAGCAATACGCGACAACTCATGACGAGTCTGAGTTTTCCAAATCAAGAGTCGAGCGAGTTACCAACTGGTGGGGCCATGCTGAGATGGTCTGCTGATATGAACCGTCCATTTTCTTATTGCTACTACCATAAATAAGCCTATTTCCGATAACTATCCTTCCATGGTAATCCTTGGATTTTTAGAGTTGAATAGGAGCCATTGATCATTTTCTTCTCTTTGTTCTAAATTCAACCGTAGATAGTGGCTCCTAAATTTCCTGTGGTGGACTTTCTAGCATAGATTCCAGAGCATGGGCAGCCCCACCCAAACCACTTAAAATGTGGGCCTCAATGGCAGCGAGACACTGGATCTTAGGCTTATTTTGACTTGATCTCGACTTTAAAATCCAGTTAATTTGTCATAAACATGCTGAGCTGCTTTGATGAGAATGGTCCAATTTTTCTATAATCATGTTTAAGTGGTGATTGTAACATTCAATTTCTAAGATCAAAGAGCATGCCATTGAAAATTTCCCTTCAATGTTCTAAATTCAGCCAAGGACAACGATGGCCACAGTCAACCATTCAGCATAAGTTTTGTTAGTTGTCAAATGCAAAGATATGACAGAAAAGTTGAAAAAACAGATATCAGAAATAGAAAATTGTTTTTTAAGATGAGGTACGTTGTAGTCACTATCTTAAAAATATATTTACCCCCCCACATGGAGATTCTTGATGCATTGGGTCCAGCGGAGTCTGCCTTTGATATATAACAGTTCTCCTTAAAGATCAATGGCTTTAATTAGGTGTGTTGGAAACAGTCACACAAATCACGTGATAGGGACCATCGACCGGTCGGTCACACAGAAGATCCAGGTAGCGTTGCTGCTGTGAAGTTTTTTAGGGCCATCCGACCGGTCGTTATGCGTGTTGACCAGTTAGACGACCGGTCGACAATTTTCTCGTATAACACGGATTCTTGCACAGTTTGCGCGCAAGAGGTTTTTAAATCCGTTTTTCTTGCCTATTTAAGGGTAATACGGGATTAGAGGTTTCGAATGTTGCAAAGGGGACTGAGGGAGCTTCTAGGTGAGAGAAAGAGCTTGAAGAAGAGGGTTTTCTTCTTGGGTAAGCTTGGGATTTCTCTTGTGGGCTTGGGTTTTTTATCTTGGGTTCCATCTCTTGTAACTTCTGATATTATAGTGGATTGGTGTTGCTTTGTGTCGTAGTTTTTTACCCGTGAGGGGTTTTCCACGTTAAATTTGAATTGTCTATGTGTGGGTGATTGCATGTATTATGATTGCATTGTGTGGTTTGTTTGATTCAATTTGCTGTTTGTGTTCAGTTTTGCTTCCGCTGCCGGCCCTCCTATCCCAACAACTGGTATCAGAGCGATCGTTGGGGTGTAGCAAAAATTCGAATCTGAGACAAGAGCATGGCATCAAGCATGAGGTTCGACATAGAAAAGTATTCGGAAAAAAATAATTTTGAACTTTGGAAGGTGAAGATGAAAGGCCTTCTAGTTTAAACAAGGATTGCAAGTTGCGCTCCTTAGGGAGCGACCAGAAGCTATGACAGAAGAAGAGTAGAAGAAGATTAATGAAAAAGCCAATGTTTCAATCCAATTGTGTCTGGCTGATGAGGTCATATATAACGTCATGAAAAAGAAAACTGCGGCTAAAACATGGTCGAAGTTGGAGAATATCTACACGAAGAAATCTCTGAAAAATCGTATATATTTGAAGCTTCAGTTGTACAATTTGAGGATGATGGAGGGGCCGATGTTGAGAGCCACATCAGCAATTTCAATAGGCTTATTTGCAAGTTGATATATGTAGATGAGCCAATGAAGGACGAAGATCAAGCGTTTATCCTGTTGAATTCTCTTTCAGAATCATATGAGTCGCTCAATAACTTTTTGTGCACAGGTAGGGAGACTATTGGCGTAAAAACTGTTATCTCTCAGCCCTTCAAGCGAAGGCGATAGAAGGAAAAGTGGTAGTGTAGGTCCCTCTACTGATGAGACAACTGGTTATAAGGGGGAGGAAGTCTGAGCAGGGTGGATGATCTCCTTCATCGAGATCTAAATCAAAAGGCAAGTAGAGGCATAAGGTGAGATGCTGAAATTGCAGGGAAGAAGGTGAAGAGGGATCATTTGAATCCCAGGAAACGGCAGGAGAAATCTGGAGATTCTTCTAAAGAAAGAACCAATACCATAGAGGACGGTGGTGACAGTTATGATGTATTGACTATATCCGGCATAGAGCCTCTTGGTGGAGAATGGCTCTTGGATTCAGGGGCATCATGTCATGTATGTCTTGACCGAAGTCCATTCACGTCATACAAGAAGTATGATGGTGGATCGGTGTTTGTAAGCGATGGCTACGCTCGCAATGTGGTAGGGATTGGTTCGGTGTGCATTAGGATGTTCGATGGAGTCGAACAGATCCTTGAAGTGTGAAGCATGTCCCTGAGATGAAGAGGAATGTGATATCTCTTGGTGCACTCGAGGCGAAAGGGTGCAAGATCATCGATTGCGATTAGTATTGTAAAGTAGTGAAGGGAGCACATGTGATAATCAAGGTATGGATGTGTGATAATCTTTACAATGTGATCGGGGAGCACAATTCATGGTGGAAACTGCGGGATCGGCAGCAGGATCCACGGTTGCTCATGCGTGGCAAGAGAAAAAAGGGCCACATGGGAAGAGCAACATTTTTGGTTGTATGTGTTGAAGGAGGTTTTCCATCATACATTGGAACCGTCGTTTTTCGAGATACTCCAGGTACTACCACATTCACAATGTAGTAAAACAGGTTGTCGATTCGGGAGAGTACAATCCTTTTACTTAAGTCTAGCAGACGAGCCAAAGTTGTCGTAAAAAGACAAACGGCTGTGGATTAACCAGGTTGAGTCGTATGCAGTCGGTGTTAGTCACGTAATTTACGTCTCAGTCACGACTCGACTTGATTAATCCACCAGCCGTTTGTCCTTTTAGGACAACTCTCTCGTCTCTTAGGCCTGAGATCCTTTTATCCTTCACTAGATTTCTTAGTCCATTTTAGTTTTGAGTTCACCCGGTGCGGTGGTCTTTGTCACCCCTACCTTACGAATGGTAACTTTAGAAGAACCCCGGGTGACACTACAAATACACGGTAGTTTGGGTAACTATTCCACTAAGGGTGGTTCTACTTCCTTTTGTGTTCATAGTCTAACTATGTTTTGAAATCACTCGGTTTTCTTCCAAAGTTATCACCCGGTAGTTAGGGGTAACGAAGAATAGCCTTCGGGTGAACACAAAACCTAGACGAAGTAAAAAGCCCGAGAACGTAGTATTGTCCCAATCGCTTTGACTACCTATTCAGCATGTTCGACAGGTATCCAACGGAAAGGTACGCCTATGGGTCTCCGGTATTAAAGTTAAGAACCTAATTTAGTCTTGGCAGGTAAGGATTTGATTTAGTTATATTAAGTACTTGATTTAAATATTACTCGGGTGACCTTAGGACCACCAAAGTAGGTGGAAGTGGGTTTTCCTCTCTTTTATCTTTCTCGAGAGAGTCTTGAATTTGTCGCTAATTGGATGCAACCTTTGAAAGCTTCTGGAAAACATCACCGTGATATTCCCTACAGCGTACGAACTCTTTCAGTCTCTCTTTTACTCTTTTACCTCTTCATCTTAAACGAAATAAATTCATTTCCTTTTTTTTTTTCCCTAAACATACATAGATGGTTTATTTTCATAAACGTTTATGTGTGTATTATTTATATAATTTTTTATTGTGGGAAAGACCCCTACCTTCGACCGTAGTTAATCTAAGAAACGACTTCCTTCCGCGAATGATCTTCCCGTCCACCACCCTTTTAGAATTTTTGTCTTGTCAGTGCTGTTCCCTACCTAAACTAGTCGGTTTCCTTACCACCCATCCTCTAACTAGGTATGGTATATTAAGTCTATTCCGCAAATGTACGAACCTAGCTGAGGTTTGGGGGGGAATTCATAAGTTTCTTTTTACCAAACTCTAGTTACCTAGTTCTTTTCACAACTAAAGAGAACTTTTAGTTGCCAATAACTCGACGAGTTGTAGTAATTAAACATTAATAACTTTTACGAGTTAAATCCAATTGAAAAGGATTGACGATAATTGAAAAAATGTATAAAACTTTTTTACTCTTTTGATGGGTAAGGGATTTTGGAAAAAGGGAGAGATGTTGACTCTCATTTACTTATTTTTTTTAATTACTTTAATAAGACACCATATAAAGCATACCTCCTCTTAATTTCCTGTATAAGGGTACCTCTTCTTATGATACTATACAAGGTGTACTCGTAAAGGGAATAAAAGAATGTAGACGATTACCTTCAATACTTTTGATTACCTTAGATAAACTTTATCCTCGCTTTATTGTTACATAAATAATCGTTTGATATATATATATATATATATATATATATATATATATTATATATATATATAGTGGTTGGCCGGGTTTTAACATGTGCGTGTGTGTTTTCGACTTTCTGTACTCTATTAAAGGCAACTCCTTTCATTTTCCAACCTTCAACTTCAACACGAGTTAGAAATACGAAAAAGTTTTCCTAGAATGAAATCTATTAACGAAAGTAGAGCATAAAGATGCAAAGGAATAGGAATAGGAAGAAAGAAAAAAGAAATAGAAAAAAAAAAATAAGGACTTTTCAAGTACGTTAACTTCCTGGAGGATTCTTCAGAAGATAACAACCTGGCGATTATTCGCGTTTTTAGGTCGGCAAGATGAGTAGTCTACCCGGTGTACTCACGAAGCCTGGGCGTCGATGGTACGAAAAAGATGTCACCTAAGCGGACTAAAAACGTAGTCCGTAAGAAGTACCACCTCGGTTGTAAAGTCTGACTTTTTACAACATATATCGACTGTCTATTTACAAATACGCGATGAATCTGACATTGAAACGACAGGTAGATCAACGTGCGCTCTGAAATGAGTGTGCACATCTAATAACCTAATCCGTAGACTTTTTTATCGTTATAAACATCTAACTTGACTTGTTTAGTGTAACTAGGATCATAATATGTCTAAGTAGTAGACTACTTACTGGGAGATCGTACGTACGATTATGAGACTAGGATGTGTTTTATTGTCAAAACTAAGAGTTACGCTTACGGATTGCCTACCTATCCTAACAGGGTAGTCAAGTTAAAAACCGTCAAGTGGCCAGTTCTAGAACGTTCACCGAACCCCCAGGGAAAGGGGAAGTAAATTAAATCTACGTTGTACCTATTGGTGACTACGCTACGACTGGTTTTGGTGAATACGTCCCAGAGAAGGATAACTTTTAGTGATAGCAGAATCAATAGTTGGCCGAGTAGGAGTTACATGGGTACCATGTGTACATACTATAAAACAGGTGAGTAAACAACTCCGGTGGCAACCCACCTGGTGTCCGTTCTTTAGTCTATAAGACGGGTAGCTTAAACTTAAAGATGAAGATGGGTAAGTCTGCACTAGAATGTTTCAGATAGTTAGTCTCGAAAAGGTGTACCCACACGACGCGCGATATGATACCTTAGGCTCAGGCATGGTTGGACACGTATTCTAAAGGTGGTATGGACTAATCTGATAGTATAGTATTTTAAGGAGATTGTGACTCCCGCCCGCACCTTGGTAATTACAGTAGCGAGCACGTTTCGTAGCTGCTTACAAGACCCGATGCGGTGAAAGACTTTTCTTTTGCAAGTTCATCAAACTAAGGGTTTTGTAGTACCTTGTACCTTAGAGACTATTTGTTCTGGAGGATTGGTAACGTTTTGTTTTTCTTGTACCAAGGTAAAAGGATTATTGGTCGTCCGGAATTCTACGATGGATCAAAAGTTAATAAGTACTGTTTCAGGTACACTTTAAAAGGACCGGTCCATCGTAGGTAGTGAACAATCCAACACCTCAACACCCCACTCAGGATCAGTAGTACTTCGATCGTGACTTACCAACTTACCATGGTGCTAAGGACGGAGGAGAACTCTCCCGCATGTCAATTTTTTCCATGCCCTTTACAAGTACAAACTATGTCATGACTAGTATTTTAAATGTCATTTTTTAAACCAATCTTTTACCTTTGTGGTTTTTAAGTTACTTACTTTTCAAGCACAAATTATACCAATACTTATTTATTTATTTTCACTATTTTTCCAATATAATACACGTACATACATATAATATATTATTCCAATTTATTTTTCGAGCATTAATTTTATTAATGCTATTACACATAACTTTCATCTAGTCAAAAGAAACGGAGAGTTTAGGAAGGAATAGTGTATTTAGTTAGGTAGAGATAATTTTTCCAAGTGGAAGATGAGTTAAAATAGATACCCGCTGCTGGTGGTTAAAGATGAAAAATTCAAATGGGGTTTTCAAGAAAGAGTTATTTTTGTACAAAAAGATTTTACCTCAAAACGATTGACCCGAGGATTGGTGGACGTTTGGAAGGTACTCTCTGTTTTTCATATCCTGGACTTATTTTACATGTAATGGATAAATTACGAGGTCCCAAACCACCTTCTAAGTTCAGAAGTCGTATCAAAATTTTGAGTTGAGGTGAACCTGAGCCTCAGGTGGGTCCAGTCCAACAGAGAGCCACTGTACCTTCTCGGAAATAAACCGAGCTATAAGTTATTAATTTAGTTATTATAAATAATAAAATTTATCAGGATACTATTTTATATTTTTATTATTATTAAGTTCTTTGTTTATAAGTCGAGAACCGACCGACTAATCTCTGCAGTCATGAGATGACCTCCAGAAGACCCAAGTTTTGGACGGGGAAAATATTACTGTAAGAAAGGTTCTCTCGCTACTCAAGGTCTACAACGTTCAACGTAGGTCTACTGTCAGGAACTCAGCTAAGTTGGTGTAGCTCTGGTTCAGTGAGAGTGTTAACTCAAAGTATCATCACCAAGTAGTTATACACGAGGAGTAACTGGTCACCTTCTGGTTACGTAGGTGTCGAATTCCCCAGTCACTGGGGTTGTTGGTTATGAATACTCGAACTCTTAGGTATTATGACCACAGGGATAGTTAGTCTCGAAAGATTTTGGGAGTTTTCCTAGGTCGGTGAAAGTCGTGAGGATCTTTATTTTATTTTCTGTGGTTTATGTTTATTAAATTATCATTACTCTGGTTTATCTAACCATACCGGAATTTTCTTCCTTTTTATCGTCAAGGTTTCCGAGAAGGGGTTTTCTGGGTAACGTACACACCTGACCACTATTTACACCTATCACAAGTTGTAGGTACTTATTTTACCTCTATGGTTAGTTTTAGCGTTGCCATTAAAGCGAACGTATAGATCTTCTATAACCGAATGGACGAAGTTGAGTTCTAAGTGTAGTTCTCGTGTTAAGATTTCTTAAGAGTATTTAATTGGGCTTAACCCTTGAAAGTTTACAAGAGATTTCGTTCGTTTTGTCTCTTTTTGCCGAGTTACCAAAGAGGATGAATACGTCGATTTGTTAATCGACATTTTAGAAGGTGTCCTATGGATAACATTGACTTTGACGCGTAATTTCGTTAGTGACGACGTAGTAGGACTGACGACAAGTTCATGGACGTGGTATCTAACTTATAGGTGTAGTTATTTGTGTACTTAGTATCGTCGACTTAATGAAACTTTGATCTCAATTATGTGATCCATCCGTTTACCGTAAACGGTTACAGAACCTTTTCATCCACACCGGAAAATCGTGAGATGACCCTTAATTAGGGAGAGGATACTACAGTAAAATTATTTAAGAGTATAGAAGAAAGTTTTTTTACACACCTACGTGCAGTGTATCTTACGTCGTCATCTTTATCCCTCTCTTCTCTTTCCTGAACATAGAGAAGGAGGAGATTTGAGATAATGAATATTGTCATTAGTTAATGTACTCTATTGAAGAGTAATTTATTTTTGTTTTAGTCTTTTTTTATGTGGTAATTATAATAGAAGGTTTATTCCACGAGACTTCCTGATGTCTTGTTAGGTTTAGGAGGTGGAATGATACTACGTGGTGTGTGTGTGGGCCTGGACACATGAGATTGTTATCGTTTGTATTTATATTTATCCAGTTCTCAATCTTTATTAGTGGGTCCGGTACTGTAACGATAGTCATATCGAAAAAGGAACTGGAGTAGTACGGGAGTCACTTGTCAACCTTTGTGTAGGATTAACAATCTCCGGTGGGTTTCTTCCAGTGTCCGTCATTCGCTCTGCTTGTGTTCTGTTGATATGCGACATGTTCAACTCTGTACCGTCGTACGTTCGAGTTTCCCGAAACGTCTTGAACTAACATTGACTCCAACAACTATCCGTGGCTCACACCCCCTGACCACAAAACTTGTACAATTTACACCCCCCGACCAAACAAGAGGAGAAACTTCGAAACTCCCATACTCAACTTTTAAACGAAAAGCGTATAACCTAGTGAGTGGTGGCTATACCCTAGTATAGCGGGGTAAAGCCCGACTTAACCCGAAAAAGCCCGACTACGCCCGGTTTTGTCGGTATAGCAAGTACCTGTTGTAACCATACATAACCAAAGTCTCATATGAAATTTGAGACAAACTCATCCGGACCGTTACCCGACCTGGTCCCGGACTTAAAACTTGATAAACCCAGTCCGAAGGAGTGATCGGGATAAGTCAAAAAATAAAAAACCCGGGTCCGGGTCCGGGCCGGGTAACACTACGTCCTGTTGATTGGTGAACGAGATTTTCGAGCTTGACAATCTCACACCGCTTAGTTAGGGAAATAGAGTATCGGGTTCAGCTCTCCCGGGACTTAGGTGCCCAAGTGGAGTCCCGGGGCTTAGGTGCCCAGTGGGATCCGGGAGCCGGCTTAGGAGGATGCACCCGGGGCTTAGGTGCCCAACCAGGCTTAGGTGCCAGGGGGATTCAGGTATCCGTGACTCAGGTGTCAGCTGGGGTGGAACTCACACGAGGACTCAGGTGTTCGGCGGGGTGAGCTCGGGCCACACTTTTATGGGGACGTAATGTAACGGTCGGAATAAACTCCCAATTCAGATATCACGAGGAAAGAGAAAGTACATACGAACAACTCTGATAATCAAGAGGTCCGAAAGGTGAAACTCCCAAACCTATGATCATGAAGGGAAGAGAAAATACATCAAATAACTCTCACGAGGTTCTTGAAAAAATTCCTATTGACTATGAATTGATCTAATGATCTTCTTCTGTACGTTTCCCCTACGGGGTTGGTCTAGTGTATCCGGGTTGTAGTCTATCTTGGCTACTCCCTGTTTGATTGTTTTTTGTTGTCTTTTCGGAGTGAGATAGTTAGTAGAAGTTAGTTGTAACTCCGTGTTGACTGGTGTAAAAAACGGTTCAGTGGTCGCGTCAGTAAAAGAAGAGAGTTCTGCACCCACTTACTCTAAACGACTGGGTGTGTCTCTAGGTTTCGAAGTAGCTACTCCAATCGGTGAGAAGTACCCGTAGAGGACTAAAACCGGGTCGTCTACCGTAACGGAATCAGCGGAAGATGTTAACGGTCCTATTCTAACTTTAGTCACTAATAAAACTACCGAACTTCTTCCCGTCAACGATGACACATGAATCTTAGAGACTACGGATGTCCGGGACTCTTGCATCGTTAGTTACGGCGAGAAAACAGCGTCTAATACGGAATGGCGACCTGAGTCTAACGACTTGTTTGTAGTTGGTTTTAAATAAAACTTGTTAGGACGTCCCCGAAAGGTCGAAGACACATTTAAACAGACGAACTTGACTTTGACGTTGTGAAGTTAGGTTAAAACTGGGTCGTACCTAGTGCTCTATTGAAACTTCAAACTTGAAGTACAGACGAAAACGGTTTAGACAGTGGTCTGTTTTTGAACGAAGGTGTTTTCTTGGCTACGCACTCCTAAACGGGAGTTTTGTGTACAAACAATGAAGGTCGGTATAACAGTTGACGTGTCGACCCGGGTGATGGCAGGTGTCTTCCACCGGGTGAACCGGGGTTCGACATAATGCGGTTTGTAGAATGTTTAGAAAATGTTTTAGGTCTTTTTAGGTAACCTACGATGTGAAGCTGTGTTGACGAAAGGTCTATAGGTAGTGGTGGGACATTACTTCATATGTACCAAACTAAGAAGTACTATACCCCGTAGATAACCCCTAGGGGTAAGGGGTTTGAAGAAAAGAAGTATAATAGCTAACAGTCCTAGAAATGGTTTGTACGTCAGATGCTCTTACGAGAGTGAGAGTCACCTTAACCTCGTTAGGTCTAAAAAAACAACTTGGTTCAAAATTGAGGATTAGGAAGGAGATCTGACACTCAGTATTTACGACTACCCAACGTCAAGGGTACAGGAAAGTAGGATTGGTCAAAACTCCCTACCCCTGTAGGAATATCATCAGATCCTCTAAGTAATTCCTCGACTAAAGAAGTAGAAAGTCCAGGGACTCCTTTTGTCCCGCGATATTTTGGAAGGATGTGTATTCAGCGTAACTCGATCACTGGCTCCGTGACAACAAACGTCGTTAACTCGTTTCTGAAGTTTTGACCAGTGATTCCACTGGTAATCGTGTGGTTCCCGGGTAAACCTTTTGAAGGAGTTTTCCCCCAAAGTACGGACGAAAAGTCAGCTGAGCCATTTTACCAAAATGAGTCACCGTTTTAGCACCTATCTTGCCTAGTGAGAAATGAGACGGGGGTTTGCAAAGTGCATCCAAACACACAACATCAAATGCCATTGGATCAAACGGTGTTTAGGCCTCAAACACCCCTTTGGAGGGTGCATCCAAACAGGCCCCAAGGATCTTCCTAAAACCTGACATTACCACTGGTGCCACCCTGAATTTGAAATGGTTCATACAAAATTTTTGCACCCAAGTTATTGCTCTGCAGATATTAGAGCTACTCCTCCAATTGGCAACAGCTACATCCCAACCGAGTTATTCAATAACAGTAACAGTGGACGTAATGGTCAACCTTATAGCTGTTACGATGCAGACTATAAACGGTCAAAAAAATTTTAAAGGACGCAAACTATATCAGCCCCATATCAGACCATTACGAGTCCGTATCAGCCCCCTTATGGGCAATTTTTTTCAGAACAGCCATTAAAGCTCCTACATCACGTAACGGGTCCCACCATTACCGTTATGTAACAGCCGTTACAGCTATTACGTAACTGTTTTTGAATGCCATGGTCCCAACCATTTTTGCCTTCCTATACTTGGCAATAAGAGCCTTCCTATACTTGCCGTCAACATTCCCAAGACGCCACCATCATTTGCTAAGGAATGCGATATTTAGAGTTCTAATATCTCTTAAGACCCAAGCCCCCTTCATTAATTGGCTTCCAAACACCCTTCCAAGCTATTAAATGGAATTTATGCTGCTCCTTGGTGTTTGGAGTAGGCGAATGCTTTTTGGTGTTACTCATAAGAATCTTTTTGAATGGCTTCTTTTCTCTCTGCGACTTTAACATCTTAGCAGAACAGCCAGTAAACTGGGAGAGCTGCTAGAACAAAATTAATTACTGTAGTTATGCCCCCTAACAACAGAACTTTACCTTTCCAGGAAGATGGTTTATGAGTAGATTCTCTGTCACCACATCCAGCTCTCCTTTCTGCATCTTTCTTAGTAGATAGGAAACCCAAATGTTTCACTGGAAGGCTTGATTCCTTACACCCCATTATTCTAACAATGGAATTCATTGTCTGTCTGTTAAGGTTAATATGGACGATGCTACTTCTTGATAAGTTCACATTCAGACCAGATCACCATCATCATCTTGTTTGGATTCGTGATGAAAGTTATGGCATAAGTTCGATGCTGGCTGCCAACCTGACACAACCCTCCGTTAACCGGGCTGGGGACTGGCAATGAGAGCACAAGACTCCCACCGGCACAATGTAATGGACTATTATATAGGTTGATTACAATAAAGCACTATCTAATAGTCAATTATATAGGTTGATTGCAATCAACGTTCAGACCAGATATGACTTCGAAACAAAGAAGGATAGCTCTGTATCTACAGGCTTCCCTTCTGGATCCGTCTCCCAAAAATTTGTGACATGCCCACATAACACAGAACTCAAAACATTACTTAATCATCTTAGCTTCTCTCCCAACAAAATGGGGTTAGCTTTTAGATGGTAGATTAGAAAGTTCTATGCTGGGCTACCCATAAAAAATCAACCTTCCTTTTTTACCGAAGCTCTGGAACTAGGATTAAAAAATCGACTTAAATGTACTATATCAATCACTGCTGGAGCAGAATTGTATAGGTCAATGCCAGCTGATACAGGCCAATGGGCCCCCTTTTCCACAAAAAAAAAAAAAGGGAAGGGAGTTTTAAAGGTGAGTTGGGTGCTAAATGAAGGTAGTCTTCACATCAATGGAACAAGGGAAAATATTAAAATATGGACAAAGCCAACCTATCCCCCTCTTCTAATAAAGGATCACACCAAGTCCACAGAAAAGGATCTTCACGATCCTGTTAAAAACTAATTAGCAACTCAGGAAACCAAAGATGAAAGCACAACCTCATAAGGAGAATCTAGCTGAAGGACGTAAAACTAATAAGCAACTCAAAATTAATGTGTGTGTATCCACACACATGCATACATACATATTCATCATGTGTGTGTGTAACACACACACACACACACACACACACACACACACACACACACATCCATTGTTTAGGGACCCAAACGATGTGCTGTCAGACAAAACTATGCTCCAGATCCCTCTCCAATCGCAATTTCTTCCACCAAAATTCATTTTGATGCGGACCAACTCAAGTGGAGTTCTTAAAACATAATAGAAACAATAAAAATTGTTTTTACTTTTCTGATTTTTTGCTGATATATGTTGGTTCTAGCAAAAACATCGCAAATATCACAAATCGACAATATATCAGCAAATATTGCAAATATCACACAATATATGCAAAATTATTACTCCATTAGTGTTGTACCCTGAAAAGCAAATATTGATCCTGACCATTGATCATGATGACAATGGGTCCTACATGGACATGTTACTAATGTCATAGTAAATATATACATTTATATTAACCGTTTATGTATTTGGCCACTCACCAATGGAGAGTTGTGTTCTAAGGATCTCAGTACCCTATTAGTCCATGAATGCCTCACAGCTTTTAGGATGACCCTAAGGTTATTCTTATGTGGTCAAACTTTGTGAGGGGACCGATGACGAGTTGGGATGGAAAGTCTCCACCAAAGGACTCAATAACAAGTTGTTGCCTTTGCGCTACACCACATAGGAGTGCGAATGTTCATGAATACGGAATGTTGTTAGTAGACCATTTGGACACATGCATTGGATAATCACTTCAAGTCTCCGGATTGGGAGACCCATCATATTCAGCCCAAATATACTTATGTATGTACCAACTTTAACTAATCCTTACACCTAAGAACATACGTGGAGTTCAAGTTCCTAATGTAATGTGTTTTGGCTCTCCTCACAAGGTCATTTTAGTTGGCTCATACGTGGCTCATACGTGGCTCATATGTAGATGTGGTTGGGTGCATGCATTAGGATACGGTTGAGGTCGATATGATCCTACAAAGGATCAACATTGCCTAGGAAAACTTTTATGGCTTAGATCTCAGTGATTAGACCATCCGTCAAGTTGTTTTTAGTTGAGCCCAGCACTCAAAATGATTTTAAATGTTTTTACCATTGATCTTTCATTTAAACCATTAAAAAAATTGATTACACTTGATGGATATCTATTGGTTAAGATCTTATGGTCCACCCATTGATTTGCATGGGTATTGGATTATAGGTGAAATGGCTATGGTTAGTGGGGGGATTGGGTAAATTGGGTACATGGATAGGTAAGATCAAAGACTTTAGATGTAATGCATGCTAAAGTCTGTTGAGAAGAGGAGAACCATAATTGGTGTCTCACTGAAACCCTAACTCCCTGTATATAGATCCTATCCCAAAGTGGGAGGAGAGAGAGCCCTTGGACATTTTGAGGGGAAAAAGAAGAAGAGAAATGAGAGAAAGAATAACATTCATCATCATCATACAGGGTCCACCCCCTTTCAACCTTTCACTACCATCATTATTGCTAAATCATTAGAAGATTACTCTAATTCAGATCTCTTGGGATTCTAGTCAAAATTAATGTTATCGCTGGTTGCAGTCGAATCATTATCAAGCCACCAAAAGAGCCATTGATCTCCACCACCAAAAGTGTCATAACCACTAGAAGAACCATCAATTCAATTCCTAGCCACCCAAATTAACATTAAATCCTTCGGTAGCAATTAAAATGCGAATGCTTCACATCCAGGAGTCATCAAAATTGCAGTCGGCCTGTCCCGCAACCCCCGAACTCATTAGCAAGCTGGGCATACATGATATGCATGGTCCAGCTTAAGGTTAAGTATTAGAGTACACAGCTCTGTGTGTATGTGCAAACCACCATAATGACGGTGTACACAGTTTTCTGTGTTCCTAATGTATATATCTCTTAGTTATTAACACCACATTGATATATATCTCTTAGTTATTATCCTTTAGTTATCTTTTAGATGTCTTTTGGTTTTTTTTATTTGATTTGGTAATTATTGCTTTTTAAATAGAGATTATCTTTGTAATCAGGATATTGTAAATAAAGGATTCCAGAGGAGGAGAAAAGAGATACTTTCTTCTCCTCTTTGCCCTATTCTACAAAAGCCTTCCTTGACACTATCACAAATGAATTTGTCCCTAATTGAGACAATTCACTGTAAGTTCTAAAAAGAAAACAATAATGGAGTTAAGAATCCAAGTAGGCTGGATTTCAAATCTTGGGGAAGAGAGACGCCTTTATCTGAGTACGAAACTCAGATACTCTAGTATTTTAAGGAACCAGGTCTCACAGAAATTACCAACACACGTCAATTTACTTGCCATTAAACATGTGGTCAAATAATGAGATTTTAAAGCATGTTCAAACATTGTATGCAGAAATAGTAAGCTAAAGGACATTTCCCGCATCGGTAGGTGATATGTTGAAGGCCTGGCATGGGGTGAGTCTGGGAAAACAGAAGACAAGATTATGGAGAATGTCCCTCATATCTGTTTGGTGGTGCGTGTGGGAAGAAAGGAATGGCTGATGCTTCAGCGGGGAAAGCAAAATGTCGGAGATAGTCTCTCTTAGAATCAGATCTTTAATCATCGAGTGGGTTTCCAACGATGTTTCGTTGAAGGGTTGTAATTTTATGTTTCTTGGAGCTTAGTTGAATTGCCATCTCGGCAGCCCAGATAGCTTTTTTGTAGTTTTCTGTTTATTCTTAATAAAATTTGCGTTATCTTTCCCAAAATAAAAATAATCAGCTAAAGGACCACCATCAATTCAACTCGAGAAAGATATACCTAAACTACAGCATGAAGAAACATATTAGAGATTGAAGTACCCACTGTAAGAATACACACAAGCACCAACCAAGACATCTAGAACATAAGATTCTAACGCAATGGAACTGGAGTGAAAAAGGAACATACAGTGAAAGAACCAGAAAAGTAAACAAGCATAAATGCTAGACACAAAGAATAATAGGTGCAATGGAGTAAAGAACTTAAGATTAATCATCATCATGTCAGCCTTTGTCTTTTAAAGGATAATCATCATCTTAGCCTTTCTCCCAGCAATTCAAGGTCAGCAAGTGGTGGAGTTAAGATCAGTACAAAATAGTCAAGGGCTTGACTGCTATGTGCATTTTCCAACGTTTCATAAATGGCATTGATGTCCATCAACACATGGCATAAATGTATGTCAACCCATGCCATCCAAACCCCAGCCTCTATGTGGGTGGAGCATGTCCTGAAATCTCATTTCTCGAACAATTGTAACCATCCATCCAATTGGTGGGCACTATATTGATGGTCAAAAAGATTTTTTGTTTTTAACTCAATGGACGATATCAAATGGGCAAGCTTGCATGATCAGTGTAACTTTATCCACCAAGCCTATGATTTAATAAATCCCGATTGATGTATAAAAATTCGATGCATATGGAGGATGGGCTGAACCCATTTAAAAAAGTGGCAGAAAACACACACAGTATCAGGCCCAAGCTTCCCAACCACCTTTTCTAACCTCTTCTTCTCTGTTTTATTTTCCTTTCCTCGAGCTTTTGTCATTATCCACCCAAATAATAATAATAATAATAATCTTCCACGATTCAACTTCAACATTTATCAAGAAAATAGCCATCAAAAAACTTAAAATAAAAAGAAAACCTACAATGCTTGAAGCTGCATTCTCTCCGGCGTCCAATGATGCTAGGGCCTCTCTCTCACATCACCGATCTTTTCCATTCCTCCCTATCAATCCCAATCCCATTTCAAACTTGAAAAGATTTTTTTAAATGAAACTTCAAAAGAATTTAAAAGAGCCTAGCAAGAACACCCTTCATAGCATCAACACAAGCATCATAACAAAACAACAACCACACACAAATAAAAGATAAATAGAAGTATGTTTATTTGGAGAAAACTTTTTTTTCTGAAAGGTATTCGGAGAAAACTTTGATACTCTGTATATCGTATGCAAGGTATTCCGTAACGGTAACGGTGGCCGTAACGGCTACTACCGTTACCTTTACAATAAGAGTCATAACGGCTGTCACGGCCTCTTTTTTCATTGAGAAAAAAAAAATCCCCGAAAAACTTATATTTGCCTTGTAACGTTGGGAAACTTTTATCGTTTGAAAAACCTTGATACTCGGAGAAAACTATATTTGCCCCGAAAAACCTATATTATACTATGTATATCGTATGCAAGGTATTCCGTAACGGTAACGGTAGTGGCCGTAACGGCTACTACCGTTACCTTTACAATAAGAGTCATAACAGCTGTTACGGCCTCTTTTTTTATTGGGAAAAAAACCCCGAAAAAAACCTATATTTGCCCCGTAACATTGGAAAAAAAATCCGAAAAAACACACATCTGCCTCATAACAGACCATTATGGGTTGTTATAAACTTTACAGGGGGCGTAACGAGCCATTAAGCATGGTTACGGGTCATGTTTTCCATAACGGCTGTTACGGCTATTACAAACCCATAAAGTGTAATGGTTGCCACCATTACCTTTATGTAATGGCTTTTATGGCACACCATGGTCATATGATGAATGATATGCAGGCACTTAGAAATTAATTAGATATGGCATACATTTCATAAGTCAAATTAAACTGTCCAAATTATGGTTCCCAATTCAGATGCATCATGAACTAAAAATTACGCTTGTTTGATTATTTGAGAGTATTTGATTGGTGGACATTTAAGTAATGGTTCAAAAAATGAAAATAAAAGAATAAAAAAATCCAATGCTCCTATTTCAACAAACAAGTGTCCACGAATCAGAGGTTAGGATTGTTCAACCAACCCAATTCGAGACTGTGACTTAGTGATAGTGGGTCCCACAATTTAATCGGTTTAATTGAGTTAATGTATGCAACGTATACAATTTCTGAGCGCCTGCGTAACAAGCGTCATACACCCGCCTCAGTATCCTATAAAACTTCGCATTTTATTTTCTACGACAGTGGTGCACCAGAACGGAAACGGGCGTGGTTCCTAGAACAGTAACAAAGACTCACAAAGAGAATACTAGCGATCTTGACAAGTGCGGGGGAGGGTACCCTGAGACAGCTCGCAACAAGCGCGCGACTGGACCGACAGGTGCGATGTGAGGCGTGCTGCGGCCACGACGCTGTGAAGTGGAAGGAGCGACTGCGTGCATCCAAGCTCCCCAAGAGACCTGGTAATTTTGAGAAATTACGATAGATTTTTTCGTCAAAATGCTAAAAATTAGAAAAATAAATGCAGTTTTATTTTTTTTTCCTTCTTTTTTACCTGGGATTGACGAAGGAGAGGCGGACACGCGGGGGGTGAGAGGCGGCGAGGGGCGGAGTAGGGTGGAGGCGGGGAAGTGGTGGGACGGAGCGGAACGACGAAGATCTTGCGGTGGAGAGAAGAGTCCTTGAAAGCGATCCCGTTCGCCCAGCCATCTCTCTATCTGTAGTCTCTCTAGGGTTTTGGACTGCAGGGTTTAAGAGGTAGGAGGAGAGAGAGACTTCGATACTCTGGCAGAGTGTGATGGATGATACGCAGGCACTTGGACATGGCATATTTGGAAACCAAGTAATTCAAATTAAACTGTTCAATTGTTTTCGATTTGGATGTATCATCATCCAAAAATTACGGCTTATTTACTTATCCGAACATACGATTGGTGGACATTTATCCGACGGTTAAAAATGAAAATTTCCGACGACCCCATTTTAACAAATGTCTTCACCAGGGGCGCGGATTAGGTACTTCCTCCACTAGGAAGGACCTCGCTGGAGACGGACGGTCCTTTAGGAGCTCTTTGGGGCCCACAGTTATATATGTGTTTTATCCAAGCCGTCCATCCATTTTGACAGTTCAATTTAGGACATGAGCCCAAAATTGAGGTAGATTGAAGACTCGAGTGGACCACACCACAAGAAGCAATGATGACAATGACCCCACCGTTGAAACCTTCCTAGGGCTCACCGTGATGTTTATTATCCATCCAACCTGTTCAATAGGTCACGTAGAGCTGGATGAAGAGAGAACATAAATAAGCGGGACCTACAATTTCGGCAGTTCAATTCGAGCTGATGCATTCCATGTGGACAAAGTCTGGCCCAGTGGCTATCAAGCATCACGCTCCATTGTGGTTGCGGGCGCGGCATCGGGATCCACCGAGGTGAGTGGGATCCCTATCTGCGAGCCCACCTTGTTGTATGTGCCTTTTATCTAAGTTGTCCATTCTTTTTGAAAACTCATTTTAAGAAGCAATCTAAAAAATAAAACAGATCGGACCATGACACAGGAAACAGTGGTAATCGATTATTAAAACTTATTGTCCGCACAAAAGTTTTTGATCAGGTTGATATTTGTGTGGTCTCTTCATTCCCGTCCTTGTGACCTTATCAACAGGTTGGATGGAAATAAACATTCGTGTATTTCCATAAAGTTTCTAATGGTGGGGATTTAATCATGACTGTTTCCTGTAGTATGGTCAACTTGAGATTTGGATCTGCTTCATTTTTTAGATCATATCTTAAAATGATATATGAAAATGGATGGATGGCGTGGATGTAGGGCACATATATCAAAGTAGGCTCTAGGAGGTCTCAGATTCAGTAGTGACCCCTCCAGTACCTGCTGGAAAGGCTATGTGAGCCTCATTATAATGTATGTCTTATCCATGCTATTCATCCACTTTGGTGGCTCATTTTAGGGCGTGATCGCAAAAAGGAGGCAAATCCAAATCTCAAGTGGACCACACCACAGGAAATGGTGGTGGCTGAATGCCCACCATTAAAAACTTCGTTGGGGTGACAAAAGTTTTGGATCAGGTTAATACTTATGTTTTTCTTTCGTCTAAGTTTGTGTGAACTAATCAACAGATTGGCAAATAAATATTTCAGTGGGCCCTAAAATGTTTTTAATGGGGCATTAAGTCACCACTATTTCCTGTGGTGTGGTCCACTAATTCCTATAATAAGCTGAAAATATAGACGAACAGCGTGGATAAAACACATACATCATGGTGGGGCTCATGAATTTTTTCCAGCAACGACGTTCACTGCCAACACCGAGTCCATTTTCAATGCAGTGACCACTTATCTCTAAACAAGCATTACAATACAGACTGTCCAAACCATGGGCCCCATTCTTGTTGGATTATAGCGGCAAAATCTATGATGGGTTGGGCAAGCTTAACCATTCATTTGATAGCTACCAGTTGGACAGGCAGGAGCATTTCGTCCATAAATTCTAAGTAGTACTCCATCTATGATTGCTTCCACAATTTTAACGATCCAGATTGACATTCACTTATGCAAGTGTAAAATGGATGGGCAGCTGTCGTTACAAAATGGTGGTGAACTATCAGGGTGGTTTTCCGACTAAAGGGGCTTAGCGCAGCGCCACTGTATGCATGACCTACCAACCAATCTATACCATTCTAATGGAATGGTGGACCCCACTTTAGATAGATCATATACCCAAATGGAAGGTCCTAATTTCTTAGAAATGGACATTTATTTATTAAATCTGGTCCACTGAGGCCTAGTTGGTACGCACTTAAATACAAGGTTATCTCATTTAATTAATGGTATTAATGTATTTCATAACAGGAAGAATATCTTTTAACCATTACCAAAAACAAGTATGACCTATAATATATAATTAAAGATTGTCCAAAATGAGCGGATTGGTACCATCCTTGTCTGGACAGAGCTTCCTCCACCTATGGCCGCATTAGATCAGACCACAAGCTGCTGTTGACAAAGACGGAACCCATACAACGCATGTTTGAAAATTGTTCAATGCTACATATTTTGATGTGTGCACTTGTGTTAAACGTTTTTTTTTTTTTTTTTTTTTTTGGCATGGGCGTTGGGCCACTGCTTCATCGCAGCCATGGTCTCAGGTAAGGCTGTCAATGGGTTGTGTTCGAGTCTAGAGTACCAGCTGGGCTAATCAGGTTTGGCTCAAGTTTGGCTTTTATCAACTCTCTCTCTCTTTTCTGTTTGAGTCCTATACATATTTAACGGGCCAATCAGGTTTGGCTTTTATTGGGTTTGGCCACATACATCACAGTGGGCCCCACCTATATTTCACACTGTCCTCAATTTTAGCAATAAAAAAGTTGGCAGTTGAATCAGGCATAGGGAACGGTGCAGTAATTACCTAAGGAAATATTCATTATGCATTTATAATGTATTTACTAAGGAATTGAAAAATCAATCACGCCCTAAGGCTTTGAGTTGGGTTCAGGTTGGGATGAGAACATTTACATGGTTGGGCCCACCTGCTGGATGAATTAGATCATACACTCATGTGCCACTTCAATGCATTTGTGGAGTATACACCGGTTCTCTCATATGTATGTGGCTCAACATATCTCATTTGTGGTGTGTATGTCAAAATATATATAACACATACAATATAATAGTCAAGCCTAGTTGGTCCTGATTGTAACTATGTGTGAGCTGGTGGACTCGACCAGAACCCAGCTAGACACTGATTTTTAACCGACTCCAAAATGATGAGGCCCAAACCCGACACAATCCATCGGGTACCCACACGTCCGACTACCCATTGACAGCCTAGTCCTAAGGTGACGAGGTGGGTATGACAAACCTTATGTTATTAATAACTGAGACAAACCAGAATGTGTACCCAATATTGGAAACAGGTGAATGGGTCGGAAAACTTCAACCAATTAATTTAGGGTGGTACATTTGCTTTGCAAAATGTGGCCGCCTGAACGACCAATAGATCAACCTAATTCTTGGGCCAGGACATCAATATAACAGTGCCTTTTTAACGGATGGATGGGATCTTGGACCTACGTGCCATGATGGCAAAAGTGTGGGTGTACATGAGTTGTATTGTACGCATGGATGGGCTTAATTAACAAGTCTCATCTCTCGGGAATTGGATGGACGAATTTTACTGTAATCCCATCTGCAGCATTGTGGGGGGGCTCACTACGATGATTGTCCAACATCCACCCCCTTCCATCCATTTTGCCATATCATGTTTGGGTATGACTCAAAAAAAATTGGTAGATTCAAGACTTAAGTGGGCCATGCCACACAAAAAATGGTGATCCTATGCTCACATTGAAACTTTCATGGGAAAATTGTTTTTCTTTTGCAAGTTTTTCAAATATGCATTTTTTCACCTAAATAATTCTCAATTGAGAGATTTATTGTGTGATGTAGCGATTGCAATCAGATTAGAAACAATAGTCTCAAACCCATCCTTATAATGTAAGTTTACATTATCAGTAACAAGTAAAGGTTGGATTGGAAATCCTTAATGAAATCTGTAGCTTTCATAGTGTGATGAATAGCTATGAGAACATCCTTGATAGATTTCATCTATATAAGCGTGTAAGTGGGCCGCATCCTATGATAGATTTAATGCATGACCATGATTTGCAGACATGGTTTTGTGACATTAGGATTTGAAAATTATGTATGAAGCATTTAAACATTTGTAGTAAAAGGTCTTTTAGTTGAAGACTGAGTCACTAAAGATCTTATTAGTCTAAAATATCTCACTAAACAAAGGATCGAGTCATAAGATGCCTTTCTCTATATAATTTTTTTATTTATTTATCAATTTTGAAATAGGTGGGAGTTGTTGCATTTGTTTAAGAAATGTTTACTTTTGGAGGATGGTTTTCAAGAGGTGAAGAGGTAAGTTTCCACTTTACAAGTAGGTGGTGGTGCATGAAGGCTTGAACTTCTAGAGACCATACATTGAGATGCATGGGAATGGGTGTCCTGTATAATTTGTCATATGCACACATGCACCAAACCATGCCGGGTCAGCTCGGTCTTAGGCTTGGGCTTGATGTGTTCCTTGGTTATACCTTATTTCTCTCTTAATTTTTTCTAGACATTAATAACTGTTTTTCACATTTCAAATTATTGCTTTAATTAGGTTAGTTATAGATTTTACCTAATTACTAATTAGTTTTTTAACAACAATTATTCTCTCTCTCTCTCTCTCTCCCTCTCTCTCTCTCTCTCTCTCTCCACACACACAGCTTTTTCTTATTTCGGATCTTTTCTTCTTCTCTGAGTTATTCTTTTGCCGAGCAAATGGTCCATCTAATGAGTCACTGGATTGGACTCACTTTGCAATCAGTGTCAATTATCACATTTACAATTTGATCCTGGTCAATATCTCGGGCATGAAAAAACAGTCGCTAATTTGGTTTGATTGGGTGCACCAAATTCATGAAATTTTGCACCAAATTAGAATAATTAATCATGCAAATATCATGAAATGGGGCAACCAGACGCACCCTTATGAAAAGAAAAAAGTGAAAACATAGCCTAGCCTATGGCACGTCTACTAGATCTGAATGATCAATTGGTGGTCCTCCCATGACCAACTGTCATGAACCGTTCATCTGAATTGTTCATTTGGGGGGTCCATTTTCCATTTCAGCCCTTTCGTAAGAAAATAATGGATGATTAATATATATGAAAGCAAACGAACCCCTGAAATTCATGGTCCCAACAGGCTGGCCACACTTTGGCAAGATAAGGATGGCTTATCAAGTGGGCCCATCATGCATTTAACTAGTCTGATAAATGGTGGGAGAATAACATGATGGGAGAGTGGTCTAACGTTTGTGTGGTTCCTTCGTGATTTGTAAAGCATGGAAGAGTGGCAAATGAGAAATGACTCTCTCCACGGCCTTATCTCACATATTCCCTTCTCCCACCAACAAAGCAATACGCGACAACTCATGACGAGTCTGAGTTTTCCAAATCAAGAGTCGAGCGAGTTACCAACTGGTGGGGCCATGCTGAGATGGTCTGCTGATATGAACCGTCCATTTTCTTATTGCTACTACCATAAATAAGCCTATTTCCGATAACTATCCTTCCATGGTAATCCTTGGATTTTTAGAGTTGAATAGGAGCCATTGATCATTTTCTTCTCTTTGTTCTAAATTCAACCGTAGATAGTGGCTCCTAAATTTCCTGTGGTGGACTTTCTAGCATAGATTCCAGAGCATGGGCAGCCCCACCCAAACCACTTAAAATGTGGGCCTCAATGGCAGCGAGACACTGGATCTTAGGCTTATTTTGACTTGATCTCGACTTTAAATCCAGTTAATTTGTCATAAACATGCTGAGCTGCTTTGATGAGAATGGTCCAATTTTTCTATAATCATGTTTAAGTGGTGATTGTAACATTCAATTTCTAAGATCAAAGAGCATGCCATTGAAAATTTCCCTTCAATGTTCTAAATTCAGCCAAGGACAACGATGGCCACAGTCAACCATTCAGCATAAGTTTTGTTAGTTGTCAAATGCAAAGATATGACAGAAAAGTTGAAAAAACAGATATCAGAAATAGAAAATTGTTTTTTAAGATGAGGTACGTTGTAGTCACTATCTTAAAAATATATTTACCCCCCACATGGAAGATTCTTGATGCATTGGGTCCAGCGGAGTCTGCCTTTGATATATAACAGTTCTCCTTAAAGATCAATGGCTTCAATTAGGTGTGTTGGAAACAGTCAACACAAATCACGTGATAGGGACCATCGACCGGTCGGTCACACAGAAGATCCAGGTAGCGTTGCTGCTGTGAAGTTTTTTAGGCCATCCGACCGGTCGTTATGCGTGTTTGACCAGTTAGACGACCGGTCGACAATTTTCTCGTATAACACGGATTCTTGCACAGTTTGCGCGCAAGAGGTTTTTAAATCCGTTTTTCTTGCCTATTTAAGGGGTAATACGGGATTAGAGGTTTCGAATGTTGCAAAGGGGACTGAGGGAGCTTCTAGGTGAGAGAAAGAGCTTGAAGAAGAGGGTTTTCTTCTTGGGTAAGCTTGGGATTTCTCTTGTGGGCTTGGGTTTTTTATCTTGGGTTCCATCTCTTGTAACTTCTGATATTATAGTGGATTGGTGTTGCTTTGTGTCGTAGTTTTTTACCCGTGAGGGGTTTTTCCACGTTAAATTTGAATTGTCTATGTGTGGGTGATTGCATGTATTATGATTGCATTGTGTGGTTTGTTTGATTCAATTTGCTGTTTGTGTTCAGTTTTGCTTCCGCTGCCGGCCCTCCTATCCCAACAACTGGTATCAGAGCGATCGTTGGGGTGTAGCAAAAATTCGAATCTGAGACAAGAGCATGGCATCAAGCATGAGGTTCGACATAGAAAAGTATTCGGAAAAAAATAATTTTGAACTTTGGAAGGTGAAGATGAAAAGCCTTCTAGTTTAACAAGGATTGCAAGTTGCGCTCCTTAGGGAGCGACCAGAAGCTATGACAGAAGAAGAGTAGAAGAAGATTAATGAAAAAGCCAATGTTTCAATCCAATTGTGTCTGGCTGATGAGGTCATATATAACGTCATGAAAAAGAAAACTGCGGCTAAAACATGGTCGAAGTTGGAGAATATCTACACGAAGAAATCTCTGAAAAATCGTATATATTTGAAGCTTCAGTTGTACAATTTGAGGATGATGGAGGGGCCGATGTTGAGAGCCACATCAGCAATTTCAATAGGCTTATTTGCAAGTTGATATATGTAGATGAGCCAATGAAGGACGAAGATCAAGCGTTTATCCTGTTGAATTCTCTTTCAGAATCATATGAGTCGCTCAATAACTTTTTGTGCACAGGTAGGGAGACTATTGGCGTAAAAACTGTTATCTCAGCCCTTCAAGCGAAGGCGATAAGAAGGAAAAGTGGTAGTGTAGGTCCCTCTACTGATGAGACACTGGTTATAAGGGGGAGGAAGTCTGAGCAGGGTGGATGATCTCCTTCATCGAGATCTAAATCAAAAGGCAAGTAGAGGCATAAGGTGAGATGCTGAAATTGCAGGGAAGAAGGTGAAGAGGGATCATTTGAATCCCAGGAAAAGGCAGGAGAAATCTGGAGATTCTTCTAAAGAAAGAACCAATACCATAGAGGACGGTGGTGACAGTTATGATGTATTGACTATATCCGGCATAGAGCCTCTTGGTGGAGAATGGCTCTTGGATTCAGGGGCATCATGTCATGTATGTCTTGACCGAAGTCCATTCACGTCATACAAGAAGTATGATGGTGGATCGGTGTTTGTAAGCGATGGCTACGCTCGCAATGTGGTAGGGATTGGTTCGGTGTGCATTAGGATGTTCGATGGAGTCGAACAGATCCTTGAAGTGTGAAGCATGTCCCTGAGATGAAGAGGAATGTGATATCTCTTGGTGCACTCGAGGCGAAAGGGTGCAAGATCATCGATTGCGATTAGTATTGTAAAGTAGTGAAGGGAGCACATGTGATAATCAAGGTATGGATGTGTGATAATCTTTACAATGTGATCGGGAGCACAATTCATGGTGGAACTGCGGGATCGGCAGCAGGATCCACGGTTGCTCATGCGTGGCAAGAGAAAAAGGGCCACATGGGAAGAGCAACAAGGCGTGTGAAGATACAAGGATAAGATCAATGGAGCATGAGAAGCGACGGGACAATAATGATGACGAAGTAGAGGTGGAGGTTGTGCATGGCAAGGTGGTGCATGGTGATTTGAGTCGTGGTGAAGTTTGTTGGAAATGGTCGACACAAATCATGTGATAGGAACCACCGACCGGTCGGTCACACAGAAGATCCAGGCAGCGTTGCTGGTGTGAAGTTTTTTAGGCCATCCGACCATTCGGCCGATCGGTCGGTAGGGGTGTCTGACCGATCAGGCGCCTGATCGGTCGGCAGTTTCCTTATGTAACACGGATTCTTGTGCGATTTGCGTGCAAGAGGTTTCTAAATCCATTTTCCTTACCTATTTAAGGGGTAATACAGGATTAGAGGTTTCAAAGGTTGCAAAGGGGACTGAGGGAGCTTCTAGGTGAGAAAAAAGAGCTTGAAGAAGAGGGTTTTCTTCTTGGGTAAGCTTGGGATTTCTCTTGTGGGATTGGGTTTTTGATCTTAGGTTCCATCTCTTGTAACTCCTGATATTATAATGGATTTGTGTCGCTTTTTGCCGTGATTTTTTACCCCTAAGGGGTTTTTCCACGTTAAATTCGGATTGTCTATGTGTGGGTGATTGCATTGTGTGACTTGTTTGATTCGATTTACTGTTTGTGTTCGGCTTTGCTTCCACTGTCGGCCTTCCTATCCCAACAAGGTGTACACATAATTTCAGCTAAAACGAACCCAAGTCACCCATATTAATTTGCCCGAAGAAAATTCAGGGAGAAAACGCATACCGGCTAATTAATTATTAGGTAGGTATATGATGGCTCTTTGTCTTGATATACATGATCACGATCACAGCCGTAGCGCACGCACATGTGAGATTGCTCTCATGGCATATTTCTCAATACAAATGATTGATAAAGGGTTTTAATATAAAAACTTAATTTTCGTAACTTATTTCTAACCTGAGACAAAGTTAAACACATTTAGTGAGTTAACCAGAGGCAAAATCAAATTTTCTTGATTCTTGAAATCCTCTCTTTCCCTTTTTAATCTAACAAGTTTCATATGATAGCCCATGTACAGGGTAGCAATGGGTCCGGTTTAGTCCGGTGGGATCCCAAGCCCAATGCATGTGCTAAGCAGGTGAAGAATTATAACCCAGCCATTCAACACACAACCCATTGACAAGCACGGGCTGACCTGACCCATTAATAGGGTCGGGCTCGATTGACCTGACTTGCCAAGACCCAACTCAGGTTTAAGAATGAAACATAAGGCTTAACAGGGTGGGTGTGTTGCATGACTAAAAAAAAAAAAAAAAAAAAATGAAACATAAGGGCCATGGGTATGTAAAACCCTGCCTAACCAATGGACAGGTACATGAATAAATCAGTATCTTTTTCCTGCCTATTTGGTTTTGGACTTTGGCTGGTTTGAGCCATCTAGTCCAACCCATTGATAGCCTATATGGGAAGGTCGGATCAAGTGGGGTTCAACCCAAGCCTAACTAAAATGGGTCACATTTCTAGCCTGAACCCAACCTGCTGCCCATTAGGCTTGGCCCCAACCCACTTCAAAAGAGGTTCAACCTGTTGATTAAGGCTGGCAATAGACTGGGCCTGGTCCCAGAAAAATCGAAGTTTTGAATGGGGTTAGATTAAAGACCAGGGCTGCCAGTTCAAAATCCAAGCCAGGGATCAGCCCATTGCAGGCCCACCGTTGACACACAGGCTGATCCAATCCATTGCTGCCACTACCCTCCACACCACATGGACATTCTGCATATCGTTCCACGCGGTGAATGGGACTCGGTGGGCTGCACTGCATGGATCGTGAGTCGGGACGTACGGAGGCAAAACCACTTTGCGTATGAACATGATCTCATCCGTCACCTTAACCTTACGCTCGCTAATTAAGGCTAGCAAGCGTGCTGGCAAACCCCATCAATGCCTCCACATGTGCCAACTCAGAACACGGGTTGAACATCCAAGTCGTCCATCACGTTTGACATACTGTTTTGATTATCTGACCTAAAAACAAACTAGTTCACTGTTCAAGTGGACGATAGTGTTAACAGAAAGGACGGCTAAATTTTAACATCTCCGTTCATCACACTAGCCCAAGTGATGAGTGATGAATTAGTGGAGTAGCTTCATTTTGGAGGCGGCCCTTGTTTTTTAGGAGAGTTGGATTATGCAGTGTGTATGTGTTTTATCCATGCCATCCATCCATTTTTTTCAATTCATTTTAGGAAATCAGCCCTGAAATAAGGCAGATCCAAATCTCAGGTGGACTACACCACAAGAAAGAGTTGTGATTGGCATTCTACCGTTAAAACTCTCCAGGGACCACTATTATTTATTTTCCATCCAACCTATTGGTTAGGTCACTGTATTATGGCCTCCAAAACGTTTTTAATTGTGGCTGCTCAATCACCATTGTTTCTTATGGTGTGGTCCACTTGAAATTTGGGTTTGCCTTATTTTTGGAATTATGCCATCAAATGAGCTGAAAAAAATAGATGCATGGCGTGAATAAAACACACATGTCAACATGGAGCACGCAGCTTTTTCCAGCATCAATCACTACCCATATCACTAACGAATCTCGGTCCAGCTTTTATTCCATTCAAGTATGGATGTTCAGACAGGTGTGAACGGGGTTATAGGACAGGTGGGAAGGGGGGTATAGGACGCGGACGTTTGGGATTCCCATCCAATCATCAAAAAAAAAATCTATCGTTTAAAGAGTCTATCACCCCCAGGGAGCGGATTAGCTGTCACCCGGGTAACACCAAAACGGGTGTTACTCTAACCGTGTAGGGCCCACCTTGTCGTATTTGTTATATATCTACACTGTCCATCTGTTTTTCCATATCATTTAAGAACGAAATCCAAAATCATAAGAATATCAAAATCTAAGGTGGACCATACCAATAGAAACAATGATTAATAACTACTAAAAACTTTTTGCAGGCTACACAAGTTTTGAATCTATCTGATATTTCTAATTTACATTTATCCATATTTTCTTGACATTATAAACAGGTTTGATTGCAAATAAACATTATTAAAACCATATAATAAGCCCCTTTTGAATTTTTAATAGTAAAGCACTCAATCACTACTGTTTCCTATGTTATGGCCCACCTGAGATTTAGATCTACATAATTTTTGGTACACTGTCCTAAAATGGTCTGGAAAAACAAATGGACGAATTAGATATACCTCACATCATCAAGGTGGGCCCTATGGTAGGGGTAACACCCACCTGTTATGTTATGGGGCAACACCTAAGCCGCTACCTGTGCCCCCGCGTATATTGTGATAGATAATTATTTTATACTAATTTTCTTTTCTTTAAGACGAAGATCTCCTAATGTCTCTCAGCCCTTATATATATATATATATATATATATATATATATATATATATATATGTGTGTGTGTGTGTGTGTGTGTGGGGGAAATGGTACCATGAGGTCGACCTCATGGGAAGTTCCCATGAGGTCGAGTTGTGTGGGCCCCACCGTGATGTTGATCGGACATCAACACCGTGCACTTGATGTGTACCCTATAGTTCATGGGATATCCCAAAAATCAGCCGTACATGCAACTCAGGTGGGCCATAACATCTAAAACCATGTAAAGACATGCCTAAAACATCTAAAAACGCCTGGTGGGGCCCACCTGAGTTTTGGATGCCGTTGAAAGTTGGTATGACCCCTCGCCTAAGTGGAGCACACACAATGGATGGTCTGGATTTGTGAACAACATGTTGGTGGGCCCAATAAACAATCATGAAGGTTTTAATGCGCGGATCACCTCTGTCAACTGTTATATGTGGTGTGGCCCACCTAAGTCATGGATTGACCTGATTTTTAAGACCTTCACCCATCACGTAATGGTGCATCTGACTGATGGAGTAGATGTCCGATTAACATCACAGTGGGCCCCACACAGCTCGACCTCATGATAACTTCCCATGAGTTCGACCTCGTAGTACCATTTTCATATATATATATATATATATATATGAGAGAGAGAGGAATACTCACTTACAAACCATCTCTCATGAGATTTTTGAAAACTCATGGCACGCGTGCCCACACGTGTACTGTAATGAAATAAGTTATAATTTCATAATGAACTCTCTCATTATCTTCCACTACACTTGGATCCCAAACCCGTTGATAGACCCGGTCTTGTAGTCGGCCGGCCAACCACCCGCCACCGTTGCAGTCTGCTCCAACGCCACTGCAGGCTGCCGTATTAAACCCACCGTGATGTAAGTACATTACAATCATGCCGTTTTAAAAGCTAATTAATGGCACCATCTAAAAAAATAAGCAAATGAAAGTCTTAAGTGGACCATACCATAGAAAACACTGGTGATTAAATACCTATCATTAAAAACTTCATCAGGACTACTGGAATGTTTATTTGCCATCCAACTTGTTGAGGCACATATTTGATGGCGGATATTATTGGAACAAACTACTGTCACACAGGTGTAGGACACACCCTCTTCTCCACCGTTCGATCCCTTTCACCTTCCCTTACCGTTGCTTTGTGCACCATCTATTCAAAAGTCTGAAATTTTAGAATATTAAAATATTTTTTTAGACAGTCACCTTCTATCGTTGTACTTCGTAATATCTAATAGTTTAGATTACTGAATAGGACACCAGATCCGACGGCAGCAGTTCCCACATATCTTATTGCAATGCGTCGAGATATACGAATCTCTCAACTTAAAAGTTAACACCACCAAATCGTAATTACTAACACTAAAGCAGAAAATATCCACTAATTAGAATCCGCCCAACAAAACCGGCGCTTCCGTGTCACTTTCCGGCGGCTCTCTCCGGCAGCGATACTCATCTGCACGCTCTCGAACTCCGATATCTGGCACGGTAAGTTAATCCCGCCTTCATGGTTGAAACCGTACTCCCGCTCTGCCTGCCTCAGCAGCTCCACGAACAGGGGATGGTTGAAGTAGATCACCGGCACCAGGAACCGTTGCGGATCGTTGTCTTTCTGACCTACATAGACCGCCAGATGGCCTCTCGGTACCGCTACCGGATTCACGTCGACCGACGTCTGACGCACACGGGCGTAATCTGAAGACCAGCGCCTGGAAAAAGAGAGCCTTTTGGTGAGGGAACGGCCCCAGCGCCATATTCTCGTCATTGTCTTGGGTTTTACACGGTCTTCGTGGTTTAGCCGTATGTATCCTGAGGCAGGCGTCAGCTTGGGTTTGACGATACACCTCCAGAACCCGAGGACCTTTCTACCTAGTCTAAAACCCCTGAGCTTCCTCATGATTTACAGAAGAGCCTGAGAAGGAAGAAGAGGAGGGTGTTTTGGGTATTTAAGAAAAGGGCCAAGGGTCTACGATGGACATTGTAAGACGGAGGAGGGATAGGCAGATCTCGGAAAGGGAAGACGGGATGATGGACATGTGGGGATCTTTCATCCACGGCCAGGATTGAACAGTGATTTGGATTTAGATTCCTCCATCTCTTCCCTTATCAGTTATGATTTTCTTCTCCTTTTCTGTAATTTCTTGAGGTTGCGATTGTAACAGCCTGTGTTCTTCCTTCAACGGGGGATTTCAGAAGCTGGATTTATAGGAAAGGGAATGTAATTTCGGAAGGAAGATGAAAAGATTAATTTGAAATTGAAGGAAATTAGAATCTAATCTAATAATATCAAATTGATATGAAATTGCTATCGAAAAGGAATGTAAATTTTTAAAAATTATTACTTACTAATAAAAGCAATGAAATCAGCCAAAGATTACTGTTTATCGTTTCCTGAAAAATGTTCCAGCGCTCTCAGAGCACTACACGTGACAGTGCTCCTAGTTGCATTGGGACAGTTAACACAGTCCAAATCATTGATCTAAACCGTTCATTAGGTTTAGTGCACATTTTATGGGCTACCATGCAAGAACCACACTAATCTGGCAAACACTAACCATTTAAACAATGACACTTAATATAGACGATCAAGATCTTTACATTAAATAGGCCATACCTACAGAGTCATCCATTTATTTGGTAGGACCCACTGCAGATTGCTTTTGATTCGAAAGAATCACTTTTGTTAGGCAATTGTAGTCATTCCATTCATAGCTTAAAGTAAAGCTAAATCAAGGATGAGGATGATCCTGACATCCTGTCTGCGTGATTTTTGCATAGTCCATTAAATAAATTCTAGAATTAATGGACAGTTCAGATTGACTTTCCAAGTGGACCAATGCAACAAGAAGCACTATGGCCCTCATCTTACCACTTCCCTACTACGCTGAGAAGGCAATACATAAGTGGGCCACATGATGGGATGGCCCCATGATATGAACCGTCCATTTTCTTGTAACTTCAATAAATACGCTATTTTTATTATATACACTCTTCATTGATTATCCTATCTTTAGAGTGAGCGCAATCCATTGGGCATTTTTATTTTCAATGTTTTCAGTTAGTCAATGGCTAGTAACGGTCACATTCAGCCCACTTTTTCCTACCCGGACTCCACGGTATGAGCAGTATAGATGATGAGACCACTCAGCATGTGGATCTCAATGGGCAGTGACACAAGCTGGGTACCCAGTCGTGTAAGAGTGGGAATGAGATGAGTCTTGATCAGGCTTGGAACAACTAGCTTTGCCTGTGGACACCCCCCCCCCCCACATCCCCCCCCCCCCCCCCCCCCCCCCCCCCACATGCATGCCCTAATTCATTCTCAAGTTGGAGCACGTATCTTGAACGTAGAACATTGGTTTCATTCTTCTAAGATGTGTATTTCTTTTTATATGTGTGCAACCCACTTGATCAATGGATAGGAT
The DNA here is from genome assembly GCA_003013855.2 of Liriodendron chinense. Classification (NCBI taxonomy): domain Eukaryota; kingdom Viridiplantae; phylum Streptophyta; class Magnoliopsida; order Magnoliales; family Magnoliaceae; genus Liriodendron; species Liriodendron chinense. Next base: position 682,921 of record PVNU02000473.1, on the reverse strand, counting down.
AGCAACAATACTAATTTAATGATTTTTGGGCTATATCGGTTAGAGCTGGGCCATTCAAGTTTTTCAGTCTTGGAATATGGCCTTCTTGCTAGGCCTCTGCCGATCTCAGGCCAAAGGGTTTTTTTAAGTGCTGGGCTATGCCGGAGCCTAGCCTGTATTGCCACCCACTGGTGTGAGTTGCTGGTCGCTGAGACAATAAGCTGAGATGGTACGATGACTTTGAATGGTTAATATTTTCATTACAACCATAAATAAATTGGACGATTTAAACATTACATTATTAGAGTTGGACACAAATCAATTTTCAATGCTATACGGTATGATAGAATCCTGCTGGAAAAAGCAACATCAATAATGACGTGAACCATTCAGCTCGACGCAAAATAGGATATTTCTGTTTTTTCAAAGTAGAAGACCCGGATTCAAGATAATATTAATGGTGACGATCATCCATTCAGCCTAATAAGATTCTTTGGATGGCCCACGTGGCACACAACGAACGGGAGCGGATTCAGCCAAGTCTTGTTAACATCCAATTGGGGCAGTCCGTGACCATGGGACGACTATGTTATATGCGTTTTATATCCGTCCATCCATTTTGCCAGCTAATTTAAGGCAAGAAATAAAAAAATGAAGCAGATCCAAATCTCAGGTGGACCACACCACAGGCGACAGTGGAGATTGACCATTAAAAACTTCTTGTGGTCCACAAAAGTTTTTAATCAAGCTGATATTTGTGTTCTCCCTTCATTCTGTCTATGTGAGATTCTCAACAGGCTGGGCTCCAAGAAGTATTAAACTTCGGATGCTCAATTACCACTGTTTTCTATGGTGTGGTCCACATGAGATTTGGATCTGCTTCATTTGGACTGAAAACATCCAAGCCGTCCATGGTATGGAACATATTTTTTGAACATCTGACCCAAAACATCAAACCGGTTCGCTCATCTGATGGATCATAGTGTAAACTGCAGGAGTGCTAAAAATCTGGCCATCTTCGATATTTTTTTTTTTTTAAAACACGCACTCACAACACAGTGGGACTTTACCACCATGGGTTAGAAGACTCAGAACCCATGATCTTGTGTTGAAACTCTTGTGACTCTACCATATTCGTTGATCACATCGGCCCAGCCCACATGATGAGTTGGGGCACTGTGACTCGCTTGAATTTTTAGTCGAAGCATCTAGACGGGAAGATTTTTTGCAGATGTGGAGGGGTTGTATTGGACGCGTGTGCCGATTCCCATACCCCTATCCTAAAAAATCGAGTACCAATCAGCACAAAAATCTATCGACTTAAAACTACCAAATAGTAATTACAAACACTAATCCCATCTATTATTGACAAGATTAAAACAGAAAGCACTCACTAACTAAAATTCACCCAACATCGACCGGTGCTTCCGCGTCACTTTCCGGCGGCTCTGTCCGGCAGCGATCCTCGTCTGCACGCTCTCGAACTCCGATATCGGACACGGTATGGTAATCCCGCCTGTATGGTTGAAACCGTACTCCCGCTCTGCCTCCCTCAGCAGCTCCCCGAACAGGGGATGGTTGAAGTAGATCACCGGCACAAGGAAACGGTGTGGGTCGTTGTCTTTCTGACCCACATAGACTGCCAGATGGCCTTTCGGGACCTCCACCGGCTTGGCGTCGAACGGCGTCTGATCCACACGGGCGTATTCTGACGACCGGCGCCTGGAAAAGGAGAGCCTTTTCGTGAGGCAACGGCCCCAGCTGCAGATTCTCGTCATCGTCTTCTGTTTTATACGGTCTTCGTGGTTTAACCGTATGTATCCTGAGGCGGATCTCCACTTGGGTTTGATGATCCACCTCCAGAGCCTGAGGACCTTTCTACCGAGCCTAAAACCCCTGAGCTTTCTCATGATTTATGGAAGAGCCTTGGAAGGAAGAAAAGGGAGGAAAGAAAGGTGGGAGTTTGTTTTGGGTATTTAGGAGAAGGGCCACGGGTTTGCGATGGACATGGCCAGACGGAAGAGGGTGAGACAGACGTCGGAAAGAGAAGATGGGATGTTGGACATGTTGGGGATATTTCATCTACGGCCAGGATGGAATCGTGGGTTGTATTCAGATTCCTCCATCTCTTTCCTTTCTGTGTCTGATTTTCTTCTCTCTCTCTCTCTCTCTCTCTCTCTCTCTCTCACAGACACTCTCCTTTCTTCTGCTAGTCTGTAATTAGTTGTGGGATTTGTTGGGGTTGCAACAGTAGAAGTGGGTGGTCTTCCTTCGATCGGGGATTCCTGAAGGTGGATTTATAAGGGAGGTAGAGGGTGGGGTTTGATGGTCAGAGAGAAAGAGAGGGTTCGGAGAGGAGCAGAAGGGAGGAGGAAAAGTATATAAAAAGAGAGGGCGAGGAGGTCAAGGGTCAGCCGCGGAAATGAAGCAGATTCTTCACGGCTCTCTCATTTAGCCGGCTTTTAATACGGCTCTTCGCTTTTGCTGAACGTTGATACTCTGGCAGAGCGCAATGAACGATACGCAGGCACTTGGAAATTACTTAGAAGCTGCATGTGTAGCAGAGTTAAACCGTCCAGTTCTCATTTTGACTTCATTATGAACCAATAATTATGCTAATTTAATCATCTGAATATTCTATTAGTGGATATCTATTGGGCGGTCAAAATGAAAGATACCCCACGTTTGATCAAACCTTTAGGTAAGAGCTTTTTTTAAAAGGCAGTTGATATCATTTTTAAATATTACAACCACTCTATTGTAAAAGTAATCTAGATGGTTATTTTGGTGGATATTAGTATAGATGGATATGATTAAAAAAAAAAAAAAAAAATGGCTATAATCTTCATATTTTAAAACATTTTGGCCATCCATTATGTCATACATTGGATGTGGGTCATCCATCATAATGTGCATACCTTTGATATGGACGGTCCATTGTGTGAGCCAAATTTCAGAGTTGATCATCCATCGTGCAAGGCAGTCTTGGATGTGGACCATTCATCATTAGGGGTTGACCTTTGATGTGGACCGTCTATTATGTGAGGCCCACCTTGATGTAAGTCATCCATCAAGTGGGGCCACCATAAATGCTAATTGTCCTTTATGTGGAGCCCTTTAATGTCTATTACACATCAGCCATCACATGGAGTCTACATTTGATGTGTCTATGGTGTGGGTCATGCCTTCGAAGCGGATTCTCCATCATGTGAAGCCCACTTTTGATATTTTACATCCACCACATGGAGCACACCTTTTATGTGGATCATCCATCATATTGGGCCACTTTCAATATGAGTTGTCCTTCATGTTAGATCTTGGATGTGGAGTGTCCATTAGGTAGGGCTCACTTGATGTGGATGGAGCTGGACACGAACTAAGTTTAACCGTTTGGATCGACTCGGTAAAACCCTGTTCGAACAGAAAGTCTTATTGTTCAAACTTTGTTCGAACACACATGGTGTGTTCGAAAAAAAATTTAATTCAATTTCAAACACAGTCCTGTTCGACTCGACTTGACTCGAACTCGAACTCGACTCGAATATTGATCGACTCGACTCGACTCGTTCGTTCAACTCAATTACACACACACACACACACACACACACACACACAGAGAGAGAGAGAGAGAGAGAGAGAGAGAGAGAGAGAGAGAAGAAGAAGAAGAAGAAGAAGAAGGGTCGATGACAAATAAACGTGACTGTGAGCTCAGGAAGGTTTCAATGGTAGACATCATTTTCCTCATTGTTTCCTGTGGTGTGGTCCACTTGAGTTTTGTATATGCCTCATTTCTTATTTAATGCCTTAAAATAAATTGTACAAATGGATGGACGGAGTGGATAAAACAAATACATTATGGTGGGACACACAGAATGAAAAAATCGATATTTACTATTCAATAGTAGAAAAAAAATATTTTTAAGTGAAAAAAGCGAAATTGTTCAAACTTGTTTGAACTCGTAAAAATTGTTCGAAATCCATATGTTCGAACATGATTGGGCTAGACCAAATTGAGTTCGAATAGAGCCATCCTGTTCGAATGTTTGTTCGAACACACCCACTCAAGCAGCCAAAGTTGTTCATCATGTGGGCCTACCTTAGATTTTAAAGAGAAAAGAAGAGAGTCAGATGGAAATTACTCGAAAATTTAAAGATAAACTTGTCTAAAAATTTGTGAATAATGTTTACTTGTATAAGTTAAATAAGCTCTTTAAAAAAAAAAAATCCTTAAATCACTATTTTTTTAAGAACTTTTTATCTAGTTTCTAAAGAAATTAAGTTGAAAGGATAGAGCTTTTCTAAATTAAATGGTCTATTTTCAAAATAAGAACTTTTTTTTTAGAATTAGCTAATAAACTTTTATAAGTGGAGATGCCAAACAGCCTCTTAGTTAACATTGACTCAAATTGCATAGTAACCTAACACTATGTAATCTTGGTGTTAGGATGTGGCCGGATTTGATTAGGCTATGAATGGAGCATGGATGGTGCCAAATACAAAATATTTGAGAGTTATTAGGTGGAGCACTTGGTTCTGTCCATCTTTCACGGCACATGGCCATTCAAATCCCGAAGCCAGACAAATCTCACTACATCCCAACACGACAAGTCACCATCCAATCTGTGCCATTAATACAGAGGTGGTTTGCCTAGTGACCTTGCCACCACCAACTTCCGTTGTGGCAGGACTTGGTGAGGGCTAACCATGATGTACGCGTTCTATCTACACCATTCATTCATCTTGCCTGCTCATTGTAAGCCGTGAGTACATAATAGGAACACATCCAAAGCTCAAGTGGACAATATTATTGGAAATGGTGAATATTGAAGGCAGGCTGAGCATTAAAAAAGTTATTGAGAGCCATGAAAGTTTTTTACGAAGTTGATATTTGTGATTTTCCTTAGTCGACATTTCAACGGTGGATATCATCATCGCCATTTTTCAAGTGGTGGGGCCTGCATGAGCTTTGTATCTGCCTATTTTTCGTCTCATGCCTTAAAATTGGCTGGAAAAATGGATGGACGGCGTGGATAAAACCCATACATCATGGTGGGACCCACAGATCCTTGACACCTGGCTGGTGTTCGGGTCACCAGCCAACCTGCGTCCCTTTTCTATGGCGGCTGGGCTGACTATCGTACATTTTCCGTGCTTGAGCAATTCTGTACGTTGATTTCGGTACACAAAATATAAACTGCACCAAAACCATGCCTTTGACTGTGGTTTGGTTTGGTTATAGCATTTCGGGCTGTACATGGTGCCGAGTCGGGTCGAGGTGGCCAAGCTTGGCTTGGCTCGTTTGTGCTCTTTTAAGTTGGAGATCACCCTCAAGAGCTTACCTTATTTGCTAAAACTTTTGATGGGAGCTCGAGGCGAGCTAGTGGATCGAGTCGAGGCGAGCTTACCTCGAGTTCAGTCGAGCTTGCTCCCACCTTAATTTATTATATTTTTTACTACAAAATATAAATTAAAAGTCAACAACATTAAGTTCGAGAAGTCACACATATATTTGGGGAGAATAGTATTTCTATAGGTGGGACCCATTATTAAAATGACCTAGCTCTGAGCATTTTGTTCTTTGGCCAAGTCACACATGCATTCAATGCAGACCACCAATAATATTTAATGAACCATAATTAACACAGTATATGCATAGCTCACCATGTAAATGGACTGCCCTAATTATTGTGTGGACCATCTTCATGATGAGGCCTAGCTGATTCATGGATCAGGTGCACACCTCCTTCGTAAAATTGCAATCAATAGCTGCATATAATGTTTGGTCTAACCATAGCTCCTGTTTTATAGATATATATGGTGTTTGGTCTCACCATAGCACCTGTGTTTGTGTAGCTTGTAAAACACACAACTACTGTGTGCTCACCATGTTTTGTACTTGAAATTACTCAATCCATCAGATATGCTCAACAAGGAATGTTCTTACCTGAACAAAATAGTAGGATTAAGAAACCCTCAACGTATGAGGGTTTTATATGTCCGAAGCTTGAACCCCAATGTGTGTGTAGGGGGAAGGGGGGAGAGAGGGGAGAGAGAACCAAGAAATAAGAAGATTATGATTATTTTTTTTAATAAATATCTATATGAGACGAGTTGAGCTCGAGCTCAAGCTAAGTCAAGCTTGAATCGAGTCGAGTTTCGAGTCGAGTGACCTAATGGTCGAACTTGATTCGATTTCTAACTCGAGCTCCTAAATGAAGCTTGGCTTGACTTGTTCTACTAAGTTGAGGCGAGCCGAGGCAAGCTTTTTTAAGTCGAGTAGATCGAGTTTCTCGAGCTGACTCAGCTCATGACCAGCCCTAGCATTGCTTGAATGGTGTGACAATCCCATGATTGAAATTGTTGATGCACTTTTCAACCATCCATTGTTTGTCCATTAATCGTTTGTGTGGAATGTTAATTCACTCTAATTTTTTGAATATGACCCATCTATAGTAGAATTCATCATTTGAACGGTTTGATGTGAACAGAGAATGTTTTTTATATATGAAAAAATGTTATAGAGTAACTACGGTTAAATGTAGTCTGTAAGAGTATTATAATGACTCTACTTGTGAAAGGCAGCCGGAGAAGAACTCAATTTAAAGTTACACATCCGCACGCTTGTAGATTCAAGTCCAATCGCTCAATAGATGCTGATGTGGCTCACGTGGAGAAATCCGGTCGGTTGGTCAGGCGAATCTTACTATGAATGATCCATCTCCAAAAAATCCGGTTGGTTGGAAGAATCACGTACGCTTCGCATGTGTGATGATTGGACGGTCAGAGAAATCCACATTCAACTTATATACGCGGCCCACCCAGTAAGATCCAGCACACATTTACCATAAATTCATGGTTAACATTCCTGATCCCGCACTATTGTGCCACATCAGCACGTGGGACACTTGCCTTTGGGTACTGCAAGCGGGACGGGGATTGCCTGCGAAAGCCTTTCGCATGCATCTCCTGCCCTCCGAATCTAGGTGGGGCCCACCGTTATTTTTTGAAAAATCTACACCGTCCAACCGTTTTGTGAGATCATTTTAGGCATTGCGACACAAATCGAACAGGATCAAAGACTCAAGTGGGCCGCATTAAAGAAAAAAAGGTGGGTAGGGAAACTCCTACAGTTGAAACCTCTATGGGGTACATAGTGATGTTTACATGCCATCCATACCGTTCATAATGTCATTCCTACTGAGATGAACTCAAAACACAAATATTATTCTGATTCGAAACTTCTGTGGCCCCACGAATATTTCAACTGTGGAAGTTCAATCGTCACGTTTTCGGCTTACTTGAGTCTTGGATCCTGTTCATTTTTTGTCACAACGCCTAAAATGATCTCACAAAACGGTTAGACGGCATAGATTTCTCAAAAACATCACGGTGGGCCCCACCTAGATTCCGAGTGCAGGAGATGCAATCCGCATCCCTGCAAGGAACAAATTGGTGATGCGAGGATCCAAATGTTCATCCCACCATCAATATACTATGCCCCATAAATGTGTCAGATTAATAGAATCTTGCATTTTATTATTTTCATCCCTCATCCATAGTGGAGTCAATCGTATCAACGGCCTGGATCACTTAAATACAATCCTGGTTGTCCATAATCTAAGGCCGTGGGTACTCCACAATATCCCCGGGCCAAGGATCACATAAGTAGTGGGTCCTTCCTATTAATCTGATTGAAATTTAGATGGTCAAACAAGACAAGACGATTTGATGGAAGGACCCATTTTTTTACTACGGAATTAAAAATGGACGCACACGTGGCGTCTGACTGCCAAATATCTTATGATTATCAGGGGTGGGTGACACGTGAGTTGCACGTGGTGTACGGAAGACGCTCTACCAACGTTGTCGTGTTTCTCGCTGTACGCTTGTGTCCGGCCCTTCTGGTACTCGCTGCTCAATGGTGCCGGCGTGACACATGGTGATCAGGTGGACCGTCCCTTTTACACCGGAAATCACGTCCTTCCAGAAGAAATTGACGGTTTAAAGAAACTGATCTGCGGTTCATGTTTAGTGAAGCTTGTACCCTATGAATGGGCCAGACTTTTCACGGAGAGGATCTGTACGGTGGATCTCATCTGGTGATTGGTCTAATGAAACTCTCCGTAGACCCACAATAGATGATGGATTTTATTCCCTTCCTAGTGAACATTGTACATTTGTTAACTATATTTTTGTTTTAACCATCCGTTAGATGTCCTCTAAATGCACTCAGGGATTAAATCTAGCCTAACTATTGGTTTATGTCTCACTTACGATGTGACCCACTATTCAAACAATTTTTTAGTTACATGTATGTCTTGTGCATGCCTGTGAACTGTCTCATCTAATTAGGGGTTGATTGGTGTGGTATTGGAAAGGACTAGGGGGTATGAAATTTCATTTGGTACCATGCAAATTTCATTAGGTATTTGGAAGCAACAAGAAAGATCGGATTAATTCCGTAATTATACATTCCAGAGTTAACAGTGGATGGAGTAGGATTTTGGGTGGAGTTCGACGTGTGTTTTATCCATGCTTTCCATCCATATGCATCCTTAACACATGACATTGGTAAAATATAATTAATTGATTATAATTCTATGATTCACTAAATGCAAGCTTCACTTAATTCAGTGTATATATGATCCCAAATGTGGGATTGGTTGGTTCAAACATGTGATCATTGTATAATAACGATGTTAATTCTATCTAATTGAATTTCATACCATTTAATCCTATGGACTAAACCGGACCTAAGCTTCCTCCAAAATGAAAATATGGCCTCCTAGAGGCTCCTAAATTTGCCCATTTGAAGCCGATGGTTGAGTGGACTTTTAACAATTAATGACCCGTTTTGCATTTCCGATAACAACTCCTATAAATATCATTAGAGTTATATTACACATGGGCAAGACTCTTAATTCACCACTACTTTCAAAGTGGCATATGCGTCAGACTCTTACACAGGTTGTTTACTTTCAACCATATGTTTGATAGCCATGAAATGAATGGTTAGGATTCCTTATTCTCTGTAGCTTTAGAGCTACGTTCCATCCATTTTCAAAAGGTGGTGATCCATCACAAGAGTCTAGCTAATATATTATAGTTCTATTTAAAAGAGTATCTTACAAGAGTCATGAAATAGACTGGTTTATGCTTATAAAACACTCAAATATGTAGTTTGATTATATAATGTGCAAAAGTATCTCGACCTTACACATTAGGTGATCCAAAACCATTAACTAGTAGAAGGTGCTTGTGGCTTTAGATTGCGCCCCAAATAATAATAATAATAATAATAATAATAATAATAAATTTTAAATAAATAAATAATACAAAACTTGACCTAACATCGTCTTGTGACTGGAAACTGGACAACTGAAAGGAAATTGAGCAGGTGCCATAACTTGAACGGTTGAAATGGCCTTACACATGAATTGGAGGATCATTTTCATATTGTTTCTCCTTTTGTTTGTACATACACGTTATTTTGATGAAGAAAAGGAACGTTTCTCTTGCAAAAACGCAGGCAACTGGAAGAAATAACAACCTTCCATAGAAACAATGTGATTGCTCCATACAAGAGGTAAGGAAATTTCCGTAATTTACGATTCTTCACAAATTTTCCGAATATGCGCACCATACTCGAGCTTGCACTTCGTACGGTGATCCACATATCATTAATCCGTCGGGACCCATGTAGATTGGTTTAATCATGCGCTAAAATCTCTTGGATAGGGCAATCCTAACCTTTGAATTGGTGGCTTGCAAGCAGATTGTGGAGAAACACAAATGGAAAAGACCCAACGTTTGTGGCCAGGATCTTCTAACCTGGTTGTTTCACAGGTCCACCCACTTTATTCCACTTGTAGACCGTACTTTAAATTTACCGTGAACAAAAAAATTATACTCATTTGATTACCTAACCATTGGATTAGTGGACATTTATTGTACGGTTAATATTCAATGGTCCTATTTCAACAAACAAGTGTCCTTGATTATTTTGAAAATGCGACTAAGAGTCAGTGGGCTCTACAATTTAGTAGGTTAAATGTTTGACATCTGTATAATTTCTAGGCATGCGTATGAAGCATCGCATGCTGCAAGAGTATAAAAGCCAGATATCTGACTCAGCCGACAGAGCGGAGTGGAGCCGAGCCGAACCGAAAGGAGATCCGTACGAAGACCGTACTGCATCACGAGGATGAGGTTGCTACTGCAAGTGGTTGATGAATAAAAAACGTGGGACCGAAGCGGAAGGGGCGGGGGGCGATGGATGCCATGTGGCCCAATAGAAATGTGAAACGCACCGAGATTCTAAAGCGGCGTGCGATCCTTTATAGGGATTTGTAATGCAATAGCCCTGAAGTGTGGCTATTTTACTAAAAGTCCAATTTCTCGTCTGGTTAATCTTTTTGGCCTTTTGACGAGAAATTGAAAATTTATGGTCGAAAATCCCCCTCCGACCGATCCCCCCGGACACTATGGATTCCCCCTGGGGCACGGTGGATCCCCCTCTGAGCACACGGTGGTTAGAGGGGCATTCTTGACTGAAAATTTTTCAATTTCTCGTCAAAAGGCCAAAAAGATGAGCCGTATAAGAAATTGGACTTTTAGTAAAAATAGCCACAAGTCGGGGCTATTTCAGTAAAAATCCCTCCGTTAGAAGAGGCGGTCATATACGACAATACCTCTTCTAACTTTCATTTCGCTTGCGTTTTCGTCGAAGGAGATCCCCCCCACGCCACTTATCCCATCTCTCTCTCTCTCTCTCTTGCGTGTGAGAAGCGGATTAGGTACTACCCCGCTGTACCAAGCTCGGAACGGGCTGGGCCTCTGAGGGGCCCACTTTGATGTATGAGTTTATCAACACCGTCCATCCACTTTACCATATCATTTTAGGATTTAAGACAAAAAAATGAGTCATATCCAATGCTCAAGTGGACAACCCAGTGGGAATCAAACGACCACCATAGAAAGCTTCCTAGGAGCTGCAGAAGTTTTGGACCAATCTGATATTTGTGTTTTACCTTCATCCAGGTCAACGTGAACTTATGAACAGATTGGATGGTAAATAAACGGTGGGCCCTAGGAATGTTTCAACAATAGATGTCATTATCACCGCTGCTTCCTATAGTGTTGTCTACTTGAGATTTGGATCTTCCTCATTTGTAGGCATATATACTAAAATGACACGACCAAATGGATGGACGGTGTTGATAAATCCATACATCACGGTGGGTCCCTCAGATCTCCACCCCAGGCGGGGGGCGCTCTGTACAAGTGTATGAGATGCAGATGATTCGCCAGACGCCCTTGTAAAAAAGCAGTCCCATATCTCATCAGATGGGCCACACATAGAAATTAACTATTTACTCCCAATCATTTTCTTCTGACCGCTCATTTTCCTTAAGTGGCCCACGGATCAGCGGATCGACCTGACTTTTCGTATGGATATTTGATGAGTGAACCTCAGCAGACAGAGTGGTTCAGATGTTTAACATCAGCACCGTACAAGGGAGAGTAGGGTAGGGATGGCTACTTCGTCTCCCGAGTAGCCATTGTAGCTTTCGCTGCCCATCTCTTTTTAGAAATCCCCCGTTAAGCATCAAAAGTAAGCAGCTGTTCTTGGCTTCCAGACACTTCTTTTCCGGCGAAATTAAGTAACATTCCAACGAAAAGATTCCATAAACAACTGTTCTCGTTAAACAAAAATGTAAAAGAAACGAGGGCCGTCCCTTTCATCACTAACTCATCATCTGGTGGGGTCCACTCTAAGAGTTCCGACGGACTTTCTTCTAACCGCCTAGAGGGAGTCCCTACAGACGTAAGGTCATGTGGGGCCCAACTCCATGTCCGCGTGACATCAATTAGCTTCCTCACTTTATGGAAACGACGTTGAGATAAGCTCTCGATATGAGATAGATCCAAACCTCAGGTGGTCCATGTTGATGCTGATTACTGGCCAACAGACGAAGCGATATGATTTATGTACGGAGGAACGATCGTCGCAGCTGATATCCTTCGTCAGAATTGGAGAAAGTGTTCGGATTAGAAGTTTGACGTTAATCTTGTAAAACACCACAGAAAACGGTAAAGGGGGTGGCTGGGACCCAGCCGTGAACCCTCCGATGCCTAAATCAGTGATGGCTTTTGAGAATGGTAGAAACTATTTTGAATAGAAATTATTATCGTACCTGTAATCATCGTGTATTCTCTTATTTATAGAGTTTGATAGAGAGTTTATGGGCTGAAATCACGGCAGATATCTTGCTCGAGAATCCGGGCGAAAATCTTGGGTCGTTCCGATCTCGAAGGGATGCGCCCTTATTTTTAGACCGTTTGAGGAGGAGATGAGGTCAGCTTCTATCTACCAGTCAGTTTAGGTACGATCCGATCTGTCCTCGGGAAAGGCGGAGTCATCAGCTCAGGCCTTCAACTCGCTATATTATTCTGAGGTCTATTCTGCTCGGATCGGGTTATGAGAAATTATCCCATAACAGCTGTCCCCCCCACTGCCGAGGTGGACATTTCCATCTAGGGAGTAAATGTAGCTGACCTCGTTTTTGGCGGCAAATGCACTTTAAATGCGCTGTTTCGAATTTCGAAAAGGCGTAATGATAACTGTACGGCGCGGCAGCCTTTCATTTCGGCAGTCGAATGGCGTTAGGACGCGTGGGGCCCTGTATCTTCGAACGGACGGGCTAAATATAGCTGTCCAATGAGAGGCTGACATATGACAAACCATGTCAAAGGTCACGTCGGTTCGTTCATTGAGACCACAGATGAGCGCCGCGTGGCACAGCATGACCTGCGTGCTGTCTCCTGCTACAGTATAAATACTGTACTTAGTGATTTTTCCGGATTCTCCTCCATTCCTTCCGCTGTGACTTCTCTTCTTTCGTACTGCAATTTCCTCTGGGCCATCCTTTGTGATTTCCTTTGGACCGCTGAGATTTCATCAAGGTTCCCTTTCCGTCCTTCTTTGGCCAACCCTTCTTCCGGAGAGTAATTCGATACGTTCTTTTCCTCTCTTGCCTCCGTCTCCTATTTTCTTAATTTTTGGAAAATGGCTGGTTCAAAGGAGAGTTCTTCGCGGACTCTGTCTTCTTCTTTGCCCGTTGGGGAATCCAGATTGATGGAAACCCAACTCGTGACTGTGGAACCCCTGGGAGGGTCTCCATGAGCAGAGACTCCCTCTTCCTTTGCCTCGGATGAAGTCACAGTGGCCGGGACTTCAGGGCGTGTGTCCGATAGAGTTTCTGATTATCCAGTCGGGTCCGATGGCATCTTCTCAGTCTCTCTCTCTCTCTCTCTCTCTCTCTCTCTTTTTTAACTGACCTCACACCTCATTTCTTTGGTCAGTTCGAGGTGACCCACCTACCCTCAGTTCGGAAGAAGAAGAGCGCGTGGCCGCAGTGTGGGAACTTGATCCGAGTTTCCGCAGTGTGAAGCTCCTTCTGTCCTTTGAAACTTTATCCGACTTGGGCATTGATCCCCGAGGTGAGCATATTGCTTTGCCCTTTGAGATTTCTATCTTTTGTACTTTATTAACATATTGCTTTGTTCTTCCTCAGGTATGTCTGCTCCGGCTCCTCGGAGGAAGTTGTCGGCTATGTCAGCTGAGGAGAAAGAGCAACTCTAGGAGAAGAAGTGGCAGAAAGTGGTGACAAGGCGTCCCCGAGCACGCCCTTCTACTCTCCCAACAGTTGATGCTCCTCCACAACCAGCTGCCGAGGCGACCTCCGACGCGCCCGTGGCCGAGGTCATGCGGCCTGACCTTCCAGCGGAGCTTCCACCTCCCCCTACCCAAGTCATAGACTTGGTGGAGGGCGGTGAGGCCGGTCCATCTGGGGAATCGGCCCAGGTCACTCCGTCGCAGACTTCGTCCACCATCCGCCGAGGTCCGGAAATGCCGCCTCATTTGTATAACTTATGCAAATGGGCGTACAAGGCAGTCCCCGAGGCCGAAGTGGACGTGATGGCGAAGTCTCCGGCTCTCTCTTTGCTTAACACACTGGGGGTCTTCGGGACCAAGGTAAGGTTTAATACTATCTTGCTATAAAAATAGCTAAGTATTTCGTACACTTACCCATTATCTGTTGTGTAGGTGGCTTATAGTTGCCAGCTGCTGCGGGACGAGATTACCCGGGACAAGAGTACGATCTTCGGCCTTGAGGGGACTCTGGTAGCCACAAATGTTCCTTGGACGAGGCCAAGAAGCTCGGAGAGAAGGCTGTAAAGGCCTTGGGCGCTCGGGAACGGGAGATCGCACATCTCCAGGCCGAGCTTTCTAATAAAGAGAGAGCTGAAGCCGAGCTCATTATCCGAGTGGAAGAGCTGAAGGCCGCTGAGGGGTCTGCGCAGTCGGAGCTGGAGAAGACCAAGGCGGAGCTGGAAGTGAAAGTCGCCGAGGCTGACGAAGCATTCGACTTCGGTTACGAAAAGTGCCGGATGACAGTTCAGGAACATCATCCGGGCTTGGACCTCTCCTTTTTTGACTCCGAGGTGGAGGAAGAAGAGGACCCCGTAGCCCCTGCCGAGCTGACTGCTGACCCCATCACTTAGGATATTTTTGTGTGTTTTTTTTGTAGTCCGTTTGTAGGGGCTTTTGTGTAATCACTTTATAATGTTGACCCTTTTCGTGGTCTTTGCAATTGAAACACTTATTTCCGATCTGTACTTGTACTTTGCCAGATTTGTTGTTCAATTGTTTTATTTTTCTTTTCGCTAAATCTATCCATTTACTTCGTGGCCGAACGAATTAGATCGTGACAGAAGTATTTAGGACTTGCGAAAATAAATGGAGCTCGGAGCCCGAATACAACTACGGGCGAAATTAGCCTCTGCTCGTATTTCAAATTTTGAGAATCGAATGCTAAGAAAACGAATACTTAGCTTTTATTGATAGTAGATTTTCAAGTGCTCCGCATTCCATGGATGGGGCAGGGCACGACCTTGCATATCTTCGAGCCAATAAGTCCCGGTCCGAACTGTTTTAATGACTTTGTACGGTCCAATCCAGTTCGGATTGAACGTGCTCACAATCTTATCCTTCTTCTCCCTTACATTCCTCCGTAGGACGAGATCTCCGACTCTGAACCGTCTTTCTTTCACTCGGGAGTTGTAGAATCTAGCAACACGCTGTTGGTAGGTAGCTATCCGAACTTGGGAAGTTTCTCTGACCTCTTCGAGCAGATCGAGGTTTGTGCGAAGCTCGTCCTGATTCTGATCAGGTCGGTAATTACTGGTACGGTTGTTTGGTAGCCCTACCTCAACTGGGACCACGGCCTCTGCCCCAAAGGCCAAGAAGAATGGGGATTCTCCTGTTGTTGACGGAGCAGTGGTCCGGTACGACCACAACACTTCGGGAAGCTGTTCAGCCCAAGCTCCCTTGAATTCGCCGAGTTTAGTCTTCAGATGATTCTTGATAATTTTGTTGATGGCTTCGACTTGCCCGTTGGCTTGGGGATGATGAGGAGACGAATACACATTCTTTATGCCCAAGTTCTGGCAAAATTCTCTGTACCTTGTATTGTCAAATTGAGGTCCGTTGTCAGTAACGATGGTGTTTGGGATGCCGAACCGACATACGATCGACTTCCAGATGAAGTCGGTAGTTTTCTTCTCAGTGATTTTCGCAAGTGGTTCTGCTTCAACCCATTTTGTAAAATAATCCACGGCCACAATCGCATACTTGAATTGTCCTTTGCCCGTAGGGAGAAGACCAATGATATCGATCCCCCATTGTGCAAAAGGCCACGGTCCGGACATAGGAGTGAGTTCTTCGGGGGGTGAGTGAGGCACTAGTGCGAACTTCTGACATTTATTACATCGTTTGACGATTTCACGAGCATCCTTTTGAATCGTCGGCCAGTAATAACCTTGGTGAACTGCTTTCTGTGCTAATGCCCTATTTCCGGAGTGATTTCCACACACACCAGGATGGATTTCTTTCAAGACGTAGTCGGCTTCATTTGGCCCGAGGCAGCGGAGGTATGGCAGCGAGAAACCTTTCTTGTACAATACACCGTCGATCAACACGTACCGAGCTGACCTATATCGAATTCGTCGTGCTGCATTTCTTTCTGCAGGCAGCGTGTTCTCCCGTAGGAAACGGACAATAGGGTCTCTCCAGTCAGGCTCGGTTGAGACAGGGCATACTTCATTTTTAACGTCGTCCGTGATGCTTCTTTGGGGGAGGAACTCGATAGGATTCTTCCAAGCTCGTCGTCCCCGGCCGACGCTAATTTGGCGAGGGAGTCCGCGTGGGTGTTATGAATCCTCGGTACTCGGACAACTTTGCAATGATCGAACTGAGCAGACAACTCGTGATATTTTTGCAAATATTCGGCATCTTTTTTCCCTTCGCTTGGTATTCCGATGTCGCTTGACCCACGACCAACTGCGAGTCGCTGTATGCCGTGATACTTCGGATTCCGACTGCTGAGGCTAACCGCAATCCAGCGAGAAGAGCTTCGTATTCGGTTTCATTATTTGAAACTTTAAAACCGAACCTCAGGGCGTTTTGAACTTTTACGCCATCAGGGGAGGTTAAGATTATCCCTGCTCCACATCCTTGTGAGTTTGACGAACCGTCGACATGCAACGACCAGTTCGAATCTATCGTGTTTTTTGCGAGAGAGGCCTTGGTTTCGAGATCGACGGGGTCAGTAAGCTCGGCGATGAAATCGGCCACAGCCTGCCCCTTGATGGTCGTGCGTGGTCGGTACTGGACGTCAAACTCTCCGAGCTCGATGGCCCATCGTGCCAGGCGACCCGAAGTTTCTGGCTTCTGTAGTATTTGCCGCAGTGGCTGATCCGTCAGTACCACTATTGGGTGCTCCTGAAAATAGGGTCGTAGCTTCCTCGCCGTTGTAATCAAAGCTAGAGCCAGCTTCTCTAAATTAGGATAACGGGTCTCCGCGTCGAGAAGAGCTTTGTTGATGTAGTATATCGGTCTCTGTATACCTTGGTCGTCGCGGATTAAAGCCGAACTTACTGCTGCTGAAGATACGGCCAGATACAGTAGTAGCTCTTCCCCTTGCTCGGGCTTGGATAGCAACGGAGGTGAGCCGAGGTATGCCTTGAGATCCTGAAAGGCCTGTTCACACTCTGGCGTCCAGGTCATCTCATTACACTTGCGAAGTTGCTTGAAGAACGGAAGGCATCGGTCTGTAGCCCTAGAAACAAACCTGTTGAGTGCGGCGACTCGCCCCGTGAGACTTTGTATTTCTTTCACAGTGGTTGGCGAGCTCATCTGAACCAACGCACGGATCTTTTCTGGGTTGGCTTCAATTCCTCTCTGATTCACAATGAACCCGAGGAACTTTTTCGATCTTACTCCGAAGGCTCATTTGTCCGGATTAAGTTTCATCCCATATTTTTTTAAGATTCTGAACATTACGCGGAGGTCGTCGACATGATCTTCTGACTTTAGGCTTTTTACGAGCATATCATCCACGTAAACTTTCATGGTTTTGCCGATCTGATTGGCAAACATTTTGTTAACCAAATGCTGGTACGTCGCTCCGGCGTTCTTTAACCCGAAGGGTATCACCTTGTAACAATACAGTCCTCGGTTCGTGACAAACGCCGTTTTTTGCCTATCGGGAACATGCATCTGGATTTGATTGTACCCGGAGTATGCATCCATGAAATTGAGAAGCTCGTGGCCCGAGGTTGCATCTATGAGCTGATCTATTCTGGGTAATGGGAAGCTGTCCTTCGGGCAGGCCTTGTTGAGGTCGGTGTAGTCGACGCAAACCCTCCACTTCCCATTGGCTTTTTTGACCAGAACGACATTGGCAAGCTAGTCAGGATAACAGACCTCCTGAATAAAACCTGCTTGGCGTAATTTCTTTACTTCTTCCTCAATTGCGGCATATCTCTCTGTGTTGAAAGCTCGTCGTTTTTTACGAACCGGCTTGAAAGATGGGTCCACATTGAGTCGGTGGACCATTACTTCGGGATTGATTCCGGGCATGTCCCGATGGGACCATGCGAAGGCGTCCGCGTTTTCTTTTAGAAAAGTTATCAGTTTTGCCTGGACGTCGTCGTTTAGCTGAGACCCGATCTTAACGATCAAGCTTAGGTCCTTGTCCGATAGAGGGATCTCTACCAACTCTTCAGCCGGTGATCCTCGCTCTTTCGTTTCTTCCCTGGGATCCAGGGGGGTTGTATGTAAGATGGCGAATATCATACTTTTGCTTTTTCCACGTAAGGTCAGTTCATAGCATCGACGAGCCTCTTGTTGGTCACCTCGGACCACATGTACGCCCCAGATTTTTGCCAATTTAAATTTCAAAATCCTCGAAAGATTTTTCACTACAATTAATTTATTTTATCATTTAACGACGTTTAATGCTCGATTCTAAGAAACATGCTAGTATTACCAACAAAGAATCGTATAAATTCGATTAGGCATCCTTAAGTAACTAACGCCTACGCCCAATCATCGAAAGCTTAAGCCTAATCATGCGATCCATAAATCTAAGGCGAAGGTCTAGTGGATCCCGCCATTGATAAATTGACATAACCGATGCATGACGATCATCTAACCGAGAAAAATACTAATCACCACTTAGATTACGCTTATAACCCAACTTAATCAATTTTTCATCTAACTTACAAATCAACGGATGAAAGCGAGTTAGGCCAAAACACTATTTCTGTTAATTTTAAATCAGTCAAATTTTAGACGTAGGTAGATTGGACCACATTTAACATACCATAAAAATCTCATCATCAACTCTATTTTCGAGAACCCCGAAAAACACTAAATAGAGTCTAGACCGATCATTAGTGGGCCATTAAATTGGAAATTAAGGAAAGTCATCTGTCTTAGTGGGCTTGATGTCTATCGTGAGACATCAAGCTGAAATCGCGTCTCGAATCGTTCAACTTGGGCTCGCAAGACGAGTGCATGAGATGTGTGAATACCTTTAGAATCTGTTAGGAACTTAAGTGATTGTCGTCATTCAAACTTACACAAAGTTGTGGCTTTCAAGCCGTTAGATTTCAATGAAATTTAGGGCCCTAGTTCCGAATAATTCCACGCATAGAATCACAAAGCCGTGGGCCAGATCGACGATCGGTGACCGTTGAACAAACTTGTCGTCATATCCGTCGATCGCTGCATCTAGATTATGAAAGAATGGGACCCTAAGTAGATCCTGTCAAGTCATAACTATCATATGGTTTGGATGGACTCGTGTGGGTCTCATTGAACCTCTACTAAGAAAACTAACACTTCTTAGGGCCATTTATGTGACACATTAACCATCAGGGCCATCCAGGTAAATCTGGGCCTATAAATAGAGTTATGTTGGGGCATTTCTCCCCAACACAAATCTCACCCCTTTTTGTAATAGAGAGAATAGAAAAGAGAGAGAAGTTGAGAGAAAGAGATGAAGGAGAATAGAGGGAATTGTTCATTGGGAGTGCTTGTGCTAGGATTCATTCTCGTCGGGTGCGAGTTCATCCCTTTAACTGCTGACTTCTTTGTCTAGATCGTCTTGGTTTGCAATCGGAGGTAAGATGTGAATCGTACCACCTATTTCAATCCATTTTACGTTTTATTACATATGATCTCACCCTTAACCTTGGCTTGTCAATAGGCGTTGCCAATCTTTCAACCAACCTCAACCATAGGTGCTCGGAAATCAAGAAACCCTAATACTAAGGTGCAGGATTATGTTTCTAGGTTTGCTTTTATCAAATGCTGTCAGTTTAGGATTGATGTGGATGCTAGATTTTGGACGATTTGTAGTTGAACCTCTTGAGTTAGGTTTTATTGCAAGAATATACTGTTTATCAATTTGTGCAGTCCATATGTTTGATAAAATGCTTGAATGAATTAACTGAGCATATAACTGCCCTGTCGTGATCTCCTATTGTGGAACATGCTCACATGTGTTTTATATTTAAGTAAGTCCGCACATTCAAGGTTTTAGCATTTTCTTAAGTATCACTGTGTTGAGTTTTCCATTCAAGTGTAGGTTGAGTCATGATATGAATTCTTTGGCCAAACCCTCTGAGACGGGCAATCCGAGTGTTGGGTCACCCGAGGCGTACCCGATTGGACAGGGAAAATGGATGGTTGGCGGTAGTTCGCTACACGGGTCTCAGATGCCCACGTCAAACCAAACGGAGGCTCGAGTGTCAATCGGTTATGCCTCAAGACGGCAACGTGGATGACTGATGGTTGTGTAACAGAGTCCTACGAATTCAGGGTACACAGGGGCCTAAGATGTGTTTGGTCCATCGAGAATTGAATGTGCAATGATATCCCGACAAGTCTCTTGGGCCGGTCATGGCGGTATGGGACACTGTGGCCGAGTCGTCGGCCTATGCTGGGGTGGTGCACCTCCCCATAGTGTCCTTGGAGCAAACCGGAGAATGCCCACTGCATCGGTATGATCGAGACAGTTGGGAGGACTCCGTGCTAATCAGTATGAAGGGAACCATACATTGTGTATAGAAGAAAAGGGGATACGTGGGCCACCGACGATGATTGACGACGCACCGTCGGAGCCGGGTGGCTCAGTGATTGGACAAGTGATTGCACCCGGTACCTTGAATTCACCAATCTGCTGTTTGAAAAGAGGACTAATCATAATACAAGATTAAAATCATGCATGCATGTCACAGATCACCCAGGTAACTGTCCTACTGTTAAAGGCCAGGATACCTAAGGATGATTCACTCTCATTTCCACATTAGAGGTTCTGGGGTGTCCGGTTGCTTGATGTGGCGCCAGGCTATCTCGTGTTCCTCGTTGTCATCCGGAACATTCACCATATGTGAACTCATGTCATGCATGCATTAACTCACTAGAATAGCAATTCTTTGTTTTGCTTGTGATCAATGCCTAACTCTGCTTCGTTTGATAACATGTTAAACTTCGAACTATAGTCCTCACTGAATTGATCACTTACACCCGCACCTGGGTCGGTGTTGTAACACACCACCAGGCTCTGTTATGATAGATGTAGATATCTCAGAGGAGGATGCTTTTCAGGATGAGTTCGATGACTTTACGAGAGAGTTGTCCTACTTCCATTTTTTTCATATTAGTCAGGTTTAAATTTAATTTTTGTCTCTACTTTACTGCTTAAATTGATTATGAATTTGTGCTTTGATGCCTTATGAATCTTAAACAAGAAATCACGCTTCCGCAAAGCATAATTGACACCCAGAATCTTGGGGATCGAGGTTGTACTCGACCCTTGAAATTCGGGGCGTCACACCACACCGATTCCGTCTTCGGTTTCGAATTTCATGGCCAGGTGATAAATGGAGATACCTGTTTTTAGAGCTCGTATAATGGGCCGGCCAATGATCGCGTTGTATGCCGACGGAGTGTTAACGACCAGAAAGTCGACCATGATCATTTTCTAGTTCGGCTCATCTCCTGCTGTGACTGGTAGGGTTATTTCCCCTTCAGGCATGATACAATCCCCTGTGAATCCGGTCAGGGCTGTTCTGACCGGCCTCAATCTGGATAGGTCGATCTTCATTCTGTCAAATGCCGAGGCGTATATTATGTTGACCGAGCTCCCTGTATCCACCATCATCCTGTGGAGTTTTTTGTTAGCGACCACCATTGATACTACTAGGGAATCGTCATGTGGATATATTATTCCTCCAGCATCCTCTTCGGAGAAGGATATCGTACACTGGGCGACCTTTGGAATTTTTATGGGTCTGCTGGTTAGATTCACCTGTAAAGCTGGCTCGGATGTCCGGGTTTGACGAACGTAGGATTTGCGAGCGTTGCCAGAGTCTCCCGTGGTAGGTCCGCCGAAGATTACATGGATCTCCTCCATGGGATTGTTGTCGATCGGCTCTCTTCTTTCTTCCCGATCCGAAGTTTTATCGTCTTTGGGACGCTGGGCGATATAATCTTTCAAAAATCCTTGCCGGATGAGGGTTTCTATTTGTCGCTTTAGGTCGAAACAATCCACTGTATTATGACCATGATCTTTATGGTATAAACAGTACTTGGATTTTGACCTTCTGTCGGGGTCAGTTTTTATTTTTGCTGGTCGTCCGAACACTTGTTTGTTCTTCTCGGCTAGGAATATTTGCTCAATTGTCGTTTTGAGCAGGGTGTACTTTTCGAATTTCGGAACTGAAGTTTTGGCTCCGCGTGGAGCAGTGTTTGAGTTCGGCGATCGGCGATCGGGACGGTGCCTTTTAGTGCTGCTTTTCTCTTTGAGCTCTTTTCTCTTATGAGACGACCCCTGAGCGTTTACCAACTCTTCTGCATTTATATGTTTCGCAGCTCGATCGAGGAATTTAGCCACCGACTGAGGGGGCTGTTCCCCTACTGACCAAAGGAACTTCTCATCACGTAGTCCCCCGATCATTGTATGTAACAGTACGTCCTGGGAGAGATTCTCCACTTGAACCGCTTCAGCGTTGAATTGCCAGAGGTAATCTTTCAGCGATTCATTATCTTTTTGTTTGACCGCGGCGAGGTGTGTCGAATGCTTCCTCGGATCGGTACTTCCGATGAACTGAGTTGCAAACGCCCTGCTCAGTTCGGTAAAAGAGGAGATGGACTTCGGCTTTAAATTGCGGAACCAAGTCCAAGCCGAACTAGTTAAGGACAATGGGAAGGCCTTACACATAATGTGGCTATTAACCCCATGGAGTTCCATTCGGACTTTAAAATTCTCGAGATGCTCGGCCGGGTCTCCTATCCCGGAATATTGCTTGAGCTGGGGTATTTTGAAGCTTTTCGGGAGAGGTTCGCAACGAATTTCGTCGGTGAACGGGGACTCAGACGAGTCTACTAGGACATCTGCTGCTGTTGGTGCTCGGGCATGCTGCGCTCGCTGGATATCACCGATCCTTTCTCGTAGCTCTTTAAGCTCGGCCTCGAGGGGAATAATATTATCGTCCATTCGACCTTGATCTTGACTAGCTCGGGCGGATCGTCTTTCTTCTATTCTGTGCCTCAGGTCGTTTGAAGGAAGTTCTGTGGCCGCTCGAAGTCTCGAGCCTAAGGCTCGGCTCGTAACTTCGTCCTCGTCGGGTCGCGGATGATTTGAGAGTCAGCGTGGCGGGTGAGAACTTTGTTGGGGTGGCTGAGGTTCAGGGTTGGTTTCGAGGATGGGTGAGGGCCGAACTAAATTATTCAGCAAGGTTGCAATTTCATCTAATTTCCCATCCACGTGTTCGAATCGTCTGTCCACCCCACCTAAGCGTTCTGCAACGCCTCCAACTCGCTCTTCTAAAGTGGATAGTCTGGCCCCGCGATTTCGGGACCTCTAGCCGTCCACTTAGAAGATTTAGGTGGCGTGACGAACTTCCGAGATGAAGCACTAGGGTCTCATGAACGGGCGCTTCATTTTCAGAATGAAGCTCGTAGGAAGGTTCAGCGTTCATGGGAGCTTTCCCTTCCTATTGCCTCTCCCACCGGCCATTGACTCGTATCTTTTGTTGAAGGATTCAGAGAAAAAAAAAAACTTTGTCGTCGTTTCCCACAGACGGCGCCAATCTGTTGATGCTGATTACTGGCCAACAGACGAGGTGATATGATTTATGTACGGAGGAACGATCGTCGCAGCTGATATCCTTCGTCAGAATTGGAGAAAGTGTTCGGATCAGAGGTTTGACGTTAATCCTGTAAAACACTACAGAAAACGGTAAAGGGGGTGGCTGGGACCCAGCCGTGAACCCTCCGATGCCTAAATCAGTGATGGCTTTTGAGAATGGTAGAAACTATTTTGAATAGAAATTATTATCGTACCTGTAATCATCGTGTATTCTCTTATTTATAGAGTTTGATAGAGAGTTTATGGGCTGAAATCACGGCAGATATCTTGCCCGAGAATCCGGGCGAAAATCTTGGGTCGTTCCGATCTTTCGGGTCGTTCCTGATCTCGAAGGGATGCGCCCTTATTTTTAGACCGTTTGAGGAGGAGATGAGGTCAGCTTCTATCTACCAGTCAGCTTAGGTATGATCCAATCTGTCCTCGGGAAAGGCAGAGTCATCAGCTTAGGCCTTCAACTCGCTATATTATTCCGAGGTCTATTATGCTCGAATCAAGTTATGAGAAATTATCCCATAACAGTCCCCTCTTACGAAACGGTGGAAATTGAATGCCAACCGTTCAAACCTTCCTTGGGATCATTGAAGATTTTGCTACAATCCCAACGACGCCTACAAAGGGAAAAAAAAAAAAAGAAGAAGACAATTAATGTTATCCCTCATGAAAGTGCAATGGTTGGGCGGTCACGATCATCTAATTAGATCAAATGTATGAATGTTCCATAGTGGATCCGTACAATGGAATGCACCAATCACAACTATTGTTTCTGCTAAGAATAATGACTCCGTGCTACTATTGGCAGCACAATATGAGTCCAACATGCATGAAACAAGTATGTATCTTGTTGTCATGAACCCTCCAAAATGTAAATTTTTAAATTAACATTTGGACACATCCTCCCGTACTTATGTGCAGACTTAAAACACAATGTAACTTTAATGAAGGAACGCATATGGCATTCACCTCGAGTGCACACCTCACACACGGGAATGAGGACAGCATGTTTGAGATCTGAGCAGCGTACAAGGCAATCGCACTTTCATGGCTGACATGATCATCAGATGGGCCACACATGAAGAAAAAAAAGATGAACGGTTCTATGCAAGTTTGCAGCCTACGAGATGATCAGATCAGCCTGACTTTTGAGACATGTCATCTACACATAGGGCATCCCATGACTAGCGGCTCTGATCTCATGAACGTGTTTGTCGTTCTCACGTGTGAGTCGAGCGTGTGCACTTTGGAAGGAAGAAATATCCACAAATGCGGACGGTTTAAGAGAATAAAGAATGGCCTACTAGAGTGCCGTACCAGTTGTGCTTCCGTTTATGGCTGGGAACCCAATAAAACGACAGAGAAAGCGGCACTTTGAGAGAGAGAGAGAGAGACAGAGAGAGAGAGATTACAGACTCTACGGACACTTCGGAAGAGACAGATGACAAGCTCACAAAGCCTTCTCAACAGGTCGCCCTTGAAACGGCAAATCCTCACAAGTAAACATAGATAGATATGGACGGATCAAACACCTCCTTCTAATATTAAAAAATAAAATATTATATATAAGATATTTTGAATTGTAGCATCTCTCTCCTTCTTTTCATCTGCCTTGCTCACAAAAGTGTGGAGCCCATCCATTAAACTAGGCCGTTTCACTCCTTAGTTGATCCACAGTGACCAAAATGCAAGGATAGTCAAAGCAATTTTTTTACCTCACTTGAGTAGTCCCGCTGGATGTAAGGCTGCGATCAGGCACACATGTGCCACGTTGGTATGTGTGGGCCTAGACAACTCCACGTTTTATCTTAATTAACAAAAGACGTGCCGCCTCCAAATAGAACAGTGTCGTACCATGCGGTTGACTATGTGTCCTTGTGTCCCATATGGTCTCCGACCGACTCAGTACAAGAAGTCTATAGACCCTTATCTTGTCTACATGCATGCATGGTTTGTAGTGGAATGTTGTGCCTACTAACTACTCAGATTTCAGGCACACATGCTAACGTGGCACTTGTCAGTGCAAGAGTTCAAGAAAATGTCTATGGATTGAACGGTCAGAGATGGCCAATATCTGCTGTCAGCGGTCAGTTCGAATAGATGGACACTTATCCGTTATAATGTTGATACCACCTACTAACGGCCGGATCCTGTTATAATAGAGGCAGTACATCATAAAAAGGGAAATGATCACATAGGTTCGAAGTGAGCTGTGTGGAGCCCACCCATGAGGTGTATGTGCAATCCAAAGTGCATCTGGTGCTAGGGAGCGGATTCATTCAGGCCGAGGTCATACCGAGTTCGGTCTGCCCGTGAACGTGGGCCTTCCTTGATGTATGCGTTGCATGTCTATGCTGTCCTACACATGTTCAGCTCAACTCACAAAAATCACCGCGATCCAGAACTCAGGTGGGACAAACCCAACACAAACCACAGGCAGACATTTGGAATCACCTAAAATCTATATATTCACGTGGTGTGGTCCACCTGAGTTACGATGTTTCCCTTCATCCTGATGGGATGCACCTCATAACCAGATTGGGTGGCATAACACCCAGGTCCATAGCGCAAGTGGTAAACTGAGTAAAGATATCCTCATTTCAACATTGAGGTCATGGTATCGATTCTCATAGTGGGGGGTGGCTAATATTGTGATGACTAACAGTGGTGGATAGGTGTGCTAACAATGGGGTGCGTGAACTAACCCATTAAAAAGAAGAAGAAGAAGAAGATGATTGGGTGGCATATACACAACACGGTTGGACACAGACTCATCTCGAAATTTCTCAAGTGGGTGTCACTCCTCAATGTCTTCCATTATGCTCCCATTTGTATGGCCCACCCAAGTTGTGTATGAGGCAGGATTTGGAAATAGGCCTAACATGAGGGCAGCATCTAATGGACGGTGGGCCTCACACACCTCATACGTATAGTAATTACCATACATTCAAACGTATGCGATCATTCCCCAATATAAGAATTCATCACCCACATATGGTCCAGCCCGGCGGTGGAGAACATGTGTATCTTCCCCACAAAAAAATGAAAATGTGGGACCGATGGATCGGCCATTGAAGGCTACAAATAACATAAAACAATGGTGATAATAATAAAAAAAAGTGCCATTTGACCCATATAGTGGGTAATAAATTAAATATAGAAAAATGGACGTTATAAACAGTGGGTTGAAGGAAAAAATAAAGAAATTCTAGGTTTAGGTAACAGAGATTTGGTGTATCACTTTGATGGTCGTGTCTGCCAAACAGTCTCATATTTCAAACCAGTTTTTCTTTCATACGAAAACGATCACCTACTTACCTACTAGGAATTACAAAGTCCTGATGTGTATGAATGTGAGTGGTGTCCTGATGCGCTCCATTTATAAAAAAGAAGCCCATGGTTCAGAGATCCATAAAGTTCAACTGATGGGACCTTCCATGGATGAATGATTTACTTAAAAAAAAAAAAAAAAAATTCCACATCGGAGATTTGTAATTCTTCCATGACACTGACTTAGTGGTAGATGGTTTGTAGGAAAATGAGGAAATGGTCCAGGAAAAGGCTGAAAATTGGATGGCTAGGATCTACCAATCTGGAAGGGTTTTGGGTTACCTATCATCTAAATTGAGTCCCATAAGATCAATGGTGTGGGTCAGCGAAACATGTTGCCCTCCTGATGCATCAGGACTATACCTACTCCTGAAACCTCTGAATTCATGTGGTGTGGCTCACTTTCGTTATGTAATGACCTCAATTTTGGTGTGCGGATTTCAGTAAAAATAAATAAATTGAAGCAAAGTAGGTAATCCCGGACTATTGTTTATAACGTTTCTTAGCTGTCCAAAAGATGGGTCATGGATCAGATGGTTATAACCTACTGCTCAACAAACAGATGGTCCAGATCCACTGTGAGAGTGTAACAAGCGACGTATCACCAGACCTACACATACATAAGACTTCCGGGCCCAGTCCATCAACTGGCTAGGCCTTCATGCATGGCCCCACCTTGTATAATTCTCAGCCTGGGTATACCTACCCTCGAACAAAGACCTCATGATTCCTCTTTCCATTAAATGAGAGATCCAATAACATCTACTTCAGCAAACAACTTGGTTACGTTGAAAGGTCCCATCTCCAGTGGATGAGACGGAGCAATCAACGAGTGGGCCCACCATTTCCCTATTTACAGACTGGGGACCATACAAATCACAAAATTCTCCTGGTCCCCCTGGATTCTATTGGCAGAAACAGAGGGGCCCACCTGCTTTCAGGAGAGCCATGATGATCAGGGGACCACTTATGGTCCCCAAGTAAAATAAAACATGATTATTTGGTGTAATTATGAGACGTAAATTAGAGTAGATAACCAAACGGAAAAGGACGGT
Source organism: Liriodendron chinense (assembly GCA_003013855.2). Classification (NCBI taxonomy): domain Eukaryota; kingdom Viridiplantae; phylum Streptophyta; class Magnoliopsida; order Magnoliales; family Magnoliaceae; genus Liriodendron; species Liriodendron chinense. The sequence goes on along the minus strand of PVNU02000473.1, from coordinate 654,999 downwards.
CCACCTTCCTATCTAAAAACCATACAAAAATGCTCATCACAGAATTACCATTCAATCTAATTAAAATATCACTTTATTATATCATCATGACGATTAGTCATTTCTAATTTAAAATTTCACAAATTGCTTGTCAAATCAATAACAAAAAATATCTAAAATATAATTCATAATGTAAAAAAAAAAAAAAAACAAAAAAAAGAGAAAGCAACATTTGAAATAGACCATGTTTACCAGGAATGCTGGTGAAATTGGAACGTGGTGTGCGTGTATACATCATTGCTCAAGAACCTGAAAACTCTGATTCCATCCCAGCCCGGTCGGGTCAACTTGAAGAATCGATCAAATCTGCATACCTGACCACACCGACACCCATGGAATGGACTGTGTACTAAGTCAACATCACATTTCATTGCTACCATGCAAAAATCATACCAATTGGACAAAATTAAAGAAATAAATCCCTCAGAAGGCCTCTTATCAGACAATCTTAACCATTCCCTCCATGGCTAGGAGAATGGATGACGACAAAAAGGAAAGGCATCTCACCCCTATAGCAAATCATCCAAGCGCTGTTATTTTTGTCCACGACGATGTGCGCTTATTAAAGTCGAAGTGTCCCGAAATAGTGCAAATGACTTCACCTTGTAATATGATAGTTGTAAATTGCTAAACTATGCAAAGTAGAATGAAAAACCAAAAAATGCAGAGCTGTTACATCATTAGGTGCAGTTGTGTCAATAAACTCCACGAGTCATGCTGAGTAGAGCCCAAATCACACTACCAAGTAGGTTTCTTGGCGATTGGGCTCAAGATCTCAGCTATGCTCAGAACCAGATCGCGGAATTTTAGAATTACGACGAGTCTGCACCAATGGTATAAAATCTACTCTAAAAGACTTATTTTTTCTTTGTATAAGAAGAAAGAAATAAAGGCTGCTGGCTCCTAACAAAATCACCAGAATTGAGCTATTCAAAAACTAGAACAGAAAATGCATGTACTCAGGCAGTCCAAATCTCGGTCCAAATGGGCCTGGTCTGAGTTTTAAAACGCTGAATTGGGAAGTTCGTGTACTAGGTATTAGGAATGGGTCGACACTCCTGTCAACTGATCTTAGACTTTCCATTCAAATCTTCCCCCTCTTCACGGGCCATCACGAGATATTCATACTACAACATGATCGCATCCATCCGAATGTTGACATAATCTTGTTATGTCATTCATTCTCCCAGCCAGGAGTAAAATGGTTGGTGATGTCTTGGTAAAATGATTCCTGAACCAATCGAAAGTGCACGCAACTACAGGGATGATTCAAATCATGATTGGACTTGGTTAAGTTCTAAATGATCACTACCATCATTTTTTCGTGACACAGGTCAGGTGAATAGGATCGTGCAAACTGCAACCCATGAAGAACAGGTTGGAATGAATAATCTAGATTGATTTGTAGGCCCCCGTGTCCAAATGCAAGTACGTATGTTCACCGTCGTATAGTGTTTCTATCCCTCTTTTTTATAGAGAACGACTCGGTGGTTATTGGTTCTATCCCTCTATTATTGAGAACAACCAAGTAATTATTAGTTTGACCATATTTTTTGTAAGAAGCAGACATAAACCTGTTAGCAAATACAAAACACAAGGGCCTGCTTTCCATTTTGTTTCTTGCATAAAACAATTCATGGATGGATAGTTTCCTGCATCGAACAGTGACGTGGAAAGCGATGTTAAGCACTTGGTGAAATGAATCAAATCGCATCAGAGTAAGCGTCAAACTCCAGACTACAGTTTTTTTCTGGCAAAAGATGAGTAATAGTCAAATATAAACACAAGAAATGTAAACGAGCGCTATATGTAGTCTAAAATATCAAACTGGAGGCTCCACCAACATGCTAAAAACAAAACAACACAACCTTATCCCGTGGATATGCTCTGGCATGATCTGGTTTTGAGACAAACATTCAAAAAGGGTTCAACCAAACAAGTCATTTTCACTAGGGGGACACTATTATTCGAAGGAAATCACATCCACACAAAAACTATTCTAATCAAGACCTCTTCCCCACAAAACCCAAATTAAATAAATAAGATGCAAAAATCAGCTTGACGAAGTTTGGATTACTTGGCAGCTTCAGCAATAGGGATCAACTAATAAAGTACCATGGTTAATCATTTCCACAGGAATACAGACCAGGAATCTGCCATAACCATGCCAATATTCTAGATAAAGGTGCAATTAACTGAGTTTCATACTTGGCTGATTGACATTTAAAGTAGATTGCATAGTTATAAAGCAATATCTATCCTCACCAAATTCATAAACAAAAGCTTCAACAGCCCAAAAGACATCTATTTTATCAGTAAACACCAATCATGCAAGTTTTTTGTGCTATGCACAATGGTCGTAAATAATGATTAAAAATGTGAAGGCTCAGAGATATCACTTACCAAAATGAATAAACAAATTGACAAATAAATAAAAACCATAACCAGCTATTTGTACTTTCAAGTAGCTTGCATGTGCCGCACCGGGTCCCCATAACTTAAAACACACCACTTGTAATAAATGTGATCTGGTTGTCCCTCCACTTGTAACTTAAAACGCATCACCCATGCGTAGAACGTTGCCTTCAAATTACTTGGTTTTGTCGACGTCATACATTAAATGACGTGTATTGTCATTTCTTTTCATTGCTACGTTCCAAAAAAGCGATGGAAAAACTGGACATTGAGTTGATAGCGAGAATTTGAACTCTGTCATCAATCAAATGAGAAGATAAATGCAGAAAGCTATGTTGCGTAGGCCAACAATGCGAGTGAATCGAGATTCAATTTCCGATCTCATCTATAAACGATAAACAGGAAGAAATAATAACTAGAAGAGGAATCACACAAACCAACAATCCACAAGACAGAATTTACGTGGAAAAACCCCAACCAGGGTAAAAAACCACGGTGTAAAACTCTACTATAAAGAAGAATAAAGTTACAAGCAATACACTAATTACCTTCTCCTATGCTCCCATGCACAGAGATGGCCCTTTTGCTAATCCTTTCGTCTTTTTCTCACCTTGGACGTATAGAAACCCTAATTCCATAGCCTAATCCCGGTTTACACCCCTTTATATAGCAAACCCCGAAATTAGAATACAAAATAGGAAACCCCGCACTTAAGCCTGCGGCCGGTCGAGCGCCCGTCCATTACAAAAAACGTCTAGCGAGAAATAGAATAAATCAGACCAATATCTGGCGCCTGGTCACTTTAACTGCCGGGCGCCCGACCGTTCACAGAATAGTCCAGTGGCATATGTCCCAAACTTATGAATATCGGGCGCCCGACCATTAGACCGTCTAGGCGCCCGACCAATTTTTGGTGTGACTTGTCTCCACACTCAACAAGCTAGTCTATAAGAGCATCTTCAGACAAAGAACAGTGACAGAGCAAAGAAGAAGATTACCGAGATCATAAATAGCAGTTGGAAAGCCATGGTGGGATACCCCAAACAAGATTACAAAATGCAATAGAGGAAGTGAGTTTTTTTCCTTCCTGATGCGCATAGTACCAATACCCACAATCTTATGAGCGACTCAATCGCCCACAAACACCGATTCTCCACCATACTTCATGTATGTCGTGAATGAACTCCGATCAGGACATACGTGACATGAAGCCCCTGAATCAAGGATCCACTCACTACCGTGAGATCCCTTGCTAGAAACAGTCAGAACTTCACAAAAATTACTACCGTCCTCTACGATATTGGCTCCATCTCCTGAAGAATTTTCATACTTCTCTTGTCTCAACCTGAAATTTTAACAATCCCCTCTCATGTGGCCCTCCTGGCCACAATTCCAGCACTTCACCTTAGCCTTACCTTTGCCCTTGACTCTAGATCCCGATTTTGAATATCTTCCATGCTCAGAACTTCTTCCTCTCATAACCAGTGCCTCTGAGGAATAACGGGAAGCCACGTCACCGCTTTTCTTTCTCATCGCCTTCGACTGGAGGGCTGAGATAACGGTCTCGACGCTTATGGTTTCCTTCCCTGCACACACAGAGTCCCTGAATGACTCATATGAATCGGGAAGCGAATTCAATAAGATGCATGCTTGATACTCATCCTTCATCGGTTCATCGATCTCCACCAACTTGCAAACCAGCCTATTGAACGTGCTCAGGTGGTCCTCCACCTCAGTTCCCTCAGCCATCCTCAAGGTGAACAACTGCATCAACATATACATGCGATTCTCTAGAGATTTCTTGGCATAAACCTTCTCTAGCTTCACCATTGTTTTAGCCGCAGTCTTCTCCTTCATAACATGATAGAGAACATCATCCGTAAGGTTTAATAGGATTGAGGTTCTTGCCTTCTTGTCGAGCTTCGTCCACTCATCGTCTTTCATAGCCTCGGGTCGCTTTCCAAGAGCTTCATCAAGCCCTTGCTGAACCAGGAAGGATTCAACCTTCACCTTCCATAGCTCAAAGTTATTTTTCCCAGAGAACTTCTCTACCTCGAACCTTGCGCCCGATCCCATCTTCTAGTCTTAGATTTGAATCTACTCCACCCCAACTTTAGCTCTGATACCACTTGTTGGGAAAGCCGGTAGCGGAAGCGGAACGCCGAACACGTGAAGCAATACGCAATCAAACGAGAAACACGATGCAATCAATCACACAAAAGCATTCACCACAAGAGACTCAGAATTTTACGTGGAAAAACCCAAAACAGGTAAAAAACCACAGCACAAACGATCCACTATGAATATCAAAAGATTACAGAGATTGACAGCCCACAAAGCAAGGAAAAACAGAAATAACTCTAAGTTTTCTCTCACACAACTCTCTCCCCTCTTCCTAGTACGAATAGGAAACCTTGGACACCTTAGGATTCATCTCTAAGTCGGATTACAACACCTTAAATAGGAAGAAATTCGAAAATAGAAACACCTTGCACAATATTGCGGACTGCGCAAGGATTCCGCACACACAGCCGACCGGTCGGCCTTCACAAAAACAGTCCAGGGAGAACAGACCCAACCATGCCTCACATCCGACCGGTCGGCCGACCGGTCTAGGCACCAGGAAAACATCCAGGGGGTCTTCATAGCATCTGGGTTGCGCTGTCCGGCCGGTCGGAGCACCCATTCGAGCCAAGTTTGAAGACTCAACCCAACAGTCACTTGGTCAACCAACGCCTAGCCGAACGGACCCCCCTTGTCTGACAGCCAACTAGACCCCCTTGTTCATCTAGTCGACCGCCCTCAACCCTATTTGAGCTCGAATTTAAGCTCGAAAGCTCGTCCAAACCAAGCCGAGCTACCTAGTTGGACTTGATGACAAAGCCAAGCCGAACTCGAGCCCAACCACTTTGCTGGTCGAGCTGGGCCGAGATGGGCCAAGCTTGAGTCGATTCGACTCGTGTACAACTCTACTCAAAACGGACTTTGTCGTAAAATGGTGAGTTTTTATACTCTTGTGGTGTGTAATGGTTGATACGCATGCACTCATAAATAATAAACACGGCATACATGAACTCAAATTAAGCCATTTAAATTGCACTTGATGTGGTAAATGGTTTTTCAAACAAAAATCAGACTGGTCAAATGATTATGAGATTTGATTAATGGACATTTTTTTTTGGGTGAAATTTGTGCCATTGAACATTTCTTCATTTCAATCATCCATTAAATGTCCCCAATGGAAAAATTAAAAATTTAAACCAATGTGGTATTTGGTTTATTTTTCATTTAAACAAATCTACACGATTGAGCACTTTAACGTGAGTTACTCATGGGGCTGCACATCTTTCTGGTTAACCCGACCGACCCGCCCGATCCGACCCGATGGAAACCCTGATCCGCCCCGGCCCGGCAGAGAAAATGGTCCGGTCCCGGGTGAATGCGGCTAGACCGTTTTTAATTTAAGTATGGTCTAGGATATATGCCAAACCCAACTGACCCGACCCATAACCCAACTTGAACTGCCCTATTTCAAAAATTTTGTGGCCCCACATCCTATTGTAGATGTTGTCACGTTCAATCCGCACATTTTTAGCCCACTTGAGTGTGTGGCTGAAAATTTGTACACATTTTTTTTTTTTTTTTTCCTGTTTAGTTCACACATTCGACTGTTAGTACACCCACCCACACTATTAGTCACCCTTCAATGTTAGCCACACTGTGGGTTCGCACATCCCACCATTAATATACACACCCACACGGTTAGTCACCCTTCAATGTTAGCCACATTGTTAGTTCACACATCTCAATGTTAGTACGAACCCACACATCAGTGTTGAGATGATGTTATCTTCAAAGTGTGTACAATTATGTTCACATTTTCAGTTTTTCAAATAGTGTCATTGTTAAGTGATCTAAACCATTGATGAAAAGGGCCTTACCATGGATGGCTACAAATAAAAAATTTATAATATGTTTTGAAGTTAAAGAAAAGGTTATAGGGATAATACTATTTAATATTCCTAGAAATGAGTCAAGCACTAAAGTTAAAAAGAATGTGAATAAGCATAACTCAGTCCTAACCTGGCCTGGTTCGGCATATATGCTTGGGTAAGGTTAGGGTTGACCCTTTTGCAAGTAGGGTTGAGTCAACCCAACTCGGTCACAACTCGGTTCGAAACTTGAACATTTAAAATATGTTTAGGTTCAGTCCAGGATTGAGCCCAACCCAACCCTAACCCGGCCGTGTGCACAGGCCTAGTTACTCATATGCCAATTAAACAGGTTTTTTCAATCGTGTGGAACGGTTCGGCTCTTGGACCGGAAAGCGTCGGCCGGGTGGTTCTATTTTTATATGGACCGTTTTTTTTATTACTTTGGTCTTTCGGTCCAACCGGTCCGACCGTCCGATGCTGATCCGAGTTTAGAAAATTGGGAGGAAGGCGGTACTCTTTTTTTGAACGGTCCAGCTTTGTAATGCTGGGAGATAACCGTCATATGGTCGGTCTAGCTCTCCGCATAATAGGAGAAAGTCATACATCAATTTAGACCGTTTATCGAGTTTTTTGTACTACGGATATGTGAAATTAACGAAAAATACACATTCATCAGATGATCCTAGCTACCAGACAGTGGCATTCAAATCAACGGTAATAAATGAAAATGGATCAAAATTAAGTAGGATAAATGAATAAAACGATGGATGGGATTGCGTAAAATGTTTTATTTTTTAAAGATAAGCCATACACGATAGGTCCCAGTAGATGGATGAACCCGATTGATGGATCACCCTGCTAGGTTTAATGTTAAAATACATCCTTGTATCATTCCGGTTCTTTGGGGCAGTCAATGGGCCGGGCTAGCCCACGGGCTTTCATGTGGATTTTTGCTTAAGAATGGGCTTGGGCTTAAAATTCAAGCCCATTTATCAATTATGCTGCGATGAGAGGGTGAACAACAGCTCATCAGCCGGGCCCATTAAGGTATGTGAAGGCAATTTGATAATTAAAAAACACCATCTCTCCCCGTCAACTCCCTTTCTCTTTGGGCCCATTTGGATTGTAAGGTACTTATCTTGGTTTCTACTTATTAAGTAGATAAGTATGTTTGGCAAACAACATACTTATTAGCTAAAAAGTAGATAAACATGTTTGGTTCCCAACATTAACAAATAGCTTTTCCATTGCTTTTTTTTTAGGAAAATTGGAACAACCCACTCAACTAGTGGGCCATACACGTTCATTGATTTTAACGGGCCACACCTGCTGTGGGTCAGTTGGCCAGTAGCGTGGTTAAAATCATGATAAGACTTGGAGGAGGACGACACGGATAAAACATATACATCACGGTGGAGCTCACAGAGGGCCCCACACTGGCCAACACGGCCCATCAATCCCAGTGGCCCAAGGAAGATTTCAATGGCAGGTGTTCATTCACAGTGTTTCCTTAAGTGTGGTCCAGTTGAGCTTTAGATCTGGTTGGATTTTGGGCTAGACAAAAGGATGGACGGTGTGGATTTCTGACAGGCATCATGTGGGCCCCACATCATGGTGGACCCACTCCCAACAAAACGGATAAATAGTTGGACAAGGTAGATTTGTAGGAGCATGTCTATGGACTCCAGGAACGTTCCACTAATAGACGTTACTGTTCCCACTGTTAAACGGTGGGGCCCATAGAGCCTCGAGCAAGCTGATATTTGTGTTTTCCATATTAACCAGGCCCCACGGTGACTTGATAAACAGGTTTGATGGCAAAGGAAATCACGTTAGGCCCAGGAAAATTTTCAATGGTTGTCTGTTTAATAACTATCGTTTCTATTGCACGACCCACTTGAGAGTTGGATCTGCCCACCACTTAGGCTGGCAAGATGGATGGATGGATGGTTTGGATTTCATGCGCACACCACGTGGGCCCCACAGATCAGTGGTCCCACCTTGATGTGGATCATTCATCATGTTGGTCCACCATTATTAATTGCCCATCATATGGAACCCACCTTTATTAATGGTCGATCATGTGGGCCCCACCTTTGATGTGGGTTGGTTTTCAATGGTATATTTGAGGTTTTCAATGATAGGCATTTCATCCCTACTGTTTCTTGTGGTGTGGTCACTTGAGCCTTGGATCCATCTCACTTTTGGGCTCTGGATGGACGGCATGGATAAAACACGCACATCAAGGTGGGCCCCACATATCCCCTGCCAGGACCGTCCACCTCTAACTAGGTCTCGGTGGAGGTAGTACTAGTACCCAATCTGTGTCCCAACTGATCTTTATAATGGAGCTGACTTTTTGCACGACCATAATGTTATAAGCATATGACACTTAGGCAGGAAGTGTCATTTGGAACATTTCTCTCCCCATTACATGAAGGAGTAGTCATCTGATACTTTGGTTCCGTATGATACACACAGACCTATATGTAGGACACATATCTATTGAAATAAAATTATTGGATATTTTCACTTTTAGCTGTCCAATAAATGTTCTCATATGGGTTGGTAAGATAATCACATAAGCTTTAACCGAACTTACTTATCCCCAATAAGTAATTTAACTACAGCTGTCAGCCAAAAAACATTATTTACCTGGCTGCATCCAATCGAGCCCTTTGTATCTCTCTTTGTATCTCTCAAGAAGCATTTGTTGGAATTGAGCTTTTGATGGAATTCAAGGTTTCGAAGCTGATTTTAACGTAAGAGTCTGGTAAGAACTCAGACATTTAAGAAATCAAGGCTTCAATTTGGATTGGAATTTGAAGGCTTTAGAGATTCTTTCTTGGATTATGATAGAAAGATGAAAAGAATTTAGAGCTTTTCTGGTTAATTTGTTTCTTCTTAACCTGCTTTTATACATTATAAAGCATAGTCCCTCCCCTCTCTTATTCGGGCTGTGGCTCAGGTTGAACTCAATCTCGGGCCCAACAAAGACTACTGAATTGGACAAAGGTTGGCCCGGCTAGGGTCTGGGCTGTCGACACCCCTTCTTAATGCTTCACCTGCAACGTTGAGAAAATGCATGCATTGTTGAATAACACACGTATAATATATAGTTAACTAGAAAACAAACCATGAATTTTGTGTTGTCCACTTTATATGGGTTAACTAGTGAAATTTAAGGTGTATTATTAGCATAAATTTCTGATTGGCTGCTTATGATGGATGGCCAGAATGAAATTTATTCAATGGTTCGAATTGGACAACTAAATTTCCATTAATCATACGTTAGATCATTTTGATTTCATGATTATTGCCTGTCTACATTGGTTCATATTATTTGGACAATTGATTTGATTAAAATGTATGTCATATGTACCATTTTGAGTCGCACAATGAACCATTGCATTCCGCCCGAGCAGGGAAGGAAGGCTGATTCAAGTCGGACTTGACAGGCTTTTGAGATTCTGTATAACTGCATGCATGCTTAGATTAGTAAGAAAAACTGTCAAAAAGGGTTGTGATCTTAAAATTTGGGAGATTTTCAAAGTATACTGCTCCTCTTATAACGTTGAAAATGGTGTTGGGAATGTTAGATTTTTCAAATCACTTTGTAAATACACCTAAACAAGCAATTATGATTTCTAGCATCTGTTTGTCAAGAGAGAGTAATCAGTATTTTCTCCTAAAAAATCATTAAAAGACAGGGTTGAATTAAATTTGTGGGCCCCTGCCCCACAATGACACATGTGACTTATCCATGCTGCTCATCTATTTCACTTAGGCATTTAAGGCATGAGCCAAAAAATGAAGTAGATCCAAAGCTCAAGTGGACCACACCAGTAGAGATAATGGACTTAAAAATGTCTCCCATTGAAAGCTGTTTCGTCCATAGGACTCGTATTGATATTTGTTTGTCATCTAAAACTGTTCATAAGGTCACAGAGAAATGAACAAAGGGACAGCATAAAAGTCAAAATTTCAATGTTAGGCTTTCAATCCCCACTTTTTCATGTGGTGTGGTCCAATTGAGCTTTGGATCTACCTCATGTTTTGATTCACGTCTTAAAATCAACTGACCAAAGAGATGGACGGCATAGATAAGTCACATACATCAACACTGGGCCCCATGCTTTTTACTTTTATTTATTATTATTTTTTTTTCTGTCTCAAGTTTGGAGTTACAAAAGCTTACTGGTAACATCACATGAGAAATGCTGCTGAAACTGGGGATGTAAATAATGATTATTTATTTACAAGTATTTACATCAGTAAATGAAAAATCAAACACTCCTTAGATCATTTATCTATGAGCCCACTGGCCTTAGATCGAAGAGTAAGCCCGATTGGTCATTTGGATGCATACAAATCTCCACTCACCAAAGGAAACTGAGGCCTCATTTGGACATCATGAAAACTTCGGAATGGAAGTCGATTTCAATGGATATCCACTCTGCGCTTGTCTTGCCTGTATATGTCACAGCTCAGTATTGCTAGCATGTTGAGATCGTTCGTTAACTTGAGTTGTTTATCTTTGACATATAAACAATTCATTTCCTTGTAATCATGTTTCAGTGTTGATCTTGATTATTGATTTATTGAATGTGGGCCACTGAAAATATTCTTTTTAATGTTCCAAAAGTTATCTGCACATAGGGATGATAGGAACCACCCATTCAATATAAGTTTTCTATACTCGAAACATGAGTGATGTTGATAATTAGACCATCTTTGCATATGGGTCCTAAATGGGCAACGCATGTACGGCGATTATAAGTTGTGAGAGGAGCAATACTAAATTTTTTGTTTGTCACGCAACACACCCACACAGGTCAGTCACACGATGTACCTACCCACTGTGGAGTTAGTGTGTCTCCTTGGCATTTCAAACCTGGGACCTGCTGGGCTAACAGGTGAGACATGAGAGGAGCAAGACTCGTTTTAAAAATATATTAAATGTAGATTTTCAAGGCCATAAGAGAACTCTTATCTGGTAAAATTATTTAACACAATGACTCAAATGCTAAAAAAAAAAGGCCTAAGACGGAATGCTTTTTTAAAGCTATATCCATTATTCTGGCATCCAAACGAGCCTTTAATAAATGTTTGTCAGAAAAAAACATATAAATTATTTGAAAGAAAAAAGAACCAAAGAAGCCTCGTCCGTGGAATTATCTGTCACAAAAAATTTCAAATGTACATCCCGTACGCATGTAAGAGCCGATACACCTTATATTTACTCTTACAAGAGAGGCTTCATATCCATTCATAGAGGTGGTACATTTCTGGGGAAATCTAAGCCATTGATCTTGTAGGCTGTCATATGAAGGCGTAGAGGTTTATAAAATAAGGAGATTGGAGAATCTTAGCCGCAAAACTATTAAACTGAAGATTGACGGATTGTAAAGGTTCAAAGAAGCATTTAACTATCTTAGATTGGATGGCTAGAATTCCCCCATTACCGTTACTTTGGGGTTATAGCCTGTTAAAATGGCGGCAAGCATTCCTATTAACTTGGATATGTGCCATATGTACATACGAAAGACATGGAATGAGACTCGTCCGTCAAGTCTTATTTGATTCGGTACCACGAGTCACTCGCAATATCCCTGACTTGACCGGTGTTGACGACTCAACCCCAGAAACCGCGACCCGTTCTCAATGGGTTTGGTCCTATTCATTAGACCTGCTAGGATCGAAGTCAGGTCGGGCTTATGTCTCACCTTTTGGAACTGTAAAAAAGGGATGCGGATCGCCGTTTGACTAGATCTTCGTAGGGCCCGCAGTGCTGTATCTGTTTATCCATGCCATTCATTACTTTTCTACTCTCATGTTAAGGAATGAGCAAAAAATGAGGCAGATTCAACACTCTAGTGAACCACCTTAGAGATGGCTCTTGCATATAATTAATTGGGTTTGAGTAGGGTTTGATCAGGTACGGGTTAGTTCCCTCCATGCACCTCTATTTACTCTTATCCAAATGGCTCCTTAGTAGTAAGAGTGTCCTTTCACAGGGAATCGGATCGGATTGCAGTGCGGAGTAACCTCTTATTGTGCGGAGTAAACTCAGTTGGGCTCACTTGGAATGTATATGCTTTATCTATTCCGTCCGTATGTTTTTCCAGCTCATTTTAGTGGTTGAGCCCTAAATTTAAGCATATCCAAATCTCAAGTGGACAATGCCACAGGAAACAGTGTGAATAATGATTTCCACTGTTGAAACCTTCCCAGGCCCTACAGTGATGTTTGTTTGTCATCCAACCTGTTCATAAGATCACATGGATATAGATGAAGGGAAAACACAAATATCAGCTTGATCCAAAACTTCTGTGTCCTCCGAGAATTTTTCAATGGTAGACATTCAGTTCACACATTTCTTGTGGTGTGGTCCACTTTAGATTTTGATATACTTCATTTTTTTGGCACCATACCTAAAATTTTCTGTTAAGATGGATGGACGGAGTGGATAAAATACTTAAATCACTGTGGGCCCCACAGAGTTTACTCTTGCGTGCGGAGTTACTCAGTTCGCAATCCGCTTCCCTTTTACACACCATGCATGCGTCAAAGTTGCACATGTATAGGTAATTTAATCTATCAATCGGGTGGGCCTAATTAAGTAAATTCAATTTTGTCGCAAACCAAACTAAAAATCTAGATCCAGCCTTTTTATAAGTGGGCCTACTTATCCACTGATCGAGACTGTCCAAATGGTCGCGGCTGGGGCCTCTTTGGTGGTTGGCCGTTGAAAAGATCTCCTTCCATTGAACAACCCCAGCCCTCATTTTATTTTAACCATCCGTTGGCCAGATTGGGTGATTTTGTTCTGCATATGGGCCCCAGCATATGCATGATCTGAATCAGTGGAATGTGGCTCATGAGAGTGTTGGCAGTGATGGCCCTTTCTTAGATTCTAATTCTACAATGGTCTCTTTGAGAGAGACCATTGCCATCTTTGAGAGGCAAGTAGGGAGAATGGAGTTCGGCGAAGTGCATATCATAAAATCTCTACTGTGCATGCATGTGGAAATTCTGCAAGGTGATCAAACACTGTTGATTTGGTGGACCACCACATGGATAGGCCAAATCCCACAAGAACTGGGCAATTGGATGGTTAATTCAAAATGAGCGGTCCCAGGCATTTGATGGCATAACTCATAACAACTGGATGGAGGTAGTTATCTTATCACTTCCATTTTTCTTCTATAGCCCATTAACATGCTGGCCCTGAGTACGGGGCCAGAAAAACGTCCAAGTTTGAAACTCGACTGGGCCAAACCGGGTCCACAACAAACCCAGTAAGAATGACTCGGGCTGGACCAGGTCCAATAAATAATTATCAGCCCAACGGTCCTAAATAAGTTTGGCTCGACAGCACCTCCCTATTGGGCCCTTTTGTCATGGATTGCTGACTAGTCTGAGTCACCTTTGACTCGATTGAGTCCAATTCAGTTTCACACCATGAGTAATGGCACCCAAGTTGTGTCGCAACTCGGCTTAAGGTTGTACAAGTCGGGCCAAGTCGTCAAAACCATGCTTTGTGTAACGCTATCGAAGAGCCCTGTTAGCTACCATGCCTGAAAACTCAGCTCATGCTGAGCCAGAGTACTGATCCTCTGGGCTTATTAAAACCCAAAAACTGGCCTCGGTATGGGCTGTACAGCTCAGTTTCTCTCAATGGGCCAGATTGGCCTGCGGGCTTTTGCGTGTGGCCCACTTGAGTAAGTGCTTGGAATATTATATTAAGCCCATGGGTGGATGGACCTGAACCTAAATTCAAGTCCGTTTGTTAATCAGTATGAGCTAAAGTTATGTCCAAAAGCCCTTTGGCCCGGTCCAAGCTTGGCCCGTAACTTTTCAAGATCACTTTTGTCTTATGAAATGCATGGTGGGGCACACTAATGAACATCCCAGATCTAGCACAAGAGCAGGTGGTTGGGCTTCCCAGCTGGGTTTAAATGTTACAGGGATGGAGTTGGGCCGTTTCATTACGCCTATCACAGGCCCTGGGCAGGCTTGGCCTATGTTTTACTTTGCGTACCGGGCTTGTACAGGCGCGGTACTTATCTAATGTTCTTGTTCACGTCCGAGTTGAGGTCTTTAGGCCGAGTGGGTTGGATTCCCTAATTGTTCCTGAGATGCATCAGCAAAGCCCAGTTGTAACATGGGAAACTTGATATCTTTACTAAGGGTTGGCAATGGGCCATGCAGCCCGCCTGACCGAACAAGCCAGACCTGGAATTGGGCCGGGTTCGACCCACCAGCTTGGCCGGTGGGTTGGGCTTGGGCCTTAATGTATGGCCTGGAAATTTCTGGGTGGGTTTGGGGTCAAGTACTTTTAGGCCGACTAAGGGTGGCAATGGGCCATCCGTCGGGAAGGTTTCATTACTCTAAAAATATCTATATTTTTCCATGTGTGGCCCACTTGATCAACGGATGGATCAGGAGCATTCATGTGGAAAATAGTGATTTTATCAGTTTCTAGGTAGGAACCGGGCCAACCACTACTGCTGACCACGTACATCCATGGCTTCAAGAATAGCGACAGAGTCTGTCTCTTTGCATGCTTTGTACCCCCTTCATCAGTTTCCTTTTCCTAGATTGATGAGGACTTGTTATGGGCTGTCTACCTCCCCCAACCCATCCAAATTCCATAATGCAAATGGTCCCTACAAAAGGATAAGAGAAGCTCGGAGAAGCGGCCAGATTCTTCCATTGTTGTGTGGTCATGGAGAGTGATATGGTGTGGAAGACCCGTAATTAAAGTTCGCTGTGGTTTAAGAGTATCCCTGATGAATCAGTATCGTTAATTTCACGGATTACCATGAAAAAATTATGTCAACCTATGATTCTGACCATCAAATCAATGGCCTATAAAATGGACGGTCAAGATGTTATATATAAAAATCGGTCAAATCTGCAACTTGGTCCATCTATCATGATCTGTATGGCTTCAATAATTCATATAACGAGGCAATTCTAACCATTCCTTTCATGGCTTGGCATAATGGGTGGCTGTGAAAAACGAAGGTTTCCAACTCTGGTATGGATGGCATCCTGCAACAGGTATGTCATTTTCATGGATGGCAAGATATGTGTGCTGACTTAATGGATGGTCCAGATCAATCGGTTGCAGTGTCCAAGAGCACGGAGGAGAGTAATATATCATACGGTGCTCTTGAGTTGGCACTGGATCATCTCTCTTAGAAGAAAAGAAAACGGCTCATATCTTTTAAACCATGGGAGTGTCCAACGCGGATGGCGTACCGACCCGGCCAGTAGGGTCGCTAATGGTCGGTGCTCTGTGGGCCCCACCATTATGTATGTTTTTTTTTTTATCCACGCCGTCCATTCATTTTGCAATCTCATTTTGGGGCATGAGCTCAGCAAGGAGGCAGGTCCAAATCTTAAGTGGACCACACCATAAAAAAATGGTGATTGAACCTTACCATTAAAAACTTTTTGGGGGCCACAAGTTTCAGATCAAGCTGCTATTTGTGTTTTCCCTTCACTCATGTCAGTGTGACTTAATCAACAGGTTGGATAACAAATAACCACTACACTGGGTCCTAGGAAGATTTTAAATGGTGGACGTTCATTCACCACTTTTTTCCTTTAGTGTGGTCCACCTTGGATTTCGATCTGCTTCATTTCAGCCGCGCGACTTGGCTGGGACCTTGGAACTAGTAATGTGGGTGGTACCCTGACCATGGGGCCCACCTTGATGTATGCGTTGTGTATCTATGCTGTCCATCGCTTTTGCTGAATCGTTTTATGGCACGATCCCAAAATGAAGCAGATACAAACCTCAGGTGGACCACACACAGTGGCCAATGACTATTAAAAACTTTCTTTTGGGCCACTATTTTTTTGGATCAAGCAGATATCCCCACCCATCTAGCTAGAGACGGACGGTCCTCGTAGGGGTTCTGCGGGGCCCACCATGATGTATGCATTTTATACATTTTGATAAATTATTTTATGCCATGAGCCCGGATGCCCACTGTTCAAACCTTCCTAGTGCCCACGTCATGTTTATTTGTCCTCACACGGACCTGGATGAAAGGGGAATAGGTCACACAGACCTGGATGAAGGGCAAGTATAAATATCAGATTGATCCAAAACTTCTGTGACCCCTAATAGGTTTTCAACAGTGGGCGTTCAATCCCCACTGTTTCCTGTAGTGTGGTCCATTAGAGCCTTTGATCTGCTTCTTTATTGGGGTCATGCCAGGAAATGATATGGCAAAATAGCTGGACGGCGTGGATAGAACGCAAACATTAAGGTGGGCCCTACAGAGCTCCTACTTGGACTGTCGGTCTTTAGCTAGGTCCTGGTGGGGTAGTACCCAATCTGCGCCCTTCATCCAGGTCCGTGTGACCTGATCAATATGTTGCATGGCGGGCGGATTGGGGTACTACCCCCACCAGGACCTAGCTGGAGATGGACGCTCTTGTCAGGGGCTTTGTAGGGCCATCGTTGTGTATATGTTTTATCCACGCCGTCTGTTCATTTTGATAGATCATTTTAGGGCATGAGCAAAAAAAGGAGGCAGATTGAGGGCTCAGGTGGACCACACCACAGGAAGCAATGGAGATTGAATTCCTACCATTGAAAACTTCTTCAGGGGCATAAAAGTTTTGGATCAGGCTGACATTTATGTTTTCCATTCATACAGGACTATGTGATCTTATGAATAGGTTGGATGGCAAATAAACATCACGGTGGGCCTTAGCAAGTTTTCAATGGTTGGAATTCAATCTCCACTGCTTTCTATGGTGCTGTTCACTTGAGCCTCCAATCTACGTACTTTTTGGGCTTATGATATAAAATGATCTTTCAAAATGGATGGATGGCGTGGATAAAACATGTACACGACAGGCTCCACAGAGCCCTGACAGGACCGTCTCTAGCTAGGTCCCGTGGGGTTGGTACCCAATCCGCACCCTCTTGGATGGCAGAAAACATTACGGGGGTCCTAGGGAGTTTTTTTTTTTTTTTTTTTTTTTCCTTTCTTCTTTTTACTGGTGGCCGTCGGTGTTCATTGACCACTGTTTCGTGTGGTGTGGTCCACCTGAGATTTGTACCTGCTTCATTTTTGGGCTCATGCAATAAAATGAGTTGTCAAAACCGTTGGATGTGTGATTGATGTGTACATATACAACACATACATCGAGGTGGGCCCCACAGTTAGGGTACCACCCACATTGCTAGTTCCGAGTCCCAGCCAAGTTGCACTCATTTTCCTGCAGCTAATGCTCTAACATGAGCTGGCAAAATGGATGGATGGGTGGTAGGGTCAGCATGCAATCCGTGGCTCGCGTGAGGGCCCTCCCATGTTGAAAAATCAAAGATTTTCAAGTTTTTTTTCTCAAAATATATCAAGATAAGAAATATAAATTATCTAAAATCTTTAAAAACTTTTCCCCTAAAGTAAGTTCTTCTTAAAACTGGAGTCTACCGGCTAATTACTCCACAAACTGAATTTACCATAATGATTCTTGAGGAGCGAAATTACTAGAGTACCTTGAATATGTTTTTATATTTAAAAAGTGATAGAGTTGAAAATTGTGGAGACCACATGGTATATGTATGACATCCAACTTGTCCAACATGTGCACCCCACCAAGATGATCGCTCAAACAAAAGATTTAGTCAATCAAATTACCAAATGGAATATATGTGAATTTCTATGTTTTTAGTGATGTATATTGTTTATTGTGAGATAGCCCACTTTTGGTTAGATCCGCAAGAATTTTATTTGTTTGATCTTGATGTTAGGATTCATCTATTAATAAAATGTCATATATGTACAACTATGGTCTCACGATTCTTTGTTTGGTACTATGGATTTGGAGGGATTTGAGGGGTTTTCAAATACATTATGAGAATTGTACACCTATTGATAACCAATTGTACCAATTGTACGTTTTTTCTGACAGAAAAGAAATGAGATCCCATGTATGCGTGCATTTGAGCAAGGACCTCCGGTTCTTCTATCATCGCTTGCTACCACTTAGGATGTTTTGTAGCTTCCTTGTACGATTGATGCTTAGAATAAAAATGATAGGTGGCAAGAAACACTCAATGCTGTGATAAGAAGGTTTTATAGTCTGCAAAATGAGCAGGAGGAATAGAAGGTTTGGAACTACGTTTAACAGAAGAAGATGCATGATCGACAGGTCCAGAAGCTGTATATAGGATCGAGGCAAAAGTTGTAGATTCTATTGATGAAGTATTTGAAGGACTTGGAAGAGATATCTTAGCAGAAGATGAATTTTCAAAAGAGACCAGAAATGAGAAATCTGTAGAAGAGTTGTTTTCACTTTCTGAATAAAAAGGTAGATGTTCACAAAAAAAAAAAAAAAAAAAAAAAAAATGCCGTGAAACATTCAATTTGTTGAAAATCGGATCATAACATCGATGCCGTTTCTGATTGGTAGGATAACTTAAAAAATAACACTTAACATATTTAGCAGACAATTTATTTATATTAAAAAAGGTATTAGAATAAAGCAAGTGCACCCAAACACACAAAGAGCGGAGTAATTAGGAGTGTGAGAAAATAATTTTTCTAATGGGGAGGATTGTCGAGATAAGATAGGAAGAAAGCATGATCTTATAAGATAAATAGTAGTGCAAATCGCCTCTGCCCAAAAAGCCTTTGGAACATGAGTGGATAAGAGAAGAGTTCTAATAGTTTCAAGGATGTGACAATTTTGACGCTCATCTACGTCATTTTGTTCAGGTGTATATGGGCAAAAAATGTTGATGGTCGATATGTTTGTTAGATTTTTTTTTTTTTTTTTGAAATTTTCCACTCATATATTCACCTCCAAAGTCAGATTGCAAAGCTTTAATTTTAGTTGAGAATTGAATTTTAACATAGTGATAAAATTGAGTAAATAAGTCATAAAGTTCAATGCGACTATACATAAAAAAAACACCCAAGTATACTTGTTATAATCATCAATGAAGGACACATAATAACGAGATCTACTTTTTGATAAAATTGGAACAGGTCCCCACGCATCACTATGAACAAGAGAAAATATAGAAGAAGAAATAGAAGTATTACGAGTAAAATATAATACATGAGATCTAGTTAGTTTGCAAGGTTCACAATTTTTTTATATAAATGAAATTTCTATGCGAAAAAGCACCAATAAAACTGTGAAAAATCATGAATTGTAGTCTAGAGGAAGAGACGTACGTGGCTCGAATCGCACTTCCTCTCTTGAGCTACATGCATATTTAGATTCAGACTTTGTTGATATTATTTCTGACTAAAAGTCAACTACAAAATTTTGCATTTTTCTCAAGGACTCTCTTCTTTTTTGGAAAAGTTAGAAGCAACAATGCATTTCTCAATCTACTACATAGGCAAAATATCATGCAATGGCTCAAACCATCGTTGAAGTAGTCTAGCTAAGATGGTTACTTGATGATTTGGTTGTGCATCTTTCTACCTCTACTCCCTTGCATTTTGATAATAAGAGTGATATCCGTATTGCTCGCAATCCAAAATTTCATAAGCACACTAAACATATTCAAGTGGATTGTCATTTTGTTTGTCAAGAATATTTGGACGGCATAATTTCTCTCCCTTATATATATAGTATTTGCAGGACAACTTGCTGACTTTTTTACTAAGTTACACACTACCTCCTATTTCTTGAATCTCATCTCCAAACTCTCAATGATTTCCCTTAAAACCTTCTCGAGTTTGAGGGAAAGTGTGTGTGTATATCTTCTACGGATGTAGATTTATTCCACAATTACTTTTTACCTATTATATACTTGTACAGCTGTATATACAGCTAGTTTACATTGTATTTGTACTACTTTTGTCAATAAAACATACACAGTTCTTACCAAGGTCTCAAAATTCACATGTTTTATAACTATAATTCAACTAATAATTTTTTACTATAGGAAAATTAATAGAAAGTTAATTGCTCTTTTGTAAATTCTTTTGACAAAAATAAGATCTTGTGGTAGTTGGACATTTTATCATCATTAAAGAAAACCAAAATTATCCAGAGGTTTACTTAATTGTTAGACCTGAAATTGAATCCATCTCTATGATCTAAGGATCAATGAGTCTTAGGAAATGATTTTCCAAATTAATCCTCTTGATCATCAAGATCTATTCTTTAATATTTTTTTTGAAACATTAAGATCATTCACTATCAACTATAATGAGATCTTGATTTTAAAGTATTGCATGATTAGTCCCCAAGTTCAATGGAGATATATATAAACGGCAAGATCAAATGCTTGGCTATTGCAAAACCATAAACCAATGGATCACAGCTCTCCAAGTACGTACAGACTGCATCTAATGCAAGTGAACAACCCACAAGTCTATCCTAACTCGAGCTTTGGACCTAAGAAGCCTAATGCATGTGGATTATTGGAGCCGGTCAAGAGATAGGTCCCATGCATCATCTTGAAGCTGTGGCCAAATGTTGGATTCCTACAAAGGAGCCCAGCCATTCGAACCCATGCGCAGATGAAATCCCAAAAGAATGCTCATCTTTGTAGAAAGAGAGAACGGTCCAAAGTCCCATTCATGGTGGCCCAGCTAGCCAGCGGACTAGAATTTCACTCACGGCTAGATGCAATATAAACATGAAAAACGAAAAGTTTAGGAAATAAATAATTCGAGCCTGGTGCTATGATACGAGCACCCATGTTCGTTGACTCATCTCTCCCTTCCCATCCCACCTACTCCGATCCAAATCATTCTAATATCTCCTTCAATTTCAATTTCTCATCTCGTTTTAAAATCTTGCAACGAATGCTCCCTACACCAATCAAATTACATGGGATTACAACTAACTAACTATACTTAATGAGAATGTCTCAAGTCTAACTGGTTGGACCACAGGTTACAGTCCACCCAGTGGATTACTTCCAACCTGTGAAGTTCTTGTGAAATCCAATCATTCTAATATGTTGGATACTCTATGAATATCACCTGGAACAAAATCAGACCTATCCAATAATCAAGTAAGCCACATAATAGAAAATAGTGTGTAGCCATAGAAAAATGCAAGTGTGGTCCACTTGATCAGTATATGGTGCTGATTTTTCATGAACTGTTCCTCATGGTGGGACCAATCTATTAAACGAGTTGGATTTCCCATGAACTCATCAAGTTAAAAGTTATTAGCTCGGTGGACTATAACCTGTGGTCAATCAGTTGGACTCGAGAACTTCTCATGCTTATTGTATAATGCTTGTCAATAATTTGCCATAATTAGCGTCAGAAAAGGGAAGGAGATTTACGGAACTACTTTTTAATGTAAGCAAATAATCGCTAATAACTCTGAACTTTGTGGCCGCATAATGTGTGTCAGATCCACTCCATCCATCAGTTCCGCTGGCCCACGATAGGATGTGAACTCAAAAATCACACACGCACAAAAACAAAAAGAAAAAAAGAAAAACTCAATTTGGACACACCACACAAAAAATAGTGTGAGTTGGACACTCATAATTGAAACCATTAGAAGGTTTGGATTAAGCCGATATTTGCGTTTTTCATCTCAGTGACGTCACCTTTCAAACAGGTTAGATGGCATGTGGAAAGTCTCATAAATGGGGACTCCCATCTCCACTATTTCATGTGTGGCTAACTTGAGCTTTGGATTTGCTATCTTTTGAGCTAATATGCTAAAATGAGGGGCCCAGCTTTGCCTTAAAAACTAGATGAAGAGACCAAACTAGATGAAGAGACCACACAAATATCATCTTCATCTAAAGTTTTTGTGGCCTACAAGAAGTTTTTAGTGGTAGAATATTATCATTGTTTCATGTACAATGATCCATTTGAAATTTGGATCATGCTTTAAAATGATCTTTCAACATGGATGGAAGCGTGAATGTAGTCAAATACATCATAGTGAGCCCCACAATCAGGGATCCCACCCACCTCGGTAGATCCCTAGGTCCATTGAAGCATTGCACCACAGTGAGATTTCATCACGATGGGTAGTCAAACCCATGACCCCGTGTCAAAACTCTTGTGAGTCTACCACCAAGGCATGAGCAAGGACCTAAAGTGAGTTGGGTAAAGAGATAGCCATAATTTATATATACACACATGGCAAGGTTTGCAGACATGTGTGAGATCCAGGACATTCATTAAGTGGGCCAACTTTAAAAATATTCTTTCTAAGGAGATGGGAGGAGAGGAAAAGTTAAAAAAGGTCTAAAATGGACACACAAATGAGTCACACTTACTAAGGCCAGGGCACGTTTGCCCTTGGCTTTAGTGGACAAATCGTCCGTATGTTCCAAACATGTCCAAAGTTATCACGTGTGCCATGTCTCTTTGCAAGGTCTTGCCGCGACTCTCCAAGTAGCATAGGTTCTAATTTCTAATACCTTCTGCCGACAATTACACCCGACAAATAGCACTTGTTATCGTTTGTCATTTCATCTCGCGATAACTATACAGGAGTTCCTCTTTCCTGCATCGTGAATGTGAATACACTCCTGTGCTAGTTTCACACCATTTAAAAAAAATTGATAGCGAATGATCCTCCTCACACATGACGCTGATGTACAGCTATCCAGACTATCTGAACTGCAAGTCCCATTGTGCATTGATCATAAATCTAAAATCCCACCAATAAATCAATCAATCCTAACCATCCAATCAAAATCTATAAATTGATGGTTAAACTAAACCAGTGAGCGGCCTGAATTCAAAGGGAGAAAAAAGAACCCAATTAGGCGGTCAAGATCAGAGTAAAACTATTCCAAACATTCTTTAAATGGTGAAAAACGAACATAGGAGTGGAATACCCATGCGAATAAGATGGTAATGATTCGAGTTTCCACTGTCAAGCGCTTTATTGTTGTAATTTCATATTCGTATTATTATGATTATAATGGAAATAATCAGGGCGAAGGCGACATATAAACCAAATGGAAATCATACTCTCTTCTTATTATTATTATGTTTGGGGTGAGATTTCATTTATTTCCCAACTCCGATCTGACACGGATTGCCAAAAGTTGTACATGACCTACGAAGCCTACAAAACTGTAATTATTAGGTTCATTAACCTTCAGCATTGAGTTGACCATCTGGTTTTTGAATCGATGGATATGGCTCTTCATTTAGGAAAGAGAGGAGTTGCTCGGACCTACCACCTCGTGATACACATGACAACGTGGCATAAATGTCCACGCCTTTCATCAGGTGGACTCGGATTGCGTAGTGTGGAATGCAGCACAGAGGTCGGTACTGTGTTGATGTGGTGAAGCTGTGTGGGACTCACTATGATGTATGTGTTATATCCATTCCATCCATCCGTTTTTTCATATCATTTTAGGGAAAGGGGTCCAAAATTTAGGCATATTCAATACTCAAGTGGACTACACTACAGGGAACAGTGGGGTGGAGATTGAACGCCTACCAATGAAAACTTCTTAGGGCTATAGGAGTTTTGGATCAAGCTGACATCTGTGTTTTCCCTTCATCCATGTCTGTGTGACCTTATGAACAAGATTGATGGCAAATAAACATCATGGTGGATTGTGCTACTACTTTTTGCGGTGTGGTTCACTCGAGCTTTGGATATGCCTCATTTTTGGGCTCAAGTTTAAAATGATCTGGCAAAATGGATGGACGGTGTGATATAACACATACATCATAGTGGGCGGACAGAACTTTCCCATGTCAAACAGCACCAACCTCAGTGCTGTGTTCTACTCAACGCAATCCGAGTCCTCATCGGGTAGGTTGCATTTAATTATTCTCTTGCCTAAAAGAAAATAAAAAGTGCCCCTCATCAGATGGGTCACACGTGTATACTAAAAATAGACGGTTGGGAACTGAAATTGAATGTACGTCTACTCTGGCTTATTTCTTGATCCAAGTATTTTCCACGGTGTGCCCTACTTGATGAACGGACTTGATCATGTGCTGCTGAACTCTACTTAATTATAATGTCGCTCGCTTATGCATGGTTTGATATGAGTCGTCTGAGTCGAGTTGAACTCAGTTGGGCCCTCCTCCCGTCGTTGCAGGATATGGGACTAACTTGGGATAGTTGCCTGAGACGTGGGCCCCAATTAGTACTCCTGCGTGACTAACTCGATTTTTTTTAATTAATTTTATTTTAATTCAATTCCTTTGCCCATTTTCTCTTTCAAATCCTGGATCTAGATTATTGAACTCTCTAAAAATGATTTACAAGCCTCATGCGAATTTATTAATTTAATAAAAATATTTTATTAAATATTCATTATGTTAATAGTTAATAAGAGGTACTCTCATTTAAGCACCAGACATTAATGTTTATTGCATTTTTCGGTTACACATTAATTAGATTTTATCTTAAAGTTAGTTTAAGTATCATTTTTTTTTCTTTTATATTTTTAAAAAAGGTTGGTGGCATCACTGAGGCTGAGTCAACGCCACCTCATTTGGGAACGCTCAACTCAGGATAGGACCAGTCTGGTCAAGTCTCGAAGGCTTAGGGCATGTTTAGTTTTCCAATGTCCAAATGCAAAGTAAATGAGCCATTATTATCATTTTTGGTTTGAAAAAGAATAATGGCTCATGAATCGAGAGCCAATTACACTTGCAAAGGAAATTGTTATAATTATATTTTCATAATATAAAGCTATCAATTTTAGAACAAATTAAACAAAATAGTAAAATAGTCATTGCAGTCAAATGTAAGTTATGTCACCACACAATTGTAAGATTTAATAATTATTACTTATTTATGACCTAATTAGAAAACCAAGCATGCCCTTAAAACCATGATCTATTGCTAGCATTTACTCATTAGCAAGGGGGAGTGAACTAACTGGGTAACCGCTTAGTGGGTGTTACCCCCACCATGTGGGGCCCACATTGATATATATGTTCAATGTCCATACTGGCCATCGGCCTTTTCATCTCATTTTAGGATATGAACTCAAAAAGTAAGAAGATCCAAATCTCTGGCGGAGCACATGAGTAAAAACAGTGAGTAATAACCATTAACAACTTTTTGTGGGCCATAGTGGCTTTGGATCATTCTGATCTTTTTAATTCTCTTAATCCATATCTTCTTGACATTATAAACTGGTTGGATTGCAAATAAATATTACGGAGACCTCATGATGGGCGCTTTGGAATTTTTAAAGCTGAGGTACTCAATAACCACGGTTTACTATGGTGAGGTCTACCTGAGATTTGGATATGAATAAATTTTGGTACACCGACCTAACAACACATCATCAAGGTGGGCCGCATGGTAGGGGTAACACCCACTAATCCGTTACCCAGGTAACACCTAATACACTCTATTAGCAAGTGAAGCTGATTTTTTTTTTTTTTTTTTTTGTTAGTCATGCCACACACCCACCTTATTAGCTGCACAGCACACTCACACAATTAGTCACACATTGCACCCACCCACAGGTGGAGTTAGTGTGTCTCCTCCACACTTGAACCTGGGACCTGCTGTTGAAATGCCTATGCGTCTCCAAGCTGGGCTAGCTAGGGAGACACACAAAGGAAGAGGATTACATCCTACCCTTGCTTAGATGATAAGCAGGTCTCTATGGGGCCTATCATAGTGTACGGGGTTTATCAATACTGTCCATCCATTTCGCTTGATCATTTTTAGTTATCAACCCAAAAATGAGGAAAATCTAAGACTAAGTGTTCCACACAGTGGGGATTAAACGCCCACCATTAAGACTTCTTGGGAGTTGCAGAAGCTTTAGATCAAACTAATATTTGTGCTTTCCCTTCTTCCAGGTCTATGACCTTCATGAATAGGTTGGATGGCAAATAAACATCATACCGACCCTATAAAGGTTTCTACGGTGGTGTCACTATCACTGCTGCTTAGTCTGGTGTGGTCCACTTGAGTTGTGGATCTCCCTTATTTTTGTGGATCATGCCCTAAAATGATATGGAAAAGTAGATGGATGGAGTCGATAAAACCCATACATTACGGTGGGCCCCACAGAGCCCCTGCGAGGACAGAGGGCAGGACGACCAATCTGCTTCAGTTAGCAAGGTTATTTTGTTGGAGGAATATTCACATACAATACCTTCCAACCTTTTACTTGTGTAGAACATCCTAGCCATCAAAAGTTGGGCCTCACCATAAAGGTCGTCTGATGGGGAAATTAGTTCATTCCAACCATTAGGTGGGCCATAACCATTATGTCCGTCCACTTATGAGGTCAGTCATGTATGTACATTGTCCTTGGAGTATTATCAAGTTATATTTCTGGAACCTTCCATAATTTTTGTGCAGGGATGGGCCACCTGACGAGTGAACCAGTCTGTTCTTGTGCATATCAACTTCAGGACGTTGGAGGCCAGCTTATGCACAACCGAGATCTTCCATACCCTTGTCAGATTCTCACGTGTGCTGCATGTAAAGGTATGTGGGGGATAGCAAACCTCTAGAAGTACTGGAAAACTATTTATAAAAGAGCACTTAAAAAGTTATTATGAGAGAGCTACAGGATTCCTTGCTTGCCTAATCAGTGATGGCCCCACTTGGTTGCTTTAATAGGTGATCAGATCTGTTCATTCGATGGGCCTCCATTAAATGTTTTTATATTAATCAATTCCACATCATTTAAATAGGCAGCGGACGCTTTGTAGAGAGTTTTTGTTTTAGGTAGTGTGCTGAGCCTTTTTCTTGAATGTTTAGATATTAATTTGACAGTGGTTTAAAATATTGTGGCTCATGCGTTTTGAGTATGAAATATATTTTATTTTATTTATCAAATCCTGTATCAACGAAAAATTTCTTTGCTTCTAGAAAAAAGAGAAAAAGAAAAAAGTAGCGGATTACCTTCATATGATGGTGTGACATGCGCGTGGATCATTTGGTCACGACGGGGTAACACCCACTTCGTTTAGGCCTTTACTGTGGGGCCTACTTTGATGTATGTGTTGTGTATCCATGTCATCCATCCGTTTTTATAGCTGTTGTTAGGTCATGGGCCAAAAAATGAAGCAGATCCAAATCCCAGATAAACCACGCCACATGAAACGGTGGTGATTGAATGCTTGTGGGTCACGAAAGTTTTCGATCAAGCTGATATTAGTATTTTCCCTTTCATCCAGATCTACGTGATTTATCAAGAGGTTGGATGGAAAATAAACATTTCGGTGGGTCCTAGGAAGCTTTTAATGAGAAACATTCAATCACTACTGTTTCCTGTGGTGTGGTCCAGCTGATATTTGGATCTCCTTAATTTTTAGGCTCCTGTCCTCAAATGATTTGTAGAAACAGATGGACGGCGTGGATGTACAACATATACATCAAGGTGGGACCCGCGGTCACGGCCTGACCGAATCCGCTCCCCGTATGACATTTTGGTCCCTCCAAAATGTGTACCACACACGTGCAAATGTGTATGATGATCCCAACCGTACATCCTGCGGGCCTCGATTGAGCCTTTTTAATTCAATTGAAGCATCATAACTTCTAATAAATAGTTCATTCTCACTTTATAACAGAAACCTTGTCATCTTCCGACCGTGTACCATTTAATATCGGAAGCACGAAATGAACGGTTTCTATCTCATCCATGTGTGCCAAGTGTTCGGAGGCCTGGAATCTGCTCCCATGTGGATAATCGTACTCGTACATTAACTGCCCTTGAACTTAAACAGTTAAGAGGACGGACCATGGGAAGTGGTGCACCTTCAATAGGGATATTTTCGTGCAGTAGTCCGTCAATAACAGAGCTCACCGGATGTACTGGTTGGTCCATCTAACCATATCCCATCCTTATGTGGGGCCCACATAAATAATCCATAGACAAGGACCGTCAGGCGTCGGAAAATCTACCGTCCTCATTCGACGTTAATATACCAACCAAGCCGACCCTTTTGAAAACATTTTGGAATGACGAAAGTGACCTTGGACCTCAGCTCTCTCTCGAGGATGCGAGAAGGTAGGTTATCTGGTTCTTCCGAAGGCAAAAAACACATGTGAAGAAAGCAGGTAGTGAGGAATGATAAGTGATGAGAGATGGTCCGTCGAAATGCATTGTCTGGGGCGTGGCCTTGCCCGTGAAAGTTACACCGAGTTTTGTCCCCAGCATGTGTTCTCACGTGGCAAGCTCTTTGTTCTTGCGAATGTGTTACATCACCTTTTTGAATATCGGCCTCTCGTATCGGCTATTCGCTGTTACAATCTGAAGGTAGCCTACCTGCATGGCATG
Organism: Liriodendron chinense; assembly: GCA_003013855.2. NCBI lineage: Eukaryota > Viridiplantae > Streptophyta > Magnoliopsida > Magnoliales > Magnoliaceae > Liriodendron > Liriodendron chinense. The sequence goes on along the minus strand of PVNU02000473.1, from coordinate 626,391 downwards.
TGAGTCTCGGAGATTATATCAACAAGTGTAAAAAAAATAAAAAAGGAAGAAGTTCGACGGTTCTTCTTCTATGTTTGGAATAAGCTTATTCCACATCACGGTGTGTGGGGCCCACTTTAAATCTATCCATAAGTTACGCCCGTTCAAGTTCACCTTGTATCCACTAAATCAGCTTGATCCAAAAAAAATGTGCCACTAGGAACAGTTGTGATGGAAATGAACACATTTAAAGCTTCCAGCCAGAGTGTGGGCTTCACCATGTTTTTAAATATGCCATCCAATCCATTAAGAAGATGCGCCCCACTTTGATGAATGGACAACCCAAAACTTAGGCTACTAAAAAACTCAGGTGGACCATACCACGTGATTTGTAGAGGTTTCATGAATGCTATTATGTAGTGTGGCCTACCTGATTTTTGGGCTAAAAGGAGAACACAAGGGGCCACACATGATGGATGGATTGGATGCATGAACTCGTCACTGTGGGATCCACACATCGAGTTCTAGAATAAGCTTATTCAACAGACGGTGCGGAAGAACCGGCCTCGAAATGAATGTCAAGTTTCTTACTTAAGTGGAAAATTTTGCTACACCCACGAGTTAGCTACGCTAGCTACACCGGGTGTAGCGATGACTACACCATGATGCATGTGTTGGATCCACGCCGTCCGCCCATTTGACGACATCATTTTAGGGCATGGAACCAAAAATAAGGGAGATCTGAACCTCAAGTGGCCCTCAATAAGTTTTTAATGGTTGGCGTTCAATCCCCACTATTTTCTTTGCTGGGTCCACTTGAGCTTTTGATCTTCCTCATTTTTGGTGTCATGCCCTAAAATGATCTCAAAAAATGAATGGACGGAGTGGATACAACACATACATCACGGTGGATCATTGCTACACCCGGTGTAGCTAGCGTAGCTAACTCGTGGGTGTACCAAAAATTTTCTCCTTACTTAACTGAACCCATTTATCCAACGGTCAGAAAAGTTTTCAACAGCCAGAAGCATTGGTCACCAATTTCATACAGTACTGTGTTATCGTTTACGAACCTTTCAACATGTACTCATGGGTTTATATGGTCATCGATCTGGGCCGTACATTCGACTGACCAACTTTTGAATAGGCCACTGTCCAAAACCATTATTGATTTGATGGTCTTAACAATGCAAGAAGCAGAATACAGCATCCATCAATTGGACGATTAATAGGATCTAAGAATGGAAAGTTAAGAAAAGTAGGCAAAAATAGTATTGGCCGTCTGATCGACTGAGATTGCATGCTAACAAGGGGTGGTCATTCCAATCTTGTTTCAGGCAAATGGTATAAATTACGTGTCCTTTCTAATGCAGAGTTGGCATCAACGTGGCAGACTAGCTATAATCTTCATTTGGTGAGTACATCACTACATCTACCAGCTGCCACCATGGATTAAAACAACTTCCGAAGAAACGTGCATATGATGATATGCTTTGTTTTGGGTTGGCGATACTAAGCATGGTATGTAAATTGATTTTTGCGTGTCAAATTGCTTACAGATGATACAGGGCTATATCACCACCCAGTATAATCCTTGTAGTACTGGATTGTCTCGAGCCCATATATAGGAGTTGATGCAGCGTGTTCATGGACCATGCTGGTATATATGGTGCGATGCCTACTGGTATGGGATCAAACGTCAATCTTATGTGGGCCACCTTTTTTATATGTGGGGTCACCTGGGTGGGAATTACACAGTACAACTTGTCTAGCAGAGACGTCTGAGCATGGAATTTGGAGGTTTTCTGATAGTTGTCCATTGTTTGTACGGTGAGGCCTACTGTATCACGTGCCATCCAACCAATGCATTATGTGAGCCCCATGAAGATTATGGGTTGCTCCAAAAATTAGGCCTATGCAATCATTTGGTGGGCCACATCACAGTAAATGGTGAATTATCATCTAAAAATTAACCTCCAATTTACATAATGCCCCACGTGTGGTTGGATCATCCTATTCTTTTGGTGTCTAACTTTCATGACGGTCCTAACATTGCTAGACAACTCAGTTACCATTAAATTATATGATACCTATTTAAAATAGTACATGTGGATAACCATATGAGTGAATGGCGCAGCATAGATAAGGTCAGGGATCGATCGCTGTCTCTTCACTCAGATAACTACTCTGAATTCATGGAGCTATCGGGAATCATCAACGGATCTTATTCGATTTCTTGAAGGAGTGCTCGAATCCACAAGCCAAAACTATAAACTCAAAGAAAATTTTATTAAAAGATGAATAATTGTTTCTAAAATAAATTAAAACAAGTTTATATTACCTAGGTTGCGTAAAAGAAACCCTAAAATGCGCAGATTAAAAGTCCTAATCGAACTAGGAAGAAAAACCATTCAATTTAGCAAGTTCGCGGCAAAATCGACGCAACTGGTTCATGCAAATTTGGCACCCGGCGAGGGCTAGTCGGGCGCCCGCTGGACTTCAAAATAGTCTAGAGGGCTTTCTCCGAAAAAAATTGAATTTCGGGTGCTCGCTGGAAGTGTGGTCGGGTGCCCGATGGCGTGTAAAACTGTCTAGAGAGTTTGAGCAAAAATTCAACGAATTTGGAGTGCCCGATCAGGAATGGTTAGGTATTCAATGACATAGTCAGGCGCTCAATAACGCAATGCTCGGGCATCCAAAATTTAAAAATCTATCCAACAACTCTCTGAACTATTTGAGTTCATGGTCGAGCGCCCGATGAAGTGCAGTCGGACGCCCGACGGAGCTGGATTTTCTGAACTTTTACGATCAACTTGTCGCTTCACTTAACTTCTTTCTGATGGTCCACTTTCTTCATATAGTCATCAATGACCCTCTTTACATCAATGGATTTATGTTTATTTGTTAATATTTCATTATAGAGTTTCACACACACACACACAAATATATATATATATATATATATATATATATATATATATATATATATATATATATATATATATATATATATATATATATATATATATATGTTCATGCCAGTCTCAATGAAATAAATAAGTACAGTTTTTATTTTTATTTTTTTGATAATTAATGTAGTCTCTATGCATAATAGATGCCATATAACTCCCTCTAGCGGCTTTGCCTGCAGCATTTCTAGAATAAGTTGATTCTAAAAAGGAGAAAAGTTGATTATAAGGGAACGGACTTATTGAGCAACCAGCCTTGAATGGTATCTATGATTTCCTTTTATGTTTCATATTTCAGCTTTTCTTTTTTAATTTTAGTATCATATATAATTCCCTCAAATATTGTTCTTCTTCCATTTCCGATCAATATGATGATTCTCCCCTTGAAACTGAGACAGCTAAACTAACAATATGGGTGATATATACATGCTACTGTACTGGAATGAATCGTCTCCCATACACTATACATCAATACGGATTGCAACCCATGCTAAATTGATGAAATTTGGAAAGTGGTTACTTTAGCCAACTGCCCAAATTTAATATATAAAAAGCATGGTAAGGTGACTGTTATATATATAATTTGTCAAAAATTTAGATTTTACCAAATAACGTCTTCATAAATGGAAATTATCAAGCAATGCTTTTTGGGGAGAGAGAAATTACCTAAAAACATCATTTGTGGGGCCCATGAGCTATATGTCTGACATCCAACCCATCCAATACTGTACCATACCATGATTAGAAAAAGGACCAAAATTCTAAGGTATTCAATGATAAGATGGGCCAAATCATAAAAACTAACACATAACACTTAAAAAACATCCAAATAGATGTGTAGCCCATATGGTAGTATCATTGGCTAGATGTTTTGTTCATGTGAACAGTATAGTGGTCTTCACATGTTGGATGAATTGGATGTTATGCACATACCACCTGAGATCCACAATTTTAGATTTCGCTCCCTTAAAAAATAATAAAAAATAAAAAATAAATGAAAGTATTTTGATACTTTCACCCTTTGAAAGTTGAAAAGCATCTCTCAAGCATTATTTGGTAAAATGCAAATTTATAAGAAATTTGTGGTAAAAATCCCTATATATTATCCTAAAGAGATGCTAGCTCCAGTGTCATCAGAGCACATAATTATAGTGCTCTTAGTTGTATGAGTTTAATTGGACAGTCCAAGATCAATATGAACTGTCCATTGAGTTTAGAACACAATTTATAAGCTGTGGTGCAAAAATTACACTAGTCAAATGATCTAATCCACCCTTAATTTTGCCTTATTTTCTACAACTATTCTTTTTCTAGGCCATAATGAGTCCTAAAAAAAAAAAAGATGTATTAAATTCTTCATGGACCTATTTTTGTGTAAATGATCTTGATCATCCATATTAAAGGCCAATGATCAAATGGTTTATATTTGCAAAATTAGTGTGATGTTTCTATGGTAGCCCATGAAATGCGTGTTGTACATAATGGACAGTCCAGATCAATACATTGGACTGTCTAAGTGGGCCACTGCAACTAGGAGAACTATTATTTACATCGCTTTGAAGTACTGGAGAAAAGGTAAGGGGTAGTTTCGTCATCCTATAACTTTTTGTACTTCTTCCTCGTCACGCTTCTTACATGCCAAAGCCTATTTAATTACTAGTTCTTCTGCAACACAGGTTCACTGAGGCTTCTAAAGGAAGACTAGTTGTTTAATACGCTTGGTGAGTACAACCATCCAACCACATGCACTACAGCCATCCACCGTGCAGATTGGATCCTTAATGTGGATGGATCATAGTCCAATACTGTTCTGAACGGATGGTTCAAAACGCACCATTTTGTGACCTTAGAATGGACGGTAAAAAGAGAACTACAATAGGTTAAAATTCGGATTTTTTAATTATATTGATATGATATTATAATAGTCTGATTGAATGGATACCTTCAATCTGATGTTGAGAAAATGGTTTGGACAGTTCCGATTGAGGAAAACAAATTCCATGTATGCGTTGTCTGATTGCAGGGCACGGATGGTGACACGCTGCAGGAGTATGAAGAAATACAAAAATGTTTAGTAGCTGGCCAATAGCGTGAGGCTGGTATTTGTGTTTTTTTTTTTTTTTTTTTATAATCCCTGGGCGTCTGAAGGGATAAGCCGAGGGTAGAAGATATGATGGGTACGGGTAGAGAAGGGAAGAGATGTGGGGCCCAAGGAGTATTAGAGAAGCCGCATTGGGTGGTGTTGCGGTCGAATCCAGCCACCCAAACGGGTCCACCTCTTTTCTAACGGAGTTTGGAAACGTGGCGGACGGAAAGGAATGATGGATATACATACGCAATCATTGCTCGACTCGGCCCCCACCCGTTAATCTCAACCCCACTCCACACCCTTCATTGTCCCTCCACTCATGCTAAGGTCACTCGCGGCACTCGCCAAAGCATTACACGTGCGCCGTATCCGGGCCATTCATCACGTGACTGCTGAAGGGACGGTTGGCTTACCAGGTGGACCTTACGAGCTGATAAGGACGGTTGGATAACAAGTGGCTAGGGATCTGTATCTGGCGTACACGTCCAATCCACATGATGCATGGACTCTGATTTTTTGGCCAGGGAGTGAGCAGGTTGGGCCACACGTGATCAGTGGTCTTGATCTCCCACAAGTCAGTCGCTTTTGCACGAGTGTTACGAATATTGGTGCTTCAATCTGGATAGGTGCGGATGACCATAGAAATTGTGTCGCCCCCTCTGTGGTTAGCTTTCCGGGGTGACGAGTTCCACCTTGGGTCAACCTTTCCGACGACCATATATTAAAAGGTTCTGGACTTTTGTTTATGACTGATAATCTGATTTAATTAATGTACATGCGGACAAGAGAAGCTGTGCTAAAGCGAACTAACATGCACTTTTAGTATTAATAGGCGTGGCTATGTCTGAAATAAGTGCTATAATTAAATCTACCTATCTGCACTCAGTCTCACGAGTCAGGTGCATTTTCGGAATATATTTAATGAACCGGGTTAAAAAAACAACCTAGGGATATTTTGGTGCATGGTCCACCCAAGTTATGGCCAATTTTATCAATGGTTTGGATTGTTGAACCGTGAAATTAATCGCCTGCACAAAATGAAATTAAAATGTATTTAAGGAGGTCTAGAAAAGTGATAAGTGGGACAGCATTTATATCATTGTACATTATAGTACATCATTCTATATTATAATACAGTATACTGTATGATAACATAGCATATAGTGTACTTTAGAGTAGATAAATTTCGTGGGGGGGGGGGGGGGGGGGGGGGGTGTAATTTGTGGAGAAAATGATCAAAATAACGACCGGGCTGTTGGAGGCTGTTGTTAGTTATAGAGGTGGGTTCTTCTTTTAGACAAGATCTCTGGCGTAGTTGCCACGTGCACCTGTGATATTATGCCAAGTACCGATGCATTTGAACCTCGTGCCAAAAAATAAAACCTTCTAGTGAAAGTTAAAAAGTAGATTTTTTTTTTTCTTTTTTTCTTTTCTTGAAAGCAGATTTTAGAACAAAAGGAAAGGCTGGTTTGCCACCATTTTTTTTAATCTTACATGTGGGGGAAGGTGTTTATAAAAACTAAACCGTTTGAAATTTAGGGCCCACTGCAGGTGGTATGTAGCCCAAGATGGATGGTCTAGATTGGATACATCTATAAGTACTATCACCGTCCAATAACTAATGGAGAGGGAAAGAAGATGGCAAGTGATGGAGGCCATGGGCCGAGATGACTTTTGGATCACGTGTGAGACTTTTGCTTCACTTTTCTACCACTTAACAAACATAAATAAACGCAGAAAGCTTTTGTACTCAGGCAGAGTGTGATGATGATACACAAGCGCTTACAAATTATTTAGGAATCACATTCCTAGCATTTAACTAAATGAAACTAAACTGTCCAAATTATGGTCCCCTAGTTTAGATGCATCACTGATAAAAAAAACAATTTTAATTGATCATCTGACTACCTGATTAGTAGACATTTAATGGACGGTTAAAAGTGAAAAAAAAATCGAATGGTCATATTTCAACGAACAAGTTTCCACCAAAATTTTCCATCCGATCTGAGTTTGGGACTATAACTTAAATAGAGTGAATTCCACAATTTAATCGGTTTATTCGAGTTAAGACATGACATGGATAAAATTTCCAAGTGCATGCGTATCAGGCGTCATACACTTTCTGAGTATCATATGACTCTTCTAAATAAAATCCATTTATTGTAATTTACTTAAAAATTTATTTTCCATGAGCACCGGCGAAAGAACGGCCGATAAAAAGGAAAAGGCGAGCATCACCCACCGTCTGTTGCTATCAACACCGCACGCTAGGGAACGTCTATAACACATGTCTAGACAGGTGTGCATATCCATGGTCCGGACTGGGCCAATGACGGGGGCCCATTGGTGGGCCCATCCGGACAACCGGCCAGCACCCAAGTTGCGAACCTAATGATCATGGGCAAGCCCACGCCGGACCATGAGCCGCCACGTACTGAGTCGCGAGCATCATTCCCCCGTGGGCCCCGCAACCGCACTCACTCGCCCAGTCGCCCTTCCCGGCCGTTTTAACCTTGTGTGGCGCGGCAGCTCGGCTCCTCGGCTCGCGCCTGTGGGGGGTTTTTTGTTCCTATTTGGAGGTGCGTCGCTTTCGTCATGCTTAGGGCGGTTGGTGGGGTCCACCCCCTTGAAAGTGACACTCACACTTAAATCAGAAGCTGGGTTTATAGAATTCATAACCCACCAACCAGAGGCCCCCGTGCTGTTGTTGTTGATTTTTTTTACGCTTTGAAATGTCTGAAATGCCCTTATTCGGGAAGATTTCGTTAGCCTATTTATGTTTCTCCATGGGTGAAGTGGATTGCGTACTGAGTAAACTCTGTGGGGCTCACCGTGATGTATGTGTATTATCCACTCCGTCCATCCATTTTAAAATCACATTTTAGGACAAGAGCCCAAAATTGAAGCATATCCAAAGCTCAAGTGGACCACACTACATGAAACAGTAGGGATGATGACATCCACCATTGAAACCTTCCTAGGGCCCATCGTGAGGTTTATTTTCCATCCAACCTGTTTCTAAGGTCACAGACATAGGGTTCAAGGGAAAGCACAAATATCAACTTGATCCAAAACTTCTGTGGCCTTCAAGAAGTTTTCAATGGTAGGCGTCGGATTCACACTCTCTCCCCTGGTGTCGTCCACTTGATCTTTGTATGTGCTTCAATTTTGGGATCATGCTCTAAAATGAGCTAATAAAACGCATGAACGGCGTGGATAAAACACATACATCACGGTGGGCCCCACAGAGTTTACCAAGCGTACTGAGTTGCTCAGTTGGCAATCTGTAAAGACAGTTTGATGATCCCAACCGTCCGGATTCTGGAGTGACTATGGTACTGTAAGAGGCTCAGAAAAGCGCCCCTAACATAGGCAGTACGGTACGGACATCAGAGGAGACCATTGGGCCACATCGGAAGGCATAAACTCGTGACCATGCGCAAAAATGAAATCTCATATCCCTCGTAACAAACAGTAAAACAAAGGAAGACAATGATTTCATCGTGGAAAACATTAGATTTGCTCTTTTGAAACCATTTCCAACGTATCCAAGATTTGCATAACATTCTAGCTATTCATATCATCAAAAGAAGCAAGGGTGGAAATTTATGCAGATAACAACGGCCATACATCACCTTGAACATTGAGAGAGAACCGTTGATCTGGGGATCACACACAGAAAGGGTGGTTTTAGCTGGCCAGAATGCAATTTTCACCAACCAGTAGGCTCTGCTTCTGTGTCTAAGAAGCCTCTATTTAGTGAGAATACCATTTCTGTCGGATGGGAAATGAATCTTGTTTTGGGTGGATTTGTCATTTTATACTTTATTTAATTACAAGAATAGGAGAAATTTTAGGTCATGACCACTAGGGTTGGCAATGGGCCACGCAAAATCAATGGTTTGAGTTGGCCTAGCTGATTGCTTCAACATCTGGGCTTAGACCTACCTATTACCACGCCTATTAATCAAATTGATAAGCTGGAATCATATACAAATCCTTCTTAGTTCAAAACTCGAGACACACTCTGTGGGCCCCACCATGATGTGTGTGTTTTATCCACGCCATCCACGCATTCAGTTTTCTATAGTCATTCTAAGGCACAATCTAAAAAATGAGGCAGGTCCAAAGCTCAAGTGGACCACACCACAAGAAGAACATTTAAATAACTATCTTTTAATACGCACTGTTTTCTTCTGTGTGGTTTCATCAGAGCTTTGAATATGCCTCATTTTTGTCACCTTATGCTAAAATGATCACAACTATTGAATGGATGGTGTGGATATAACACGCGCGAGCTCACATAGTTTTGGATTGAAATCACCTATTATTTCATAAAAAAAAATGGTGCAATTTTTGAAGTGCAACTCTTTCAAACACCATGGTGTACCTGAATTGACGGATATTACATGTAAACACATGGATTCAAACATGCCTTGGAACTGTTATTGTAGTCAGTGATTTTTTTTTTTTTGGAAATAAAAAGTAGAATCTTAAAAGATCTCTTCTTCTTAGGAGATGGATGTCTTTTTTTTTTGTCTTTTTTTTTTTTTTTCCCTGTTTCGAATTGCTTGGATCTTACCTGATTTCTGCCTTTCACCATCTCATGTTATGACTTTGATTTGGATTGATTTGCTAAGCTAGGCTTGCACTAGGTTCTAATTAATCCACACGGGGTTGACGTGCCTGTATGGGAAGATTATCTGAACTGTCCATCAGATGGTCCTTGCAGTCGATGGATAGCTATGATTTTCCAACCAACGTGGTATTTATAGTACCACCCGTGAAGAATATGACACAGCTGATGGACGGTCCAGATCATCAAATCATAGAGAAATACAATACCGCGATCTAAGCAAGCCCAAGTTGGCCACCTTAAAAGAACTGTTGTAATAATAGTAAGAAAGGAGGGGCAGTTCTGTCAAAGTCAACAATCTAACATGATGTTTCTCAATTCCACCTCAGCCCAGGAGGTGGGGGATGAAGGTAGGCCCACCGCCCTAGAAAGAGAAAATAAAAAAGGGAGGGTGCCTTTTAGTAGAGACTGTCCGGTTACGTCACCACTGAAATCCAACCAAAATTCATCAGTTTTGATCAGGCCCACAAACGTGTAGACCCCTACCCGTCTAACGCACTTACACGTGCCAACATGGAACACGTATGACATATCCAAGCTTTCCATTCGTTGAGCCATGCATTGTAGACCCAAAAATCAGTTCATCTTAAAAACTGGATGGCTAAAAAAAGATTATTTCATTGATTAAACGGGCTGATTCATTTTTTATAAAGAAGAAATAATCAGATATCTTGGATGGTAGAGTCGTGTGCTAAATTAGCACGTGTGCTTGCGTGTAGCTGGGCGGGGCTCTAGGTGCGTGTGGGCCCAGCAAGCCTCTTCCATTCATTCATTCCTTTTTTTTTTTTTTCGTTTATTTATTTTTGCGTTTTATTCCACTTAGGACGGCAGGCTTTAAGAAAGGAAGGGGGCTGTTGCCGGTATCCCTTCTGTTTATCGCCGTTAGTGCAGGTGTAGCTCTCCCGCACTTCCCGGCAAGGTCGAGGACAAACACGTCCTCTTTCGAAGAGTGGTCTTTTTCAGTTGCGGGTGGCGGTGGCGGTTGCCTCCACGCACGCTCCTCCTTTTCTCCCGCCATTTTCTCGCCATTTATCCCCAAAGCTTTTCCATCAATCCAGCTCTCGCGCACGGAGAGAGAGAGAGAGAGAGAGAGCATTGTCTTGTCTCGTTCTCTCATAGCTTTCTTATTTAACGTCATTCTCTCTCCGTTCTCCCATTCGCCAACCTTTTCTCTCGTTTCTCTCTTTTCATCTCTCCTCCTCCTCGGGATCCGATCGCTTCTGTCTCCCTGTCCGACAAGATCTGACGGTCCAAAAGCATAACCAGGTGCTGCTGCCAGGCTCGGTTCCCGAGGATTCTGTTTTCTGTTTTGTCTTCCCTCTCTCCTTGTTCTTCTCTTCCATTCATTCTCTTTGACTGGAAGGGCCGAGGAATAGCCGATTCAGATCCGAAGGTGTGGGATTGAAGTTCTCTGACCTGTGAGCTATCTTCTTCCTTCTCTCCACGTTGCTTTTCTACTCGTGTTCGAGTTCTTCATGATAATACATGTTTCATTTGTTTTTAATTATTGCTTTTGTTTGAGGATTGATGATGCGTTTGCAGATCTTAGAACGTTCCATGCAGTGTATTATGATACTGAAAAAACCATCTTCTTTTGAATTTCTTTTAAGCTGGATCGATGAAAGATGGATCCAGATCTGGGTTGCTGGTGTTTGCTGATTGATGTTTCTTAGATTCTCTCATCTTCGGTGGATCAACTATAACAGATCCAATGAAGCTTTCCAATCTGTCTCATTACGCCTGGTGCAAAATTAACAGTGCGATTTCTGATGAATGCTATTGATCGACCAATCTCTCTCTCTCTCTCTCTCTCTCTCTCTCTCTCTCTCTCTCTCTCTCTCTTCTTTTTTTTTTTTTTTTTAATTTTTATAAACCTTAATCACCTCACTTTGACAATATTATCAAGCGTCGTCTGACCCGACTTGATCGTAATGCATCAAACACAACGCTTCTTCTTAGGATGAGACATGACTCCACATACAATCACATGTTCATTCGATCATCAAAACAAGTTTCTAACCCTTAATTTAGCATGTAATATTAAAACAAAAGCTTTATACGAACTGGAATTCCCTAAAAAGTTTACTTGAAGATGTATCCTTCTTGGATAGAGCTATTGCCTTTTTCCTGCGCATGACATATCAGTGAAAGATAAGAGCTATCACCTTTTTCCACGCATGGCATATGGGTAAAAGATTGAAATGGATGTCTAAGATTGAAAAATGCATTTGTTTGCTTTCAAGATTTTCTGAAGGGGTCCTAGAACCTGTTGGGAAATTATTAGCTACAACATCATAACGCTATCTTGGTGGAACCATTCAGATTTCTTGTTGTTATATAACAAAAACCTTCAATATTTTGTGGATTGAAATCATTTCATGATTGCTTAATGCTTTTTCATGTATTTTAATACGTTGGATATCCTTCAAAACTTATAAAACTTAGACAACAGAAATGCCAATAGCATACATGTAAATTAGGGAGAAAATTATCAATTAAAACTTAATAAAAAAAACACCAAAATTGCTATTTAAAGGAAAAAAAGTGATTATGGGAATGTTGATAATGCATGGTCTACTCTGTGCAAGTATTATAATTTTCTATTTTATTTGTAAGATAAAACCATGTCAAATAGAAAAGCTAGAGAGGTTTGAATTACAGGTACCCAAAAATAGGTCATTGCAAATGACTTTGTGAGGTTTGCATTATTGAGCATTCTTGTTTCCCATTTTTAGTTGCAGAAAAGGATTAGGAAGTTGATGGTTCTTTCTAGGTTTTGTAAGTGAAGCCATTGTTAGGAAAATTGATAAATAGCCTAGTTATGCATGTTAATTATGTGCCTTTTATTTTAAAATATTTTACCGATAGGTGGTGTGCTCCCACCTTTTCGGGAAAAAAGTTTAGCACCATATAAGACAATAGTAGAACCTTTTTTGTTCATTCATTCTTCAACAATAGTAGAGCCTAATCTTTTATAAATTGGAATTTGTTTGGTTGTTAATAAAATCTTTGCCATTCCTCCTACATAAACTCTTGTGATTATTGATTTATATATTACAATGCAAGACCTTGTAAATATAGCCAAAGTTCACATTTTCACTTGTACAAATCCAATGTGTACAAAGCTTGCATTTGCAACACAATTCTATAATTAACATCTAAAGCACTTTAAGTGAAATCATCATCTTTTTCTCTACACAGGAAGCTATGAACAAGCTTGTTAAAATTTTTACAGGCTACAATGTGTGTTAGTGATTTCAAGTTACATGCTTTATAACATATATTCAAGTAGAAGATGAACCAAGCTGAAAGCTTTTCTCTACTAGTTTGTTTTCTAATTATGGTTAACCTTTCCAAATTTAAGTCATTAGTAAGATATTTTTCCATGGGTAGGCAACTAGAAATTCATATATATGTATTAATGCAAAATACAAAAGTATGCTTCATTGTTTACGTAAGCTCCTTTATATTTGGTAAATTTGGATAAAGAAGGCAATCCTACGCTTATTCTTAGGACTCACTAATTATCACCCTTCCTAAAATTGATTTTATTATTATTCCTTTCCTTTTTGCACGGTTATTTTTTAAGTACTCAGAAAAACTAGTCAGAACGATATTATAGGACTCACCCTATTCAACCTTTAAACAAAACCATACCCTGTTTGCATCTTATGCTACCAATATTGACACAGTCCAGAAAGATATTTGCTCAAACTTGGTTCATTGATGTAATATCAATTCAGGTGTTTTGCTACCACCTTTTCTTTTTCTTTTGGTAAAAAAGAAAAAAAGGTGGTTTTCTACCAATCATCTGTCATGAAACACCTGGATGAGCAAGATCCAAAGGAGAAGGGGCTTGCCTTCCTATCAAGCTTTTTGCAAACATTGCATCTGTTTAAACCTAAATATGTAGGACCCCCTTTTTATTGGCTCTTTTAATTCCTTCGAAGGTCAGAAAGTTTGGAATTATTGGACAATAGTTTTTGATTGGTCATATACAGATCTTCATAATGTATATGCTTAAGAATTTTTTTCTCATATTCTAGTTTTGTGTACAGAGTAAACGGTAAGTGTAATAATTAATAAAGTTTGAACTACAATAATATCTTCAAAGCATGGCACTTTGTTGTTGTTAACTGAACATAAGACTAGTTTTGTAGTTCTCTCTGGCAAGAACATGGAATAATTTTTAATCTCATATACTTGAGACTACTTTCTTTTTTTTACTGTGAAGGATTTGCCTTGACATGGAAAAAATTGCAATTTTACACCCTATCAAGGTAGCAATAAATTAATTGGACCCAGGTTTTTCCGATACTTGAGACTGTTTAATTTCTTACTTCTTTTAGTTTTTTCTATTAACAAAAAGCATAAGAACCATCTATACTTACCTTCTCTAATAAATAAAATAAAGCATAAGGGACTTATTTTACATGCTTGTATGTTTTTTAGTTTCTTTTGTTTTGTTTTGTTTTTGTTTTGTTTGTTTTGTTTTTTTTTTTTTTTCTTTCTTATTCTTCTTCTTCTTCTTTTGGAAATTCACTTTTATCATAAAAATTCTTTTAAATGCCTCAAATTTGATGTTTATCGGTATAATCTGTTGCATCTTTTGTTCAAACTCAGTCTTGAATTATATATACTTAAATTGCAAACTTATCACTTTTTTTTATTTTTCATCTGTTGATACCTTTATTTTTTTAAGGAATCTAGTGAAAAAATAGAAGTTCAAAGCTCAAGTAGTGTGTGTTTTCTGAACTTGTTAACTCTGATTAGTGAAAAGTCCTTTTCTCCTTGAGAAAGTGCAATTTATTAGTCATAGGGATAACAAGTAAATATAGAAATTCCATAGAATTAGTTTCAATGCTTTATTTGGTTAATCAGTGGAAGATTACACATTTTAGCAAAAAAGAAAAATCATGTCAGCAATTTCTTTACCAACTTTAGTGATTATGGTAGCATAAAGCATTGGGTCCCATCCAATTAAGTGGTTTTGTAAAATTATTTCTTCTAGAAATGGGACTATTTGGATATTATTTACCTTAGTAAAAAAAAAAATCACCTATTTTAAAAATAATAATAAAAAAGAAATATTGCTTGGTTAGATGAAAGTTGTGACCATTCTTTTTATACAAGGATAGACCCCAAAAATAGCATATGTAATCGACTATAGGATTATTGTAAGCTATTTATACAGACTCCCCATAAAGAGAATTTAAAGGGAAAAATAACAACAAAACTTATAATTAGCACCATAATTTGCTAATGTCAGAGGGAAAATTGCCTTTCTCGACAATCATGATATCTCATCCAAACATGTGTTCTGAACCACTGAAGCAATTTCTAAAGCTTCATGATTACCTACTATTCATTTTAAGGTTACCTTGAGGTCATTTAAAATTGCATACTTGGACTTTTCTGGCTGCCTTTAACTGCACACGTCTTCGGACTTTTGCTCAATGTTGAAATTTTGGGACCTAGGATGAAATCCAAGATTTTTTTTTTTTTTTTTTTTTTCTTCTTCTTCTTTAACGGAGAATGAGCTTATTTTTTTATTATATGATGAATATATAGGCTGAAGCACATTCTACTACTGACTGAATCCGAGTAATTTTATCAATCTTCAAGCTCCACTCACTGCACAGTCTACCTTTATATGCCACTGAAGCCTTTGAATATGTGTCTATTAGATACGTTCCTGTGCTAATTGCAAGTTATATTGTGTTGCATTTGGGCATGTGGACATTCAAACAATTTAATATAAACTGTCCATTTGGTATATAGCTCAATCTTTCTGGACCACCATGAAAATACAATGCTATAAGAAGGTTCCTATGAATTTTACCAAAGTCATGAAAAATGGATAATAAATATTGATTATATTGAATAGGCCAAACATTAATATCAGAAATCACTTCGATATGTATTGAACATGTTTATGGCAAAAGGCCAACTTCCTGAGATATGTGATCATCTGGCCAGTGTGATATTTGCAACCTGGATAATGAAGAGTGGGCTAGACCAAATGGGTTGTTCAGATTGATTGATTGGAGTATCCAAATGTCCAATTGCAAGTCATAGCACTGAATGTTATGCATCTCTCTCTCTCTCTCTCTCTCTCTCTCTCTCTCTCTCTCCATCTAACCATGTGTGTGTGTGTGTGGGTATGTATGTATATGTGTTATATATGTACATATATATAGCTAGAATACTTGTGACCTACGTACTGTGAAGTAAAAGAAAATTCCTGAATGTTATATTTTTTTTCTTAAAATCTGTATAGCCATAATTTGAATTATAAACTAATGGTGTACATATCACATGAATTGCAGGATTTCATTGTTCATCGGGAGAATATGAATACTTTTACACATGTTCCCCCAGGTTTTCGGTTCCATCCCACAGATGAAGAACTTGTTGATTATTACCTTAGAAAGAAGGTCGCATCAAGAAGAATTGACCTAGATGTCATCAAGGATATTGATCTTTACAAAATTGAGCCCTGGGATCTTCAGGGTACGGCTTCCCATTTGTCACCTCTTTGAAGATCATGTTGATTTTGTATTATTTGAAGGAATTTCCATTTTATTTAATACTATTTATTTTGATCAATTTGAACAGAAAAATGTAAGATAGGAACAGAAGAACAGAATGAATGGTATTTCTTTAGCCATAAAGATAAGAAGTATCCAACAGGAACCCGCACTAATAGAGCAACAACAGCAGGGTTTTGGAAAGCAACAGGAAGAGACAAGGCCATTTACACTAAGCATAACTTGATTGGGATGAGGAAGACCTTAGTCTTTTATAAAGGTCGTGCCCCGAACGGGCAAAAGTCAGATTGGATAATGCATGAATACAGGCTGGAAACAAATGAAAATGCAACTCCACAGGCAAGTAGTTTTAGTCCGGATTTTCTTTTTATCTTACAATTATATACTACAATCTTTAACTATCACAGGAAAAAGAAGAAGGAAAAACTCCCATTTCTATGAACAGCACCAGGCAATTGGGAAATTCGTACATCTTTTATGTTGCTTCTTATGGGCGTCATTGCCAAATGAGGACATTCCCATGAAATTTGATGCCCAAATTTCAGGAGATGCAGCAATCTTCTCATCTATTACGCATGGATGACCTTATAGGTTCATTGCTTTACTAATCTCATGACATGCCACCAGTGTAATTGCCCATCGGTGGGTCTTTGAGCCTTTTGTTTCCTTTTAGGATGCATTACTGAACTGAATTGCAATTATTAGTCTAACAAAGCGGAAATAACCAAATTGCACTTTCCTTCACTAGCATTCATACCAACGGACTGGACTCCAGATTGCAATTACGTTAGTTTCAAGTTAGACTTGAAAGGACTGTAACTGCACTTCGGAGGCTTATCCGTCGTCAACAACTTTTGTCATATCCTCTTGAAACATCAATATATGACTTTTGTCATATCCTCTTGATTGTACGCCATATTCACAGTTCATCTCCCTTGTGCATCCAAACGCAGCCTTGCATGGATATTCTAAGCAACATCCATGATACTAAGAACATGAGGAAAAGAACAAAGAAAAAACAAAAAAAACCAATCAACAGTCATAGAGAATCCTAATGGTTTCCTTGATCTATGATCCTTTGTGGCTCTCTTTCTACTTCCATCCATGTGTTTCCTATATTGATTTTCTCAAAGGAAGGAAGAAGAAACAAAGAAGAAGAAGAAGAAGAAGAAGAAGAGTTGGTTTTGCAAATGATTCAGACATCATACTGAGGAAATTTAGCACAAACATAACCTTAACCATCTTGAATGGATTCTTTTTGAAACATAAACTGTCCATTTCAAAGCATGGGATGGGAAATTTGGTAAATCAAGTCATACTTCCTCGATGTTCATCCTTAGGGGTGTTCAATGCATCTGTTTGGGTGTGTTTGATTTCTTTTATTGTACCTTCTTTTGATGGAAATGATACTCTGGCCTAACATATCTACATGTTCAGGAAGAAGGTTGGGTAGTCTGTAGGGTGTTCAAGAAGCGAGTAGCCGCAATTCGTAAAGTGAACGAGCATGAGTCACCCTGCTGGTATGATGAACAAGTCTCCTTCATGCCAGAACTTGATTCTCCAAAGAGGATAGCTCCTGATATGGGGTACCACAATCACTATTCCTGCAAGCAAGAGCTCGAACTACATTACCACATGCCCCATGACCCCTTCCTCCAGCTCCCTCAATTAGAGAGCCCCAAGCTTCCGAATTCCGCTACCACAGTAAGCTGCAACTCTCTTGCAGCTTATGGCCTTGACATCAACCAAGGAAGCGCTCTCCAGTCGTCTTCTCTCACGCAAGAAGAACAGATGCATCAAAGCCATCAACACCAGATGAACTCGGTCTACAATCATAATGCTGAGCAAGCAGTCGACCAAGTTACTGATTGGCGGGTTCTCGACAAGTTTGTGGCTTCTCAGCTTAGCCAAGAGGATGTTTCCAAAGAACCCAACTACTCAAACGCAGCCAACGTCTTCAATGTTTCTGACCACATGAACCTCCTCATCAGGCAATCCAACAAGGCGGAAGCAGGAGCGGACTATGCCTCAACATCCACCTCGAGCTGCCAAATCGACCTGTGGAAGTGAAAGCCTGCACAAATCCGTCAATATAAATATATACTGATCATAGGAAGTACATTATAATACGAGAAGACATGATTCAGATTCCTGTACATAATAAACTAAAAGCCTTAGTTGTTGGGCCGCTGCATATCCCTTGTAATGTTTATTACAACCACCCAACTGGGTTTAGGCCTAAACTTCTACTCTTAATAAGATAAGATTATTAGGTGGATGGTGCAGCCGAGCGTTTGCTGTGACTGACTCGGTGAGTGTCGATTGTATTGCACGTTTGGTGGCAGCTCTGTCTGCATGTAATGGCCATCATTCTACAGTCCATTGTTCAACAGCCATGCTTGCTGTTGGTGGTAGTGATGTCTGCAGGATCTGTAGATGTCTTTGATTGTTCTAGTTGTAATAGCAATAGTAAAAGCTTTTTATTTCATAAACTTGTAGACTATTCTGTCTTTTGGCTTCTCTTCTAGTCCATTGATAAATCTTAATAACAGGATTTTGATGCGTAATGCAGTGAGTAGACGAGAGAAAAGCATCGATTGTAGCAACGATCTGCAGTGCAGTGATCTGCAGGACTAAAACCGCAACCACAAGGCCCAAATTTCTTAGACACTCCATAATCTAGGAAACCTGTTGGTTAAAATGGAAGAAAGACTTGATCAAGGAATATGTAAAATAGAAGTTGGGCCCCATCTTATGCCTACGTAACAACGGGCTGGTTTTGGTGAGCTTGCCACCACAGACCTCCATGGTGGCAGGACTCTGTGGGCCCCACCATTTCTATCCATGCGTCTATCCGTTTTCCAGCTCATTTTAGGGCATGATCTCAAAATTGAAGCATATCCAAAGCTCAAGTGGACCACACCACAGGAAACGATGGGGATTCAATGCCAACTGTAGAAAAATTCTTGAGGGCCATGGAAGTTTTCGATCAAGCTGATATTTATATTTTCCATTTATCTAAGGTCTGTGTGACCTTATGAACAGGTTGGATGGTAAATAAATATCACTGTGGGCCCTAGGAAGGTTTCAATGGTAGACGTCATTATCCCCACTGTTTCCTATGGTGTGGTCCGCTTGAGCTTAGATATGCTTTAATTTTGGGATCATGCCCTCAGATGAGCCGGTGAAACGGTTGGATGGTATGGATGAAACACATACATCATGGTAGGCCCCACAGAATCATGCCACCATGGTCACGGCACAATCCGCGTCCGGGAACAACCAAGCAAATGGAAAAGGATATTATCAACCAGTTTGCTAGAGGGGATCTAATCTATCTAGCAAGTGAAACAAAAATGAGATGAGCAGAAGTGAAAAAACCTCATCTAGAACTCTTGTAAGAAATCGTACTGCATGCCATGATACATTTGGATGTTAGGTTCTCAAGGGTAACAGGATGCACAGCGTCAGTCCAGTGCTGAGATAAGATATGCATGTTGACCTGATTTGGGGCTCAAAAGGAACGAAAACACTAGCCTGCGTAATGCAGGCTGTGTTTTCTGCACTGGTCCAAACACCAAGTGCATTAAGGACGCTTGGGAAGTCCCACAATCCACAATCTGATGGCACTTATGTACTATCAAAAGGTTTAGTTCAAGTTGAAGTTTCAAATTTTCAAATAACTAGGGAACTATATTATGTGTTTTTGTGTGAAACAAGGTTTTATTTTTATTTATTTATTTATTTGTGTCTCGCCTGCTAGCTCAACTGGAAGACGCCTAGGCATTTCAACAGCATGTCTCAGCCTTGAAATGTTGAGGAGACGCACTAACCCCACCGGTGGGTGGATGCATCATGTGACTAACCATGTGGGTGCATTGCACAGCTAATAGGGTGGTTGCGTTGCATGACTAACAAAAAAAAAAGGTTTTTATTTATTTATTTTAACTTGAGCAAGGACTAATAGTTGAGGGTGTGTTTGGATGTCCAAATAAAAATAATTGTATTTTTTGGCTTGTGAGTTTTCTTTAGTGTTAATTGAGTTGTTTGGCTGGACTAACTATATCATTAGTTTTCTTTTGATATATATATATATAATCTTACTAACTGTGAGATTAGCCTAATAAAAGTTAACATACTTTATACTCCTAAACAGATAGAAAGCCAAAAGTGCAAAAGTAATTTCTCATAGTGAGAACTAATCTTTTGTAATGAAAAAAAAAAAAAAAAAAAATTCATGAGAAGAAAGTTCATTTATACTCATGCAAAGCATGTTTCCACACCGCTGAAAACCCATTTCCAAATCGAACTAGAGGAATGCTAGTAGCTCCCAATCATAGTTCTATGCAGCTCCTTCCATTCGGTACATGAGGAAAAAATATCTGGTGATTGCAACTGTTGATCTTGTAGATCACCACATGTGGAGGGAGCTGCATAGACCTTCTAAGTGGAAAGCTGCAAATCAGCATTCCTCTTTCTAATACACCATCATAAACTCTTTTCTTCTTCTTCTTCTTTTTTCCCACCATCATAAACTCATTTAATAAAAGCAACTAAAATAAGTAGGCTGATGAGCTAGCCTTGAGACCTGTGTGATGGGGAGAACGCATGCGTGCTGGAATGAGATCCCTCTGTACCTAATGAACCCACATGAGAATTGCTAGGATAGAAGACACCAAACCATTGAGAAGGATATACTCATATTTGCTTCTATATCTTCCAGGAAAACAATAAACTTCATGGCCTCACTCTTTCCTTTTCTTTGTCGCAAAGACTTACCAGAATATGGAGATGAGCCTTAAAGAAGCAAGTTGTGGAATCTTCCTCAACCAACAAATACCGAAAAAGCAAAGATAGGTATAGACATCTGGCTGCATTTGGATGCTTGCTTGAACTGAGTTGCAATCCTTCAATTCAATAAACAGGAAATGACCCGAGTGCTGATAATTCATTCAACTCGTTAATGAGGGACTTTATCCAAATTGCAATTACTATTGTTTAAAGTCCAACTTGAAACTCATGGAATTGCAATTAGGGAATTCCTTGGCATTAATTACGAACAAAATGATACCAAACTCACGAGTGTATCTCGACTATAATGAATTAACTTTATGGAAACTCAGTTTAAGAGTGCATCGAATGCACCCCTAATGTGTTACAATAAGAGATGATAATCCTAAGCATCAACGATCCTTAGCAGCCCTTGATTGGTCCATGTATGTGGTCAAAATCAGTCAAGTATGGGGCCCCTTTTTTTAATAGGGCTCACCACCAATGTGACCAATCACGGGTGGCTGAGGCGAATTTTCTACTCAAGCGTGTAGATCAGCCTTTCTTATAAAAAAATGAAAAAAAGAAAAGACAGCAAGAGGCTAAAGGATTATACTTCTCTTGGACGACTATTTGAGCAAATGGAGACAAATGGAGGGAGAGAGGAGAGAGAGAGAGAGAGAGAGAGAGAGAGAGAGAGCTTATTGAAGCAGCCGTCATGAAGCATCTGAGACGAGTAGAAATCAGCATCGTAATCCTATCAATCTTAAGATAAATCAACTCTCTCAATGTAGAATCTACTCTCACTACATCCACACAAGAAGAAGAAAGACAATAAGAGGAAAAGACATATACAGCTATAAACTAGAAGAAAAGGCTCAACATAGAATTTTGAATTTCATACGCCTCCCAAGTTTCATCTCCCACTTCTCTTCATCACTAACACCCCGCACAAAAAGAAGGGAAAAAAAAAAGATTACAAAAGTAAGAAAGAAAGAAAATAGACAGAAACGAAAAGAAGAAGAAGAAGAACGCTCGCCTACCAGAAAAACACATTCCTTGCTTACCATGTAGTGGAAAAAGAATGACACTGAACTGCAATAAACGACAGTGGAAGGTGAATTGGATTGGAGAAAATGTGATATCTGTAAAACAGTTAATTGCTAATTACCTTTGAGTTAAAAATGAAAATTAAGAGGTGAAGAAGCACTTGGCTAGTCAAGCAAGCATGCTCCTTTTAAGGCATGAAATTTTCAAAACGACAAACTCATTTCACCTGTCGCCATGAACTCATAAATCATCATCTCCCTCCCTTTGAGAGAGAGAGAGAGAGAGAGAGAGATTCCTGAGATTTCTTTGATCCTACACCTGTGGATATGCACATATACATGGGCTTGTACAAGGGCCTATGGATCAGTAATCCAGACCATTGGTCGGTTGGGTTGAATGTGGATGGTCCATGCCACTAAAATAATCTTCTCGAGAAGACAGCCCCGGCCTTTCAACTTATGAAATTCAAATAGACGGTCCAGAAAGAATTACACGATCGGTCATCAACTGAGAAAGGCACAAGATTGGTGTCTAGACCATTCCAATCTTAGCAATCTCTTTGGCATGGCCCATCCATAGTGTCATCCACTAAACAAATGGTGGAGATCTCTGAACAAGGGCCCCCACCTGTAGAAACTGAAAACCCGGAGTATAGTACAATAGCTTACATGTCCTCATATATTCCTGTGTGTGTGTGTGTATATTCCTTACATGGTTAGGAATCCTAGGCAAAGGAAAGCTGATGAGGATGAATGCTTCTGGCTATGTTTGACATTCACTCATTCTCTTATTAATAAGGGCTCCTCTCTTTTTCTGTACATTTCTGCTTTTGTTCGTTATTGGTCTTGTGCCTTTTACGTTCCTCTATCCATGGAGAGAGAAAGAGACTGAAGTGTCAAGTCAAAGAGCCCTCCTACAAACACGCATGAATGAAAAGGGGGCTGAATAATTAGGGCGTCTTAGTGTTGTTTTGTTTGCAGTGGAAGTAAACATCATTCTCGAGTTTGCACTCATGTGACTGATTGCATCTCCTTCTACTGCAACTCTCTCTCTCTTTCTCTCTCTCTCTCTCCAGTTTGGGTTTTCTCCTTACATTTTCGCTCATCCTACTTACCATCATATCATAGGTTTTTAAGGAATTAATGTTGAGGCCAACAGATGATCCAAACCGTTCAATGTGCAGTCCGAACTTGGACGGGCCACAAGCAAATTACTTAACCATTTGATCTGTGGATATATTAAATCAGAGAATGGTTAACGGTTTATATTCAAATCCATTTTTGGAATGGTACTAGGACCGTATTTACAGCAACGATCGAGTATCGTCCATGGCCTATCCACCGTAGGATATACGTCCTTAAGTGGGTCTTATACTAGCTCACATGACCCAGCTGGCGGACTTCAGTGGGCCTAGGACTACCTACCTTTTATACGTATGGAAAGAAAGGGAAGAGAATATACATATACAAAACCAGGAATACACAATCATTAAGTGGGCCACATCAAAGAACACAATGGACATCTAGCCTAAAAAAATGCCAATGGTTGGATCGGCCTTATTTTGGGGCCTCCCAGTTGCTTAGTGGAGAGACCCTTCTGAAAAGACTGGATTCCATATTCAAACCTCTTTGGGCCCCACAAGACCAGTTGAAAAACAAGCTTTTTTTTTTCTGCAAACGTTGTCGAGTATCCGCCCTATTTGGAGTCCGTATATGCCGTATAGCTGAGGTAAGAACTGATAACTAACGAAAGATAAGGATCATGTGTATCTATAAAAAGTAGGTGTATCATGGGATAGAAGGATAGGTTGTAGGAATTGGGGCAATGTGATCCACACCGTTTAGATAGTGGGCCTCATTGTGTATGGTGTACCCAAAAGAAAAGAATCTCTACAACTTTTTTATCATTTAACTCTTTTCCTTTGAAAATGAGCCATGTCATTAATAAAAAGTTTAGAATCTTCAATCCTGAAGATTTTATAGATAGATACCATTAACTATGCATCTCATCGCATAAACGGTTTAGATGACTGAAAATCAACAGATCCAACGGTTAAGCTTTGACGTATCCTATAACAATAGGTCTAGATATACTGTAGAAAACCTTCAATCATTGACGAGAGGCTGATGGGTTTCTGTACGATATGCCACCGTATCGCAGCTTCAGTGCGGCCTTCCGTTTTTTCTCCGGATGGCATCTATGGTGATGATCAGAGCTGTTCATATTCTGCATTCTAATGCTACAGAGTTAAACGGATGATTATGTATGAATTTGGAATATTGAACATTAAAATTTTAATTGCTCATATTCAGATCCAAGAGTTGAGGTTCGGCATCAAGCATGATTATAAGATCATAGCTTTTAGAAGGCAGGACTGAGAATATGAACGGCTCAGATTATCATCTAAGATTCAATCCAGTGTCAAAACCCACCCCGTACGTGGTGTAGTGCAGGGCACTGTATCATATGGGGCTGATGATACCGTAGAACCGGAGTATGGTAGAGACATCGAATGTCGTACACGTATCAGCGTAATGTGTCAATCGAGACTATCAATATGGTGGTCGATCGTCATTAAATAATATTTATCATTTTTTAACCGTCCAGTAAATGTCCACCCAACGGATAGATGATCAATTAAGTGTAATATAAGGTCTGTATTAAACATTAAACTGGATAACTTGATTTAGTTGTATGCCCTCGAATGCCATAGCTAAGTGCCCACGCGCCATTCATCACGCTCTACCTCAGCATCCAGGCTTTACTAAAAAAAATAAAATAAAATAATCAGCTGATTTTATTGGCCTCTTATAGTAAGCCCACCTAAAATGAGAGGGACACGGATTAGCTACTGAACTTGTCAGTATCGAGTCTAGCTAGTGAAGTAACATCACCACATTCTGTGGGCCCCACTATGATATATGTGTTGTATCCACACCGTCCGTCCATTTTGAGATATCATTTTAGGGCATGAGATAGAGAATGAGATTGCATATCCCAAATTTAAGTGGATCCCACCATAGAAAATAGTAGGGATTGAATCCCTACCATTCAAAACTTCTTTGGGCTACAAAAGTTTTCTATCAAGCTTATATTTATGTTTTCTCTTATTTCATGCTACGTTAACATATAAACAAGTCGGATCTCAAATAAACATCATGGTGAGCCCTAGGATGGTTTCAAGGGTGGGCGTCACTGTCCCCATTATTTTATGTGGTGGGCTCCACTTGAACTTTAGATTTGCCTTATTCTTTGGATCACTACATAAAATGATCTCTCCAAATGGATGGATGGCTAGATACAACACATACATTATGGTGGAGCCCACATAACGTGTTGACGTCACTTTAGTAAGGAGACCGGCTACGGTCAGCTTTAGTAGCTAATCCACGTTCCTATTAGAGGGCTAATTTGAACTGCCCGCATTGTGCATTTCGTCTTCAACAAAAGTTAAAAATTTGAGGAGACTCTCCAACAGTAGTACACATGGCATAATTGTACGGCGATTTAAACTGTTAAGATTACTGGACTAGCTGTGGATGAAGCATAACTTAAAAATTATGAATCGGGATCCTCTATTGGCAGCAGAGTAGGGAATTCCTATTTGTTGCCTTTTCAATGCTCCACGTTGTCATATGTATACGCAACCTGGTCACACCCTCAGTGTAACCTGACCACACCTCAGTGCTACCTGATCACACTGAGACCATGTAGTATTAGGTGGACCAATGAAAAGGCATTAAATGGAGAATCAAACAGTGGATCCGTGCTAAAAGATTTTATTGAGAATATGTTTAGGTCCTATCTAACAACAGAGCCGACACATAATAGCAAGATCTTTAAGACCTTTCATCGGGAGTGATGAAAGACAAAATCAACTTAGGACAAAATCTTTAAGGCTGATACAATTGGCTGAAAGAAAACGTAAGAACTAAGAAAAGACAAAACCTCGCTAGATGATGTCACGGGAAATGTGCCGCACGGTCGGTTGACCACCGTGTAGATCATACACTGCAAGATGTGAAAGGCCACAACTGCATAATGATACGAGGAAATGCGTGTGATCAAGCGGCTAGTAAATAGACACCATTCATTACGCTAGCAGCTAGTCAATAGACACCATTCATTACGCTTTGCAGATGTAATTGACTATGGTTGCTTAAAGGCCTGAATGGTTGCTAGAGAACGTAGGAATATGAAGAAAACTGTCACAAATGTCTGTAAATAAAGTCAAAAGTGAAGAATTTATGGCCCTCCTAAACTTGTTGGGAGTAGAGTCATCGAAAGCAGAAGCGAAAGCTGAACAAACACCATAACAAAAATATAAGATCAAATAAGAAACACAATGTAATTTAAACCACACAAGCATTTAACCGCAAGAGACAATCTAAGTTTACGTGGAAAAACCCATCAACGGATAAAAAAACCATGGCACGAAGTGATCCACTATAATTAACAGAAGTTTACAGATAATGAAGAAACAAAACGCCCACAAGAGAAATCCCCGAGCTACCCAAAGCTTATTCTCACATGAAACAAACAAGCATAGTCATTTTCTTCATCCCAGAGAATCCCAAGCTTTCTCCCAGCTCTTTATCTTACCCTAGAACCCTCTCAATCCATCTAAGAAACATGGCTCCAATGGCAAAACTAATTATCCCGTATTACACCCCTTAAATAGGCATAAAACTAAAATTAGAAACATCTTGCGCAAAATCGTGCAAGAGACCGACTTGCAATAGGAAACTTCCAGATTCGTCGCGTCCAACCACACCACCGACCGGTCTAGGGCACATGGAATCTGTCTAGTGGCCTCGCTGTGCATCTGGGCCAAACAATCAAACCGGTTGCTCGACCGGTCTAAGCACCCAAACCGTGCACAATTTAAAGACTACTCCAATAATTTCCACCGATGCTTTAAACATTGAATCAAACCATCCTCACTTCATCATCTCATCTTCATCATAGCTCCACTGCTTCTCGTACCTCATCGACTTCATCTTTGCACCTTCATGCACCTTTATCACTCTTCTCAATATGTGGCCCTTGGGCACTTGCCACATACGAGCAACCGTGGATCTCAATGCAAATCCCGCAGCTCCATCGTGAAACGTGCTGCCTATCAAACTCGATGAACTTCATTGAGATATTGGCGTACCGATCCACCTTCTTTCACTCTACTTCTTTCATAGATGCTATCGCTTTCCATGTTTTTCTTTCACAAAATCCTTCTCCACGTGGAATCTCCTACTTAATCCCATTTTCTTATCTCATATCCGAATTCTACTTCACCATAACTTTAGCTTTGATACCACTTGTTGGGAATAAGGGCGCCGACAGTGGAAGCGGAAGCCAAACAAACACCACAGCAGAAATATAAGATCAAACGAGAAACACAATGTAATCAAAACCACACAAGCATTCAACCACAAGAGACAATCCAATTTTACGTGAAAAAACCCTTCAACGGGTAAAAAACCATGACATAAAGCGATCCACTATGATTAACATAAGTTTATAGAGAATGAAGAAAGAAAACGCCACAAGAAAAATCATCAAGCTACCCAAAGCTTATTCTCATATAGAACGAACAAG
This sequence comes from Liriodendron chinense, assembly GCA_003013855.2. NCBI lineage: Eukaryota > Viridiplantae > Streptophyta > Magnoliopsida > Magnoliales > Magnoliaceae > Liriodendron > Liriodendron chinense. Next base: position 598,752 of record PVNU02000473.1, on the reverse strand, counting down.
CACAATCATTTTCTTCTTCCCAAAGAATCCCAAGCTTTCCCCAAGCTCTTTCTCTTACCCTAGAACCCCCCCAATCTATCTAGGAAATATGGCCCCAATGGCAAACTCTTAATCTCACATTACACCCCTTAAATAGGCATAAAACCGAAATTAGAAACCTCTTGCGCAAAACCGCGCAAGAGACCGATTTGCAATAGGAAACTTCCAGATTCGTCGCGATTAGCCACACCACCGACTGGTCGGAGACCCCTGCAGACCGGTCGCCCGAGCGGTCTAGGGCACACGGAACTATCCAGCGGCCTCGCTGTGCATCTGGGCTAAACCATCAGACTAATCGCTCGACCGATCTGAGCACCAAAACCGTGCAAGTTTAAAGGCTACTCCAACAATCTCCACCAAGGCTTAAAACACCGAATCAAACCATCCTCTCTTCGTCATCTCATCTTCATCATAGCTCTACCGCTTCTCGTGTCTCATCGACTTCATCTTTGCACCTTCACACACCTTTATCGCTCTTCTCAATATATGGCCCTTGGGAACTTGCCACATACGAGCAACCGTGGATCTTACTGCCGATCCCGCAGCTCCACTGTGAAACGTGCTTCCGACCAAACTCGATCACAATCGATGAACATAATTGAGATATTGGTATACCGATCCACCTTCTTCCACTCTACTTCTTTCATAGATGCTAATCGCTTTCCATGTTTTTCTTTCACGAAATCCTTTTCACACATCGAATCTCCTACTTGATCCCATCTTATCGTCTCATATCCGAATTCTACTCCACCCCAACTTTAACTCTGATACCACTTGTTGGGAATAGGGGTGCTAGCAGCGGAAGTGGAAGCCGAATAAATACCACAGCAGAAATATAAGATCAAACGAGAAAAACAATGTAATCAAAACCACACAAGCATTCAACCACAAGAGACAATCTGATTTTACGTGGAAAAACCCCTCAATGGGTAAAAAATCACGGCACAAAGCAATCCACTATGATTAACAGAAGTTTACAGAGAATGAAGAAACAAAACGCCCACAAGAGAAATCTCCGAGCTACCCAAAGCTTATTCTCACATGAAACGAACAACCACAATCCTTTTCTTTATCCCAGAGAATTCCAAGCTCTTTCTCTTACTCTAGAACCCTCTCAATCCATCTAGGAAACATGGCTCCAATGGTAAAACTCATAATCCCGCATCACACCCCTTAAATAAGCATAAAACTGAAATTAGAAATTGTGAGACCGACTTGGAATAGGAAACTCCAAATTCGTCGCGTCCAGCTACACCACCAACCGGTTGGAGCCCCCTGTAGATCGGTCGCCCGACCGGTCTAGGGCACATGGAATCTGTCCAGTGGCCTCACTGTGCATCTAGGCCAAACCATCAGACCGATTGGCCGACCAGTCTAAACACCCAAACTGTTTGAAGGCTACTCCAACACAACTCAACCAAACCCAGCACAAATACTTGTTTTCTGTTTATCATGGATGCCTATCATTCCAGTTTATTCTAACTCTTCATTGCTTGTATGCTCAATAATGCATCATAGCATGAGTTGTAATTTTTAATATCTCTCTACTCTATGTGTTTGTTTAGAAGATGGCTTAGCTTTGAAAGAAAGGTTGGAGGCTTTCCTTCTCCTTCTTCTTTTTTTTTGTTCTTTTTTTTTCCTTCGTTTTTTTTTTCTTCTTTTTTTTCAAGATAAAGCAGGCAACTCCATTCCATATAACTATCATATGCATCATCACTAAGTATCAACAAGCATCTATGTGATGCTCAAAAAGTTAGCTACACTCTAGGCAGGTAGATCCTCGGAAAGGATTGAGCGCTTACAAAGATTGTTTCCAGGACCACATCACAGTCTATTTTTGGCCCTTGCAGTGTGAGTGCTACGAACAAACCTTCAAAGTAAAGACACCATACATATAGTCCAAAAAACTTGTCCACCGTAGTAGGGCTCAAAAGTCCATGTAGTCAGGAGGGCTTTTCTATTGCATACTAAGCGATTCCACCAACTACCTTGCTACGTGCTTAGTGCCCATCGAGGTTTCAAACAGGCAGTCGAACCATCGACCATCTCACCATAAGCCTGACTCTCACCTAGTTCTTGAACAAACCATCATTCCCACCGACCATGTCACTACGTGCCTTTCTCTCACCAGGTCTTCAAATAGATAGCTAAAGGTCCTCCCTTTGCCGACCATTTGAATTTGTTTTTCAACCAAAATGCAAAAAAAAAAAAAAAAAAAAAACTCATCTAAAACACGAACCATCCCCTTAACAAATTGCTTGATCTCTTGCAATTGGCTGGATAGACGAATGATCTTCATGGAACTCAATCTCTTGATTTATTTTAGCACCCGAGATCAATGACATCTGATTCAATTCCAACCACATTAGGCTCTGGCATGCCCGGTATGTCGATATGATCAAATTTGAGCCAAACAAAAGATAATACTTATCTAATTAATTTGTCCCTTCCAATTTGCACCACTCATTATTTTAGTCGTAACCATTCATTTACCAGCCACCACTTATGGGGTAAAGATTTCTTAATCTGTGTGATTTTAGGGCCATCTCCCACCCACAATAACAGCAGTTTGGATTGCTACATAGTTGAACATAGCACGGTTTGTGAGGAGAGTCGCTATCATTATTATTCTTTTGGTATCTTGAATATTTCCCACTGTGAGCTTGGCTTTGAATTCTGAAAAGTGGAGTCCATTAGTTAATCCAGATCACTGGTCTGTTGGATCCTACGGTCAATAGCGCATTTAAAAACCTCTTTGGTAACAATTACAACCTTTTTATTTGTGATCTATGAATAAATGGTTTAGAAGAAAAGCACAGCATTTATACACAGTTAAGTGTAAAAAAGTTCAAAGTAGGTGGTAGAATTTTCATATTTCTAAGATCTTGTGGCCATAATCTATCCCCAGTGGGATGCAACGATCAATGGTCTATATTACCAAAATGAGCCCCGCTTGCCTGAGCCATAAATCCTATTTTCGTTCTTTTACACACTGGCATCTAAAATTTATTCACCCACTCATTCACTTGGTAATGCGATTGCCTACGCGGGCTTTCCATGTTATGTCGTATGCTATCCAACAGTCCACATTCGAGGGATGTACGGGGCCACTAGATGAGCAGGCCAGCGGGATTTTCGGTGCACGGGGCTAGATTGGAAGGCCCACCTTAATTCCGCGTAGCTTCGACCTCACTCTTTGGGATTCAGATTCACTAGAGATCCACATCCCGCCTGACAGGATTTTATTGGGCCAGGTGTTGTCGTCAGAAATGGCAGCATAAAGCACGTACATTTGAAAGGGGCAGGATTAGGTGAGTCGTGGTAAGAGCTTAGTTGGTGAGTCCCTAACCGTGGGGCCCACCTCCATGTATGTGTTATATATCCACACCATCCATATGTTTTGCTAGCTCATTTTAGGCACAACCCTAGGAATGAAGCAAATATAAATCTCAGGTGGACCACATCATAGAAAACAATAGTGATTGACCATTAAAAACTTTTTGTTGGCCACAAAAGTTTTGGATCCAGCTGAAATTTGTGTTTTCCCTTCATCCAGGTCCGTGTGACCTTATCAACAGGTTAGATGGCAAATAAACATTATGGTGGATCCTAGAAATCTTTTAATGATAGGTGTTCAATGACCACCACTTCCTATGGTGTAGTCCACTTGAAGTTTGTATCTGCTTCATTTTTTTGGGACTGTGGTCCAGGTGCACCCCACAGTCATAGACTCACCCGCTAAGTTATTCCCACTCGCCTGATCCACGTACGCCCGTTTGTAAGTTGTTCGGTGAAGGAAGCAGATTATCTACTGACAACGTAAGTAGCAAAATTGGCTACTAAAGTGACGTAGCCAAGTTCTGTGGGTCCGACCATGATATATAGGGCTCTCAATGGGTTGGATTTGGATCGGATCCAGTTGGATCCGGCTCCAAGTCCGTATGTCTACAACGGATTTGGATCGGATTCGGATCCAACTCGGATCCAAAAGGTGATATCCATATCCGATCCATTTATAAATTGTTAGATCCATTTCCTATCCAAAATTCATATAACCATCGGATTTAGGTTGGATCTAGGTCCGAATACACCCCCATTACAAATCTAAAAAAATATATGATATGAAATATATAATATAATATATTTGATTTAGTAGAAAAATTATGCAAATCCCACTATTTACCATGGTATGGTCGACCTGGCCTAAAATAATTTGTAAAACAGATGGCCAGCAAGAATATAACATATACAGTAAGGTGACAATGAGTCGGATCTTAATCGGATTCGGATCGAACTCAGATATGTTCTTGTGAATCCATATCCACTCCATTTAAGTAATTGGACCTATTTTAAGATCTAAATCCGGTCCATTTAACTAATCGGACCTATTTTAAGATCCAAATCCGTATTATATGGATTCGAAGCGAATCAGATCTCGGATTTGACCCCACTCCATTGAGAGCCCTAATGATGTATGTGTTGTATCCACACCGTCCATCCATTTGTAGAGATCATTTTAAGGCATGAGCCAAAGAATTAGGCAGATCTAAAACAGGGGGGAAGTGATACCCACCGTTGAAACCTTCCTACGGCTCACCATGATGGCTCTTTAAGATCCAACCTGTTCATAAGTTAACACAGGCATGGAAGAATGGAAAATAAAAAAATCAGCTAGACCGAAAATTTCTACAGCCCCCAAGAAGCTTTTAATGTTAGGCGTTTAATCCCACTGTTTCCTGTTGTGGAGTCCGCTTGAGATTTGGATTCGCCTTATTCTTTGTCTCAAGCCCTGAAATGATCTCTCCAAATGGGTGTACAGTGTGTATACAACACATGCATCATGATAGGGCCTATGGAACTTGGTGACGTCACTTGAGTAGCAAATCTCCTTTATCACAATCTTCATTGAAGTACTCAATCAGGCACTACTGCTAACAGCTGTACGTGGCCGAATCAAATTTTCTTGGTGACTAAGCAAGCAAGTGCCCCATGCTCTTTGGCAGGTATAGCAGCTGCAGCTAGGGGCATTGAAATTTCATTGCACATTTCTCAGTTAAGCTGAAAGAAACCGTACGGTGTGACCGCTTACTTACTGTGAATTTTCTGTTTCAGTGATCCAATGATGTCAGGGACGGCTGAAATCCAATTTGATTGGATGGTTGTTGTGAGGGAGTACAAGAATTTCCTACAACGAACTTTCTTGGGGCCACTTAAGTTTTGGATCAAGTTCATATTTGTGTTTTCCCTGCATTTCGGTGGGACCAAACTTATGAACGGGTTGGATGTCATATCAACATCATGGTGGGCCTATCAAGGTTTCAACAGTGGGCGTCTCCATTTCCTGTTTCCTGCGTGTTGCCAACTTAACTTCTGTTTCTGCATGATTTTTGGGCTCACTACCTAATAAGAGCTGGCGGAGCTGATAAACGGAGTGGATGTCAGACAGACATCACGGAGGTGGCCCCAGAGCCCTTGCAACCGGTGTTGTTGGAAATTCGTTCCCTATGGTAGTTCCACCTGATCATTGGTTCGAGCTAATTTCGTGGGAACATAACTCGTCTACTTCGTGAGCCGTTTCCCACGTGAGACAACCGTCCAATCAAAGATCTAGCTGTTTCCTTTCTGGAAAAGCCATATGATGCTGGGCTGAACATTGTGTGATTTATGTACACAGAATTTTTTGGTCTTTATTTTTGGACAAGTGGGCCTGTGGTTTGATGATCCAAACCATTAATATGAAGGGTCAAGCTGTGTATAGCATATGCACCAAACAGCTCATGATTGTAAAATCCTGAACTTAAATAGGTGGCCCCACAAATATATGGTTAAGAATTGAACGGTTCCTATTCAACTGAAGAAAAGGCCAGATATTCTAAAGCCAAGATCATACAATCTAGGGAAACTATTGGTATGTGGTCATCTAGGGAGAGGACCATCATATCAACCGTTGGGATCACTGAACTATGGGCCCTACTAGTACAAATTGTAAAACGTGAACATTCTTTGCAAGAAACTCAGTCCAAGCATTATCCGCTTGTATTTATCTTGCACCGAAAGTTCAGTTGGATGCTGTTGGATTTTGTGTAGTAATATGATCCGACATTTTTCATTACTACTCGGAGGTTGCTGCCATTTTTCACCACCTAGGTAGCTCATGCCATGAATTTACGAGCCTGAAAGAATAGTATTAGAATAGACATGAACTGTCTGTGGGACCCAATTGGGCCGCATCCGATTCGGACGTGGATTGGCCGGTGACCCCAACACCGGCCCCCAGGGCTGGTGTCAAAGCTGTGTGGGCCCCACCGTGATGTATGTGTTTTATCCAAGCTGTCCATCCATTGTTCCACCTCATTTTAGGGCATGGGCCCAAAAATGAGGCAGATCCAAATCTCAGGAAACAGTGTTGCATGAACGTCCACCTTTAAAAACTTCCCAAGGCCCACTGTGATGTTTATTTGCCATCCAACCTGTTGATAAGGTCACACAGACTGGATGAAGTGAAAACACAAATATCAGCTTGATCCAAAACTTCTGTGGCCTCCAAGAAGTTTTCAACGGTGAGAATTCAATTCCCACTATTTCCTGTGGTGTGGTCCACTTGAGATTTGGATCTGCCTCATTTTTGGCCCCATGCCCTAAAATGAAATGGAACAATGGATGGACAGCGTGGATAAAACACATACATCATGGTGGGGCCTACACAGCTTTGACACTGGCTGGGCTGGTGGTGGGGTCACTAGCCAATCCACGTCCATCCGATTCAGGGTGGGCCACTGTGGATTGCACATGACCTTAAATCACCTTAGAATAGACATGAACTCTCTGTGGGATCCAATTGGGCCGCATCCGATTCATGGTGGGTCACTGTGGATTGCACATGACCTTAAATCAGCCTAATCAGACCATCAAAGACCACCCATAAAGGATCTTTTTCTTTTGTGACCTTAATGGGGATGCATTTGATCAATGGATCACGATGATTATAGACACTATGATATAATCCTCCTGAGGGTGGTTAGGTGGGCCCACCTAGGGCCGAAAGAAAATTTGCACTGATATGAGCCAACAAGAATTCATATTGGATCATCAAAAAATTTACTTTTTAAGTTCTAATGACAGTTAAGAATATGGATATATAGTAGCTCTTTCAAGGTGATAATTAAAAAACCTGATAAAGGAGTCGAGAACCCCATTAATAAACAGGTTTGCAACTTGGGTTCGGGCGATTGACCCAACTTGAGTTCAGGTCATGTTGAGTCGGGTTGTCAAGGTCTCTGGGTTGGGTTCAGCCCCTGATTTGGAATCAGGTTGGGTTTCTCCGGTTAGAATTCAGGTTGGCTTAGGTTGTAAGTTGGGTCTGCTTGGCCTGGCCGGGCACGGGTTGATACTCAACCCGCAGGAGTTGCACCCCTATTAATGAACATAATAACTAATTAACCTTTATATTCTTTCATAGAGGAATTGTCTGACCTGTGTACGTGGGGCCACAGTTTACTCATCCAGAGCGTTGATTTGATAGACATCACCATGGATAGATCATGACCCAAAAATGTCCTTGAAGTGGGAATTGGAATGTTTTGGAAAGCAAAAAATGGTTCAGATTTAACTAGGTAGGGAGCTCGGATGGCTAGGATCACCTCATCTAGGAGATTTTTGGGGTGATCCTAGACCGTGGAGCTCATCATATCAATGGTTTAGATCACCAACAACAGGCTCCACTTGCGAGGTCCAATGGCTAAGCCATGTGATCCTGGACCAACCATACACATTATAGATAGTGATTTACAAAAGGGACCGTCGCTTGATGATCCACATCATTCTGTTATCCGGCCCTATAATAGATGGAGAATATTCTACTAGTCTATATCAGTTGAACATGGGTGGCTGTTAGCTGTATTTTTCTTCTTAACCGTCTACTAATTTGAGAAGTTGTTAAGATTGTCCCATTGGGAAGATTTCGGGTCATAGTCTATTGATAATGTGTGCCCTAGATAGTGTTGGGGTAGGAGGGCCGGCAGCGGAAGCAAAGCCGAACACAAGCAACAAATTCAATCAAACAAGCTACACAATGCAATCACAATGCATGCAATCACCTACACATAGACAATCCGAATTTAACGTGGAAAAACCCCTCACGGGTAAAAAACCACGGCACAAAGCGACAACAATCCACTATAATATCAGAACTTACAAGAGATGGAACCCAAGACCCAAAACCCAAGCCCACAAGAGAAATCCCAAGTTTACCCAAGAAGAAAATCCTCTTCTCCAAGTTCTTTCTCTCACCTAAAAGCTCCCTCAATCCCTTTTGCAACCTTAGAAACCTCTAATTTCGTAAATACACCTTAAATAGGAAGAAAACCAGATTTAGAAACCTCTTGCGCGCAAACCGTGTAAGAAACAAAGTTGCAGTAGGAGACTACCGACCGGTCAGACACCCCTACCAGCCGATTGGCCGACCAGTCGGATAGACTATTTTAGTCATAGCAGCAATGCTGCTTTGGTGTCCAGTGTGACCGACCGGCCGACCGGCCAGTCGGTGGTCTTCATGCATAAAGAGCTGAGGCGTCCAAGCCTCACAGATAGACCATTGGTTAGATTCCTCACCTTTAAGCCTGACTTGTACAAACTGAAGTCCCGAGTACAGTGTGCATGTCGTTGGCCGAGGATCATATGATTCCTCTTCCGCGGCGCCACAGCATGCGTTTTTTTCTCATGAGAAATTGAGATTATTACGAGATGAAATGGCTAGAAATTTCCGACATAAACTTGGCTGACCATGCCCGGGAAAGTAGGAAAGGAGGGGATGGGAGGGTGCATTCCCTGCAAGGAAATGCTCAAGCCACCCACCAAGGAGACAATGCCTTCTCACTTTAGTCATTGATGTTTGCCTCTTGTGTGGCCCACCTCTAAAAGAGATCGATAGTATTGAGTTTGAATAAAGAGAAAGGAGAAATTATCATTTCTCATTCCACTCGCCCCATCTCCAAGCGCCCAATGCAAAACCTGCACACGTGCCTATATCTGGTGCATGTGGGTGATCCCATGGTGAAATTCCTGCAACAAGTGTGAAGGGTGACTATGCAGCAAAGTAAACTGTGGGCCCAGCATGATGTCTGTGAGACATCCATTCTATACATCAGTTGAACCCGTTTACATGAAGAAATAAGTCAAAAAATTAGGTTGATCTAAAACCCAAGTGGGCAACACCACAACAAATAAAGGGGCTTGGGACACCCAACATAGAAACCTTCTAGCACTTGCCATAATGTTTATATGACATCCAACCCATCCACAAAGTAAGTCCCACACGGATAGATGGAAACACAAAAAAATCAGCTTAATCCAAAACTCCTTAAGAAGGTTTCAATGATGGGTTCCTCTCAACTCCGTTGTTTATGGAAGGGTTGCCTAGCTATTAGAGTTTTGGATTTGCTTGATTTTTGAGCCCATGTTTTAAGATAAGCCTGATGCAGTTAATGTACAGAGTAAATGTGGCAAGTGGACGCCCATTGAGCTTTTTGTTGCTTTGACTCCTCATAACAAGTGTCGCAGGCAAGTTGCATCCACGGCCTACATTTCTGAAGTGGGCTACATGCATTGAGAAATTTGGGTTTGCATAGAATGTGCTTGCATGTGTCACTCACCTGATTAGTAGAAAGCCTAAATTTTGGGATTGGACATCTTAGATCTGTACGTCACACATGTGGCAAGTTTGCACAGGAGGGGTATTTGAAGATGGGGAATTTGGGATATGCACTAGCCATAGGTGGGTGAATACTGAGAAGTCCCTTTCCTTCTCTTTGGAAGAGCAGATAATGTTTGTGAATAAGATAGTAATATAATAAGCTGTTGTAGGATATATAATACAAGGAGATATAGCTTAAATGATTTTTAAGAACTTAAAAACGTGGACGTGCCAGACAGAAATGCTACGAAATCTCAAGATGCATTCAGTCTCTTGTGGACAAAGAGACACCTGTGAGTCACAATGACATTGCGCGTGCCCGAGAAAAGCATGCCAGGATAGAATCAGCCCAGCAACACCAACACGCGGAGAGAGAGATTCATTCGACCCCACATCACATGAGAGATACAGATTTATTCAATCGCACATCACAGAGGGATACGCATTCAATCCTACTTCACATAGAGATACATTCAACCCCACATTACATGAGAGTCAGATGCATTCAATCCCACTTTCTCATGGAGAGATACATTCAACCCCATATCCCATGATAGGAAGATACACACGAACCCGCTTCACATAGATTCATTCAACCCCACATCACGAGATAGACCAGCATTCAATCCCACCTCACATTAATTTATGTGCGTGCGTATACACAAGTACACACGCATTAGTGTACTTGTGTATATACATTAGTGTGTTTTTTTTTTTTTTTGGGGGGGGGGGGGGGGGGGGGGGGGGGATAGTACACACACTTGTTAGTACACCCATGAGGTCAAATGCGACCTCATGGGAACTTCCCCAGAGGTCGATCTATGTGGGCCCCACTGTGATGTGGATCGGAAATCTGCTCCATCAGTCAGATGCACCATTCTATGGTAGGTTAGAGCATAAAAATTAGGTCAATCCATGACTTAGGTGGGCCACACCACATACAACAGTTTAGATGGGTTACCTGCCCATTAAAACCTTCATGATCGTTTATTGGGCCCATCAAGATGTGGTTCACAAATCCATCCCATCCATTGTAGTGTCCCAATTGGATGAGGGGTTAGACCAAGTTTCATCTGCATCCAAAACTCAAGTGGGCCCCAGCAAGTGATTTTAGATGTTTTAGGCATGTCTTCATAAGGTTTTAGATGGTATGGCCCACCTGAGTTCTGTATATGGCGGATTTTTGGGATATCCCATAACCTAATGGGAACCCATCAAATGCATGGCGTTGATGTCCAATCCACATCACAGTGGGGCCCACACAGCTTGACCTCTTGGGAACTTCCCAAGAAGTCGAGCTATGTGGGCCCCACCATGATGTGGATCGGACATCTACTCCATCAGTCAGATGCACCATTCATGGTGGGCCACGGGCATAAAAATTATGTCAATCCATGACTTAGGTGGGCCACACCACATACAACAGCCCATGACTGATGGAGTATATGTCCGATCCACATCATGGTGGGGCCCACACAGCTCGACCTCATGGGAAGTTCCCATGAGGTACTTCCCATGAAGTCGACCTCATAGTGTGTGTGTGTATCCCTATATGCCACTTGTCATGCAGGCACATCTTTTCTGCCAACAATGCTAATTGCATATTGGGACATCCATACCACGATAGGACCCATCAAGGAGATCGCCAACACAAAAAATAAAGCTTCTCCACCCATCAGGCGCGGCCCACTCTTGAATTGATGAACAACCTACATACTCAACAAACAAGTGTACGTGGCCCAACTGGTGAGCGGATTGGCCTTATTTTAGAGATGAACCATATGGTCCTGCCACTTGCATGGTATCGATGTTCACAACTGGCATTTTTAGCAGGAAGATGGGCCCGCATAACATTTTAATATGCCTCCGCCAATTGGTATTCAGTTATCTTCGCACACTACAACTTCTCCATGTATTTAGACTATAACAATTCAGTTTCAGTTGTGCGTTCAAACGCAGGCTTAGATACTGAACCAACTAATCCAAATACCACGCTAGATGGGTGGCATTTAAAACACACATTTGATTAGCCGGCACGCATGTAGAGCCTGGCCCATCTCAATGTGAGCATGCATGGGAATCTATGAGATCTGAGCTTTCCATTGGTGGGACACACTCATTAGATCTTCTCGCCTAAAATCTTGGTAGTTTCATTCCTCAGGTGGGCCACACTGTACAAATAGATAGATGGCTAAACAAATTTTACTAGGAATGTATTCTTTTTAGAGAACTGTTCACCTGCAGGTGCACTGCACGACAACAGTTCGTCTGAGAGAGAGATGAAAAGCTAGCGTGCTCTGGGTTTCAGATTGTACAAGGTGGGGGCCATGCATGGTTCATTGAACCAGACCATTCTGGCTGTTTGCTACCATCCCTCGAGGGACCATGCCCCAAAATCACAGACATTGGAAGACTCTATCCACCGTTGCTACTCCTCAATTCAATTAGAGGCCATTGCTGCATTTCTCCTTCACCATCTGTTTAAAGAGCAGAAATAGAATCACATGGGGATTACTCAGGCCATGAAAAAGATGAGGCCCACTGTGTGGATAGCATTGGCTTGAAAATCAGCTTGGGACCACTCATCAGGGGGCCCCCACAATTCGGGAAAAAAAAAGTACAGGAAAAACAAATAGAGTCTCAATCAACATCATTAAACCACTTCAAAATGTCATTTTCTGGTAAGATAATACATTGTTTAACCTACATGCAAAGTCCAGTGGATCCTGCGGGAGAAACTGACTCATGATCACACTGATTGGTCCACCTGAGCAACTTGAGTGGGGCCCACATGCGTTTCGTGGGTAGGTGAAGGGATGGGCTAAAAAGCTTACTTTGGATGACCGGACCCAGAATGAGAATGTAATAATGAGTCGGCCGGGTCTTTGGTGCCACCCACCAAACTGAGCCTTATCCTTTCTCTCATGGTTTAAAAATAACAATGACATTCCTACCGGACGACCGTATATGTGGATTTTCATTTCTGACAGGTGGGGCCGATAGTTTGGTACAACAGACACATTGATCGGTTGTGTTCCAAGGCAGACTAACCGTGCCTGAAAAGATTATAGCCACCAATCTTGTGACTTTCTTTCAGTTGAAAGTGGACCGTTGTAGTATCCATCTTCTTTACTGTCTATTTGTATGCCACAAATCTGATGGTTATGATTGTCCTGAGGAAGATATTTGGAGAGTGATCCATCCATGGTAGATGGAAATGAATCAACAGTCTAGATTAGCGAACCACGAGCTCCACTTCTCAGAACAAAAAGCGTGTGTACTGTTGAAAGACTGATCGCGTGTCCTACAGTTCCTCTCCCTGGTGCTCTACTGCTCTCCAGCGCGGCTAATACCCCGAACCAGCTATGTGGGAGGCACCCTGCCCTCACGGCCCACCTCGATGTATGTGTTTCATATCTACGTTGTCTATCCACTTTTCCAACTGATTTTATAGCATGAGCCCAAAAATGAAGCATATATATATCTCAGTTGGACTACACCAAAGGAAATAGTGGTCATTGAATGCCCACAATTAAAGACTTTCGAGCACTGGCCCCAGTGTAATATTTATTTTCCATCCCACGCGTTGATAAGGTCGCACAGATCTGGATGAAGAGAACACTCAAATATCAGCTTGGTGCAGAACTTTTGTGCTCCACAAAAAAAATGAGTTGGCAAAACGAATAGACAGCGTAGATATACAATGCATACATCCGTGTGGGCCCAGCCAAGTCGTGCCCGGTGTTAACAACCAACAGAAGAAGGATGCTAAGTTATCTATGTACTGTACATTATATAATACGTGGTCCTGTATCTTTGCAATATATACCGGTTTTCAATTTTGACAAACGAAGCCCATATATTCGTAATAGACCATTGATCTGTTGTGTACCTGACGCAGGGGGACGTGGTAGGTCGATCTCCGTCTCCCTAACCGATAGGTTCTCGAATCCACGAGAAGAAATAAGAGATAAAAAGAGGAAATAAATTCCGAATAATTGATTTATTGATAATTGAATGAATGAATAATTAAAAAACATAATTACTTTGCTTTAAATAATAAACTAAATCCTAAATTCGTACTTAACTCTAACTTGCAAAGGAAGAAAAAGAATCCTAATACAATTAGAAAAGAAATAGAAAAATCTGCGCAATTGTATAACGTCAGACCGTCTTTCTTCCGCTGATGCGAGCAATCCACATTTCTGATTGCTACGAAACTTTGGAGTTTTACTGATATCGACGTACTCTTCAAGATGGTCGGCTTAGATTCTCATATCAGTAGTAGTGGGCCACCTGGACCATCTCCAGTTTCAGTGGGCGGAATTCCGAACTTTTTGGACAGTTCGTACCATTTTGGACCCCACGATCAATCCGTAACTCGGATCGATGTGAAACTTGTTGCGTTTTCTCGGCGTCGAGCAGCTCTACAAAATGGACGGAACGGATCATCATAAATGATCAAGATGGGCCCCACGAGTTGGGTCGAAATCTAAAAACGGGAATAACAATTTCCTATTTGGGTTGAAACTCTAAAATATGAAATTCCTTAGTTTTCTCTTGTTTTTCTTCCGGTCTATCTCCCGCAGGAAGGTGCGTGATCCACGCCCTTGATCATGGAGTTCTTCCCCTACATCAGTACCATCGTAGATGGACCAGTCCTCAAAAATCTCTTCGTGGGACCATTTTTAACCTTTAAAATTTCAATTTGTGGCCTACCAACTAGCCACTTAAGAAGAAAAATACAATGGTGAACCATGCTTGTTTGGGTAGTGCCAAATCCATGGTAATGCTTGTGGGTGGTGAGTAGCAGCATAGATAAATGTGGACCATTGCTTTATTTCCTTCCAAACCACTCATTTACCGGATCCAATTGAAGTGTTAGGACTCGTTTCACTGCATGGGCCACATTCATCTATTCTAATATATGATGTGAGAAGAAGGTGGACTTTTCTACTGCCGTAATTAGTTTCTGCAAAGTAATAAATTTTGAATATTTAAGGGAACATTGGAGGAATTTCAAAAGATTTTAAGCATATTTTGAGAATTAAAAAACATGGTTGCTGTCCGACGGCTCGGATTTCACCAATAAAAGGCAAGCAATAGGCCTTCATCTCTCTGCCATTTCTCTCCCTTCCTTTCACCGTGTGAGTTGCACGTGCCTCACCTCCTACCAAAAGCTAAAGGCTGGAGGATGCCACAAAGATCCTTACCACAAGCATCATGTAATGTCTCCATATCGAGGGATATCGACTGGCCGAATCACGGTCAGGAATTGTTTGACCCGAACCCCTAACGGGCCTAGTTCCTTGGGCCGAACCTGGGATGTTAATCAATTTCGACGTTCACGTTAATGGTATTTAATACATATAATACAGAACCTGAGCCCATCCATCACAACACTGCCCGACTAACCACGGATCTGGTTACAAGTGCGGTCCAATTACTCCTGAACCCGATCTTTTAGACCCCACCCCAAGTAATGGGCCTAAGGTCTAGGGCCATGCTGGACAACTGATGGGCCAGGCAGAAAGACCAAACGGTGAAGGAGCTAACCCATTGACACCCTTGTATACATATTTGGTACACTGGGACAATTTGTCAATCCATATGTAACAGAGGCATGTAATTGTGGGCCCACCGTATATGAGACTGAACGGACGGTTTTTTGTTGAATTTGGGCCGTTACTGATTTCTTTTAGGAACGCAAATTCCATCCCATATTCAGGTTATGATCCGTTTACTTTGGGGATTTACATACGTGTATGGTACATGTGATCGTACCACACAGACTGATGTTTTGATCACAGTACTTAACTAGGTCTAGCAAGTCTCAGAGGTGGGCCACTCAATTGTAAGGACTACAGAAGGAGAGGTCCAGTGGCGAGCTACCGCAACCAT
Source organism: Liriodendron chinense (assembly GCA_003013855.2). Lineage (NCBI taxonomy): Eukaryota > Viridiplantae > Streptophyta > Magnoliopsida > Magnoliales > Magnoliaceae > Liriodendron > Liriodendron chinense. The sequence continues at coordinate 583,121 of PVNU02000473.1, read as the reverse complement.
GAAAGTTTCTGAGAAGAAGGGTTAGCAATGGGCCGCTGATGTTTGTGCCTCAAAATGTAGGCCCACAAAAGCCCAAATGACTCAAGTTCAGGCTCATGCCTTGCGAATGCTCATATTAACGAGCTTAGATTTCAGCTAATACTGGGTTTTAATAGATAATGCCCAGGCCCCAGCCCCGGTTGGTATTGTTTATTTATTGGGCCTTAAGATAAGCCCAAGACCAGCCCAAGACATTAAATCCAAGATTGGCATGTGATGGGTTACAGAAAACAATTTATGTTGTTGAGACGTTTGGTTCTTAGTTTGATTTTATGTCAAATTCCGTTGGAAAGAAATGCACGTCGATTTGGCGGAGAAATTCCAATCTAAAATATAAAATAGGCTTCTTTCAATTGCTTGAAAAACAAATTACAGAATTTTTGTTTATTCGTTGAAATTTATTGGAAACTCTGTTTCTATTTTCCTCTTATTTCTTAAAAAATTCTCCCTTTCCGAGTCTACTCTTATTGGAAACTCACACATTTACAGGGTATTTACATTTACGAGGAACTCAAAAATCAAGCAGGCCTTTAGAAAATGTTGTATCTAAGAATTTGATCGCTCCATGCAACATTCAACATGCAACATGATTGCTCCATGGAGCTCCAGTGTTGTGCTCACTTCATAAAACATGTGTAAAGTTCTAAGTTGGATCGCCCACCCTTTAAAAAAAGAAAAAAAGAAAAAGAAGTCCTGCATATGGTTTTGGGATTCAAACAATAGATATGATGGACCTCTAGACGCCACATACACTGAAAATATTCTGTACTGGAAAATCCTTGCTATTGGATCTTAGGCCTTGTCAACTTCAGGCGGACCGTTGATTCTTTTCTTTCTTGGTTGTCTATTTGCTGGGCCAGGCCTGGTCTGCCTAGTCCCAGCTTGTAAGCCTAGTAAGAAGAGAATCATGGGCCCAAAAGAGGTTCAAACGAGTTAAAAGCGAGCTTTGCTCCTGTTCCCAAGGCACACATTTCTTAAACCTTGAGTTGACAACTCGAATTTACTTGCCGATTACGTTTGTCATTTTTGTTTTTTTCGTTTTCCATTTTCCAAGAGCTAATTACGATCGTCCACCCAATGATGTGGGCCAATGGATAATATTGATCGGCACCATGGTCTGCAGGGCCCAGTTTTAATAGACCATACTGCAAATATCTCACATATTAAACAATCCGAGCAATCCAAGGTCTGGTTTATTTTCAGTTGAAGACAAAAATAAATAAACGAAGATCTTAAGTCAGAAGGGAGTGTTTGGAACGTAGGTTACTTCATATAAGTGTGGACACCCTGCCCTAAATGGAATTAGAACTACTCTCAACTTCAATACCAGTTTCGGTTAAAAGTGCGGCATGGACCTTATAGGTTGTACAAGGTACTATTCAGGAGAGGTTTTGGAGATAGCCAATGGGCTCTACAGCCGATCGAATGGCCCATTCATCCGTTTTCCTTTTACAACCATCAAGGCTTTCAAGAGGGTCAAACGTGCAACATTATAATAAAGCTATTCCTAGGCTGACCATAAGGCCCTAAAAGCCTAAAGAGAAAGCTTTGGAAGGTTGTCAACAGATCGACAAGACTATAACCCGCTTAGTTCATTCTTGGCAGCTCACCTGAAGGTATCAGTAAGCTACAAACTAATAGAAACACATTCCACTAACTCCAACGGCACCAACATTTTACGAGAATGTAGATGAAAGATCTCCAAGACATTTTGAAAATAACTACTGGATCCGATCAGCTGGAGCCAAAATAGGCAGGTGACAGGACCAAAGGGGGTACCATGGCTCCAAAACACCTCAGAAAGCTTTAGGTTTTTAAAGGACTGTTGTGGAAAAAAAGGTCCTTCATGGGTGCCGGTTTTAAAAAATTAACGCAACTTGGTTTTACAGCACCTTTTGTAAGAAGGCTTTGCAACTCACATATAAAGCTAAAAGAGTGAGCCCAAAAATGGCCCGTGAATGACCGTTATTGGGCCTCTTCATCCTATTTAAGGTTCATAGTTGTAGCAGACAGAAGGGACGGAATGAGAGAGCTTGAGGCCGTGAATAGCTTTAATCTTTGCTAAAAAATTCCACGGGAGCTGATTTTTGAACTTTGCTGCAGCTGATACGCATTATAGCTTATTTAAAACTCCACATGCTTAAACCTACGCAATCCTTCATCTTCTTGAGGAAATGTTCAACTGTAATACCACTCTGTCCAATGGAGGCACAAGTCCTTTGACAGTAAAGAAGGTACTAAAGTTGATAAGTATGATTGAAATCGAGCATATCTAACCATCTCTTTTAACTACAAAGGATACCTGGTCTTCCATTTTTCTTCCCACATCTTGAATCAAATCACATTCCATTTTACACATTCCAAGAACATCAACCACTTCCACACATGCACATCTTCATTATACTTTTTTGGTACTTCTTTTTTTTTTTTCTTTATTTTGCCTACTCAAGGTCCCGGAACCCAATGCCTAAAAATTGTGAAGTATAGATCGTGCAGCATATAGGTGAAAAAGGGTGTTTAACCACCTTTTTTTTTTTTCCTTAATTGAAACCCTTACCTAGAATTTATGGTGCAAACCAGTCACAGGATTCACTCAAGTCCAGAAATCTCATAATTTCTAAGCCTCTATGTGATTCTATGGTTTCTAGCTGAATATAGATTCTAAAGAAACATTTGGCTAGTGACGACTCCAAGTGTGTGTGCGTGCGCGCGCATCTAACCCAACCCCACACTTAATCCAAACTAGACAAGTGTCATAGAACATCGAAGAGTTCAGCCATTGATAGTGAGGGTCATGTCCTAGCATCTGCGTGCGAGAGAGGGTGTTAATAATAAGCTACTTATGTCTCAAGTCGCTTATTGTAAGTATGTTTGGTAAGCAACATACTTTTAAGAAAAAAAAAGTAAAAAACACATTATATTTAGATTCCAAAGTTACATAAGTACTTATCCCTCAAGTTTGTTTAGTCTACCCTTTAAATCCACCATCCATCATGTGAGCCCAACCATTATGTGGGCCCCACCTTCGATGAGGGCCATCCAACATCTAAAGCCCACCTCCAATGTGGATCATTCATCATGAGCACCTTTGATGTGGACCGTCCATTATGTGTAGGCCCATCTTGATATGGGTCATCCCTCATGTGGGGTCCACCATCAAAATAAATTGGCCATCATGTGGGGCCCACCTTCAATGTCCACAACCCATCATGTGGAGCGCACCTTTAATGTGGATTGTTTATCGTGTGGGCCAGTGGTGGCCCCACCTTCGATGTGGGTCATTCATCATGGAGGGTGATGTAGAGCGGGTCGCCGACTATTTCATGGTTCAGATGGACCAAGAGAAGACTGGTCAGGGTCGGAAGTGATCCAAACCATCAGGACCATAAAACGGCCGTATCTTACAATCCAAAATAAGTTTCTGGACATATACTATATGATTTTGGGGTAGCTCGAGCTAGTAAAGCCAATCAACCCTACTAAGTTGGGTTGCCCATGCGGAATTGTGAGATTCAACCTAATCAACGATCATTAGGCTAGTTTTATTTTGATTTTACTATAAATAATAAGTTTTTCTTTTGATCATATCTTTCAATTCGTAGGATTTTAGAATTTGTGCCCAACATTGCAAGGGCTTAGAAAAGTGTGTCGAACCACGTGGATGGAAAAGGGCTTATAAAACTTTCTATTTTTTGCCAAAACCCAAGAGTTCTAGTAGGAATGAGCGATGTCTATAAATAGTAAGTTTTAGTAAGTCAGGTTTTCTAAGTGTTTTAGTTTGAGTTGGACTTTAATACTTTTTTCTTGGGTTTAGTTTATTATTTAAAGCATTGTAATCATGTTATTTGGCATTCAATTAATTATTCCGAATTTTCTAGGAATTATTTCTTATTTTATCATCTCTCCCTCGTGGACTCAAGGTATTTATCTAGTAGGAGAGACGGTGCTCGACCTTACCACACCCTCCCCGCATCAGAGGGCCTACCTTGGATGTGGGTCATTCATCATTAAGGGTTGACCTCTGTTGTGTATTGTCCATTATGGGGGTGCTCACCTTCAATGTTATTGTCCATCATGTAAAGTCACCTTAAATATCCACCCCCATGTAGAGCCCACTTTTGAAATGGGTTGTCCCTTATGTGGGCACCACCTTCAATGTGGGTCCTCCATCATGTAAGGCCTGCTTTAGATGCAAACCATTCACCATTAGGGGCCTACCTTTAATGTGGAGAATCCATTATGTGACCATCTATAGTACGGGCCCACCTTTGATGTACATCGTTCATCGTGTGGGCTACCTTCAATGTGGGTCATCTATCATGTGGGGCCCACTTTAGATGTGGGTCATTCATCATAAGGGGCTTACCTTTGATGTGGACAATCTATTATGTGAGCTCACCTTGATATGGTCATCCATAGTGTGGGGCCCACCTCTGATATGGATTGTTCATCATGTGGGCCCCACCTTAATTTGATGTGGATCACCCATCATGTGAAGCCTCATGTGATATAGACCATCTGTCACATGGAGAGACAAACGGAGAAGTTGAAAAGCAAGAAAAATACTTACAAGATAAGAAACTTTCATGACATAAGTTGCTTTTTATAAACACAAATGACTCAGACTTTGGCTAAGCTTCAATGGGCAATTCGAGGACTATTGAAAATTCAATTGATCAAGTGAGTGGGACTCCTGGCACATCACGAAAACAACCAATGGACTTGCTTGGTAAATATAGAACTTGACGATTCAGATCCTAGCCAATATCCAGGCCCTCTGAAAACCATGATTAGCATCCTAAAATCATCTCCATCTGACCTATAAAGCATCGCAAATCTATGCGGGTCGCATATTAAGGGTCCTCATCACCCCCAAAAGGAACTAATAGATTAGATTGACAAAATAAAACCTAATCTTATGGCAAGCAGAATGTGACATCAACATTCCTACTTTCGTGTTTTTTGAACCAACGAGTGCCAAGGATCTTATCTTGTCAAACAGAATGGTGCCACATGGACCGGCTCGCCACAAGCTAACGACCACTTGAGACACTTTTTATCTAACCAAAAGTTATATTCGGACCTTGCAGACGTCGAACTCTGGAAAATAGGACATATGTTCACAGTCGGCTCATCACGAGCCAACGACCTCCATTTACAAATACTGCAACAGCGGCCATTTTGAGGGGAACCATGAAGATACAGAGGGAAGAGAGAGAGAGAAGAGAGAGAGAGAGAGAGAGAGAGAGAGAGAGAGATCAGTGTGGGTCTTCTCCGAGGATTTTAGAGATCTTAATCAATGTTGAGGCCCTGCTCGACTGAGAAAGTCATTTCCAGGAAAAAAACCACCCATCAAAGAATCTAGCAAAATCAAAGAGTAGGGTTGGAATCGAGGATATTTAACCATCCCTTTTACACAAAGTGGGTTTAGTCTTCCCTTTTCCTTCTTACATCTTAATCAAGCTCAGATCTCATTCCACTTCACACATTCCTAATATATCTGCACCAACAACTGCATTTCTATTTTCCTTCTTCAGCACTTTTTCCCCTTTATTACATTCACCTACCCATAATCATTTGACTAATTTACGAGGTAGATTTTATAATGTAGAATGAGGAACAATTGATGTAGATAAGGATCAAGCACCTTCCTATCTCACATGGACTGGAAACGACTCAAGGAAAAGTGTCAAAATTTAGCCATACTTTGGTCACTTGATCGATTGATGTCGGTCGACCGAAATTCGTACGAATCACAAGTTGGTTGCTAGACACTCTTAGAGCTATTTCGATCGCCCAGCCTGCTCTATAGGTTGATTGACCGATCGCTCAAACTCATGGGTCAGTCGCCCGATCATGATCGACGGATGATAACAGTTTGCGCGTTTTTTTATTTTGTTTTCTTATTTTCTTAAGTCGCTTCTTAATTACATTTTAGGGTTTGCTTAGAGTTTATAAACACTTTTTAATTTCATTGTTAGGGTTAACTCTCTTATTATTCAATCCAATTACTCAATTTTTGTAGTTTTTCTTTCGTGGATTCGAGAAAGCTCTAGTGGATTCTAAAGAGCCTCATGAACTCAAGATAGTTATCTCCTGAGGAAGATGGTGATCAACCTCATCACGTCCTTCCCTGTATCAAGTGATATCAGAGTAAGGACTTTCACTTGGGATAGTGTCTCTTAACAAAGGTTTGAGCAACAATCTCATAGATAGGGCTCCTGTAAATTATCAATTAACGACAAGCGAGTTTTGAGTTGTTCCAGCGATAGAATTCATAAGCCATGCAAGGGTTGCAGGCTGCTTTCAACTGTATAGTGGGGTCGTAGGGCAACTCCGTGTTCATGGAGTGTTGATCCGCCTTCGGTGGGTGCGGGAATTCGCAGTCATGCTGTTCACAGTGCGATCTCGGCTATGAATCGCAAAATGACACATGTTTATGGTGGCAATTAGGATAAATCAAACAGATTGAGATTTCATGATGAACGTCGATCTTCAAAGCTTTAATGATCAAATCCACATTGAGGATTAATGGTTGCTCGAAGTCGAGCGTTTCTTCAACTACGTAGAAGTCCCCAAAGAGAAGAAAGTAAAACCTGGTAACTTATAAGTTAAAGGGCGGCACTTCGACTTTGTGGGAGCTAGTTTAGAGCGAGCGATGTGATAGATGAAAGCACCAATTCGCATGTGGTTGCAGATGAAGCAAGACTACTGGCATGATTTCTATACGATGATGATGACCAGGATGCTGAAATATTCATCAATGGCGTGCGTCTGGCTCCTGTGGAAACGAAGAACCAACCCAATACTTTTAAAGTGGAGGGGCGGTCTATTGTAACCGAAAATGATTTCATTGAAGAATCTAATGGATCGAACAAGATCAATGCCTTAGAAAAGAGCCAAGAAGTACATCCCACCACCTTCTCAGTAATTGTTTAAAATTCTAAGAAGGTGAAGGAGATCAATACCTTAATTGTGAAGAACAATGAGGAATCATCAGAAAACATCTCCGAAGTTGTAGACATAAATTGACTAGAATCTGTAAACGTCCTAGATGATGTCAATCCAGCGTTGTAGGACTTTGAGGCAATTGTGCTCGAATACCCCTATGTAAGAGATTGGTCTTTCTTAGGTTGAGCCTGTTTTCAACAACATAAAGAATCCATCCGCCGACCAGTTCCAATCTGAGAAGGAATCAAAGAATTGTGTTTTAGTGTATCAAAAGAGGCTAAGGACACATATTGTGAACCAACCATGTTGAAGAAACTTGAGTGCGTGTCGCAAATCAAATCCGTTGAAGAAGTAGAACGCGATTCGTAATTCAAGCCCGAAAAGATACTTAAGGATAAGTCTTTTTTTTTTTTTTCAAGTGCAGGGATTTGATGTAGAATGAGGAACAACTGATATAGGACGAGGATCAAGCACCCTCCTATCTCACATAGACCAAAAACAACTCAAGGAAAAATGACAGAATTTAGTATATTTCGATCGACCAACCGACTGATGTCAGTCACTCAAAATTCGTTCGGATTGCAAGTTGATTGTTAGATACTCTTGGAGCTGTTTTGGTCGCCCGACCTGCTCTATAGGTCAGCCAACTGATCGCCCGAGAACTCGGGTCGGTTGCCCAACCACGATTGACAAATGATGACTGTTTTGCGCGTTTTTTCTATTTTGTTTTCGTATTTTCTTAAGTAACTTTTTATTTACATTCTAGGGTTACTTAAGGTATTTAAACACTTTTTAGATTCATCATTAGGGTTAACTCTTATATTATCAATTGAAATTTTCGACTTTTGTCATTTTTTTTCTCATTGATTCGAGAAAGCTCCGGTGGATTCTAGAGAGCCTTGTAAATTCACGGTAGTTATCCCTTGAATAAAACGGTGATCGACCTCATCATGTCCTTCCATACAGTCAAGTTAGAATCTTTTTAATATTTTTGCTTGTCAAACCCCATCTGGGTTATGCAAAGTATGATTAAACATATAATACTGAAATTTTCCTGAATTTCCTTAATACCCATAAAATCCTGTAAAGTAGAGACCAGTATACTATACGGAAAAAAGATGGTGCCTAACTCATTCCTCTTTTTATCACCAAGATCCTTACTCAGAATCGACGGTCATAAATTAACCGTAGAAGTCATTTAAGTTAGAAAATTTTATTATTTCTCAGCCTTTTCTAGCCAGCTATAAATCTGAGGCTTATTTAAATTTAGTCAATGGTGACTTTAAAATGAAACATATTTTTAAATATGAGTCAATTCTACCATATGTGCACAATTGAAAATAGAAATGAAAGCGACCACAGCTACATGAGCGGCATTTATATTCTTATCAAACTACTTGGTCCTGATTTTAAGTGAATGACAATTGAAATTCCAGTGTCCAAAAAAAATAAGTTAAAAAATATATCTTACTAACTTAACAGAAATTAAAAAGTTATTTATTAGATGGTATCCAAACGGGCCGTACTTATCTTCACTTCCAGCATTTAATTTTGACCATTAAAGGTTTTTCTTTTCGAGCGTGTATTTGGGAGCCACCTTTTAGATGGCTAAGATTGTCAGATGTACATGAATCTTGAATTGCCTTCTATAGTGGACCACTGGATGGACAATTTTGATTGAAAGATTACCCTTCTACGTGTCACATAGCAAGTACAACTCTACCTTTTCTCGTTCTTCCTCCAATGTATATCTCCCTTGGTGCACATTCCATCCATGTTGGAGACGGTCATAGTGGGCCACTGAGGTATGGTCCTCACTTACACGTACTTAAAACCAATGGAAAGAAGAACTCTACGAAACCAATGGTTCAGTTATCTAGACCATTAGTCACTATGGATGGACCATGCCCGAACAATCTCTGGCCTGAAAATAGACGTCCAAGAAGACGCAGCAAATATCCATATCCAACTGAGTGAAGGTCCAACATTTGGACTGGCGCCTGTGCTTTTTGGGGAGTGGTCCATCCAAGTTCGGACTATATCATCGGGTTGAGGACAGGACCTTTGCCTGTTTTCACGTCGGTCAGGGAAGTAGATCCAGCAGGGTGAGGTATCTAGCTAAGATGACACGTACAAGTCTACACCAAATATCATGGACAGATAGCTTTAAATGTCAGCTTTCTCGGTTTCTACGCACCTCTATCTCCACTAGCCCATAGAGAGAGAGGGAGGGGGGGGGGGGGGGCCTTACCATCCGAGCTTTCTGCGGCCCACCATGGTTTCTGCATCATCCACTCCGTACATCAGGTGAAATCCTCGATCTTAGGCCCTATGACAATTAATTAGCTCGATCCACAATTCAGGTGGGACACACCCAAAGAAATAAGGGGAACGGGTGGCCAAACATAGATTTCTGCGTGGGGCCTATCATCGTTGTATTTATTCCATCTGACCCGTTTCATCAGGTGAGTATTACGACGATGAAGGGATACTGTAAAAATCAGCCGAATAAAAAATAGAGCCAACTACACTGATTCTACATTATTCCCAATGGAGTGGCCCAACTGGACTTTAGACTGTTATGGCTCTTTGATTCGTTCGGTGAAATAAGGTGCAGCAACTGATGGACGAAGTGGATGTCATATAAACACAAAGGTGGCCCCCACAAAGCTCGGGTATTGTGGACACGGATTCGGTAGTGACACCGCCAGTATTCACCTCCATACTAGTCGGTTCTGAAAAGCTTTGTGGGCCCACCATGATGTATTTGTCTTATCCATTCCGTTTATTCATTTTTCGAGATCATATTAAGAAACGAACCCAAAAATTAGGCGGATCCAATTCCCAGGTGGACCACACCATAGGAAACAATGGGAATTGAACGTCCACCAAACTTATTGAGGGCCACAAAGGTTTTGTATCAAGCTGATATTTGTTTTTTCCCTACACCCACCCAGGACAAGGTGACAAATTTAACTGGTTGGATGGAAAATAAACATTACAGAGGGCCCTAGGAACTTTTTAATGGTGAACGCTCAATCACAATTGTTTTCCCGTTGTGTGGTCCACCTGAGATTTGGATCAGCCTCTTTTTCCATTATGCCCTAAAATGAGCTGGAAAAAATGAATGGACGGTGTGGATAAAACACATACCTCATGATGGGGCTCATGGATCTTTTCCAGCACCGACAGTACCGCGATCTCGGTACTGGAGGGATCACTACCGAATCAAATCCGGGTATTGTACGTGGTGCGTACAACGCGTGTTGTAGATGACGCCGGTACCTCATGTACCACATAGAAATGGCAATACCTCCTCGCCAGGCTTTTACAGAGGGAGGGATGCATGCATGAGATCACAATGGGAGAAGTACGGCAGCCAGGAGTGCCCGATTTCTAGTCGTAACCTGGAAAAGGAGAAAAAGGCTCTAAATTCTCGTCCCATTTTTTTTGTCTAGTGGGCGTTATTATCACGATACAATGCCTTTATTTTCGTTCTATTACACGATAAATTGCAAGTGATCAGGATAGCGACGTCGGTGATGTGTCGTACACTACGCAAACGGACGCGGTTTGGCCGGTGACCCAGCACCAGCCAGCTATCTGTGTCTAGGGCTGTCAAGGGATTGGATTTGGAGCAGATTAGGGCTGATCCGAATCTTACCCGATTTGTGATCCGGCTGATCTGACTCCTACCCTGAAATTCGACATATCTTTAAACATTTGATCTAAATCCTACCGGATTAAGATTTGGCCGATCCTCCAACCCGATCCAAATACATGTGGATACTATTCAATAGGTTGAATGGTAAATGCTGTGGTCCAATTGAGATACAAGATATGTGATTTTTTTTATATGTATTTATATATAAAATATATATAATATTATTTAATTCATTTTAAATCCAGATCGTATCTTAATCGGAGCGGATCCAAGGTGATTCGAATCTGACCCGAAATTTAAACGGATCCGATTAACATGATCTGAATCTGACCTGATGATCCGGATTGTTGATCCGAATCTGGTAAAATCGGATCGGATCCGAAGCGAATCCGGACCAAGATCTGGTCCGTTGACAGCCCTAGCTATGTCAAAGCTCTGTGGACCCCACCATGATGTATGTGTTTAATCCACGCTGTCCATCCATTTTTTCAGCTAATTTTAGGGCATGAGCCCAAAAATGAGGTAGATCCAAGGCTCAAGTGGACCACGCCATAGGAAAGAGTAGTGATTGAATGCTCACAATTGAAAACTTCTTTGAGGGCCACAAAAATCTTGGATCAAGCTGATCTTTATGATTTTCCTTTGTCAAGGGGGACGCCGTTTGGGTAGTGACGCTGCCACTAGCCGGGTGGGCTAGTGGTCGATGCTCTGTGGGGCCCGGCTAGTGGTCGATGCTCTGTGGGCCCCACCATGATGTATGTGTTTTATCCACTCTGCCCATCCATTTTTACATATCATTGTTGGGCTTGATCCAAAAAAATGAGGAAGATCTAAATCTCATGTGGACCACACCATAGGAAAACGTACAGTAGTGATTGAATGTCCACCATTGAAATCCTCCTAGGTCCTATTGTAATGTTTATTTGACATCCAAACTGTTGATTAGGTCATACAGATCTGGATGAAGGTAAAAACAAATATCAGCTTGATCCAAAACTTCTGTAGCCCCTAAGAAGTTTTTAATTGTGAGTGTTCAATCAACATTGTTTTTTGTGATGTGGTCCACTTGAGATTTGGATCTACCACATTTTTTTTTATCTTATACCATAAAATGATATGAAAAAACAGATAGACAACATATATGAAATACATACATCATGGTGGGGCCCACAGAGCGCCAACCATTAGCCATTGGATAGTGGCATGGTCACTAGCCAATCCGCGTCCCGTGAAGGGGGAGTTATTAGTTATTAAACTTCTGACAAAATCTTATTCTAATCCACATAGTTCCCTTTTATGGTTAATCGGATTGAAGGTTTTTGCTTTTACATCCACCATGGTTATGAATTCGTTTAATTAGCATCCGCTAAGTTAGAGATTTGTTTGGATATCCCTTCTATTGAAATTATGCACCCTCAGCGATTTCAAATCAACCCTAGTATTAGAAATGCAGATCTATTACAACCGTTAATCTGTATGCTTTGCGAAAGCACGTTTAATAAAGATATTGAATAAGCAATCACCAACTAAAGCATTCACACAAATACAAAATATTTAACGTAAAAAAACCTTACAAGAAAAAAACTATGGCACAAAGTGACAGAAATCTACTATAATCAAAGTCTTAGATTTACACCACTCACCTTCTTCAATTACAGAAGAAATCTGGATTTCTTCTTACGATGCACACCTAAGAAGATCCTATCCTCTTGAGAAAATCCATTCCCAAGCCTTACGAGTGTCTAGAACCTTCTCACCTTGCATAACCCTTCCCTTTAGAGAGAAAATACTCGTATTCGAAGAGAAACCCTCGTCTCTAAGAGAAAACCCTCGTAAAGAGAAAACTCTCTTTTCTTTGTTCCATACAAAGCCCTAATCTTAATTAGACCTTATATAACCCGACTTTCGCAAATCTACGTTAACCCATTCAGTCGCACCTTTTGTCAACCGAGATATCAACAGAGTCTCTCGGTTAACCGAAACCAACCTCGGTCAACCGAGAACATCACAACATGCTTTGGTCAACCCTCAAATTTCTCGTCAACTGAACTACACCCGCAGCGGATTCTATGTAGAATCTAAGGCATCCTATACAACAATCTCCACCTTAACTTGTATTCTGCCAAGTCAGCCTGAAGATCTCCCGTGCTAACCTCCACCTAAAGCGCAAATCACTCCCTGTATTCCTCCACCTGGAACGCAGCTCCATCTAACCATGTTCAAGGGTGTCCAATCTCATTAATGGCTGGAGAGATTGATCAAGCATCAAGCATCAATGCTTGAAGTTCTCTGTAGTCACCGGCTTTGTCAACATGTCCACGACATTTTAGTTCGTATGAATTTTCTAAAAATTGATCACCCCTAAAGTAATAAGCTTCTGTATCTTGTAGAACCTCACGTCGATGTGCTTGGTTCTCGCATGATATACCCGATTCATTGTTAGATGGAAGCACTCTGACTATCGCAATGCAACTGAATCACCTCCCACTTCAACTTGAGTTCTCTTATCAGACCTTCCAACCACAATGCCTCATTTGACACCTCCGTCGTAACCATGTATTCTACTTCAGTTGTAGACAATACTATAGTAGACTGTAATGTAGATCTCCAACATATTGGTTCGCCTGTTAATGTGAAAACATATCCCGTAATGGACCTCCTATTGTCCAGATCTCCTGCATAATTCGAATCCACGTAACATACAATTCCATCTGAAGCTCATGTCTCTTGAACATAATTCCAGTGTCGACTATGCCCCTGAGATCAATATTTGAGAATCCATTTAATCGAATTTTAATGTTCTTTCCCCGAATTCGTCATATACCTGCTAACCATACTAACTGCCTGTGAGATATCATGCCACATGCAAACCATCACATACATGAGACTCCCCACTGCACTCGCATGCGACACCCCGTAACATGTCTGAAATCTCATCTTTTTTGCTTGGACATGACCTGACTAACAACTTAAAGTGACCTGCTAGATGTGTGTTAACTAGCTTAGCACCTTGCATGTGGAACCTCTCTGTCACCTTCTGCACATAACTCTTCTGAATTTGAATTAGAGGTATTCTCAATGCAATTTGAGTTGAATTCAAAATCATAGTCTAGCCTTAAGTTAAGAGGACTAGACTTCAAACAAATAGATAGACAAAAAATATTAAATTCTACATAAGAGAGATTAGAAGAGATTCTTTACCGAATGTCGCGATTCGGATAAAGGAATAAAAAATTCAATAAAAGTAAATATAATTAAACTCGAATTAAAGAGATAAATAGAAGAAAGGAAAATCAAACAAGTAGTGGATCACTCACCTAATCTCGCTGACCCGAATCTTCCAAAATTTGATCATGACTCAATGACCCAAATCAATGAGTCAACTCAGTTGATTTTCTCTCTTTTTCTTCTTCTCATTTTTCTTCGTTCTCTTTCTCTCTTGTTCTTTCCCTCTTTCTCTTTTTTTTTTACCTTTTTTCTCAGACCAAGTTTGACAAATCTGGACTTGACTAACTCATGAAACTTAGTGAGTCAGCGAGTCACGATTTGGAAGAATCGTGTTCTCTCTCTCTCTCTCTCTCTCTCTCTCTCTCTCTCTCTTGTATTCGAATTTCCTCTCAAATTGTTGATCTTATGGGATATCTCTCTTGCAGTCAAGGGGTTTTATAGGGTTTTCGGCTCTCCTAAAAATTCTAGAATAACTGTTCGCAAAGAGGGTTGTAAACGGTTTTCTTGAAGGCTTTCAATGTGTTTTTCGTAACGATTCATTTTCTTGTTGTTACAACTGGTGTTGTATCTAATCTTGATTAAGGAATGATGGTCAGATGCTGATCACATATGGGCCTTGAAGTGACGGATTTAGATTTCAAATCGACGTTCATCTCAGTTTCTACGATAGTGGTATCTTGCAAGGAAGATGATCAGGCTTCAATGGTGGATTCACACTTAATAGAATGTAATTTCTTCATTTCAAACCTCATGGTGTTAGTGCACTTGTTTGCCAATTACGTGAGTCCTTGTGTCTAGCAGTTGGTTGATCCCAAAGAAGATGAAGACCAAAGACACAAAAAGCACTGAAGAATGAAAATACAGGTATATGAGCTGCCTTGGTGAACCTAACCCTTGTCTCAAAACAATCCCACGGGCCATTGATGACTTAAACCTAATAGGAAAACCTTTCGTCATTATCCTTTAGCCTTAAGAATCCCAAAAAATCCCTACTGTATAAGATAATAGAGATCCATGGTCTGTTGTAAACAAAATTGCCTAAAAACAGCAGACCCATCGACCGGCCGAAGTTGGAAGTCGATTGGCTGAACTTCATGGTCGACAGGTCGAATTGGACCAAAACAAAACAATAGAAAAATGGCCACAGTCGAACCGTCCAATAGGGGAGTCACTTCGTCAGACAATGCACAGAAAGTTTCTGTTTTCTACAGTTTTTTAAGGGACCATCCGAGATATCCATTTTCTAACTGTTAACTAGCCATTGGAACCTTATTTCTATATATTGGTGGTTGGTATTTTTTACTAGAGAGATGACTTTTCAACCCTTAATTGCCCCCATACATTTGTAACCCCCTCTTTCAATCACTAAGCTTTGGACCTTGATTTATAATTAAATCATTGTGTCTTAAAAACCTTTGAAAGGACCACCATTAGTGTGATTAGAGCCTAGACCTTGTTCTATAATCCTCATAAGCTTGGATTTCTCTAACCTATAGTAAAAACCTTTTAGAAAAACCCATCTTTCCCTATAGTGCATCATCATCAACTCAATGTGGTGGTTTGAGGGAGTAATCAAGGAGCTACTTCAAGCAAATACGAAGCATTTAATCAGCGCTATGACGGGGTTCATCAAACTAGTAAGTGTCTAGTATTTGGAGTCCATACTTGATCGCCTTTTTGTGGAGATTAGGGGTGGAGAGATTGTAACCCAATCTCGAGAGTTAAGTCCCCGTGTAGGTCCTCCGACGGGAGCAGTACATGGCTGGTTCTTGAATTGAAACTGGTGAAATTTTGAGATCCAAACTCAGCAAGTCCTTGTGTAGCTTTCGACAAGAACAAACATTTATTGTGTTTTGTGTAAGGACGAGTCCTTATATAAGATGTGTGTACGACCTTGTGTAATCAATCGACGGGTGCAAAACGTGTAGACCTTGTGTAGGTTGTAAAGGTTGAGAGGTACCTCTAATTTAAAACCTCTGAAATAATGAAATTCGGTGCACTTGAGAGAAGAATGCAACAACCGAGAGTGGAGTAGACAAGTAGTCGAACCAATATACATTGTGTGCAATGTGTGAATGCAATTTGTCTTTGGAATGCTAATTGGATGATCTTTATAGATGCTTAGCTAAATTGCTCTTTATGTGTTTGATGTATTACTCAGCATGATATGTATCTTAGCCCAATCCATCTTGTATGAATGAAGTAGTTAAGATTATTTGCACATCATATACATTGCATATGTAATTCACTCTTGCTAGCATTTGATCCATTGAAAAATTGTTCATCATCTTGCTAGTTTTTATGAGATAGAAAGAGATCGAACATTACACGTGCTTGATCATCTCATATGTTGAGAATGTGTTGAGATCATAACTTGCTAGCTAAAGTATTTTAATTATAAGAAGTTGGGTTAAATGCTATCAAGTTAATATCTCAACATTAGGCTTTGTCTCATAGTAGTAAATCTAATAAGTCCATCTTTTCTTAACTCAATACCTTGAGATACGCTTGTGAGTTTTATTAAATCCATATTCTTGAATTATATCTCATTGTTGAACTAAGTCTTTTATATGCACATCTCTTATTAGTCCTCTTTGTAATTAAGATCAACATTTGAAGAAGCGAAATGGCAAAATCATTTAGTCATTGAGTGACATTATTTCTAGAGTAGCTTTATTCAAGGACATTATTAAAATCTATTAGGGAGATATTTCATTGAGTCATTGAGTGTGAACACCCCGTACTTTCAGTACTCAAGTGTTACCATGGAATTAATAATTAGATAATTAATTATAGTGGTTTCAATTTACTTTTCAATGAAATTCATGTTAAATCAATAATCGGGTTATCGAAAAATTTAAAAGTAAACACACTAGTTCATGTAAGGTGGACCACTAAATTGATTAAAACAATTAAGAGTTAGGTGTGTGGCTAAGAGAGTGGGTCTATTTTTGTGAATGGTGTTATTGAGGGCGACTCTTACAATTTGTATCGAAATAATAATAATAATGACATAAATAACATTGATAGTGTGTTATTAGAAGGATATTAGTGTTAATATGTGATATCTCAATGTGTGGTTTAAGTTGTACTAATTTCAGAACATTTTAACAGTTGGAAATCAAATTTGAAAGCAAGCTAACCATTGAATTGTTGAAAATATCTTTTAAAAGCATAAATCATGTTGTATGGCCCACTTAACTTGTAGATCTGCCTCAATGTTGGTCTGAGGCCCTAACAGGATCAGTGGTATCGGATAGACGGCGTGGATTTCTAAAAACATCACCATGGACCCCACTTTGTAGTGTGACGTGCACCAATGTATGTGCACTTCAGGTGCACCATATGACCAAAGTCGGTCAGCAACTGCTGACCCGACTTCTCTCCAAAAAAAGGAATCTCCCTCTCTCTCTTTTTCACGCTCCCGCCCAAACGGGCAACAACGCACGAACGCACGTCCGTTTGTGTCTAGTGTGGCCCACTTTTGGGCATTATCCTGCCAAATCCGAGCCGTCCATTTGGTTCAGACGATGGGCCTAACCAAAACCTTGGTGGTGATTCTCACCTCTAGTCGTTAGTGTTGTCGCAAATTGGGCCTGAAGTCAGGCTGTCCAAATGTTTCCTGTTTTTCCAGCAGCCTACAAATCGATGGATGGTGATTTCTATGGGCCACCTCTGGTAAATCCAAACCGTTCATTTTGTAGATAATAATGTGTTCTATCAAACCATGATAACCTCCTCTGTTGGGGGCCACTAGTTACAAACATATCTGCAGCCAAAGTCCAGTTTCTCACCTTGCCTTTCCAAAAACGGAAGCTGCCAAGCTGGCAATCCATGTGCATTTGCCTCCTTCCATCCTAGCCGTCCATAACAACTGTAGAAACCTCTTTTTAGAGTGATCCCAGCCCTTCATTTCATTTCACGCGGATCCTCATATTGCTATAAAATGTCACTTCCAGTTTTTTTTCTTTTTCTTTTTTATTTTTCGATTTTTACAATCTCGCACAGCCACAAACCCTAGAAACCATTGCTCTAGCTGATCTAGATCGTCCACACATAGCTCAGGAGATATCTGAACTTCTCTAATCTCAGTTGTTAGAAGAAAAGCTTCTTTTGCTACCGTTTTTCCTGATTTTTTGGATTCGAGCTGAAACTCTTCAACTAGCAAATCCGTCGGAAAGGTCATTGCAGATCTTCAAAGTGCAGTTCCCTTAAGCCCCATTACTCCCATCATCGTCGTCCAGTAACTTCAGATTGAAGAAATCCACCTCCAAAGCAAATCTTCCATTTCAACTGTTAGACATCTTTCTCGACAAATCACAACAGCTGAAAGTTTTAGTCGGGCCATCTATTCTAGATCTGATTCGTTCGGAAGTTTTCTCTGATGAAGCGGAAGAGGTGAGAGGTGTTGGAAGAAGAATAATCAGAACGAAGGAAGGAGAGAATGGTTGTTTCGTTTGGAGTCGCGAGTCGGGTCGAGTATGTGGTTGAGTCAGGTCAGTTCGCTGCTGAGTATGGTGGTCTGGTTTGTGTGAGATCTAATTCAGTGGCTTAAATTGCTCCTACTGAGCTTATTTTTTTAGAAGATCCAGATATAGGAGTTGTGCAGTGGAGGTCCGAGTGCACCGTCTCTTGTCAGTTGAGTTGTGACTTGGTCGAGTTAACTGGGTTGCTATCTTCTCCGAAATCTTCATCCATAGCTAGCCTCAGTGGCATCAATGGGTGGTGCTTCCTGAACTGATCTTGGTAGGGATCTAATTTACACCGATTTGGGCTTTTGAGTTAGCAGGATTCTTCCACTAGGTATGATTCCCTTCCCAACTCATAATTCTCTATTTTCAATTTGAGTTTAAATTGGGTGTAATTTCGATTTTGGGCCTTGAATTGTTTGTTGGTACCTGTCTTCCCAAATTCAAATTGATTCATAGTTTGGATTGGTGCATAGGTGAGTAGACTCTTTTAGAAGGAATCTCTCTATGAATCAAGTCAATTAAATTTTGATTTGTTACTTAGATGGTTGATTTACATGTTTAGGCATAGATCTTTTCATTCAAGTGAACTAGAGCTTAGTTGATTGGATTGGATTTGGTTTACTTCAGATTGGAGGAGTTTAATTGTATTCTTTCCAAATTTCCTTCTCTTGTGGTTTAAGGAGAATCCATACCTAAGGTGAGGTTTTCTCCCTTTAAGATTTCCTTTTATTTATATTAAGTGTTTGTTTAATAATTTAGTGGTTCTTCTTTGGTTGATTTCTAAAGTATTTTACTTGTTTGAGATTTATACTTGATTATTAACGTGACTTTAGTGAGGTTTCTCACCCTTCAAGCTTCCCATGTATATATTAGAATTATGTAGTTTTTGCTTAAATACATCTTGCTAGTTGAATTATTTTGTTTATACGTTTTCTTTATTTTCATTCTTACTTACGATACTTGTTTCATTATAATAATTGTTTATAGAGTTGTTACATTTCAATTGACCATCGATGATGCAACTTAGAGAATATAATTGTTTCTATATAAATGGTATGCATTCGAAAGTTTGGTTGTGAAATAATATTTCATATATTTTATATGTTTGTTGTTTTTCCATTTGAAGTAATATAGTGGAATTTATCTTGTGGTGTCCTTGATTGGACTTGATGGCCATGTGGCTTTTGTTGGAAAGATCTCCTTGTTGGTGTCCGTCAATGGACTTGTTTTTCTCATGTAGCTTGGACGAAGAAGAGTATCCTTTTGTTTGAAACTTTGGAACGCATATAAGATAGCAATGTTAATTGTCTAATTGTAGAGAATCATAAAAACATAATTGGTTATTTTGTACTATGGTATATTTTGTCGAATGTCTCATGGGCCGGGGATGGTGTTATGGGATGCTATGCCCGAGTCGTCGGCCTATGCTGGGTTGCGCACCCCCCATAGTGACCGTGAGCTTTTAGTTGCTTGTTTTGTAAATTGGACTAATAAAAGCTGGTTAAGCATACATACATGGCATTTGCGGGTAATGTTGGTGACGAGCCACATTATTGTCGGTTTGATATGCATTGCATTGCGGGTAACATTGGTGACGAGCCATGTTACTGTCGGTTTGAAATTCACCAGCTGGATGTACATCCCCAGGCTGAAGAACATTTGCATGCACACATTCATGTAAACGAGATTAAAGTTTGAATATATGGATTGAATGTTATAATTTGTTGGTATTTATAATATGAGTGAATTGTTACATTTGATTGTTTTAAATGTCATTTCTTTTGTAATTGTATAAATTGTTTATTGTGCAATATATTATTTTTAGTTAGTCTTCACTTAACTGCTATCATACTTGGTAATTTTGGAGGGTTTTTACCTCACTATGATAGCGTTTTAACGCTATCGAACTATAATAGTTGATGCAGGTGTCTTGAGATGAGAAGTTGGAAGGTGGTGCGACTCAAGTCTACTTGCAGTATTTCTTTCCTTTTGTTTTCTTTTTAATTAATGTAATATGAAGACAATTGATTTGTATAAGCCATATGGGCACCACTTATACAGTTTGATTATATTGGACATTACATGTCTTGATTTGCTTCCATTGCGTTTTAAATAAAAAAAAATTTATACTGTAAAGTGGATCTTTGAATGTTTACCCTCGGGTTTTCAAAACTCGGGCTCAACACCCGAATCATAAAAACCGGGGCGTTACATTGAGTCATTGAGTAACATTATTAAATCATTTAGTCATTGATTAACTAAAATGTATTAGGGATATATTTTCATACATTCATCCTTATTTCCCACATTCATGGCATCCATATCATAATAATGGAATTCAAGGTTCTTATTCGATGTTTTTCTACTCTACGTTATCAACATAATATCCTTAAATCAGACAAAATATATAATATTTTACTTTCCATCTCCGTGGAAGACTTAATTCGATTTACATGAAAATAAATTTATTCTACGAAAATAAAAACAATAAACATTATTCGTCTTCAAACCGATATAACTTTATCGTCCGTCATTGACCACCATGAAACTGTATACTCTTCAACCTGTAAGTCGAGTTCGTCTAATGGTTTGTCACCTGCAACAAGCTAGTGGTATTTTATAACACCGTCCCAGGAGGGAGTGAGTTGCTCGCAATCAACTCAATAAGGGTTACCCCCTAAGATTAGCACAATAATATCCAAACATAAGCATACCCAACCAAAACATACATGAGAAAATCTTATTTAATGCAATGCATGATATGCATGCTCTGGTTAAGGCACCCTGATTAAATGAGACGGGACTTATTCCAACTCTTCTCACCAGTCACTAGTCACTAGAGTCCACGATGAAGTGGGTAATTCTACAACTTCATGTCAACAAACCCAGCCAATGGAGTTGATGGCCACTCATCCCCCTACCACAAGCTAGCGCCGCAGCGCCCGCAGGGCTGACCCACCAAGTCGGGTCCAGTAAATGCATGCATGATTAGTTTCACCTTTAGTTAAGTAGTTTAACATCCAGCCAATTAAATGATGTTCACGATTGATGATCACTCCTTACCCCAATTAATTTAAGGAAGCTCAAGGTCACTATGGAGGCTTGTCACTCAACATAGGCCAACAGTTCAAGCTTAGTGTCCCATACCACCAACCCTGGCTCATGAAACTTCTCGTATTCATCAATCTCATTCATCAAAGGGTCCACCATAGGTAACATATCAAACAAGGGTCCCTTGGCACGTATTCAACAATGCACACGGTAGTGTCAAACTCAACATCATGGCATTTATGACCAATAACACATCTACGGTAATGCCAACACTTAATCCTCAACATCAAGGCATATCACTCAATAATACACATGGTGATGCCAATTCTTACTACAACCAATAAGGCATATTCATCCAAAAACATCCACATGGTAATGCCAACATAACAAGGCCTCATACGGGCTTCATCTCTTAACATCAAACAGTTATATCAGTACGGGATTAAGGGGCGTTCATTAACAGTAACATCCATATACAGAATTTTGAATCATACAACAAATCAATCATCATGTTTATCATGTGCATATAACGAACATAAATTAAGCATAGTCTCCACATAAGCATATACATCATCATGGTTTCTTTTCCAAACACATAAGCATGAATCATGGTTCACATACATCTAAATTCATAGTACACATCAAGGAATATCATACAAATCATAATCACATGAAGAGATTTCAAGAAGCACAATTTCAAGAAGTCACACAACAAAATCCTAGTGTCTAAGCATGTAATCGACAAGAAACATGATATTATTATAACTAGGCTTAAAGAAAATCCTCACCTTTGCCTTAGATGAAAATTCTAAGAAGAATTGATGGGGAAGATCTTTACATGAACCACGGCGACACGAGGAAAGGTTGGAGATGACTACATGTGTTGATGAAGAAGGAAGGGAAAGAAGATGATCGGCGGGCGGGCGAGTTCTCTCTCTCTCTCTCTCTCTCTCTTAGACGTGTAGGGCTAGAAAATTAGGGTTGGGTGTGAGTTTTTTGGAAAGGAGAAGGAGTAGGGACGTACGCATCACTCATTTACATGAAGTGGGAATGTATACCTCCCAATCTTACTATGACACCATCAAAACATTATTAAGGGATGATTTTTAATGATTTCCAACCCGTTCACTGTGTTAAGCACAAAGAGTAGAATTAGAATATATAATTTTCATGGTGATCTGAAATCTAGATTGGCCGATATTGAAAAATGGCTAAGCGGGTGTCAAAACGAACTTGATCTCAATTAATAGTCAACGCTTAATGATCATGGCCCAAATTTGGGAGAAATGTGTAGTCATGATAGGTAAATGATGGTACAAAGTTTGGTAATTGATTGATGGTGGGAATGACCTAGATATGAAATTTCAACTTTTGGCGGAAAAGGAAGGAGCTGGCTTGGTGGTTCTATGGTGTAGGATTATAGATCGGGGTCCAAATTTTGTAGAGTATCGTAGTCATATGATGTTAAGATATATTCTAAATTTAAGCTGCGATTGACGGTGGAAAGTGGGTTAATTAAAAGGCCCAGATTTGAAAGGAGTTGGTACTCAGTTATTTTCTAAAACGAGATAACTTTGCGCTTCAAAAAGAGACTTATCAAGGAGGGGCACTCAAATCACACTATTGGTCCATAATATGGACGATTTAAGTTACTCACGCGAAGGAAAATATTCAATTACGACTAACCATCCACTTTCCTCACTTGATGGACATTAAAATCAAGGGTTAAAGAGTTGATTTGTTAATAAGGTCATTTATACTATGATCTAAAGGCTGAAATTCGACATGTGTGGTTCATTTATGATAGATAGACATGGTATAAAATTTCACATCAATCAGATTATGGGAACCATGTGAACTAGATATCAAGGGTCTAGGTTAAGGTGAGTCATTCACATTTTTTAGCACTCAAAATTTCATATTTATACTCATTGGATCATCACAAAAATTTTAGGATAAAAATTTACCACTAAGATTATCAGTTTGGAATGTGTGCTTTCCCAACTAGCTTTCTCGATCAACGGCCACGGACACTCCTAGGTTAAGATCTTCATGATCTAATGGTCATTTAAAAAATCTATCTTTATGGTGTCGATACATACCTAAAAATACGCCTACCTTCCGGATGGATTCAAAAATTACTTACCTAATTGATCAGAAACAGCGAATATGGGTGGGTTAAGGGCGTTATCATAGTTATTTTTAATCTAAAACTTTTGGGAAACTAATGATTTTATAAGGTTCTATGCATAATTCTAAGCATATCTTACAAAAGAATCTATATTAAATTAATCATGAATCATTACTTATTCACAAAATAAATTAAATTATCGTTAATCAGGAATTTTACACATAATATGTTGTACTATATTTTTAAAGCCATCTAAGGAAAATCTGGGGCGTT
Organism: Liriodendron chinense; assembly: GCA_003013855.2. Taxonomy (NCBI): domain Eukaryota; kingdom Viridiplantae; phylum Streptophyta; class Magnoliopsida; order Magnoliales; family Magnoliaceae; genus Liriodendron; species Liriodendron chinense. The sequence goes on along the minus strand of PVNU02000473.1, from coordinate 559,312 downwards.
ACACAATCATCACTGTTTCCTGTGCTGTGGTCCACCAGACACTTGGACCTGCTTCATTTTTTGGGATCATGCCCTAAAATGAGCTGTCAAAATAGATGAACCTTATCCAGTAAGGAACATATATTATGGCGATCGCCCCACAGTCAGGAAACCACCCGCTCCACCGAAGTTGTGCCCTACAATGAAAAGGTGCACCATATGCACGGTTTGGATTCCACACACAAACTATGAGTAGGTGTTCACTCCCCAAGTGTAGGGTTGCGAAGTAGTAATAATTCGGAAAGACCGAGTATCGTTCCCATAGAGATTTATGAATGGATATTCTCAGAATTTGTCCAAAATAACTAGTAATTAAGATCCTATTAAGAACTAAAACTGAAAAATAGCAATTTGGGTTTAAACAGTGAATGTGTGAGGTAATTTCAATCTAAAAAGGCACTAGAGCGCCAAAGATCCACTTTTGACAAGTTTCAATGCATCAACACAACTAGATCTCACATAACTCAATCGGAATCGAATTCATATATCTATCTGATCGGAATATAGAGCGGTTCAATCAACAATTATTTAAAACAGTTGCTCATTCATTTATTCGATTCCCACAATAATACTCAGGCCTTGGGCACACTCAATTGTGTAGACCAAGCCTCTTTCCAATCTAGTTGAGATTCACAACCATAGCTTTCATCAAATCCAGTCACTAGACTTGATTACAACTAATGATTAGAACTCTAATTAAATCAAAATCAATCAGCAAACAGCTATTTCAGATTATAATAAAAAGATAAGAACTTTAGTTAAATGAGTTCCCACATGAAGATCGGGCCGTTGTACACAAGGCAATCAAAGGGTCTACCATGCCCGGAGTCGATGATAGATCAATGAACTACACAAGCATAACCAATACTCATAAGGTAAGCTACCAAGCTTAGAATCACGAAGAATCACATAAACCCGGGGTCATCAAGAGATCAAAGTAAAACCAAACTAGTACTTGATTCAAACTCATATTGAACTAAAATTCTTCAATTAAAACATAAAAGGAAACCTAGGTTGCATCAATCCATCAAAAACAAATCAAAAGCTTCACCTCTTAGCCCTAGCTAAAAGGTTTTAGTTCATCTCTAACATCCATGAACTAAAAGCCTCAAAAACATAAAAACTACTAAAACAGGAAGAAAACTAAGAAAACTTGAAGTAGAATCCGTCTCCCAAGCAATCCCCATGTCCTAGCATGCCTTGGTATGAAGAGAGAAGTCCCTTTTATAGATTGGCGCGGAAGATTCCAGATTTAGTAAGGAATTACGCAATTGCGCAGAAAAAATCTGAGCTTTGCGTGAAATCTATTACGCTGACGACCGGTCGCACGACCGGTCTCAAAACCTCAAAAACAGTCCAGTGAGTTTGGTATTTCTGGACACCCCTCGACCTGTCTGGCGACCGGTCGTGCGACCGGTCTTGCAACCAGGTCTAGCTGTGTAGACCTGTCTGGCGACAGGTCTTGGGACAGGTCTTGGGACCGGTCTTCCATATTTTCTTCTTTTTCTTTGTTCTTCTTTCCTCCACCTTTTGTTACTTATTATGTTAATCTTCAATACATACAAAGTGACTCTTTTGACTATGAATTAGTGAAGTCTCCCTTTCATTCCTACAATCACAAATCCATGCATTAGATTAGTCTTTAAATATGCAAACCGTGCATAATGAGTGATGAATTGGGGTTAGAATATGCACAATTAAGAGCTCAACAGTAGGCCCCAAACATCTAGACACATGGTAATTGAACCGCATGTGATCATTCCACACAAAGGTGAGTTAGAAACAAACTATAGTAAGCTAGTTGTTCATCAGAATCGGCCACCATCTAGAAAGTGTGTTAGGTGTTATTATCGAGCTGTCATTTGCATGAATAACTAAGATCTATGATCAGAGTGGCCCGTCTATGGTGGAATTGAAAATGAATGGCCTGGATCATCTGACGGTGAAGCAGAATGGGTGAGCATGAAGTGGGCGAGCCTCCCAAGAATTTCTCAATCTAAATTGATAAAGAGAGAAGTGAAGAAATGGGACATAGTAAAGGACAAATGTGGTAAGCAAAGGCTAAGGGGAGTATCTCTGTCTCTTTTACTCATTTTACAGTCTTTTTGTTACCGATTGAGATAGGGTTAGGTCAAATCAGTAAATAGAAAGTAACCCTTTCTTTATTAATATGGGAAATTACATTTGCACCCAACTTTATTTAAAAGTTTCTCTCTTTTCTACATTTTGTCTTGTGATGTATATATAGCCTTTACACCAAAAGTAGAAAAGAAAGGAGTGTGCATGAAAAGGAGTGGGTGTTAGATAACATCTGCTCTTTTTTATATATATATATATATATATATATATATATATATATATATATATATATATATATAATGATAATGATAACGGCACTTATTTGATACTCTAGCGGAATGTGATAATTGATATGCATGCAGTCGAAAATTCTTACAAGCTGAATACGTGTAACTCAAATTCAACTGCCATGCTTATGGGATCCGCTGTAAATACGTCACAAAGCTGAAACTGAACAAGATCGGGTAGAAGATCATAGCCACATATTAATACTAATGAAATTTTTTTGCTGAATAAGGCTGTTAGAATGTTTGTTCTAACTATCCATTAAATATCTATCAATCACACAGAATAGGACATATCTTTAGTGTATTTTGTGGTTTATAATTCACTAAAATGAGGGTCCACTATTTGGATGGTATAGATTTGAAGTAAACCTTTTTCACTTGTGAAATTGTGGACTACATGCATACAAACCATCACTGTCTGCTAAAGCATCATTTTTCCCCCTCGAATGATATGGTCTATGCCCCGAGGAGGCGGAGATGGAGGCCGAAGGGGGCGGTATTCAGAAAAAAAATTGATTATCTGGCGGAGTATAACCGTTGATAGTCAGGCACTCAGATATCGTATACATGCAACACAATCAGCACAAATCAAACCGTCCGAATGGTGTGGCCCAACTTAGGAAGGACTGTTAACCAAAACTTTCAATTACTTATAGCCTAAAGAGTCAATTTTTAGACCATTATTAAACAGTTGAGATGGTAAAAACCAATGGCCCCAATCCAGTGAAGATGACTCCACGAATCAGAGTTTAGGATCATTGTTTAATATGATATTTGGACTAAAACATATATATTGTGGTCCACATAGTTTGAACGGTTTGATTTGAATAAGTTTTATCACGTGTATAGTTTATGATTGCCGGAGTAACTTACAGTGGGTAGGGTGAAAAGAGAGAGAGAAGACTGAAAGATAAGAGGGAAAGGGAAATGGAGAGAGAGAGAGAGAGAGAGAGAGAGAGAGAGAGAGAGAGAGTATCGTAACTACGAAAACAACAGGTGAATGACGGTAAGGTCATCGCCCACGAGAGCGGATTCGATCAGGCAGGGTAATAACGAGTTCAGTCAGGCCATGACCATGGGGCATACTTTGATGTATGTAATGTAATGTATATCCACGTCGTCCATCAATTTTGCTAACTCATCTTAAGGCATGAGCCCAAACTAAAGTAGATCCAAAGCTCAAGTGGACTACACCACAGGAGACAGTACGGATAACATAGATAATGACAACCGTAGATTGAAATCTTCTTAGGACCCACTATAATGTTTATTTATCATCTAACATGTTGATAAGATCACATAGACCTACATGAAGGTAAAACATAATATCATCTAGATCCAAAACTTTTGTGGCTCATGAGAAGTTTTTAATGGCCAATCACTACTATTGAATTGCATTTTTTAGTATCATGCTAATTTTCAAGAAGCAGAGTTACTTTCATACTTAATCTCATGATTACTCAACTATTAGTTGCTTATTATATAAATCTGACCATTGATCGAACAATCAGACACTTAAACTATCAATCTGTACCATCGATTTAGTCATATCATTTTATCAATATTAATCGTTCATGTTGGGTTTATCTTTACATAGGTCCAAGATCCATCCGATCCGATCCTTAAATCTTGATTAGGACCGTTGATTTAAGGTATGGCCAGCTGGATCTAATTTTCTATGTACTCAATCTTCCATTTATTAATATGACCCTTGATGAACGGTTATGATTAGTTAGATCATCAATCCAATGGTTTAGATCCTCTTAGTATATGTTTTGACACTGTGTATGTGGGCCGCCTAACACTTAGATCAACCTGATTTTTGGGACTCAGGGCCAACAATAACCTGTCGAAGGTGGATGGATAACTAGGATACAACACATATATCACCATGGACCTATTAATGTATCCCAAATCTCATGAGAAAAAGTACCATGCATGTAAAGGCTTGGATGCAGATTGAATATTGCTCAGGCCTTTAACTGAAGTTGGTATAAGAACCAAATGGTGGGATTTGGTTGGGGGAGCAGATTAGGTGAGAACTTGGACTTACCCAAGATGGTGCAGACCTTATTGTCGGGCCCACCTTATGTATATCCACATTGTTCATTCATTTTTCTAGATCATTTTAAGGCATTATGCCAAAAATAAAGAAGACTCAATTATCATGTCGACCATACCAAATGAAATGGTGGTGATTGAACTCCCTACTATTAAAAACTTCTTAGAGTATACCTTTATGTTTTCGTAATGTTTATATGCTATCCAATCTATTGACAAGGTCACATAAGCTTGGATGAAGGGAAGAAAAAAAAATATCAGCTTGATCCTAAACTTTTATAGCCATCAATGGTCAATGATCACCGTAGTTTCCTTATAAGGTATGGTCCACCTAATGATTGGATCTGCTTAAGCATTGGGATAATGCTCTAAAATGATCTAGAAAAATGGATTGACAACATGGACACCGAATACATACATTAAGGTGGGCCCCATTGTCTCGGATGAGAGCTTGAGGTCTTACCTAATCCGCTCCCTTTCACTAGATGCCGGAGGTTGTTAGAGAAGGAGCCCATGTAAAGCATGTTGAAAGGTTGTTCAGCCATGTACTTACTAGAAGGGGTCATTGTAAAGTTGGACAACAAGCCGAGTCAACTCAAGCTAGGCTTGGCTTGTGTGCGGCTTGGTCCTAGAAAAACTTGGCTTGTGTGTGGCTAGGTCTTGGGATCAAGCGAGACTTTTATGCTTGACTTAACTTAATTGAGCTATTAAGTCAAGTTCAAGCTGCATTTGAGCTTAATTCAAGTTAAGACTTGAGCTTGGCAATAATTGAGAGTTTAACAAAAAAATTAAAACGTTACAAAGCATGGTAACAACCGGGAGTTGCTTTTTTAGTAGGGTTAGGATTTTTTTTAATATTTTATATTATAATTATTATATACTTAATATAATATATTATTATTATCAAGCCAGGCCGAATCATGCTAAGCCGAACACGAGTCAAGCGGAGGCCTTGTGTGTGGCATGAAACTCCAATTCAGCCATCAAGCTTGGCTTAGCTTGTGTCCGGCTCTAGTTAACTGGTCACCTTCAAGAGAATCAAATCCCGCTACATTATGTCACAAATGAGCATTTCCTAGCCGGCATGCACCGGCCTGACATCCCCAGTGAACGGGTGAAATGATAATTTCATTTAGAATTTTCTTTACTTTTTCATTGCTGGTCCCACGTCCGTACATACCAACGTGCCATTTTTTTCACTGCCGTTGGACCGGGTGCACCTAACACGCTGCTGCACGGCTCTTTCTAACCGGCGCTGGACCGGGTGCACCTAACACGCTGCTGCACGGCTCTTTCTAACCGGCGCTGGACCGGGTGCATTCAACGCCGTAGTTCGCAACCCTTTTTCTTCTCCTCCCTTTCTTAATCGGAAGCGCCGACGCTATTCGCGCGGAGGCAGGTTGAAAGAGAGACGAGCCTACAGTGAACACGTCTCCCCTCGACCAAAACGATCGGCTGGTCGAGTAATTTGGTGGACCTCACGTGTACCTCACGTGTAAGAATAAAAACAGCTGGTCATTGATTTTCCAACCGCCTTTTGTTGTGGCCCACCTGATTGAGTAACGACCTGATCTGTGGGGGCAGATGTTCACTGTGGGTCCCACTTAATGAATAGACGGATCTCATACACGTTTGTCAGCTTGGTCGCTTCATAGTTCTTTTAAATTTGCGGACTTCAGTGTACACCGAATTCGAATGGAAGTTTTCTCTGTAGTCCTTTTGAGAGGTGTGGTGCCCTTTTTGTTATTAACCTGTTAGAATCGGCAACCTAGCTACTAGTCAACTTGTCAATTCTTTTACCTGTTTACTACTGCCGGCTACCAGGTACATACCGATTGTTAGATAGTAAGCTGGTCCTGTCTACCAATCCTAACAAGTCGAGAGGCTTAAACGTCGACACCGATCCCAACGTTACCAAGCCAAAACTTCGTCCGGTTCCATCGATCCCGAGATTTACCAGCCCAAGCCCCGCCCAAATCGGTTTTGGTCTGGGCGGGTAAATGATTTACCCAGACCTAGGTTTAAAATCTGGGTCTGGGAAAATGATTTACCCGCCCAGGCCCAGCCCAGGCTCAGTTGGGTAGTCTGGGTAAATATTTACCCAGACCCAGACCATCTCCCTCTAGGTGGGTCTGGGTAAATATTTACCCAGCCCAGATTACCCAAGCCCAGACCTAGCTCATACGTCCGTAAAATGTTCCGAATTTGGGCCCAGACCTACCCAGCCGCGACCTGCCCAGGGAACTTTGTATCTGGTTTGGGCGGCTGAATGATTTACCCAAGCCCAGCCCAGCCCGGCCCGGATTATATTTCCTTTGGTCTGGGTCTGGGCAAATTGTTTACCCAGACAAGAACCTGGGTCTGGTATGGTAATTTGTTTACCCAGCCCAGACCCAGCCCAGATTTACCCAACCCAGGCCCATGGGGTAGCCCAGGTGACTGGGTAAATGTCGGGATTTCCATCGATTCCCACCGTCAATCACCCCAAACCCTTCGTACGGTCCGGTAAATCTCGTGCCGGTCAAATGATTAATTTATCTGGGGCTTGAACCCGGGATCGGTTAGGTACTCGACCCTACTCTATTGGTCCGGGTTAGGTACTAGTTCCAGGATTAATTCGAGTCCAGGTAAGTGTACCTAATACTTGGCATGTAAGTGTACCTACTTTTGGGAGAGAAATTTACAGTTGTAGTACGTATATAATCGATGGTGATGGCCCCGCGGATTTCCTGCGAAAGCCTTGCGCAGGAAGTTTCTGCGCTGAGAACCAAGGTGGGGCCCACAGTGATTTTTTTTATGAATCCACCCCGTTCATCCGTTTTGGAAGCTCATTTTAGGACGTGATAACAAAAATGAACCGGATCCAAGACTCAAGTGGGCCTCACTAAAGGAAAAGGTGGGTAGGTAAATTACGACCGTTGAAACCTCCCTGGGGTCCACAGTGATGTTTATATGACATCCATACCGTTCATAACGTCACTACTACTGGGATGAACTGGAAACACAAATATTATCCTGATTCAAAACTCCTGTGGCTCCACAAATATTTCAACTGTGGACGTTTAATCCTCACGTTTTCGGCCCACTTGAGTCTTGGGTACGGTTCATTTTTGTTATCACGTCCTAAAATGAGCTCCCAAAACGGATGAACGGGGAGGATTCATAAAAAAACATCACTGTGGGCCCACCTTGGTTCTCAGTGCAGGAACTTCCTGCGCAAGGCTTTCGCAGGAAATCCGCGCCCCCAGCTACCTCAGCATAGCCCCACATGACAGATAGATGCTGAGTATAAACAAAATGGGACCATAAAGATAGATGACGAACATGTACATAAGTACATTTGGTATTGATAGCATCCATTTCCTGTGGATGGCATGTCATGCACATACACATGCACACACCGTACTGGATGCATAGGGTGCACCGTTTGTTAATCCAAACCGCTCAGACTGCAGGGCCTCCTAAAATCTGAAAAAAAAAAAAAAAAAACAAAACAAAACAAAACAAAACAAAAAAAGAAAAACCAACCACTAGTCCAAGTTTAAAAATAAAGCCAACGGCAGAAATTCTTCAAGCAATAAGTGGGAATTCATTAAGAAAGAAAGGAAAATTTCATCTGATTACCATAGATTCACTGTATAATTAGTACGCTTGTTAACTTTTAAAATTCTCTATCACGAAAATTTCTTTATTTTTCCTTGGATTTTCATTTATTAAATAAACCTAAGAAATTACCGTTAAGCGGTGGAAGTTTCAATCAAGTATCAAATTACTGTCCAATTATTTATTTATTTATTATTATTATAAATAAACTGTCCAAAATTATGCATATCTAAAAATTATGCCAACTGAGTTATCTAAATATAAGATTGATGGACACTAATTGGACAAATAAGCAGGGCTGTAAATGGTCGGGTTCAGGGCGGGTTTAGCCAAAACCAAACCCGCCCATTTACTAAACGGGTATGGGTCCAAATTTTAGACCCAGACCCTTTTACTAAATGGGCGGGTTCGGGTCGGTTCAGGTCCAAGTCAACCCATCAGACCCATTTATAAATGGGTCCGGGTCTGGTAGAGGGAGATCCACCCAGACCCATTTATAAACGGGTCGAGTCTAATGGGTCCGGGTCTAGATCAAGTATGCAAGCATTTTACAAGGTTTAAACTCGGGTTTGGACGGATTTGGGCTAGACGGGTCCCTTGAAACATAGACCAAACCCGCCCACTTACTAAATGGGTTCGGGTTGGGTCAGGTCGGGCCTAATATAAAAGGAAACCAGACCCAGACCCATTTAGCAACTGGGTCTGTTTTTGGACCCAGACCCGTACCATTTAACAAATGGGTCGGGTTTGGGTCGGGTCTAAATGGGTTGGGTCCGGGTACCCCATCGGGTCCGCTGACCCATTTACAGCCCTACAAATAAGTGTGCACCGATCAAGACATTATGAATGTTCAACCAATCTACTTTTGGTCCGTAACGTAATGGCAGTGGTTGTCTGCAATTTAGTCAGTTTAATTTAAGTTAATAAATGCCTCTTGTGCCATTTCTAAGTTCATGTTCATGAAATAAGTTGTTCGTAATGACCCATCCATAGATGGACCCCCAATTTGGACGGTTTGGATCGAGGTATGTGAATTAGAGCAGTGCACCTTACATATGGATGCATATAAAATTACATACTCTCCCATCGAACAGTATAATTCTACTAGACATATAAGTACATGCATCATTGCACAACTACACAAGGAAGCGCTAGAAGTAAGGTTGCTTACTTACTTTCCTAGTACCAGTAGCACCTAGCTACCTCTCTCTCTCTCTCATTTCTCTTCCTTCGCATCGTCAAGATCAAGATACAGAGGTGGTTAAAAAATCAATCAATCAAATCACAATCAGTCAACCAAACATGTCCTCCTCCTCTACCTTTTCACTGGACCACCTCCCTCCCTCCGAGCAGCTCTGTTACGTCCATTGCAACTTTTGCGACACCGTCCTCGCGGTATCTTTTCGTTGTCTCTTAAATCCCTTCTTCACCTTTTCTCTCTCCCTCTCTCTTATCCACAATCACACCTCTCTCTCTCTCTCTTTCCCTAACTTTTTTTTTTTTTTTTTTGGCTTCTTTTGTTTCCATGGCAGGTGAGCGTTCCTTGCAGCAGCCTCTTCAAGACGGTTACGGTGCGGTGCGGTCACTGCACCAACCTCCTCTCTGTTAACATGCGCGGCTTGCTTCTTCCTTCTGCGAATCAGCTCCATCTTAATCTCTTGGTATATTGCTTGGTTTGGGATTTTTTTTTTTTTCAGCTGTCTTTTCGTTTTCGATAATCTGAGTGATTTTACTGCAATGAATTCCTATCTAAATTGTCTTTTCTTTTTTTATTCCTCTTCTTTTTATTAATTGCATCTATCTTACGAATCGTGATGATCGTTTCTTTTATTTTGTGTGTGTTTCAATTTTTTCTTTTCAGGATGAGATCCCTACGCCACAGCCGAGCTTGTTGCTAGACCAGTCCAACCCAAATGAATCTCTGGTATCGGTAAGAGGAGTCGACGAGCCTCCGAGAACGCCCGTAGTTAACAGACGTGAGGCTATTTACCTTTTTACCCTTGCCTTCCTTTCTCAGGAGAAAATCATGGCAATTTCTGTTAGAAATACAGGCAATTGCACCTTAGACTTTTAAATGAAATTTTCCCATCAAAGATTCCTTTAAAATGGCGCCGTTGCTAGAAAGGGTTGCTTGCTAACATGGTGGCCTTCTTCCGGTCTGGTATTGGAGAGAAAAGAACAATTAATGCCCTCAATTACAACCCTACTCCTTCTCTGCCTGCTTTCTCAGGTTTTGTTGGTCGTACCACAACCTCTCTCTTTACTAGTGAACAGTTTTCAATCTCCTCACATACTTTATTTTCAAATATACCTTCCAAAACCCATAAATCACAACAACAACAACAACCAAAAAAAAAAAGAGAGTTAGGTTTCACGAACAAATACCCAAAGCTAGTGTATGCTTCTCTCTTTCATACTATCTATCATTTCTCTCATTTCAAGAAAAAAGAAAAAAGAAAAAGAAAAAGAAAAAAAATGGAAGTACGAAGAGACGGGTGATGGTGATGATGAGGTGATGATAATAAGGAGATAAAAAGCTCTGCAGTAAAAGTCAGTGATGGGTCATGAGCTTTGTTTTTCTGTGTGTTTTGGTGCAGCTCCGGAGAAGAGACAAAGAGTTCCGTCTGCGTACAACCGATTCATCAAGTGAGTAATAATGAAAATATCCACACAACTGAAAGAAAGAGCTGTTCTTTCTTTCTTACTCGCTATCCTTTCCCTGGTGGGCCATCTAGATTAGTGGATAGCGCGCACCCCAGCTTTCTCTAAACATGATCCTGACCATGGAAGCAGACTATTGACCATTCGATGAGATTCTACTCATAGATTGAATGGATACGATTGTTAATCGCACTTCGTGCTTAGCCCATGGCCTGTTCATGGTGTCCATAAGCATGGCCCAGACAAGAGCGAACCTCGGCTTCTCTTCTGTTTTATTTATGAAGTCTGAAAGTAAAGGAGGCGATTTTTTGACATGTATGTGTTTTCTCGTGGGCTGAGACTGCAGGGACGAGATCCAACGCATCAAGGCCGGGAATCCCGACATAACCCACAGAGAGGCCTTCAGCGCCGCTGCGAAGAACGTGAGATCCAAGACATTTTTCTCCTCTTCCTTTCCTTTTTTTTTCTTGCCTTTTTTTTTTTTTTTTTTTGTTTCTTCTAGGGTTTCTGCTTTCTGTTTGGAATTTCCTGCCTGGTGCAAAAACTAGGGTTTTCAATTCATTTCTCGTGTGTTCTTTCTTGGTTTCTGGGCCTTGTCGTTTTTCAGTGGGCCCACTTCCCACACATCCACTTTGGACTGGTGCCTGATCAGACCGTGAAGAGAACTAGCGTGCGCCAGCAGGTAAACCTGCGCACCCTCCCCTTTTATATGTTGGAAGTTGATGTAAAGAGAACGTGTTTTTATTGGATTTGGTTTTGACAGGAAGGAGAGGACGTTCTCATCAAAGATGGGTTTTTCTCTACCGCAAACATGGGTGTCACTCCCTACTAGGCTATGCAGGCTTTGGACAAGATCGGTGATAGTTCAACACCATTTCTGGAAGGTAGTGACTTATCAACTTTATGTGTGGAATGAATGCTTGGCGGTCAGAACAGCTCAAATCATGGGGCCCACTGTGGGTAGAACATAGCCTGAAAATCGCACTGATTGACTGATCCAGATCATCCAATCCATGGGTATCAAATATACAGTTAAATGAAAATAAACTTTGCAGGTGGCCAAAGGGAATGAGGTAAACTAGATGGTTGAGATCATCCAAAGAGTATGACTGTGGGTTATGCACCATCCACAATGGGGCCCACGATACGTACAATCAGATCGCCACATGCGTGTGCCACGATGATGCACCTGTCATCACCGTTCAGAAATGATGCTGAACTATCAACTTGGTCTAGCACGGGGTTTTTAGACCCTTCTTCTTCTTCTTCTTTTTTCTCTTTGTCTAAGTGTTTAACAGGCTTTCTTGCTTGGTGAATGCAAGCTCTACGGACCTGCAATCTCTTTCTCTTGCTTTGAAAGACCTTGTTCTAACATCTCTTTGCAAATCACTGTTCTTGTTTGCTTTATTCCCCGTTACAGTCTTGCATGTTTCCTCTGATCAGTGCACATGCTGCTTTCTCCTGTGGAATGCATGGCTATGAATTCTCTTGAGAAATGTGATGACAAAAGAAAGTACATCCATGGGCATTGAGCCACGTTGAAATAGTATTTGACATGACAAATCATGCTCAAGCATATCTAGCTTTCTTGTTCAAAGGCATGCTTCCATCTCTACATTTTTCTAACATGCATCAGATTTCACACGTACTTTTTGTCGGAGAATATATAGACAGATCGATAGAAATTGAAGCTGGTGTTTTTACTTACTCGATGAATGTGGGATTTAATCCAGATGTGCATGTATTGAAAGAGCGTATAAGAAAGATAAGTAGATGAAACTCCATAAGTTAAGACATTTTTGTGCCCTAGGCTCACAAGAAGCAAACGTGTTCTTAGTGCTTTAAGTATGTTACAATGAGAAGGATCCGTGCCCCCTTAGTTTTCTTTGTAGGCTGTAGTGCCCGTATGATAGGGGTCCAAAACATTTTTTTGGGCAATTGGGTCGTCCGGAATGTTCCAGTTTGTACAGCCCTTTTGTGAATAAAAATCGTATGAAAAAAAACAGAGAGAGAAGGAGGCTGCTGTCAATTCCCCCCTCAAGAAGAAACAACTAAAGGAGAGATTGGTTTTTTTTTTTTTTGAAAGTACTCTTTCATGTCTAAAGAGAAGCTAATTAGTACATGCAATTTCTTGAAGGAAAAAAGAAACGGGAACAAGGCGAGCTAGTGGACCTTATAGCTAAGACCCCAAGCAAAAGGAATACCAAATGGTGTATGGTGCACAACTCCAAACAAGAAAATATAGTAATAATAAAGATTTAGCACTGTCATCAACCTTTTCTTTAACATCTCATAATTTTTTTTATTTTTTTTTTTTTATGTTGATGATCTGGCTCATTCAATAGATGATGATGATAGGAGAGTAAAGAGAACCAAAAGAAGGAAGAAATAGGTATTCACCTTTCAAAACGTGATCAACCTTAAATGATTATATTATTTAAAGAGAGTGAGTCAGCTTAGAATAAACCGTAGAATAGGAGACTTCTATTGTACAATAAGACTCATAATAAACATAAACTCTCCCAAGAAAGCAGCTCTTCACACAATCCTTATCATAACTGAAATCTACTACAAATTTCTCCTTATTGATGGATTAATTAATTATCTGGAAAATGTGAGTCAGCACGACTTGGAGTCCTTATTACTCTTCTCAAACTGGAGGGTGGCGGTGTCAGCACACCCAGCTTGGCGCACAATCCTTGAAAAATAGCCTTGACAAGTTTGCAACCAATTCCGAAGAACAAAAAAATTGTGTAACAAGAGACCCAATGCACTGTTTTCTCTCACAAAATGATAGTCTATCTCAATGTACATCATCCGTACATGAAACATAGGATTTACAATGAGATACAAAGCACTAAAATTGTCACATGAAAGAATAGGAGATCAATGTAGATACACCCTAATATCACATAAAATGTAAGAGATCCATGTTAACTCAGCATTAGTAGAAGTAAGAGCTCTATATTCAACCTCTACCCTAGACCTGATTGTCCTGATTCTCGAATTTTAGCAGAGGTGGTTGCCAATCCTCAATTCGACTTGGAGCATTTGGTACCGATTAGGAGCCATTCTTATCCTTTGTGAATCGGTAAATTTTAAAATTTCTCACACTCTGCGGGAAGCCAACGTGGTGGCGGATGCTCTTGCGAAGATAGGGAGTGATGGGACCCAATTCGAGATACATTAGTAGATCTAAGCTTCCCGCTCTCATTAGGGGCCTCATCACTCTAGACAATGCAGGTTTGGGGGCAATTAGAATGGCCGAGTTAATTTTTGTCTATAAAAATTTATAAATCCTTGTGCATGGGCTAGGTTGAGTTTTTTAGTTAGGGCCTGCCCGAAGTTCATGGTTGTAATCTCTTCTTAGTAATAAATTCCTACTGCTGCTTCCCCACCTGTTCCTCAAAAAAAAAAAAAAAAAAAAAATAAAAAAAATAAAAAAAAAAACCTCTACACTAGACTGAGCAACTGTGGAATATTTTTTAGTCGTCCAAGAGACATAATTGGATCCTAAATAAATGCAATATCCTATAGTAGACTAGCGAGTAAGAACACAACCTGACAAATTAGCATCTAAAAAGCCATACAGGCTAAGAGAAGATTGAAAGACAATTTGAATTCCATAGTGCAACGTACCCTTGAGATATCTAAGTAGGCGAGACAATCCTCTAAACAGTTTAAAGTCAACAGGAGTAGGATCATTCATAAATTAACAAACAAGGTTGACAACATATGAGAAATCAGGACAATCATTGTAAAGTTCCAACAATGATTCTATAGAAAGTGCTATCAATTAGAGGAGCACTAGATGTAAATTGTATTTCTCGACAAAAGGAGTTCTAATAGACTTGGAGTCTAACGTTTATTTTCTTTGAGTCCAACATTTTATTTTTAGACAAGATACAAAAAGTATTTGAATTGAGATAGAAAAAGCACCACAAAAAGAAATAACTTCAATGCCTAGGAAACAATGACGATGCATAAATCTTTCATAGTAAAATGAAAATGTATTCGCAAGAAGGAAAAAGAGAACCTACAGATTTTGAACAGCCCCTTAGATAACAAAAACTAGGCATATAACCCCTCCTCAGCTTGACAGCCGGCGAAAAAGGGCCCACATCGCTAGCCTAGATGTAAATTATCCAGCCCTATTCTATCAAGGAACAACGTACCTCTTGACTCCATAGGTAACTTTGAGTAAGCGGAGAAAATTTTATTCAATTGATCATACACATGCATTCCCCATTCTCACGAGACTATCAGCTACACCATTTCCTTCTCTCGGAACAAACTGAATTTTAACTTCATCTCTTCTCTTGATCAAGGATAATCTAGCCTTCCAGTACCAGACATTTCAAGACGGCGAATGGTCACTACTGAATAACTCCATAATAACCTTTGAGTCACTTTTCGCCATAATTTTTCGGTATCCTCTTTCAACACAAAGGGCTATACATACCTTCAAATAGAGCGCGAGCTTCCGCCCTCACTTTTGAGCTAATCCCGTAACCGGGAGAGAAAGCAAAGCATAATTCCCCTCTAGCACCTCTACAAACACCCCCTACCCCAGATTGACTTGAATTCCATTTAGATGACCCATCAATGTTGATCTTGAACCAATTTTCTCCCGATCGACTTCACCCATTTAACCATATTTAACATTTGGTTTTTTTTATATTAAAACTTTCGAATGAACACGCACACAAAAAAGAAGGATCGAGTCGTTCCTATCATATACCCTCTCCACTTACACTTATCTACACATAGCATACACCAAGCACACAAACCACGACCTCTAGACGGTAGCACGGTAATTGCCCAACTTGACAAGCCTGCATCTAGACTATGCGCCATGATGGATTTGCATTAACCACTTATTCCACAGTCACTTGAATACGAAGCACATATACACCACATACACTAAGCACGCATACCACAACCCCTAGACAGCATCCACGATTAGCTACACATACCCCACATACACCACATCCACCCAAAAAACAAAAACCAATGTAGATCATTGCCACCTGCAACTTGGCCCACCGTGGCATTAGCAATTAGAAGATAAGAATCAGAAAACCTCCCCCATCTGCATAGGCACTTCTCAAAAGGAGATGGACCGAAAAAATGCCAAAGAGAAATCGACAAAATTCAACATAGTTTGACTGATCAATCGATCAACCGATATCATCAATCGATTGAAATAACTCCAAAAATTCAAAATTGGTCACTGGACAGTTTTTGCTCTTTTTTATCACTCGACTACTCAAGTCAATCGATTAACACCAATCGACGGACGATAGGAAACTTGTGTGTTTTTCTAACTTTATTTCCTTATTTGTTTAGGACTTTTCTAATTACATTTTAGGGTTTGTTTAAGATTATTTAAGCACAAAAACTTATATTTTTTATTAGTCTATCAATAAAATTTCTTATTTTCTCTCGTGAATTCGAGTCTTTTTCTTGTGGATTCAAGGTGTTTATCATTCAAGGAAGATGGTGATCATCCTCATCATGTCCTTCCATGCATCAGTTGGTATCAGAGCGAGGTTTTCCCTCAGATCAATGTCTTCTAATGAAGGATCGAACAACAACCCCATAAATGGTGCTCTAGAGAATCATCCATTAACAACGACGACTTTCGATACGATGCAACGGGAGAATTGACAAGTCATGCAAGAGCTACCTGCTAGCTCAGCTTGAAGACGCCTAGGCATTTCAACAGCAGGTCATAGGTTCAAAATGCCAAGAAGACACACTAACCCCACCAGTGGGTGAGTGCATGTGTGACTAATCGTGTGGGTGCATTGCACAGCTAACAGGGTGGGTGCGTTGCATTACTAACAAAAAGAAAAGAATTGCAGGTTGATCTCAACCACATGACAGAGGCTTTAGGACAAGTCATGTATTTGAATTCGTGGCGATGTTCAACCTTCGGTGGGCGCTAGAAATCATAATCGTGTTATTTTTTATGCGATGACGATGGTGAATCGTAGAATTACACCTAATGATGTTGGATCCAATAAGAAGGAGATCAATGACATGATCATCCAACATTCCTGACAAGGTGGCGATTGGGTGGATCGGACAGATCAATATTTCAGGATGAATGTCAATCTTCCTAACTTTAATGACTAACTCCATATCGAGGACTTCCTCGATTAACTAATTGAAGTCGAGCATTTTTCGACTATATGGAGATTCCTAAAGAGAAGAAGGTTAAACTTGGGGCATACAAGTTGAAGGGAAGAGCTTCGGCTTGGCAGGAACAACTTTAGCTCGTTTGAATGAGATAGATGAAGACGACCATCATGTAGTAGCGGATGACGTTATTAATGCGTGCGATTTCTCCACAATGATTATGATCAGGTATTGTTCCAACAATACTAAAATTATCAGCAGGATAGCCAATTGGTGAGGGGTTATGTAGAGAAATCCTATTGTTTATCGGGGAGAGGCAACTTGGTCGAGACGGATCCGCGACAGGCCATTGGATACATCAGTGGCGTATCTGTGGCCCCTGTGGAAATGAAGAACCAACCCAATACTTCTAAAGTAGATGAACAACTTCTCGTAAACAAATGGGATTTCGTCAAACACTCTGAGGAGACAAGAGTAATAGTGGCATTAGTAGAAAAGAAAGCGAATGTGGAGTCCGTGGACATTCCAAAATATGTAAAGCCAGTTTTACAGGAGTTCAAGACGATTTTGCTCGCCGAACTTCCCAACGAATTGTCTCCTATGCAGGAGATTGGTCTTTCTCAGGTTGAGTTGGTCTTCAACAACATGAAGAATCAATCTACTAAATAGTCCCAATTTGAGGTTGTGTATGCATGCCTAAGTTCCCAATTTGAGATTGGTCTTTCTCAGGTAATGTATTGGCATCTTGCAAAGTTGAATTGCTCTCAGGCTGCACCAAATTAATTTTGTGTTGCGTCAACATTACTACGGTAATGTGTGAATTCAACATCTACAACTTTCCTTGTGATGTTGATACAAATCGATCACACCAAGAGGAATAGATTGGAATTGGCGTGGCTGAAATATTATATTGTACAGAACTGAAATAGGCTGGGTTGAAATATTATATTGTACAGATCTGGTGGTGAATATAAGGCAGCATATTAGATGTTACCGCAATCAAGAAATTCAGCATAGGTAATGACCAAGCTCTTACCCTATGAAGCACTAAATAAAGCAAGTGGATTAGTGTATCGCAATATAGATTCATTAAAAATCACATGCCTAGAGATGTAGATCTTCCAGGTTGGTGGATGGTAGCATTGAAAACCCTTGTGAATGGAACTATCACAAAACAAACAAAAAAAAAAAAAAGAAACAGGATACCATTTTGGTTGAAATTTATTTGATGACTGGTCTCTTTAATTAGTATGGAAATCAGTGACAACCAAAGACTTTAAAAGATTAATTATTTGGATGCATACCATGTAATTTATAAAACAGAGTCTCCACTCCAAGAACTGTTAATGACAACTGATTAATAAAAAACAGAACTATTAAAAATGCTTTTACATATAAAGTTTTAGGCATATTGGCATCAAGTAACATAGTTAAATATATTTCAACAATATGTCAGTGTTAATTTTTTTCCACACCGTTTTGTTCTGATGTTCTTGGACAAGAAACTTATCTGAGAATTACATAGTTATCAAGGTGCTCAATAAATTTCTTTAACTGAAATTCACCTCCTCTATCACTCTGAAAAACGTTTATTTGTGAAGTGATTTTCAGCTAAATTTTAAAACTTTAAGAAACAAGGCCCCACCTACAGGGCATGGTGAAGAATTATAATAATCAAGGTTGCCATGAGGAGATAAAGTACCTGAATTTTGTCTTGATTTCGGCACCCTATGTGGTTGCATAATAATCCCTTAATTTCATTAAAAAAAAAATTACTTGAAGGATAGGACCGAGACAGGATTTTTTGGGTGGGCTAGAGCTACACCTTGTTCCCTAGAGTTAAACTGATATCCAAAATTACCTCAGCCTTCGCCATTGCCGCACTCAGGATCTTCACCATTACGTCATTGGGTGAAAATGCCATGTTATATATGTTCTACTGGTTATGGTTAAAGTTTCATGCTTTGGAACCTAGATCATAGCTTTGAATTTGCAATAACAAATTAAGAGTAAGAGGGAAATGGAGATTTTGCAAGCATTGAGATTACTAAAATATTGTATTTTTGGTCTAGTCCATGGGATATATATATATATATATATATATATATATATATATATATATATATATATATATATATATATATATATATATATATATATATATATATACTGCTACGAGTTTTTAAATAATAGCTAGCCCATAAAAAATTTTGAAGACCTCGATGTAATCAGATATTAATGATTGTATACTCAGCTTCAAATCTTGCATATACTGCTTTAATTGGATCGCATGGTCCTTTGTTGCCTATAAGAGTTTTTCCTCTAACACCTTCTAAACCTCACTCGTCATATTGCATCCAACCATAAGGTAAAAAGCCTCTTCGGACAACATCCTTGCAATCCATATATAATGTAAACAATGGATTTGATATGGTCTCCCCTCTATCATTCTGTATGAGTTCGGTTGGCGGGTCCTTGTTGAGAAGATCTTTAAATCTAAGATTTTGGATCAACAGAAGAATCTTTGCTCTTTATACGAGATATTTTGTGGTATTCATCTTAATCAACACAATGCTAGTTAGATAATGAAGTGAATGGGTTTTTTTTTTTTTTTCCAAAAAGGTGGGAGCGCACCACCTGTACAAACAGTACCATTCAAGTGGGCTCACAAAAACAACGGTCTTCACCTATCATATAACTCTGAATCAACATTCAAAAAAGAAACAAAACAAAAATACCCAAAGCCAATTAAACAGGCTTCAAACATGGCAAACCGAACCACCCCTGCAATGCCAAGGAAAACTGGAAGCAGGGCAGCCTGATTCTTAACCGCTTCTACTGCCAATATATATGAGCCTGCCGCGAAAGCTTCGACGAAACATCCAACACACCTATCTGATGATTCTGATCTAAGAAAGAAGGCAGACAGCAGCAACGCAAGTCTGAAAAAAAAATATAGCTGACGGACACCGCAAATTAGATTACGCCAAAACACCCTTCAACCGCTAATTCAACCTGGCAACCTCTGAAAAACAGCAGCCACCAAAGCAAAACATCACCCAATACCCAACAGGCATTAGCCGTCCAGACAGCATAAAAAAAGGGACCAAAATACAGTAGCCACCAAAACAACACAAAACCCAGCCAACATCACCCAGTAGCAGAAAAGGGAAGGCCATAACCAGCAGACATCCACACAGCTCCTAGCCATTACTAGCACACAACAGCCATCAACCGGCAAACAAGAATATAGCACTTGAGCATAATCTGAAGACTGGAATAAAGCACCTACTGTGCAGAGAACTCTGATGACAGTGCAGCGAAAGAGCAAAACATGCCACACTAACCCGCATCCAGGACCCACAGAAAAAACCTCTATGCATGGCTTGGACAGACTTCTGCCATTCCAGATTCCACATGACAGAGGCTGAGAGGACGATGATGATGAAACCACCATTAAAGATGAGGAAGAAAAGGGTTGTATCAAGAGTACTTAAGACTCTTATACCATAAGGAGAACGAAAAATCGAGAAAGAAGGAAGAAACATGCATTCACCTTTCAAAACATGGTGAACCCTTAAACGATTTTATTATTTAAAGAGAGTGAGTACAACTTATAACACAACCTACAAGAGGAGACATTTATTGTACAATAAAACTTGTAATAAAGCATAAATTCTCTCAAGAACGCAGATCTTAACACACCCTTACTAATATTATTGGAAACTACTAACAACTTTCCTTATCCATAGATTGGCTGACGGGAAAATGTGAGCCAACAGGAAACTATGAGTCAGCACAGCTCGGAGTCTTTCCTTATCAAAGAAAACTAGGGTATTCGTGTATAACTTCAAATTGTTAGGTTAATATATATAGAGTAACAAACATTGAGTGTAGACTGTCTGTTTTGAAGGAACAGGGGATTCCTGTGTCGTGGCTTCTCATTGATCTAAGTCATCGCTGATTACATCAGGTGACGTCAATTGAGAAGATATGAAGAATATAAAAAATAGAAATACATACGTATATCTGTATTTCCTATTTCATACACCGATGTTCTCTCTCCGCAATCGGTCTGCGACTGCATGACACATCGATGGAAATTTTGGGCTCATGCCCTTAAAACATCTTGGTTTTCGGGAATGCCAGCAAGCGGATTTTTTTTTTTTTTTTCATGTACCCACCCTATTAGCTGGGCAATGCACTCGAACCTGAGACTTGCTGTTGAAACATCTAGGCATCTTCTAGCCAGGCTAGCAGGCGAGACACAGATGTTTTTTTTGGTCGAGTACACACGTCCCTCTGTTAGTGAACCCACCTCAATATCTGTATAATTCCAACAAGGACGACGAGCTATCCACCCGGTAGATATATCCGGGCGGCCCAAACCCAAGGCCAATTCAGGCGCCCCAACACAACCGGATGTTTTGACTTGGTTGAATTTCCATTGGCCCCTCCACGATATATTTGTTAGATCAACACGGTCCACCTATTTTGCTGGAACAATTTAGGACACGTGCCCAAAAAACTAGATGCAAAGCTCAGGTGGACCACACCACAAGAAGCTCATGTGCATCGTGTGACTAACCAAGTAGGTGCGTTGCCCAGCTAACAGGGTGGGTTCGTTGCATGACTAAGTTACCAAAAAAAAAAAAAAACCGAAAGTTTTGACTATCAAATTTTGGTGGGCCCTACCATGATGTATGTGTTAGATCCGCGCAGTCCACCCAAAACTTCTTAGGGCAACATAAGGCTCCGATGAAGCTGATATTCGTGTAGGTAACAGTTCGAGGCCAGGCTTAGGCTGGACTTTCTGACCTGTCACAGGGTTCGGTATGGATGTAGGCTTTAGACTGAATGATGCGGGTCAGGCTTGGAAAGAGATTGGCCCGGCCCTAACCCGGTTTGTGGACACCCCCAAATCAGTGATTATTGATATCGGTTTGAGGTTTGGTTTGGTGGTGGAACTCAATAAGGGCAAGCTAGTGTGACTTTCGTCAGAGTTGAACAGCATGCCATAGCTTAACGTTGAGGTCTCGCCTTCCCCATCCGTGCAGAATTAAAACGTGTTTCTTGTGTCAATCAAGACAAACCCGCGACCATGAATCATGGCTCTTCGGTCTTGGAGTTACAGGGTTCACATTTCGTGGGGACCCAACGGTTCGGGCCGTCAGAAATTAATGCTAGGAAGACGTTGGGAGAGGTTAAGATGGCCAGTGGTATGGTCAGCAGGGGATAATGCAGATCACTATAGGAAGAGCCGATGAGCGAGGCCAACCTAAGGATGGTGATAGGAACAATGCCCGCTAGGTGTTTGTGCAATGTTCCCAACTGGTAAGCAGAGGGGATGGTTTGCACGTTGCTCGCCAGTTGTTTGTACGTAATCCTCTCTCAATTAATGCAGGGGTTACAACCGTATTTCATGTCCTATCATGATGTAATTTTCTTCTTCTTTTAAATGGAGCATCCATACCACGCTTGACATGTTCACCAACGACTCGTAAAAGGGAGTTGAAGATAACTAAGAATTTAACACTAGCTCCTTCTGGTTGTCCGCCAAATTCATGTCGAGAGACGACTCGATGTTTAGATGAAAGAGTTGCTTGTACTTCTTCTCACAAAATCTCGTGAAATCGCAGTTGGATTTTCTACTCAATAGGTCAACAGCATCGACCGTTGATGATCAACAAACTTCCTCAGGAATTTCTTTCATAGTATACTCAAATCAGATACAATTCCCATCCCATCCAATCTAATATTGTCCAAATCAAAGCTTCCAAACATCCCCAAGCAAACATACGACAAAAACTATTGTGCCCCGCCTTGCGTACTCAATACACAGATAAACCTGACTCACCCAAATCCAAATCCCACTCTGCCTGCTTCATTGAATTGATCAAGATCTTGGTAAAGCTGTGTGCCGCCGACTAGCATCTGGCAGCACTGAATCAAAGAGACTGACAGACAATAGAATTTTGGAAGACAGAATTGAGACCATCCAATCTCTTCTCCAACCCCGATTCAATTCCTTGACCACTTCCAGCCTCTGTTTCAGAACATATGCCTCGGAATCTCTTTAGTCCATTTCAGATTGAAGCCTATTGATAACCAGGTCGAACAATCAAAGCAAGCTCTGGTTCTCCTGAACCTGCGCTTCGATATGCCAGGTTGGGATAGGAAAATTGGGGTTGGAATTTTCGTCCTTGGAGAAGTCTAAGTAGGAGTGTTCGAATTGGGAGAGCCTTTGGAGGTGGGATGCAGCAGCAGGATCGGCATCCTGGATGGCGTCAGCATCAAAGGGGGCGTGGGCAGTCTGGAGTCGGAGATAGGAAGCTTGGAAGAAGGAGACGGTGGCAAAAGAGGGTTGAGATTAGGATTTGGAGGGTTTGGAGATGTGGAGGACTGTGATAATCATGTTGGTAGTCAGGTTTGATGACGATGCGCGCTGGCAAGTGATGATTTCTTCAGTATAGAGATATCAACGGTGGGGATGGAATCGTTGACACCGGAATCATGGGCATTGTCGTCATCGGAGAAGCAATGGAAGGTTTTGGTCATGTTGTCGCTGAGATTTGAACAACACGTGAGGTCAACTAAGGCCAGCTTGATAATCTTCTTTGATGTGACTAGTGTCCTTGAAACAGGAATCCAAAACTCTAATGGCGATCGTCTGGACCTACACAGAATTGCAGAAGGTAGGGAAGAGAAGTCGGTATTCGGAGGACTCTCCGATGCCTAAGTCAGGCAAGTAAAACAATCGTATAGAGTTATAGGATGAGTAATTGCATACCTTGTCTTGTAGGAAGAGCCCTTATTTATAGAGTTTATGGAGTCATTAAGTAATAGAGTTGATTTAGGATACGTTAGGAAAGTTCGTAATAAGTAGGAGTTATGTTCCGTAATAGTAGAAGGAATTCCCAGCTGGGATAATGTGGGTGTTCATCTAGTCTGAATTAAGCGGATCACATCCGAACACGTTGTACGTCTGCTCAGATGGCCGAGTTGAGCACACCTGCTCAGTTCATCGAACTCGTCGTCTAAGCTTCTTACTTCAAGGACCTTTGGCTTGCGACGTAGATCCCTTCTATAAGGGTTGTGATCATTCTTTGGCCTTTGTAGATGTATTTCGGCACTTAGTCAAGTCAGCACCTTCAATACCTTGAGCTTTGCAGCTCGGCCTCTCAGGCCTCATGCTTAGAGTTCTTCTGAGCACTTATGGATGGGCCGTATGGGCTCATGGGCTTTCCTCATGGTATATGGGCCAACTCAAAATGACCCACAACAGGTCTTGAATGCAGTGGCCGCTTTTGAAACGTTTGGGAGAGATGGGGAGGTTTTTGGAATTGGGATGTATTTTTATCATTTCTCGTTCTCTGATATGGGTTTGGGTTGGTTTTTGGAAAGAGAGATGGTTTTTTAAGGAAGTGGATTGCGTTCTGTCCCCACGGACGATAATCCATCCAGGTAGGCTCTGTGGGGCCTACAGTGACGTATAGATTTTATCTACACTGTTCATCTACTTTTTCAAGATCATTTTAGGATGATAACTCAAAAATGAGGCAGTTACAAGGACCAGGTGGACCACACAGTGGGGATTAAACTCTTACTGTTAAAAACTTATTGAGAGTGGCAGAAGTTTTGGATCAATCTGATATTTGTGTTTAAGGTGGGCCCATGTGTTGTTTATAAGGCTTGGGTCCTCCCAAAGTGAGGTTCTCTTGTACATTGCTGAGATTTTGGATAAAATTTCTTTTCTTTAAAAAATAAAAATAAAAAATAAAACAAAATCTGATATTTGTTTTTTCCCCTCCATCCAGGTCTAAATGACGTTACGAACGGGTTGAATGGCAGATAAACATCACGGTGGCCCTTAGGAAGGTTTCAACTGTGAGTTTGGTGATTGCTACTGCTTCTTGTGGTGCAGTTCACTTGAGCATGGTACCTGCCTAGTTTTTAGACTCATATCCTAAAATGATCTTGAAAAAATGGATGAACTGTTGGATAAAACCCATAGATCATGGTGGCTCATAGTGCCCCGCCTAAACAAAATGCATTAATGACGCAGAGAGGACGTGGTAGGTCGATCACCGTCTCCCTAACCGATAGTTTTTCGAATCTACGAGAAGAAAGAAAAGATAAAAAAAAAAAAAGGAATTTAATTCTAAATAATTGTTTATTGAAGATTGAATGCATAATAACGAAATTACAATGCATATAAATGGGAAACTAAACCCTAGGTAAAGTATCAGAATCCAACTCCAACTTAAACTCCTAGAAAACGCAACTTACTATAAATAGTAAACTTACTATTTATAGAAGTCGTTCAATCCTACTAGAACTCTTGGTTTTCGGCCAAAAATAGAAAGTTTTTAAACGGCCTCAACCACGTTGTTCTACTAAATATTCTAAGCCCTTTTCATGTTGGGCACTAACTCTAAAACCATACGGATGCAAAGTTATGATCGAATTAAAACTTACTATAAATAGTAAAACTGAAAATAAACTAGCCTAATGACCGTCGATACGGTCGATTCTCGCGATTTCGGTTTGGGCAACCCGGCGTAGCGGGGTTGGTTGGCTAAAGTAGCTCGAGCTACCCCAAATTGATATATTATACGTCCCGTAACTCATTCCGGATTGTGAGATATGACCGATTTACGGTCCTGACGGTCCGGATCACTTTCGACCCCGACCGGTCTTCTTTTGCTCCATCTAGGCCATAAAATAATCAGCGACCCGTTCTACATCAATTAAGCATTTAATGTGCCCAAGCAGGGCAGACGCAATCTGCTTCGGTATTTTTATGAATGTTGTTTATGGCATGTTTGGTTTTCCAAATTACAATGGTAAATCGTAATAAATGAATAATGATTATTTACTTCTGTAATTGTATGAGAGCATCATTTGTCTTTGATTGCAAGTATGATTTTGTTGCATTGTTTGTTTCGTGGAGTAAAAATGATAATACTATAAAATTATAATGATTACCACTTTACCTACTTTACCAGTGTACTGGACTCTTTAACAGGGTAGGCCGTTGCAGCCCTCAGCACTCACTCTGGCCTCTTTTTCAGGCATAGCGGTTATACATTCTGATTATTTTGATAGCTTTTTTCACTTGCCCATTTTCACTCTGGTCCAGCTGCCCTTTCCACAAACCTAACCAATATGCCTGAACCCTGAGAATGATATAACACATCAAACTCAGCCCTTTAAACTATTGGGATCATTACAAAGACCTTCAAAAATGAGACCTAGACCTGACAAGGTCTCAGCCTAATTAGCTTGGGTGTAGGTACTGTAGGACCTGACCCAACCCCAGTCCATTGACAGCTAGCCTTTATAGCTGAAATAATCTTGGAAATCACTTTAAATGAGCTATTCTATGGCACAAAAACAAATTAAAATTCTGAATGGACCTGACCCTGTCAGTTCGAAATTCGGGAAAAGAACCCTTGTCGCGGCCCACTGACAAATATCTACGCGGCTTGTAGTTTCCCGCTTTACTGTAAACCATTTGTATGTTGATGACGCAGTGGATGGACCATGCCTCAATCTCATCTCGATTGGATGATCATAACCTTTCAAATAGCAGTCTACAGCAGACATCCACGTCCAATTGAAAAAAAAAAAAAAAAAATGGAAAATAGCAAGATTGGTTGCTAGGATCTTCGATGATGAAGATCTTTGGCGCAGGGTTCATTGACTGTGGGTCGCACTAGCTCGGCAATCTTGATTACCGAACCATGGGTCCATTGCCACTGAAAACCAGAGTATTGTGCCGTGCAGAGCCTCGGGTTAAGGATTCTTCATCGCCTTTTAATTGATTGACTGACTCCTCAAATTAATCACCATTTGTAGTTAACTCACAGCTCCTTGTGAGTTTTGCCATTTTGATTGGACGCCAACGTGTGTTTTCCAGAAAGTGGCAGATGGAGGTAGCTCTTCTGTGAATCGCACGGCATATGTGAATTAGCAATCCATACAGTTAAAATCGCGGTCTCTGTACTTAAAGGATCATATCCCGAAATCTCATTCCCCAGTTGTTGCTGCCCATTCAATCAAACTAGATCGCACGTGTGAATGATGGCTTATATTTGATTTTCGTACGTGAGTAAGATACATGGGGGTGCCGGAGTCTACTCAACTAAAAGTTTGACTAAACCACTAAAAGTTTGACTAAACCACCTATGTTCCCAGTGTTGAGATGTATAGATTAGAGACGGTATGGATCCATGATGTAGAACGGGTCGCAAACACTTTCATAATAAAGATGGACCTGTTGGGATAGAAGCCGGCAGCGGAAGCGGAACGCCGAACACGTGAAGCAATGCGCAATCAAACAAGTACACAAGATGCAATCAATCACACACAAGCACACCACAAGAGACTCCAAATTTTACGTGGAAAAAACCCCAAAACGGGTAAAAAACCACGGCACAAAGCGATCCACTATGAATATCAGAGATTACAGAGATTGACAGCCCACAAAGCTAGGAAACACAGAAAAAACCCAAGTTTTCTCTCACACACACATCTCCCCTCTTCCTAGTACGAATAGGAAACCTTGGACACCTTAGGATATATTTCTAGGTCGGATTACAACACCTTAAATAGGAAGAAATCCGAAAATAGAAACACCTTGCGGAGTACTGCGGTACTACGGACTGCGCAAGGAATCCGCGCGCACAGACCACCGGTCGCACCTTCCACAAAGACCGGTCCAGGGAGATTTCACACGTCTCTGCCTCACAGCCGACCGGTCGTACGACCGGTCGCAGCCCCCTCCAGACCGGTCGCACGACCGGTCTAAGGCAACACAGGGGCAGTCTTCAATCTTCACGTGTACAGGACCAAACGGCCAGACCGGTCGCCCGACCGGTCGCAGCACCTTGTCCAGCACAGTTTGAAGACTCCCAAACAAACTCCACCGAGGCTTCAAACGTCGAATCAACATATCCTTGCAACGTCATCTCATCTTCAATCATAGCTCCACCGCTTCTCGTGCCACCATCGACCGTATCCTTGCAAATTCACGCCCTTTACCGCTCTTCTCATGTGGCCCTTGGGCACTTGCCACATACGAGCAACCGTGGATCTCGCTGTCGTTCCCGCAGCTCCACCGTGAATTATGCTCTCGATCAACATGTAAAGATGGCCACACCTCCGTGCCTTCATACACACGAGTGCCCCCTTCATCATTTCACAACAACGATCGCGGCCGATAAACGCGCACCCTTTTGCCTTGAGTGCACTGTTAGAACTAGAAAAATCGTGCTCAAGGCAGTTTTTTCTTGTGTTTCATTGTTCTGGGGGAATTCTGAGTATAGAGACATTCATAGACAATCACAAGCAATCACCAAGTGTACACAAGAGGGATATCGCAAGGCGAATTTTATTCCAGAGATTCTGAGATCTTTTACATTCCAGGCTGTGATATTTGTCACGAGCCCTTAATTACATCAATGGTTGGCCACCCTTGATTAAAAGGCAAAAGTAAATGAATGCATATATTATAGATAGATTAAATAAAGCAAATGAAGAAACATCAATGTAAATCATGCACACCACAGAGAACACAGGGATTTTTACGTGGAAACCCTTGCGGGAGAAAACCACGGCACAAAGCGACAAAGCTCCACTATGAATAATGTTTGTACAATAGATGGAGTATTCGAGATAAGGCCCAGATAGATCGAGCAAGTGACTAAGTCATCGGGGACTATCGTCTCTGAGTTCATGGTCGTAGAGACCTATTTATTTTCTTGTTATGGACTGAACCACATTTCTTAGACAAGCCGGATGTCTATGTCCCATTTTCTTTCGGATTGTCCGGGTTGAGAGACTGTCAGGATTCGAGTGGTGCAACTCGGGGCCCGCGCCTGTTACAGCGCACAAGTGACCGCTGGAATACACAATCCTCGAATGTTGGTCGGCATGACCCAAGGCCCGCGCCTGTTACAGCGCACAGGTGACTTTAGGAAAGCACTCCGCAACGTTCCCGAACGAGGTTTTTAATCGAGTGGTGCAACTCTGGGCCCGCGCCTGTTACTGTGAACAGGTGACCGCTGGAATACACGATCCTCGAAATGTTGGTCGGCATAACCCAAGGCCCGCGCCCGTACTTTTATGACGGGTGACCTTAGGAGAGCACTCCGCAACTGCCTCATCAGCTCAACCGACGGACCCGTTGTCGATAGGTAGGGCATCGACTGTCTTTTTCATAATGGCAATCCATAGCAGGATGTTTCAAGCTTAGTTGGAACTCTTTTGTTTGTGGTTTCTTGTGATAACCATAGTCCCTTTTGGTTAGTCTTGAGCCTCAATCCGGGCTGAATCCTAATTGTGCAATGAACATAATCGATACAAAGTTCCTATAATCAGTTGTCGAGTGAGGTTGGAGTCTGTCGACTGGTCTTCAGAAGTGATCTCAACCTCGCACCTTCGTTGATAGCTAATACGCAACGAGAGATAAGAAGAGAACCTGCTCACACGTGCATAAATGTGTAGGGCATTGTAACGAGATAAGGGATTTTTAATGTACAATAAATGTAATTGAATGTATATCATATGAGATTGATTGTATTTGATGAATACAACAGAAGGTATGTCATATGAGAATGAATGTATATGAGAACACAATAGTATATATGCCATGTGAAGTTCAGTACATGTCGAGTTAGATGAATGCTAGATTAAGCAAAGATGAGTGCTAGATTAAGCAGAGACGAGTGCTGGATTAAGCAACTAGATTAAGCGTGAATGAATGCTAGATTAAGCAAGATAGGTGTTAATGCATGAAGCAATCAATATTATCTAGTCATAACTCCATTTCTGTACAAATTTGCATTAAAACGATATTCTGGCCATTTCGTTGCCTGAAAATTCTAAGTAAAAATTTGTATTTTTGATATATCCACATATCGACCATAAAATATCATGAATATTTCACCGGACTTTGGTGTTTTAGCATAATTAGGGTATTTTAGATTTTTTGGACGGTTTAGATTCGAAGAAAACCCCTCCAATCAAAAGGCGAACTTTTTGGGGAGTGCCAAAAAGTTGCGATTTGTACTTCGGATGGAAAATCAAAATCTCCCTTGTTGGGAATTTATTTTTCTAGTATTTTTTATTGAATCCAAATGGGGGGTACTTCCTTATTTACATAAATAACTTAAAGTAAATGGAAAACATAAATTACTTAAACGTTTTTATGTAAATAAGGTGTGCAGTGTGTAGTGCAAGTGCAGGCAGTGCAGAGAGATGTGCAGTGCAGTGCAGAGAGATGTGCAGTGCAGTTCCGGTGTGACCAGTTCAGGCGCACGTTGGAAGAGGGCTGGCGCATGTCTATGAGAGTGAGTGCATGTAGTAAGGTGGTGGGCGCATGTGACATGGAGTGGGCGCACGTGTGACATGGAGTGGGCGCACGTGACATGGAGTGGGCGCACATGACCAACATACAAGGCGAGAGAGAGAGACGACTTCTTCGGGCGCCTGTGGCTCTGCACATGCGCCTGGTGGGTGGAGATGGGCGCATGTGGCTTCACCACTTTGGCCAACAGAGTTTGGGCGCATGTCCCCCTTGCACTTGGTGCATTTTTATGATTTTTGGTAGTTGGATATTGGAATGCATCCAAGCGCATGTCTCCTTCCCAATATTGGAATGCATCCAAGGGCATGTCTCCCTCCATTGGGAAATGCATCCATGCGCATGTCTCCCACTTTGGAATGATGGGTGCATGCATTCAAGTGCATGTATTCCACCTCAAAAGGGTGGGCGCATGTGAGAAACTCCCAATCTCATCCTCCCCTCCTCTCTCCTCTTCTCTCTCCTTCTCTCTCTTTTCCAAATGCCACTCACGCAACCCCTTTATATAGTGGCTGGTTTAGGAGTTGTAATGGTTCATATGTATCATCTTATGGTGTGGTCCACTTGAAACTTGGATTAGGTTAATCTTGTATACTCTGGCACGTGTGGACCACACTGATCCGGTGAGCAGGTCAGATTCTCCAAATCACTCAGATGGTGGGCTCTTGGAGGCGCTGGACCTTGGTTGATGTTGACAACCCGTATGTACCATGAATTTGCATGGTTTCATACGTCTTTTAGAAAATCAGTTAGTGGGTCTCCTTTGTAGTTCCTGGGCCCCAAATCTGAGCGGTTCATTAGTTTAGGGGCGTCATTCTAGGAGGTGGCCTCAAGTTTCATCTGAATCCAAGTTCCAGGTGGGTCATACGAGAGGAAACAGTTCTACCGTTCAATCACCGTTGAGGACTCATGTGGAGCCATAGAAGTATCAGATCAAGCTAGTTTTCATGCATATGACACATGTGGGCCCTTGTGACTCTATGAACGATTCGGATGGTCCAAAGGGCACCATGGTGGCCCTACACATGTCCAACGAGTAACCGATTTTCAACCCCGCTTGGGCGCATGTCTTTAAGACTGACTTTTTCATGTTGGCATGCTTCCACGTGATTTGGCAAAGTTTTAGGTGGGTCCCATTTATAGTATATGGGTCTAGGATCAAAGCCGCCCATTGGCTCGGGAGTGTTATTCTAGGGGGTGGGCCCAAGTTTGAGGCAAATCAGATGTTCATGTGGGCCATACCACAGGAAATAGTGTCACCGTTGTTTTGCCGTTGAATGATATTTGGGGGCCACACAGATATTGGGTCGAGCAACCATTTAAATGTTCCATTTGTGTGAACCCCCTAAGATACTCTGGTCGGTCCAGATCTTGGAAAACAATATTGTGGTGGGCCGCTAGAGAGGTTTAACCGGTGATCACTCATTTTGGGAGTTGTAATGGTGAGCGTTGATCTTCCTATGGTGTGTCCCACCTGAGCTTCAGATATGCCTCATACTTAGTCCCAATGGTTAAAATAAGCTATCAAGATGTCTGGGAGGTTTGGATTTCCCTTATGCATCACGATGGGGGCCCCACAGCAATAAGCTCATAAAGTAGTGCTTTTCACAAATTTGGAAGTTTAAAGTGTGAGTTTTACGTGCTTTATGCGTGTTACCAACTTCCAACCATGGACAATTCTTCCTCCACTGTTTCTCCTGGTGTAGTCTCTCTAGGACTCAGATCTTCTTCATTTTTTGTCCCAAGGGGTAAAATGGGTTGGTGAAGCAGGTGATCGACTTAGATCAAGCATATACTCCATGGTGGGGTATAGAGAACAACGTCGGGTGGGAACATTACCATGGGCAATGTGAACGTACGTACATATTGTGGTTTTATGTGTGCATATGATATGTTGGTGGTGTTCAAGCCATGCATGCATTGCATATGTATGTGAACATGTAGTTTGTGGCGTGTATGCATTTGTTGCATGGATGACACGTGTGTTTCATACATGAGTCTTAGGCATGGTCCATGGTTTATATGTGTTATGCACGCATGTATGAATGGGTTACATGAGAATAGTGTTCTTGCATGGTGTGAATGTATGTATGTTTGAGATATATGCATGGGCATAGATGAGAGTTACATTTATACTCAGTGCCTTCATGGGCTTCATACATGGGTAGCACGCATGGGCTGTATGGGTTGCATTCATGGCATGCAGAACAAGGTACATGTGTGTGGCATGTGTGGTTATGCATAGTATGCATGAGTTGGTTGCATGCACGTGATGGCTTAGCTTACGATTGCATGTACTCATGCGGGCTTTAGGTATGCATAGCCATACCCACTATTCTCTTGCATGGGTTCTATGTGTATTACATGTATGGAAGGTGTTCTATCTCTTTTATGGCTATTTTTCAGGTCTTGAACCGATCCAAACCATTCATTTTGAGCCATCATTCACCCTTCTATCATGGGTGAAATTTTGAGCCCCAACATGCACCAAGAGAAATAACATTCATCTTCATCTTGGGAACGTGCTTCACATCTTCCAGGACTCGTTCGACTCCATCGAACATCCTGATACGCACAGTACCAACACCCACAACCTTATGAGCGACTCCATCGCCCACAAATACCAATTTCCACCATACTCCCTGTATGTCGTGAATGAACTCCGATCAGGACAAACGTGACATGAAGCCCCTGAATCAAGGATCCACTCACTACCGTGAGATCCCTTGCCAGATACAGTCAGAACATCACAACCGTCACCACCGTCCTCTATAGTATTGGTTCCTTCCCCAGAAGAATTTTCATACTTCTCTTGCCTCAACCTGGGATTCTGACAATCCCCTCTCATGTGGCCCTCCTGGCCACAATTCTAGCACTTCACCTTAGACTTACCTTTGCCCTTGGCCCTCGATCCCGATTTGGAATATCCTCCATGCTCAGAACTTCTTCCCCTCATAACCAGTGCCTCTGAGGAATAACGGGAAGCCACGTCACCGCTTTTCTTTCTCATCGCATTCAACTGGATGGCTGAGATAACGGTCTCGACACTTATAGTTTCCCTCCCTGCGCACACAGAGTCCCTAAACGACTCATATGAATCTGGAAGAGAGTTCAACAGGATGCATGCTTGATACTCATCATTCATCAGCTCATCGATCTCCACCAACTTGCAAACCAGCCTATTGAACGTGCTCAGGTGGTCCTCCACCTCAGTTCCCTCAGTCATCTTCAAGGTGAACAACTGCATCAACACGTACATGCGATTCTCTAGAGATTTCTTGGCATAAACCTTCTCTAGCTTCGCCATCGTTTCAGCCGTAGTCTTCTCATTCATGACATGATAGAGAACATCATCCGTAAGGTTTAACAGGATTGAGGTCTTTGCCTTCTTGTCGAGCCTCGTCCACTCATCGTCTTTCATAGCCTCGGGTCGCTTTTCAAGAGCTCAATCAAGCCCTTGCTGAACCAGGAAGGATTCAATCTTCACCTTCCATAGCTCAAAGTTATTTTTCCCAGAGAACTTCTCTATATCGAACCTTGCGCTCGATCCCATCTTCTCGTCTCATATTCGAATCTACTTCACCCCAACTTTAGTTTTGATACCACTTGTTGTGATAGAAGCCGGCAGCGGAACGCCGAACACGTGAAGTAATGCGCAATCAAACGAGTACACAAGATGCAATCAATCACACACAAGCACACCACAAGAGACTCCGAATTTTACATGGAAAAAACCCCAAAACGAGTAAAAAACCACAGCACAAAGCGATCCACTATGAATATCAGAGATTACAGAGATTGACAGCCCACAAAGCAAGGAAACACAGAAAAAACCCAAGTTTTCTCTCACACACACCTCTCCCCTCTTCCTAGTACGAATAGGAAACCTTGGACACCTTAGGATACCTTTCTAGGTCGGATTACAACACCTTAAATAGGAAGAAATCCGAAAATAGAAACACCTTGCGCAGTACTGTGGTACTGCGGACTGCACAAGGAATCCGCGTGCACAGACGACTGGTCGCACCTTCCACAGAGACCGGTCCAGGGAGATTTCACATGTCTCTGCCTCACAGTCGACCGGTCGTACGACCGGTCGCAGCCCCCTCCAGACCGGTCGCACGACCGGTCTAAGGCAACACAGGGGCAATCTTCAGTCTTCACGTGCACAGGGCCAAACGGCCAGACCGGTCGCAGCACCTTGTCCAGCATAGTTTGAAGACTTCCCAACAAGACCAAAGAAATTCCGATCGGTGGCAGAAACAATTCAGACCATCAAAACCTAAAATCAATTGTATCTTACAAATCGGGATGAGTTTTTCAATATATTATATATGATTTTGGAGTAGAAGGACCTACTCAAGGGCTTATTTGGATGGAATGAATCCACTGGAATGTGGTGTGGTTCACTGTAAATGGATAATGATTTTCACTACCATAGTAGTTCTAAGTAATGTCGTATACAATACCAATACTATTCTGGTAGCTTTTAATTTTTAATATTCATATAATGTACGCACGTGATTAGCTACATGTGGATATAACTTGCCTAATTTGTGTTATATCTACACTGTCCATCCATTTTGCAATATTATTTTAGGACATGACCCCAAATATCAACTTCATCCAACACTTCCGTGGCCCACAGGAAGCTTTTAATGGCAAGCGTTCAATCCCAATTGCTTCTATGTTGTGGTCAATTTTCATTTTGGATGTGGATCATTTTTTGCATCTTTCCACAAAATGATCTCACAAGATGAATGGATGGTGTATATATAGTACCTACATCATGGTGGGGCCCATGAAGCTATGTCACGTCGACACACCTTTGCACATCAAAGTTGGTGGGGATTTCGACGGAATACTAGGGCATGACAGCTTAGTTTATCCAAGCAACTATAAGGTGTAATAATGTGAGTTTTACATTGCATTACTGTGGAACTCAATCATCTAAACAGGCCCTAAGCCAAATAACCCTGCTATGCCAAGTTGCCCATGCCGGATTGCAAGATTCCATCAGATCGATGGTCAAAAGTCCCATTTATTTTTGTTTTTACTATAAATAGTAAATTTTAGTTTAAGTATAACTTTTAAACCTTTAAGTTGTAGAAATTGTGCCCAATATGAAAATGTCTTAGAAAAGTTAGGAGAATAACGTGGTTGGGCCAAATTAGACACTTACTATTTTTTATCGAAAACTATGAAGTCTAGTAAAAATAGAGGCCATCTATAAATAATAAGTTTACTATTTATACTAGGTCACATTTCTAAGGTGTTTAAGTTGGAGTCTAAGTCTAAAACTCTGTTCTAGGTTTGAGTTCCTTACTTAAAGAGTTGTAATTTTATTTTTTTTTATCATCAATTAAGTTATTTCAAATTTATTATGAATTATTCCTTCTTTTATTCCTTGTGGATTCGAGGAAGCTCTAAGAGGAGTTCAGAGAGCTCCGTGGATTTGGAGTAGGTTATCCCCTGAGGAAGATAGTGATCGATCTCATCATGTCCCTCCCTACGTCGATCAAGTTATCCTCTCAACCACCAATTGCATTTAATGTTCAGATGATTTGTGAAAGGGTAGGGTTAGCCCTTCCGAATGGATTCTTTTTACATTATGACAATAGACGTGAGTCTACAGACTTAAGAGCTTGTTCTTTCACCAGTACTTTAGTTCTATATTTCTCAAATGGATAAAAACATTCAAATAAACAAAGTTAAACAATGTCGATTTTATTAATATTTGAATATATGGCCCATTATAATTGATAAAGTGTCAAACAACCAAATAAATAAATGGAAAAAAAATACCCGATGCGTTTATCGGAACAAACGATCGAGGCGGGTGATCAATAGAATGTGACCAGATGGGTATAATCAATTAAATCGAAACTCGGTTGATCATGATCCTACGACTTAAGGTTCCAAATATTTACTTATACTCCTAAGATACTATAGCAGGAACCGCTAGACAATGGCAATGAAAGTTAGAACTAGGCTAAGCTACGCCAAGAAAGATAAATTGTGAAGTAGATAGATGTGTTAAGCGTATGGCCTCAAGAAATTCTTCATGTACTCATTTTATAGCTTGTTGAGACAGCAAAACTCTCACTAGGTTTCTTTGGTGATCTTAAATCCTTCATATATTTGGCTTGCATTAAAAAGGAAAGACTCCGGTTAGATCCAGAACTGTTAGCTTCTCGTATCCTCTTCTCGTAGTCGATCTCGCTATAAATTAGATCTTCGTGGTACGCTAAATGGATTCAAGATTAGGCCTGAGAACATCAAGATTTTTCTACTTAAGACAATCAGGCCACGATCTAGGGGATCCTCAAGGGTTGATCCTAGACATCAAATTGATCATGGCTATTCAACATCTCTTGGAGGTATTAGACTGTCCAAATCAACTACCTTCTACATTTAATCACTCAACACATGATGGTTTAAAGTACTTGAGGGATTTTACACATGATACCGATGTGTTATTGAAGATGGGCCCAATGGGATCTAGTTCTCCCATTGATCTCTTGATTTCGATCTACAATGACCACAGGATAGGATCATCATATGAGACATCTAGGTGATCCCTCTGTCTCTTTCGATCTATGTTGTGGATTGTCCATATCTACCCGGTATTGATTTATTATTAGACAAATCAATATTTTGGAATACTATAGACTCTCCTGAAGATATCCTATTTTAGAAGAACTGTGAGAAATGGCTTCGCCAAGTGTACCATGACCAGATACGTGAAAAGATCCGTTCTCTCAACTAGTCTCCTATAGGTGTGTTGGGTATAATGCCTCATTAATTGACATAATAAATGTGGTCACGTGGCATTTGTCGATTCATCCTCCTAAGGACGGACATATAGGATCTATGCCTTTGCGTTTCTAAAAGAACGTGTGATAGAGAAGGAAAATCAACCCAAGATCCTCTTGGGCAGGAGTAGGATTTCTGCTGGTTATAGCCCATAATATCAACAAGTGGCAGCCTTTGACTGATCCACGCCAGGGGACAAAAATGGGTGTAAGCACAGTGGATCTTAAATACCCGATTTCACCACTTGAATTTAGACCACTGAACACATTCGATTCAACCGTCCATTTGATGGGAACCAAAACGTGATCTTCATGCACATGCCTTCAACCAGCCATTTGATGGGCGCCAGAGCATGATTTTCAGGCTATGTTCAATGTACTAGGCAGCCCATAGTTTGGACAGCAGGAATTGACGTGTATACATGCACCGTGCCCGTGGAATGAGGATAAGTGAACCCATCTTGAGCAGGTTCTTTTGTCGGCGAAAGTCAATACACATGACTTGAAAGTTAAAGTGGGGATGTGCAGGACCGTGATGATAGTTTGTGGCCTCTCCCCAACGTGATGGTGATTGGCTTGACATACACGTGCCGCACATGTGAGGCAATATAGACCATCCAAATTGGGTTGAATGAGCAGAGCAAATGATGAAAACTATACTGATCCGTTGGTCATAGCACCCCCAACGCTCGAATCGGTGGCTATCAAGAGGACGGGTTGAAAATAGTTTAACTGATTCGACTGGGTGAATCAGACGATCAAGATCACTGTATTTTTAGGAATATGCTACATCAACAATCAGGTCATTGATCAGGTTGGTTTGGATTTATCTACATGAATGCCACCGGTTGGGGTGGATGATGCACCACCATTTAAACAGTGGTGAACCATCATAGTAATCTAGCAGGTTTGGGCCCAGTTTTATTTTAGTCGAGGTGACCACAACGTCTTCATTCTTCACTCCGGGTTTCACGGTGAGAGTCACTGGCCCACGTGCAATGATGGAATCCCCATTTACTGAATGAGACCGAGGTGCGCCACAGTTGACAAACTTATTCTCAACTGATGATATTGACCGTCCGTGTAGCTCAATGTGGAGCATAGAGAAGAATTTCCAATGGCTTACATTCGGCTCCGTAAATCAATGGTTTGGATCATCTTCTCGACGTGGGCCTGTTTGGAGCCTGGATTTGAAAACCTCCTATTGTGTTTGGCACCCTAAATTTGGAATCCCTTGTGATCCAGAAGTATGATATGTATAGGGTTTTAAATTTAATTACTAAGTCAACTTTAATATACCTAATTAATGTACTTATGTAATGTTTGACACAATGGTTGTAATAAGCCCGTTGAAATATATACTTTGGCCGAAAATAATGAAATTCCAAGTCTTGGATGGGCCACAAGCATAGGATCACATCCAAGTGACTAATCTATGAATTTTAACAGTTGATTTTCATGAACAATGTTTGGACGACGCAAATCATCCGATTAAAGTAATTTTAGTGATGCAGTTGATAATCTTAATTGTTTTGGAATATCATCAGTGGGTCATGTGACCAACAAATTAGTAGCCTAGTAACACACATGTTACATATGTGACTCTTCGAAAGAATTTTAAATGTAATCCAAGTTTTTACCTTGGATTTCAAACCCTCATTGAGGGGATTTGAAACCCCCAATTGCTTTATGTGCCAAACGCACAAGGGAATTTAAAACCTCCTCAAATCCCCCCAAATCCATGGTGCCAAATGGGCCCTAATTTTCCATCAAAAAATAGCTCAGGAGGATGACCCATCTCACCATCTGGATCTTCATGGTGGGGCAACCTGTTGATAGGTTAGCTGTCCCACACACATATCACATGGGCAACTATGCAATAGTTGGATGATAACTCCATCGTCCAACTAGTTGTGTTTGAGACCGCTTCGGAAAATGTTAGAAGTTGACTAGTCTGACAGTAATTTCATCATTTCACGGAATTTTTACCTTTGGATGGGCGGCTTCGATGGACCCCCAGATCCACTAAGGTGGGTGGGGCCCTGGTTGTGGGGTTCACAGTGATGTATGTGCCTTAAATCCACACTGTCCAACCATTTTGATAGCTCATCTTAGGGCATGACACCAAAAATAACGCTTACCCAAATCTTAGATGAACCATACCACAGGAAACAGTCATGATTGAATTCTCACTATTTAAAACTTCATAATGTTTATTTGCCATCCAACCTGTTGATAAGGTTACAGAGATCTGGATTAAGACACCTAACAAGTATTATCTTGATCCAAAGCTTTTATGGCCCACAAGAAGTTTTTAATAGTCAATTACCATTGTTTTCATGTACCATGGTCCTTATCACATTTGGATATGTTTCATCTTTTGGATCATCCCTAAAATGAGCTTTCAACAGGCTTAATACGTCACGGTGGGCCCCACAGGCAGGAGTCCCACCCACCTCGGTGGATCCTAGGATCCATCGAAGCCGCACCTCCTGGATGGCCCATACCCGGAATTAAAACTAATCAAACAATCATAAGCATTCTTTTGGAGGCATTTTGTGATAAGAAAATGGTCAGCTAAACAAAAAGTCAGACAAAATTCCTTCACCTGGCTTTTCCCAAAAGATTTAATTGAGAAAATGCAGTAAAATCATAAACATCTAAAGCAAGATAAAAATATTAAGAAGACTTTTGGAGATGAGTGGCAAAGAACACGAAGCTCTTTTGCTTCATCAAAATGAGCCTTTTATCAAAAGATAAATTCTTTTATTTACTTAAAAAAAAAAAACTATTACACCACTTTTTCCCTTCTTTCTCTCTACGACCAATTCTTATTGTCCTCTCTTTGACATAGGACAAGAAGCCTTTGATGAAAGGCGTGAATCAAGCGCATTCCTATCAAATATGGACCAGACAAAAATCAAGGAAAAGTTGGCAAAATCGACAATTTTCAGATGGATAAACCAAAATAAAGTGGACCATAAATCAACCTATAACTTTTGATCTAGGAGGAGTTACAAGACACACAGCATATGAATTCCAATTAAAATTTTGTTTTAGGGTGAACCGACCCATTAGGTCATGTCCGTACGTTTCTCCAAAAAACGTACGGTTACAGCAGAAAAAATAGAATTTTAAGAAAACTTGTTATTTTTAGTAATTCTAATTTTTAGTTTGTTTCCTTCTCTTTAGAGTTATTGTTTATTTAGGAGTTTTTTTTTTTTTTTTTAATAATGAGTTTTAGAAAAACTTTATTTAATATTAGTCTTCAATTAAGATTTTACTAATTTTAGTAACTTTCTATTTCAGAAAACTAAGCATTTTAAGTAATTACGAATTAAACTTTATTTAAGGATATATAAGGTTATTAAATTCATTTTTAATCTTAACTTTAATATTATCATTCAATAAAATTTTGATTTTTACCAATTTTTTCTCGTGAATCCGAGATTTTCCCTCGTTGAATTGAGGAAGCCCTGTTGAGGAGTGCAAGGCGCCTTGTGAATTCAAAGTAGTTATCCCGTGAGGAAGACGGGGCTCGACCTCACCACATCCCCCTACATCACTCTTCATAGGGATCATATTTATAAACAGCTTACTAATTAAATTGAGCAATTAATTAAATATGACTTTTCACATTTTTAAGATGTCATTTTATACTCGTCATGTATAATAAATTTTCTTCTTTATTACTAAATTACATAGATACTTGTCCTGGGTATAATTAATCTTTTCATATTTTTTTTTTAATACACACACTCCACAGTTAGTACACACACACCCCTGTTAGTCACGCAGCAATGTCACCCACCCCCACTCTGGGAATTGATGCCATGACCTCAATGTTGAGACAATGCTATGTTCACTTGGTCTACCACTTGAGCTATGGATCCGGGTGCATCAAAATTAATTATTAACAAAATCCCTCAATTTTGAAAAATTTTAATCTTGATTTTTCTATTAAAAAAAAATCCACAATCATGACTTCCAACTCATTTTTTTGTTGCCACTACACAAGAACATGCTCTCTTCGTACTGTTTCATTATTTCTTCAATAGCTGCTTCAAACATTTCTTTGTCATTTCTATTTTGTCATTTTTTTTATTTGAGAAATATAACTATTTTCTTTTTTTCTTTTTCTTCTTTTTATGTAGTAGATCTGACATGCTTCCATTGACATCTTTGATTTTTATAATCTTTTCTCTTTGAAGTCTTTTTAATGCATAAAGAGTCACATGTTGCTTTACTTCTTTAATTATCTTAGCATAGTACATGTGTAAATAAAACGGATTCTCATAAATCTAACTATTGCAACATATTGGAGCTAGTGATCTAGTCCGATCTTGTAAATTCTGTATGTTGACTCAATCAGATGCGCTTTGCAATTTACTTCTTGCAATATTGTTTTGAACAGTTTAAATTTTAAATTGGATTTTCCATCTATGCATAAAGATAAAATTGATTGTCCACAAGTTTTCTTATATCAACAACAAAATGATGAGTGACACATCTACTCGAGCTGATCTAATAGTGTGGATTTAATGACCACCAACCATTGCACATATTCACCAAATGGATGATCATGGTGGCCCTCTCTAAATAATGTTGATCTTCTAATCAATCTTACACCATTCTAAATCTTTGATCGAGCTTCCTTTACCAATTGCCTTGATTTGACCCCTTGTTAAATCCAACTCTTGTCTTTGTTGGTTTTGAATCACACATTGTGGAGTAGATCGAGCAGACTGCACTAGAGGTAGAGATGCAACAAGGGAAGGTGAGAAATGTTTTATGGAGTTAACAATAGGGAAAAAACCTCAAAGTCTACAAAACTGGGACCATAGACCACAATGATTTAAGGGTTTAAGATGTGTAGTTCGGATTTGAATGACTCCATATGATTTGCATCCGCAGATTTCAAATAAGGAAAGATTGTATGAAGCATCATTTACCGTTCATATAAAATGTACAATCTCTACTTTATGGGATTTGAAATTGTTGAAATTTTCAACTTTAGGCTATTGTTTGAAAATAAATAAATAATAAAGAAGTAAAGCTAATCTACAACACAAGTTATATGGGTAAAAAAAAAACTATAGTAATATAGTAAATGCGAAGGAAACAAAGGAAAGTGGTAAATGAACCATCCCAATTAATTGAGGGCTTACAGTTATGAGTGAAGAGGAAAGAACTTCAACACTCCAAGAGAGAAGGTAATCAAAGATCTTAGATCTCTAACTCAACTCTAGAAGATTTTTTCTCACAAAATGGCAAGCCTGATTGGAGATTTAATTTGAGTGGGGAAGGAAGAACACTAGTACTTTCTCAATTAAAGAAGATGACTAGCACTCTTCCATCCATACCCTACTGGTGAGATCTTCTCTACAAACCTATGAGAGGACAGTCATAAAGAGAGTACTTCATCCTTAATCTTTAGGATCTCCTCACCTGGTCTTTAAAGCTTGGTATAGTGGTGTTGTGTTATAAATGAAATGTGAGGGGGTATTTATAATTGCAGGTGATGGCATTTTAATTATTTTGAGATAAATTAAGGTAAAGTAGCATGTGACTTAAGATTAGCTCTTGAAAACTCTTGGATGCAAGTTACATTCTTATTGGTTGGTTGGAGTTGTTGGCTTGGTAATTTAGGCAAATGTACCGAGAAAGAGTGGAACAATTTTCATTTAAGATTTTTTTGTAATAATGGTTAAAATAACTTATAATAAGGGAGAGGGATAATAAGAAATATAGGAAATTAAGGAAATGATGTCTTAATTGGGTCATTAAAAACATGAATTCACTTTTTACTAGTGATCTTTGATTGAATCCTAACACCTGACTAATTGC
This sequence comes from Liriodendron chinense, assembly GCA_003013855.2. Lineage (NCBI taxonomy): Eukaryota > Viridiplantae > Streptophyta > Magnoliopsida > Magnoliales > Magnoliaceae > Liriodendron > Liriodendron chinense. Next base: position 516,407 of record PVNU02000473.1, on the reverse strand, counting down.
TCGTTGTTGATCGCAGGAACACCTGGCAGCTTTTAGGAGGAGAAAAAGTTCCACCAGATGGCCAATCCACTCTTATTTCAGGACTGGGATGGGTTGGATCAATTTTTGGGTTGGTACGAATTAGGTTTGAGGTGTTCTGAGGTTGACCCATACAGACTTTGATAGGGTGCATGACTTTGGGATTTCATGAAAGAAGCGATCCTTCTAATCAGTGCAATCAACTATTCCGTTTTCAGGTGGGGTGTCTATGGTCACTAACTACTGACAAAAACGTGAACAACAAAAGTAAAACTAAAAAGACTATGACTTTTAGAAATGCACGGCGTAAAGTCATACAATGCTTATTTACTTCACAAGAAAGAGCCACTTCTTTTCGTTACCGGAAAATATATTACACTTCCTTCCCTGTTTTCTCTCTACTACTTTTTATCTTCTTTCTTAATCTCCTCTACACATGATTCATATTTATAAAATACTAAATTAAGCAACTCATTAAACATAATTCTTCACATTCTCAAGATATCTTTTCATATTCCCACATATCACAAATTTGGTATTTTCATATTCTTAAACTATATGTATACCTTGCCCCAGGTATAATTAATTTTGAAAAAAAAAAAAAAAATCAACAAAAGACACTTCAATCTAAAGGTCAGGTCAGGAATGTCTAGTCCATGCAAATTTGGAATGTAGACCATCAAGGTAGGGCCTACCCAACTATCAGTTCAGATATCATACGCATTTGTCATTTACAGGAGAAGCTAAATCGTTGATAAGTTACATGAAAAGGTCACAAACATTGCGACTCTTTTTATTTATCCTGACTTCCAAATGATAATTTCTAATGGTAGTTGGCCCACGACATAGACAAAAGTAGTTTGAAAGGAGTTATCATGAAATTGGAACATTTTCATCTGATCTGAGATTCACGTGCAGACAATGCAAAGGAAAACAGAGTGACATTGGGTCCACCGATTCAAGATGACCTGAACGGCCCAAATGATATATGAATATGGGCCTAACTGTGTTAGTGGATGGCCTAAGCTGCCATGTAACTTAGGTCATACCGGATCTTTAGGGGCTTTGGTAGCTGCAAATGTTTAAACCGAAGCTTTAGGGGAAACCACTCGGGGGACAAGCCTCTTATAATTTGTTTGGCATAGAAAGGAAAGAAGATAAAGCGGTCTTTGTTTTTCTTTATCATTGTATGCTTTGTTTGTTTTTGTGGAAACTTGAGATTGGATTGTCTTGGTTATGTTACAGACAGACTATTCTCTTGTGATACGTACATTCCAATGTGCCATAGGTGTTACTGTCCATCTTCCATTTTCAATTATTGTAAATGTTAAGGTTGTCTACAAGTCGAATTCGGATTGAGTCTTATATTAATACCTGTACACAAGCTAACCAGATTTGAGTCTTGTCGGGTCTGGGTCTAGATCTTGAAGAACTGGATCATTGGATCAACTGTTTCCAGTTATGTTGGGGACAGCTAAGAGCATTTACATGGCTGGCCCTATGCAATGGATGGATTAGATTGCACATCCATGTGCAACTTTGACACATGCATGGTGTGTTAATGGGATCTCTTACATACTTAGAAAACCTTATTTCTTTTATTAGAAATAAACCAGACTAGAGTCGACCCGGACCTAATTAGACCTGATGTTGACCAGATCCAAAAGGTAAGATCTGAACCCTATCCAACTTCTTAACAAGTCTAATAAATGGGACTTAGGACCTACCCATTAAAATTGTTCCGGTTCATTGGTACCGGTACCCACTGACAACCCTGTTTATATGCAACACTCAACTTTCAAGTTCCCTTTGTCACATTCATGAGATGCCTAGCAGATGCGATGCATGTGGGTTTTTGAGATGCCTAGCAATGTGACAAATGTCCCATGTGTGCCAACGTACATTGTTAAGCACCCGACATGTGACACATACTACTGTACATTTTCAAGCATCACAAATATGCCACATGACAAGAATTCACTCTCCTGTGTGCCAAATAATTCTTTGTTAATCCAGGTGTGTAACAAATGGCATAGCAATGAAGTTGAGAACAGCATGAGCCAAGCAAGATACAGGCAAACAAGCCTGGGAGTGCCTGACCTAAACAGGCTGTGTAGGTCTGCACCTTTTCTGCTTCCATACATGCCATTAGGTTCGCCAGATCAGTGAGGCTGTGCAGGTCTGAACCTTTTATACTTCCAAACGGTCCAATTAGTTGAGTCCGGGGTAACACCTTAGAGGGTGAGTCCTTGACCATGGGGCCACCTTGATGTATGTATTGCACATCCACTCTTGTCCATCAGTTTTTTCCAGCTCATTTTAAGACATGATCCCAAAAATGAAGCAGGTATATCCACTCTGTTCATCAGCATTTCCAGCTCATTCGAGGGCACCAAAAAGCAAGCAGATCCAATTCTCAAGTGAAACCACACAGTCCACACAGTAGGAAACAGTGGTCATTGGACGCCGGTCATTAAAAAATTCCTAAGGTCCATTGTAATGTTTATTTGCCATCCAACCTGTTGATAAGGTCCCAAAGACCTAGATTAAGGGAAAACACAAATATCAGCTTGATCTAAAAATTTCATGGCCTCCAAACAAGTTTTTAGTGGTCTATGACCACTGTTTTCTGTGGTGTGGTCCACTTGAGATTTGGATCCGGTGGAACATTAACTTAAAAATGAGCTGGAAAAACTGATGGACAGAGTGGATATACAACACATACATCAAAGTGGGCCCCACGGCCAGGTACTCATCGACTGAGCTGTTACCCGGACCCAGCTAATCCGCCCCCCCACCAGATCAATAAGACCGTGGAGCACATGGTTCACCAACTCTTCCTTGTAGAAGTCCCACCTGAGCACAGGTCCAGGCCTGTTTACAGATTTTTCACACAGGAGACAGGACCTTGTCAAACATCTCAGGGTACCTAATAAATGGGCCTGGCCCACATTTTGGCCTGATTAATTAATGGATTGAGGTGGGGCGGAGTAAACGACAATTTTGTAACACGTCCGTCCTTTATAGGCCTGACACAGCACAGGTATTTTTTAACTCATCCCCACCATCGGACCGCAGGTTGTGGTTCAATGATTGCTAAACAAGGAGGTGTGGGGCCCCACCCGCGCAAATGCCTACCTGTAGCATATAGTGGGCCCCACAACCTTGGCACCATCTTATTGTGGGGAGCGAATTAGCTGTTACCTTGATAACAGCTTAGTGGGTGTTACCCTAACCGTGTGGGGACGACCTTGATGTATTTTTCTCATATCCACGCAGTCCATCTGTTTTTCCATCTTATTTTAAGCTGAAATGCGAAATCGTAAGAAGATTCAAATCTCAGGTAGACAATACCAATAAAAAGAGTTGGGAATAACCATTAAAAACATTTTTATAGGCCACGAAAGTTTTGGATTAATGTGATCTTTCTAATTTCCCTTCAAGAATATCTTTTTGACTTTATCAATAGGTTGGATTGAAAATAAACATTAAAAAATCTCTCCGATGGGCCCTATGCAATTTTTAATGGTGAAGCACTCAATCACTACTGTTTCCTGTGGTGTGGTCCACCAAAGATTTGTATACATCCTAAAATGGCTGGGAGAAATGAATGAATCGCTTGGATATACATAAAATCATTAAGGTGGGCCACAGGGTAGGGGTAACACCTAATTCGTTCCCTTATTGTGACCCAAGAAGATATCGTTCTGGCTTCTTCTTCGTTTCGCACCACCCAGTCAATTATGCAACGCATCCACTGGTGTGCTGTAAGCAAGAGATCGTTCTTACTTACAACGCAACTCGGATCATAAAAATGCGTTGAGCGAGTGGGGGTGAACATGCATGCATATCTGATCGGATGATCAGAACCATTCATATTTTGAGTGCTACCCTAGACGGGAAACAGTAGTGAACTCACGCTGAATGGATGATTCTCACGGCAGTCGAGGTGTATGGCTTAATGTTCACCACTGGAAGGAAATCTTTTAATTATTTCCATATTCAACTCAGTAAATCAATGGTCAGGATGGACGCTTCTCATCCCCGACCATTTCTCCATGGGGCGACACGTGCTGGTGGTCCATGAGGAGCGGATTAGGTGTTACCCTTACGGTGGGGCCCACCTTGATGTGTTCTATATCCAAGCCGTCCATCCGTTTTTCCATCTCATTTTAGGAGGTAGTGAAAAACATTGATAAGATCCAAATCTCAGGTGGACCACACCACAGGAAACATTGGTGATTGAACGGCCACCCATAAAAATTTCCAAGGGCCCATTGTAAGCAGATCCATAATGTTTATTTTCCATCCAACCCGTTGATAAGGTCAACCAGAACTGGATGAAGGGTAAATACAAAGATAAGTTTGATCCAAAACTTTTGTGGCCTCCAACAAGTTTTAGATGGTCATTCATCACTTTTTTCAGTGGTGTGGTCCACCGGAGATTTGGATCTTCTTAAATTTTGGAGTAACGCGTAAAATGAGCTGAAAAAACGGATGAGCGGTGTGGATATACAACACATTGATCAAGATGGGCCCCACACGGTAAGGGTAACACCTAATCCGCTCCCGGGCCGTGATCACCTAGTTAGCTGCTTAAAGATATTTTACTTTTTCTTTTCCTTTTTCTCAGTTACTGTAAGCGTGCTGCGTGCCTGCAAAAGACGAACTAAAAGCTGCTGGACAAAACACAAAAAAGGCTGACAAATAAGAAATATGACACAGACCAAAATAAGTTCCCTCACCCCACTATTCCATGAGATCAGGCATCCATGCGTGCGTGCATGACATCTCACCTTCATGCATGTACTTTGACAGCAACATGCTCTGTCCAAAACCATGTTTTATCATCTTGATTAGAGTAGTTTATTTTTTTAGGTATTTCATACTCTGTCAGCGTATGATGTTTGATATGCTGGTAGACGGGAAATTGTACATGTGGCATACACTAGCTCATATTATACCAATTAAATTGTAGAACCCACTGTATCTAAAGATCGAAACCACAAACCCGAAATCAGATTGAAGTACAATCCTAAGCTTTTATTGTGGACGTTTGTTTGATGAAGGATGGTTGGATACTTTTCATAACTTTCCAATATGTCCCCCAACCGAAAAGTTCGATAATTAAATGTGTAGTTTTTTGGATTATGATACAACGAAGCTGGGACTCACAAATCGGCAACTATAATTTCAATTACACTTAATTTTACGGCATCCGTTGGATAGGCCATATGATGACTGTCAAAACAAGATTACTTTTCAGGGACTTCCTTGATACTATGGCAAAGTCGAATGTTTCATAGGCTTTCACCCATCACTTGAAAACGCTTCAAAGTGTAACTGAAAATAAACTGTATTAATGGCAGCAATGTCAGGACTGTTTCCTGGGGAGCATGGTTTCTATCGGTTACCTTTGTTCTATAGAACTCAGAGGGCCCAGGCTTAATGGATTCTTCTTTGTCAATTTTATGTGCCCTTCCCTTTTTTACAACTTCGTCGCTTTGGCTACCCAAGCGGTCAGCGCTCTGCTACACCATTTTGTTGAGGAATGTAGCTAGCTGTTATGTGACCACTTAATTCCATTCATTTTCAAGAAATTCAAAAAATAAATTCAATGTGAACTCCACCTCTGTCAGTTCCAAAGGACCTTCAAATTATGACCACTCTATTTTTCTATATAAGCTTATGTTTCACGAGTCTCCGCTTGCCTTACCTTAACTGACCCAAGGGCCAGGGATAGGTGCTGCTTTTTAATGGTAGTCGAATCAATAAGAGTTGATATGAGAGTAGTTATTTCAATAAAAGTCATCCGGTAGGAGTTTGCATTGGAATAGTCTCCCTTTGAATACCTTCCATAGGAAGGTCCCTCAAGTGTCATGGTTAGGTGCTCATCAATGTTGAAATGAGGAAGAAACCTCACTCTTCTCAATTCATTGATAAACTGTATTAACTATTCCTCTGTTTGCGGATATGTCCTATCCCCGAAATAAGATCGATGGAAGGATTGTAGCAACTGATTGAACGATTGTAGCAACTGATTATTGAACATTTGTTATTGAATCCAGATCCATTCAGTAGATACTCACCAATCGGCCACTCACAACATCAGTCAATGTAATTCTTGGATTATGGCCCATGGCCAAGTAATTCTTGGATTATGGCCCCTCCAAAGTGGGGCTCACATTTTGGACATTTTAATCTGAGTTACATTTACGCTGCGTGCACAATGTCTAAGAGCATGCATAAGACACTCATTCGGACTCGATTCAATACTGACTCCGGCAGTGCCTACATCAGTGCTGGAAAAGTTGTGGGCTCCTGCCATGATGTTCATTTGATTCATCCACACCTTCCATCCATTTTGCAAGTTCATTTTATGAGCCCAAAAATGAGGCAGATCCAAACCCCAGGTGAACCACACCACAGAAAACATTCATGATTGAAATGCCCCTCATTAAAAACTTCCTCAGGCCCACTGTAATCTTTATTGGCTATCCAACCCGTTGATTAGGTCACATAGACCCAAATAAAGGGGGAAACACAAGTATAAGCTTGATCCACAACTTTTGTGGCTCCCAAGAACTTTTTTAATGGTGGACATTCAATCACCACTGTCTATGGTGTGGTCTGCCTGAGATTTGGATATGCCTCATTTTTCAGCTCATGCCCTAGAATGATATGGCAAATGGAAGTACAGCATGAACAAAACACACACCATGGTGGGGCCTAAGAGCTTTTACATCACTGAGGTCGGTATTAGAGGAGTCACATAGACCCAGACAAAGGGGAAAACACAAGTATCAGCTTGATCTAAAACTTTTGTGGCTTCCAAGAAGTTTTTTAATGGTGGACATTCAATCACCACTGTCTGTGGTGTGGTCCGCCTGAGATTTGGATCTGCCTCATTTTTCAGCTCATGCCCTAGAATGAGATGGCAAATGGAAGGACGGCATGAACAAAACACACACCATGGTGGGGCCCAAGAGCTTTTCCATCACTGAGGTCGGTATTGGAGGGGTCACTAAAATCCATTCATTAACATTCACCAATTTGAGCATGAGTTCGGTGTCACTTGTTGAGTCATCCAAGGGAATTTATTTAAATCTTACTATTAACCTAGTTTTAAAAAAGCACATAAATAAGAGTTAACTGCACAAACAACTCTCCATTGATCTGGAATTACTCAAAATTTCAAGGGAAGGAATTTCATGAGAACTAATATTTTGATAAATTCTTCTAGAATAACTAGAAATTTTCTAGTATTTTCTAGGGGATGCCATGGAAATAAGAGACTACATACAAGCATTCACTAGCTCAACTCTCCCGGTAAAATATCAGAATCGTCCTTTTAAATATCGGTATCGCCCTCTACCGGTAAAATATCAGAATCGTCCTTTTAAATATCGGTATCGCCCTCTATCGGTTCCCCCAGATACCGATATGATACAGACCAATGCATCCACATATCAGCAACCCATAACACATGTTGGATGGGCCGACATGGTCGATAACTAGCTAAAATCATGACCTGAAATAACGATGACTCTCAAAAGCAAACACAGATCTTTTAAATATCGGTATCGCCCTCTACCGGTAAAATATCAGAATCGTCCTTTTAAATATCGGTATCGCCCTCTATCGGTTCCCCCAGATACCAATATGATACAGACCAATGCATCCACATATCAGCAACTCATAACACATGTTGGATGGGCCGACATGGTCGATAACTAGTTAAAATCATGACCTGAAATAACGATGACTCTCAAAAGCAAACACAGATCTTTCTATGCATACATAAATAAATCAAGATTTCTGAGCAACTGAACCTACACCGATCAAACCAGCGCCATTTTATTGTAACTAGGTATAAAATTCGGATCACAATAACTAAGTTGCATCTGAAAGAAACTGCATAATCAATGGCAATTTGGCATTCCATATACAAGTACGTAGCTTTCAAAAGCAGAGCTTGAAGGGAAAATACCGTTCAAGTATTCCTGCCCTTGAAATATCTTTAGGATAAAATTAGCAGGGAATGTCATTAAAAGAGTAGCTAAAAAATGCCCACTTATCTCTTCATTTTTTTTAAGCAATTTCAGATAAAGGTAGATGTTACCAGTGTGATTGGCAAATGAGAACACACAAATCTCACCAAAGATGACAGATGAAAACTGATACAGACAGTCAAATACAATTGAAACCGGTGAATCATCACTAGGTAAATTTTTTTTGTAGAAAGAATGGTAGATTCCCCTAGAACCCAAATTACAAGAAATTGGGGAGCATGCCGAAAAAAAGGGTGAGAACAAACATGCTTAAAATCGCTGCGAAAATTCATATCAACAAGACTGGGTTTGCAAACCTAAAAATACAACCAAAAGTACTCGAGCAAGTCATGCTCCTCACAGCAGAAAACCCACCAGCAGGTCATATTAATCATGGCTGGATGCTTACTGGAAGACGGCAATTGCAGCATAGAGTAGCGCCAATGTGAACAGCTTCATTCTTCCAGCCACAATTGATGATGCTGAATTCTTCGAGTGCAACTTCTGCGGCCTGAAAAATGTGAAACATGTAAGGGGGTCGATCTTTGGAGATTACTGAAATAAGTACATTGTTAGGAATTGTATACATACGTCTGCAAATGTTCAAGGGAACCACAGTAGAGTGCATTATCTGGTTTAGGCAATTCAGTTTTGTTTGTGATCTCAGGATTTACAACCCTTACATACACTTCCTGCCCAAGATACCAAGTATCGAGATTTTCTGCACGAATATTCCAAAAACCCACGTTGTCGAGCGAGACTAAGATTGCAGTCCATGCTCCAGGGAAAACCTAAACAGGACATGTACAGAAGCGTTATGAAAAAAATGAAGACAATGGCTAAAACATGACGACGAATAACACCTTCCCCCCAGCATAACCAAAAAATAGGGGGAAAATAAAATAGATACTCCCTTATTCAGGCATCACTCTACAGATTACTCCGAATTTTTATGTTTAGTTCATACTGAGCTGTGAGCATTTGAACAAAAGTTTGGTAGAATATTACTGACCTGTTAAATATAGGACTCCTGCTAAAGTGCACAACAGTAATCATAATAGCTGACAACCATTTGCATTTTTTGTATGTAAAAAGGTTAAATATTTGGCTAGATTGATGAATAACATTGTTCAAAGGCAAACCAACAAAGATTTTCTACTTCATCATGGATACTCAACTGAGGTTTGTTATCTTCGATTAATGGTACTTGAGAAGTGTGTAGCTAGTCATGAATTGGTAAGCATGAAGCCAAACAGAGGACATATCCAAGGTCCACGACCGGCATGATTTCAGAAATTTCCCTTTTTTTAACCTGTCAGTCGTGATGCACATAGATTCCCTTTTTTATGCTCAATGACAAGAACCTCAATTTTCAAAACTGGTACAAGCTGTACAGCCATGTCAGATGCAATTATTCACTCTTTACAATTTGAAAACAAAGGATGTAAAGTTACTGAATTACCAGTCACACCAAGACAAGGGAGAATAGTCAATTAAAGCCGAAGAAAGCATAATTTTATATTTAGATATAGATATTGCGGTGGAGAAACATCAGTATTGATTAAAAAAAATCCATACGGATTTGAAGAAAATCTGTAATATCTGTTGTATCTACTACAAAATATTGGGTGGAGAAAATATGGGGATTTTATTTTTTTCAAGAAAAGATGGCTTGATAGAAAAGTTGGGATGACAAATACATTTTTTTGCCACATTTAAATTTTAAAAAAAATGGTACTTTAGACTATTTAACCTCAATGGAGTACTGGGAAAGCAAAGAGAAGTTTAAAAAATTTTATACACCATGTCACACAGAGTAATTTAGTTATCTAATACATTTCTTAACCACATTCCAGGAAAATAAGTAAAAAGAGGTCAAACTATCTTACCACGAACAAGATTCAGTCAAAAAAAAAAAAAAAGACATGAACATGGACATCCATGACCACTTTCATTTCAAACAATCAGCAATACTAGTAAAAAGCATTAACCAACACATAATGGTTAAAAGTAAGATAAAGCAATTCATGATAAATTTAGATATGGCACTAAAAGCAACACATGATTAGTACAGACACTCTTAATAAATAGAACCCACATTAAATAATTAAAAAAAAAAGGACCCCTAATTACATAGTATTTCATCGAGTACCATACTGCAACTTGGCAAAATATGATTGAATGCTCCCATGGTGGCAATGGAGTAGACATGACAAACAGGAGAAATTATCATTGGAAATTTAAGATGAACATGAAAGAAATCCATTAAACAGCATAGATTAATTTGATTTCTACATATTTACTCAGCTAGCCAACTCCAAATAACTCGTACAAGGCTATGATGATGGTGATGGTTTGTACTCAATCCAGGAATGTGAACTGTATTTACAAGCGGATTCATAGATGTCAATCACAATTGAAAAGGAACCATTGATAAAAGAGTGACTAGTACATTCCATAAAATAACAGAAAGATGAATAGATATCATGGACCAGCTCGGACCTCTGGATAGACCTTAAAAGATGACGAGAAGAATTCAATGGAAGTACCTGTGTTGTGCAGCGAGCAACTCCATCCCACTTATTATATGTGCCCCTGCTATTCTCTGTCCACTCCCCAAAATCCATCCTGCAATTAGTCGAACTCTATCATTACGAACACAACAAACAATGCACAAGCAGCACAGGGCACAGAGAGCACTAAAAACGAAATCAAATCCATACCCAACAACAAAAAACGCATATCCATCCATGTGGTAACTCTGGACTGTGGTGTCATTGTTCTGGAATATGATTTCCATGAATCCCCTAAATGTACCATTAATTACAGATGTTTCAATCCGCGGTGGTCCAACAATTGGCCTAGTGGGAAAATCAAGTTTGTATACTCCTTTCACTTTATACTGGTCAGCAAGCCTCAGTGGTGTCGCAGCATTGGAGTATGAGATTCCATTGAGCGTAGTTCGACGTTTCCCATTAATAACCACTGGTGGTTTGTTTCTCAATACGTACACATCAGTCACATTGATCTGGCCATATTTAAAGGAACCCTGTGGGTTAGGGCGAGCAGCACCAGCAGACACATTCCACCTGATAAATTATAAAGACACATCAGACAGATCAAAAGGACACAAGTTCTTGGAAATGCTAATTTTAACCAACTTACAACAAAGAAGGATCTAACTCAAGTTACCACGATCGAATGTCTGATCAGTACCATCATTCAAGCAAGATACTCTAGTCAGGGCACTTCTTAAAAACGCTACTAAACCCAGCAACCAACTAAAAGTCTAAAATGTATCAATTGGCCAAGTACAAGTTCTCCCAAAGAGAACAAAATCCTAGACAAATCTAACAGGAACTTGGATCCTATGACAGTATCTAGAAGGGCCTATGAAAAATAACAAATTCAAGAATCATCACCATTTGAGCCTTATCCCAACTAATTAGGGTCAGCTTCCTTTCCCACCATTGCCACTCTATCAAGGGCCAAGATAACATATCCAAAAACATAAAAGAAAAGAGGAAACTGATGATAAAAATAAGAAAACAATATTCTAATAATGCATAACATGCTCATGCATTAGAAATCACAAACAAACCTGATTGATCGGGCCTGATTCATTGAAAAGGTCTTGTCATAAAAATCATTAGGTGGATCTGGCAGAGGACCACTTGCTTTGCCCTTAGAATTGGAATATTGCAAGATGGCGACGCCCGTAACTCTGGTCCAGAGCGATTCATTCACAAACCTAGCACTTGCTACAATATAGTAATCACTACTTGCATTCTGATCCATGGTAACCAAGAAAGAATATGACTGACCGACATGAATATCTAGGTTAGTATAGTTCTGTTGCACTGTGTATGATCCTTCGGTTTCTACAAGAAGGAGGTTATGGTTCTGGATTCTGAAGTTCAAACTAGTTGATACACCAACATTGTGTACACGAAATCGGTATGTTCTACCTGTTCCACAGACAAGTCATTGTCATTAGCTAAAAGGATATTTTCTATGAGCAAACCAAAAAAAAAAAAAAATGAATCACTGATAGTAATTGGGAGATGAAAGATTAAATAAGCATAAAGTGCTGAGACCACTAGTATATTTATGCCGCAATGGACTAGCAGCATCACTACCCAAATGCAATGAGAAGCATGATCAGGCCATGGCATGTGTAAATTGTGAAGTGCAGATCTAGCCCACTATGGTTTAAGCAATAAGTATTTTGCATTATGAACAGTACCTGGGTGGACATGGATAGTCTCATAATCAATACCAGCTGGAACAAGTGTATCATTGTACTGATAGGGACCCTTCCCATTCATGAGAACTCCATCTGGCATCCCTAAGTCTTTGCCATCGTCAAGGGCCTTACTCAGATCCTACAGCCCAAAGATACAAACTAATATTAGTTTATATTCTAATTCTTTATTGGTCTTTCCCTCACCAATTCTAATTAAACCGGTATTTGAATCAAGGTTTAAAAACCCAACTGGCCACATACTGGATGAGGACCCCAGTTCGAGTTGGCTCGAAACTTGGCCGAGTACTCAATCAAGTATTTCGAATTTTAAAAGCATATGCTGATCAAGTTCTTCATTTTTCACTGGATTCAAAGAAATTGAATCAGACCCAAAACAGTCCAAACCCGGATCAAATCAAATCAACTCAGAGATTTTCTCAGAACAAGCAATTAAGTTTCCAAACCTTGATTCCAATCACAAAAGGAAACTGGGCCACTGACCGTATGGTTTCTGTTGAACCAATCACCAATGTGGAGGGTGATGTCCCCGTCTGGCTTACCAAACGGCACAGGAATAATGTCACGGTTATTTACAATGATGCCCCCATACCCACCAGCCGCTCTTTGGAAATTAAGCGACGGGAAATAAAAGAAGCTACCGATCTGATCCTTCACTTGAAACTGGTAAGTCCAGTTCCAACCAGCGGGGATGGGGCAGTTTGTACCCCGAACCCCATCTTGCCAAGAATTCCGACGGTGTTGAATCCCATCCCTGTCACAACAGGAAGAAGAAGAAGAAGAAGAAGAAGAAGTCTTCAAATTAACATTTCACTTCAATCTCAAATGTTCCTGAACACAATTGTGGTAGATTTTATCTGTTTAATTCGGATTATACTGACCAAGTAATCAGTACAGGCTCGTCCAAATTGTTTACAACATTGACAACGACATTATTATTCGTGGTCACATTGACAATCGGCCCAGGGAACTGCCCATTTATAGCAATCACCTATGATCAAGAAGAGAAGGAAAATGAAAATTATGTTATTTCCATAAACAATAAATAAATGGATTCAGCAATTTTCAAGTACTTATCCTACAAGAACATGAGAAAGACCACAGCTAGTCGCAGAAGTGCACTCGAGTCATACACTTCCCACACACGTGCACGCACACGTGCCGACGCTGCATGTGCAAAATTCAGATCGTTCATAAGGTGGGGACCCTCCATTTGTCCCGGGACACAAAAATTAGGCCAGTCTGGTCAAGAAAAGGACGTTTAAAATAAATTGGCCAATGGTCCACATTCGATATCTATACAAGAGTTGCCCAACGGCAGACCATGGCGTAGACAGTGGGGACCACTTGATGAAAAACCTAGATCTTGCACACAAGTGCCACATTGGCACGTGTAGTAGAGTCGTGCTAAGACAGGTGGGATATGCCTTTATTTTCAGACAATGGAGTGAAGAAATTGGGGACCACTTGAAGGATAACTTAGATCTTGCACACAAGTGCCACATTGGCACGTGCGGGAGAGTATGATTCAGAATCATACTCTCGCAAGTAGCTTAGCTGGGATCAAAGAAAGTTATCACTGAGCTCTGCAAAAGAAAAAACGATCCCCAACAACCCATTTTACAAGCATTTTTGCCCTTGAAAACATCATGTATTTTCATATTCTCAAGGGAAAAATCCGAAACAAAAATTCGGAAGACCAAGAAAAAAAAAGGCCGTAGCATACAATCGGTTGTGGGTGATCAATCCTCTATCAAGAATGCTTAAAACGAGAAGGATTCTGATAAACAAAAAAAGGGAATCCGCGGATGGTGGTTTTTCAAATGGAAAGGAGAAAACGATTTATTTCACATCAATTTCAAATAAGCAAGATTAGACTCTAAATGAAGATCAGATTACAGAAAATCAGATCCAGATAAAAGCAATCTCAGCATCTAAGCTTATTTAGTAGATCCACAACAGAAGAAAATAAAATGCCGTGTAAAAGAGAACAAAACGAAGGTCGGATTACGAAAATCCCCCAAGAAAACCAGCAAACAAGAACCGATCTACTTCAAATGCATTGTTTCAGCAACTCACTCCACCAACTGAACCTTACGATTTTGCCCAAACTGCGGCTAGAAATTACAAAATAAGCAAGGATCGGTGTCTGGTGAGAGAGAGGGAAAGGCAAAAAAGATCTGAGGTAGAGAACCTGTTGTTTGACGCCCAGAGGAGAGGCAGTGATGTAAGAGACATCCCAATCGTAGGAGATGAAAGGATCTCCAGCCGAGCAGAGGCCGAGAAGAAGTGAAATGCAGAACGAAACGGCAGCAAAGAACCGTAACGGCGCCATTTATCGGCTTTATAGAAGAAAAACGCAGGTTTCGGCCGGATTTAGCAGGTTTTCTCCTTTACATTATCAGCTATCCGTCTCGGGGAGAGCGTACGGACAATGCAGGCGCAGAGCAGAGCAGGGGAGAAGAGAGAGAAGTCCTAAGACCCTCTCACTAAGTATTAGTGTATATTAACAGTACCGAGTACAGTTGGGCTACTCGGTTGCCCTAAAAATAAGAGAAAAACTTTGATACTCTGGCAGAGTGTGATGGACGATAAGCAGGCATTTGCAAATTGCATAGATAACATAGAACTAATTCGAATTAAACTGTCCAAATAATGGGGTCCTCTTTTAGATGTATTATTAACGATATAATTCTTGTATTAGATCATCTGACTTTCAGATTTCTAGATATTTATTGGACGGTTGAGAATGAAAAAATTCAATGGTCCTGTTTCAACAATCAACTTTCCACGAATCACAGGTTTAGATTGCTCAACAACTCAAATTTTGGGATTATCGGATAGATTAAGGAGAAAATCTAGTCGGTTTAATTTGATTTTATTGTGTGTGGTGTACAATTGCTGAGTGCCTGAGTATCAAGCGTCATAGTCTCGGAGAGTATCAAATGACTCCCCTGAAAAAATAAGCACACAAAACCGAGAAGCATTTTGACTCGCACCTTTACAGGCGGTATACGTGCCAAAAGTGCGAATGTGTGAGATATTTGAGGCTTAATTAAGGTGGTTTCATCACCGTCATATGACCTGGTGTGAAAATAGGCTGCCACGTCATTAAGTGGATTATACTGTACGAAAACAGCGAACGGTTTAGAAAAACTCACCGACGGTCCACTTTCAACGGTACGCCTAATGAGTGAGCTAGCCCGATTTTGACCCAGATCAATCCTAAGGGGGTGTTTGGGTATGGTATTAAATGGAATTAGGTGTGACAGAATTGTATTTAGTTCTATGTATATTTAATATTATGTTTAGGGAGGCTTGAGATTAGGGTGGGATGGAATTACCCTCACATGGGATTGCGTAGGATTTCAAAATCCCACACATGTGGGCTTTACGTTGATGCATGTGTTTTATTCATGTCATTCATTTATATATAAGTCCTTTATACATGACACTATGGTTATATATATTTAAGTGGCGAACATTCATTGGAATTTAGTTCGATGATTACATTTCCATGGTCCACCAAATGAAATTTTGCTTAATCCAGTGATTTTCTATGGTAAGTATTTGATCGCAAACATAGAATTGGATATAAAAATACCACAGGATTACTCAAACATATAATCATTGTGTAATAAATAATGTTAATCCCACCTAATATCATTCCATCCCTTCTAATACCAAGCGCAAAACACACTCTAATGGTTTATCCCATCAAATGTACTTGGGATATTTACCCATGTGGTGCGTTTGGTGAGGACGGCGTCGATATAGAACACATTCATCAAGGTGGTCCCACGACCACGGCCTCAGCGACGGTGTTTTCCTGGCCTCATCACCGAGTCCGCGTTCGCCCATGGAGAGTTATTAAGCTGTTTAGCTGTCGGCCATGCGAGGACGAGAAAAATTAATGCTACCCGCTAGAGTAGAATCTCCTGTCATATTCTCCCCATGGGCGCAACTGCAAGTTTCCGAGAGATCCAGGCTGTTCATCATGTGGGTCCCACAGTTTACGTGCCCCGGCTAGAAAATCAGGTGGGTCAACTCATCATTTAGGCTATACATGTGTAGAAGAAAAAGGAGGGATAGAAAATTATTAAATTATACCAGCGGCCCACATTAAATGTACAGTTGTATCCACCTAGTTACCAGACCATTCTAGTTTTCGGGCGCGACTTGGGTAAGACCCCGGAACCAGCGACGTGGGTGGACCCTGACCGTAGGAGCCCACCTCTATATATGAATGGTATATCTATGCCGTTCATATTCTTTTTCAGATTATTTTATGCCATGATACTTAAAATAAAGCAGATGAGAATTTCGGGTGGACCACACCATAAGAAAAACTGGTTAATGACCATTAAAAATCTTTTGTGGGTCATAAAAGTTTTCTATCAACCTGATATTTGTTTTTTAATTTCATCCCTCCTTACGTGACCTAATCAACAGATTGGATGGTCAATAAACATTACGGACGACTCCAGGAAGTTTTTTATGGTAGAAGTTCAATGAGCACTGCTTCATGTGGTGTGGTCCACCTAAAACTTGCATGTGCTTCAATTTTTGCACTTCATCCTAAAATAATTTGAAGAAACAGATGGACGGCATGGATATACAACAAATACACCGAGGTGGGACCTAGGTTCAGGGTCCCACCCACATCGCTGGTTCCGGGGTCTCACCCAAGTCGCGCCCTTTTCTAGCCAATTTACATTGCACGGTGGGTCCCACGTAATCAATGCCCGCATATCGGACACACGTGCCACATCTGCAGGTGCAGAGAGAGAGAGAGAGAGAGTAGCGCTGAAATCCTACTCACGCGGTTAGCCCTGAAATGAGAAAGCAAGCTCATTGCCAGCCTGGATTTTCTATGCTGCGGACACTAGTGCGCTGTACCTGATGGGAGATGATATGGTGGAGCCGGAGGAATCGGAATATGGCAGAGCCATGTATCTACAGTACACGTAACACTGTGATATGCAAGTGGGACCCGCTTATTTGTAGATGGTTTATTTTTATAAAAAAAAAAAAAAAAACAATCATACCTACTAAACCATCATTCCATTTGATCTATGGCCATTAAAATTAACGGTTTAAAAAACAACATCCAAGTACCAGTAGGTGAATTTGTACGAGAAGAAAGAATCCAGATTGCCTATCCTTAATTGGTCCACCTCAGCATATGTCAGTACCGACTGCATTAAATGCAGTAGTGCTGACAGCGTCTAGTGTTGAGCTGGAGCCATGATCGGACTCGAGAAAAAATAACGGGAGGATTTTTTCATGCTTTTTCATTTTAAAACCTACACCGTCCGTCGTGGTGCCAGTCCATGTCCCGTGGATGGATGGCTCTACCATATTCCGGTTGATCTCTCCACCCTATCATCTCCCGTAGCCAATATACATACCAGGCTGTCCTGCTTATACTTGGAATGCACCTCAAATCCAAACCGTCTGAATGGTAGGACCAACTTTACATTGGTCATATACTCAAAATCGATTTGGTTAGATAATCCCGATGTCTAATTTTTGTTTAATTTGGACCCTCGACTTCTATCAATTTTCGACAGTCTGATAGATGACCATCGATAGATCAGCTAAAAGGCTGTGTGTCGTAATACAATAACCTGGAACATGCCATCTGGACGGTTTGGATTTTGATACGCATGCCACGTGTAGCCCTGCCCTCTCTGGCCTCTACACTGAGGCATCAGACCTCTTCTGGGGCTCCATTTAAAAAAAGAAAAAAAGAAAGAAAAAAGAGGAAGAACCACTGTCGCAACGTGGCTCATACGCGTAGCCTTGAATTTTGTGCTATTATCTGTGTCTGGTCCGAACGTTGGGACGCGGATTGCCTGCGACATCTCCTGCACTAGTAATCTAGGTAGGGCCCACCGTGATGTCTGTGAGAAATCTACGCCGTCCAACAGTTATGTGAGATTATTTTAGACGTTGGGACCAAAAATGAACGGGATCCAAGACTCAAGTAGTCCAAAAACGTGACGATTGAACTTCTACAGTTGAAATATTCGTGGGGCCACGGAAGTTTCGAATCAGGATAATTTTTGTGTTTTCAGTTCATCTCAGTAGGAATGACATTATGAACGGTATGGATGGCTTATAAACATCACTGTGGACCCTATAGAGATTTCAACGGTAGGAATTTCCTTACCCACCTTTTGTTTTATCGCGGCCAACTTGATATTGGATTCTGTTCAATTTTGGTCACAACGCCTAAAAATGATCTCACAAAACGGTTGGACGGTATAGATTTCTCACAAACATCACGGTGGCCCCACCTAGATTCCAAGTGCAGGAGATGCATGCGGCAGGCAATCCGCGTCCTGTGAATGGCATACTCTGGTCCCACCGTGATGTTTGTGAAAATCTACTGCGTCCAACCGTTTTGTGAGATCATTTTAAGCATTGCGACAAAAAATGAATGAGATCCAAAAGTCAAGTAGGCCAAAAACGTGACGATTGAACTTCACAGTTGAAATATTCGTGGGGCCACAGAAGTTTCGAATCAGGATAATATTTTTGTTTTCAGTTCATCTCAGTAGGAATGACATTGTGAATTGTATGGATGGCATATAAACATCACTGTGGACCCACAGAGGTTTAAACAGTAGGAATTTCCCTGCCCACCTTTTGCTTTAGTGCAGCCCACTTGAGTCTTTTATCCATTTCATTTTTTGTTGCAACGCCTAAAATGATCTCACAAAACGGTCGGATGGCATAGATTTCTCGCAAACATCACGGCTGGCCCCACCTAGATTCTGAGCGCAGGAGATGCATGCGAAAGACTATCGCAGGCAATCTGCGTCCGGTCCAATTGCATAGCCCCTCCATGAAAATTGGGTTCCCAAGATTCCGACCATCCAAATATCTGGTGGGCCACATCAAAGAAAAACATGGGCCCGCCAAAAACCTCCAAATGGGCGCGGACTAGGGGAGGCAGTGGTAACAGCTAGGTGAGGCCCTGACTGTTGGGCCCACCTCACCGTATGTGTTATATATCCCTGCCGTCCATTCATTTATTTCATATCATTTTAAGACATGAACCAAAAAAAAAAAAAGGCAACCTAAATATCAGTCGGACCACACAGTACGAATTGAATTCCCACCATTAAAAACTTCCTAGGACCGCAAAGTTTTGGATCAAGCTGCTACTTGTGTCTACCTTCATCCAGATTTGTGTGACCTTAAACACTACAGCGAGCGCCAGGAAGTTGGGCATTCAATCACCCGCTGTTTTCTTGTTTTGTGGTCCACCTTAGATTTGGATCTGCCTCATTTTTTGGTTCATGACCAAAACTGATCTGGAAACATGGATGGACGGCGCGGATATACAACACTTACATCGAGGTGTGCCCTATTGTTAGGACCTCACCCACCAAGCTGTTACCCCTGCATCACCCAATCTGCGCCCCCACCAAATTTTGCTGGAGGCCCAATTGATGGGTGGATGAGCCTAATTTTTGGGGTGTCCCATGTTCACGGTGGGGTGACCCTCATGAACGGTTGGATGACATTAACGCACTGCCGTGATCTCCACGTGCAGCTAGTTGCACGAAATTCTCATTGACAACCATTTATAGTCGTCCACGACTATAAACACAGATTAAAGTGCCATTAAAAAGCATGTCTTACGTGGGTACTTGAAAGCTTATGCACGTGTAAATG
Organism: Liriodendron chinense; assembly: GCA_003013855.2. Classification (NCBI taxonomy): domain Eukaryota; kingdom Viridiplantae; phylum Streptophyta; class Magnoliopsida; order Magnoliales; family Magnoliaceae; genus Liriodendron; species Liriodendron chinense. The sequence continues at coordinate 496,385 of PVNU02000473.1, read as the reverse complement.
AAGTCCGTGTCACGGCAGACAACGCGGACTTTCTTTTTGCGAAAGCAAAACTGCTTGTGCTTGATGCACCACCTGCCATCCATCTGGACCAATCTCCTACAGTCCATCGACTGTGGACGTGCATCCTCTCACGTATCTCAAACATCTAAAAATGCATTCAGGAATGCTGCCTCGGGTGTGTACTCTTAGTTCTAGCTAAGGTGTCCGTTTATACTAAAATGAAACATAAGGCCTAAAAGTTAATTTAAGTGCAGAGAACTTAAAATGTTGGATTTAAATACTTATAAGCACTGAAAAATTATTTGATAATTTATCAAAAAAAGTTCCGATATTTGAAAAGAAGCACTTTTCCACAGTGGTAAACACTAATTATAAATGTCTGAAAATTAAAATTTTGTCATATTTGTATCTATTATCTCAATTTCTACCTTCTATAGAGTATTAGATGAAACCTATTTTTGTCTCTAAACTTGGCACACATTTGCACAATTCAATAAAATTTAAATACTTTCCCCACCAAATAGAGCTAAGTAAATGAATTTTCTGAATCTATTATTGCAGTAGCATAAATTGATTGTGCAAAAGTAGATGATACTGGTCTCAAAGACATGCACTGTATATTCATATTTTTAATTCCTACATGTGTTGCCTTTAATTCTGTGGTCAAAGTGCATTGGTGAGACAGGTCACACCATTGATAAACTCCATTTTTTGTAGAGAAATAACTCAAAGATTATATTGATTAAATGATTTCTAATCCATCTAAATTAGTACATTGATATTGTATCCTCACCATTTTAGTTTTAGCTGTCCATTTGACATCTGCAAATTGAATTGTTAGATCTCTAGATGACCTTGATTTTGAGGCTATGATCCATTTACAATAAGACCCATAGCTCAGCCTATCTTGACAAGCATACATTTCGCAATGCAACATATATGTTAGACAAGCCGTCAGTCATTTTAAACATTGTGACAAACTATCAAAATAGCTTTCAACAAACTAATATCCAGACATGTGGGTGTGACATTAACCATGAGCCTTACCTCAATGTATGTGTTGTATATCCACACTATCCATTCATTTTTCTAGCTCATTTTAGGGCATGAGCCTAAAAATAAAGTATATCCAAATCTTAAGTGGACCACACCACAAAAGGCAATGGGGACAATGACACCCACCATTGAAACCTTCCTAAGGCCCACTATGATGTTTATTTGTCATCCAACCTATCCATAAGGTCACACAGACCTAGATGAAGGGAAAACACAATATAAATTCTATCTAAAACTTTTGTGGCCCTAGGAAGTTTTCAAGGGTACTTGTTTGATCCCCGCTATTTTCTATGGTGTGGTCCACTTAAGCTTTGGATCTACCTTCTTCTTTTTTTAGATCTGCCTCATTTTATGGCCCATGCCCTAAAATGATATAAGAAAACAGATGAATAGCGTGGATATAACACATACATTATGGTGGAGCCCACAAAACTTTGCTACATCAACACTTTACCAACTTGTGTGCCATATGGAGGACGGAAACAAATTCAATAGTGGCACCGTTGGGTACCGACCTTACTACTTGTCAATGAAGGAAAATCTTTGTGGGCCCCATTATGATGCATGTGTTTTATGCACTCTGTCCATCCATTTTGCAAGCCAATATTAGGGCATGGGAAAAAAAAAATGAGGCAGGTCCAAGTTTCAAGTGGACCATAACACAGGAAATAGTGGTGATTGAATGCCTACCATTAAAAACTTCTTCAGACCCTCTCTAATGATTATTTATCATCCAACCTGTTGATTAGATCACATAGACCTTGGTGAAGGGAAAATACAAATCTTAGTTCAATCCAAAAGTTTTGTGGCCCTCAAGAAGTTTTTAATGGTGATCATTTAATCACTATTGTTTACTAATGTGTGGTCCACCTAAGATTTGGTTATGCTAAATTTTTTGGACCATGTCTTAGAATTATCTCGAAAAATTGATGGATGGCTTAGGTATATGGCACATAGATTGAGGTGAGCCCCACGGTCAAGGCGACACCCACTAACATGTTACCTGGTAATAACTCATCTGCTCCCTTTTACTGGAATTTCATAATGTAGAATACGACACCTATGTTAGGTCATTTTGGATGGACGGTTTGGATATAACATATAAATCATGGTTTGGCCCACAAAACTTTCCCACATCAGCATGTAATACGTTTTCAAAGCCTGAAACGGTAATAATGTCTTTAGAAAATGTTAGTAAGGATATTTTTGTCAACATTCATTCAAAATTTTAATGAAAAATTACTTACCGCATTTAATGATAAGTGATAAGTGAAGGGCAAGTCACTAAAAAAGCCACCAATTTCATGTGATTTTTAATATTAAGTGCCTCTTTCCCAAACGGTCTAAATTTCTAAAATCATTGCAATTTTCAGTGACAAGTCTTGAAATTAAGTTTTTCCAAATGGTACCTAAGTTCAGGACATGGATAAGTGGTTTCACTAACATTACCCTAGCAAGTGTTGTGTTGATGTGTTGGGTGTTTTAGGCCTAACGTGATGTATGTGTTTTATATCTACATTGTCCATCCTTTTTTCTAGCTCATTTTAGGGCATGAATAAAAAATAAAATAAAAAAAGCAAATCTTATGCTCAAGTGGACCACATCATAGAAAATAGTGAGGATAATGGCATCTATCATTGAAACCTTTTTAAGGCCCACTGTAATGTTTCTAAGTCATCCAACCTGTTGATAAGGTCACATAAACTTAAATGAAGGGAAAATAAAAATATCAACCTGATCTAAAGCTTTTGTAGCCTTAAGAAGTTTTTTTATGGTGGGTGTTCAAACACCATTGTTTCCTATGTGTGGTCCACTTAAGCTTCAAATATGATTCAATTTGGGTTTCATGCCCTAAAATAAGGGGGCAAAATGGATGAATGGTGTGGATATAAAATGCATGCATCACATTGGGACTACTAACACCCAACACATCCACACACCACCACTGGTGGTGTTATCACCTGTCAGTGTCTAGCAAAATCAGGCCCCTTGTTTTGGACGTAAATTAGGACCCCAACAGTGGTGTTGTGTTATGTTGGCATTATGGGGCCATATTGATGTTTGTGTTTTATATATATCCATATCAATCATCTATTTTGACAGCTCATTTTAGGTCATGAACCCAAAAATGAAGTAAAAGTGGACCACATCATAAAAAACTATGATGATTGAACACCTGCCACTAAAAATTTCTTAAGGACCACAAAAGTTTGGGATCAAACATGTTTTCCCTTCATCCAGGACTACGTGACCTTATCAACCGATTAGATGGCAAATAAACATAACAGTGGGCCCAAAGAAGGTTTTAATGGTGGTTATCATTATCCCCACTATTTCCTATGGTGTGATTAACCTGAGTTTAGGATCCGCTTCATTTTTTCTTCATGCCTTAAAATGAGTTGACAAAATTGATGGACAACGTGGATATAGAACACATCCATCACAGTGGGCTCACAACACCAGACACATCACAACACCACCTAATTCGTGTCCCTTCGTGTTATGAAATTTATTACTTTCTTCGCCATATCTACATTTCATAATCCTATCTATTCCTTTGATGAACCTTAGGGGTAGGTAGATTATAACCAAAATCACACTAATAGGTCTGATAACCTGATTATAGAGTTTCTCTTTTCTATTTTAAAGGCACGGATTATAGATATGGAGGTTGCTTGGTCGGGGACTCTGGACCTAGCAATTAAAAGTTGTCAGTTGAAAAGTTCACCAAAACTCTAAGCTAATGGACGCCAATCTCCTATGAGAGCCCTTATGACCTAAGGTTGTTGAGTTTGAATATGGATCAATAGTTCCAGTACTTAGGTTAACCAAGCTAAGGTCTTGTTGGTCTATGTCCACATCTAATTCCTAAATGACCATATCCGAATATGATTGCATTTGGGCATTCTTTGGTCTTTGGATCCAGATTTTGAAGTTGTGATTAAGACAAATGGAAGAAAATGTATGTTGGAGAAACTTACGTATGGCTTAGATCTTGGAGAAAAAAAATAGATCTTGAAAATCAAATATTCACCAAGTAGTTTTTCTACTAGGTCACCACTCAAAAGGTTCTAAAAGATTTTCAAATATTTTTAATTATTAAACTTTTATTTTAATCATTAAAAAGATTTTTATTATACTTGATGATGATCTAATGGCTTAAATCTAGTGTGGTCTACCATTTTATCTACATGGGGTATTGGGTCAATGGATAGTCATAACATTGAAAAGATTAAATCAATTTAGATACATGAGTTAAGACATGATTATATGAGTTCCAATGTCAATAAAGCATATGAAAAATTGTAAAATGGTAAAATAGAATAACAGGTGTCTTCTTAAAACCTTAATGTCTCTTTACATATAGATCATATCATAAAGGGAGGGAAGCCCTAACAGAAAAAGAGTCTTAGATGAGGGGAGCCCTAAACTGCTGGTAGTTATTATACCTACTTAAAAGTGTTATAGGGCTCTACACCTATTCAGAAAAGGCTCCAAGACATCTACTCAACTTTGGCTCCACTCCAAGTGCTTTGTGCCTAAAAAGGTAATCATTCAAACTGCTTCTAACTCTTCCAAGAGGTCCAGAAAGCCTTTGTGCTAAGCACATAGCTCCTTGCACCCATTCACCAAGGCATAGGCTCTAACACCTAAGCACCTAGTACTTAGTTTCTTTTATAAAAGGCGTTGGTCTACCTAATTGCCAAGACTACATGGAATTGAACTCCTCTCATCCAATGAAGAGTAGATACATATTTATAACCATGTGAAAAAACTTTTAAAGAAAAATCAAGATTTCCTCCAATGGACTATTAGCACCCATTTTGCATCATTTATAGGGATTGTTCAACTTTTCAACTTTTTCGGAACTTTTTAACTTTCAATCATTCAGGACTTCAGATATCAATATTCATCTTCAAAGTGAGCATCGTTGGTTTAAACATTCTCACTCTCACTCTCACTGGTAAGGCTCTTTGCTATGCTTAGACCTCCTATAGAAGCCTAAGCTCCAAGCATAAGACTTTTCAAGGACAAGGCCCGGGCGTAAACCTATTGCAACATATGTGCCAAGCATAGAGCATATTTCCCTTAGCTGTTGTTCAATGACAATATGCACTATGATATAAGATCAATTTCTCTTTCTAATCTCCCCTTTTACAGTAAGCACAAAGGAACTTGTTGCCATATGACAAAAACTAATATGCAATTTGATGCGTTCTCTTATCATTCTTAGCATATGAGACTTCAAACAATGTTAGAATGATAATGCTTATATATGTTGTAAGGGTACATCATTATTTAAAGTTTATGCTTCTTATGACACATTATACGCATCATTTACTGGTATCTCAGCACCTATCTAACCATAAGAGATGCCTAAATACTAAAGGTTATCATGTATTTCAGCCTAATCAATAATCTAATATTCCAAAATCAAAGGATCATAGATTAGTACTTTTGTGCATCATTTGTATTTGTTGGGCCCACAAATGTTCATAACATTGAAAACACATAAAATAACCAAAAAAGACATAAAAAAGATGGATTACATCAAAGGAAAATAAGAAAATTTACATTTTTATGTTGCTTGCGCATACTTGGGACGCTTGTGCATCCTCCTAAGCATGCGTGTGCTCCTCCAAAGCATGCGCATGCATCCCTGAAACACGAACATTGTTAATAAACTGGTTGCAGAATTCATGCATTCCTAAAATTGCTTACGCATACCCTAAAATTGGTTGGGCATACCCTATACATGCTTGCGCATGCCTAAAATAGCTTGCGCATACCTTGGAAGCATAGTGCATGCCAGTCCGAAGCATGCGTATGACATTTGGATGGGTGATTTTACCTATAAATACCCCAATACGTCTTTATGGTGAGAGAGAGAGAGAGGACTCTGACTCGAAATCTGTACCAGAGTGTCCCGAGCATTCGCAAGCCCTACCAAACCCCTCGCCGGAACCCAAAACCCATCGTCGGATTTATCACCGGAGCTACGTCATTCCAACATACTAGGTGAAGACCCTTGCGCATGTCAATTGACTGATTCATCATCTAAGTCCGGAAAGTTCCTTGCGCATGCTTTGAAAGTCCTTGTGCATACCTCGGATGCCTTATGCATGCCTCGAAAGTCCTTGTGCATACCTCGCAAGTGCTTGTGCATACCTCAAAAGACTTAAGAATGCATTTTCTCACAAAGGGCTCCTTACGCATACTCGGGATGCTGCGCATGCCTCGAGGACATGCGCATCCTCCCGAAAGCATGCGCAATAGGAAGTTTGACCTTAAAAATCATGTTATTTTAGTTATTTTTATGACTCACAATCATATTCTCAATATTCGTGCACGCGCACACTTCTATGAGCAATGTCAAGTGTTAAAATTTTCATCAAACATGAAACGAAGTACGAAATGTCCCCAAACAGGACACCAACACACAGAATCATGCAAAATATAGACAATTATTTCATGTACTATCATAACATGACTAAATTAAGACTGAGGATTAAACAAATGGGATTATGTTTACCACAATAAACCGTATCAAAGAGTTTCAATTCTTTACAAAATAATTGCTATGAATTGCCACAATACAACAGTCGATGCCCTACCCATCCAAACGGCATCTGTCGGTTGGACTACTCAGGTACATACGACTGTAGATCGGTCTTCCCGAGCTCACCTGTCTAAGAATGATAGGCACAGGCCCAAAGTCACATCCTTTTAGTTAAAAATCCTGACGGTCTCAACTCGGATCTTTGGTCAAAACATGGGACATAGACATCTGACTCATACAAAGATGGCTCAATCCATAACAAAATATACAGGTATCTACGACTACGAACTCAAAGATTATAGTCCATGCTAACTAGTTATCTGTCTTTTAATCAAGGGTCATCGATCATTCAATGTAATTAAGGGCTTATGCCAAATCACGACCTAAAATGTACAAGATCTCAAAATCTCTGAAATAAAATTCGCCTTGCGATATCTCTTCTCTTGTGTACTTTTGTGAATGCTCATGATTGTCTATGAATGTTTTCAATACTCATAACCTCAAAGCAACAATATACAAAAAATGTTCTTGTAACATTTTCTAGTTCTAATAGTATTAACATCTCTATATCATGTAGTATATTAGTTTTCACTAATTTTTTACCTTTTAATAAAAGGTATTTCCTATAGATAATAATTAAGGGCATGTATTAGACCACAATTTAGGTTAATGAAAGCCTATTGATAAGTTATATTTACCAAAGTCTGTAGCGGTAAGGGCCACACTGGTGTTTTTCTTTTATACTTTAATTTCTTCTTATAAATTAATCATATCACAAATGTAAATAGGGAGAAATAACCCTAAATCATCACACCTTTTGAATGCTTAAAGATGGGAGAAAAAAAAAGAATAAAAGTGTATGTGCGCGCATGTGTGTGAGTGGCTCCCTCTCTCCTTCCATCCACACAAGTGCATGCACTTGCATAGGTCAGCCTATGGTGGCTCTCTAGTTTGCGCTCGACTAACCCTACCTCGATTAAGTGTATGGGTGTTTTCGCTTTATGCTTTTTAGGATAGATAAGGTGTGGATGCTTGCCGTTCCGCGCTTCCCCATCTTTTCGAAGGTGCGCAAATCGTCGTTGCCACTTGCACACCTCTTTCTCGAGGGTTTTTTTTTTCTTTTGTTGTGTTATTGTTGGGTTTTACTGGATATGTTTGGATATGTTCGTATAAGACCAGAGTAATCACTAGCCAGTTATTTCGAATCTACAGTCAGCTAGACCCTGTAGAAACGTTAGAGAAGGGAATTCGAAGATTCATTCATTTAAAATGACTTTTTTTATCTGCGGTCAAAGATTCGAGGTAAGGGATCACAGTTACAGGGTGGGAAGGTGTTAAGCACCCACTCTGCCCGTACAGATGTACAGTCTTTACTTCACAAAATCTAACTAATACTTGAAAGTTTGAATTAATCCTCGTACATCCTCATGGATGATATAATGCATGAATATGGGTCTGACTAGTAAGAGTTTCTGATGGGTAGGTTCCAATCGAATAGGCAAGCCCAGAGCATACGCTCGAACTGACAGGTGCTTTATGCGATATGCATGATGTATGTTTGACTAGTCAGAGTTTTTTATGAGCAAGTTCTGAACGAGTCAGCGAACCTCAGAACATACGCTAAGACCTGATCAAGTACTTGAAGTGGAATGATAAGCAGGGGGGTTGGAAGAATAATAAATGTTGCATTATGGTAGATGCGAATGAGATGATGTTGGTATAAGAGTAGCTAGATGGACAGAGATATCACAAGGGTTAGCTTCGAGCAGCTAGGATCAGGACTTGGGTAGCTTGAAAGACTTAGACCAAGGTCAGGCTGGGCTGTACCATGGCTAGACTCTTCACTCACTCAGGCTCTCCTTGGTGGAGGAATGAGCTAAAGGGCATGGAGATGGACTCGAAGCTCTCGGATTGGAGAGGTGAGAAGTGGAAGGGTTTTTCAGATGGATTTGAAAACAAAGGGGAGACGGAGTATTTATAGTTGAGGAGAGTAGTAACTCCCGTAAATAAGTTTAGGTGGCCCCCAGGGGGCCGCCCGTACGGACACTTTACTTCAGCTTTAGAGCATACGAACTCTGAACTTGAAGTAAGAAATCTTCAGGTCTGAGGTTCGAAGTTGCTCTGAAGCTGTGGATCGGAACTAGGTGAGTTGACTGGGTTTGAAGGATGGGTTAACAAGGTGAGTCGACTGGGTGCAAGGACTGGGCTGACTCGGTGATTTGACTAAGTGGGTTAACTCACAAAATTTGACCTTTTAGGAATTTTTGGACTTATTTTTTCTATGGGTGATTTTTCAGGCTGATGTTTAGGGGTGAGTTGACTGAGTTTAGGCTTGAGTTGAGCTATAGATTGGGGCTTACAATGGTGAGTTTGACTGAGTTTGGAAATAGGGTTTAGGGGTATAGACCTTCATCTATTCAGCCATCTCGACTAACTTTGTAGCTGAAGGTAGGGTGTCTACATCAGGGAAAGAACTCAATTAGGGAATTGATATCAGACTTTTTACTTTAGTTTACAATGTAAATTAGATGGAAAAAAATCATATTTATTAATTTATAGTTTTTGAAATTTAGTAGTATCTAGACATAAATATTATATTTAAATCTAAATCTAAAATTTAAAAATTCTTAAAAGGTTTATACTTATAAGTCTTTCTAAAATATATCAAAAATCACGATTAGCAATTCATGAAATGCTATTAGGGTTAATCAGTTATGGACATGTATTGTTGACTAATTATTGTCCTTCGGTTGCCAAAAACTTGAAACATGGTAATATAGACAATGGTAGGGGTAAGTCAAAAATTAATTAGTGGCACATTTATGATGTGTATGTGCACACATTTTTTAATACTTAAATATTGATGGTGGCACATATGCACCGGAGGGCCGTATGTGTGAAACATCTGGAATATGCTAAGCATGTGCACAAATAAGTGAAATTCTCATGTGCACTCAAAATGTACAATTTTATTAACAAATGGCTTGGCCTCTTGACCAGAGACACCACCATGGTAAAAGTGCACTGGTTCACTTGCACAAGGGAATTAGCAAAACCATAGGCATATTAGGCTACTCTGATTACCCGTGGCAACACAGCTTTGCTCAAATGGAAAGATCCCCTTACTAATTTAATGGATGGTTGTAGCTGTTCAACAAGATAAGTTCTCTATGGGCCATTAACAGTGGTGACTTCTGCATTAGCGGTCTGAAACCAAATTAAACCGTTAAAATCATGGACCCTAATTTCAGTGGATTTTATAACATACAAGTGAAAGGGTCCTGCATGGGGTACATTTTCAATAAACAAACATCCACTCACTGGATGTTATCGTCTCTCAATCAATCCGGGTTTGAGAAAATAATCTGTCCACGGTAGGCTTCCGCATTTCTCATTGCAGGCGTATCAACCATCACGCTCTGTGAGAGTATCATAAAAAAAATAGCCGTTGGTTTGATGTGACCGTTGTTGAGGCGACTCGAGCACAGTAGCCGACAAGCCGTTGCGCAAATATTGAAAAAGCTTAAGCTTAACTGGCCTTTTCATTTTCTCAAGATACGATCGTACTGTCGTCTCTTTTTCTTCCTTTTCTCCATCAGGAAACGGAGGAACGGATTAGGTGCGGCCCGGACCGTGGGGCCCACCTTGACATAAATATGGTATCCAGCCCGTTCACCCGTTTTCTAGATCATTTTATGGCATGATCCAAAAAAAATGAAGCAGATCCAAATCTTAGGTGGAGCACATAATCGGAAATGGTAGTGATTAAACGAACACCACTAAAAACTTCTTAGGGCCCACCTTAATGTTTATTTTCCATCCAACCTGTTGATCAGGTCACATATACCTGAATGAAGGGGAAAAAAAGCAAATATCAACTTGATCCAAAACTTTGTGGCCCATAATAAGTTTTTAATAATCATGTGGTGTGGTTCACCTGAGATTTGGATCTGCTTCATATGGAAACATTCCATAAAATGATGTGGAAAAACGGATAGACGGCGTGGATATACAATACATAAATCAAGTGGGCCCCACAGTCAGGGCCGCACCAGAAGCGGATTGCCTGGTGTACCCTACACCCGCAAATTAGTACGTGTGGCCTGCAGACAACTGCGTCAGTCCTCGAGCTCCGTGTTACTATCAACGGTTCAAAGAAAATCAAGATTATATGCCCCCGCTATGATATATTTAACATATCTACACCGTCCATCCAGTTTACAAAAGCATGATCCAAAAAATGAGATATATCCCAATCTCAAGTGGACCACACCACAAAAGGCAGCGGGGACAATGATTTTCACCCATAAAATATTCCTAGGGCCCACCATGATGTTTATTTTCCATCCAAACTGTTCATAAGGTCACACGGACCTGGATGAATGGTAAAAACAAAGATCAGATTGATCCAAAACTTCGGTGACCGCCAAGAAGGTTTCGATGGTAGACGTTCAATCTCCCACTACATTCTGCAGCGTGGTCCACTTGATCATTGGATCTGTCTTATTTTTGGTTAAGCCCTTATAACGATGTCTCCAAATGGAAGGATGGTTTGGATATACAACGAACCTCATGGTAGGGCCCACAGAAATTGGTGACGCCAATACACCAGCGAGCTCGCTGGTGTGCGGTGACCAGCTAATCCGCTTCCGGCCGCATCGTGTCCGCAATTAATCCGCTCCCGCCTTTTTTTAACTTTTCCCTTTGGGGTAACGTCCTCCGACGGTGGACGTGAATTTCCTATATCCTCGTCCAGGGAGCCCGCGTAACCAAAAGCTCTGGGACCCACGGCGATGTTCGTGTAACATTCACTCGATCCATCAGTAAAGCCAGCTCATTTTAGGATGTAAGCCTGAAATTAATGGAAATACAAAACTCAAGTTGGGCCACTCCGCAAGAAACACTCACCATCGAGACCTTTCTAGAGCGCACCGTGATGTTTATATGCGGTCCAACCTGTTCACGAGGCGCTTCGCCATCTGAGCAGGCCATTCCAGGTAAGATTGTTACCGCTTATTTGTTGCTGTCTGGCTAATGTGAGGCCCACTAGCTCACAGGGAAAATGGTCAGGTAATCAGGACCCTCTATCAGTCCATCTTCTTGGATCTTCACACTTCCAAAGTATTCCTAGTCATTGATTTTCTACGATTTAGTGTTAACGTTAAAAGTTTTGTTTTCCTTGCTCATTTTAGCATTTTAACCCCTGAAACTTTTCTTTTCAACGGTGGATGTTCACCAATCACCATTCGACAGTAACACTTAGAAGGGGGAGCGGATTATGTGCGGCCCTAATAGTGGATCCCCACATGTGATGCATGTCTCATATATCCACCTTCTTGTTTTTTTCTTTTTCTTTTTTTTTTTAGTTCATTTCATAGCATGAAGCAAAAAAATGAAGTAGATCCAAAGCTTAAGTGGGCCATGCCACATGAAACGGTGGCCAATTGACCATTAAAAACTTCTTCTGGGCCACAAAAGGTTTGGCTCAAGCTGATATTTGTTTTTTTCCTTCATGACAAATAAACATTATAGTACAGAGCATTAATGTGGGTCTTAGGAAGCCTTTAGTGGTAGGCATTTAATCACCATTATTTCCTATGGCATGATCCACCTGAGATTTGGATCTGCTTCATTTTTTGGTTCATGCCCTAAAATGAGCCGTAAAAACTGATGGTGTGGATATGCGATACATGGATCAAGTCAGGCCGCACCTAATCCATTCCCTCATAAAGTGGATGGTTGCTATTAGCCTACAGTGCATGGGGCCCGCAGGGAAGTTTTGGTGGGCCCCACACGAACATTAATACCTGGTGGGAGTCATGTTGGACAGTTTAGGTGTCTCACTTGACGGAAGGGAGAACACAAATGCCAGCCTCGTCCAAAATTTGGCGTTCCCACTTATGCTTTGGATTTGCTTGATTTTTTAGGCCACCTTCTAACGTGACCAGGAACAACTGATGGACCGAATGGATCTCACATGGACATCACGATGGACCCCATATAGAATTTTGCTGCACGAACTTCCTGCTGTTCGCTTACAAGCTGAGGGTTATTTCCGTCATCTTAAAAAATCCCAAGGGTGGTGGTATTGGGGCTGTCGACTGAAAATGAGAAATCTTATGGCCTCCATTACTCTATAATATTTCCCATGTGTGGAGGGTTTTCTGGGAAGCATTTTAGGCGGAAATTGAGGATAGGGATTAGAGAGGGTCCCACCTAATCGACCGTTGGTGTGGGAAAGGTAAGAAGAAAAGGGGCGAGGAGTGACAGCTCATGTTCGAGTTAGCATGCCTCCTTTTCGTTTGAAAGTTTGAAAATGAGTGGCTTCAAATGCATTCCTTTTTCTGCTTTTCTTTTGAATGTTAGGTGGGGAAGTGCAGGTGGGTTCCACACGTACATTACACGCGGGCGTGGACGGATGTGGAGGGGATGGATGTGGGGGCTACCCGTTAGTCCTTGGTCCTCTTTTTTCGGGACGACGAGTGGTACTGCCCCCCGCAACCACGGACGCGGATTTCATGCCAAAGCCTGCGCTGGGAACCTAGGTGGGCCCACATTGATGTTTGTGAGAAATCCACACCGTTCATTTGTTTTGTGAGCTCATTTTTGACACAGGAGACCAAAACTGAGCCGGATCCAAGACTCAAGTGGGCGGAAAACGTGAGTATTGAAAGTCCACAGTTGAAATATTGGGGCCACAGGAGTTTTAAATCAGGCTAGTATTTGTATTTTCAGTTCGTCCTACTACAAATAATCTTATGGACGGTATGGATGGCATATAAACATCAATGTGAACCCAGGTAGGTTTCAAAGGTAGGAATTTTCCTACCCAATTTTTCCTTTAATGCGGCCCACTTAGTCTTGGATCCGGCTCGTTTTTAGTCTCTTGTGCTAAAATGAGCTCACAAGAAGGATGGACGGGGTGGATTTCTAACCAACATCACAGTGGGCCCCACCACCTAGGTAACCAGGCAGGAACTTCCTGCTAAAGGCTCGCCAGTTAATCCGCGTCCTGAAACCACCGACCGACGGACGCGGATTTGCTACTATTTCGCCACTGAAGTGATGTCACCAACTTCTGTGGGGCCCACCGTGATTTATGTTGTATCCACACCGTCCATTCATTTGGAGAGAATATTTTAGGGCAATATACAAAGAATGATACAGATCCAAAGCTCAAGTAGACCCCACCAAAGAAAACAGTGGGGATTGATTTCCTATCATTAAAAACTTCTTGGGCCCACAGAAATTTTGGATCAATATTTGTTTTTTTCTCTTCTTCCATGTCTGTATGAACTTATGACCAGGTTGGATCTCAAATAAACATCATGGTGAGCCTTAGGAAGGTTTCAACGAACGTGTCAATGTCCACAATGTTTTCTTTGGTGGGTCCACTTGAGCTTTCGATCAGTTTCATTCTTTGCATATTGCCCTAAAACATTCTCTCCAAATGGATGGAGAGTGTGGATAAAACACATAAATTATGGTGGACCAAACTTGGTGACGTTACTTCAGTAGCGAGAGAGAGCTACTCAACCTGCCAGTAGCTAATAAGCGTCCCGACAGGCCGATTAGCTGCTAGCAGTGGAGTAGGTATATGGCTACTAAAGCTACGTCACGAACTTCTGTGGGCTCTTCCATGATGTTTGTGTTGTATCCACACCATTCATCTATTTGGAGAGATCATTTTAGAGCATGAGCTAAAGAATGAGTTAGATCCAAAGCTCAAATGTAACCCACCAAAGAAAACAGTGGGACAGTGACGCTGACTGTTGAAACCTTCCTAGGGTCCACCATGATGTTTAGTTGAGATCCAACTTGTTTATAGGTTCACACATACTTACACCCACACCTTTGGGACAGTGGTAGATTGAGTGGAGATAACCTCGTCTCAACGCGATGTCCTAGTATTGAATCCCAACGGAGGGGTGGCCAACATTGAAGTGTGACTAGCAGCGTGGCAGTGTGCACTAACAGGGGATGTGTGCCAACGAGAGAAACAAAAAACAAAAAAAAAAAAGAAGTTCACACTGACGTGGAAGAAGGAAAAACATAAATATCAGTTTGATTGAAAACATGTGGCCCGGAGAAGTTTTTAATGGTAGGAGATCAATCCCCACTATTTTCTTTGGTGAGGTCCACTTGAGCTTTTGATCTGCCTCATTCTTTATCTCATGCCCTAAAATGATTTCTCCAAATGAATGGACAGTGTGGATACAACACATACATCATGGTGGGGCTCACATATGTTGGTGACGTCACTTCAGTAGTGAAATAGTTACTCAACCTGTCAGCAGCTAATCCGCATCCCTAATTGGGTACAACCTCCCTGTTCCCCGCTCGAAATAGGTTGGGGCTTTGAGGGCCCCACCATGATGTATGGGTTTGTCCACATTGTCCATCTATTTTTACATATCCTTTTACGTTATAAACTTAAAAAATGAGGTAGATCCAAGGGTCAATTGGTCTATAAAGTGAGGATTAAATGCCCACCATTAAAAACTTTTTTGGGAGCTGTAGAAGTTTTGAATGAAACTGATATTTATGTTTTGCTTTCATCTAGGTCTATGTAACCCAATGAACAGATTGGATGGCAAGTAAACATGAGAGTGGGTCTTAGTAAGGTTTTAACAGTGGGCCTCATTATCATGGCCACCTCCTACGGTGTGGTCTACTTGAGCGTCCAATCTACCTCATTTTTTTTGGCTTATAACCTAAAAAGATAAGAAAAATAAATGAATGGTGTAAATAAACTCATACTGCATGGCGGGCCCCTTATAGCCCTAGCCCATTCAGACCTCGAGATAGGCAGAGTGGTATCCAATCCCTGTCCATCACGGAGCTCCTGGTTGAGGAGGCTGATTGGGTACCACCCGCATCTGTCTCGAGGCAAAGGCAGGACAAGGGCTCTAAGGGGCCACTATGGGTCACTGTCCATCCCTTTGGCCCTATCATATGGTGTAAGCTCAAAAATAGGTAGATCCAAGACTTAAGTGGCTCACTTGCTAGCCCAGTTGGAAGACGCGTGAACTAATCCAATTAAAAAATAATAATAATATAAAATAAAAGGTCTAAGGTTTGAGTGCTAAGGAGGCACACTAAACCCACTGGTGGGTGGGTACATCGTGTGACTAATCGTGTGGGTGCATTAATGCATAGCTAACAAGATGGGTGCGTTGCATGACTTTAAAATAATAAAAAAAAGAAGCAGACCACAACACAGGAAGCAATGCCTACCGCTAAAACCTTCCTATAACCCACCAATATGTTTATTAACTATCCAACTTGTTCATAAGGTCACATGGACCTCAATAAAGGGAAAGCACAAATAATAACTTGATGCAAAACTACTAATATGAACTGTGTGGTCCATGTGAGCCCTAGATTTGGCTCAACTTATACATGTGGCCCATTAAAGCCCCTACCTATGGAAAACTCGGACAGGCAGGGATAAGTACCCAATATGCATCTCCTCGCCAACTGGTGGCTGGATTGGGCACTGCCCCTATTTGGACCAAGCAAACTCGATTTTAGTATTGACCCCTCCAATACTGACCTCGTGCTGGTTGGTGTTTGAGAAGCTCTGTGAGCCTCGTCCATCCACATTTTCAGCTCATTTCAGGATATGAGCCTAGAAATGAGGCAAATCTCAGGTGGACCACACCATAGGAAACAGTGGTGATTTGATGCTCACCTTAAAAACTTCTTAGGGCCCACTGTAATGTTTATTTACCATCCAACTTGTTGATTAGGTCAGACCTAAATGAAAGGAAAACACAAATATCAACTTACTCCAAAACTTTTGTGGCTCCCATGAAGTTTTTAATTGTGGCTTTTAAATCACCATTTTTTCCCAATGTGGTCTACTTGATATTTGGATTTACCTCATTTATGGCCTGATGCCCTAAAATGAGCTGGTGAAATGGATGGACAACATGGATGAAATACATATATCATGGTCAGGCCCACATAACACTAATCAGTCACCCACTTTGGTAATGGAGGGATTACTATCGAATCTGAGATCAAATCAAACTCCCTCCACCCTATGCGGCAAGATTTGATTGGATAACAAGTCATTGTTAAAGATGGGTTCTTCGAGTATATGCTCGATTGAACAACTTTCAAACTGCTAGTGCACTTTTCTGTGGTATACTAGTGCACCCCATTTATTAATTACGTGCGTCCATGTGTTGTAATGTCGGTTGAGCCTTTGCAAGTTGAAGACCAAAGATTCAAGTGGACAAGAAGCATCAAAGAAGAAGAACAAGTAAAAGAAATGCCTTGGTAACCTTAACCCTTAAAACCAAAACAACAAAAACCTCTAGATGACTTGAACTTCATAGGTAAACCCTTAATCATCTTCATTAGCCTTAGAACACTTGGTTCGGATCAATTTAAGCCTAACTGACTTGGTACCGAATCCGATCCGACTTGGTTGAGGCCCTGTCCTTGGCCAGATCGGATTGAGACAGCCTAAACTCGGTCCAACTCGACTCGATGCCCACCTCTTCTTCTCTAGTCCCTGATTTTGCTTGTGAATAAAATTTCCTTCAAAAAAACAACAACAATCATAGTCTCAGCATATCTTATAACGGTGCATGGAGAGATGTGTTTAAGTAAGAAATTCCTCAAAACCCTCTCATGAGCCGTAACAATCATCAATCTTAGCCTCTTTTTTTCTGTGTAATATAGACCATTGTTACATTAATTCTAACCATCCAATAATCAATCTTCGCAAGTCACCAATGGAAGGGTTTGGATTGTCCAATCTTAAGAGTTTCGGAGCTGTTCTTTCCATGATCAGTTCATCAGATGGCCGAAACTTGACCCAACTTGCGCAGGGGCTGATTATATACTATACATGTTCTTTGGTTGACCATCGTATGGCTGTCATTGGAGCGAGCTGTGGACCACGCGTACGGTGGCTGTTGGTGCACATTTCTCTTCGAAAAATTGACCAATCTTTTTTCTGTTTCACACCTAGAGCTTAGCACTCAGTTTCGTCAAAAGTCTCGATAGAACTAAGTCGGGGGCAGCATATTTGTGATAATCGACTAAGGGTGCGTTCAAAGAGTCTTGATAGAACTAAGTAACGGCAGGTATTTGGTTGTGAAATGTGTACAGGTGATTGGCATCAATTATAAAATATGGTCCGTTGATTACAATTATAACATGGTCCATCAAATGCAGACTTCACTATGCAATGTATTTTTCAATGGAAGATTTTGATTCCAAATGTAGGATTTAAATATTATATTTCTAGACATGTAATCATTGTACAATAATGATGTTAATTCTGTCCAATGAAATTCTATACCATTTAGTCCCACGGTCCAAACAAGCTGAAGTGAACCAGTGAAGCTAGTGATCAAAATATTTTTGTTTCGGGTGTGTTTGGCTGTACCAAATGTTATGAAATTTCACAGCATTTGGTGTGCCCAATTAGAGTGGTACGTTCCATCTCTTAGCATTTAAAAGGTGGATTACTGAACCATGGTCCAAAAACCAATGGTTTGGATCACTGGATCATGGAAAGCCCCGCACAACGTGCGAGGATTCCCTTTTTCCTTTGTTGCAAAATGGGCCTAGCTTACTCATTTCGGTTATAGGATGAGTGGGAAGGATATAATTTCTTTTGCAATCTTCGAGAATTATTTCATCATACCTTATTCAATTATCATACCACGCACCGAGTTGGGTTGTCCCAAGAAGAGGGGTAGGCCTTAGTAGTGATGGCATCTGCTTTTTTTTATCGTTGATTAAACTGTTGCAATCATTGGCATATATCTAGATCAATCCAGACCGTCAAAATCATCGAGTCCATCGCAGATTGTAGATGGACTGAAAATTGCACTGATTGGACAATCCTAGTTATCCAATCAGCGACCATCAAATGGACGATTAAAAGTAAAAATGGCCTTTGCTCAAACTTCATTGTGAAAAATCAGATGGTTCATGTTCCTTTCAGCGTCATTGTCAGGGGCAGGTTACGCACATTATTTTGATGGATGCCACGTGTAAGGTATAGATGTTGTCACCGTATAATACATAGAAGCAAGAAAAGCCAATGCCGATCCTAAAAATACTGAAATAAGCTAGCTAGATGAGGTTGTCTTACAAGTTTAAAATACAGAAGAAAAGATTTCAGTTTGTCGCCATCGGTTCTAAGCGATTCCAAGCCTACTCGCAAGCCCACGTAAGCCATCCGGTCCATTCATCAGGTGGGCCCGTGGCCAGTAAATCATCTAGGTCGGGTGAGCAGGTAAGCGAAGTCACGTGTGCGCGATCTAACGTGGAGACTGGTCATTCTTTTCACCGTCCATTTCTTTGGTAGAGGTGGGGGCCACCTGATGACCTGACTCGCGAGTCGATGCCGCGAACGAAGACTATCCAGTAGTCCACAACTGGTCTTTGATTTTAACATGCACATGGGGTGACGTGGAATGCGTGATGGACTCAACCGCCCCAAGTAAAAATATACATTTTGCTCCGATTTTTTATTTGTACACCTCTAGTGCCCAAGGTTCCATGGTTCCCTGATCGAACCATTGAAATGCTAGGCCCCACATTGTATGTCCCATGTACCAAAAATCTGCCAAACTGTAAGATCAAAACCTTTTAATTGGTGGCCAAAAATAGACGGTTCCAAAACAAAAGGCAACAATTTGTCCATATTTAATTTTAAAAAAAGGCCAAAGATTCAATCGCTATGGTCTTCAAATCCGGTAGATTTTAGTCCATTTGGCATCCAAGGTGGGTCCACCACATCCATGTTTTGAGTCAGTAAACCATGGGTCCCACCCATGAAAGCAACCGGGGTTCTTTGTCACGCAAGTCACGCACAGCCGCGGCGCAAATCAAGCAATCGTCTTCTCCAATGGGGTGCATGGTTCAAAGTCATGCCTGACCTTGAGTCTTTATTTTTTATTTTTTTTAAATAAAAAACATTATGTCAAATGACAGGATTCCCTTGATAGTTCATCACCATTTAAGAAACAATTGTGGCTCTTTAATGGTACACATCGCACAGCTGCACTGCAATCCAGACCGTCTGATTATCTAAATCAATTGTTAATTGAGCATAAGCCAAATAATTACACTTAGATGATGATAGAAATTAGAACCACTCATTATCCGACTTATTTAAAATTCATTCCATAACCATCAATTGGACGGTTAGGATTTCTTGATCAGTATTATTTTAGAGATATGCTCCATCCACAATGTAACCCACAGTATGAAAAGTCCATATGGATGTAAAGAGCATTTCCAACATGGTGGTAAACTATCACAGGAGTCTTTACATGTATTAAAAGAGCACCAATGCAAGAACTCGATTAGTATGTTAACCTTGGGTTAATCAACATGGTTAGACGGTCAACTTCATAATTATAATGATATAATAAGAAATTCTTAAAGGTCTTAATCATGTGGCCGGTGCTCAGTGTTCCATCCTTCAGATTTATTTGGCCTGATCCAAGCTTGGGCAAGTAAAAGACAGAAGATGGAGGTGGAAATTCCATGACCTTTCGAACAATAAAATAAGAAGCTGAGTCAGATGATCGATGACACATGTCTTCTCATATTATTATATATGAGTTTTCACTTCTAGCAAGTGGGTCAGGGTTTTCTGTAATATAGACAATTGATCCATTGTATTTGTGTCCCATTGTAGATGGGCTGTGCTCCAAAAAATCCCCTAGAATGGAAGATCCCTTCAAGAAATCTTGGGACTCTCTTTTTTGTCATTTTTCTTAAACTTGAACGTGGATTTTTATTGTATTTCTTTCCTTTAGCTGCTTGTTTGTAGACCCAAAAACTAGAATGATACGATTGTCTTATAGGGGAGATTTTTGGTACACTGCATGTTTCATCCACGCTCAGTTGTTAGAGGCTGATGGTATGGATTGCCAGAATGGAGGCTCACTTATCAAATAAACTACCTAAAGATGCTGGTTACCTATCGTCTGCATATCCTAGATGTGTGTGCCTGCGACCCTATGGCTCAGTGGTAGACCCACAAGAGTTTCGGCATAAGGTCTCATGGGGGCGAAGAACCCATTGTGGTGGAGAACGGATTAGGTGAGACCCCGGCCTCACCCAAGACGGTGCGGCTCTTACCATGGGGCCCAGCTTGATGTATGTATTATGTATCCACGCTGTACATCCATTTTTTCAGATCCTTTTTCATTGTATTATACTGAAAAGGAAGCAGATCCAATCATCGGGTGGACCATAAAATAGGAAACAGTGGTGATTGACTATTCGTGGGCCACAGAAGTTTTGGATGAAGCTGATATTTGTTTTATCCCTTCATCCAGGCTCATGTGACCTTATCAACAGATTGGATGGTAAATAAACACTATGGAAATATGAAGGTGAGTCCTAAGAAGTTTTTAATGGTAGGATGGTCAATCACCACTGTTTCTTATGGTATGGTACACCTGATAATTTTCTTTGCTTCATTTTTGGGATAATTCGTTAAGATAATCTGGAAAAACGGATGGACGGAGTGGATACATAATACTTACATGAAAGTGGGCCCCACGGTAATCCCACGTTGAGGGCCGCACCGTCTTAGGTGAGCCCGTCTCACCTAGGGCTGTCAACGGCACGGATCTTGACCTGTATCTGATTCGTATCCGATCCGATTTAATCGGATTCGGATCAATAATCGGGTAATCGGGTCGAATACGGATACCCAAAGATGATCCGTTTAATATTCGGGTCGGATTCGGATCGACCGTGAATCCGGCCCGTTAAGGACCCAATTCGATTAAATATAGTATATAAAATAATAAAAGTAGGTTTCAATGGGCCGGGCGGGCCTGAAAATCAGAATTTACATAGGGTTTCAATGGGCTGGGCGGGCCTGAAAATCATAATATTCGGATATCGGGTCGGATCATATTCAGATCGGATACGGATTTAGAAAATATCTAAACGGGTGAGGTTTGGATCATACACTTGTGATCTAAATCGGATTCGGGTCGGATATATCCTTAATCGGATCGGATACGGATCATCACTGATCCGGCCCGTATCCGACCCGTTGACAGCCCTAGTCTCACCTAATTCCGCTCTCATTGTGGTGTGAGTGTGCCAGGTGTGTGGGGTGTGTGAGTGTATGTGATTAAAAAATGAAGAAAAAAAAAAAAAACTCCCCTATATGTGCGTGTATCTTCCAATGTTAATGGCCGCCATCATTAAGCTAATGAGCCACCTTATTAATCATGAATTGTGTGAAGTAAGAGCCTAGGCTTTGTATAATATTAACCGGATGTTGAGTTCTGGTAGGTGGGGTCATGCTTTTGTAATTGAGTCCTCAACCAAGACAGTGCGGCACTTACTGCGGGGCCACCTTGATATATGTATTCTACATCTACGCCGTCCATCTATTTTGCCGGATATTTTGGGGCATGAGCTTATAAATGAAGCAATCCAAATCTCAGGTGGACTATAATACCATAGGAAATAGTGGTGATTGACCATTAAAAACTTCTCATCAGCTACCGATGTATTGGAATAAGATAATATTTGTTTTTTTTTTTTTTCCATTATCCAGGTCGGTGTGACTTTATCAACAGCTTGGATGAAAAATAAATATTAAGGAAATAATAGAGTGGGCCCTAAGAAGTTTTTAATGGTTAAGCGTTTAATCACCACTGTTTCATATGGAATGGTCCAACTGAGATTTGGACCTGATGAGATTTGGATATGAGGCCACACAATAAAATTATCTAGAAAAGTCTCATTTGGCTTTTGATGCAGCGCTTCTAGGTCAGCCCTATCTAGTGACGGGTGGGCGCCATGCTCATGTTATAGCAAAACTGTTGCTGGAATTTGGCTCCCCAAACGTTGACCCCAATTAGCTATAAGTCCCAGGGCCAATGAAGTGAACCAATCCAGCGCTGGTCCTCCTAAGCTCTTCTGAAATAGTCTGATGAGAATGGGATTGTCGTCACGGAATTCAGGGCATGCAGAATGACAATAAGTGCATCAACCGTCAGGGTTGCCCATGCCATCATACTTGAGAAAGTTAGGCGGGGTATACCCTTGTGGTAACCTGGCCGATGGGAAGAGACAGAAAGAATGGATAGACGGCATGGATGTATAATACATACATCAAGATAGGGCCTACAACAAGGGCCATAACGTCTTGGTGAGGCCAATTTTGGGCTCATATGCCCCCAAATGAGCAGCACTTTCTCACAATGCTAAACACTAATTATAAATATCTAAAAATTAAAAATTTGTCATATTTGTCTCTATTATCTCAATTTCTATATTTTGTAGAGTATCAGATGAAACCTATTTTTATCATGCCTCGAAATTTGGCACACATTTGCTCAATTCAATAAAATTTTGAATACTTTTCCTACCAAATAAAGCTAACTAAATGAATTGCCTAGATATATTATGTTTGTTGTGTGCAATAACATAAATTGATTGTGTAGAATTTCAAGTAGATGATAATCATCCTGAGGATATGCGCTGTATGTTCATATTTTCAATTTCTACATGTGTGGCCTTTCATTTTGTGGTTAAAGTGCATTGGTGAAACAGGCCACACCATTGATAAACGCATTTTAGGTGGAGAAATAACTCAAAGATTATATTGATTAAATGATGTTAATCCATCTAAATTAGCACATTGATATTGCATCCTCACCATTTTAGTTTTAGCCGTCCATTTGACAGCCACAAATTGAATTGTTAGATCTCTAGATTAACTTTTCTTTTTACACCCACACCCCCACACACTCACATACCCACTCACACCACAAGGGCACTCATCCTGGTCTCTGTGTTAAAACTCTTGTGAGTCTACAAATGAGCCATGAACAGAGACCCAAATCTTTAGATGTCATTGATTTTGAAGTTACGATCCGTTTACAATGGGACCCATAGCTTGAACTATCTGGCCGTGCATACATCTACGCAATGCAATATGTGCGATGGACAAGTCACCATCATTTTAAACATTGTGAAAAACTAACAAAATAATTTTCAACAAACTAATATCCAGACATGTGGGTATGAACCTAACCATGAGGCCTACCTGGATGTATGTGTTGTATATCCACACTTCCATCCCTTTTTTGAGCTCATTTTAGGGCATGGGCCTAAAAATAAAGTATATCCAAATATTAAGTGGACCACACCACAAAAAGCATTGGGGACAATGATGCCCACCATTGAAACCTTCCTAAGGCCCACTACGATGTTTATTTGCCATCAAACCCATTCATAAAGTTACTCATAACTGGAAGAAGGGAAAGCACAATGTAAAACTTTTGTGGCTTCAGGAAGTTTTCAAGGTAGTGTTCGATCCCCACTATTTTCTATGGCATGGTCCACTTAAACTTTGGATCTGCTTCTTTTTTTTCTTTTCTTTTTTAATTATCTACTTTATTTTTTTGCCCATGCCCTAAAATAATATAAGAAAATGAATGGACAACATGGATATAACACATAGTTCATGGTCAGGCCCACGAAACTTTGCCACATCAACAAGGTACCAACTTGTGTGCCATGTAGAAGACTGGACACAAATTCCATAGTGACACCGTTTGGGTACCCACCTTAGTACTAGTCAATGTAGAAAATCTTTTTGGGCCCCATTGTGATGTATGTGTTTTATCCACTCCGTCCATCCATCTTGCAAGCTAATATTAAGGCATGAGCCAAAAAATGAGGTAGATCCAAATCTCAGGTGGACCATAACACAGGAAATAGTGGGTGACTAAATGCCCACCATTAAAAACTTCTTAGGACCCTCTCTAATGATTATTTACCATCCAACCTATTGATTAGATCACTTAGACCTTAGTTGTGGGAAAACAAAAATATCAGTTCAATCCAAAACTTTTGTGGCCCTCAAGAAGCTTTTAATGGTAAGCATTCAATCATCATTGTTTCCTATTACGTGGTCCACCTATGATTTAGTTATGCTTCTTTTTTTCTTTTTTTTTACCATGCCCTAGAATTATCTGGAAAATTTGTTGGATGGCTTGGCTATATGGCACATACATTGAGGTGGACCCCACAGGCAGTGCGACACCCACGAAGGTGTTTCTTGGTAACAACTCACCTACTCCCTTTCACTCCAATTGCATACCATAAAATATAGCACCCATGTTAGGTCACTTTGGATGGATGGTGTGGATATAACACATAAATCATGGTGGGGCCCACAAAAAATTTTCACATTACATGTAATACTTTTTCAAAGCTAGAAACTATAATAATGTCTTAATAAAATGTCGATAAGGATATTTTCATCAATAGTCATTTAAAATTTAAAAAAATAAAACTCACCACATTCAATGATAAGCAAATCACCGAAAATTACCATCAATTTCAAATGATTTTTAATATTAAGTGCCTAATCTTTTATCTTTACCTTACGGTCCAAATTTCCAAAATCATTGAAAATAGTTAATTTTAGTGGTAAGTCTTGAAATTAAGTTTTTCTAAATGACACCTGGGTCTGGATGGATAGGTGATTTCACCAACACCACCCCAGGGGTGTTGTGTTGATGTGTTGGGTGCTTTGGGCCTAACGTGATGTATGTGTTTTATATCCACACTGTCCATCAGTTTTTCCAGCTCATTTTAGAGCATGAACTCAAAAAAAGAAGCAAATCCTAAGCTCAAGCGGACCACACCACATGAAACAGTGAGGATAATGACATGCATCATTGAAACTTTTTCAGGACTATTTGTAATTTTTTATGTCATCCAATGTTGATAATGTCACGCAAACCTAGATGAAGGGAAAACACAAATATCAGCCTGATCCAAAGCTTTTGTAGCCTTGAAAGTTTTTTTTATGGTGGAGTTCAATCACCAATGTTTCCTATGGTGCGGTCCACTTGAGCTTTGGATCTGATTCAATTTGGGTTTCATGACCTAAAATGAGGGGGGAGGGGGAGAATGGATGGATGGTGTGGATATAAACGCATACATCATGTTGGGCCCAACAACGCCCAAAACATCCACACACCAACATTGGTGGTGTTGTCACCTGTTGACATCTAGCAAAATCAGGCCCTTTGTGTTGGACGCAAATCAGGACCCCAACGGTGGTATTATGTTGTGTTGGCGTTATGGAGCCATATTGATGTTTGTGTTTCATATCCGTTTCATTCATCTGTTTTGACAGCTCATTTTAGGGCATAAGCCCAAAAAATGAAGTAAAAGTGGACCGCATCACAAGAAACTATGATGATTGAATACCTGCTAGTAAAAATTTCTTAGGGACCACAAAAGTTTGGGATCAAGCATGTTTTCCCTTCATCTTGGACTGTGTGACTTATCAACCGATTGGATGCCAAATAAACATACGGTGGGCCCTAAGAAGGTTTCAACAATAGTTATCATTATCTCCACTGTGTGTGGTTAACTTGAGCTTAAGATCTGTTTCATTTTTTCTCATGCCCTAACATGAGCTAACAAAACAGATGGACAGTAAGGATATTGAACACATACATCACGGTTCTTTTTTAGAAACTTACTTATGACTTAGATCTTGAAGATCAAATGTTCATCAAATAGTTTTTCTACTAAGCCACCACTCAAAAGGTTCGAAAAGAGTTTCAAATATTTTCAAACTTTTGTTTTAATCATTAAAAAGATTTTGATTATACTTGATGATGATCTAATGACTTAAATCTAATGTGGTCTACCATTTGATCTGCATGGGGTATTGGGTCAATGGATAGTAATAACATTAGATAGATTGGATCAATTTAGATACATATGTTAAGACATAGTTATATGATTCCAATGTCAGTAAGGCATATGAAATATTATAAAATGGTAGAATAGCATAACCGGTATCTTCTTAAAATCCTAATGCCTCTTTATATATAAATCATATCACAAAGGAAGGGAAGCCTTGATAATATATATATATATATATATATATATATATATATATATATATATATATATATATATATAGAGAGAGAGAGAGAGAGAGAGAGAGAGAGAGAGTGCCTTAGATGTCCTCCCCTCCCTCAAGCCCTAGACAGATAATAGTAATTGTGTCTTGCGTGCTAGCCCAGCTAGAAGACGCCTAGCCGGCGTTTTAACAGCAGGTCTCAAGTTCGAGTGCTAAGGAGACACACTAACCCCACCGGTGAGTGGATGCATCGTGTGACTAACTATGTGGGCGCATTGCGCAGCTAACAAGGTGGGTGCGCTGCATGACTAATATTTTAAAAAAAAAGTATTTATAAGGCTTTACACCTATTTAGAAAGGATTTAAGGTATCTACTCCACTTTGGTTCCCCTCCAGGTACTTTGTGCCTAAAAAAGTAACCCTCCAATTGCTTCTAATTCTTCAAAGAGGTCTAGAAAATCTTTGTGCTAAGCACATAGCTCCTTGCACCCATTCGCCAAGGCATTGGCTCTAACACCTAAGCAGTTAGCACTTAGTTTCTTTTATGAAAGGTGTTAGTCTATCTAATTCCCAAGATTGCATAGAATTGAACTCCTCTCATCCAATGAAGAGTAGACATATGTTTGTAACTGTATAAAAAAAACTTTTGAAGGAAAATCAAGACTCCATTTTTACATCATTTACTGGGATTGTTCAACTTTTCAACTTTTTTGGACTTTTTAACTTTCTATTGTTCAGGATTTCAGATATCAATATTCATCTTCAAAGTGAGAACCGCTAGTCTAAACACTCTTAACTCCCACTCTCACTCTCACTAGAAATTAAGGCTCTTTGTTATACTCAGACCTCTTATGAAAGCCTAAGCTCCAAGCACAAGACTTTTCAAGGACAAGGCTCTATGCCCAGGCGTAAACCTATCGCAATATCTATGCCAAGCATAGAGCATAATTCCCTTAGCCATTGTTCAATGACAATAGACACTACGATATGAGACCAATTTCTCTTTCCAATCTCCCCTTCTACACTAGGCACAAATGAACTTGTTGCCATAGGACAAACATTGGCACACAATTTGATGCGTTCTCTTTGTCATCCCTAGCATATGAGAGTTCAAACAATGTTGGAATGATAATGTCTATATATGCTGCAATCGTACATTAGTATTTGAAGCTGAATGCTTCTTATGATAAATTATATGCTTCATTTACTGGTATCCTAGCACCTAGCTAACCATAACAGATGCCTAAATGCTAAAGGTTATCACGTACTTCAGTTCGATAATCTGACATTTCGAAAGCAAAGGATCATAGATTTAGACTTTTGTGCATCATTTGTATCAACTTCTTTGTATCATGTAGTATATTAGTTTTCACCAATCTTTTACCTTTTGATAAAAGGTATGTCCTATAGATATCAAGGGCCTATATTAGACCACAACTTAACCAATTAACAAGTCATATTTACCAGAGTCTGTAAGGGTAAGGACCACACTCATGTTTTTCTCTAATACATTAACTTTTTCTTATAAATGAATTTTATCTCAACTGTAAATAGGGAGAGATAACCCTATATCACCACACCCCTTCAGATGCCTAAGAATAAGAGAAAGAGGAGAATAAAAGTATATGCGCGCGCATGTGTGTGAGCATCTCTCCTCTCTCTCTCCTCTCATCCACATAGATGCATGCACGTGCAGCGGGTCATCCTATGGTGGCTCTCCAATTTGTGCTCGACTGGCTCTACCTCGATTAAGTACATGGGTGTTTTCGCTCTCTGCTTTCTAGGACAGATCAGGGAAAGAACTCATTTGGAGAACTGATATCAGACTTTTTGCTTTAGTTGTACAATGTAAATTAGATGAAAAAATCATATTTATTGATTTGTAGTTTTGGAATTTAATAATATTTAGATATAAATATCATATTTAAATTCAAAATTTAAAAATTCTTAAAAGGTTTATACTTACAAGTCTTTCTAAAATTTATCAAAAATCACAATTAATAATTCATGAAATGCTATTAGGGCTAATCGGTCATGGATATGTATTGTTGACTAATTATTATGTTCCTTGTTTGTCATACACCTTGAAAGAGATACACTGGTAAGAGTAAGTAAAAAAATAATTACTGGCACAATATTTATAATATGCACGTGCACATTTGACATATATGCCACATTTTTTAATACTTATATATTGATGGTGGCACATATGTACATGCGAATGCTTAAACTTGGATGGTCGTATGCCTAGTGCGTTGGAACATATATACTGAGCCCTCTTCTTTAAATGCAAGCTTTCCGAGGGCAAACATGGTCAGTAAATCCTCTTCATTATCTATCCCAGCTCTTGAGGCAACTCACTGCAACACTCAAGCGACATACTATGAATGTGCATGGATAAGTGTAATTCTTATGTGCACTCAAATGGTACAATTTTATTAACAAATACTTTGACCTCTTAACCAGAGACACCGTGCTAAAAGTGCACGGGTCCCTTGCACAAGAGAATGGGCAAAACCATTGGCATGTTTGGTTACTCTAATTACCTGTGGGGACACACTTCGCTCGAATCCAAAGATACCCTTACTAATTGAATGGATGGTTGGAGATGTTCAACAATATAAGTGCTCCATAGGCCATTAACAGTGGTGACTTCCCCATTAACGGCCTGAAATTGTGCATGCAATAAACAAATTAAACAATTAAAATCATGGACCCTAATTTCAGTGGGTTTTATGACATATAAGTTAATGAAGTGAACCGGTCCTAGAGTACATTTTCAACAAACAAATATCCATTCACTGGTGGTTATCACAGCTCGATCAATTCATGTTTGAGAAGATAATTTGTCCACGGTGAATTCAGATCCTCTGCTCGGTTTTAACGGGGAGTCTTTGTTTGGACCGACCTCATTAGTCCACGTTCTCTCAATGCAGGAGCGTGCGTCGACCATCATGTATCAAACGATTCCCAGACAAAAAAATAGCCGTTGGTTTGATATGACTGTTGTTGAGGCGATGGAGCATAGTAGCCGACTAGCCGTTGCGCAACTTGACAAAGCTTAATTGACTTTTCATTTTCCCTAGATACGATCATACTCTCTTCACTTTTTTCTCCTTTTTCTCCATCGGGAAACAGGGGAGCGGATTAGGTGCGGCCCTGACCATGGGCCCACCTTGATGTAAATATTGTATCCATGCCATTCACCCGTTTTCCAGCTCATTTTTTGGATCATGATCCAAAAAATGAAGCAGATCCAAATCTCAGGTGGACCATACTATTGGAAACGGTGGTGATTAAACTTCCACCATTAAAAACTTCTTGGGGCCATCTTAATGTTTATTTTCCATCCAATCGGTTGATCAGGTCACATAGACTTGCTTGAAGTAATAAACAAATATTAGCTTGATACGAAACTTTTGTGGCCCACAAGAAGTTTTTACCTGAGATTTGGATTTGCTTCATTTATGGGATCTTCTATAAAATGATCTTGAAAAACGGATGGACGGCGTGGATGTACGATACATAAATCAATTTGGACCCCACGGTCAAGGGCCGCACCGTGTCCACAAGCAATCCGCTCCCGTCTCTCTCTCTCTCTGGGTAACGTCCTCCCAAGGTGGGGGCGTGAATTTCCTACACCCTCCTCCGGGGAGCCCGTGTAACCAAAAGCTCTGTGGATCCACAGCGATGTTTGTGTAACATCCACTCCATCCATCAGCATTGCTAACTCAATTTAGGACGTGAGCCTGAAATTGATGGAGATCCAAAACTCAAGTGGGCCACCACTCCACAAGAAACACTAGAGATGGAGGACGCCGATTCCCTGCGAAAGCCTTGGAACTTAGGTGGGGCCCACCGTGACGTTTTCGAGAAATCCACCCCGTCCATCCGTCTTGTGAGCTCACTTTAGAACATTATACCAAAAATGAACCGGATCCAAGACTCAAGTGGGCCGCACCAAAGGAAACGGTGGGTAGGGAAATTCCTAACGTTGAGAACTCCTAGGATCCAGTGATGTTTATATGTCATCCATACCGTTCATAATGTCATTCCTACTGGGATGAACTGAAAACACAAATATTAACATGATTCAAAACTTCTATAGCCCCACGAATATTTCAACTGTGGACGTTCAATCCTCACTTTTTCAGCCCACTTGAGTCTTGGATCCATCTCATTTTTTGTTGCATATGCTAAAATGATCTCACAAAATGAATGAACGGCGTGGATTTCTCACAAACATCAAAGTGGGCCCCACCTAGATTCCCAGCGAAGGAGCTTCCTGCAAAAGGTTTTAGCAGGAAATCCAAGTCCAGAGATGGAAACACTCAACATCGAGACCTTCCTCGGTCGCACTGTGAAATGCGGTCCAACCCGTTCACGAGGTGATTCGCCATCTAAGCAGACCATTCCAGGTAAGATTTTTACCGCTTATTTGTTGCTATGCTGTCTGGCTAATGTGAGGCCCACTGGCTCACAGGGAAAATGATCAGGTATTCAGGACCGTCTTTCAGTCCATCTTCTTGGATCTTCACGCTTCGAAAGTATTCCTAGTCATTGATCTAAATCGTCGAAAGTTTTTGTTTTACTTGCTCACTTTAGCATTTTAACCACTGAAACTTTTCTTCTCAACGGTGGATGTTCACCATTCGACAGTAGCACTCAAAAGGCGAGCGGATTAGGTGCGACCCTGATAGCGGATCCCATACGTGATGTATGTAATGTATATCCACTCCGTACATCCGTTTTTTCAGTTCATTTTATGGCGTGAAACCAAAAGTGAAACAGATCCAAAGCTCAGGTGGACCATGCCACATGAAACAGTTGCGATTGACCATTAAAAACTTCTTGTGGCCCACAAAAGTTTTGGATCAAGCTGATATTTGTTTTTTTTTTTTTTTTCTTCCTAGGAAGCTTTTAGTGGTAGATGTTCAATCACCACTGTTTCCTATGGTCTGGTCCACCTGAGATATGGATCTGCTTCATTTTTGGTTCATGCCCTAAAATGAGCTGTAAAAATGGATGGACGACATAGGGGGGCCCTACAGTCAGCGCCGGACCGTGTTTGGTGAGGCCGGGGCTGCACCTAATCCGCTCCCCTCAAAAAAGTGGATGGGCCCCACACGAACACTGAGCCCTGGTGGTAATCGTCATGTTGGGAAGTTTTAAGTGACTCACAACATGACCCTCCCACTTGGATGACTGAAAAACACAAAGGCCAGCCTCATCTAAAACTTAGTCGTTCCACCGGAAGGTTTCACTTGTGGGCGCGCCCATCTCCACTATTTCATGGGCCGTGTCCCACTCATGTTTTGAATCTGCTTGATCTTTTAGGCCACGTCCTAACATGGCCAGGAACAACTGATGGACGGAATGGATATCACATGGACAACACGGTGGAACCCATGTAGAATTTTGCTGCACGGACTTCCTGCCATTCACGAACAAGCTTGGGGGTATTTCCGTCATCTTAAAAACCGGAAGGATTGTCGTATTGGGGTTGTGGACTGAAAATGAAGAATCTCATGGCCTCCGTTACTCTTATAATATTTCCCATGTGTGGAGGGGTTTTCTGGGAACCATTTGAGGCGGAAGTTGAGGATAGGGATTAGAGAGGGGCCCACCTAATCGACCGTTGGTGTGGGAAAGGTAAGAAAAAAAAGAGGAGGCAAGGAGCAAAAAGACAGCTCATGTTCTAGTCAGCATGCCTCCTTTTCGTTTGAAAGTTTGAAATTGAGTGGCTTCAAAAGCATTCCCCTTTTCTGCTTTTCTTTTTTATTTAGATGAGGAAGTGTAGGTAGGTCCCACACGTACATTACACGCGGGCGTGTGGAGTGGATGGATGTGGGGCTTAACAATTAGTCCTTTAGTCCTCTTTTCTCGGGGACGTGGAGGGGTACTGCCCCTGCAACCACCGACGGACGCCGATTGGGTACTGCCCCTGCAACCACCGCCGGACGCCGATTGGGTACTACCCCTCCCCTGTCCCAGCTCAGAGCAGGCTGGGCCTCTGAGGAGCCCACTGTGATGTATGAATTTATCCACACCGTCCATCTATTTTTACATATCGCTTTAGGTTATAAGCTCAAAAAAAAGAGGTATATCCAAGGCTCAAGGGGACCACAAAGGTATATCCAAGGCTCAAGGGGACCACAAATTGGGGATCAAACGCCCACCACTAAAACTTCTTGGGAGCTGCATAAGTTTTGGATGAAACTGGTATTTATGTTTTGCCTCAGGTCTATGTGACCTAATGAACAGGTTGGATGGTAAATAAACATCACAATGGGCCTTAGAAAGGTTTCAACGGTGGGCGTCATTATCATGGCCACCGCCAAGGTTGTGGCCTACTTGGATCTACCTCATTTTTTTTGGTTATAATCTAAAATGATATAAAAAAATGAATAAACAATGTGAATAAACCCATACATCCCGATGGCCCCTTATAGCCCCAGCTTGTTCGGAGCTAACCACCGAGAGGACGCCGATTGGGTACTACCCATGGCTGTCACGAGGCAGGGGCCTGACAAGGTCTCTGAAGGGCCACTATGGGTTTTATCCACACTGTCCATTCGTTTTGCCCTATCATAGGGTGTAAGCCCAAAAATAAGTAGATCTAAGACTTACATGGACCACAACAAGGGAAGCAATGGTGATAATAATGTGTACCATTAAAACCTTCCTACAGCTCACCATGATGTTTATTTACTATCCAACTTGTCCATAATGTCACATGGACCTCAATGAGGGGAAAACACAAATGATAACTTGATGCAAAACTTCTACCCCCTCTGCCCCAAAGTTTTCAACTTCGGGCATCTAATCTCCACTCTGTGGTCCACAGGAGCCTTGGATCTGGCTCATTTTTTGTGTTTATACCCTGAAATGATATAGCAAAATGGATGAACGGCGTGGCTAAAACCTATACATGTGGCCCCTTAAAGTCTACCACCCACGTCTTGCCAGGGATGGGCCGCTGCAAATCATATTTGAAAGTTGTTTGGTCAAGTACATCCTCGATCAGCCTCATCTTTAATGGCCGCCGCCTACCACCTAGTCAAACCCTACCATCAGGTGCCCTGGCCCATTGCCACCTCTAGATTCATTCATAATGGTCATTTAACAGTGAAAAACAACAGCCAAAATTCATGAATTACAAGAGAGAGAGAGAGAGAGAGAGAGAGAGAGAGATGATACATATATACAAATGATCGGCAGATTGAAGAGACGTGGCAATTTCACATGTGACACATAATAAAGGACTTTAAATGGAGTTCGATAACAATTCCAGCTACTTCAAGCCTCCCCTTAGAGATTACCGAATTTTACTTGTCATGGGAATGTTCAGTACATGGATCTTTCCTAAGCCAACGTTTGTTTAAGGTACTGTCATCTAAATGCCACCCCATGTGCTAGCGTGGCATATGGACATGAGATCCAACCCCTCCATCAGATGGGGTCTCGTTGTTTTTTATGCTCCGGCATAAAAATCAGCCTTGCAAGTCATCAAGTAGGCCATGATTTGCAAAAGAAGTCAATCGCTAAGCTGTCGGCCCTTTCTGAAATTGTAACCCACCTAACAAGCAAATTGGCCTGATTTCCATGCCAGAGGTTCTACATGGCGGATCCCACATGATGGACTCCTTGAATTTCATGCGCTTGTGCCACTCTGGCACTTTCGGTGCCGTGTACATGAACTGCCTTATACACGTGCATGGGGCCTAGCAAACCTCCAATACACATGGCTTCCTCTTCTTCCTTTTTTTCATGTTTTATTTTATGAACTCATTAGCAAGATAAGTTAAACCACATCCTCAATTCTCATGCTCAAACTTCAAGCAGATCCCCACGCCCTCAAGAGCACATTGTCATCTCCCCAAAAGCAAGAACTTAGGCAAGGTTAATAATTAACACCGGATGGTGGGCTGTACATTGCCAATGTGCCGGATGTGTTATGGAATTGGTGGCTTGGAGGTCTTTGGCATATCGTTGCCACTCTTTACTGCAAGATCGTAGTTGATAGATGCAAGCTGAGACAAATTCTGACAACAGTGAAAGGAATAAAAGATTAGACAATGATTTGTTGGATTGATAAATGGAAGTTAGCTAAGCCCACATGTGCACAAGGTTCCAAAATTCGTTGACATGACTCGAAACTTGGCTGAGTCAACTTGGCAAAACTTCAAGCCGAGTCACTGGGAAGCTTTCTCGTGAGAGTGATTTTGTTCCTGACTTGACAGCACATGTCAAGTTGGCTCACTGAATTGGTTCACTCGCAAGCCAAGTCAGTCACCTGGTCCAGCTGTTTTTCTTTCTAACAGAAAAGGGGAGACTGAAGCTTCGAACACATGACCTTTGCTAGGAAAGCAGAGGCCTCTACAAGTGCACCATGCCTTTTGGAGCTGTTTATTTCAGCTATTTTGTTCTCCTCCTAATATTACTATTTCAGTATTTATTGCTAAAGTGTCTGTGATTTAATTATCAAACAGTATGTTAACTTAACGATTGGTTTGAGTCCTTGAGTTGACCCAACCCAACTGCAAGTTGAATCGAGTTTCCGAGTTTTTGAACTATGCATCTACCTGCAGCCACATGCGCCAACCTGGCCAACATGGATGGACAACCAAACTTTGGATCAGGTTGATCCCCAACATTGATCAAATATCTGCCAGTCAACTCATCAGATCAACTACATGTGTGGACAAAGGGGCATGTTTAAAAAACAAGTCAGCAACAGTCCATATTCAACATGCATGTGCAGTGAGGACTGGTCTGTTTTTGGGCCAGATCATCTAAAAAGGGGACCACCTGATGCATAGTTTAGATGCCCCCTCTACATGGGCCAGAAAACTGATAAGGTGCAAGGTCCCTCTACCTTGAATGAGAAATTACTAAATGAGTACTTTGTTGTAATGGTGGGTGCTCCGAAGTCTGCTAGAGTACCGCATTCATCTCCCTGTTTCATAGGCATCAAAGTGTTAGAAAAACGAGACCCCTTAGATGGCATGCAGAAAGATACCAATACAACTGATAAAACCGTCTGTTTACTTCTTCATCCAGTTGGGTGCTGAGTGAGCTACTGCAGCA
This sequence comes from Liriodendron chinense, assembly GCA_003013855.2. Classification (NCBI taxonomy): domain Eukaryota; kingdom Viridiplantae; phylum Streptophyta; class Magnoliopsida; order Magnoliales; family Magnoliaceae; genus Liriodendron; species Liriodendron chinense. The sequence goes on along the minus strand of PVNU02000473.1, from coordinate 460,767 downwards.
GCTAACGCTGCCTGTATCAGTTGTGTCGTCAGAGTAATTAGTTGCTGCATGTATGTCTTCATCGGCTGAATTCCACACGTGGCGGCTCATGAAGTAGCTCGTGTCAAGTGCATCATCTGCTGATGGAATGAATGCAGCCTGCAGGCAGTATCAAGACCGTCTCATGGTGATGCATCATGAGGTAAATATTTTAACAGCAATTACAAAAAGTACAGCTGTATCAAGTCACCTTTTGTCTGGCGAGAGTGTCCCAGTTAATGTCTTTGAAGAAAGGATGGCGCTTCACCTGTCAGAATAGTTATGCTTGCATTTGATTTTGATCACAATAATAAATTTGGATGTGGAGTGATACTATCATTGATGATAAGTGATAAGAGTATACCTCTCCTGCCCCCGTTGTTCCTAGCCTCTGGAACGGGTTTTCTTTGAGCAGCCTGAAAGCAGCAGAATGTCAAATTTCGCCTTTTTTGAAGGATAGTTCAGCCAATCTTTCTGTTTTTATTTATTTGTTTGTTATTATTTTTCAAAGGATAGTTCCAATGATTTAGGGTGCGTTTGGTTGCATCAAATTTCATGATTAATCAGTCTCATTTGGTGCAAAATATCATGAAGTTACATGATAATTATATTTGATGCAACCAAATGCATCCTCTTTAAGACATTTATTGTATATCATGGATCGAAAATATTGTTCTAAGGGCCTGTTTGGTTTTTCCAATTTCCTATGAAATGCAAAGTAAATGAGTCATAATCATCATTTTCAGGTGTTTATTTAAACAGGAATGATGGCTCGCAAATTGAGAGTCAAATGCATCTGTAAAGGAAGTAGGTAAAGTAAATTGTAATCGTTACATCTTCACATTATAAAACTACCATTTATACAGACATTTGTGGGTGAAACAATGTAGCAAAATCATCATTACAGGAAAATGTAAGTGATGTAGCCACACAATTACAGAAGTAAATAATCATTACCCCATTTACAGCCATTTACCGTTGTAATTGGAAAACCGAACAGACCCTAAGTTTCAGAAAATGTGCGTCTCATGCGTGCCAATAATCCTCTTTGGGAGTATTACTGAGCTAATCATGATTCTTGATACTCCACATATATTCACTGCTTTTGTCTTTCTCCGAGTATCATGGAATATTAATCCCAGTCCTTTGGAAGTTCAAAAAAACACTATGCAATCAAGAGAATTTCCACTAACAGATCCTGACATTGAAACATTACATTCGTTTGAAAATTTCTTAGAAATTGTCACAATTTTTTTCATCGACATTCTCTATATTTTCCTTTCATTTTATCCATCCATCCCTGATGTGTGACAGACCTCTTGATATGAGGACTGAATGCCTTCTACTGATGCGCATCCAATGAGAACTGTTATAGCTGACGAGGTTTAAGAGGGACTGATGGAGGTGGTAAAAGGTTGGAGTGAAGGGCTTCAAGGGGTAGATTTATGGAGAAAGTTTTAGAGCTTGAAAGTTGGGTTGAAGGTCTAATCAATGTTTGAAATATCGGTATCACATTACGTATCACATCCTTGGGATACAGATACGTATTGGTTATCACACGGGATATATCGTTTATATAGGGTAATTTATCGCACTTTTTGGGAAACATGGGGAAACACTGGGGAAATGGTTGAATTTTTCAATGAAACTTCAGGGATTGTTAAAAAAGACCTTAATACACACTTTCATATCCTAACATCTCAAAAAAGAAGTGAAATAATAGATTTCCTTTGTATAGGATCCTAGCTATGCGTTGTCTGACTAAACTAATGTAACTATATTCAATTTGAATGCATAACATTTAGACTGTATGTGATGATCGTTTCATCAAACACTCCTAAATACTTTGAAATTAGTCTCAATTAACAGCTGGTTGAAGGGAAATTTTGAAAAAACAATAATATTTTAATAATTTTAATTAAAAATGATTTTTATTTCCCGAAAATTGACAAGGACTAAACAAATCAATAGATCAGCCCTCATACATGCTTGATTTCATGTTTGGAGTGCAACATTGTAAGCAATTTGGGAGAAATTGGGAAATTTTCGATTTTTCCCCAATTTTCCCCGAATCGGACCACCTACACTCAAATTTCGAAATTCGAAATTAGAGTGTATGTGATCATCATTTCATCGAACACTCCTAAATGCTTAGATATTAGTTTTCAATTGACAACTGGTCGAAGGAAAATTTCGAAGAAAAAAAAACATGGAGAAGACGAAGAACAACCAATGGATATCGAAATCAAAGCTCAAACTCTATGACTTTTCATGCAAAACATGAAGAGCCAATGAATTTATAACCATTTGACACTGAATTAACATAATTTCAGCACAAAAAAAAGGGATAAAAATTGAAAATGCTAACATGTGGGATATATCAGCACTACTTGTGCGTTTCATATCGCACAGGTGGGATACAAGATATATCATGGGATATTTCGGCCGATATCGTCGATATTTAAAACATTGGGTCTAATTAGTAACATATGAGAATTATAAATGAGTTGCGAAACAATTGAATATAGAAGAGAGAGTAAGAAGAGTGGAGGATATACCTTAAGAGTTTCACTAAGTTTTTCTGGGAGACTCGCCTCGAAGATTTTAATGGAGTCACACTGTTAACAAAATTATTCATTCAATCTCAAATATGGAATGGTTTACAATACTATGGCCTCCCCCATTTATAGATTTAATAGAACTTTCCTACGTTAATTCAAGGACTTAGGAAATCTAAAAGACACTCTAGTTTCAAGGACAATTAATAACATAGGAAAACTAAAGCTTTAGTTCCAAAGAGGACTAATAAATGACAACAATTTCCTAAGAACATCTTTCTAGAACAAAGATTCTTTAACTTCCTATAGAATTCTTAAATGAAAACAACTTCCAATAAAGATATGAACCTTCTAGAATAGTTTGAATTATGGGTTAATTTATGGATCTTTTAGATAGCCATGGGCCTTCTTGAACCTGCAACTATTAGTCTTAAAGCATATGGGCCTGTCTTCAACCATGGGGCCCATATCATTCTCATTAGTTGTCTCTCTCCTGTTGTAAACTTAAAGGAGCTGATCTCTCTCTCTCTCTCTCTCTCTCTCTCTCTCTCTCTCTCTCTCCTCTCTCTCTCTCTCTCTCTCTCTCCTCCCCCCCCTCCCCCCCCCCCCCCCCCCCCCCCCCCCCCCCCCCCCCCCCCCCCTACACACACACACACACACGAGAGAGAGAGAGAGAGAGAGAGAGAGAGAGAGAGAGAGAGAGAGAGAGATTATTTGTCAATCAAATCACATGCTTCAAAGCTCCATGTCGCGCGCACACACAGATGAGAGAGAAGAGGGGGTGCAAGTGAAGAGAGGAGTAAGGAGTTACTTGTCAATCAAATCATATGCTTCATAGCTCATCTCCTCGGGAACCTTTGGCCAGGGTATATGTCGATTCATTATATTATCGAAGATTTTCTGCAAGGGAATGGGAATTTTTTGCAGTAAGCCCATGCAGGCAAAGGAAACAAAAAACTATTAAAGCAATGAATACGAATATATAGTTACATGCGTGCGACAAATAGTATGCATAGGCAAACTAGATGATTTAGCATTAAACATCCATTCTTTCCTGAGAACTGCTTCAACAACATATATAAATAATTTAAAATTGTAAATTAGAGGTTTGATAATCACATATACACATTTAAAAGGCAGCCCATCTACATGACAAAACATGTTCCAATTTAGCATACAGGTATAAGTTCCAAGCCATCCATGAGGTGGGTAGCACCTGTTAGATGGCCTTGCCCAAGAATCAAGCCTGTCCACTCATTACGTGAGCAAAAGTTTATGAATCAAATGGACGGCTAACAAATCGCCTTGTTTTTTCTATACCAACAAATTTTCTCGAACATTGAGGCCCAATGATGAGTGGGCATCTTGATTTGGACCAGGGAACGTGCACGGTGGCACTAACCTGAAAGAGGGTCCAGATCTAGCACCTGATTGCTACATTGGCCGACATAGTGACTCGCTGTTGGGCTACCTTATACATGAATGGGATAAGCAAGCCTCTATAAAGTATAGACATAATAATAAGCATTGATAATCAGTAGTATGATCCATCCAGGTTGGTGAACGGAACGTTGATCCTCTTGAAATAAGAGACACAAATCAACAGAAACTATATTATCGAATATCACGTGGCATTTAAAACAATCATCACAAGGAGGGAGGATCCAAGGGACAGTATGATAGTTTGAATTTTGAAGGTTCCTTAACAAAAAAAAAAAGTAATTAAAAAATCTGCAGTTATCAGTTTTTCCTACGAGTCAAATAGACTAACCCGACATGACTCGCAGTAATTTAACAAGAGAAATGATCCACTAGGCTAAGTGCATGGAAACCTTCCCATGCACCTAGTTGCATTTGCACACATGGAAAATCCATTTCACCAATCTGGACCGTCTATTTGGCCTGACACACTCTTCAGAGGCTACTCTTTTTTTTTCTTTTTTTGAAAGATGATGATTTTATTAAAAACAAGAAAAAGACCAGGAGAGAAACAAAGAGAACAAGGAAAAAAAAAAACACCCTGCCTACCAGCCTAAAGTGGCTTTACAAACAAAGACCAGGCACCCAAAAGAGACTTGACCCTTAAGATGATCTCTTCAACCTGAATCACTTTATTTTTGAAGCAGCGCTGATTCCTAGCTCCCCAAATGGACCACATGACAGCCATAAGAGCAAGCCTCCACTTAGCTTTCCCACTTCCACCCACCCCGCCTCCATGCCACGCCCAAAGCAAGTCTTCAATGCCTCTTAGCACACCAAGGTCATACTAAATGAAATAACAATGTGACTCCAGATCTTATTAGCAAATGAAAAATGGATGAAGATGTGATCAATAGACCCCGCATCCCTCATACACATAAGACAAATATTTGGAAGGAGGATTGCCCTTCTCTACAAATTATCGATCGTAAGAACTCTTTTCCTTCCCACCAACCACACAAATCCATTGGTGGTAGGAGGGCGATGTGGAGCTAGGATTAGAATCCCCAATGTCCAATCATACTGATCGGATGATCCAAAATATCCAATTAGTGGCATAAGTATGGATGGACAAGAATGTGCCTAGAAGAAAGGTTCAGTCAGGGATGCTTGGGACCATTTGATAACTGTCTTCTTTTTTTTCTTTTCTTTTTTCACAATAGCTATAAGACAAGCCATGCTTTATGGGGCAATGTTGGGCAGTTAAGGAAAAACATGTTTATAGGATGAGTGTAGCTGAAATGGGGATGCTGAGATGGATGAGTGACAAGACGTGGAAGGATAGAATTAGAAATGAAATCATTTGAGGGAACTTAGGAGTAGAACGAATAGCTAATGAGATGAGGGAAAGTAGAGCTAGATGGTTTGGTCATGTGCAACAGAGACCAAAAACTGTGCCAGTTAGGAGTGAGTTGGTACAAGTTGAAGGCTCCAAAAGGACAAGGGGAAGGCCCAAAAGGACATGAGCGGAGGTAGTGGGAAAAGACTTGATGACCTATAGTCTAACTTAAGTCATGGCCCTTGATAAAGTGGAATGGCAAAACGGGATTCATGTAGCCGACCCCAATTAGTTGAGATAAGGCTTAGATGATGATGATGATGATGATGATGATGATGAGTAGCAGAAGAAGAGTGGAATAGACCTAATGTATAGTCTAGATAGGTGATGAGGATGTGAGTCCAAATGCAGCCATGTGCTTGGGAAGGTTTCCATACTTTCTCAATTAACAATATCTAGAACATACTTGTAGAAACACATTCCCAGAGAATTGCTCACCAATCACTTGTGACAATATGAGTAGAGAATGGGGCACAAGTTTACTCATCAAGGTCTTGACCTATACAACTACATGAACTAAGCACTTATAATTTGTTCACAAAAAAAAAAAAAAGGGTTGATAGAAGTTAATTGTTTCTAATAGTTGGGTTTGGATGATAGTAATCTTCAATTGAACTAATTAGAGCTATCCCAGATGATGTACTGTATAGGGTTGATTTGAGAATGATAGCCATGCGGCCTAGGGTTTACAGTCCTTGTTACAAGAAAATTTCTTGAGGATAGAGGCTAAGGGAACCAAGGAACATTAGTCACACACCAGGCTCCAAGCCAACCTTATTGTATCTTCACTAAAGAATTGGTACACATGCAGTGCACTTAACCATGTCCCTCCTACAATGCCAAAGGGTTGCCTTAAAAAGGCATATATGTGGTGACAAGTAGTTACAACCAGTTATGATTGATACCTATAAGGGCCTTAGTCAACAAGATTCGGGCCCAGCGCCAGAACTTTCATAAGAGCCCTCCCTGCAATAACCGAGTCTAACTGTGTTTGCCCCATGTGACTGATTGCCCGCATGGTTGCTGGAGTTCAAGGCTTCAAGCATGTGCTCCAACTGCAAGTTCTCTTGTCCTGTTTTTTCACTGGTCTGCCTGTGCAATTCTGTCCGCACACCACACTTGGTCTGCATCGTAAGTCAACATTTAGCAATATGTCAAAACATGGTTACTTAACAAGGGATCTACAGGCCTGCCCCACCCAAATCCATCAGCTTCCTCGTCGAGTTCAAGTACACCCAGATCTGGTCCTTGAACTGCCACCAAGTTACATCTTTTCCCCAACTCCCTTCACTTTGTAGGAGTACCTTCCATTTCACCAAGGGTTGGCTGTGGCTGTTTTGATATGGTTCCAGAACTCGTTGGAAAGGCTCAAGGAATGAAACATGGAATATGAGATGAACTTTGAACTGCTCCAGTAAATCCAACCTGTAAGCCAGTTTCCCAATCCTTCTTTTGACTTTGAATGGCCTTTCATATCTCTGAATCAAGTCCGTGGGGCCCTTCTTGCTGATTTTCTTCCAGATTTGTGGGGTAAGTTTCAGCATAACTTTATCACCCATTTGGAAGTCAGAAATCTTCATCCTTGGTCAGCTCATTTCTTCATCCATTGAACTGCTTTGGCCAAGCAGTCCTTTGCTTCTTCGATTTGCTGGGTCCTTGACCTTGCAATATGATACACTGCCAGGCAGCACTGCCAGAAAGCAGCTTTGCTACTTCATTGGGTGTCATTAGTTGCTAGCCCATAGCCAATTAAAAGGTACCAGCACCTATCAAAGAACTTTGCCAAGTGGTAACAAAATTAGGCAACATCCAGCAAGTCTACCAAAATTTGTTGGTTTGCTGACACAGGGGGTTCCTCCTCTTCCTTGGCTACCAGCACATTGAGTTTTCTTCTTTGGAAATATCCCATGCTTGTGATGGTCACTGTTTCTCTTTCAGAGATATGAGCAGCTTTGAAGTACTGTTCCATATCCCATAGAAAGCTCTCCGACTTGGTGCTCTGTACACCCCTAGAAGGAGTTGGTTCAGGCACTTTTTCCTTATGTGTTTCCCAACTGACAGAAGACCCACTAACAACACATTTCACAGTGGCCAGATCCTCCAGACCTTGCTTGAATTGGCAGTCTTGTCAGTCAGAGACTCTTCTAGTGATTCAAGCTTTTCACCCAGCATGACAAGTCATGCCTCACATGCCAACTATCCTTTTGCAGTGACTGCAGTAATCAGCATCACTGTGATTGCTCCTTGAGTCACAAAATCCTTCAGTTGTTCCAGGTGCTCCCAGCAGCCAATACAAGAGTTGGTCCCACGTCAGTCAATGGGGCTCTGATGCCAAACTGTCACAAGGTTGATTTGAAAGTGATAGTCAAACTGCGTGGCCTAAGGTTTATAGTCCTTAGTATAGCTGAGTTGAGCATAGAGGCTAACAAAACAAAGGTACATTAACAATAGACACAGGCAACCAGAATTTTATAGGCTCCAAACTAACCTTATTATATCTTCAGTTAAAGAATGGAACATATACAGTACACTCACCCATGGCCCTCTTACAATGCCTATGATTGCCTAAGAAAGATATAGATATCGTAATAAGTAGTTACAACTAGTTATAACTGCTGCCATGTGTCTGAGGTCCTTAGCCAACAAGTGCGCCAAGCCTAATGGCCAAGTTCCAACTCTCATAGTAGCCCCCCTTGCAATAACTGCCTATAACTGCCTTCCTTTGCCCCATGTGACTCATCGCCTACATGGTTGTTGGAGTTCAAAAATGTGCTCCAACGGCCAGCACTTGCGTCCTGTTGTTGCATTGGTCCACCTATGATCTCTGTTTGTGCACCACCCTTGTCCGCACCAAAAATCACCAATGTTTAGCAATGTGACAAGATGTGGCTGGTGAACACAAGGTTATACATGCATACTACGAACGAAAAGTCTCAAAAGATATTCTGAATTTCTGATCCTAAGGAACGTGCAAATTGCAGAACTATGCTTGGAAAGGAAAGAAAGAAGGATACGAGTTACAACTAAAAAGTACATGAAACGTATATAGAAGGTGACATTTGGCATTCCCCTACAAACTGCCTTAAGACTAAAAGCATCGGGTTGCTAACCAGAAATGGATTTGGTCTGAACAATCACTTTTAAGCAAATCTTGAAAGAGAGGTTGTAAAGACATGCTTCTAGCCTATGTTTTTCCCCCTAATAAAATGGCAACGCAGCTGAATAGAGGCAAGTCAGTTTCCATTATTATCTATAGAGGTCTCATGTCCAACCAGTTGGACCCAATGTTTTAAATAGCTACGCTACGTAGCGTAGCTTAGCCTAAACGCTACGTAGCTTATGAAAATAGCTTAAGTTGCGTGTAGCCTATGCTACATGATTAATTTGGATACACTACACACTTCATAAACTACGCTACATGCTACATAGCTCACATTACAAGTCATTTTTCACTATAACATTAAAATCAATAATGTTTTAATGATTTGTTACATTTTTCTATTTCAATGAAAATCCGTTAGTCTTTTCAATGCCTTTAGTAAAATAATATAAGAAACAGTTTTAAATAAGTTTTGTTGCTCTTTTTTCACTTTTATATTTAATCATTCCCCCTTGCTATTACTTTAAGTTGCATTTGGTTGCACCAAATATCATGAAATTTTGTTAAATTTTATTATTAATCATCTAATTTGGTGCAACCAAGTGCAACCTTGATTAAAAATCTAAGCAATGTGTGGCTTACGCTACAAGCTATGTAGCTTACGCCTCACGCTTCGAAGGGGTGAAGGCTACGCTACACGCTATTCGCTATTTAAAACACTAGTTGGACCTTAAGTTACAGTCCACCCAGTGTATAACTTCGAACCTGTCATGTGCGTATGACATCCAACCTATCATGTGAGTATGACATCCAACCCATCCAATAATTTGTGCTAAGAACCAACCATGTTCACTCATCAGGTGTAAAAAATTGTATTTTGTTATTTATCAGTGGTTAGGCCTTGTTTCATATGGTTTTTTTCCACTTAATGAGTGGACGGGGCAGATTTTTGCTCAAGGTGATCCTCATGGTGGGGCCAACATATTGGATGGGCTGGATCTTCCAGGCACATGATAGATTGGAAGTTATCCACTGGGTGGGCCATAACTTATGGTCCAAGGTTGAATTTGATACCTCCTATCCACAAACAGGGGGTAGAAGTGGAAACGATGAATGTCAAATTCAAGCATTGCCCAGAAACAAAAAATCTCTCCATAGTAAAGCAATAAATTAACGAAAGGATAGCTGACACCTTCCCTTACCATTGGGTCATCTCCACCCCTTTTGCAGTCTTATTCAATTAACTATACTTCGTTTATTTCCATGAGCAATAAATGTCCCATATAAAATGAAAAGGGTCATGTGTGTCAAAGTATGCTACATGCGATCAATGAGGCAAATGGAAACTTGAATGTACCATGTGAAAATAACAAATATATCACCTGCCCAAAGGGAAAGGGAAGCCCAAAATAAACCTTCGACTGACCCTTCGAATGCCCTAGATTTGCCGTGACAATGCTAATAGAATGACTCTAGGGGGTAAATATTAGAGGATAACCCATCCACTAGATTGTGCATATGGGAAAATGAAGATAAAGAAAATTTTAGAACAAGGTGGTGTGTGGGTGTGACAATGGGCAGGGGTCTGGGCCAGCCCAAGATCTACCTGGTTATTTTTCATGCCTAAAAATAAGGCCCTCAACTGGCCTGTTTAGTAATTGGACCTTTAATTTCAGGCACAGGGCCTCCCGTGAACATCATAAATGGCTGTCCTTGGGCTCAGGTTGGGCATCAATAGAAATTTTTGGTAAAAAATCTAGGCCCAGACCCAACTCGTTTATTAATCAGGCCCATACCTGAGCTGTGGGTGCCATTAGAGCCCAAGCACAACATGTATCAGGCCTGGACCCAAAACACAATGGGCCAGCCTGGCCCATGCCACCCTTAGTAGTGCACCACCAACACCCAAGTGTTGAAATAACATTGACTTGGAAAACTAGAGTCCACCATCAGTGCAACAAAGAATATGAGTGAGAATTAGTGAATGGTGGATGAAAGCTGCACATCATTTGCAAAGAACTTGTTCTCCTTATGTCATATTGCATGCTGGATACAATTTCTGTTCCCACAAGTCATATGCTAGTAACATGCTCATGGCATAGGAAAGAGGATGCTAGCACCTAGCTGGTGGTGTGAAAAAGAAATAGCAGATCTGTTATCCTGTTACCAATCTCATATTGCAAATAATCAGCACGTAAATAAGAACTATTCATCCTGTTTCACAGGTCCATATGGAAGATATGACGTACAAGTCAGATGGAGTACCTGTGGATGTTCTGCATTGAATGGGGGAATACCTACAAGCAGCTCAAAGAGAATAATACCCACAGACCACCAATCTGCAGTTGTGCCTACAAATCACAAAATGAGAAGCTAATGCAGTCAGAGAAAAGAAGAGTGTCTTGTTACTCGTAATTGCAGTGTATGGAGTTTGCAAATTCCAATCCCATCAGAGACTACATACTATGACCCATTCCTAGAAGTATCTCCGGTGCCAAATAATCAGGGGTACCAACTGCTGAATGCTTTTGCCGTTGTTCACGTTTCTGTGTTTGTTGTTCTGCAGATAAACTTGGTTCATCTCCAAGGAACGCAGTGCTACTCACTATTGGTCCTGATAGATCATCTGTGCTGCCGATAAGACCAACCCTAGACAGCCCAAAATCTGTTAACTGTAACAGAAGGTATTAGAATTTGTGAGAGAAGTTACAAATAAGGACATTCATTTCCAGGATAAAATGAACAAAAACAACACAACTTTGCACCAGTATAAATAGAACAAGAGAGTGAAGTAACGATCAGGAAATGGATTTAGTGTTAATAGTTTCAGGAGTTCAAAAAAACATTGCAATGGTCCCTTGGTGGGATTGTGCTGCCATGTGATACTCAGCCATGGCTCATTCCAAAACACAGGTAAAAGAGGAAGGTTGGTATGGACACCCAATCATAGAACTTTTGCTAATGCACCATTCAAAAGCCTACCCAAATTACAGGAGAAAGGTTATCATGGTGGTGGTGGTGATGAATACTTTGGTAATATAAAAATGTCTAACACCATATACATTGATGGAACTCAGATTTGAAGAACTCGAGAAAAAAAATCTTGTGGAAGACTGAAAAAGCATAACAGTATATAAGGCTTAGGATGACTAATGCTCTGCATGCCTCTAGGCTCTAGTCCACAAATGGGTTTGACTGCAGCAGGCTCGGGTCAGATTATTCTCAACATCACCATGACCCGACCACTGGCAGGCAGCAGGAATCAACAGAAGTATGGGCACTCCAAGTGGCAGTTCCCAGCTAAAATTTCTTTACACAGTTAACATATTCTAGTAGGTGGCTGTTCTGTCATTAAGCACTGATAACGGTACTGATATCATATAAATACAAAATCAAAAGAAATTTAGTCAGTTTCTTGAGTGATGAGGATATCCTGAGGCCAAAAAGACTTGTTCAACAGGGCTGGATGGCTAGCTCGATATCGTAAAGTTCCCAATTAAATCACCACATAGCTTTAGTGTTAGTGTTGTGAATCATTAGCAATGTTATCAAATGGCATAAGCGATCACGTGCAACCGAAGGAGACTGTGCGCTTATGCGGTGGAATAACCCCAAGCAAAAAATTTCTTTTGAAAATAAGAGAGAATTTAAGAGGGGGGGGGAGGGGGGGGGGGGGGGGGGGGGGGGGGGGGGGGGGTGGGGGGATTTTGAAATTTCTGTAAAAATACTACCAAGTCCAGGGTTTTTTTTTTTTTTTTTAAGTTTTATTAGACTATTAGACAAGGTATTCCGCAACGATAACGGTGGCTGTAATGGCCACCACCATTACCTTTAAGATACGAGTCGTAACGACTGTTACGGCCCTTGTAAAGGCTGTTATGGTGTCTTTTTTTATTGAAAAAAAAATGCGAAAAGCCTATATTTGGCCCATAACATTGAAAAAAAAATCCAAAAAACCCATATCTGCCCCATAACAGACCATTATGGGGTTGTTACGGCCTTTATAGGGAGTATAACGCGCCGTTAACGGTAGTTACTGGTCATGTTTTCCATAACGGTTGTTATGACCATTACAACCCTGTAACGTGTAATGGTTAGAACCGTTACCTTTACGTAATGGCCTTTACGGCCCTGTCGACCTTTACAGCACACCATGCTATTAGACAATAACAAAACTATGGCATATGCGGTCCAGTGGTTCAAAATGGCATATGCGGTGGCATAATCGTTTTTGTGATCCCATATGACAACATTGATCATTAGGGAATCCACAATCCATTTGATGATTACTTCAGATAAAAGGTGAAAAAAATCCTCATCACTGACCCTTCTCCATCATCACTACAACCTGTCCACCCAGCAATGGATGCCACGTGCCACAATTTCTTTCTCCCACTACCGCACAAGAATCACACGCCACAAAAGAAGGGTCTTACGAAACCCTCTCAGGACTATATGCTTATAATTCAGAAATATTGAGTTTAATGAAATGTAACAATTAAGGTGAATCTTTGTTTGCCAGCGTCTGTGTCTGTGTATTTGATTTAACTCCTCATGCCATCATTAAATTTTAACCAGCTATTGTTAAACTAGTGAAGTTTCCTCGTAAATGTGTGACAGACAGACATAGAAGCCGAACTACCTGAATTTTGAAGACTTTTTAATTTGCCACAGCAAAATAACTGATTAATTAACAGAAAGGTCAATGAAATGGAAAATCCCGACTTCCAGAGGGCAGATTATTATTATTATTATTATTATTATTCTCACTTTTTCCAGTGCCATCTTCATGTATTTTATCAAAAAGGTATTTCAACAAAATGAAACTTTTTCCACAAAAAAATTTCAACATATCCAAATGGGCCTTTAGTTTAGATGGAAAATGACTCAAAATTCAAGTTGAACTCCATTTCATAAAAATCATACAACCACTGTATGATTCACTCAATAATTGAGCTTCACAATTGTTAATAGTCTGAAAGATAGTTGTATTAACTGTATCTTGGGTTGAAAGTTGCAGAAAAGAAATTGCAGAGACCATGATATGACTGACTTCTTTCTCATGCCTAAATGGTCTGGATGCCATGCATAGTTCAATACTATATTAGAATCACAAGAGAGGTTATAAATTGACCAAAATACTGAAGTGAGTGTTAGAATTGATTTATCTAGCAATATTTGTTTCCATAACCCAAAATAATTTTTTATTTTGTTATTTATTTTATGTTGGGGTTTTAAAAATGCATGAATATGTTGACAACGATTCAAGAACTTAGCTCCAATTATGAAGTCAAGTTTTCCAATTATGAACTTAGCTCCAATGGCATAGATTAGAGCTATTAGCAGCCTCCCCCCCCCCCCCCCCAACCCCCAAAAAAAAATCACATGCCCCATGAATGAGGCTCAAGCCCCAAGGCAAAAAGCCTTTTTTTTATAAACATGAAAAGTTGCTTAGGAAAATCCGATGTGGGACTAAACCCACAATACAAAAGCAACACAAATTTCAAATTTTGAAAGGAGAAGAAAAAATTCAGAATTCTTTTTATCTTGAAACGCAAACACGATAGCATTTGTATGCAAGTAACAGGAAGTAAAATGTCGTCAGGAAAAGAAGGGACATTGACACAGGTAAGAACGTGATGAGGTCGATCACAGTCTTCCTCAACAGATAAATACCTTGAATCCACAACGCACTCTTGAATCCACAAGAGGATTCTCAAATCCACGAGAGAAAATTGGTAAAAACCATAGTTTTATTGAATAATATGAAGATTAATAAAGAAAAACAAGTTTAACAACATTATGTATCCCTAGACAAACCCTAATTTGTACTTACTAAAAATAGTAAGTTTCCCAAAATAGAAAGATACTAAAAATAGCAAACTCCTACGTAAAGACTATTACTAAGTAGAGTCTTTCTAAAACTCATTATTAAGCAAAAGTAAGAACTTCTAAACAAACAAAACTCTAAAAATAAGAAAATACTAAAAAAAATCAAAATTATTAAAAATAGTATTTTTTTCCTAAAATCCCGTTTTTGAGCTATAACCCCATGTTTTCTTGCAAAACGAATTGACGCTTGGCTCCAGATGGCCTGTTCTGGTCCTAATCCATAGGTTGTGTATCCTGTAACGATACCCGAATCAAAAGTTATGGTCAATTTACGATTTGACTTCTTTTGGTCCATCCATGTGAAGAATGCATCAAAAGTTATGGTCGATTTATGGTTTGACTTCTTTTGGTCCATCCATGTGAAGAATGCATCAAAAGTTATGGTCGATTTACGGTTTGACTTCTTTTGGTCCATCCATGTGAAGAATGCATCTAGGCCACGTCCTACACCAGACCCCTCTACTTGAAAAAAAAAACTCGTCCTTGAGTTCTTCGTTGGACTTGGGCTACGACACGCGTTTGAGTTCTTCAACAGACTTGGTTCATGATATGCGTTCTTAGCGTCTTTCTAGTACTCTGTAAAAGGTTTCTCTGACTTCTTCTAGACATCAACATAAATAATTGCAACCCGATCTACCATATTCTCCGTGTTGGTGAAGACTAACTGATGCGGACATCAGGCCCTTTAGGGTTTATCAGCGTAGGAGGTGAGTGACACCTATATCTTTATGGCTCGATGATGACGGGTCTGGATTCTTCGTGAAGACTTGAGGAGCATTGAAGACCTTACACATGTAGTCCGAGACATTTGCAACGACCCCAACTTGGGAAGACATGTGTGAGTTGCTTGGAGGAGATGATCGGACCGTTGGATCGTGATGATGATGTGATCGGACCATTGGTTCGTCATGGCCAACTTTCATCACACCATCATTGGAGCGCATTGGACATCTTAGATTTGAGTTTATTTTACGCATTTTTTACTTATTTGAGTTTTGGGTTAGTGTGGGTACGTTTTTTCATGCAAATGTCCTTTTTTTGAAATTTTGTTTGTAGGGGTATTTTGGTAATTATGCTAATTCCGAATTTTATAAGGGTGTTGCCCTAAACCTTTTTGATTAGTTGTTGATTTATAAAAAAGAGCAAACCTTTGGTTGCCTCCTTCCTCTTTCCCTCTCTCATGGTGCTTCTTCTTCTTTCTTGATCTCATTCTTCTCTTTTCTTCTTGTGCCCCTCCAACTTCTTCTAAGGTAAACTTGTTACTTCCTCTTTCTCTATTTCTATTCTCTCATAACTTCTGGATCCTAGATTTGAGATTTTATCCAAAATCCCTATTTCTCAAATTCCAAAATCCCTAATCCGAGAAATCCCTCGATCCCTCGGACTAGTGATTCACATTGGGTATTTGGATTAAGACCATGCAAGATCGGGAGGTTCCATCCCTCGCCGGATCCAACCTATGCAATAATTGAATTTCATACTTCGTGGTTGTGATGATGGCCCGCTCCATTGCATGTCTCTTTGTGGTTTTCTCAGTTTATGATGGTTGATGTTGAATTTTTAGATTATTATTGTCTTTTATTTCCGCTGGATTATGTGTTCATGAGTATGCATCATAATTAGGACGTCTTGCATCACTAACTCAACATGAGAAAGACTAATCTCCTGCATAGGGGACAATTCGTCAGGAATTTCGATGAGCACAATCGCTTAGAACTCCTACAACTCTGGTTTTACGTCTTCTAGGATGTACACAGACTCCTGCAACTCTGGCTTTACACAATATTTTAAATATCAACGATATCAGCAGATATATCCACAATATATCTTGTACCCCACCTGTGCGATACGAAACGCACAAGTAGTGCTAGTATATCCCACATGTTCAATCTAGTGAGCATTTTCAATTTCTGATCCCTTTTTTTGTTAAAATTATGTTAAATCGATGTCAAATGGTTACATATCCATTAGTTCTTCATGTTTTGCATGAAAAATCATGGAGTTGAAGCTTTGATTTAGATATCCATTGGTTCTTCATGTTCTCCATATTTTTTCTCGAAATTTTCCTTCAACCAGCTGTCAATTGAGACTAATTTTGAAGTATTTAGGAGTATTTGATGAAATGATCATCACATACACACTAATTTCAAAATTTGAGTGTAGGTGGTCCGATTTGGGAAAAATTCAAAATTTTCCCAATTTCTCCCGAAATTGCTTGAAATGTTGCACTCCAAACATGAAATCAAGCATCTAGGAGGGTTGATCGACTGATTTGTTAAGTCCTTGTCAATCTTTTTAATAATAAAAAACATTTTTAATTAAAAATTAATAAAAAAAATTATTAAAATATTTTTTTTTCAAAATTTCCCTTCAATCAGTTGTCAATTGAAACTAATTTCGAAGTATTTAGGAGTGTTTGATGAAATGATCATCACATACACTCTAAATGTTATGCATTTTATTTGAATATAGTTGCATTAGTTCAGTCAGACAACGCATTGCTTAGGACCCTATACAAAGGAAACCTATTACATACACTTCTTTTTTGAGATATTAAAATTTAAAAGTGTGTATTAATGTCTTTTTTAACAATCCCTTAAGTTTCATTGAAAAATTCAACCAATTTTCGAATGTCTCCCCCATGTTTCCCAAAATATGCGATAAATTACCCGTTACAAATGATATATCCTGTGCAATAACCGATACATATCTGTATCCCAAGGATGCGATACATAACACGATATCGATATTTCGAACACTGGCTTTACATCCTTTGTGATGTTCATGGACTCTTTTCCTTTTCCTTTATAACTAAGGTATTGGTCTCCTCCATCTCCTCAAATTGTTTGATGATCTCTAGGATATTTGTGGTTTCTACTTCCTTCTCCTTTCCAAGTAATGCATTGATTTCACCCATCTCCTCAAATTCTTTGGCGAAATCTCATATAGTTACGGAAGACTGCCCCTCCACTTTAAAAGTATTGCGTTGGTTCTCCGTTTCCACAGGGGCCAGACGCACACCACTGATGAATCTGACTACCTTTTGCGACCCCGTCTCAAACAGATCGTCCCTCACCGACAAATAATAGGATTTCTCTACACAACCTCTCATCAATCGGCTATTCTGCCGCCAATTTTGAGACTGCTGGAATAGTACCTGATCATCATTGTTGTATAAAAATTGTGCCTGTAGGTTGTCGCTTCATCCGCTACCACATGCGGATCGGTGCTTTCATTTGCCCGGTTCATTGAAGTTGGAGTTGTTCCCACCAAACCGAAGCTCCGCCCTTCAACTTCTAAGCCATGAGCTTAACCTTCTTCTCCTTAGGGATCTCCATATAATCGAAGAAGCGCTCGACCTCAAAAAGTCAATCCTCGAAGTGAAGCTAGCCAATGAAGCTAGAAAGATCAACCTTCCTCCTGAAGGCTCGATCTGTCCAATCCACCCAATCGTGAATTCTAGCACCCACCGGAGGTGGATCATCGCCACAAATACAAAGTTGCCCTATGGCCTCCACTATACAGTCGAAAACAACCTACAGCCCTTGCATGGCTTGCCAATTCTCCTGCTGGAACGACTCGAAAGTTGTCACTATTAAAGGATAGTTTCCTGGAGCACCATCCATGAGATCATTGCCCAAACCTTCGTTAAAAGATACCGTCCCGAAGGAAAACCTCGCTCTGATACCAATTAACGCAGGTAAGAACGTGATGAGGTCGATCACCGTCTCCCTTAAAGGATAAATACCTTAAATCCACAAGGTACTCTTGAATCCATAAGAGAATTCTCGAATCCACAAGAGAAATTGATAAAAACCAGAAATTTATTAAATAATATGAAGATTGATAATGAAAAACGAGTTTAACAACCTTATATATCCCTAAACAAACCCTAATTCATACTTCCTAAAAATAGCAACTTTCTCGAAATAGAAAGTTACTAAAAATAGCAAACTCCTAAGTAAAGACTATTACTAAGTTAAGTCTTTCTAAAACTCATTATCAAGCAAAGGTAGGAACTTCTAAATAAACAAAACTCTAAAAATAAGGAAATAGTACAAAAATCAGAATTACTAGAGAAGATCATGGAGGTCTACCTTGATTACGTGTACGAAGAGATGCAAGCTTGGGTACATGAACTCAAGCTTACCTTCGAGACGTACAAAGTAATAGTTATATTCGACGGGTGGACAGGATCTATGAAGTTGTCTATTATCAACTTAATGGTGTGTTGTAAAAGGGCAGCCCATTTTCCTCATATCTGTTGATGCATCCACTTGCATAAAGGATAACTCTTATATTATAGCATTTTAAAGGTAGTGATTAGAGAGGTTGGGATACAAAATGAGGTGCAAGTTGTGACGAACAACGGTAGTGCATTCGTCGAGGTGGGGAAAAAGTTGATGAGAAAGTAGTATCTATTGGACCTCGTGCAAGGCTCATTGCATTAACATGATGCTTGAGTCAATAGGGCAGAGAGATACAATCAAGAACACCATTGAGGTGGTGAAGAGGGTGACAAACTTCATATATAGTCACTCATGTTTGTTGGTCGCAAAGCGCAAGTGTCAGGGGGATACTATTCGACCAAGAACTAGACAACTCGCCACAAACTTTATCACACTCTACAGCTTGTGCATGCACATAGCAGTGTTGAGGAGATTGTTGATATTTTTAGTGGAACCAAAGACAAACCCATAATGCAAAGAGGGTTGCAGGGACGGTGCTTAGTGATTTCCTTTGGTACAGAGTTCATGACATCGTTGGCATCCTGTAACCAGCTTACAGGGTCCTCAAAGCCGTGGATAATGAGATGTGGCCTTCGATGGGGTTCTTGTAAGAGCTCATTAGATTAAGAAGAATACAGGCTGCATCTCTCCATTCACATCCATAGGTGCTCCGGTCATCGATGGCAATGGACAAAGACCCTTGACCATCCACTCCACTATGCTGGTACGTTTGTTACGTTTAACTTTATTTATTTATCATTTGCACTTAACACTTTAAGTATTACTTTTTTATACGTTAATGCAACTTATTAGATATTATTTGGGTTCCAACATATTACTTGAACCCCAAGTTCTATTAAAAAGTCAGCTATGAGAGGATAATGGATTGATGATAACCATCCACCAGGTGTATGAAGCAGTTCCTTAACTCTAAGGGCATGTTTGGCGCACAGTAACTTCATGGATCTAGACGCATTAAGAAGGACCGGTCTGTTCTTTCAATGCAACTGAGCGTTTGGTGGAAGAAAAGACCATACGGTCTTTGCATCAAGTGTTGTGCAACTATCCAGTCTGCCGTCCCTTCCGAATTTCTTTAGATCTCCCCAATATTCGAGGCAATCTATCCCAGGATACGTCGTTGGGTGAGGGATTCGCCCTTCCATACATCTCAATTCATCCTCTCCGCTCACTCTCTGCAAATGAGGATTTTCCAGTCATTCCCAAATCCTAACCTAGAAGCTACAATCTTTAAACCATCACTCTCCTTGATTACTGTACAAACTGCAGTTATATAAAAGTAGGATCTGAAAGAGGAGAAGAGTAAATACAAATTGAGCAAATTTTGCCAATGGTAAAACATATTCACTTTCTATTGTCTATAAATATATGGGTGGTTAATAATGGTGATTTGTGAATTTGTGTTTACAGTTGTTGTGTTTTAGAGATGCTAGTAGTGCGTACTCGGTCGCACCTACAAAAGCATCAAAAGACGATGATGTAACGTATGTTTATTATTTTAATTAATTAAGGAATATGGTTTATAATAAGTAACAACATTCCCCATTTAAACTAAAACATGCTCCCAATGGATTGACAAGTGAGTAGTGGACGATGAATGGATGTGATGTACCCACACTACAATCATTAGTCATACGTGTTCTCACCATTATTATTTTAATAATGGTGATTTGTGAATCTTTGTTTACAATTGCTACGTTTTAGAGATAATAGGGTGCCTTGTCAAGTCACACAGGCAAAATCATTAAGAGAACAATGATGCCATGTAAATATGATTATTATTTTAATTAATTGAATAGTATGAATTATGATTAAGTAAATACATTCTTCATTTAAACTGAAACATGCTTCTGATTGATCAACAAACAAGTGGTGGGTGATGTACCCACACTGCAATTATTAGTCATACGTATTCTCGCCAAACTATCTCCTCTTCACTATGCGAGAGGAAGTGAAGCACGTGGAAACTCATACACACCAACAAGAGGAATAGACTTGGGATATGAAAAGCTATAAAAGCACATATATTGCCATTATAACATAAAGTTGAAAGAGGGGCAGCTACGGACAGATTGAGACATGGAGGCACATTAGGACTCGCTCAACCTGTAGTCGATGGGCATGATGACATAGTTCGGTGATGATACTACAAGCCCACTATATAAGTGGGTCAAGTTAGTTGATTTAGATAATGCCAAGACTGGCCCTACTCTGGAGGTAGCCAAGGGAGCAACATCTCTTGGCATTGACGTCGACCAGGTCATTAGCCAGCAAAGGACTAAGGAAAACTCCTTCAATGCTTTGATGAGTCTGGTACATCCTGATAAGGGTGGCGAGGCATCTTTACAATGTCCTCCCTATTATTGAGTCGTATTAAGGCCAATCTAAAGGGGTGGTGGCAATAGAGGCAGCGATTGAGGTGGTTTGGGCAGGGTGGAGGTAGCAATGGCGAGGGTGCCACAATAAGTCTAGAGTCAACAATTTGTTAGTAAGTTCACTTAGGAGGCCTACTTTGAGAATCCCACTCACAAGAAGACCATGGATCTCATCCATCATCCTTGTGGAAAGCAGCAATGCCCAATAAGCATTTGCAATCTCGGAAGAAGAATGTGGCACGTGCCGAGGAGTCATCTCTTGCACACAACTTGTCATCCATAGATATCAGTTTAGAGTATGAGAGCTCCAATTCCATTCCACCTTATACGCATGGGGGATATCACGGTTATGTGCATGGAAGCTACGACACTCAGTCATAGTCGTCCACCTACGGATACGTACAGCCGACAAATAGCATTTCCAATTACGAGTATGAAGGGGGATATTTAGGATACCTGTCATATGACTGGGCTCAATAATATCTAAGAATCGGGGTTGAGTCGGTATGTTGCCTTAGGACCCCACTCAACCACAATCAATGTTTATCATGCAATAATCACGTCTAGGCATACTCCCACAGTCCAGGGAGAATGACCATTAGAGATACATGAGAGAATGTGATGCGAAACAAAAGCATTCAAGGTGTACCAACGAAGAAAGCGCCAACCACAAGTACCATCCTTGTGGATAGGCGACTATTGAGGAGCATTGAAGACCTTCCACATGTAGTCCGAGACATTTGAAAAGACCCCACCTTGGGAAGACATGTGTAAGTTGCTTTGAGGAGATGATCAGACCGTTGGATCGTAATGATGATGTGATCGGACCGTTGGTTCATTGTGGCCCACTTTCATCACACCATCATTGGAGCGCATTGGACATCTTAGATTTGAGTTTATTTTAAGCATTTTTTACTTATTTGAGTTTTGGGTTAGTGTGGGTACGTTTTTTTCATGCAAATGTCTTTTTTTTGAAATTTTGTTAGTAGGGGTATTTTGGTAATTATGCTAATTCCGAATTTTATAAGGGTATTGCCCTAAACCTTTTTTATTAGTTGTTGATTTATGAAAAAGAGCAAACCTTTGGTTGCCTCCTTCCTCTTTCCCTCTCTCATGGTGCTTCTTCTTCTTCCTTGATCTCCTTCTTCTCTATTCTTCTTGTGCCCTTCCAACTTCTTCCAGGTATTTCATCTTCTATTATTATCCTTCTAAACTTCTGTTTTGTTTATTCCCCACGATCTAAACCTTGAGAATCGATCTAAACCCTAAACCCCCAAATTCTCAAATCCCTAATCCAAGAAACTTTCTGATTCTTCGCACTAGTGATCATCATTGATCGATTGGGTATGACCATGCAAGATCGGGAGGTTCCATCGCTCGCCGGATCCAACCTATACGCTACTTGAATCCCATACTCCATGGTTGTGATGATGGCCCATCCCATTGCATGTTTCCTTTATGATTTTCTTAGTTTATGATGATTGATGCTAGATTTCATTATTATTATTGCTTTTATTTCCGCTGAATAATTGTGTTTATGAGCATGCATCATATTTAGGGCTGTCCTGCATCAGAATGTCTCCATTAGCACGAGCAGTCGATGACCTGGGCATTGTACTGTCAACACATTAAGCAGTAGTATCAAGACAGACAGAGTAGGGATGGAGATGACGACTCAAGCCACCCCACAACTCCATGTGGGTATTAGGGAGGGCTAGATAGGTATGTTTTCTAGTTCCTTTACCTTTTAGATGTCTTAGTTATTATTTGATACCTACATTTATATTATATAAACTCTTTTTGGTTACTATTGCACAGATTTCTTATAACAACACACGCTTTTAGGCCCCGGTTACATGGAAACTTATTATGTATGCATTCTTTTGGCAATTTTGATTCTTAAATATGCACAAACACACACGCACGCGCGCGCACATGTATGTATGTATGTATGTTAGCATCTCCTAAAGCAAGGTATTCTCTATCATTAACAGAGGTCATAACGGTCACCACCGTTGACGGCCGATATGGGAGTGTAACGACTGTTACGACCCCCGTAACGGGTTGAAATTTTTATTATTTTGAAAAAATGTTTAGAAAATCCAAAATAATGTAAATATTCCAAATATGTATTCATTTTCTTGTTTTGAACATGTTTACGGTGGTATAATGGTCCACTCTTTGGTAAGAGTGTTGTATCTGGTTGTTTGGTGAATTTATGAACATGGTCGTGTCTCTAATATTTACACATCACAATCAAGCATTAGAGCTAGAAATCGAGGAAAAAAGGCATAAATACCACTTATTCGATTTTTTGAAGAAAATAAAAAGGCCCTTGGAGCTTCTATTTGCCCAAATGCTTTAATCTACAGTTTTAATCCTAAAAACTATAGTAAGAGTGGTTGAAATCTCTTGTAAAATAATCTAGGAAAGTTTTCGGAATGAGAAAAGTGAAAAATAAGGAGAAAATGAGTTTAAATAGAAAAAAGTGGCTATTTTTCGACCATTATGGGAGACCGTTATGCCTTGTAACAGCTGTTACGGCCCCCGTAACGGCGATGCAGTCCCAAAAAACCAACTTTCCCATTTCACCTCATATAGTGTAATGGTCACAGGCCATTACCTATACGTTTCAGCCTTTACGGCTGTATTGTAATGGACATGGAACACCTTGTCCTGAAGTTTCACTGAATATTTCCAGAAATCAGCGATACGGATACACGTTTCCGTACCCCAACCAGTGGTACTTTTAACGATACCGATTCTACAAACACTAGTGCACACACATGGCACTAAGGACATGCATCATTTACATACATAGTAGTATCCTAAGTTTTTACCTTTCAATCAAGGGCTTTTCCAATTAAGGGATTGTGGTCTGCCATGGCCTGAAATATATTTTGTTCCTCAGAATAATAAAAACCCTTGAAAGGGATTTTTGGGTGCAAATACTATCATCACATGCTATTAGAGCTTTACTAAGTCCAGACGCATGTGCAATAAAGCTCATGTACACACACCACTTGTGCCAGCATGACATGATAGGTCAAAGATCCAATCCATCCATCAGAGATGCACCACTCTATTGATGCCTTAAAACAAGAATCAAGTTGATCCACTGGTCAGGTAGGCTACAATTTTAAAAGCAAATGTACAGCTATGAAAAAACTTGGCTGAAGTTTCCTAACCTATCCACCTTTTTCAACCATATACCATGGACAAGATCTATTTTTGGAAGAAAAAAAAAAACATGTACAATGTTGGAAAGAAAACAAATACCCCTAATACTCAAACAAAGAGGAAGTGTTACAAAATCAACTGTAAGAACTTCTGCTTAAACTTATCTATCCATTACAGTACATACAACAGAATGGATTCTGTAAACGGCAAAGAAGTAAAAGCAGCAAGATATTGACCTTGATATGACCATCCTTTGCAATCAGCAAGTTATCTGGCTTCAGATCGCGATGAATAATATTCAAGGAATGCAAGTACTCCAGAGCAAGAACCTGAAACCAGTTAAAACTAGAACTTAGGCTAAGTTGATCGGTTGCATGTTGCAGTGAACGTTGCAATATAAATAAGCACATCATGCATGGATTATAGAGAGGGATATAGCATATGCTTACAACTTCTGCTATATATATGCGTGCCATTTGTTCATCCAAGCAACCTAAATTTCTCACTAAGGAGTAAAGATCTCCTCCGTTCAAGTACTCCATGACGAGATAAAGGTTTTCTCTACATGTGAAGGAGAAGAAAAACCGGACCTGTTGATAAATGATATGGAATACAAGTTAAAAGAAAAGCAATCCCAAGTACTTGATATAAATCATGGGACCTGCTCACCACAAAACGATTGCGAACTGTCATGAGGATGTCACGTTCAGCCAGAATACTTTCCACGGCATTTTTTCGGATCATATCGGCCTTCTTAAGAACCTGAAGAAATGTTGTGGTAGATAAGTACCTTGCAATCAAACATGTAATTGTTTACATTTGCCCAAGTCACACTTATACATAAACCTTCCAAACTGTTTTTCAAAGAAGCCAAGGAAGCATCCATAAAGTTGCAACAATCCCAAGCAGTGTTGTCATGTGCGATTGCATATGCCATTTTGGGAGGTCAGACAGTGGCATGTGCATTTTTATAGGTGTTAGGCATCATGTGATCGCTTAGAGGATTATGCAATCGCATAAGCCATGGTTATGCAATGGCAGACTGGCCCAAGGGCCATATTTGTGACCATTGGGATTTAATCCCCCAGGATACAAAGACCATTGGATGAGTAAAACTTACACACTTGGAAATTGCCAAACCCAGATCGTGTGTCCTCCACTGACAGCTCTGCCGCAAGCTTGCCATTCCGAAGGATTCCTTCCGCAAACAGGATACATAGAATTTTCAACCAAGATGACAAGCTCATGCAGAGCCTTCAACGCAGGACCCACAACAAAATCATGTATGAGAATTTGCAAATGCAGAAATTTTGCATCACCAAACAGAGCCGTACTTGTCCGTAAGTTTGTCACTTGAAAACATTAGAGGAAGAAAAATCATTTATGAAGTTGTTGAAGAACGAGATGAAGAATAATATAAGAAATGGTTGCAGCAAATATATCTGAGAGAATATTTATTTTAACAGGAAACAGACTATTAAAAAGAAGAAAAACATGTACAAAGAAAGGAAAGAAGAAAGTAAAATAAAAAATAAAAAAATAAAAAGACTTCTCAAGAAAGGAGACAGATAAATAAAGAAGGAAACCATTTTGAGTAATTGTTTAAACAGTAAATTCTGCCTGGTAGCAATTGCATCTTCCAATAGCATTTACACTTGCTAGTTCCCAGCTGGGGTAAAGGAGGGTTGCTCTCGAGTGGTCAGCTAGGAGTCAAAGTTTGGCAAACTACCATGAGCATGAATTCTGTTTTGATGGTCAAGCTCATAGTTAGAAAATCGACATAAGGAAGGGTACGAGAAATGTTAGTGTTAATTTGGTATCGATTATAATAAAAAAATTTATGGTAAAAAATTCAGTCTTTTAATTTGGTATTGATTATAAAAATAAAAAAAAAATTATGGTAAAAAATTCAGTCAAAAAGACGGAGACACCAAAATTAAGTGAACGAAAAATTTGGGTTTAATATGGTTCGGATTCCAAAAAAAAGAAAGTGCATATGTGCATGTATATGTTGCATATACATAATGTTAAAATAGGAAACTTTAATTAAACAATTAGATGATGACGATGAATTAAAATAATCAGAATTCATACATGCATGAATGATTATGTATATAGATAGCCAAACGGTGTTCTTGTTCTTTTTCTTTTTTGTATTTTTTTAAGGTTCCAAATGGTATGTTCTCTGCCTCTCTCAAATCCTTCCTTTTCAAGTAATCTTCATAATAAACCAATCCGTCTCTGTTAAAAATTTCACTTTCTACTCAATTTTATCAATGCCTCCAAAACTTCTTTTGAATAAAATCTGTTTTATTGAAAGAATAAAAAAAAGTCTTTAATTCGGTTTGCCAAAAAAAAATGTTTTTTTTTTTTTTCGCCTGTCTTCTGAAATATACGGACTCTTAAACATTTAATCAATTATACAAATATTTTTAAAAAAATACATAGTTTAAAAGGGACTTTTGATAACTATGATCAAGCTAAGGTTTTCCCTAGAAGCAATGTGTCATAACTCATAATTTGTAAGCCTAGTTGTGATGGAAAGTGTGCAAGGGTGTACTCCGGTGATCGGTGGAAGCGACATGCCACAATTCGTGAACCCAGTTCTGGTGGAAAGTGTACAAGGGTGCGGTAGGATGTCCCCCAGTTGGCAATGGTTCCTAAACCAGACTGAACATGTTTGGATAAATAAGTCCAGATGAGAAACAACTGTCTCGCCACTTGGAATGTGAGAACGTTTTCTAGTAATTGTATGAAATTGGTGGGGGGGAGGGATCATTACATCAGATCCATCACAAAACAATTTGAATGCAAAATATTTAGACATGAAAACAATGATCGGATTGGTAAAAGCTTGAAATTTTACCCGCCAGTTCAACAAATCCATAAAAACATATATGATAGATGACTACCTTTACAGCAAATAGGTCACCAGTTATTCTTTTCTTTGCAAGGAAAACTCGTCCAAATGCCCCTCGGCTGACTGGTTTAATAATTTCAAAATCTTCTATCGATGTCCGGTCCTTACAATTTGAATTGATAGGGCTTGCTCGCAGGCTAGGAACTATATCATCTTCATGTAGATCATTTTCACCAACAGTTACACTTGGTGAATCAACCCTTTCATCATCTATCTGCTCACAAAGATGTAGGTACTTCTCCCTGTAGAGTTCAGGAACATAATGAAATCCAATGGAAAAAAAGGAAACTAGATTTCAAATTAATAATTAACCTGGAAAAGTGCTGCATAAAAAAGATACCAGAATTAGAAGTACGGATAAAAGATAAGACAATGTCTAACAGATGCAAACTACATTCTTACTGGAACTTCAGAGATTGGACCCAAAATAGGTTTACTTCCACTAACAAGAAAAATTGGTGATGGTCTTACATGCAATAACACCTAAACTCACCGCAACAATTTCTCTATCCGCCGTCCAAATGTCTCAACAATAAGGGCATCCACCTTCCGATCCTGGACAACATCTTGTAGGTCTTCAAGACAGGAAAGTAAGGACTCCAATGAGTGGTAATCGTTAGTGTTTATGTTTGCAATTTTATGAGCAATATCCAATAGGTCATTTGTCTGCCATTCCATGCAAAGAAAGAACTTCATTAAATCAGAAAGCATCAACTACAGTCAGAAACAAAAAAGGTGGCTCATGATCATTGCAAAGTGAATAAAACAAAAGGTCAAACTAGTCATGATGTGGCGTGCTGGTGACATCTCTGGCACATGAAGCAGAAGAAAAAAAGACTGGAAGAAAAATAAAAAACGTAGTGAATTAAATTATTGAAAAGAACAAAGCCATTTTTGAATTAAAAAGAAACTAGTATGGAACCGTGCATCGAGCACAAGCAGTTAGCATGTGTGGATGCAGAAAGTTTGTGCAAGATCCAAGTTGTTCAACAGGTAGGCTGACCTTTTAGGTGTCATAAGTTATGAGATCCAAGTTGTTCAAAAATTTATGCGATCGCATATGCGCACAGCCATATGCAATCGGATCTGACGCAATCGCATATGCAATTTGACAACATTGGTCACAACCAAGGTATTCCGTAACGGTATTGGCCAGCATATCATCCAGCTTGCTGGCCAACACAATACTGCTCTGTTACAGCCATAATTTTTTGTCTTGGGAAAATATCTAAAAAAATATTGGAAAATCCCCAAAAAATGTGAGCATCCCAAGTATGTATTCTTTTTTGGTTTTGAACATGTATTTGATGTTGTAATAGACCATTCTTTGGTAAAATGTTGTTTGTTGGGCTGCTTGAGTACTGAGTATCTGACAGACTCTAAAATTTTAATATGTAAGATTTTGAACATACAATATCATTACAAAATTACAATTATTAGTCCACATGAGTAATGAATCCAATGATGAGTTGATGAGACAATTATACAAATAGATAAGGCCCGAAATTCATGCAATCTGTGGGATTCATTTCACTAATGCATATCCCTAATCATTATACACCATTTCCCTCAAGAAATTTCACTATCATCATCATCATCAAAGCCTTATACCAACTAATTGGGGTCAACTACACAGATCATGTTCATGAGTCATGACTACCATATTCTCAGTTAGACCATATGTCCTTGAGTCTTTTCTTACTACATCCACCAACATACTTTTGGGCCTTCCCCTTGCCCTTTTAGAGCCTTCAACTTGAACCAACTCACACCTAACTACTGCACTTCTTGGTCTCCATTGCACATGGCTAAACCATGTGTCTACTTTTCATCTGCTAATTGCCTACTGGTGCTACTCCTAAGTTCCCTCAAATACATTCACTTTTAATTCTATCTTTGTCTTGCCACTCATTTCAGCTACACTGATCTTAAAAACATGTTGTTCCTTGAATGTCCAACATTCTGTTCGATAGCAATGTTTTAAATATTGACAATATCGACCGATGTATCCCACAATATATCTTGTATCTCACTTGTGCGATACGAAACACAGGTAGTGCCGATATATCCCACATCACATGTTTGATTCGATTTTCAATTTCCGATCTCTTTTTTTATTGAAATTTTGTTAAATCAATGTCAAATGATTACAAATCTATTGGTTCTTCATGTTTTGCATGAAAAATCATAGAGTTAGAGCTTTGATTTCGATATACATTGGTTCTTCATGTTCTCCATTTTTTCTCCTTCAACCAGCTATCGGTTGAGACTAATTTCAAAGCATTTACGAGCATTTAATGAAATGATCATCGCATACACTCTAATTTCGAAATTTGAGTGTAGGTGGTCCGATTTAGGGAGAATTTGAAATTTCCCCAATTTCTCCCAAATTGCTTGCAATGTTGCACTCCAAACATGAAATCAAGCATGTATGAGGGTTGATCCATTGATTTGTTTAAGTCCTTGGCAATTTTCGGAAAATAATAATCATTTTTAATTAAAAATTAATAAAATATTAATTTCTTTGAAATTTCCCTTCAACCAGCTGTCAGCTGAGACTAATTTCGAAGTATTTAGGAGTGTTTGATGAAATGATCATCACATACCCTCTAAATGTCATGCATTCAATTTTAATATAGTTGCATTAGTTCGGTCAGATGAGACAACACATAGCTTAGGACCCTATACAAAGGAAACTAATTATGTGCACTTCTTTTCTGAGATGTTATGATTTAAAAGTGTGTATTAAGGTCATTTTTAACAATCCCTGAAGTTTCATTGAAAAATTCAACCATTTTCCAAATGTTTCCCCACGTATCCCAAAAAGTACGATAAATTGCCCGATATAAACGATATATCCCATGCGATAACCAATACGTATTTGTATCCCAAGGATGTGATACGTAATACAATACCGATATTTCAAACACTACCTATATACAGTGTTCCTAATATCAATAATATAGGCTGATATATTGGCCAATATTATCGATACCGCACTTCAGCGATACGATACAGGCCTAAAGATATAAAAAAAATTAAAAAATCTGGACATCGTGCAATATATCGCAGAAATTGCAATATATTGTATATATCGGCAATATATCGCATGATATCGCTGGTCTTTACATTGTATTTATTCCAGATATCGTCGCTATTGACAGATATCGACGAAACCAATTGGGAATTTTCTTCCCTTCTAAAAAAACCCGGATTTTCGAAGAAAAAACTCATGTTTTCCCTTTGAAAATCTTTCTAATTTACTCTTAGGTGGATTTCGGTCCATCTTACTAAAGATCTTGAGAGGAAAAGAAAATTTTGAAGCCCATGATCAACATCTTCTCAGATTTGGGGCCGTTGCTCAATCGGTGAGATTTTTACCATTATTATCCAATTTTTTTATTTAAATCTTCTAAAATGCGTGTAAAATGAGATGAAATCCTTGATTCTTCATGGAATACATGGAAAATCAAGTACTTCCATCTTCGATTTGGGTGTTGGTGAGCCAATTTGAAGGAAATTCGGAAAAAAATCAAAAATTCCCCAATTTCGCCCAAATTAGTTGCAATGTTGCACTCCAAACATGAAATCAAGCATGCATGAGGCCTGATCTACCGATTTGTGAAGTTTTTATCAAATTTCGAAAAAAAAAATATTTTTTAACTAAAAAATAAAAATAAATTTTTTTTTTTTTTTTAATTTACCTTAAATCAGCTGTGAATTCATTCCAATCAAAGTGTGGAATGGTAAAGCATAGCGTGGTGGTGAATTCCTCCAAGGATATCGTCTCTTCTCTTTTTCTCCATTCTAGGTATTCTTCTTCACTTTTCCCTTCTTCTTCTTCCTTTTCTTTTACAAACCTTAAACCTAGAGTCCCTCCTCATTCCATCCTTTTCTTTTATTTCCCTTCTCCCTTTCCATCAAACCCCCTCAATCCTTGAATCCTTTTTTATTTGGCATATGCCCACGCAACCTTAAACTTAGTTTTTCCCAAAAACCCCAACTTTTTCCCATCTAAATCCTTTAAACCTAACCTAATCTCAATCAACTTTCAAATCCAACCATCCCCTTTCACCAAAATCCGATTTTCAGCTTTCCCATTGTCTTAATTCCCAAAATCCCTAATTCCCAAAACTCCCAAATTCCAATTCCTAAATTCCAAAACCCCTTAGGAAAATTCTGATTTTGAACAAATCCCTTCCCTAAATCTGAATTTTATTGGCACCATTATTTCTTTATGTAGATGTGACATTACCTACGCTAGATTAGAAGTTCTATCTTCCAAGTGGGCCGCTCTTTCGATATTTCATATTTTCGTGCACTGCGTTTCTAAATTGCCTAGGATTAGCTAGTTGTTAATCTGAATTTCTTATCTTATGGTGTGGATGTGATTGAATTAATTTGTTGAATGCCTAGTTAGTGTATATTTTGATCTCACCTCATTCATCCTAGGCTAGTTTCACTCGTCCTACATCAGTTACTCCCCTAGATAAATTAATGTCAAGGTGATCAAATGTATCTTTCTAGGTTTTTTCCTATAGAACCAAAGGACATAAGTGTTACTACTCCCTTGGAATCACAAGCAAAAAGTATGTCTCAATGGATATCAAAATCTATTGATGCTCTAAAAAAATAATGATAATAATACTAATAAAGTAAAAGATTCAAATGATTTTATTTCTAAGGGGGAGCACTCAGTGTGTCCTTAGCATTTCCGATGTTTTACTTTCCCTTACCTACTCATATTCCTCCTTTGTCTACCTCTCTTTCTTGTGAATCTCCTCTTTCAAAAGCCGAGGGCATGAAGATGTTTGCTAGAAGAAAAAGGATATGATCTTCCCTCTTGACAACCCTCTCCAATCCAATGCTCCAAATGCAGGCATGCCTTCTCATGGTCATTCCCTTGATGCTTCCATCGCATTATGCAAAGGCAAGTGGTCATGCATTGCCCATCCTCTTGCCAATTTTATTTTGTATTGCTCCAATTCCCCATTTTATTGTGCATTCCTTTCTAATATTGTCTTCGTCTCAACCTCTTCTGGCACTCACCAGGCTCTATTGCTTCCTTGTTGGAAATGCCATGTTGGATGAGATGAGTGCTCTAGAAAAAAAACTAGGCAGGGGATCTTGTTATGTTGCCTCCTGGGAAGAAGATATTTGGATATAAATGGGTTTTCAGTATCAAGCACAAACCCAAGCAAAGTCAAATGCTAGAAAGCTCGCCTTGTAGTGAAAGCTTTTACTCAGACTCTTAGTATCAACTTTCATAACACATTTGCTCCTGTCACCAAGTTAAATTCCATAGTATGTTACTTTCCTTGCTATAAATTTTTCATGGCCTCTCCCTCAACTGGATATCAAAAATGCCTTTCTCCATAGGAATTTGCATGAAGAAGTGTACATGTCTCCTCCTCTTGGTTTTCTCCTAGCTATGGCGCGTGGATCTCTATGTAAACTCCATAAAGCAATCTATTGTCTTAAGCAATACCATGGCATAGTTTGAGCGCCTTCACCATGCACTAGTAAAGTTTGGCTATTCTCAAAGTAATGCTGATCATACACTTCTTCAAGCATTTTGTGGGTCTTTCTATTGTCATTGTCTATGCAAATGATACTGTTGTCATTGGAGATGATGTCATAGCTATACAGTAATTGAAGTCCCCTCTTGGCATACCCGTTTACTAAGTAGTGTCTCACGAAATCTTCCCTCTTTGCCTTCAATTATATCTGAAAACGACTTGTAAACTTTATTATGACTGTCCCTCATTGATTGAGTTTGACATTAAAGACCTTGACTGTTTTCGTTATTTTTTGGGAACTAAAGTTGCCCGATTGCGGCACAACATTATGATCACCCAACGGAAGTATACTCTTGACCTTCTTTGATACTATGGGCTTCTCGGTGCTTGGCCAATGAATACTCTATTGAACAAAATCACTGTCTCCAATATGATAATGGCTAGACTCTTCCTGATGTTGGGCATGTGTATCAGTGCCTAGTCGGCAAACTAATCCATTTGACCATTACCCATCCTAATATTGTTATGCCATTAACATCATGAGTCAATTCATGCATGCCCCTCGTACTTATCATTTAGATGTTGTTGATAGCATTTTAAAATTTCTCAAAGGATCTCCAAGGCATGGTCTTCTCTACCTAAGCATGATTATCTTCATATTGAGGCTAATACCGATGCAGATTGGGCAGGATCTTCTGATCATAGGTCTACCTCTGGTTATTACACCCTGGTTGGGGAGATTCTCATGACATGGAAAAATAATTTGGTTGTGGTGGCCCACTCTAGTGCTAACTGAATATCAGGTCAGGGGTCATGGTGTCTGTGAACTACTTCAGTAGAAGACCTTGTTCACCGAGTTGGGTTTTCCAATTTCTTCTCCCATGGCTCTTAATTGCAGTAATCCTGCTAGTATCCACATCTCCGGTCTCCCTTAAATAGGTTTAGCATGAATGCACCAAGCATTGAGGTCAATTGCCATTTTTTTATGGGAAAAGGTGGTGTTGCAATATGTTTGCATGTCCTATTTGAAGTTGGATGATCAAGTTGCAAATTTTAAACCAATGGGATTAGTCAACATCACTTGACTTGCCTGTCTTCCAAGTTCCAAGTTGGTCATGTCAATATCTATGCCCCAGGTTGAGGGGAAGTGTAGAGGAATCTATGTATTTTTGTCTCTTTTTTGCCCCTTGTGCGTGTTTACCTTTTTCTATGGTATGAGTGTACAATATACCCGTTAATATTTAAGGGAGAGTGTCAATCTATTGCGACTGACTACTCCAGTATTGCTCTAATCCAACCGCCCTCTTTCTTTTTTTCCCCTTCTCTTTCTCCCTTCTCTTTACCTCTCTCTCTCTCCATCTCACCCCTCCCTACTTGTTTTCGTTTGACTAATTTTAAAACATTCATATTCTAAAGCATTCCTCTAGAGTTCCAGATTTTTGTTTACCCCTCCCTTGCCTTGTCAATCAAAACTACATCATCTACAAATAATATACTCCATGGGACCTTTTCCTAAAAATTCCGCTTAAATTGTCCATAACCAATGCAAAAGATACGGGCTCAATGTCAACCCCTCATGCAAGCCTACGATAATTGGAAATTCACTTGTCTCTCCACTAGTGGTCCTCACATTTATTACCAACAATAATTGGAAACTCACTTGTCTCTCCACTAGTGGTCCTCATATTTGTTACGACTCCCTCATAAATATCCTTGATCATGTCAATATGTACTCATGAAACTCCTTTCTTACCAACACCCACCAAATTAACTCTCTGAAGGACCTTGTCATATACTTAGCCTTAAAGCATTTCTCCAACTCAATAAAGACCATTTGGAGACCCTTTCTCCTCGTCCTACATTTCTACATCAGATGTCTAAGTAGGAAAATAGCTTCAATGG
Source organism: Liriodendron chinense (assembly GCA_003013855.2). Lineage (NCBI taxonomy): Eukaryota > Viridiplantae > Streptophyta > Magnoliopsida > Magnoliales > Magnoliaceae > Liriodendron > Liriodendron chinense. The sequence continues at coordinate 426,238 of PVNU02000473.1, read as the reverse complement.
TCAACCTTCCTTGCATGAATCCAAACTAATTTTCAAATGCATTCATCTCATGCCTTAATCTTTGCTCAATCACTCTCTTAAAGTTTCATAGTACGAATTTTAATCCCACGATAGCTAGCACAACTCTATATGTCTCCTCTATATTTATAAATAGGTACCATAGTACTTTCCTCCATTCGTCTTGATTTTCTTCAATCTTCCACTCTTTTTGAATAACTCTATCAACAAAAATAAACTACTATCTCACGTGCACTTCCAAAACTCTGCTAGTATACCATCTGGTTGGGGGCTTTTCCTGACTTCGTCTTTCTCAAAGCTTCTTTCACTAAAAAATTTCTCCAATTTGTCAAGATATTTGAGGAAAAAAAATTAAATAAAATTCAGATGAATAATGTGGACCAATTTTGGATATACTTGAACGGCCAGAAATCCGTGCAATTTGTGGAATTCATCCAACTCAGATCGGTAAGCAATTATACAACATTTCCCTCAAGAAATTTAAGGGAAAAAAAAAAATCAGAGGAATGGTGATAAGTTTACTATTCATCCCAAAAACAATCAGAAAATTGCCAGAAGCAACCAAAAGTATAGGTAAAAAAAAGGAAAGGAAAAAAAGAAAGGAAAAAACAGTGAAAGTCGAAAAACAAATAAAAAAATTATGCAAATATACCCAAATCGAACACAAATCTAGCAAGATTTGTTGATATGGTCTTATTATGTTGAATAAACACACATAACAAGAGAACAAAAGGTTGGAATTGTTACCTTCTTCAATTTTCCCAAAAACCTACACCTGAGATTTATTTTATTGGTTCAAGCTCAAATCTTGTCTTGCAAATAGGTATAGATCTAGTGGAAAATGAGTTTCTAATAATCATACATTACTCAAACAACAGGGAGGGGTCTCGTGTCCTGTACACTGCCAATACGGCCTGTATTGACTGAGATAGTGATACAGCCATTTCACCCCCATAAGGGAGTGACCACCACATAACCATGTTTTAACACTTAGTTCAGGACCCAAATTCATGATCATAGATGCTGGCGACACTTGCGTTCATCATTCTTCGTGCCAACCAGTGAATGAACTAGAGAAATAACTATGTATCTTTGTACAGAACTTCTAGACCGATATCTCTGTTATCATGAGCAACCAACTCGTGATTTACCATGTATACTTCTAAAGTTTATATGGACTAATCAATAAGTACCAGATTGATAAGTCTACCATATTTTGACAAAAAATTCAACAGCTTAACTTCTCCACGGAGTAGTCAAATCTGTCATTCTGTTTAGCAGTAACTTTACATGCTCACTGATTGTCTGCATAGCGAAAAGATGATACTCTGAAACCAAGTAAACAAGGATACTTACAACTATGAGACAAAAATACCTGTTGAAAGTTTTCATGGTCTAATATTGTCGTCCTCTCACTCAATAGCAAGTTGATGTAGTTAGACCGAGGTGTGGATGTAGACTGTGGATACTGCGGAGTAATGCTTTCTGTTGATGATGAAGACATGATCTGATCTGGCATCAGGACACTACTTGTTTTACACGACATGGATGGCAAACCCTTCAAATCGTCCATGATTAAAGAATTATCAGCTTCTGGAAGGCAGTCAATCATATCTCCAGAAAATCCACGAGACAAATTACTTTGCTTTGGAGATGGACCATCAGAAGATTCGGCCATACTTGAAGTAGATGCCCTTGCAATCTCAGGACTTCCTATTCCCTCCGAGTCTGAGCTTTTCGGTGTACACGATTGCAGTATCTTCTCAAGAGATTCAGCAACCCTCAGAAGCCGCTGGTTAACGCTTAAGCCCTTTATGTCACATCTATCAGCAATTGTACAGACTCTGGAGTGAGCTTCCACATGTACAGTTGGAATTTCAACCTCACAAATTCGACAAATAATTGAATGCTCATCAGATATATTCTGCTGATCTCCACAGAAACTAGAAGAAACTTTTTGGGGAACTGACAAAGGATCTGATGGATTTACTAAGCCTTCAGAAGGGCATTCTGGAGCATTCGGGTTTTCAGTATGTTCACTTGAATCCGTTTTCATTTTATCCAATCTCTTTTTAGAGGCAGCATCATTTGTGTCGTGGCCTTTTTTCTTCCGACTCATTTGAGCTGGGGATGGGAGTTTCTTCCAAGAAGATATGCGTTCTCTACTTGTTGATGAATCAGTACTTCTAGCAGTGCCACCATCTGCATCTTCCTGCCCATGGGACTTCCTTGTGGGTTTTTCTTTTGAATCCTTACCGTTCGTTGAGTTTTTTATGCCCTGGTGTTCACTGCCAAAACATTGTTCTGGATAGACTCCCAAATCACTAAGTTGATGAAGTCCAAGAATGTGATCAGCCTCAGCTAAGATGCCCTCCTTATAGAACTGTATCAGACGGGTGCATCGAGTAAGGATGAAAAGAATGCGTGCATGGAGTTGCTTCAAGGTCCCTGTCGGCAGCTCTTGACGGCGATCGTCTAATTTTTGAACAATTATTTCACACTTGGACCAGAAATCAGTAGGAGACATCGTAGCACAAAGTCGGGCTACAACCAATAAATCTTCCAAAGTTTCTTTCCACTCGGGATGAACCTCTGCATTCTTTTCAAGTATGCCAACCAAGTCTCCGGCAAAACAAGCTAAATCCGAATTAACTTCTTCCTTTAAGCAGTGAAATTTTGACCTAATAATTACCATGAGGTCCTGCAAGAAACGCATCTAATCAGCATAAAATCCATTACTTGCACAAAATATAGCAATAGCTACAAAGATGGTGTGAGAAAACACTCTCATAAGAAGTGTGACACGAGTAAGAATCCACTGTCAACAAGTAAAACACATTGAACTTTTTCTGATAAATGGGAGCGAGATTGCTAAGGCCATGTTTGGACACCATGGACTCCATGCCAAACAATGGAAAAGGAAAAGCGTTTTCCTTTGATGTAACAATTTGTGTTGTTTGGATAGCAAAAAAATGGGTGGATTCCACCCAGCAGCCATTACAACTTTCCATATTTTAGATTCTTGGCACAAGAAACTAGTTGAGTATTGTGAGAGGAATACAATATTTTCTTGCAATCCAAACAAGAACTCAAAATTGGGATTCACGTTTTAATAGTTCACATGGAAATCATCATTGGACAATTATTACTTTTCCGTTGGATTCCACGTATCCAAACATGCCCTAGAGGAATTTGAAGAAATATGCAATCAAACAAATTGAAGATATGGTACAAACTGGAATTACCTCCGGATGGCTCAACCCACGAGGCTTCCAAAATGGAAAAGGGCGTACTCCTTTAGAATTTAGCTCATGAGAAAAGCTCTTGACATCAGCAGTTCTCTTCCTACGGCCACTTGTAACTCTCAATATGGCCTGAAAACGTGGAGACTGGATTCCCTTTGCAACATCAAAGCTGACATGATGACCCTGCAAGACGATACTACAAAGTTACATCCATGAGAACCAAATGAGTGTATGGGCCCAATATCATGATGAGAAACTATGAACCGAGATGCAAGTGACAAGAAAAAAGAAGAAGAAGGAGAAGGAGAAGAAGAAGAAGAAGAAGTCTGCCATGGGAAGATGTAGCCTGCTTTGCTCAGTCACAATAGATAGCTAGACAAGATCACTACCTCAATCTCTGGATTGGGCACTAATTGGCCCTTAAAGGATTTGGACTGAGGCCATGCACTCTTTTTCCCTGTACATTGCCATTCAAAACAATCAGCACTATAGCTAAATATATGATTGACCCAGTGTTCACAACAAACTCCAAAAGCATTTAAGCAAGCCATTAGCCATGACAAAAAAAAAAAAAAAATTCTCCTATCTGTTTACCTATCTGTTTAAAAGTGAAAGAGAAAACTCTAAAGAAACATTTGCAAATGTGCAACTAGTTGTTTCTAGTGTCAAATATAAATGTGATAGATTGACAACCAAATAGTCAAAGATAGTCCTACTTCGCATTTTTTTTCCAGCAAACATAAAACGCTTTGAATCACAGAAAACAAATTGACACCAACAAATTATAAAATCCTCTTGTTTTTTTTTGTTTTTTATAGAATGAACCAATTAGAAAATCCTATAAGAATTATGAATAAACATAAATTGATCCATGTAGAGAAGATGATGCCCTTGCAGCATTTTAGTTTAGCATCTTTGCTCATGACATTTTTGCCTCGGACCACTCGAAAGGCAATGAGATTCAAACACTTTTTGGTGAGAGCTTACAACTGGGCCCAACTTGCATTGACCTGATTTGGTGAGAGCTTACATCAGCACTCATGCAAATTCATCCAAACCATCCAAATTGTGCATTGAGGACAGATGGGGCGCGCTTCAGTTCATCTAATGAGGTGAAAATGCACACCCTCTGCGCGTGCCCATCCAAATTGTTGGCAAATCACCAATTGGCAGGCCCCCCTTGGGTTCATTTGATGAGGATAAGCCCAACAGAGCATGCACAGAGTGAAAGGACTCACGCCAAGCTGAGCAACAAACCGCCCTCAGCCACACATGCCGTGGGGCCCAGTGGTGGCGCAAGACCCCACATGGAGCCATGCGGTCACCGAAATGTCGGTATCAGCACACAAGAGAGAACCGGTGGAGCATGGAATCGTACCTGGCCCTGACAGGAGCGAGGCGTAAAGGGGAAGATACAATGTGGACCGCGCCGGGTGGGGATCTTTACCGCCATCCCCATCTTTGCTCTTGATCTTCGATTCCTCGGGCTCAGGAGAAGGGCTGTGGATTGGCGAAGGGCCGGATCGCGTTCTGATGTGGTTGAGGCCGAGTAAGGAGGCCCCGATCGGGGGGGAAAGATCCTGGCCGTCCGTTTGACTGTCATCATCATCATCATCAACGTCATCCTCATCGTCGTCATCCTCATCTTCTTCTTCTTTCTCCTCTTTTCCAGCAGTGCCGCGGCAGCGAACGGGGATGGGAGGGATCTTCGTCAGCTTGCATTTGATTATTGGGGACTCCGGAGGTGGAGTTGGATCCGGACCGTCGGAATTCCCATTGCCGCTGGGATTCGCATCAGAGGACGGTGGTGATGATGGCATCGATGATGATGATGTATGATGATAGGGTTGCGATTCATGGCATGGTGAGGAGGGGAAGCAGAGAGAGAGAGTCGCGAGCTCATGATCGGTTGACACACGGAGGGACAGATCACTTCTCAGGAGGAGCGGAGAAGGAGGAGCGCAATTTGGGTGAGACCCGGGAACCAGCTATACGTGGGTGGGGGGAAGCGGATTGCGTAGTGAGTAACTCAATACGCTTAGCGTACTGAGTAAACTTTGTGGGGACCACTGTGATTTAAGTATTTAATCCACTCCGTCCATCCAACTTATCAAATAATTATAGGCCTGAATCAAAAAAAATAAATCACATATAAATCTCAAGTGGACCACACCACAGGAAAATTTTGAGCTGAATGTCAACCGTTGAAAAATTCTTGGAGGCTACAGAAGTTTTGGATCAAGCTGATATTTGTGTTTTCCCTTAATCCATGCCTATTTGATTTTATGAACAGGTTGGATGACAAATAAACATCACTGTTGGGCCCAGGAAGGTTTCAACGGTGGAAATCATTATTCCCACAGTTTTTCTGTGGCATCGTTCACTTGGAGCGTTGGATATGCTTCAGTTTTATAGTCAACCCCTAAAATGAGCTATAAAACCGGATGGACGGCATCGATAAACCACATACATTCACAGTGGGCCCAACAGAGATTACTCAGTACGATGAGAGCGTGATGAGCAACTCAGTACACAATCCGAATTCGTGGGTGGACCCAGATTGTAGGACCCACCTTGATGTATGCATGTATATCCAAGCCATCCATCTGTTTTTACAACTTATTCAAGGACAGTAGGCCTAAAAATGAAGCTGATAAAAGCTTCAGATAGACCACAACTTAGGAAACATTGTTTATTGAAATCCTATCATTAAAAGCTTCCTAAGTGTCCACTGTAATGTTTATTGACCTTCCAACTTATAGATAAGGTTACATGGACCTGGATGAAAAGAAAAACCAAATATCAGCTTGATCTAAAACTTTCGTGACCCACAAAAAGTTTTCAATGGTCATTAACTATTATTTCCTGTAGTGTGGTCCGCCTAAAATTTGTATGAACTTCATTTTTGGGCCATGGCCTACGATAAAATGGTAAAACAGATGAACATTATGGATATAGAATGCATACATCAAGGAAGGCCCCTGGTGAGGGTCCCACCCACATTACCCCACATTGCTGTTTCCACTTTCCAGGTTCTCGCTCAAGTCTTACCCAAGAAGTAGTTCGTTTCTTGCTTTTATCGCGCCACAGGATCATCACAATGTGTCACCTTACTGTGTCCCACAGTTTAAGATGGTATCATAACACCGTCCATCGTGTAACGCTGTTTTTTATTTTTATTTTAATGAAACGGTTCTGATTGGGCGAATCTAACTATCTCTATGAATAGATAGGGTTAAGGACATTGGAAAGAAGATTTTTTAGCGGCTCGTGTTCAACTCCAAATTCAAAGGTCGGGGTCTCTCATGAAACCCAGTTTTTGTAAAGAAAGTTATAACTTTATAGGTAAGATGGACAGTCTCGATCATCATAATGTCTTATCATGTGGGCCCCACTGGGGGCGAGACATGTTGAGCTTCTGAGTTACGATATAGGCAAATCAAACTTGGGTACCTTTGAGCGGGAGCAGATTGTGTACCTGGAACTTTGGTGCACATGCATGCACATCATCTGTGCATCCATGTATTCATTAATTCGTACAACTTGTGATTATTAATATATGTAGTTTATCTGTTTAGTATAAACCACGGATTTACATAAGTAATATTTATATGATTTTGTGTGTGTATGCATACGTTCAAATAAGTACATATTTACTCTTGCCACCAATGCACACAAAATTGGCCATCCATTTACAAATTTAGTTACTCTTGATCGCTCAACATACATTAAATTTACCTGGGCATCCACTTATCAATTCATTCATATGATCTATATTTTTCTAATCGACAATCTAAGGCTCGACAGGCCATCTGGCCAATCCATATAAAAAAATTCACTTCATACTTTTCTATTCATGAAAATGACCGCGCGCGCTTAGTTACGTTGATTAGGCTCATAAACATACCATTATCCTAATCATATCCCATCCTCAAACCGTACATCACATTTGCATCTGCCAACTGGATTACTCAAAAAACAAACAAAAATCATTAGGATAATTCTTACATTTTTCCGGCCAAATCTATTGGATTGCTTCTTTCTTTGAAACACAATTGAATGAGTTTTAAGGGCCCACAAGCCAGCCATGTAATTTATAAAAGAGGAGAAAATCATGCATGCATAAATGCACATCTAACACCCATATCTCATTACCCGGTAACTCATTTGTAAAACCAACCGTACACCGACTTCTCTACTCATCTGACACCCATATCTCATTACCTGGTGACTCATTTGTAAAACTAACCGTACACCCGACTTCTATACTCGTGTGGTATCGCATGATCCACTTAAATCTCATTTTCATACTTATCCAAGTGTCCATCATGTATATTCTCATAGCCACCAAATGGCCAATGCAAATGTAATTTTAAGGGTCTGTTTAATAGCTATTCTAATTCCTTGTGGCTTTATCAGTCCACTTAATTTAACTCAACTCATGTAAGCATGCATCTAAAAACCAATTATCCTCCTTTAAAAGAGGAAGTGAAAGTCTAGCAAAATCACTTGCGTCTGGGTATTTTATTTTTATAGAGAAGAAGATGTGAGGTAGTTTAGTTATTTTTATGTACCATGCCCATAGTAGAGCCCACTAGTCATCCCATTCACCAATCTAGGCCGTTTAAATTTTGTTATGACCATCATCATCAATTAATAAATATGCCCTCTCATCAACCCAAACCATCAAATCCATTCACTTAGCCTTTTTTGTTAGTCATGCAACACACCCATCCTATTAGCACAATACACCCACACAATTAGTCACACGAGGCACCCACCCACCAGTGGCGTTAGTGTGTCTCCTTAGCACTGCACTCAAATCTGAGACCTGCTACTAGCAGGCAAGACATATCCATCCACTTAGCCTAATATTCATTTAAACCACACATTCATTACATCCAACCATGTATACATACATGCATGCATCATAACACACATACATAACATGTCGCTTGGCGCACATGTATTGACCACATACACGTGACACACATTCACCACTCATGTGCTTGTGCACACGTACATTGCACATGTGTGCACCCACCAACCAAGAATTTGGACGTGAGAGTTCCACATCTCTTATTTTTCTCCAACTAAAAATTGACAGCTTCTCTTATTATTATTTTTTTAAAGGAAAAAATAGAAATAACATGATCACCAACATGAGAGGGTCAAGTCCTCTGCGCTTCATCCACTCTACGATATAATGTGGGCACATTCAATTGTCTAAGACAACCCACCAATGCATCCTCACCGTTCATCGCATCCCACTCATAGTCGTCCATCCACCTTATGAATTTTGCATCTAACCACTCATTTTTACACCCAATATACATGAACCATCCATTTGTAATCGCTCCTCGCAAACCATCCAGCCATGCATCAAGTGGACCCTATTCCAACATCCACCATTAATCTAAACCATCCAAAAAGCGCACCATCTGTTGACCCGCTCCAATCTAATCCGATCATCCAAATTCTCCACACGTGACAGGGAAGTTTCAATGGTAAGCATTACGTATCCCTTTTGATTTTTGTCATGCGGCCCACCGATGTATTGTATTTGCCTCATTTTTTTTGTCTGTGTCAGTGTGAATCGACAAATCGGTTGGACGGAGTAGATTTCTCAGAGACATCATGATTAAATAAAAAATTAAAAATAAAAAATAAAAAATCACCGACCGACGTGGAGTTTCACGGCACGTCGTTTCAAGATGCGGGAGGGAAGCCTACTCCATGGAGCTTTGCACGGGTTGCGGTCGGGTCGAGTTCAATTCGAGTCGGGTCGCATTCGGGTCAGTCTAGCAAATCAAGCGGGGTGATATGATCCCATATGTGAACTTTTTAGATATTTATTTATTTATATTTCCTTAGATCTTTTTATTTCCTTTTGGCAATTTTTTAAAAAATTCATATTTATTTGTTCAGATATGTTTTATTGATGGGACTATAGAAATATAATAATTCATATCAATTTTGTTTGGATTGAATGGAAATTTTGATTGTATATTTAGTATATTAATTTCAATTAAATTTGAATTTAAATTCTGTTAAGAACCTAAGCCATGCACCAAAAGCCTTAGGACTTATGGAACGTGTAAAGCTAGGCTCTTAAACCCTTGGGATCGTAACATTCTACCACACTCTGCGGCCGACGTCCACGGCAGCCGACTCTGTGATGGCACTCACTCTGGCCTCTATTCCAAGTAGCCCTTTCTAGGGCATGACAGCTACACTTTGGTTATCCAGATAGCCTTTTTTATGCCGTGGAGGCTTTCACTCTGGTCCAAGTTGCCCTTTCCACAGGTTGCCCTTTCCACAGGTTGCCCTTTCCGTAAATCGAACATGAGACGTGATATTAACTCTGATACCAATTTTTTAAGAACTTAACCAATGCGCCAAAAGCCCCAGAACTGATGGAACGTGTAAAGCTAGGCTCTTAAACCCTTGGGATCGTAACAAATTCTAGCATTTTAAGGTTAATTAATTTTAAATTTTTAAATAAACTTAAGAACATTTTTAAAATTTTAGGTGGTTGATTTAATATGTAATATAATTTAGTAGGTTTAAAAATCGAAGAAATTTAAAAAAAAAAAAAAAACTTATGATTAATTGTCATCAAATTCTAGAATTTTTATAAATCATTAAAATTTTAGATATTTATTAAATCTAGTTTAAATTAATTATGATGCTTATGAGTAAAATTGGAAAAATTATTTTAAGAGTGGCATTAAATTGTAATTAGAGGATGAATCTACGATGATTTCATGCTTTATAAATGAAATATAAGACTAGTTAAAAAAAAAAAACAAACAACAAGGAAAGCCGCCAATCCTAGCATAAAAATTTAAAGGGCCTTTTAGGGCAAAAAATTTTCAAGAATTAAATTTTACCAAATAGTGGTTTAAAAGGAGAAATTATATTACTACCTTCCTTTGCATTTTCTTTACAACAAAGTTGAAAATCAAAAGTTTGGAGGTCCATATGATATGTCTCACACCAGCCCATCTAAGAGATGCACATTAACATTATTACTAGAAGAACAAAAAATATGGCAAATCCAATCATAAGGTGGGCCAATCCATAAAAAATATATATATATATATATATATATATATATATATATATATATATATATATATATATATATATATTAATGTAAATCATTCAAAATATCTCAATTCAATTGTTGCCAATCCAGCAATTCTATTAACATGATGTGTTATCACTTGGTGTGTTATTACCATGGTGTGATGAATTCATTTAATGAATTGGATATTATACACATACCACGTGGGCCCTACAAGTCATATGTTTCACTATACTTATTAAAGAAAAAAAATGAGGACATTTTTTTTTTAGTTTGTCCCTAAAAAAACTCACAAAAAATAAATGTCTATGTGAATTTCTAGCCGTCGAGGCATTATTTGGTGAAATATAGATTCCTTATAAATTTTTTTCATAAAAGTCTTGATTAATAAGAGCAAAAATAAGAAAGGGGAGGGGGGGGGCTAAAGTCCTTTAGATCTCTTAAAGTGAGGCCCTTCACAATGAAAAAGACTACATTATCATATATGGAGCTTGATGAGTTTTATAGAGTATATCACTTTCACAAATATCTTAATTACAAGGAAATCGATGGAAAGATTATATAGCATTTAATTAAATGCCATCTGTTCCTCTCGTGAGCAATGTCAAGATTAATATAAATGACTTGAATAAATTAACCCACGTTTGTTTTGACTAAGATCTATTTTCACCTCATTTTTCAAAATGTTTATTGTGCAACTATGATTAACCTTGAAAATGTGAGTCATGTAAGGAATTGATCACCAAGTTCTTTATCCTCTTTGATTCCATAAAACATAGAAAATCATATCAACTGATAGGCATATGAGACTTCATCATGCTAGGCCTCCAAAATAAACTAATAGCCTCTAATTATTTGCAGCTAAAAGAAAATCATCTCTAAGAGGGTGTTTACACTATATTTTGGTGCATCCACATAGATCAATGGAAAGCCGCCATGTATCAGCACTACGTACTAATGATGGAAAAAACCATACTTGCACCTTAATGATATCTTTCACTTCTCCTTCAACTGACACGTCACATGCTAAAAGTAGCATGACTTAGAGCTGTACGTGTTTACACCCAGCTGATCACGACTAGATCGAATGATTTAGAAGGTGTCACGTGGTAATTGTGCCACATGTAGTGTAAATAAACATAAAAAGGGCATTAGAGCCATACACATGTTGGAGCATTAAATGTTAGAGTTTTGTCAAAAGCAACTCTCTATAAAATAAAAATTCTATTAAAACAAGTTTCTCTACGAGTATTAAATGCCTAAATCCCATTAAGGAAAATATCTATTAAGCAATCAAAGTTAGAGTCCTACCAAAAGTCACTTTTTGCATGTGCCAAAGCCTAGTGATGTAAAAACTCTTGTAACTTTCTTATGTAGAAGTTAAGTGACAAGTGGACTTTAATCAACGCTTGATACGAATAAATGTGAGTCTCTCTCTTGTACACGTGGCTGTATGCGATTGAATACACTTACGAGGAGAATTAAGGAGATTTGCATAAACAACTATTCAAATATCACACGATATGAAAACCTACTGCATGGCCACTGCCTCCTCAAATCATATAAAAGTAAAAATCAATGAAGAGCTCCACTCATGGTAAACACAATCTATCTTTACTGTTTTTATCTTTTATCTTAGCCTAGCCTAGTTTTAGTCCCCTCTACTTCTGTCCAACCATGTTGCAGAACATCTTAGGTTTGGATTAGATCGCTACTGCCCAATGTCACTAGCACAGTGTCATAGGAGTAAGATAAATTTATATAACCTTTCATTGTCAAATTCCAATCAACCAAGTCCCTATCTGGAAGATCGATTAAATATCTTGGTCACATCCTGTTGACTATTCACCTAGATTGTCTGTTTATATGAATGGTTCAAGTATTTTTCTCTTATTTTATTTTTATTATATAGTTTATTTGTTATTTTGTCGATTGTACTGAGCATTATTTATAAACTAACAAAAATCAACATTATTTTTAGTTTTTTTAAATTTTATCATGTATATCTTCATTCCATTGATAAATACATCGGTTGCAATTATCGGTGAGAGAATAAATCCTTAAAACATAAGTGAAAAAGAATCCATTAGGAAAGACTAACCCTTACCCTTCTGCAAATTGCTTAGTCGATATTACAACCGGTGGTTGAGAGGGCATCTGAGTCCCAGAACTTGGTCTTAAATGGTCTATCTCAGTGCGAGGGGTTTAGTATGATGCTAGTATGCTTGTACTTTTCTAATCACACACGGAAACCAAATAAAGGCCCTCACTAACCTCACTAACACGTGTGGCCTCGTGTTTAATTGAATCGCGCAAACAAATGGTGGAAATTATGAAGTACTTACTTTGCTCTAAAAGAACTATTAATAGCATTGCCTGAGTTGCTCAACAAGAAAATGGGCCTTTACCACATAGCATCCTTGATAACATGAATCGAAATATCATTGAGATCAGATTTATTTATAAAGAGATAAAAGATTTTATTAATCTAAATGTTGTAGATGAAGTAAAAGATAATTTAGTTGCATTAATCTAAGTAGAAAATGGATATCTTGGACCAATTGATATAGGGCATGCTCTACTCTAATAACCTGTTGATTCTATATCTTAGCTTAATAAGGTCCCTGCTCTAGATCTATGTTGAGTAGGTATATTAGAAGAACATGCGATTTGCAAATTCTGCCTCCCTTTTACGTAAGGTACACATAGTATTGAGTGACATCACCGTGTAGATAAGTTTTGTCCTTTAAGCCTATCTTCTACTAATCAGGTTATGAAAGCATGCTTTTGAATAGGAAGCTTGAATCATATATGATTTATATATCGGTAGTTTGGGCCTAGATAAAGAAAAAAAAGAAGAGATAATCGTGAAATAAAGAAGAAGTGTTTATTACACACTTGCATCTCATTTAACTCGCTGATTAAAGTGTCTACTATACAATTGCATTTCATCTAGCTCGCCAATTATCAATCAGCCTCCCAAATCATAGAAGTTTATCTTTGGACACCATCTACATTCATTATATCTTATATAATATTATATTTATACACCATGTATATAAAGAAAATATATTAAAAAAAAATCATCGTCTTAAGGGCCGTTTGGATGAGAGTAAATGGAGGGATTTAGTAATAAATGAAGGTAAATAGCATTTGAGGTGTGTTTAATTAGAAGTAAATACATAGAAATGAAATGAAATGAAATGGGAGTGATTGGGCTTGCAAATGAAATCCTCTATGTGACAGAGGATTTGGTAAATGGAGTGAAATGCCTTTTTGAATTCTTTTGAGAGTCGCACTGAATAAACAAAGGTGCCGCTACACACATGCTAGCATACACATGACATGCAGGTGATACTCTGAAACAATCCGATTATCGGTTACATCACTAAATCATACTAATAGAATGATCCAAACCATCCAAAGGTTGACCATCTAAATGGACGGTTAAAAATCATTAGCAAGTAGCTTGTTTGTGATCCTTACATTTGTTGCCCACCTGAGCATCGAAAGTTCTCCATTTTGGTTAAAGTATATATTTCAATAGGCTTATCACAATTATTCTATTAAATATCACAAATGTATACTAATTTGGGATATTAAAGCTGATTTGACATATCATATATGTTCTTGTGAATATATTGAAAAATTCCAATGCATTTCAATCCCTCTCATTACTCTCATCCAAACAAAATATTCTTATTTTAAATGCATTTCATTTACTCCAATCCAAACACAACTTAATAAGCCATTTGCTCTCAAATCAATTACCTCCGATTCGAATTTCAAAACACAACTTATGGCCTGTTTGACACCATGGATTTGATGAGAAGTGATGAGAAACCACTTGCCTTTCTTTATTTGGTGAAAAGGATTTGATGTGAAATAAATTTCATAAGAATTCATGACAATTCAAAAAGGCATTTTTCAGCTACTTTCCTATTCCTCTCAAAAATGTGGGATTTGATAAGAGATCCTCCCCAACGTGGGACCCAACGTGACGTGTCCCTGACTGTAGGACCCAATGTGATGTATATTTGCCATCCAACTTGTTGATAAGGTCACAAAGACCTGGATGAAGGGACCACACAAATATCAATTTAATCCAAAACTTTTGTGCATCATAAAAGGTCACTCTCCACTTTTTTCTGTTTTATGGTCCACCTAAGATGTGAATCTACCTTATTTTTTAGGATCCAGGCATAAAATGATCTGTAAAAATGGATGGACGTCATGGATTTAAAAATTGATGGATGGTGGGATCAAAATCCAAAGCATAGGTGATGTATACGGTGGGATTAAAATCCAAACAGTCCATTTCCTCATCTCACTTCTCTCCAAATCTAGGCTACCTAACAGAAAATCTGGAATTGATGAGAATTCAAACATGGAATCCACTTCTCATCACTTCCTCTCAAATCCATGGTGCCAAACTCCTGGTCCAGAGAAGGGCTTCCATGGTTGATGAGCCACTGAAGTCTAGTTCTATATGCCATGCTCAGTCCACCTTGATTTAGTGGCTGGCAAGCATAGGTCTCAATTCAACGTACGAAGTGGTTTCTGTTAGGCAACCCATGGATGTGGGGCCACCTGATGAATGGCTCAGATTTGCACATGCAAAGTTGGAAAGGAGGGATGCACATGCAAGAGTATTCATACAAAGAATTGAGAATCCATTTCATGGCAAACGTGTACAAATACAAGCCATTCATCAACGAGGTCCTACAATGGACCTGCCTAGGCCTAGAAATTAGGTGCCTGCTCATGAGGTGGGCCACACATACTTCGAATGTGGAATGTTGGTCGATTGTTACAACTTCCCACTTCTATCGTACAAGTCTCCCAACTAATCGTGAACAAGGCTGATTTCTTAAAACAATGTGTATCTAGATGTGGACCACCAGATGAATGTTGTCGCTCTTACATACGTGTTCCATGCTTGCAAGTGTGCTTTAATTTATCCATGGGCATTACAAATCTTACTCGAACCGTTAGTCTATATATAGCCTATAAGATTCCGATCTGGAAGCACCTAAGGTCAATCTGCCATCCACAACGAGGCATGTCAGATCAAAGGTCTGGATTGACGAACCATGGCCCACTTCTAAAGAGAAGATCCATTCTTCTCAAATGTCTATGGGTCTGTGCTTAGTCCCACATCGTTTGTGAGGAAAGGAGGAGAGAGAATCTCCTGATACAAAAGAGGTTCGGAAGGCGTCTAGCAAAGCATATCTTTCTCGGCCTTTTGGCTAAGATCAAGTGTAGTATCTGTTCGTATCAGTTTAATATTTGATACGTGGGCTATCGGCCCACATGATATTAAATTAATTTCTTATGGGGGAGGGCCCACCACAACAGCTTGCTGCTGACGCCCTCAACCGTTGCCCTTGCGTTGCACTACTACATGGGCAGGCACACCCCTCCCAAAACCAACTGCAAATGGTTTTTATATTTGGTCTATTGCATGGGTTCGGCCCACTTCCTCAAGCTAATCAGACGGTAAGAAATCAAAGAAGGAAAAATTGCACCGTTTCAATTGATCATTCTACAACATTGGGCCTACCGGATGGATATTCTGGGTGGGCCTCATTCATATTTTGCGTGATTATCTCGTTGGCTGTTTGCAAGTTGCAAATGTCTATGGTTCATTTCTAGGATATTGCTTGGATGGCTAAGAATGTTTTGAAGAGTGTTAAGGTTTTCTAAGATGGTTGATCCATGATGAACAACCTGGCTCATGAATTCGGTAACACACGTCCAGTTTATGCACAGCGCACGGTGGTTTCCAGCAGAGCATCCTCTCTATAAGCATAGATGGCTAGATTCAACAAGCAGAACTCACTGTTACTTGATAATATGGTTTGTCCAATCAGTGCAATTTCGGGCAATTGCCCATCCACGCAGTGGCCCTCACCCATTGAATGGACCAGTCTAATTATGGGTCCAGGGCAATCTATCTTGAGGTCTGGTTGAAAATGGAACCGAGGCCCAACCAGTTTGTCTATGGCCCACGAGCCTAAAACTCAGGCCTGGCTCTGATCCACAGATCTTTACATTTAGCCCATCCATAGCCGTTGGCTCACCCCAGTCCAGTTGGAACCCTAGCTATATGGTGCATTAAGAATGCTATGTGGGAAATAATAAGTGATAGCCAAGGAGCTAGGCACCTTTAAATAGCCAAGGAGTTGGCCCCATTTAAGTTTTGGGCCTGAAATTAAGGGCAGCTCTGGCTCATGGTCCCAAAAGTTCGGCAAAGGTGGACCGATGGTGACCATTGCAAATGCAAACAAGCCTTGTTTGGGCTTTCGCAACGCCTCAGATAGAAAGTGACTTTAAATTAGGGTTGGTAGTGGGCAAGCTAAGTCTGGGCTTAGAATCCCTAGACCCTTGAGCCCTGGTCAGCCCGTAAGAAAAATGAGTCAAGTGATCAAAGGCTCAGACTAAGTCCAATTTAAGAATTTTTCTTTTTTGAAATTCCACCAATAATAAATCCTACATATAAAGGGGGTTTGGTTGATTGAATCATGACATTGGTGTGAACCATCAGCTTGAAACTACACATGCATGTTAAATGAGAACCATTAGCAAATGTCTCTAAACCATTGTAATAGTAACCCACCTAATTTTTATTTTGATTATCGGCCACCCTTTATTTTTATTAATCTTGATTCCTCATTGGTGCATAGGAAATCCGAGAAAGTATTCGGCCGATACCCTGTAAGTGCACTTGAGCGGATTCAATTTCAACTTATAGAGCCTCATCCGCTCAAATGACTAACGCATATGGATAAAGTGGTCCCCTATATTGGCTGATTTGACCACGACATCATCATGAATTGTCAGATCATATCATGAAAGATAACGTTCATGGCCCTTTGATAGGTAGCCCCAATATTTTTTAATCCAAAGGGCATGACCACATAGTAATATATCCCCAACGGGTTAGGGCATCGAAATGCTGTTTTGGGTACATTGTCTAATGCAATATATATTTGATTATAACCTGAGTGTTCGTCTATAAAGGAGATGACCTGATGGCCGGCCGCTCGGTCAATTAATTGATCGGCTATTGGTATGGGGTATTCATCATTTGGCGTGGTTAGGTTTAGATTTTTGAAATTGATGCACACCCGAAGCTTACCATTCTTTTTTTTTTTTTTAATCACAGGAACCACATTTGAGATCCACTTAGCATATTTGATGGGTCTGATGAATCATGTCTTTAATAATCGTTCAATCTTTTTTTTAATATTCTGAGTGACTTCGATCATCATTTATCTAGGCAGCTGTTTATGCGGCCGATATCCTTCCTTTATTGGCAACCTATGTTCGACCAAATTACAGCCCAAGCCTGACATTTATTGGTAATCCCGAGCAAAGCAATTGGCAAATTCTTTGAGTTCAACTTGAATTTACAGTGAAAGAAGTCCAATAACGAAGGTCGGCTTGGGATTTTGTTCAGTCCCTAGATTCACCTCGAGCAACGGTCTTGAACTTGAGCTTGAGAATCTTTGAGCATATCTAGAGCTTTCTTCAAATCGGTGATATTTATGCCATCATCTGATACTTGATCGTGTAATACAACGACATCAGCCAAATTTACAAAACATTCATTTTTATCTTCTAGGCTCTCTTCAAGCCTCTTTTATTTTGGTAGTGAAGTTGGTCATGTTTTCACTAGTTAAAGATGTATCGGCCATGGGACTTCTTAAATGGTACATTTCTAGATCGGCCGATAAGGAACAATGTCCATCGACCACTCGTCTTCAAGACGAAGAACGACAATTAGATATTGCACAACGCTGTCTGGATTTTTTGCAATGAATATCTTAGTTGGGCATCCATACTTGTTTCTCCTTGTGAATCGGACTGGCCCAACCTCTTCCCCATAATAATAAGCCTCATTAGCATTTGACGTAGCTAGGAAAAGTTTATTATCAACTAGGACAAACTCGACTCTATCCTGATTCCAAAATAGTATAAACTGATGTAATGATGACGAAATACACTCAAAAGAGTGAATCCAATCTCTCCCCAATAATGCATTATACCTGGAAGAGGTATCTACCATGAAAAAGGCGGCCAATACTTTTTTCATCCCTACAGTCAAGTCGACCGGTAAGACACCATGAGTATTCGTGACCCCTCTAGTAAAATTATTGACAGTAATGTAAGATGAAATTAAATTGAATGTCATCTTCCCCAATTTTGTCATCATCCTTATAGGAAGAAGATTGACCGTTGCTCTATTATCGACTAGGATTTTAGTGACCGGGCAACCCTCAAGATGAGCTGCTATATACAATTGTTTAAGATGTTGGGTCATGCTAGGAGTCAATTTTTCAATTACTACCCTTTCAGAAGACGTGCCTGGTTCTACAGTAATGGTATTTACATGTGGCGCTGAGCTTGTTCCCGAAAAAAAACATCTATTGCATTTGGTGGAGGAAATGATGCATACTGAATTATTATTAGAGGACTAAGCTCCTCCACATCACCTACCATCTCATTAGGCTAAGACGGTTTTTCTTGAAAATCAAATGGCAACGTAAGTATCATAATATAATCGAACACCATGGGTGGCAATGATCCAAACACAATTCCGCACCTAAACATTGACCCTCAAGTGTTTCTTGACTGGATTAGTCATCATTACCACCATTCGGCCATTGCTCCTCCGGGCTGATATTTTGCTCTCCAACAGATGAGACGACCTCAATCGGCTTGGTCGTAGCCATGAGTTCATCAATCAACAAATCATCACCGGTGAGCCATTCATCACTAAATAACTTGTCGAGTCATCACCCACCTCAGCAGTTACGAAATCAGTAACACCATCAGACTGGTCGTGTTCTTTACCTTGCTGTTCTTTCATGCCTGGTCTTCCATGAAAGGTTCCAAAACTACGTTGACTGGATTAACATTGGTTGGTTCTCCCTTGAGTTAGAGAATATGCCAGAACAAGCATATGTTTGGAACCTCCTGTCGAGATGGCTTCCCAGCTTCAGTCCGGGAAGCTCTCCTTTTTGCCGCCTAGAGCCGTTGCCATCGACGCTTCTGCTTCGCGTCATTATCTCAGGGACAACAGGGAATTTGGGATGCCTTAACCTTTTCCAAACTTTTGCTTATGTCGGCGGCAGTTTCACCATCCGAGGTCTAACAGAGGCTTGTCGGTCTTGGAAATCTCGTGACAACTTCGATTCTTGTGGTAATTCAGTCCTGTCCCCATCCACTGCTCGTAACACACTGCGTTCTTGTCTCCTTTGTGGCTGATAGGGTGAAGCTAGCTGCTGTAGTTTCCTGGCACAATGGTTACACATTTGTAAGCCGCGTTCCTGATGTCGTTGATCCTTCGGCTACCACGTTGACCATGTCATCTTCGAGTGTTGGCGATGCTGACGGTAGTGATAGTATGATTGGGTCCTTGGCTGCAAAGACGAGCCTCGGTATTCTCCAGGACCTAGATCCACCTTTCTTAATGGTTGATCGATCTGTTGGAGATCAACTGTAACCATATTAGCCTCAAATACCGGAGGAAATGGATCAGTATCGATTAACATTGTTTCTTCGTCCTTTTTGGGGAACTTCAAGAGACCTTTATCGATATTGCTTGGATGACATTCCTGAAAGCAACACATTTGTTAGAAGAATGGTTTCAAGTTCAATGCCATTTGAAGTATTCCCCTTTCTTTAATTCCTTGGCCGTGGGCAGTTTATAATTAGGAGAAATTTTAATAAATTTCTCGGCTAACAAAAGTTTGAATATTTCGTCGGCTCGAGTAATATCGAAAGTATACATTTTTGTTAACCTTATGTGTGACTGATGCTGCAATTTCAACCTTCACCAAAGCGGAACACACAAATGGATTTTTCGAAACTACTTTAGCGATCACAACTTTGTAATTGGGATCATAATAATGTCCCAAGTGACGAGTTCTTTTGCTTAGAGCCCTCTTGCAAAAGTTCCTCATATCTAGAAACTTTTCAGATCAAAATCATTTAGGTCTGAGAACTCCGATCCGTACCAATAAATTTCTTGTAGAGTTTATACTTCAGGCCGTCTTGTGCTAGCTGCACAAACTTGGTCTCGGTTGTCACCACTTTATAATGGCTTTTTACCTTTTTGAACTAGGTGATATAACTTTCGCATGATTCCCTAGGCAATTGCCGAAACCATGCGAGATCGGCCATAGTCATTTCTCTGTCCTTAGAGAAGAATTGAGTGTGAAATTTTTCTTCCAACTCCTACTAAGAATAAATTGAATTTGGCAATAGATTCGAGTATCATGTAAAGGTAGTGGCTGTCAATGAATGACTAAATAATTGTAACTTGTAGTAGTCATTGTTAGCGAGCTCTCCACATTGCATAGTGAATCGACCCACATGCTTGATAATCGAGTGACCTGAATCGCCCGAAAATAGTGCAAAATCCGGCCGATAATTTCTGGGCAATGGATGCTGTCCGTCGATCCATTCTGAGTATGGTTTGTGATAAATTGGGATAGTGTTTTGGCCAAGGACTTGACCCACCACTTCCTGAACTAGTTGCACAAGCTGATCTCGATCCACTCGTTGAGGTTCAACAGTGGGTAGTGGATCAGGGCCCACTCGGTTCTATCCCTTGTGGAACAATGAGTTTCTGGGGAAGGGTTATAATGATTGCCCAACAAGCCCCCATGATTCCGCGCTTGTAGGACAAAATTTCTAACTTCTCTCTCAGGACGCCTATACTCAGGTGGCGGAACAACCTTGTGTACTTTTGAGATCGAAGTAGGTTGCACATTTTATTGTAAAGGCTTCATTGATGGCGATTGAGCTGCATTACTGACAGAATTCCCTTCATTATAAGGTATTGAAATGGATGTTCCTTCAGTAATTACATTCAATACACGATGCATGGCTTTAGTTTGGTGAGCCATCCATCTGTTGAGACTTTCAATTTAGATACGGAGATGCTTGGCTTGTGTGTGTATCATCTCAACCTGAGCTCTCCCTTGTTCTTGTACATGTTGTACACTTAGTTGTATATCCCTCAGTTCGGCCATTATATCTTTTAGAGATGTCGTCCGGAATGCTGATGGTCCTACTTGATTGCTAGGGTTGAGTGATGGATTGTTGTTTAGACTCAACTTAGGGGTCGTTTGGACTGGCACATCCTCCATAGGAGGTGGTGGAGTGGGCGTCGCAGGTTCAGCCCCAGCTACTCGATTGCTTCTTCTACTCATATTTTGTTTCACAAGGTTACATAAGTCAATGAACCATAGTAGGGTCCCACCGAGCATGCCAAAAATGTTGCTCTCGTATTTTCGGTCACGCGTGTGATGAATGTGCAAGCGTGTCAGAACTGACTATGTGGCTTGATTCAAACAGAATAACAATGACCCCAAGCACTAAGATAAGCAGATACGCCGTAATTGCCCGTATATGACCAAGACCTGTACAGATCGGATGCTTATTCAGCCACTGACACAATTGTTTTCTAATGATCAGACGATATTTAGATGGTAGAGTTTCGTCCTCCAATAATAGGTCACACCTTTGCTTTCCATATGAAAAGACTTTTCAATACAAAATAAAATAAAATAGAAAGGAAATACTTATAGTTGGCCGTTAAGAGCGGGATGCAGATCACTTTTCTGAGTAAAGTGCTTCATTAAAATAAGTCCAACATATGAGCATAGACCTCAAGTATAACTACAATTACCAGCTACTGGATTACTGCTGCGGATTTACTGCTACGCAATGTAAAGCTGCAACTTATACTAAGTAACGTAAAGGACAAAGTTGTGCAAATGATAATGAAAATGAAATCGCTGATGACACTGAGGAACACAAGTAGCCAAATGCTAAGGAGCATGATAATTGAAAAGATAAATTGAGATTTGATTTGATTTGATTTGGCTGGTGCTAGACCCTTGCTTTGTTAAAGTCCTTCATTATTTATAGCCCTACGTAATCACACGATCTAAGGCTCTCCTGACACTTCATTGGGCACGATCAGTCTTTCGGATCCTTCCTCGCTCGCCTTCTGTCTCTATAACTGTCTTGTTGACTCGGCCATGTTTGTTCTTCCGCTTATTCTCTTACTGGTGCCATGGCATCACTTAATCAATGCTAGCTGTGTCACCAAGAATCTTGCTACAATCTTGTCAGCCGCTTTATACATCCACTTCATAGATTTGTGCAATCACAATTGTCCTCTCCTAATTGGCTCTTGCAAAGTCGGGTAGAAATAGGGTACAACACCTAGCAACTGTACAGGCCGACATATGAGCAGTGAGTAAGGTGGCCTCCTTTGTGGTCCGTTTGCAGTTTTGTATAAACCGTCCATTCTTTTGATAGAAGGGTGGCCCAGTTGATGAATGGACCAACTAGATTTCTGCTTATGGCCAACTTCATGGTGGAGCCTACCTTATAAACCCAATCAGATGTGAAATGAACATGCCAGGTTGGCACATGTACTGTGCATAGCTTAGCAATTTTTCCCTGCTCTACCTGGCGTTGGACTGTGCCATGAGGCCTGGCCCAGTTGTCACGTGTCGGTTCAGTTATTCAGAACAACTAAAGGAAAGGTCAGGTCCACTCCTCAGCAGATTTGGCAACGAGCTCAGCCCATTAATTCTTCGGTGGTAATGTTTGGGTCAGGCTCATTTATTTACCGGCTCGAATGTGGGCCCATCTCAACCCATTTACCTGTCAGAAAAGGGCTTGGGCCAAGAACTGGAGGCCTAAAGTTATCACAATCACAATCCCAGCCCATTGTAGGCGGAGCCTCAAAGACTGATCGGCGATCGCGGCCCATTTCCACCACAGGTCCGTCAGTGTTTATGATTGGTCCGTTCTTATCTGTAAGGTTTTTTTTTTTTTTACTTAGATTCAGACCCGAGATCAGTCCATTTAGTTATTGGGCCTAAACTCAACCCGATTGTGGATACCAAGGCAATTGCTATTCAGTTACTTCCACTTCATTGAACTAATTATTCCAATTCGATTCTATTGGGCATCCAAACGCAGCCCAACAACGAAATTGCAGTCATCGCTGCAACAAATTTTTCTACATTTCCTTGAAAGGGAGCAAACCCGATCTCCATATCAAAGAGCATGTCCTTGGAGGAAAAACGAGAGAACAAAATAAGCTCAAGGCGTGGAAGGGGGAATGAATGAATATGGTGGTGGTACATCAAAATGCATACATTGTTCATTTTTCAAGGTCGTATGCAGGGTAAGGGTGGATGAATGCAGAGTTCATCTGCCATATCTTGATCGACGCTGCGGTGACTTTGGCTGTGGTGGCATTGTTGAAGAGGAAGACTCGAGCTGCACCATTGATAACCTGCGTCGGATACACCCGTGACGTGATGCATGTTCTCCCTCCCTGTGCGAAGCTCTCGACAATCGAATGGTCCACCTGGATTACCATCCCCCAATGTAAATCAATTCAAGCATTATTTCAATACAATGAGCATGATGGAAGATGGCTACTTCTAAGAAATAGTATGGTTCTAGCTGAACTGCATTTTCAGTGTAAACAAACTTAATGATTGTTCGATCTTATTAGATCAGACGGTTGTCGCCTGTGGGGCCGTACTGAATTGAAATTGTTTAGCAGATTAAAGCTCTATAATTCGCAATAATCAATTCCACCAAGATAGAATCGACTTACCAGTATTCTCACTGACAGCTTCTCGCCGCTGAGGACGGGAACACTGCTCCCATATACTCTTTTGACAATATCTGTTGCCTTAGAAGACCTGCATTGTAGAAAGAAAATAATAATAATTTGAATTTTACGTTGGGTTATTAGCAAATGCAGACTGTTTTAATTCAATCCATGCATTAATACAGAAAACCATGAAAAATAGGAGTCATGCCTTAGTTCATCTTGGCAGAAGAAAGTCTGTAGATTGCCGTCGGTGCCCTTTCCGATGTAAAAGTACACGGCGGTCTGCTCGGTGAGCCTCTTGTCTGCAATAACGAGGAGGCCGAAAGGCCCCAACAGGCCTCTGCCTGCGGCACCACCACTGGTGCTGCAATTGTAGCCCACGTCAGCTTCAACTGTCTCCTCCAACGTCTTGCTCTCAATCTCGAACTCGGCAAGTATGTCCAACTGTTTGGACGGAATACACAAATCATTTCATTAGCATCCGATTCCTATGAATGTGATCGAATGAGGATTGATCCATTGCAACCGCCAAGATTCAGTGTATTATGGTGAGAAACACCCATATCAACTTTGTTCTAGCTTATCTGATTGCCATTGCATCTTGATGGGACGATGATGGTTAGTGGGCCACAGTTAAACTCAACTTAACAGATGGAAATTCAGCGTTAATGGTTCCCATTCCATCATCATCCATTCTTGATCAGATGGAACTTCTGCTGAGATCGGTGCTTCATCCCATATCATATGCCTGATGTAAATGCCATTCAAAACAGAAGGGGGGGGGGGGGGGGGGGGGGGACCTGTGTTGCCGTGCCGACATCGAGTGGGACAACCGATCCAGCTTCAATCTCAATGTTGCTGAAATCCTTACTGCTCAGTCTCAAGCTCTCTACCTCTTCAACCGGCCATTGGAGCAGATTGCTCCCTGTCTTCTCATCAAACACCACCACCCTAGGAATGGTCTGGAAAACAAAGGGCATTTAGTAAAAAAAGAAAAAGAAAAAATCAGACTGTAAACAAACTCAAGTGCAACATCAACAACTACCATCCAAGGAATGCTCATGTTCCTTGTGCCCCGCGTGTCCAAACACTTAAGCCGCTCATTTGGGGGGCCCACAATGGATACGAACATACCCAAATCAGGCCTTTCAGACAAATCCAGCCGTTAGGAAACTTTGGCAACGATGGAATCTACGGTTATGAATGGGCCGGGCCGTCATGCTTGTCTGAAATGTCAGCCGCAAGGGCGGAACCGGCTAAAATTTTAGCCCATTTATTAATCAGGCCGAACTCCTAGAGTAAGAGCCCGTTACCCCCGCCTGGCCCGGGCCTAAGGCTTCAAGGGTACTTTTGATTTACCATGATCATTGGGATACACCTGTGAACGACCCAGGTCTTCCACAGAAGTGGGTGGCCAGGCTTAGGCCTTGATCATGTATAATAATGGCTCATGGCTGTTCCTTTTGGTCCCTCAAAAGTCAGCTGGACTTGGACAGAACTTGGGCCTGGCCCAAGCAAGGCCCGTTAATAGTCCCAGTGGACCCCAACTGATGAGCAGCTCGATCTATGCTCTATTACTCTCAACCCCATAGCTCATAAGACTCACAACTACAACGTATAGCAGGTGGAGCAATGATCGAACTGCACAACGTACCTGAACCGCTGCCCATCCCTTCTGCAAATCTGTCTTCTCGTTGTCCGTCTCTCCAATCCAACCCCACAAAATCCTTCTTCCTTTGTTCTGATCGTAGAACGTCTTTGACGCATAGAACTTCCCATAGTCGCACCATAACCCGATCCCCACATCATTCTCTGGGTCGTCCGGTGTCCACGTGTTCTTCTCTACATCGTACGTTCCGATCGCGTAGTAATCATGCTTGTCATCATCCAGGCTCGCCTTCAGCACGTGCTTCACCCCGGGCCCATTTGCCGACGTGTCCAGGCCGTTCTTCCCTGTTGTCGACACTGGATAGAAGTCGATACACTCCCACATCCCTGTGCCTGGCACCGCATGCAAGATACCGTCCATGAGCTTGTAGGACCGGAAATCCGATGTCTCGTACACAAGCGCAATGCCAGTTTTGTTCACTTTGGATCCGATTGAGATTCGCCATGCACCGTCAACATGCCATGCGGTGGTTGGGTCGCGGAAGTCCTTTAGACCGATGCCGGGGGGCGGGACCAAGACTGGATTGCCGTCGTATTTGATCCAATTGATGAGGAGTGGGTCGGAGGGATCGGCGGGGAAGGCCAGGTTCTGGACCTGGACCTTCTCGTTGGTGGACCCGGTGTAGAGCATGACAATCGAGCCATCGTCGAGGAAGGTGGCGGACCCAGTCCAGACGCCGTTCATGTCGTACCAGTGGTCGGGGACCATGGCCAAGGGGAGGTAGAGCCAATGGATGAGATCACGGGAGACGGTATGGCCCCACGTAATGTTGCCCCACACGGCGGAGTCCGGGTTGTATTGGTAGAAGAGGTGGTACCAGCCTTTGTAGAACAGCGGACCTGCATCTTATTTGTTTCGGTCATTCATGTTCCAATTTCCACATTCAAATTCAACAAAGGCGCGATTTAATTAGATGGAATGGTGGTTCAGAGATGAGTGGAGGGGCTTGGGGTGATCTTAGCCGTTGGCCATGGTGGGATTTGACTTTTCATACTGTCACTTTGGAGAGACGTTGATCAGGCCGGTCCCCCTAAAATGTGGCTGGTCCAAAAGTCAGACAACTCTGCACATCAGGTGAGCCACAAGTATATACTTTGCATGATAGAGGCGTCTATGTTGGGGATACATGCTTAAAATGTTTAGACCAATGGTCCCGAACACGTCCGCCAGTGGCCTTTTAACTCCCATCTGATGAAAAAATCGGCTTAAGTTTTCGGCTATGGCGCATACATGACTAGAGGGGGACATGAGTTGAGCTACCTCGAAAAACTAGCTCGAACTGACTCAGTTGAGCTTGATCCAACTTGACTCGTGGACTAGAATATTGGGTCAATTTGAGTAGCTAAACCTCTAGCTCGGAAAAAAAAAAAAAAAAAACGAGCTGGGTCAAGCTTGAATTGACTCGACTCGATTCCAAGCTTGAACTCGGCTTGAACCCCACTTGAACTCAACTGGCTTGAATTCTCTCTCTCTCTCTCTCTCTCTCTCTCTCTCTCCCTATATATATATATATATATATATAAAATAAAAATTTAAAACTTAAAATTGAAAAGTTAAAGCCCTACCTGACATTCCTTTCCTTCTTTCCTTTTAGCCTACTTTACTTGAGCGGCGAGCATATAACATTTTAATTTTACCTTCTTTTTACCCAACAATGAACAATCTTTATTTTATCATTTTGATGATTTTATTACAATTTTTAAAATATTTTAAATTTTTTTTATATAACTTGAACTCGACTCGACTCAACTCGACTTGAACAGCTTACTCGATCCCAGCTCGAATCAGCGAACTGAGGCGAGCTTGATTGATGGGTGAGCTCGAAGACCGAGTCGAGCTAGCTCGAACTTGGGTCATGGTGGGGTCGAGCTGAGTTGAGCTTGGCCTAGCTCGACTCAAACTCAACTCGTGCTCAGCTCAACATGATAGGGCCCACGTCATTGAAAGCAGAGATGTCATATAAGCCAGCCAGGTCGGCAACTGTGGCCACTGAGTTGGTCAGTCTGGCTTCACAGGGCTCAACAGAAAATCAGCTCGCATAGTGAGAAATGTTCACATACATCAGCTGCCAACACCATGACGGTAACCTGGTATGAAAATTAGGCATAACCAATTGCGTGAGCCACGTCAATACACTTGAGTCATAGTGTTGTACCATTGGCTGTCCATTAGTATAGTGTTTTATCCCACTCGGTCAGTGAATCAATATGGTTTTTGCAGCAGTAGGTCATCATGGTGCGGCACAAACCGGATACCCTATGTAATATAACACGTTAGCTGTAAAGCCTATATGTGAAACTCGATCGCGTCCAGCAGCCGTATTTGATTGTTTCTCAGACAAAAAATGGTGACTATGAAAGTAGCACTGTTCATCCGGTTTCAACTGAAAAAAAAGCCGTATCTGTGTGTGTGATTAGGATCTTCTGGCCTAAGATAGTTTTATGTGTGGATGATGAATGTGGCAGAGAACGTTAGTCTAGAGAGTCACTGGACATATTTTACAATTGTCAATCAATCGACATGTCTAGTCGATCTATTGAAAGTAGCACCAAATTTTAAGTATGGTCTTTGGACTCCTTTGGACACTTTTGGCATTTGTGATTGATCGGCCGGACAACATGGATTTGCGCAATCTTTCATGATTTAGTTTCCTTATTTGATTAGGACTTCTTTAATTCGTATCTAGAGTTTATTTAAGTTATATAAGCTTGTTTATTTTCATTGTAATTTATTCATCTTCACGTTGTTAATAATTTTTTTTGACTTTTCTTATTATCTTCTCGTGGATTCGAGGAAGCTCTGTTGAGAATTCTAGAGAGTCTTGTGAATTCAAGGTAGTTATCCCGTGAGGAAAATGATGATCGACCTCACCACATCCCTCCCAGTGTCAGATATAGGTGGCCCGCATGCATGGGAGAGCATGGTTTAGTAATCCAGATCGTTAGTCTATTATGGCCGTCTTGGATGCATTTTGTTTCAAAGATCCTCTTGATCGGACAATCTTAGCCTTTTGACTCATGGCCAAATACAACAATGGCTCACATTCAACTGAAAAAAATCTTTTTATTGCTCGATGGGATCTTCCAATATGAGAAATTTATTAGGCATTCTCCATGTTTAGTGGAACCCAGCAAGCAATGATCCAAGTGAGGAAATAGGGCATCATCTGGCGGAAATGAAATTCTATGTGCACCATGAAATGATCTTCGCTATGAATCATTCCGTTCCTCTTCTAAAATTGGATTTACCCGAATCGGCTCCCATTAGGGCTGTAAATGGTCGGGTTCAGGGTGGGTTTAGGCAAAATCAGACCCGCCCATTTACTAAACAGGTATGGGTCCAAATTTTAGACCTAGACCCTTTTACTAAATGGGCGGGTCCAGGTCGGGTCCAGGTCAACCCATCAGACCCATTTATAAATGGGTCCAGGTCTGGAAGAGGGAGTTCCACCCAGACTCATTTATAAATGAGTCGGGTCTAATGGGTCCAGGTCTGGATTAAGTATGAAAGCATTTTACAAGGCTTAAAATCGGGTCTGGACAAGTCCCTTGAAACATAGACCAAACCCGCCCACTTACTAAATGGGTTCGAGTCGGGTCGGGCCTAATATAAAGGAAACCAGACCCAGACCCATTTAACAACTGGGTCTGTTCTTGGACCCAGACCCGTACCATTTAACAAATGGGTCGGGTCTGGATGGGTCTAAATGGGTTAGGTTTGGGTACCCCATCGGGTCCGCTGACCCATTTAAAGCCCTAGCTCCCATGCTGTTGATATTCGTTGGGTTTGGAGAGGTAAAACTATCCATTGCTGATGTGGACTAATATAGGGAGGTGATTGCGTCTTGCCCCGCTTGAAATGATTCGGTCGAGGCAGGGCTCTGTGAGGGCCACCTTGTTGTAGGGGATTTATCCACGCCATGCATCCATTTTTCTGGATCATTTTAAGCCACAAGCAAAAAATGAGACAGATCCAAAGCTCTAGTGGACCAGACAGTGGGGATTGAACATCCACCATTAAAAACTTCTTTGAAGTTGTAGAAGTTTTGATCAAGCAGATATTTATGTTTTCCCTTCATCTAGGTCTATATGACCTTATGAATAGTTTGGATGGAAAATAAACATCATGGTGGGCCCTAGGCAAGTTTTAACAATGGGCATCATTATCACCGCTGCTTACTGTGATGTGTAGAGTTGGGCATGGGTTGAGTCAACTCGGTTGACTTGACTCATCCGAATCAAATAGACTCGACTTGACTCGATACGAATCCCTAGTCGATCCCGGATTGAGTAGTAGGGCCAGATTCGAATCCTCGACCAAGTTGAGTTTTGGTTCCACTATGATCCAACCCGACCCAAAATCCGATCCGAATAGGATCCGAACCTACTCGGGTATCGGGTATTTAAGTTTAAAAAAAAAAAAAAAAACCTTTACTTTCTACCCTAACCTGACGCTACCCACCCGAGCACTTCTACCCGACACTGCCCTCTCTCCTCTCCTCTCCTCCATTATCCTCCTTCTCCTCCAGTCCTCCTCCTCCTCCCCACTTGGATGGCTATCCACAACACCCGATCCGGTGTCGAATCGGACCTTTTGGGCAACTCAACTCGACCTAATCAAATATGTTCAACTTAAAGCTTAAGGTAAGGAATTATCTCAAGATTCTCAATCTCTATTGTATAATTTGTTAGTATTTTTGTTAATTATTATTGATTATGTTGGGGGTTTGGTTTAATGTTGGGGATTTTTACAAATTGGGGGCTTTTATAATTGTAAGAGGGGGAGGAAGGTTGGTGTGTCTGGGTTGGCTCGGGTGCGTCTAACTTGGGTTGAGTCCGAATGTAAGCCTAACCCTACATCTGATTTTTATTTTTTTGTTAATTATTGTTGATTATGTTGGGAATTTGGTTTAAGTTTGGTGATTTATTGCTGATTATGTTGGGGATTTGATTATAAGTAATTCTTTAATTGTTTATAGTTTATAGATAATGTCGTTGGAAGATTATCCATCAACAGACATTTAGGATTATGGGGCCCAAGACTACTCCCATGATAGAAAGGTCAAATTGCAATGCAAATTGTGTGGAAAAAAGTTTGTAAACAAAATAAATCGCTTAAGATTATATTTGGCTTGTCGGGAGGAGACGCAGTCCCATGTACCAAAGCTCCTCCTGAAGTACGAGATTTATTTGGAGCCATCCTCAACTCGAACAGAAAGGCTTCCATTTTTTCTACAACAATTACAAGCAATATAACAAGCCATTGAAGATATAGTAATAAACCCATTATCAATGAAGATGAGTCAAGCAGAGGAAGAGCCTCTGTACTTAGCAGAGAAGAAAAAGAGAAAAAAAGGATAGAACAGGAAGAAGTAAATTATCAAGAAGCCATAAGACAAAGTTTGGAACTGGAAGTCAGTTCCAGAACTAGACAGCATCAACCCCCTTTAAGGAAGTATGATCTCGAAACTGGCATGAGTACGGGACATAACTCACGCCTAAAATTATCAAAGTTTCTTAGAAGTTTGGTTATATTTTATAAGGGGTTGGAAATTCCATACGAATTGGACCATAAGAAGAGGATGGAAAAACTCATTCAATCTACAAATGAAGATATTGGAAATGTATCTCTATCATCCAAATTAGAAGAACTAAACAACCACTTTCTAGATACTTCAAGCTCAGATTTAGCTTAAAGTTCTCCCGCAGTCCAAGAGGTAAAAAGAGAATCGAATAATGATTTGGGCAACGAAGGTGGAGGCGGGGATTACTATTATGGACATGGATACTCAGGTTACACTCCACGAAAGCATTAATCATATAGAGGATATTATTGAATGAATGAATGCATAATAGAATATTCTTAGTAATTTGTATAAATTGTATTAATAACTCAGGGTTTGAGTCTTTGACTTGTCGAACAAATTCGATGATTTGTATAATTGTGTTTATAATTTGAATGAATAGATGTTTTGAATGAATAGATTTTTGAATAGATGCTTGACATGAGGTGAATGAACATATGTTTTTTTACGCTGTTTTGAATGAATAGATACTTGAGGTGAATTAATAGATGAACTCGACCCGACTTAGTGAATGAATGGATGAATATTACTCATTTTATTGAATGAATAAATAGATGTAATCTTATTATATATATTTTTTTGCATTTTTTTAAGATTTTTTTTTTTTGGCATTTTTTAGATTTTTTTTTTTGGATATATAGAAGAACCTGATCTGACTCGGATATGACTCAATTCAACTTGGTCCCTGTGATAGGGTCGGACTTGGATCGGTTTAGACCAGGTCATGACTAGGTCGGATAGGTTCAGGCCTCGCCGACTTGGTACCGAGTTAGATTAGACTCAGTTCAAGCCTTTTCCTTAGCCGGATCGGTTCGGGTCAGCCCAAACTCAGTCTGACTCGACTCGATCCCCACCTCTAGTTGTGTGGTTGACTTGGATCTGCCTAATTTTTGGGCTCACAGCCTAAAATGATCTGAAAAATGGATAGACGGCGTGGATAAAACCATACTTCATGGTGGACCCCGCAGAGGGGGCACACAATCCTCTTCCAATATATAGCGTGGAAAATTGTCCTCCATAAATTCTTCTGGGCTTACTAAGAGTCCTTTATTTTTATTCTTTGGTCAGTTAGCAACCACTTTCCAATGAGGTTTGCTAATTTCAGACGCGTGTGTTCCCGAATACATCTACACGCGGGGCTTCACCGCGTTTATGATCAGGCCATTTAACACATCAGCTGGGCCACAGTAAATTAATGGAAATGAAGGGCTAGATGAAGCATTTTAGTCGTCAATTATTTTGTATGTTTTCGGCACATCTGATTAATGAGCTTGTCTGATGTTCTTGGGATAAAGACCCAAGCATTACTTAAGACCTTATGAAAAAGCTCAGATCTCACACGTACGTGTTTTGTATTTGCACGTGTGCTGGCGTGTGGATGTGTACGGCTAAACCGTTGGAGATAAGGTACGCCCAAACTGTTATGTGCGCGTGACGTCCAACTCGCTCAATAAATTGGACCCATCTTGAGGTCACCTTCTGAAAAACTAAGCTCAATCTGCTCCTCTGGTTGGCCACAACAGTTAAAAACAATGGATACCCTTTGATACAATAATAAAGTACGAGAATGGCCAATGGACAACTTCTGATATAATAGGAAAATATAAGAACGGTCCACCTGATGAGCGGATTACGCTAATCTTTGCAACAGCTGATCCTTACAATTGTTACAACCTTTGGGAGAGTTTGATGCCAAACACATTACGGGATGGAAATTATCCACTGTTTGGAAGGCAACCAGTTTATAATAGTCGTGTCGCAATATAAAATAGTTAAACTAGAATGTTCGTACGGTAATTATCCACTGTTTGGAAGGCAACCAGTTTATAATAGTCGTGTCGCAATATAAAATAGTTAAGCTAGAATGTTCGTATGGTAATTATCCACTGTTTGGAAGGCAACCAGTTTATTAGTCATGTTCCAATACAAAATAGTAAAACCAGAATGTTAGTCCTCCGTAAAGAATGGATATATATATATATATATATATATATATATATATATATATATATATATATATATATACTAGAATGTTCGTATGGTAACCATCCACTGTTTGGAAGGCAACCAGTTTATTAGTCATGTTCCAATACAAAATAGTAAAACTAGAATGTTAGTCTTCCAAAAAGAAGGAGAATATATATATATATATATATATATATATATATATATATATATATAGAGAGAGAGAGAGAGAGAGAGAGAGAGAGAGAGAGAGAGAGAGGATTGCTAACCTGCCCATGAGCGAGTTCTCACCCAAATTCGTGAGCACTTTTTGAGGACTCATCACATGTCATGTGAGCCTAAAATCGAATGCTCACCTGCCCATGAGTGAGTTCTCACCCGAAATCGTGAGCACTTTTTGAGAACCCATCACATATCATGTGAACCTGAAATTTGAGTTGCCCATGTGATGCAATACCTCAAAAAATCCCCAGGACCCAACTTTTAACTTGATCCAACACTCTGGTGGGTCGTAGCAGAGAGAGAGAGAGAGAGAGAGAGAGAGAGAGAGGAAACTGTTTCCTTTTGCCATGGCCCACCAAAGTTTTGGACTAGGTTGAAAGTTGGACCAATGGAGTTTTTTGGGGTGTTGCATCATGTAGACAGCTCAATTTTTGAGGTACCGATGAGCATTCCTCTGTACATATGAGAGAGGGGCAAATCAAAGGAGAAGATTGTTTTCTTTTACCGTAGCTCACAAAAATTTTAGACCAAGTTGAAAGTTGGGCTCTCAAGGCTTCAGGATAAGTTCAATGGAAGGTGGCCATGGGGACTTCGAGCTCAATACCTCTCACTTCTTGAGGGAAGGTATCTGGTCAGTCGAGCCGCGGCTGGATGGTTAATAAGATTTTCTCAATTGATAGGATTTTGAAATTTTCTACCCATAAGCAGTGAATGTGCTAGCCTAGAAAACGTACAGGACACAGTACAGTCAACTCATCAGGTGGGCCACACATTGTACATCAGGGTGTCAACCATATACAAGATGCGTCCTTGTAGTATCAGGGTTGCCTACCTGACACGAACCAGCCTGATTTTGCTCAAGGCCATCTTCACCTTCGGACGCACCTTAGGCAACACACACTTGCCAAGTTGGCACTGGTGCAGCGAGGAGAGAATGTATGGGAGCGGATTAGCTGTTACCTGGGTAACAGCTAAGTGGGGGTTACCCTCACCGTGTGGGGCCCACCTTGATGAATGTGTTTCCTATCCATGCCACCCATCTGTTTTATCAGCTCATGGAATGACGTTATCCCAAAATTTAAGAAGATCCAAATCTTAGGTGTACCATACCATTAGAAAATGTGGTGAATAACCATTAAATGCTTTTTGTAGACCACAAAAGTTTTGGATCAAGCTAATCTTTTTAATTTCCCTTCATCCAGTTTGGTTGACGTTATCAACGGGTTGGATGATAAATAAACATTGCGGATCGGGTTACGGTGGGCCTTGGGAAGTTTTTAATGGTGAGTGTTCAATCATCACTGTTTCCTGTGGTGTGGTCGAGATGAGATTTGGATATTCTTAATATTTGGGACAGCATTTTAAAATGAGCTGGAAAAACGAATGGATGGAGTGGATAGACAAGATATCATCAAGGTGGGCCCTAAGGCACCTAATCCGCGCCCAATGGGTGAGCGTGGGGCTTAGACAAAGGATGATGGATGAAGACACTAACGGAAGCAAAAAGAGTCCTTTAAGTTTTAACTTTCCAATCAAAGAAAAAGGGAGCCCAAAAGAAACTGCTCAGTCATGGATTAGGATCGGCCGGTGAGCTACCGGCCGTGCGTTTGTACATAAGTTTTATTATTATTGCACAAATTTCCGATCTTTTAACCTTCCAACGCCTCACGTCGAAGAAAGGTACGCGTCGGAGCCACCCCGGGTGTCAAACTGCACCGTTTATATACCGCCCCCATCGATTCCTGGACCCTTGTAACATCATACCATCCTATTTTCTGGTAGCACCATGTCACATTACTACGTTGGTTAAGCATATCTATCCCGACAGTTACCGTGCCTAGAACTAGGCATAGGCTAGGCTAAATTAGCCTAAGCCTAGTTATTATCCTATTAGCCTAGCCTATGCCTATAGGTTTCTACTAGGCAAATTATAAGCCCAGCCTAAGCCTAGTTGGAACTAGGCCGGGCAATTGCTAGGCTGGGCTATTTTATTTTATTTTATTTTATTTTATTTTATTTTTGTATACTATTAGAGAGAAAGAGAGAGAGAGAGAGAGAGAGGAGAGAGCCTATAGGCCAGCCTATAGCCCAGCCTAGTATTAGCCTAGCCTTTGCCTAAAGCTTTTAAAATTAGCCCAGCCCAAGCCTAGTATATGAACACTAGGCTTAGCCTAAGCCCAGCCTAAGCCCAGTCTATATAAGAATTAGCCCAGCCTAAGCCTAGTAGTGACTAGGCCGGGCATAGGCCGGGCAACTGTCGGGATGCATATCTAGTATAGTACTCGGAGGCCTGTGTAGGATAGGGCGTGTCCAATCTAAGCAACTCGTACGTGCGTCGGAGAGACATTCACCGTAAAATGCCGTTAGGTTTGGTAGGTTCACCACCCGATTGTGACGTCGAACCCGAATAAGTCTAACTGACTTCTTAGTATTGGAGATTCAGTTCCTTAACAGACAACTTGGAACGGGAAGAGTGGGAATCACAACGTTCTTCACCCGGTCAATCCTAGCCATTTAAGTCTCAGCAAGACTCCGGCAGTGTCCCACCTGGAACGAGTTGAATGGGTTGGATTGAGATCCCTCTATGCCACATACACATTAGCTATGCAGATGAGCACAAGTCAACATACACTGCCGTGATACTGAAAAACTCAATCACCCAAATCCGGAGCGAGTCGATCAGGTCAGTTGGAATAAAATCAAGCTCTCTCGGCTATGATGTGGTGTCATCACATTTGAAAGTTGGTGAGTCCTCTGTAACAAACCACCTGATAAAGTTTTTAATGGTAGGCCTTCAATCACCACTGTTATGGTGTGGTCCACCTTAGATTTGAATTTACTTTATTTTGAGCCCATGCCCTAAAATGAGCTGGCAAAAACGGATGGACGGCATAGATATCCAACACATAGATCAGGGTGGGCACCACGGTAACAGCCTGACCGAACTCGGCATTATCCTTGTCTCGCCGAATTCGAGAAATCCATACAACCAACCAAAGAAGCGATAACAGAGGAATGGCAGACAGAAAAATAAGTAAATAAATAAAGAGGTCTCAGTCAAGGTACAGTCCATCCAAGCTGATAACTTCGAACCTTTCATGTGGGCATGCCATTTAGTCCATCAATAAGTTAGCCCATCATAAGGCTTAAAACGTCTAATCAAGCCATTCATCAAGTGGACTCCACTTGTCTTTTGCTATTTATCAAAGGGTCATATGTTGGTTTATAGTGTGGCCCACCTGATGAGCATAGGGATGAGTTTTGCTATTAAGAATTTGTTGGAAGGATTGGATTTCACATGCCCATGTCATCTTTAAAGTTACCTGCTGAGTGGACCGTAACTTATGGTCCAACCGATTGCACGTGAGACCTCATAAATAAAATGAATACGAAAAGAGAGAGCGAAAAATCCAACCCCGTAAAAGTAATCTATGGACTAAATTACCCCTACAAGGGTTATAACTAGCTATTTTGGGGAGGTAGAAGTGGCATTTCCCGAATAATATTCCAGATCTGAATCAGCTGCAACTGCTTAAGGTACTTCTTTGTCTAAGCTATACTATTTTTTTTATGCCTATGGGATATTCATTATATTCTGATTTTTTTCTTTTTTATTTTTTAAACTTGTGTAGGAAAAAGGAGAGGAGATTGTATTTTCACTTACCGTCAGGATCTGAAGCAGAAGCCAGCATTCCGCCATCAAATAGGAAAAAGAAAAGGAAAAAAAGAAAAATCAAATCAGTAAAAACGATAGAAACTAGGAAATAAGAAAAGGAAAAATAAGGCAAAAATACCGTTCATCCAGTTCTTCTCAGGTTGGAAGTGGTAGGCTGTTCTCTGCCATATCAGCATGTCGTTGGTCCATGGATACGACGTTCCGCCTTCTAGAAATGAACGGACGGATTTCTCCGAAACGCCATCTGAAACTCCCCGCGACCACGGGCCGAGATCTGACACCGAAACGATGTCTTCTGCTGCGAGTGACGGTTTCTCCGATCCGTGGTTGCCTCCGCTCAGTACCATCCCCAGCGATACAAGGAGTAGAATGGAGAAGCCGAGGGAGAAAAGCGTGAGGAGGGATCTGCCTCGATTCGATAGGGTCCACTCGGCGGTATCATCTCGTCCGTCGGGTAGAGGAGCGTAAGATGAAGGGACCGCATCTTCGAGGTCGGGAGCAGCTGGGATGCGGTTTCTGCCGTTCATGTTTGGCAGTCTTTTCTCCCTTTTATTCTTCACAAAATCAATCGCTCCAGAGGGAGTGAAAAGGGGGTTTAAATAGAATCGAGAGAGCGTTTGGAGGATGAGGTGGAGTTTGTCAGATGGCCTGTGCGGGTCTATGGATGCGATGATTTGGAATTGGTTTTTCAAGCTTCACAGGGATTACAGTCTTGTAGAAGAGAGCGACTGGTTCGTTTTGCCTTCGTCGCGACAAAGAGTACAGTATCTGTCGCCGCTCACTGGGCCCCACATGCTGAGTGGCTCGATGATCTTAACTGTACATGTTTTGGAGCATACTCTGAAAGGACCATTTCGACTATCTCTATCTTTAGATGAATTTAGCACAACGGAGAAGTTTTTGAATGGCTCGTATACAACTCTGAAAATCAGAGATTAGGATCATTAAGCAGGCTTGATTATGGGCTTATGATTAGTTATGGTATCAAAGATAATGTGTACGTTTCAGATGAGCGGAAGTTTCTCGTATGTGGGCCCACTGAGCGGCGACAGACGATCGTTCCTGATTCGCCACAGATAAAAAAAAAACGTGAGAGATTGTGGGATGCAATCACTTTTCGATAGCTGTACCACGTGAAAGGGGTTGCACTGGCCTGACTTGCGTAGGTACTCGGAGGGCCTGACTTGTGCTAGCTCACTGCTACATGGGACAAATATCAAAACGATCCACCCCGTCCATCAGATGCATCGTCACATTTTCACCATGGATCATAAAATTCAGTTAAGTAAAAACCTTAGGAGGGACATACCATAGTGAACTGTGTAAAACCTTTCCTAAAACCTCTAAATTCACTTTGTGTGGCCCAAATAAGTCTTGGAATGTCCTCATTTTCTGGAAATCCATTCATCCTTAGTTGCGGCATCAAATGCATAGATTGGATGACATACACTGTGGACCCCACAGAAAATTTAGATGGTGGGACTTCCCCTCTGGACTTCCTCCCATGGAGCAGCCCACTCGAGTGTTGAATCGGGCTGATTTTTGGTTGTCCAACCATCGGGTGGGGCACTGATGGACAGATTGGATTCTATCCCTGTGGAGTCTTTTACATAGGGCCATGTTTTAAACTAATCCCTGGGGACTTCTATGACAGCTAATGAGCTTGATAGGCAGGCACTCAGCAGTCGTCTCGTGACATGGCTCAAATTAAACTGACCGTACAATGGATTCCACTGTCTCCACATCTGACTTGTCGACACTTGTTTGATGAAATATGACTACCGAATATTTTTTTATTCTTAACGGCTAGAATAAGATGTTGGAGTAGCAAACATGTGCAATGTATGGGTGCTCAGGCCGGTTGTGCGACCGGTCCTGACGTGTTATGGCCCAGATGCACGTGGGCTCCTGGACAGTTTTTTGCATGCCCAGATCAGTTTGCGGAGGGATCTGACCGGTCGGCAGTGAGGCAGCATGACGAATCTATTTTGTGTTTTTCCTCTGGATTGGTTCTGTGCGAGGTGCGACCGGTCGATTGTGCACAGGTTTCTTGCGTATTACGTAGTAGTGAGTAAGATGCTTCTATTTTCGGGATTCTTGCTATATATATGGCATGTATTCGGACTTAAACGGTATCCTAAGGTGTCTAAGGTTTCCTAATTGCATTAGGAAGATGGGAGAGTGTTTTAAGAGGGAGAGAGCTTGGGTTTTCTCAGTTTTCCTTGCTTGTGGCCTGTTAATCTCTGTAATCTTCTGTTAATCATAGTCGATCATTTTATGCCGTGGTTTTTTACCCGTTGAGGGGTTTTTCCACATAAATTCAAAGTCTCATGTGGTGAATGCTTGTGTGTAGCTTGATTGCATAGTGTTTCTCGTTTGATCTCGCATTGCTCTGCGCGTTCGGCTTCCGCTTCCATTGCCGGTTTTCCCAACAAGTGGTATCAGAGCTAAATTTGAGGTGGAGTAGATTCGAATCTGAGATGAGAAGATGAGATTAGGCGCAAGGTTCGAGGTAGAGAAGTTCTTTGAGAAAAATAACTTTGAGCTATGGAAAGTGAATGTTGAATCCTTCCTAGTTCAGTAAGGGCTTAATGAAGCTCTTGGAAAGCGACCCGAAGCTATGAAAGATGATGAGTTGACGAGGTTCGACAAGAAGGCTAGAACCTTAATCCTGTTAAACCTTATGAATGATGTTCTCTATCATGTCATAAAGGAGAAGACTGCGGCTGAAATGATGGCGAAGCTAGAGAAGGTTTATGCCAAGAAGTCTCTAGAGAATCGCATGTACGTGTTGATGCAGTTGTTCACCTTGAGGATGACTGAGGGAACGGAGGTGGAGGACCACCTGAGCACGTTCAACAGGTTGGTTTGCAAGTTGGTGGAAATCAATGAACCAATGAAGGATGAATACCAATCATGCATTCTATTGAATTCTCTTCCAGATTCATATGAGTTGTTTAGGGACTCTGTGTGCGTAGGGAAGGAAACCATAAGCATCGAGACCGTTATCTCAGCCTTCCAGTCGAAGGCGATGAGAAAGAAAAGCGGTGACGTGGCTTCCCATTATTCCTTCAGAGGCACTAGTTATAGATGAAGAAGTCTGAATGAGGAATTCAAATTGGGATCTAGGCCAGGAAGGAATGCTAAGTGTGTGGATGGGTAAGTATGCCACAGAGAGGGGATTGGGAATCCAGGCTGGGCTCCCATATTCAGAGGCCTGTCTGAGAGGAAAGTTGAGTGCGGATATTCAAATGTGATCGTAAGCGGCAAAGGGCTGCTAAGTGAGTGATGGAATGTGGTAGGAGGGCATGAGAGGGGATCCCCCAGGATGAAATAAGAGAGGTATGGAAATTCTTTTAGAGAGGGAACCAATATCGTAGAGGAAGGTGACGATCTATGTGAAGTTCTGATTGTATCTGGCAAGGGATCTCACGATAGTGAGTGGATCCTAGATTCGGGGGCTTCATGTCACGTATGTCCTAACCGGAATTCATTCACGACATACAGGGAATATGGTAGGTGAATCGGTGTTTGTGGGCAATGGCTACATTCATAAGGTTGTGGGTATTGGTACTGTGCGCATAAGGATGTTCGATGGAGTTGAACAAGTCCTGGAAGATGTGAAGCACGTTCCCAAGATGAAGATGAATGTGATTTCTCTTAGTGTACTTGAGGTGAAAGGGTGCGTGTTTATTGTCCGCGATCATTGTTGTGAAGTGTTGAAGGGGCACTCGTGTGTATGAACGCACGGAGGTGTGGCCATCTTTACATGTTGATTAGAAGCACAATTCACGGTGGAGCTGCGGGAAAGGCAACGAGATCCACGGTTGCTCGAATGTGGCAAGTGCCCAAGGGCCACGTGAGAAGAGCGGTAAAGGGGGTGAATTTGCAAGGTTAGGGTCGATGGTGGCACGAAAAGCGGTGGAATTATGATTGAAGATGAGATGACGTAGCGAGGACGGTGTTGTTTCGTCGTTTGAAGCCTCGGTGGAGATTGTTGAAGGAGCCTTCAAACATGTGCACGTTTGGGTGCTTAGATCGGTCGGGTGACCGGTCTAACGTTTTATGACCCAGATGCACGCGAGCTCCTGGACAATTTTTTGCGTGCCCAGATCGTTCGGGCGACCGGTCTATGAAGGGCTCCGACCGGTCGGGCAATCGGTCAGCAGTGAGGCAACGTGACGGATCTGTTTTGTGTTTTTCCTCTGAACTGGTTCTGTGCGAGGTGCGACCGGTCGACTGTGCACACGGTTTCTTGCGCATTACGCGGTAGTGCGTAAGATGCTTATATTTTCGGGATACTTGCTATATAAATGGCATTATCCGGACTTAGATGGTATCCTAAGGTGTCTAAGTTTTCCTAAGCGCATTAGGAAGAGAGGAGAGTGTTTTGAGAGGGAGAGAACTTGGGTTTTCTCAGTTTTCCTTGTTCGTGGGTAGTCAATTTTTGTAATCTTCTGTTAATCATAGTAGATCGTTTTGTGCCATGGTTTTTTACCCGTTGAGGGTTTTTCCCACATAAATTCGGAGTCTCTTGTGGCGAATGCTTGTGTGTGGCAATTGCATAGTGTTTCTCATTTGATCTCGCATTACTTTGCACGTTCGGCTTTTGCTTTTGCTGCCGGTTTTCCCAACATAGGACAATTAATATCCACCAGCTCATTAAACAGATAATGAAATAAATTTAATTATTAGCTCATGATACATATAAAATGAGACCATTATTTGAACGATTGACTTTGACTTATATTCCACGTAAACAATTGAAAGAAGGGCTTTGCCCCCATTTCAACCTTGCGCACCAATTTTATGACTGTTCAGTGATATATAAATGGCATGGCTTGCCGTGGTGTTTTTATGACATCCACCATGTCCATTCATTTCAGCCGTGCATTTTTCTGCAGATTCAAAACTCAACTAGGCCATATGAAAAGATTCAATAGGGATTGGATGCCACCGGCTGAAACATTCTTGGGTTTTTAGGTCATTTACAAGATACAATATAGAATGTATATGGATTCTTCTTTTTTTATTTTTTATGGATGGGATGGGCTTTCCTTACTAATGGCCTAAAAGCTAAGTGTTTATTTACAATGAATTTTAAAGTATATGATATTTGGAAAATTCACTAAATAGATGTGCATATGGAAAAATCCCTTTATTTAGAAATTATAGATCGAGGAAATGATTTGGTCTAATATTCTATTCTAATCTAAAGAGGAAATTATTGACGTGATGTTGACCTCTGTTGTAATGTGGCAAAAGTAATGAGGGTCCTTACTCATGGCTCACTGGTAGACACCGTCTTTTCAACATTGAGATCTTGGGTTCAAGTGCCAATGTAGTGTGTGCGGGTGTAAGCATGTGTGTAAAAAAAAAAAAAGTAGTCGATTAAGATTGTATGCATAGCGGGGTGGACAATTGTTTTGTCATATGTGTAAAACTCCAATAAACATGGTTTTTCCTTAACAATAGAGCTTAGCCATAAATTAGGAATTTATAGCATATATCCCCCTCCTTTTTCTTTTTCTTTTTTCTATACAATAAAAATATCTTCTTTTGTTTTATATTTTGTAAATATGATGGTCATTTACAAACTTTGTTCAGATTGTCCATATTAGATATCAAATCATTTAGAATTGATTGAATATACAGATACGAATTTTGTTGGCTACTTTAATAATAAGAAGTTCACCTTTGACTTTATATATTATGGAAATGGTGAAATTGTATAATTAACTTCATCTCTTATGGAAATGGAATACATATCTTGTATTGAGGCCATACATTAGAGGAAATCGCCTCAAGGTTTTCTTGGTAAATTGTCAATTGTTTGTAGAGCCTATTCATGCAAAGTAGATGATGATGAATCCACTCTCTAAGGTTCATTTTATCATGCTATTTATGAGGTATACATCTTCTATGAAGTTGCTAATCCCAAATACGTAATGGATTAGTGAGAATTTCAGTTTCAATTCAATTCATGTACAAATATTAGGAGGTCTCATTTATTTATAAATGATTAAATGATTATGTTATTCAATTTACTTCTTGTTTCTCTTTCAATGTGCAAATTTATTTACGAATAAGTGAAATTTAATTAGTTTGTATCTCATTGGAAACATGTAAAGCTCTTAAAATAAGTAGTTGAATCACTTGAAAATAGACATGTATGATCACATTAGATGTATAATATTTATACTATAGTTTTATGTCCTTGATTTATGTCGTTGAGATTGCTAGTATTTGTGACTGTAATTCGTTTCACTTCAAAAAGATTAATGTTGTGA
This sequence comes from Liriodendron chinense, assembly GCA_003013855.2. NCBI lineage: Eukaryota > Viridiplantae > Streptophyta > Magnoliopsida > Magnoliales > Magnoliaceae > Liriodendron > Liriodendron chinense. The sequence continues at coordinate 382,816 of PVNU02000473.1, read as the reverse complement.
TAACTACCATGATTTAATGTCAGTTGTCTTGACGAAGGAGGTTTAAGAAGTGCTGCTTATATTATCCAACAATAGTTATTTTCATTTTTGAAATCTAGCGGCAGTAGGTACGAATACATTAAAAAGTTTCAAATAAATATATCTTGTAAAATATTGAAAAAAAATAATTTTTTTTAGTTGATCAGTGTCTTATAGGACTTCTATTATGTGGGCCCCACAAGATTATCGATTTTAATTTGACTATTAAAATACTTAGATTGATCATATTAGTGAGCCCCACAGTAGTGATCTATACAAATAGCTAGGTTTAGGGTAGTATACTTAGACTGTGCTACCTATACATAATTCAAATGGACATGAGCTCTATTTAGTGTAGAGACTCTTAAAGAATAATTGTAATGAGTCAAACTACTCCAAATCATTTTTTATAAATATATGTTTTGGTTTCTTAACTCAAACACACTATACCCAAGTTTCATTGAAGGGTTTGCAAAAGGGTGTAAGGTGTGGAAGATCAATATGCAAAAATGAAGCTTTAAGATATCTCTTCTCAGGGCTTTCCATTTAGGTACATATGTAATTACTACTAAAGTTGGCATAAGATGAATAGGTTGACCATGTATTCTACAATTAAGTCTAACAATTTTCTCCGGTGGTAATTCTCCAATGCTTGACCATGAAACCCATGCTCACCCTTTAAAAGGGACCCAATTTGCACGCCTCCATGATTTTGAGGTTTCATCTGAGTTACATGTTTGCCCAAGTGTACAGCCATAGGTTCCATCAGTAGAAACCATCACCCCCTGTGAGAAGCTTTTCTGGTCCGTCTTGGCGTAGTCATGATGAATGAACCTATTTAGCTAAATGATGAGATGTCCACACTAGTCTAAATGATTTGTACTGCCGATGTGAGATAATACAAAAATGTGCACATGGGACAGCTACTAGATTTGTCTATTGAACCAAATGAGGATAATTATAGTGTTTGAGTACCCATTGTGGTGAAATCCCACTATAGTCTGAGTGCGTGGGTAAAAAAATAAAAAATAAAAAGATTTACGTGTTTTGCATGATGTGTTGCTATGTATGATGGAGAAAATGATAAGAGTTTTCAGTTTTATAGCCTCTCATGAAGACACATAAAAATGTTTTGGTCTCACTTCAGTTAATATCTAACGATGTATTGGAGATCAAAACTTCCTTTAGATGGGTTTTTTATGTACACCTAATATATGCCAAAGGCACATAAGCTATTATTAGAGGTCTTTGATCCCAGTTGTTTTTATTTCCATTAGATTGCAACCCACAGCTCTAGCATAAGTAGGAGTCTTAGTTGCTAAGGGCCCGTCTGGATAACACCAAATAAGTTACTTTTAATACTTACAAAAGTAGATAAGTAACTAATTTGAGATAAGTTTGGTAAGATCATTGGAAAAGTAACTTATGTGCCAAAAATAAGTAATTTTTTTAAACTTTTAACTTATGACTTTTTTAGTACTTCTCTCTCATGATCCATGTCGGCATAGGAGGCTCTCTCCCACCGTCCATATCAAAGGAGACCCCACGTGGTGGACTGTCCACATAGAAGGTGGGGCTCACATGGTAGACAATCCACATAAAAGGTGGGCCCCACATGATGGATGACCTTATATTAATATGGGCCCACATATGGATGGTCCACATTAAAGGTCAGCCCATAATGATAAAAAGTTCACATCCAAAGCGAGCTGGTGCAATGGACGACCCACTTCAAAGATGGAGGCCACAAGATGGATGGTCCACATCAAAGGTGGGCTCTACATGATGGGCAGTGGACATTGATGCTAGACCCTACATGATAGATGGACCATATTGAAGTGGCCCCATATGATGGACAATCCACATCAAAGGTTGGCCCTTAATGATGAATGACTTACATTGGGCAACCCATATTGAAGGTGGGGCCCACATGATGATAGTCCACATCAAAGGTGACTCCACATGATGGGGATCATTGTTACAATTTTCCTTTCTCCTCCTTACCAAATATGCCCCTAAAAAGAAATTAGGTCAGGGTGCTACCCCAAACCCTAGCTTAAGATGACTAATCCCATGGACCCCATGTCAAAGGTGCACACCACCTGATAACTACGCCATATATATGTTATTAGATTATTTTCTATAGAAGATTCATTGAGCTCATATCTTAAGAAAACGTTCTATTCCTGAAAATCTTAATATGTACAATAAGAAGATTGTAAAGAATCTAGAAATATCTTTTCCCATTAATTGTAAAATTCAATAAAAGTGAGAAGGAGAAGAAAATTTATTCAGCTACTAATTGAGCCTCAAGACTGAAAAGCATCCTTGACCGTTGTTAGAACTAGAAAAATGCTCAGGTGCAGTTTTTTCGTGTTTTGTTGTTCTGAGGTTCTGAATAATAGAAACATTCATAGACAATCACAAACATTCACAAAAGTACACAAGAGAAAAGATATCGCAAGGCGAATTTTATTTCAGAGATCCTGAAATCTTGTACATTCCTAGGCCGTGATCTGGCACGAGCCCTTAATTACATCGAATGATCGATGACCCTTGATTAAAAGGCAAAAGACTAGTCAGCGGGGACTATGGTCTCAGAGTTCATGGTCGTGGAGACCTGTGTTTGTGTGGTCGTAGAGACCTGTATTTGTATGGTCACGGAGACCTGTATTTGTATGGTCACGGAGACCTGTATTTGTTGTGTTTTGTTATGGACTGATCCATCTTTGTACGAGTCAGATGTCTATGTCCCATATTTTGACCGGAGATCCGGGCTGAGACTGTCAGGGCTTTCAACCGAGGGGTGCGACTCTGGGCATGCACCCGTCATTTGCAACGGGTGACCGCAGGAAAGATCGATCTGCAGTTGTATGTACCTAAGCAGCTCAACCAGCGGATGCCGTTTGAATGGGTAGGGCATCGACTGTTCTTGAAGTGCCAGTCTTTAACAAATTGTGTAATAGTTTAGGACTCTCTCTACATGGTTTATCGTGTTAACCATAGTCCCCTTTGCTTAGTCCGGACCTGAATCCGGGTCATATTATGATAGTACATGTAATGATGATACATCAGTATGGTTCTGGGCACTAGCGGCCTCTTTTCGGGGGAATTGCTCCATTCGTCTCGTCGGATCGGATCAGACTCCGAAGGCTTGCGTTCTGCTCATTGGGTGGCCCGAATGAGTTATTTGACTGCTCCGTTGCGTCCGAAACGCTCGAAATACCCAAAATAGGCCCAAATGGGGCCCGAAAACATCATAAAATGAAGATTTAAAGGTGCTGAAATGAACGTTCAAAGTGCTGATTTTTATGATCCGCTGGCCTGATTTTACTGATGCGCTGGGGCCAGTGCGTCCAAAAATGATTGTTAAAAATGTTCTATTTTCCTGATCCACTGGCCGATTTTTACTATGTGATGGGGCCAGTGCGTCCAAAAATGACTTGTTTTAAGATATGTATTTTCGTAATCCGCTGAAGTATTTTAGTGACGTGCTGGGGCCAGTGCATCTAAAAATTACTTATTTTAAGATATGTATTTTCCTAATCCGCTGGCCTATTTTACGATGCGCCGGGGCCAGTGCGTCCAAAAATAACTTTGTTTTGGAATGTGTATTTTTCTGATCCGCTGGCCTATTTTGCGATGCGTTGGGGTGTTTTTGTGATGCGCTGGGGCCAGTGCGTTGATAAAATAAGGTTGGTTCAACGTATTTCGTGTTGCGCTACTTCACTTGTATATTTTTAGGTTCTCCACCAGACCTGCTGTGGTCGGAAGTGGAATTTTCGGTGATCGGCAAAAGGGTTTCCGACGGTCGGAAAAGGGATTCCGGTGATCTCAAAACCCAAAGCTCTCTCCTTCTCTCGATTCGTCCAAATGGGGGGGGGGGGGGGGGGGGGGGGGTATTTATACCCGAAGTCGGCCAATAGGAGACCGCCACGTGTAGCGCGTCGAGAAAATCACTCGGCGCGTCTTAAAATGACTTTGTTGAAATGCTAATTTTTAGGGCGCACTGGCTATCAGTGCATCCTGAAAATCCTGAAAATGCCTAATTTATTGGACGCGCTGAGGGTCAGTGTGTCCTGAAATTCCTGAATTATTGGATGAGCTGGACGAATTTTCTGACGCGCTGGGAGCAGTGCGTCTTGAAATTCACTTTGTAAAACTGCTGAATTTCATGATGCACTGAGCGAATTTCTGGACGCGCTGGGGGCAGTGCGTCCTGAAATTCACTTTGTAAAACTGCTGAATTTCATAATGCGCTGGACAATGAATTTATTGATGCGTTGACGTACTCGTGTTTTACAAAATTGGGTTTTGCGAAACGGAGGGCTTGCGGGGCCCGCTTTGCGATGGAAGTCGATGCACTGGCTCTATTTTTCATGATTGAAGTAACCCTCCCAAATTTGGGGGGTTCTGATCATGATGACCTGGTGGGGTCCACCACTGGCTCAATTTTTCATTTTTTGGTCTAGTGCGATGTGTGTTGTGATTTTTGCCGCGATTTCCGATGCACTAGCCCTAAATTTAATCAGGTGATGATTCAGACACTCATAATCATTGTTTTGAAGATCCCGACTTTTGGGACCCCAACAACCGCACAAGCTTGCATGGCCCAATAAGGGTAATGAAGTAAAAGTTATCAAGCATTTCCTTGTTTCTTTTTTTATTAAAAAAAATATATTTTGATGATGTGCGGTGCAACATTGTCACAGTGGACACCTCTAACATCCTATTGAGTTGTTCATAGTAATACAATTGCAATGCCATGCAAGATGGGCACACAAACACGCATTATTCTAAGAAAGGTGATCGGGAGATTGTCTTGTATGCCATGAGTAGTGGGAACTAAGTGTATGGATGTAGGGCTATCATCGGATCGGATTCAAATTGGATTAGTGTTGATCCGAATTCGATTCGGCTCGCAAGTGTCTTATCTGAATTCAATCCGATCAAAACTAATACTCTTTTATATAAATCGATCAAAACTAATACTCCTTTATGTAAATCGATCAAAACTAATACTCCTTTATGTAAATCCAATAAAAAATTAGTGCAACCTAGGTTTTTTTTCTTTTCTTTTTATACTCCCTATAATCGGATCGTTACCGAATTTGATCGAGGTCGATCCGATTATTAAGTGGATTAAAGATTTCAATCTGAATCCGATTAAATTAGATCGGATCTGAATCAAGTTCGGACCATGATCCGATCCGTTGTGATGTAGTAAGGAAGCCCCCCTGATAGTGGACGAAAAAGGAGCCAAAAGAAACAATAAAGTTCCAGCCAAAATTCAGTAAACTCAACACCGTCGGGTGCTCGACTGCCTTTGCCGGTCGCTCAACCATAGGCTGAAATGGTCTAGAGAGTCATTTGAACAGTCTGGTTAATTTCGAACGTTCGACCATATATACTACTATCGGGCGCCCGAAATTCATCCAAAAATTTCCTCCACTCTCTGCACAGTTTTGTTCGTCATCAGTTGCTCGATCGCCCTTCATCGAGCGCTCAAAATTCAACGTGATTTTGAATTTTGCTTGCTGGACTGTCTTAGAGGGTGTCGGGCTCCCGACCACCCTTCATTGGGTGCCTGCCCATGCGGGAGCAGTTGCGCGAAATTTTTTGATTTCTTTCCTTTTTGAATTAAGATTATTTTCTTACGCACCTATAATTTATTGAGGGTTTTTTTTTTGCTTATTTAAATAAGTTTAGAAACGTTAGTTTAGGTATTCTCTTTTGATTATTATTCAATAAACTTCAGTTTTTCTTTGTTTCTCGAGAATTCGAAAGATTTTTCCTTATAAATTCAAGCAAGTCCGGTTGAGGATTCTCAGAAGCTTCGTGAACTCGGGTAGGTATCTTGTGAGAGTGATGGTTATTGATCTCACCCCGTCTACATTGCACCACGTTGATAGCCGTATGTAGAGGTAAATGGAGGCTCACTTCTCTCTTGGGCCACATCATCACAAGAGGCCTAAGAGATGGGTCACATATAAGAACTAAATTAAAGGATCTGAAGATCCTGAAAAGCTTCTCGTTTACAATGAGGGTCCTGATGAGTTTGTAAGCTCTAGTGTAGATTCAATTTCGATGAAGAACCAACTGAAGTGACCGAAGAGATGGTGGGTTCCTGATAAACCAACTGGGAAGAGTTGAATGGTACGGTAATACTGAGGCAACGGTTAGATCATCTAATACTCATACCTTTGTCTGTGTGGTCGTGATTGCTATGGGCTGGGTGGAAGATCAATAGTTAGATCTGTGAAATTCGACGAGGATCATTTGCAACAACGGCGGTCGATTAAGAAAATCACATCATGGGGCAACAAATTCAAGGGAACAGGTATGTCAAATTAAATGGACCACATCACCCATTCTTATAGAGGGCGCACGTCAATACAAACTCGAGGCTGAATTTTCTCCCACTTTAGAAGAATGATGTGGACATTAACCAAATCTAAGAGAGCCCCAACACCCTCTTTGCTAGATTGTTGGCCTTGTAAGGTTAAAAGGTGCCCCTACTGTGATTTTTTTTTGTTTTGTTTTTTTTTTTTCTACCCACCTACGCAGTCACGCCGTAGTGGGATTACACCACCCAAAATGGGAACTCGAACTCAGACCTTGTGTTGAAACTCCGGGGAGTCTACCTCCGTGGCAAGGACTCAACCCCAGTACTGTTACTTGTTGTGATGTCTTTATTCATTCGTCATCATCTTTAGAATTAAAAAAGGATTTTAATTGAAAGTGATCAGGGCCCCTTATTTTCATAAGAGGAATAATTGAACCTAAAGAATGAAGGCCTCCTCCTTGTTTCATAAGAGGAATAATTGAAGCTAAAGAATAAAGGCCTCCTTGTTTCATAAGAGGAATAATTGAACCTAAAGAATGAAGGCCTCCTCCTTCTTTCATAAGAGGAATAATTGAACCTAAAGAATGAAGGCCTCCTACTTGTTTCGTAAGAGCGATGATGGAATGGGAAGTAGGTAGAACCCTCTTGCTGCAATACACGTGGTAGGTGATCGACCAACACCAATCATGGCAACTTTTTTGTCAAATCAACTATTCCATGGCTTCATTTCTCCACGAACTAACCTTAGCTATTTCATTTCCCACCGTTTATTTGAGGACCACCGATAATAAGGGTTGATTGTGGAGCTAATTATGTTGAGCCGATTATGGTGCAGATTTTGGAGTGGAATCTAGGGCTTGGCACATCTTATATTTCTTTGTATAAGCCTCCTGGATTTCTATTTATTGAAGGACTCCAAAAAGCTATGAATAAGAAAACTCTCTCTCTCTCTCTCCCATGAAATAGGCCCATCTTTGTAGAACCACATAAATCTTATTTATTTTGTGTGTGAGTTTATGTTCATTTAATTTATTAGATAGGATTATTCAATCACATGTATTACCGAACATTTTCATTCCGCAGTAACAATACTTAGATGAGAAATTCAGATTGATAGATCAGATCATCTGGCTCTAGCTATCATCTCCCTTTGAGATTGAAACGGACAAATGGAATTTCAAATTTGAGAGGTGGAGATCTGCCCATAATATTTTGTGGATTGCTTGTGGAGATTGTGCGGTCGGCCGTCCACGATCTTAGCTTTGGCAATGTTATTGTAGAGGCTGTGTATCAGGATAATCCGGATCCATTTTCCACCGTCCACGTGGATGGGTAGACGGTGTACCGGACTGTTCACTTAATGATCACTACCGTGGATGGCCCACTGCTTCAATATTCACATTCATATAGGACAATCCTAGCCATTCATTCTGTCTCCCTAACCTCCTGAATTCCAACCGTTAAATCTTCTTTTTAACGTCCATTTGTAGCTACTGATGGAATGTTTAGGAACGTCCGATTCGATTAAAATTTTATACATGGACCATCCACTAGGTGTGTGGTTCAGATCGACAATCTACCTTGCCAAGGGCACGGGGAGATGGACGGATGGATGGAAACAACCGTCTCTCATTTAAACCAACTAACTTTTTACCAAGGACCTATGACCTACCGTTCAACCCTCACGTGCCAAACCAATCTTTCCAACAGGCCACGTGGGCTCTCACGAGGAAAAGATGATTCCTTTCTCTTAATCATTGTGGACGTCCATCTCTTACTTTACACGTGTAGCCATCCGGATGATCTCTAACTACCAACCTGGTGTGCCTCATGGCCCGAAGTTAACCGTTCAACGGATGGATCTTTTGCTGTTATATGAGAGCACTGCCCATAGGAACCAGATTCGGTGAGGTTGGGAAACACGAGTTCGGTGAGGCCCTGACGTGGCGAGATGTGATTGATCCCTTGCCTATAATACCCTATGGTTCCTCCATCATTCATTCGCATGCTCCTGAATAGACTATTCGTTCGGCCCAGTGGGGCCCACCTCAAATTTGTGGAGGATGGTGCCCCTCTATGGGGCTGACTGGTTGGTTGTCTTTATTTTTATTATCCGCGAGGCTGTGATGGTGTGTTTGGCTGTGGGGGCTAGCAGACGATATGGCATTTTATCTGGAGCACGAGCGGATTCCCTCTCTTTCAAGGTACGGCACTGTCTGCACGTGAGTTTGATGATCCGAACGAGGCATCATTAAACATTCATTTGAACATGACTAAATGATTAGATCATCCTATGATAGATATTAAAGAATAATAAAATTAGTAAAAGTTCAAGATCTTATCTTCAGTCATGATGATTAGTTTTATATTTTATCAATATTGAAATTCAAATGTAGTTGATGATATTTCAATGATGTGACATAATTCAACAACTAAATACCATTAATTCAAAGGAGAAATTTTCTAATTTATTCAAGTATTTCATGTACAGATTAGATGAAAAATCACAAGTTATTTTTACTTGTAGACTAAAGACCCTCCATGAAAATAATTTTATATATTTCTCCTATCAAGAAAGTAGTTAGTATATAGAGATAGTGGATGGTAGTTATCACCTACACCTTAACCACAATTGATTAACCAACTAGAAACTTAGAGAGCGGTTACAATAATTTAAAAAACCAATAGTTTTAAAAACTAATTCAAGTATAGGTTGATACTTATGTGATGAGATAGCAATTGAATGTGGGCCACATCAACCCTATCTCAAATGAGATATATCCAACATCCTAATCATTTAATGAATGAATTGTTTGTGAGTGTTTCTGGGCATACCTCATCAAGAGCAGCCGCTCTATTAAATAATAAACGTTTTCTGTTCCGTTGAAATGGCACAAATCCAACGGCCAGAGTCCGATGTCCATATTGGAATACGTCACCATGTATTCGAGCAAATCTGTTGACGTAATCCGAAAGGGCATTCCATACCTTTAAGAGGAGTTGGAATCATCTGAGACAACGGTTTTACGTGGTGCTTACAATACCCTATCTTTGTGGGCCCGCCATGCTGTCCGTAGGACATCCACTCCGTCCATAAGGTGTGCCCATTAACCTCGGCTATCTGGTAAAAAAGCAACTGGAACCATATATAACCAATGTGGGTCACACCACAAGTAACAATAGGGCTGTGTCAGGCCACACATGTACAAAAACGAAGGCCAGTCCGAAACACTTCTAATGGTTTTAGTTCAACTGAACTGGTGTAGGCTTCCTTATCAGTGGACTGAACTGATTTTTATTTATTTTTTATTGCCAGGTCATCTGCACCGTGAGACCCTCCTTATGGGCGGCTCAGATATCCCACACATGTGCCAGGTGTGTGGCATGTCTGTGCATGTAAAGTTGGCAAACAGGTGGATATATATATAGCAATGGAGAAGATAAGTCTTGAGGCATTTCGGACGTCGCTTTTAGCAGTGAAAGTAGGACCTCACAATTTGAACGATTTAGATAAATTAGGATCTCACAATGCATGCGCAGTACCGATCACCAGCATGTCAATGCAATTTTTAAGAGATTTTTTTTTAATTTCCCGTCATTGTCTGAATGCTCCAGACAGATGTGAAATTGTTACATTGCTGATGTGTTCCTAGCGCACCAACAAATGTAAGTGGGGACATGGTTTTGCGATTGAGACTTAATTTTATGAGTGTCAGCATGTCAATCATTTTATCGTGGCGTTTAGGCAATCCTTTTTTTTTTTTTTTTTTCTATACATTAGATAAGGAGAACAGATCAACGTCCGTTGGGTTGGTGGGTCCAAATATTGATGTATTTCAGTGGTGGTCCCCACATACAAGCATTCCAAAGAAAAAAAGGGGTTTGAATGTGACACCGGCTGCGTATATATATCTCCTCAGAAAAATGGAGTGCTCCCCTCCGCCTGTATGGGTGGTTTGGGAGCGAGCGCGTAGTTAATATGCATGACAACTACCGGGAATTATAATAACCAGCTGCATTTGGCAGCCTACAATCGGAATCGTTTGACAGCCTCTATTTTGAAAGAGAGATATTTATATGGGCTGTGCTTATGGTAATCAGAATCGATGGGAAACCAACCGCGTGGCTTCGTCGTGATTCAAATAGTAGCTTTGGTGTATTTGATGTGAAATGGGGTAAATTCCTTCCCCGACATTCCAAAAAGCGGATTTGGTGATACCCTGCCTTACCTACGATGGTGCGGCTCTTACCATAGGGTTATATGTTGAAATGTAATTTGAAAATAAAAAATAAATATTTTGCACAAGCTAAAAATATATCTAGAAAGAGTGCTCCCTAGTCTAAGTCTGGAATGTGTCATCTAGGCTTCCTAGGTAACTAACGCTCTAAGAAGTAGGTGTGCATTTACTCTCTTGTACGTGGAATCTTCTCAAAAGTCTATAAAAGGAGACAATCATGAATGCGGGATGCAAGAGAGAAACCCTACACTCCAAATATTCCAACAACCCAAAAAGCTTTGTAATATCTTTTCCATAGTTCAAAATATATACATATATTTTCAACAATATTCTTTAGTCCTTAATAATCTTATTTTTCTTCCTCTTCCAGAACAAATTTGGTATCAGAGCTTGGTTCAAGATATATTTATGGCAATAAGCTCCAACAACATCACCTTCAACTATTCACAAAATTTGGTGTCCATATTTGAAGGAGAAAGCTACGACTATTGGAGCATTCAAATGAGAAGACTCTCTTCCTCTCACAAGACTTGTGGGAATTGGTGGAAAATGGCTACGAAGTACCAGAAAATACAACAGCATCAGCAACATGAACGGATGCAAGATAACAAACATTCAAGGAGAACGAAAAAGAATCAGAAAAGATGATCACCATCAAACTTCAATATCTTTGGAGAGAATTTGATAATTTACAAATGAAAGAAAGTGAGTTAATTCAAACTTACTTCTCTCGAGTTTCCGATATTATTAATTAAATTAGAAGTCATGGAGATCCAATCCAAGATAAAAAAAAAATTATGGAGAAGATTTTAAGAACCTTCTTGTCAAATTTGATCATGTAGTAGCTGCCATAGAAGAATCAAAATATTAATCTAAGCTAGATTTACATGAGCTGGTGGGTTTTCTTTAAACACATGAACAAAGGATAAGCACGTTCGTGGAGTAAAGCATAGAGCAAGTTTTTCTACAATCCAAGATAAATATATCAGAAAAGAAGAATATTAAAGTAGACAAGAAAAGTCAAGAGGCACATCCAAATCAAAGATGGAAATCCAGAAGAGGTCGCGGGAGAACAAACTTTAATCGTAGCTATGAAAGAGAGAGGAAGGTCCGATTTCAACAAGCAAAGAAATCCAAGAGGTAATAAGAAAAATGATTCTTAATGCACTATTCGTAAAAAGTTTAATCATGTTAATAAGGATTGTTGGTACAACAATATAACATATGCAAAAAATCGGGCTACATAGATAAAGATTGCTGATACAAAACAAAGAATGAAGCAATTTTTTTTAAAACACAAAAAAATTAAAAAATTTATTTTATTCCTGTTTGAATACTCAAGAAGAATCGAATGATATTTGGTATTTGGATAGCAGTTGCAATAACCATATGACTGAAAATCAGAGCTGTTTTATTGATTTGAATGAAGGAATACACTACCAAGTAAAGCTTGGAGATGGAAAGCTTCAAAATGTTAAAGGAAAGAGAGTCATAGCCATACAAACAAAGGGATGTAATTCTAAATTTATCCATGATGTTCTTTATGTTCCTGGCTTAGCTCAAAATTTATTAAGTGTTGGACAATTGATTCAAAAAGGATATTCTGTCAATTTTGATAAAGATGAATATGTGATCTTGGATAAGAAGAATAAGCAAATTGTGGCAAAAGTTAAAATGACATCAAACAAGGTTTTTCCTCTTAACATGCTACTAAAAAGAAATGTTGCATTAAAATCTGAAGAAGTTGATAAAACTTGGCTATGACATTTGAGATATGACCATTTAAATTTCAGAGGCCTAAAATTGCTGAAGTAGAAGAATATGGTGATTGGTTTACCTTTTATTAACAAAGAAGATAAAGTTTATGAAGGTTGCATCTACAAAAAATTTCTCAGGCTTCCTTTCACAAGTTCACCATGGAGAGCAAAAGCTCCTCTTGAACTTGTACATGTTGATATTTGTAACTTTATGCAAACACCATCTCTTAACAATAAGAGATATTTTCTACTATTCGTCAATGATTATAGCAGGATGATATGGACATATTTTCTTGAACAAAAGTCAGAAGTTTTCACCATTTTTCTTCAATTCAAAGTATTTGCAGAAAAACAAAGCGGTTAATTCGTAAATGTTTTAAGGACAGATAGTGGTGGAGAATTTACATCAAAAGAATTCTGAAATTTCTGCAAGTCAAACGGCATCAAAAGGGAGTTGATATCTAGATACACTCCACAACAAAATGGCGTGGCTGAAAAGAAAATTGAACAATCGTAGAAATGGCTCGAAGCATGCTCAAAGGCAAAGGACTTTCAAATGATTATTAGGCGAAAAATGTGCAGACGGCAGTCTACATCCTCAATAGATCTCCAACAAAAGTAGTAAGGAACATAACTCCATATGAAACATGGCATCAGAAAAAGCCATCAGTAAAATATTTCAAAGTTTTTTGATGAATTTCATATGCTCACATTCCATCACAAAAGGTAAAAGAAAAGTTCGATGAAAAAAGAGAAAATGCATATTCATTGGCTATAGTGAGGACTCCAAAGCCCATCGCCTTTATAATCCCACTTCTAGTAAATTGGTGATTTCTAAAGATGTGGTCTTTGATGAAATAACAAGATGAGAAACAAGACCAAGTCCCAAAGACATTTGAAGAACTTGAAATTATACCAAAGGCGACTCCAGCTCCATGTTTTCCTCCACCAAGCATCACTACACCAAATTCAAGCAGTTCTTCAAGCTCATCAAGTAGCTTTTCATCATTTTCTGGTTCACCTCTAAGGAAGGTATGCTCTCTAAGAGAAATTTATGATACATGTGATATTGCCTTCTTTGCATGTGAGCTGCAAAATTTGAAGAAGCAGAGTATATTTCAGCCACTGGAGCAGCACGCGAAGCTATATGGATCAAAAGGATTTTGGGCGATTTACAAAATGAACAAAAATTGGCTACTTCTATTTTTTGCGACAACATGTCAGCAATTGCCACGACAAAGAATCGATTCTTCCATAGTCGATTAAAGTATATCGAGTTACGTCACCACTTCATCAGTGAGTTATTTGAAGAATGACAAATTGAGTTGAAGTTTTGCAAGTCAGAAGATTAGCTTGTAGATATTTTCACTAAGGCCATAACTACTAGAAAAGTTCATCAAATTTAGAAAAATAAAAACTATATAAGATTTTAAAATTAAGGAAGAGTGTTGAAATGTAATTTGAAAATAAAAAATAAATATTTTGAAAAAGCCAAAGAAATATCCAGAAAGAGGGCTCCTTCGTCTAGTCTAGAAGGTGTTAGGCTTCCTAGGTAATTAATGCTCTAAAAAGTAGTTGTGCATTTACTCTCTTGTATGTAGAATCGTCTCAACTTGTATGTAGAATCTTCTCGAGAGTCTATAAGGGAGATTTTCATGAACATGGGATGCAAGAGCGAAACCCTATACTCAAATATTCTGACCATCCAAAATGCCTTGTAATATCTTTTCCATAGTTTAAAATATATACATATATTTTCATCGATATTCCTAAGTCCTTACTAATCCTATTCTTCTTCTTCTTCCCAACATTATTGTGGGGCCCACCTTGCCAGTTAGTGGTCGGTGCTCTGTCACCCCACCATGATGTATGTGTTTCATCCATGCCGTCCATCTTTTTTTCAGATCATTTTATGATATGATACCAAAAATGAGGTAGATCCAAATCTCAAGTGGACCACATCACAGAAAACCGTGTTGATTGAACACCTACTATTAAAAACTTTTTGAGGGCCACAAAAGTTTTGGATCAAGGTGACATTTGGTTTTCTCTTCATCTAGGTCTGTGTGACCTTATCAACAGGTTGGATGCCAAATAAACATTACAGTGGGCCCTATGAGGTTTTTAATGATGGAAATTCAATCACTACTGTTTTCTGTGGTATAGTCCACCTGAAATTTAGACCCCTCTCATTTTTTGGATCAAGCCCTAAAATGATCTAGAAAAATGGATGGCCAGCATGGATAAAACACATACATCATGGCGGGCCCACAGAGGACCGACCACTAGCCAGCTGTGCCACTAGCCAAACCGCGTCCCCTTAGAAAGCATGTACGGTGAGAGATGAATCTACCATATACTTCCGTCGTCCAGTTTCTACTGTTCTCATGATGCATCTAATGGTACCTTGAAGCTTAGAAGAACTAGAATATAAGTAGATCCATCTCTACATTCCACGTGTTAGAGTTTGGTGGAAATTGGGGGACCATATGCAAGGCCCGTTGGTTTACGTTTCAAATATCATCACTCTCAGTGGAAAATTCTACCCATCTAATCCATGGGTTTTTCAAAGTGACCATGGACCTCAAAAATAATGGTCAAGGATGTAATAGGACTAACCTTATGGCCGGTTAGAAATCATGGATTAATCGATCGATGATAGAAATGAAAACGCAGCTACTGTGAGGAAAACTATATATTCTAAAAGTAGGCTGAATTTAATTTGGAAGGAAAACGTATGTGATGAGGCTTACCTTGACAGCAAAAACAAATAAACAAATAAATAAATTAAAAAAAAGCATGGCAATGACTCAAAATTATTTAGAAATTGAACAGTAAAAATGTTAAATTGTGTTTGAAAGAAAGGGAAATATAAAGAAGTAAGACTAGTTTGTTTTTAAATTATTTAGTATAAATCAGTAATTATTATTTTTAAATGGTGTTTGGAAGACAGGGAAATGCTCCTCTTAGTTTGGCCTAAAAAATCATGCTTGAATTAAATTCGACTAGAATTACATACTTATAAAACATGTGGGTCCCACCATGATGTATGTGTCTGATGCATATTATTCATCCATTTTATTTTTACCATCTCATTTTAAGGCAGATAGTATGCTCAAGTGTCACAAGGAACAAGGGAATAACCTCCAACATTCAAATCCCTAGCTTTCCTACGGCCCATTATCCAACTTATTCATAAAATCATATAAACATGGATAAAGAGCAATAAAAAATATCAGCTAGATCCATAACTTTTGTAGACCTCAAGAAGTTCTTAACGGTACTAGATGTTCAATTCTCCCTGTTTTCTCTGATATGGCCTGCTTGAGCGTCAAATCTCCCTTATTTTTTTTTTTGGCTCATGCACAACGATGAGTCATATGGGTTAAATACATATGTAATGGTGGCCCTACGTATTCTAATCGATTCCTTCTATCATTTTCTCAAATTTTAGCATCAAAACATTTCAAACAAGGCCAGCTATCAACGTCGAGTGAAAATTGTTAAAGCCAATTACAAAAAGTGAATAATAAATGCTCATTTACAGAAGAAACAAACAGGCCTAGAGTCTATGATTTCAGACATTCATAGTAATAGTAATCGCTATAATTACCCTATTTTGCCATCTGTCTCAGTGTCACATCGCCATGTCTATTATGGAGTTCTCCACGGTTCTGGATTGGGTAGATCTAGATCAAAATATCAAGTTGGTTAAGCCAATAAATATTATAGTAAGCCTAAGGAAGTTTTTTTTATGGTGTGCATCCAATCACCACTGTTTCCTATGGAGTAGTGTAATTTTTTTTTTGTTAGTCATACAATTTATCCACTCATCAGTGGAATTAGTGTGTCTCATTGGCATTTCGAACTTAAAACCTGCTGTTGGCCTGCCAGCTGGGCTAGCAGGCGAGACTGCTTTAGTGCACACGTACTCCCTCACGTGAGAACAGAGAGGTCTTTGCAGAACACGTGAGAACATGGCACTGTTAGCAAACATGCAGGCCATCTATCAAATAGGGCACTGAATATTAAAACCAAATTCACGCCCATCCACTCATAGACAGCCATTCGTTTCCTTATACTCATCCACTTCTGTGGTGCAAGCGTGGCCATCCCAACCACTTCCACAAATATCATGAGATTTTCAAAATGTCCGGAGATTATAAAATATCGTAATATTAATGCGAAAATAGTAAAAAAATATATTAAGGAATTTTTATATAAATATATATTTTAAATTTATTTATCAATTACAATAAATATTTCACAATGTTTTGATTTTCCGCAAGATTGCCCAATAATGTCTTTGAGAAAAAACCTCAAAATTTGAAAATCTCCCGAGAAAATTCTAGGCCGAGAAATTGCCGAGTTTTGTCATTATGATCTTAACGAATGGATGGCCCAGAAAGAGATCAGCCTAAAACATGAATGGCCACGATCTTACACATATGTGCCTCAAAGCCCCCTCATTCCTCTGCAGCTGGTGAATGCACTTTTTGGCTTAGCATCCCTCACATCCAATTTTATCAAGGGCCATACTTTTGTTTCTGGCCCACATCTGGATGACAACAACAATAATTCCACGTCAGCTCCGTGCACCTGCCCACCAGCTCTTGTTTTCACATGTATTGTGTCATTTATTCCAATTATTCACAATTGTTCAGAGTTTTATGATACTCAGGAAGGGTATAATGCTTGATACGCCGGCACTTGGGAATTGTACACGTGGCACACACTAACTTAAACCGACTAAATTGTGGAACCCACTGTCGATACTAAGTCACGGTCCCAAAATCATATCTATTGAAAAAATTTCACCTCTGATACGTGGAGTCTTTTTTGTTGAAATAGGACCGTTGGATAGTCTTCATCTTTTACCGTCTAATTAGTGTCCACAAATCCAATGGTTAGATAATCAAATATGAATAATATTTGGTTCATGCAGAATCTAAACAGAAATCCACAATTTGGACAGTTTAAGTTATTCGTATTTCGGGTAGGCAGCTTATCATCCATGACACTCTGCCAGAGTAGCAAAGTTCTTTGGAGTCATGGGAGGTACAGTGCCTCTATATCATTGCCATACCTACCTGGCATTGGAGATAGGGAACATGAATTCAGTAGGTCCCACAGTGGATCGCCCATCAACCAAATCTGAGCGTTTCAATTCATTAACGTACGAATGGATACTGAGGCCCGTTTTAATGGACACGACTTCGCTGTGACCCCGGAACCAGCTATGTAGTTGTGATGTAGGGGAAGAACCCCATGATCGAGGGCGTGGATCACGCACCTTCCTGCGGGAGATGGACAGGAAGAAAAACAAGAGAAAACTAAGGAATTTCATATTTTGGAGTTTCAACTCAACCAGGAAATTGTTATTCCCGTTTTTTAACTTCGGCCCAACTTGTGGGGTCCATCTTGATTATTTATGATGATTCATTCCATCCATTTTGTAGAGCTGCTCGACGCCGAGAAAACGCAACAAGTTTCACGTCGATCCGAGTTACGGATTGATCGTGGCGTCCAAAATGGTACGAACTGTCCAGAAAGTTTCGAATTCCGCCCACTGAAACTGGAGATGGTCCAGGTGGCCCAATACTACTGATATGGAGAATCTAAGCCGACCATCTTGAAGAGTACGTCAATATCAGTAAAACCACAAAGTTTCGTGGTAATTAGATATGTGGATTGCTCGTATCAGCGGAAGGAAGACGGTGCTAGCGTTATACAATTGCGCAGATTTTTCTATTTCTTTTCTAATTGTATTAGGATTCTTTTCTTCCTTTGCAAGTTAGTATTAAGTACGAATTTAGGATTTAATTTATTATTTAAAGCAAGTTAATTATGTTTATTTTATTATTCATTCAATTATCAATTATTCAATTATTCGGAATTTATTTCCTCTTTTTATCTTTTATTTCTTCTCGTGGATTCGAGAAACTATCGGTTAGGGAGACGGTGATCGACCTACCACGTCCACTCTGCGTCATAACTGATGTAGGACGGGTCGCTGACTATTTCATGGCCCAGATGGAGCAAAAGAAGACCGGACGGGGCCGAAAGTGATCCGGACCGTCAGGACCGTGAATCGGTCGTATCTCACAATCCGGAATGAGTTACGGGACGTATAATATATCAATTTGGGGTAGCTCGAGCTACTTTAGCCAACCAACCCGGGTATGCCGGGTTGCCCAATCCGGAATCGCGAGAATCGACCGTATCGACGGTCATTAGGCTAGTTTATTTTCGTTTTTACTATTTATAGTAAGTTTTAATTCGATCATAACTTTGCATCCGTATGGTTTTAGAGTTAGTGCCCAACATGAAAAGGGCTTAGAATATTTCGTAGAACAGCGTGGTTGAGGCCGTTTGAAAACTTTCTATTTTTGGCCGAAAACCAAGAGTTCTAGTAGGATTGAACGACTTCTATAAATAGTAAGTTTACTATTTATAGTAAGTTGCGTTTTATAGGAGTTTTAGTTGGAGTTGGATTTTGATACTTTACCTAGGGTTTAGTTTCCTATTTATATGCATTGTAATTCCGTTTTTATGCATTCAATTATCAATTATTCAATTATTCGGAATTTATTTCCTCTTTTTATCTTTTATTTCTTCTCGTGGATTCGAGAAACTATCGGTTAGGGAGACGGTGATCGACCTACCACGTCCACTCTGCGTCATTGGTATCAGAGAGAGGTTTCTTCCTCAGGACGATGACCTCTAATGAAGGGATGGATCCTCATCCTAAGGACGGTGCTCCAAGGGACTATCTAACGACGACAGCTTTCGAAGCAGCGCAACGGGAGAACCGGTTGATCCTGCAAGGTATACAGGCAACCCTCGACCAGATTGCAGCATCGCTAGCTCCGCTTCGAGCCCAAGGCGACCAACAACCACCAACCGTTGCTATACGGGACAATCATGTTGTCCGTAGAGCACCCCAGGTGGATAATCGTAGGGCTACACCAGACGATTCAGAACCAAGCGATGATGAGGTCGAAGACATTTTGGTACGACGACCTGCGCTAGGGAATGAGCGTGTGGAACGAGCAGAACGAGACTATCGGGGCAAAGCTGATCTTCCCAGCTTTAATGGCCTACTTCGAATAGAAGAGTTCCTCGACTGGCTGGCAGAGGTCGAGCGATACTTCGACTATATGGAAGTGCCGGACGACAAGAAGGTAAAACTAATTGCTTATAAATTTAAATCCGGTGCTTCAGCATGGTGGGAAAACCTACAGGTTTCCCGCACCCGTCAGAATAAGGCACCCATCCGAACATGGCCTAGAATGAGACAACTCCTTAGAGCTCGATTCCTCCCTAGCGACTATGAACAAATTTTGTTCCAACAATACCAAAATTGTCGTCAGGGAAATCGAACCGTAGCTGAATATCTTGAAGAATTCCAACGATTGGCTACACGGAATAATTTATCGGAATCAGAGGCACAACAGGTATCACGATTCATTGGTGGATTGCGATTTGCAATCCAGGATCGAGTCCAGATGCATCCGGTATGGACGTTGAGTGAGGCCAACCAATTGGCCACTCGAGCAGAAACACAGTTGTCACGGCCCCCTGCTCGACCCTATCCGGCAACACGAAATCCCAACACCGGACCCACTCAAGATACAACGCTGGCCAAAGGCAAGGAGCCTATAGGAGGGCGTCCTCAACCTCCTACGGTCACGAACCGGGACGGGGGAAGCGGTTCCTCAAGACCTCAACGTACAGCTCCCACTACAGCGGGTTCCAGCAGGATCCCCAATCCATATGGTCGGCCAAGACCAGACCATTGTCTCCGTTGTGGCCAACCAGGTCACTGGTCGAACGCTTGCCCTCAACGCCCTGCAGCACACTTAACTACGAATGAAGGCGGCGTGGAAGGTGAGCCAACAGAAGATAATCTTGAATTGGAACAGGCCGAAGAGGGGGACACAGAAGATGTCGATTGGCTTACTGAAGATCATGGGGAATCACTAGTAGTAAGACGACTACTTTACGCCCCCAGGAAGGAAGTGCACCCACAACGACATAATATTTTTCGCACAAAGTGCACCGTGCAGGGCAAAGTCTGTGACGTGATCATAGACAGTGGGAAGTAGCGAAAATATTGTCTCGAGAATTATGGTGGATAAGTTACATCTGCCTATGACGAAGCACCCTACCCCCTACTCTATCGGCTGGATCAAGAAGGTGAACGAAACCAAGGTAACTCATCAATGCATTATTTCGTTTTCCATTGGTAAAAGTTATAAGGACGAGGTCCTCTGTGATGTGGTTGACATGGAAGCCTGCCACATGTTACTTGGGCGGCCATGGCAATCGGATCGAGATGTGACCCACAGTGGACGGGAAAACATATACATGTTCACCAAGGATGGTCGGAAAATTGTTTTGGCCCCTATGACACCAGACAAACACCCTGAAGCTTCTAAAGTGGAGGGGAACTCTCTCCTTACCATTCGCGAGTTTGTTAAGGAATCAAAGGAAACGGGCGAGATTTATGCGGTTATGGTAAAAGGCGAGGAGACAGGATCCTCTAATATTCCTCAACGCCTTAAACCGCTGCTAGAAGAATTTCGAAGTACTTGGCCTGCAGAGTTACCAGATGAGTTGCCTCCCATGCGAGACATACAACATCACATCGACCTTATCCCAGGGTCCAGTCTACCCAACCGACCGCACTATCGGATGAGTCCAAAAGAGTGTGAAATTCTACAGGGACAGGTGGAGGAACTGATCCTTAAGGGTCTTATTAAAGAGAGCATGAGCCCGTGTGCCGTTCCGGCACTCCTTACCCCAAAGAAGGACGGATCATGGCGTATGTGCATCGATAGCCGCGCGATCAATAAAATAACAGTTAAATATCGATTTCCAATACCGCGGTTGGATGACATGCTGGACATGCTCGAGGGCTCCAAGGTGTTCTCGAAACTGGACTTACGGAGTGGATACCATCAAATCCGTATTAGGCCAGGTGACGAGTGGAAAATGGCCTTCAAGACCAAGGAAGGGCTATATGAGTGGCTGGTTATGCCCTTCGGTTTGACCAACGCACCAAGTACCTTCATGCGTTTAATGAACCAAGTGTTGAAGCCGTTCATTGGCCGTTTCGTTGTCGTTTACTTTGACGACATTCTAATATACAGTCAGGATGAAACGGAGCACATGACCCACATCAGAAAAGTGCTACAAGTGTTGGCCGACAATAAGCTATACTTAAATCTGAAAAAGTGTAGCTTCTTAACTGATCAATTATTGTTTCTGGGGTTCATCGTGTCGTCCACGGGTATCCGAGTGGACGAAGAAAAGGTACGAGCTATTCGGGATTGGCCGACTCCGACAAACATTCATGAGGTAAGAAGTTTTCATGGGTTGGCGACCTTCTATCGTCGATTTGTGCGGAACTTCAGCAGTATCGTCGCGCCGATTACCGACTGTATGAAGAAGGGTCCGTTTCAATGGACCGAAGGGGCTGAGAAGAGCTTTGCAGAAATTAAACATCGGTTGTCCACTACCCCGGTTCTGGTACTCCCTAATTTCGACAAGCTATTTGAGGTAGAATGCGACGCATCTATTGTTGGCATTGGGGGAGTCCTTTCTCAGGAGGGCAGGCCGGTTGCCTTTTACAGTGAGAAACTCAGCGACGCACGACAGAAGTGGTCGACCTATGAACTTGAATTATATGCAGTGGTTCAAGCACTGCGCCATTGGCGCCATTATCTTATTCAAAGGGAATTTATACTGTACACTGATCATCAGGCCTTAAAATTTATCAATACTCAGACTAACGTGAATCGTATGCATGCTAGATGGATTTCGTTTTTACAGGAATTCACGTTCGTTCTGAAACACAAATCAGGGCAACAGAACAAGGTGGCAGATGCACTAAGCCGACGTGCATCCCTTCTTATTACAGTGAGCAGTGAGGTGATCGGGTTCGACTGCCTCAAGGAACTTTATGCCGACGACGAGGATTTTGCAGATGCATGGAAAAAGTGCCAAGAGGGTCACCCGAGTGATCTCCTAATTCAAGATGGTTTCCTCTTCAAAGGAAATCGACTTTGCATTCCGCAGAGTTCGTTACGGGACAAGATTATTATCGAGCTGCATGGCGGTGGCCTCGGCGGTCATCTAGGACGAGATAAGACTCGAGCGATGGTGGAAGAGCGGTATTACTGGCCGCAACTTGCTCGTGATGTTGGCAGGGCGGTACAACGATGTCATATTTGTCAAACCGCTAAGGGACAATCTCAAAATACAGGTCTTTACACGCCATTACCCGTGCCAGATGCCCCTTGGGAGGATTTATCTATGGATTTTATATTAGGGCTCCCACGAACACAACGCGGCATGGACTCAGTGTTCGTGGTGGTAGACCGATTCTCCAAGATGGCACACTTCATTCCGTGCAAGAAGACCTTTGATGCGATACATGTTGCGAACCTTTTCTTCAGAGAGGTTGTGCGACTACATGGTATTCCTAAGACGATCACTTCAGACCGGGACACAAAGTTCGTTAGCCACTTTTGGCGAGCCTTGTGGAATCGGTTCGGTACACGACTTCACTTCAGCAGTGCTTATCATCCACAAACAGATGGACAGAATGAGGTCGTCAACCGCACATTGGGAAATCTCATCCGTTGCCTTTCAGGTGACAAACCGAAGCAGTGGGACATGACCCTGGCTCAAGTAGAGTTTGCATTCAACAACATGGTAAACCGATCGACAGGAAAGTCTCCATTCCAGATTGTTTATGGGTGCGTGCCTCGTCACACACTCGATTTGGTTCCCCTGCCCAAGCTTCCGGGCATGAGCGTTACAGCTGAACATATGGCAGACCGAATCATGGACATACATGCAGACGTGCGCAACAAATTACAGGCTTCGAACGAGAAGTACAAAGAAGCGGCCGACAAGCATCGGCGCGCCAAAGTGTTCGAAATAGGTGATCAGGTGATGGTCCACCTACGTAAAGAGCGATTTCCTACCGGGACCTACAACAAGTTGAAACATAAGAAGATTGGACCGGTACCGATCATTCGCAAGATCAATGACAATGCCTACGTTGTTGATCTTCCAGATGACATGGAGATTTCAAGGACTTTCAACGTGGCAGATCTGTACGAATATCATGAACCAAAGCTGGACGAGAACTCGGGGTCGAGTTCTTTCGAAGTGGAGGAGACTGATGTAGGACGGGTCGCTGACTATTTCATGGCCCAGATGGAGCAAAAGAAGACCGGACGGGGCCGAAAGTGATCCGGACCGTCAGGACCGTGAATCGGTCGTATCTCACAATCCGGAATGAGTTACGGGACGTATAATATATCAATTTGGGGTAGCTCGAGCTACTTTAGCCAACCAACCCGGCTACGCAGGGTTGCCCAATCCGGAATCGCGAGAATCGACCGTATCGATGGTCATTAGGCTAGTTTATTTTCGTTTTTACTATTTATAGTAAGTTTTAATTCGATCATAACTTTGCATCCGTATGGTTTTAGAGTTAGTGCCCAACATGAAAAGGGCTTAGAATATTTCGTAGAACAGCGTGGTTGAGGCCGTTTGAAAACTTTCTATTTTTGGCCGAAAACCAAGAGTTCTAGTAGGATTGAACGACTTCTATAAATAGTAAGTTTACTATTTATAGTAAGTTGCGTTTTATAGGAGTTTTAGTTGGAGTTGGATTTTGATACTTTATCTAGGGTTTAGTTTCCTATTTATATGCATTGTAATTCCGTTTTTATGCATTCAATTATCAATTATTCAATTATTCAGAATTTATTTCCTCTTTTTATCTTTTATTTCTTCTCGTGGATTCGAGAAACTATCGGTTAGGGAGACGGTGATCGACCTACCACGTCCACTCTGCGTCATTGGTATCAGAGAGAGGTTTCTTCCTTAGGACGATAACCTCTAATGAAGGGATGGATCCTCATCCTAAGGACGGTGCTCCAAGGGACTATCTAACGGCGACAGCTTTCGAAGCAGCGCAACGGGAGAACCGGTTGATCCTGCAAGGTATACAGGCAACCCTCGACCAGATTGCAGCATCGCTAGCTCCGCTTCGATACCAATGACGCAGAGTGTGAAATTCATATTTTTTCTGATACCAATGACGCAGAGTGTGAAATTTCATATTTTTTCTGATACCAATGACGCAGAGTGGACGTGGTAGGTCGATCACCGTCTCCCTAACCGATAGTTTCTCGAATCCACGAGAAGAAATAAAAGATAAAAAGAGGAAATAAATTCCGAATAATTGAATAATTGATAATTGAATGAATAATAAAATAAACATAATTAACTTGCTTTAAATAATAAATTAAATCCTAAATTCGTACTTAATACTAACTTGCAAAGGAAGAAAAGAATCCTAATACAATTAGAAAAGAAATAGAAAAATCTGCGCAATTGTATAACGCCAGCACCGTCTTCCTTCCGCTGATACGAGCAATCCACATATCTAATTACCACGAAACTTTGTGGTTTTACTGATATTAACGTACTCTTCAAGATGGTCGGCTTAGATTCTCCATATCAGTAGTATTGGGCCACCTGGACCATCTCCAGTTTCAGTGGGCGGAATTCGAAACTTTCTGGACAGTTCGTACCATTTTGGACGCCACGATCAATCCGTAACTCGGATCGACGTGAAACTTGTTGCGTTTTCTCGGCGTCGAGCAGCTCTACAAAATGGATGGAATGGATCATCATAAATAATCAAGATGGACCCCACAAGTTGGGCCGAAGTTAAAAAACGGGAATAACAATTTCCTGGTTGAGTTGAAACTCCAAAATATGAAATTCCTTAGTTTTCTCTTGTTTTTCTTCCTGTCCATCTCCCGCAGGAAGGTGCGTGATCCACGCCCTCGATCATGGGGTTCTTCCCCTACATCAAGTTGGGACCCTGACTGTGGGCCCACCTCGATGTATGTGTTGTATATCTAAGCTGTCAATCCATTTTTTCAGCTCATTTTATGGAATGGGACAGAAAACGAAGCCAATCCAAATCTCAGGTGGACCACATCGCAAGAAATATTGGTCATTGAATGCCTATTGTTAAAAACTTTCTAATGTCCATCGTAATGTTTATTTCTCATCCAACCTGTTGATAAAGTTACGCAGACCTAGATAGAGGGAAAACACTAATATCAGCTTGATCCAAAACTTTTATGGCCCACAAAATGTTTTTAATGGTTAATGACCATTGTTTCTTGTGGTGTGGCCCACCTAAGATTTGTATTTGCTTCATTTTTGGGCTAATGCCTTAATATGATATGGAAAAATAGATGGACAGCATTGATATACAACACATACATCAAGGTGGGCCCCATCGGTCAGGGTCCCACCCACATTGTTGGTTCGGGGATTGCAGTGGTGTACCGTTTTCACATTTCAGTGTTATTATATCTGTAATTCATTAACAACGATGAAGAGTTTTTCATAATCTATTAGCTTTTCAAATTAATTACATGTGATTTTAGAAGGGCCTGTTTGGCACGTCGGCTTAGGAGGGATTAAGTGGAGATGGAATTGCATTTGGTTCTATGCAAATTACATCGGACATTTGGAGACCCCGTTAGGAAAGGAATGAGATTAGGTGGAATGAAATTGCATTTGGTCTCATGTGGAATTTTTGTTGGATTTTGAAAACCATTACGCTTGTGGGCCCAACATTGATGCATGTGTTTTATCCAGGTCGATATACATCCTTTTTTTTTTTCCTTCTTTTTTTCTTTTTTAAAGGTGGGGAGGGCACTACCTATAACTTTTTTGAAATAGCAAAAGCTGTACAATCCTATCATATACTAAAAGCAAAAGTCAGCCTGAAGAAAGGGCACCCAACCCCACCTTGTCCTGGAAGAGGTGCCCCCTAATCACACAGGGCAAATCTCCTACCACTTGGAAAACTTGGTGATTTTGGGATTCGCTCCCCCATTTAGCTAATCCATCCGCCACAAAATTCACCTCCCTTAACCTACAAGCAATGCTGAGATCGATATGTATTTTTTCAAGTAACATTCAAGTTATATATGTGTGCAAGTGATGGACATCAATTATGAATCTGGTCCGTTGATTACAATTCCATGGTCCGCCAAACATGAGTTTTGCTTAACACAATGCTTTTGCCTGAAAAAGAATTTGATCCATTGGAATCGGATGGTCAAAATAACATGGTATTTCTAGACATGCAATCAATGTGTAATAATGTTGTTAATCCCATCTATTGCAATTTCATACCATGTAATCCCGGACCAAACAAGCCCACTGTTTGAATGAATACAAGGAGGTTTAAAAAAAATAAAAAATAAAAATCATTTCCTCATTTGAGAAGTATGTTATTTACCGAGTTAGAGTTAGGTGGATGAAATAGAAATTTGCTTCTAGAATTTTATATTACCGTGGCAATAAGTAATAAAATAAATGGCACCGGTACGTAAGAAGATGATGAAGAGTAGACTAAGTAGGTGACAAAATGATGAGCAGTAGACTTAGACGGTATAGCTTTGTCTTGGATAGGAAGGAGTCAGGTCTTTCTAGTTAAGAGTTATAAAAGAGCAAGCCCAAGGCTTTAAAGGAGTGATATAGTGAAATAGAGGGACAGGATTGGTATACTCAACCCCAATTACTTGAGAAAGGCCTAAGTGATGGCGATGATGATGAGAATGATCGTTGTTATTTTGAGAATTGATTATGGTGGAATAATTAACATATATTGCTGTCCAATCTAGGGGATTTGGACCATCCATTATGCGACCCCAATCTTTAATTGTGAATCACTCTTAAAAGTTACTCGGATATGATGTTCCATCCATCTGATGAATGGGAGATTGGACAATCCGTATTTACTATGCTAGAAAAAGTTTAAAGAATGATTTGGATTTTCATCATTTGTTGGTTCTGCCCTTTGATTTTCGTTATGATTTAGCCCATCCATCATTTTCATCATTGTCAATCCCTTGTAAAAGTTACTTTTATCTGATAATCTTAACCATCCAATCAATGGCATAGAAAATGCACGGTCAATATTAATTATATTAGAAATGGTCCCATTATGATTTAGCCCATCCATCATGTGGGGCCAGCATTTGATTGCCAACCCTTCCAAAAGTCACTTTGGTACGATGGCATTACTATTTGATTAATAGCTAGAAATGAACGGTCCATATTCAATTTACTAGAAAAGTTCATTATGTGCAACCCACCTTTACTAGTAACCCTTCCAAAAATCACTTTAATTAGGTGAGGCTACTTTCCAATCAATGCCAAGAAAATGAAAATCTATATTTAGCACACGAGAAAAGGTTTGCTTAGTTATTTGAACCATAAATCATGTTTGGCCCACTTTTAATTATCCACCGCTCCTAAAAATCACTTTGGTCTGATGATCCAAGAGGGTTATCATGTGGTCCCAGTTTCTCCCAAATCAACCTGGGATTTAAGAAAACTAGCCGTTTCCAACTTTGTAAACCCTAACTTTAGTTTTGACAAACCACATGAGGTGTTTGATTAGAGACATAAAAGTGTTCATCGACGTGGGAGAAGTAGAAGCAATCTTTTCACTTCTTTATTTCTTTTTCAATTGTAGAAGCAACTTTTCAGTGTGTTTAGGTGCACCGTAAGGAGTTTCAGATGGTATGCCCACTTTTCATTTCAACTTTTCTTTTTAACTGTAGAAGCAACTTTTCATTTTTATATTGACTTAGTTTTAGATGGTATGGCCCACCTGAGTTTCATATACGGCTGATTTTTTACATATCCCATCACCTAAAAGGTACCCATCAAATGCACGGTGTTGATGCCCTATTCACGAACTCATAGTATATATATAGGAATGCTCACCTTCGATCCTCTAGTGAGAGAACTCGTGAGCACATTTTCTTGGCTCATCACACATAATGTGAGTCCAAAATTTGAGTCGTCCATGTGATGCAACACCCCAAAAAATCCCTAGGGTCCATCTTTCAACTTGTTCCAGAACTTTGGTGAGCCATGAAAGAAGGAAACAGTTTCCTCCCTTGATTTGCCTCTCGCTTTCTGCTGCGGCCCACCAGAGTTTTGGATTAGGTTGAAAGATAGGCCTTAAGGGTTTTTTGGGGTGCTGCATCACATGGACGGCTCAAATTTTGGGCTCACATCACGTGTAATAAGCCATGAAAAAGTGCTAAGCCATGAAAAAGTGCTAATGAGTCTCCCGTGAGAGAAGTGCACATATGATATATATATATATATATATATATATATATATATATATATATATATATATATATATATATATATGGAAAAGGTACTATGCGCTCTCCCATGAGGTTGGGCTGTGTGGATCCCCTCTTGGTTATGGGATATCCCAAAAATCAGCTGTATCCATAGCTCAAGTGGGCCATACCAACTGAAAGAGTGTAAAATCACGCATACAACATTGTTGGGGCCCACCTGAGTTTTGGATACGGTGGAAACTTGGTGTGACCTCTTGTTTAAGTGGGACACGCACAATGGATGGTCTGGATTTCTCAACCAGATCTCCGTCAATCCTATAAATGATCATAAAGGCTTCAATGAGTGGATATCCACTCTTAACTGTTTTCTATAGTGTGGCCCACCCAAGGCATGGATTGGCTTAAGTTTTAGGCCCACGTACCACCCCGAAATGATGCATCTAACTGATGGTATGGACTACGAGGTCGACTTCATGGGAAGTTCCCACGAGGTCGAGCTGTGTGGGCCCCGCTGTGATGTGTGTCAAACATCTGCCCCATCAGTCAGATGCATCATTCCATGGTGGGCCACGGTCTTCAAAATCAGGTCAATCCATAACATAGGTGGGCCTCACCACATACAACAGTTGAGAGAGGCTACCCACCCATTAAAACCTTCATGATTGTTTATTGGGGCCACCGAGACGTGGTTCACAAATCCAACCCATCCATTGTGTGTGTCCCACTTGGATGAGGGGTCAAAAAAAGTTTCAGCTGCATCGAAAACTCAAGTGTGCCCCACCAAGTGCTTTTAGATGTTTTAGGCATGTCTTCACATGATTTTGGATGGTATGGCCCACTTGAGCTCTGTATACGGAAGATTTTTGGGATATCCCCAAACCTAAAGGGGACCCATCAAATACACAGTTTTGATGTTCCACACACATCACAGTGGGGAACTTCCCATGAGGTCAAGCTATGAGGGCCCCATCGTGATGTGTGTCACACATCAACACTGTGCATTTGATGGGTCCTCTTTAGTTTATGGGATATCCCAAAAATCAGCCGTATAGGAACTTAGGTGGGCCATACCATCTAAAACTATGTGAAGACATGCCTAAAATATCTAAAATCACTTGGTGGGGCCCACCTGAGTTTTGGATGTGCCTAAAACCTGGTCTGACCCCTCTTACAAGTGGAACACACATAATGTATGGGCTGGATTTGTGAACCACATCTCAGTGGGCCCAATCAACGATCGTAAATATTTTAATGGGTGGATAACCCCTCACAACTGTTTTCTGTGGTGTGTCCCACCTAATTCATGGATTGACCTGATTTTTTAGGCTGTGGCCCACCATTGAATGGTGCATCTAACTAATGGAGTAGATGTTGAAAACACATCACAGTGGGGCCCACACTGCTCAACCTCATGGGAAGTTCTCATGAGGTCTACGTCATAGTACCATTTCCCTATATATATATATATATATATATATATATATGGGAAAAGGTACTATGCGCTCATGTCTAGTGAGCTTTTCTAATCACACGTGCGTGCAATAAAGCTCATGTCTAGCATGGCACGATTGGTCTTAGATACATTCCATCCATCAGAATGGGACCACTATATGGATGCCCTGGCACAAGAATCCCTGGCACAAGAATCAGGTTGATCCACGGGTTAGGTGGGCCACAGTCAGCAAAACAAATGAATGGCTCTGTAAGACTTGGCTGAAGTTTTCTAACCCATTCACTTGTTTCCAATAGCCGGTCCACATGGTGAGTGGACTAGAACCATTTTTAGGAAAGATGTAGAAGATCAGATCAGCCTGATTGGCGGATTGGATCTTGCACCAATTAATGTAGGGCCTATCTTTGATGTGGGCCGTCCACTGTGTGAGCCCCACCTTTGATGGGACAGTCCATCATGCGGGGCCGGCCTCCTTTGACATGGATGGTATGAGAGAACAGTAATTGAGTGCACCATGAGAGAGAACTTCGATATGTAGCATGACCTGAGAGATCAGTAGAAAAGCCAAATTGGAGGGTGGTTAAAGCTATAAAAAAAAAAAAACTAATTAAGATAAGTAATTTGTAAGAGGTAAATTACTTTTCAATTATACTTACCAAGCAAACTTAAGTGCCAAAAGTAACTTAATGGCTTAAGTTCAGTTGAAAAGTAACTTATTCGGTAGTATCCAAACGGGCCCTAAGAGATGGGCAATCACAAGCGGCACTTACAAGATGGGCGGTGACACATGTGACTATTACTTGGAGCACTTTATAAAAAAAAATAATCATTTCTTCTCATTTCCCTCTGACCAAGTAAAAAAAAAAAAAACATTTTTTCTAAAAATAAGAGGTAAATGAAAATGGCATTTTACAAAAATAAACAAAAACGCAAGTCTTCTTGGATACCGCATTTCCCAATTTTTGTTTCATCGAATCCAAGCAGGCCCTGTAGTTAAAATCACAATTCCTGAAGAACTTTGCATAAAGATCCCTCTATTTTTTTTTCTTTTTGGCTGGATACTTAGACCCGTCAAGATGGAGTGAACCACCGTAGAATAGATAGACCATTTTCAAAGTTCAGATGGATTGTACGTTCCTTAACATCGATTAATGCGTTGACTCAAGGCCATTGACTGTTTTTCATGACCGTCCATTAAATGGACACCAATCAACCAGTTGGAAGTAACATCATGCAAATTTTTATTATTATTTTTTTTTTTTCCTTTCTGAGCCATCTAATTTAAACCTATTATTTGGACGGCACAAGTTGTATGTGGCATGCCTGTAAACCACCACACTCACCCAGCGTATCAAAAATTCTTTCTCCAGCGTGTGAGAAGGGGGTTTGCGAGCCCCACGTGTCTCTTTACACGCAGCACACATGCGAGCCTGCTAAGACTGTGGGACTCATGATATATGTAAAGATCAATTCTAGAGCCAAGCAATGAAATTTTTTTTGCCGTTATTATCCTAACCAATGAGCCTTACCAAGTGCAATCGCCTAGGGTCAAGTTTCCATGTACTCGTGAA
This sequence comes from Liriodendron chinense, assembly GCA_003013855.2. Lineage (NCBI taxonomy): Eukaryota > Viridiplantae > Streptophyta > Magnoliopsida > Magnoliales > Magnoliaceae > Liriodendron > Liriodendron chinense. The sequence continues at coordinate 351,207 of PVNU02000473.1, read as the reverse complement.
TCACCACACGTGGTAACGTGGCACAGCAGACGTGGTCAAAGCCACACATCGGATCCATTACACAGAAATGTTGTACTTCAAAAAAATGACACTCATTAAACACAAAATGGCCCACCAAATTACTGGACCACCCTGAGAACCACATTAGCGGACCACCAAATTGACACTCCTTAGATGGTGTGACCCACATGACAAGGTGCTTGGATCTCTAAAGGATTGCCACAGTTGGGAAACCTAATGACCAGCCCAAATGTTACAGAAAAGTGGAGAAACAGGTTCTGGCTCAAGCCTGATATAAACATACTAGTAAGGATGGACATGTCATGCCCAGGCAGGGCTCGGGCTGGTGTTCTACTTCCCAGGCCAGGCTAGGACATATCTCGGCCATGCCTGAGCCCAGCTAGTTGATCGCCCCTAGGTGCATGATTCCGACATACACATCTGGAGGCACTGAATGTCAACCTACATAGAAACATAACAGTAGTGTCTGGAGCAAATCTAGGTTTTTTCCCCTCATTGAGATGACCAACAACAGACGTTGGATCTCATTAGGCTAGTGATGTATTGTCTGTGACAAAAATCAAAATTTCTTTTCTCATCGTAGAAAATTGTTTAAGATAGTGATAGCTTACAGCCTTACACACCTTGGCTGTTAAAATTGCATTGAGTCGCTGGCATGGGGAACTCCATTCTACTTTATTAATCAAGACTGCATCTGCTCAGCATATCCTGGAGTTGAACTCCATTCTACTTTAGATGTTTGGGGGTGGCCATATCTTCCCCAAAAATTCCTCCACGCGCCTTGTTTGATTCATGTAGCCTTCCAGTCCAGCACCCAAAAGCTCTTCAGTGGCAGGGCCCATTGCTGATGCAAAGCTCATTTGGTCCCACTTCACCAGCTGTATATATGAAGAGAATATCAGAGCGCTTCATCAACATCATGTGCTAAACACAGCCCTATGATGGAGAAGGATGATTAATATGCTTGTAATAGATGGGAGAGATTTTGCAAATATGATAATGTAGCTTTAGAAATATATTGAAGTACAGATTTCCTGCATTCTTCTCTTGACTTGGGGCAACCCTGAGTTATAAGGGGAATGACCCCAAACAGCCCAATATGGCCCATGCGTCTTGGTTTCAGTGACCAATACAGTACGCCAAAACCACTTTTCAAACCTTGCAAGAAATAGGCAATAGCCCTCTAAGGAAGATCCATAAGTTGGATGATTCTTTCAATCATTCAGAAGTAATTATCTTCTTTTCTCTTTTGGAAACTCAAGGTCATCAAGATGAGGAATGCCCTACTTGCCCAAGAACCAAAGAAGAAGAAGAAGAAGAAGAAGAAGAAAGAAACAAAAAGGGAGCAAATGGCAACAAAATGGAAGAGAAAAAAAACAAAAAAACCCAAAGAAATAGAAATGGAAAATCATGACAGCATTCAACCTCCTCTTTGCTAAAATTGCATGCCCTGGCAGAGCTTGGAGATAGCCTCCTGATGAATGAGTACTTCTCGTTGGGAGGAGCAATGGATTCTTTGAGTGACTGCAATACCTTCAATGGTACGATAATGTAATCAACCCTGAGGAATGATCAAGAAATTGATCATGAGCACAGGACAACCTAGACACTTATCTTGATCAATAAAAATATTAAAAGATGGTAAACCTTACCCTAGAAGACTGAATATGTCCTGCTTGTTGCGAATTGCTGCTGCCATCAGCTTGGACTTATGTCCATGTTTGTGAATGTAATTATATGCCTTGGTCACCTGGAAAATCATTACAATGCTCTGTTTCAGGAAAATTTTGGCAAGGCAGTGGGTAGCCATTCTGAAAATCTGCAAGTTTTTTTCTTTTATTTTTTTATTGAGTGCCCATCAAGGGGAATAAATTTTAAGAAAAGAATTCAAAAAATTTATTGGCTCTTTTTAGGATTTTTTTTTGAATAATTCACATATTACTCATGAATTGATCAATAATTCACTGAATTCTGGGAATTCTTTTTGTGAAAAAATACGATAATTTAGTTTTAAAAATCACAATTGCACAGATTTGATGCTTAATGCAAGAACAACAAATTTTCTCCTTTCAATTTTCATCCTCCGTTACACCTTTTAAGCATGATGCAGATTCTCCTGTGGATATTCATAGCACTTGCAAAAAAGTAAAAAGCTAGTCACTTTTATTTTAAACAGATTTAAAGATGCTTCAAAAAAAAAAAAAAAAAAGATTAATAAAGCAGGCACTTGAAAGATTAAAAACATCAACAAGAACGAGCTAACCAAAGCCAATCCGGGATCTTCGCCACTTCTGAAAGCAGCTTCTACCTCAGGATCTCCAGAATGATTGCGAGCCCAATCCTGTAGAACATCTTAAGATAATGAACAGGATATCTACAGTGAAGATTTGGAACACATTGCAATTAATGGAAATAAGATGTTACCCTGATCCGACCAACAAAAATCTGAATAACAGAAGCTCCTGCTTGAGCTGCAGCAGCTGCTTGAGAAAAGCTGCACGAGCAAGATTAAATGTTCACAAAATCAAGCAATGGGCAATTGCAACAATGCATAAACTGTGATGCAGGAGGGAGTGCCAAAAAAGAAAAAAAGTGATTGCCACCTGCATTGGGTGGGCACCAGTACAATTGTCAAGTATGACATGGGCGCTGTGCATTAAGACATGACAGCATCTAACAAGACAATGAATTGTATATTAGAATTATCAATCAATCTCATCATGTATTCAGGTTCTCTCTTTGCTTCACCAGTCTAAGAGCATTTAGTTTCACTTTCAGGGAAAGTGAGATTGTCAGGGATATTGTCAATCCAAAGTCTCAGCCTCCAAGCATGTTCAGAATTCTCTAGAATGCCTGTATAGGGAACTTTGTAGATTTGTGGAGAACACCATGTCTAGCCTGAAATTTTTTGAGTGAAGTGTGAAAAACCTTTAACTTGTTGATTGTAATCAACCTATGTAATAGACTATTAGATAGCACTTGATTGTAATCAACCTATGCAATAGTCTATTACATTGCGCCCCTGGGAATTTAATGCTCTCATTGCCGGTCCCAAGCCCAGATAAAGGAGGGTTGCATCAGGTTGGCAGCCAGCATCAAACTTATACCATAATTTCCAACATCAATCCTAACAATATGACATTCCAACTCGAGTAGAGTGCAAGCGTTGGCTAGGGCGTCCCCTGGAAGCGACACGCCGCAACAACGCCAAATTGTTGTGAGAAGTAGGCAAGGTTTCCCATGCCATTCTAGACACTTGCAAGTAAAGAAGCTAGTCTAAGAGAATAGGATTTGTATTGCCTCTGGAATATTGGAACATTGATAAGTATGGAGTTAGTAATACAATGAAACAAAGGAGAGTAAACATAGCTTGCGTTCAGGAAATCAAGTGGAAAGGGGGGGGACTAGAGAAATTGATGGATATAAGCTTCGGAATACAGTAAAGGACAATAATAGAAATGAGAAAGGGGTAGTGGTGGATAAAGATTTCAAGGATAAAATTGTAGAAGTTAACAAAGTAATAGAATTTTATTAATAAAACTTGTGTTAGCAGAGGAGATAATCAATGTTATTAGTACATATGCACTGTAAGTATAGTTAGATGTTAGAATCTAAAGACAATTTTAGGAGGATATGGATGGACTAATGCAAGAAATACAACACACACAAAGAATATTTGTAGGAGAAGATTTAAATGGTCATGTAGGAAAAGAAAGTAGAGGATATGAGAGGGTACATGGAGGATATGGTTTTAAGAAAAGAAATGAGATGGAGGAAACTATCCTTGATTTCGTTATGGCATACAATCTAGCTATAGCAAACGCATACTTTAAAAAGAAAGGAACATTTAATTACTTTCAAAAGTAGATTGTGTATAAGCCAAATAGATTCTTTCCACATAGGAAGACAGAACAATATGTAAGGACTGCAAGGTGATACTTGGAGAAAGTTTAACCACATAACATAGGTTAATGGTCATGAATGTTTACATTAAGAGATGGGAGTAAGGGAATAAAATTAACAACTGACCAAAAAACTAGGTGGTGGAATTTAAAAAAAGAGAAAATAATGTTATTTAGAATTAAGTTGACGGAAGAATAGAAGTGAAATGTCAAGGAAGAAGTAAACATTATGTGGAATGAGACGGTTGAGTGCATTAGGGAAGTGGCAAAAGAAGTTTTAGGAGTATCTAGAGAAAGAAGGCAATCATGTAAGGAAATTTGGTTGTGGAATGATGATGTACCAAAAACTATAAATGAGAAAAATTCATGTTTGAAAGCCTACCAAGGGGCTAGAAACAATGAAAATCTTAAACAAAATAGAAATGCCAAAAAAATTGGTAAGAAAGTTACAAGGGAGACTAAGCTTAAGGCTTATGACGATCTTTACAATAAATTGAGGACGAGAATGTGAGAAAGATGTCTTCAAACCAGCAAAAATGAGAGAAAGGAAGAGTAAGGAGGAAGATCATGTTAGATGCATTTAGAGCAATGACAAAAGGGTACCGGTCAAGGACAATGAAATCAATAAAAGGTGGAGAAGCTATTTTCAAAACTTGTTAAATGAAGATCACATTGAAAGCATGAGGATAGAAGGACCATAAACTCAAATGACATCGAAGTCCGTAGATATTTTTGCAGGATTAGGATATTAGCGAAATAAGCTTTGAGAAAGATGAAAACAGGAAAAGCCCTTGGACCACATGGTACACCAATAGAGGTTTGTAGGCGTATGGGAGATATTGGGTTATTTTGGCTGACAAAGTTGTCCAACAAAAGTGTAAGATTGAAGAAAATGCCAGACAAATAGAGGAAAAATACCACAATACCTATTCATAAGGATAAGGTAGAGATACAGAGCTGCACCAACTATTGTGAGATTAAACTTATGAGCCATACTATACAACTTTGGGAAAGAGTAATTACACAAAGACTAAAGCATGAGACAAATATATCATAAAATTGGTTTGGTTTCATGCAAGGGTCGCATAACGGCCGTTGCAGGACAGTAACAGTGGCAGCCATTACACGTTACAGGGGGAAAAAAAAGACTCATTACCACCCCCATAATGGTCCATTACAAGGCCGATAAGTTTTTTCCAGTTATCTTTCTTTTCAAAAGAAAAACAAAGAAAAGAAAAAGAAAAAGAGACCACAACGGCCGCTACAACCCATAATATAACAGAAATAGTAGTGACCCTTATGACCACCATTATCATTACAAAATGCCATGCATAGAGGTCTACTACTGAAGCTATTTTCCTACCTAGACAATTGATGGAGAAACATAGGGAGAGGAGGAAGGATCTCCATATGGTTTTTATTAACTTAAAGAAAACTTATAATAGGTTCTTAGAGAGCTAATGTGGTGGGTGCAAAGAAGGAAAGGAGTTTCAAGAGGATATATTGATATGATATGGATGTGTATGAGGGAGAAGTAACAAATGTGAAACCACTAATGAAGAGATAAGTGAGTTCCCAATTACTATAAGCTTGCACCAGGGTCAGCGGTGAGCTTGTACCTTTTTGCATTGGTTATGGACAAGTTTACGAGGCATTTTCGGGAAGATATCTCATGGTGTGTTGTTTGCAGATGACATAGTTTTGATTGACAAGACATGGGAGGACATAAACACAAAGCTATATTTATGGAGTGGTGCTTTAGAATCTAAGGGATTTAAAATTAGTCGGGCTAAAACAGAGTATATGGAGTGCAAATAGCAATAGGAGTGGGAACAAGGAATTAGCAAAGATTGTTGACTGAGAAGTTTTCCAAAATGACCACTTTCGATATCTTGGGTCAATAATTCATAAGAGTGGATCCTTCAAATAATAATAATTCACAAGAGTGGAGAGATTGAGAGGGTTTTGACTATAGAATTCAAGCGGGATAGAAGAAATGGAGATGTGCCTCTGGAGTTTTATGTGGTTGTTGTGTACCACTCAAACTGAAAGGGAAATTTTATGGGATGGTTATAAGACCAGCCACGCTTTATGGGATAGAATGGCAGTTAAGGAATAATATGTTTATAAGGATGAGTGTAAATGAATGCATTTGAAGGAATTTAGAAGTAGCACCAATGGGTAATAAAATGGGGGAAAGTAGACTTAGATGGTTTGGTCGTGTGCAACGGAAACCAAGAATTTCCCCATTAGGAGAGAGTTGGTGCAAATTAAAGACTCTGAAAGGGCAAGGGAAGGCCTAAAAGAACGTGGGTGGAGGTCGTACGAAAAGACTTGATGACTATGATGTCTAATTGAAGTCATGGCCCTTGATGGAGTATAATGGTGGAAAAAAATTCATGTAACCAACCCTAGTTATTAAAAATTTGGGCTCTCTCTCTCTCTCTCTCAAGAAGAAGAAGAGGGGAATACATGTTCCCAACTAAATGCTTCTTTTGATGTAAAAAGGAGATTAAATTTTATAAAAAAATCCTCACAAGTACCTATAAACAAATGTCAAGTGTGTCTGTATGCCCTCAGATTCCAGCAATCGTGAGGCCTCAATCCCCTGAGTGGAAGAACAAGAATTAGTGAAACAAAAAGGGATATGAAGTAAAGACGTCAACCTGTATGCATCACCTCTTGAAAATTTTGAAGATACGAAAAATTAGAAAGGTTTAGACATTTTCCTTGTTTTGATACATTACCTGCCAGGTTGAAGGAATTTTGAACAATAGACGCTCTGGAGGGACCTCTACTTCATTATATAGTTTCAGCAGTTCATGCACCTACAAAATTAAGGGTAAGATGAATGTGTATCAGAGGACTCATCTGGCTAATGAAACTCTTGGATCCATATAAAATTGGAGCAGTTGTGTTAAGATTTTCATGCCAATAGAGGGTCTTTTTTTCTTTTATTTTCTGGTCAATGAAATTATCTCGAGAAGGAAAGAAGACCAAGAACAGGAGACCATTAACAGGTAATATAAAAAAACAAGGACAAGCAATCTGTATCAAGCTACAAATTTCTCTTGTCGCCTCTATCCAATTCCACTGCTCTAAGGAAGATTTTCCATAGAGTATGAACTGTTAAACATCTGAACAGGCAAGGGGGTCACAACATTCCATGTCTAACCAATACCTATATCACAGCCTTCCCAAAATCACTCAAGATAGTACATCTATGTAAAGGATATCTTGAAGCATTTGCTTGACACAGTTCCTAACATATTGGTTGGATTCTCCAGAACAAAAGCATTAACTTGAGCTACAGGCAGCCAACATTTTCTTCTGATAACATTTGTGCAGCATGCAAACCCAAAAAAGAAAAAAAGAAAAAAAATGTAGCTGAGCTGTGCTAACTTCCTTCCTATATCTGCTTTTAATCAGCACAGACTCAATGGCACAACCCAAGCACCTACCACACTAACAATGGCAGAGATGCAGGAGTGGTGAACCTATGTTACCAAGGTATACCTACAGATACACCAAATACAATTAACATCAGGAATCCGAGATATTAGGATAGACTATAAAGTGGTGCTTAGGTTAGGTATATGCAAATTGCTATTTATGCTTGCAGATGTAGATAAACACATGCACCCATTCTTTCAATGAAAGTTCTCCCATTAGATCATTTATCTTTTAAAAAAAAAAAAAAAAATTGTTGACCACTGAGCAGTGCACAAAATACACGTCCATGGGCAAGAATGCACCTAATAGAGTTTCCTAAAGTGGATAAGCAATACCAATGGGCATGTTCCAATATGAATATGCACATGTAGGTGAAGTATACAGATAACATATCTGACACTCGTGGGTATCAATTTTATGGTCAGTTTTTGTTCATTTTTTATATTTTTGTGATTTATATGTAGCATCTCTTTATGTTAGTGGAATAGATATGAGATGGTTGTGATTTTTTCTTTCATTCTTGATATCAATTAACCATGGAATTTCGTAACTGTATGATTGGCTTATTCTCAGAAATTTTGGGCTCAAATGACAGAAGAATGTCAGTATGCAGGACCTCAAGAATTTGATTCAAGCACTGAGTTCGTAAAGGCCAACTCATAAAAGCATCATCAATAAATACAGTCAATCAGGTCTGATTTGGTTCCGCTTTGGCTTTTTTGTTTATTTTTTATTTTTTCTGACTGATAACACAGAACTTAGCTGACCCAAACTAGTTGGGACAAGGCTTTGATGATGATGATGAAGACCGATAACACAGAACACAGGCACGTAACCAACGTACTTTCTTAATTTCTTCAGTTTTTCTTTCTTTATTTGCCATCCCTGACTATATTAAGGGATCACGACAATGGCAGATTTCTTTAAAAAAAAAAAAAGGTGTACGATAAAGTCAAAAGGTAGAATGTATTGCGTCAGTCGTTGGGACTTGGGAAACACTAACTCATGCCTTGATGCGAGTGAAGAGGTTTGCAGGCCCCACAAGCACATCTACACATAGCACCACATCAACCTGTCATGAATAAGGTAGTCTCCACCATGAAGATGACCATATGCAAAATCCAATAGGTCTAGTCATCACGTCAGTGATGCAGCCCTTGGTACACCAAGAAGCACTATATCATACCTCTTATATAAGTAGTCATTCCATGAGAGAGGGCATTCTAGAATTGTTTTCTACAAGCTTTGTATTTGTGAGTTGAGTGATTCCTTTCTTATTGGGTGAGTGATTCCCCAACCCCTTGGGTAAGTGAGTCCCTAAGCCATCTCTTGTTGGGTGAGTGATTCTCCAACCCCTTGGGTGAGTGAATCCCCAAGCTATATCATTTTTTATTCTCATTCGGCCTATGTACTCTTCATCTAAATTATAGCAACAAATTTCTTCTTTCCTTCTCTTTATTACATTTCTTTGAATTCTACATCAAGTGGTATCAGATCTGCAATAAAGTGGCATTAAAGCTGCATCAAAGTGGTATTAAAGCAAGTTTGGTTTTTGGATCAAGCTTGATTTCTTATAACAAGAAGAAGAGAAAACCAGGCCAAACAGGCGACTTCAATTCAAGATGTCCACCTTTGCGAAGATATTGAAGAATTGAGGCATGCCAACAAAAATCTACAATGCATGATGGAGGAGATGATGAGGACATCAGTGGTAGACCCTATAGAGTGTACCAGAGGAGGTGTCGCCGACAGAGTACTAGCGCAGAGGAGTTGATGTGGATGGGTACCGGCCCATTTTTTGACGCGCTATGAATATGGGATCGTAAGAGCAGCATGATCGCAGGACCATGGGGCGTATTTCACACTCTATCGTGCGGGTGTTTTAGTCTTTAGGCGTTTTTCTGTGCTTTTTCTTATTTTTAAGCACTTTAGTGCTATGGTTTAATTTTAGGCGTTTTTATATTCTTTTTCTGATTTTCAGGCGCTTTCGTGTACTTTTTTCTTTTCGTGGCTTATACTAGTGTTTTAAATAGCTACGCTATGTAGCGTGTAGCTTACACTACGTAGCGTACCTTAGCCTAAACGCTACGTAGCTCATGAAAATAGCTTAAGTTGCATGTAGCCTACGCTATATGATTAATTTGGATACACCGCACGCTTCATAAACTACGCTACACGCTACATAGCTCACATTACAAGTCATTTTTCACTATAACATTAAAATCAATAATGTTTTTAATAATTTGTTACATTTTTCTATTTTAATGAAAATTCGTTAGTTTTTTCGATACTTGTAGTAAAATAATATAAGAAATAGTTTTAAATCAGTTTTGTTACTCTTTCTTCACCTTTATACTTAATTATCAACCCTTGCTATTACTGTAGGTTGAATTTGGTTGCACCAAATGTCATGAAATTTTGTTAAATTTTATTATCAATCATCTAATTTGGTGTAACCAAGTGCAACCTTGATTAAAAATCTAAGTAGTGTGTAGCTTACGCTACACACTATGTAGCTTACGTCTCACGCTTCAGAAGGGTGAACGCTACTCTACACGGTATTCGCTATTTAAAACACTGATATATACATTGTGAGAACCCTACTTTTTATTATTAAATGAACAGAAATTCATATGCTTTCTTCCTCTTTTACCAAAGAGATTGGGGTTTCAGGATTGACCCTTGGGTGTTGAAGATTCCAGCTCGGTTTCAGATTTTTCTTCTTTCTAGATCCTTAAAGTACAGGAAAGGTAAGAATCATCCGTTTTTTTCTTGTTGAGATAATCCGTACTTTCTCTTATCTTGAACCCATCTCTTCTCCATCTCTTTCGTTCTTCTCTAATTCTTCCCCTTTTGGTACGAACGGAAAAGAAGGATGACTAGCCATGAGAATGGGATCCAAACTTGACTGTAGACTGGCTTATGCTAGATCTGGGATATCCTCATATCCCTAGGTCCTCCATTTTTTATGGTTTTATGTGATTTTATGTGAAGGGGCATGATCCTGACAGATCGATCTCATCTCTGTGTTGGGATTTGCTTAATCCCTTTGATTGAAAACAGTTAGTTGATTAATTTTATCATTTGAATCTCTTCAACCTGATTATACATGCATCTAGGGTTTAAGTCATCACATGTCCCTGCATCAAGAGGTTTTGCAAAGGCTTCCTACACAAGCCTCCATAAGTATTCCGATTTATGATGAAGATGTCCATGAAGTATTTGACGAAATAATTTGACAAAATGAAGGTAACACGGACCACATAGAATTTGATGATGATGATGAGCCGATTTATGAAGAAGATGCCTATGAAGCGTTTGATGAAATGATCGAACTAAATGAAGGTAGAGTAAACGAAGATTGCATGGAATTTTATTATGATGAGCCAATTTATAACAAAGATGCCCATGAAGTGCTTGATAAAATGACCGGACCAAATGAAGGTGAAAGTTTTGTTTTTGCAAAGTTTTAGCCGCTCTTCGAGCACCCAAAGACTATTGGCTACATGTTTTATGTGAAGAGAAACTATATGTGAACCTAAAAAAATACTCATTCATGGTTGACAATGAAGTCTTTTTAGGTTATGTTGTCTCATCCCAAGGCATTAAAGTAGATGAAGAGAAACTCAAAGCAAGTATGGAGTGGTCAACCCCAAAATCGGTTACCAAAGTGCAATGCTTCCATGGCCTAGCAACATTCTATCGGCAGTTTGTACGTACAGGGCAAGATACTTATACTAAATATCTCTTCTGGTGGAAGAACAAGCCCCGATACAAGGATACTTGGATCAATGATGGGGAGTTACAGGATCTCGATAGAAGAATGTGGGAAAGAATTACCAAGTCGAACTCAAGGACGAGTTTTTTTTATGGGGAGGAGATTGATGCAGCCCTTGGTACACCAAGAAGCACTATATCATACTAAGTTTTCCTCTTATATATATAGTAGTCATTCTATGAGAGAGGGCATTCTAGAGCTGTTTTCTACAAGCTTTGTATTTGTGAGTTGAGTGATTCCTTTCTTGTTGGGTGAGTGATTCCCCAACCCCTTGGGTGAGTGAGTCCCCAAGCTATCCCTTGTTGGGTGAGTGAATCCCCAAGCTATCTCATTTTCTTATTCTCATTTGGCTTATGTACGCTTCATCTAAATTATAACAACAAATTTCTTCTTTCCTTCTCTTTTTTACATTTCTTTGAGTTCTACATCAAGTGGTATCAAAGCTACATCAGTGGGCCACCCTTGTATGAAAAGAATGGACAGTTCAAAAGGACTTTTGAGTGATCCAAACTCAGTAGACACATGTGGCCTGCCTGATTTTTGCCTACGGTCACAATTGAAGCCACCTTTTGCAACACTCAAAAGCCCTATGCAGTCGCGAGTTGTGATAAATGTAATGGTGTGCTTGTGGGGCAAGTGAACCTCTGTAAGTGAATATCAACTTCTAAGTTCCAAGTAATTTAACACTAAATGACTAAAAGCTTTTACTTCCCAAATGTTATCTATGCATTTCTTCCCTCCATGATTTATCTTTACTTCTTATATATGAGCCATGATTCTTTTATGTGTCCCAACTTTGATAAACTAGATTAGAAGTTTTTATGTATCTAATTGTTCACTACAAACAAATGGATTAAAGGAGATCATTGTTGATAAAAGGGATGCAACCATTGGATGGTCATGATCGGTCTACAACTTTAATTCCCAAACGTTGTATACAAATAAGTGCATCAATTAAAAAATTAACAGCTAAGATTGTGAACATGTATCTGGCTGCAAAAGCTAGATGACCTCACACTTTTTTTTGTTGATAACAAAAATTTTAGTAAGAACCCAGAGGGCTAAAGAGAACAAAGATCCACTAAGATAATGGATAAGAGAGAACAAGTTGGATAGCTTCACAGCATCCATCCATCATTAGCGCAAGAAAAGGTTGGAGCAGTGTTTTAAATAGTGAATAGCGTGTAGCGTAGCCTTCACCTCTCTGAAGCGTGAGGCGTAAGCTACATAGCGTGTAGCGTAAGCTACACAACACTTAGATTTTTAATCAAGGTTGCACTTGGTTGCACCAAATTAGATGATTAATAATAAAATTTAACAAATTTCATGATATTTGGCGCAACGAATGCAACCTAAAGTAACAGCAAGGGTAATGATTAAGTATAAAAGTGAAGAAAGAGCAACAAAACCGATTTAAAACTATTTCTTATATTATTTTACTATAAGCATCAAAAAGACTAACGAATTTTCATTGAAATAGAATTATGTAACAAATCATTTTTAATGATTGATTTTAATGTTATCGTGAAAAATGACTTGTAATGTGAGCTATGTAGCGTGTAGCGTAGTCTATGAAGCGTGTAGCGTATCCAAATTAATCATGTAGTGTAGGCTACACGCAACTTAAGCTATTTTCATGAGCTACGTAGCGTTTAGGCTCAGCTACGCTACGTAGCGTAAGCTACACGCTACATAGCGTAGCTATTTAAAACACTGGGTTGGAGAAATCGCTCCTCAGGTGATTAAGATTCACTACAAAGCAAGGTATTATGTATTGGTAACGGTGGCCATCATTACTGATACGAATATCGGCCGTAAACAGCCGATATGGGCATAGCCCTAACGGCCGATATAGGGGCATAACGACCGATACGACCCCCTTAACGGCTGAAAATTGTTTTTTGTCTGAAAAAATTTTAAAAAAAAATCTAGAAAACACAAAATAATGTAAATATTTCAAATATGTATTCATTTTTTGTTTTGAACATGTTTATGGTAGCATAACGGTCCACTCTTTGATGAGAGTGTTGTATCTGGCTGTCCGGTGAATTTATGGACATGGTTATGTGTTTCTAATGTTTACACATCACAATGCATTAGAACGAGAAATTGGAATAAAATGCATAAATACCATTTTTTCAATTTTTTGGAAAAAAAATGGCCCTTGGAGCTGTTATTTGCCCAAATTGCTTTAATCTACCGTTTTAATCCCAAAAATTGTAGCAATAGTGGTCAAAATCAGCTGGAGAATGATTTAGGAAAGTTATTGGAATGAGAGAAGTGAAAAAAATGAGGAGAAGATGGATTTAAATAGAAAAAAGTGGTTGTTTTTTTACCGTTATAGGGGTAATAGTCGTTATGCCGTGTGACGGCCTTTACTACCTTTGTAATGGCCAATACAATCCCAAAAAACTAAATGCCCCATTTCACCCCCCGTATTGCATAATGGTTACGGCCAACCGATACATATTGGCCTTTATGGCCATATCGTAACAGATTTAGAACCCCCCCCCCCCCAAAAAAAAAAAATCCTAACAATAAAAAAACACCTACTAAACAACTAAAGATGTCGATCCAAATGAACACCAACCAAGAACACTCATTGTGGAATTTTTCCCATTCCCACATAATCATGTGGGTTGCACACAACCAATCCCTCAGAAAACCCATTTTCAAACTGTTGGAAATCCCCCCGTTCTTCTCTTCCTCCCTTTCTTCCTTTTCCTTATATCATGTGTCAGTGGCTAAGCTCCCAGACTTTCATAAGTTCAGGATTCAGAAATTAGAAACGTGCATATATCAAATTGTGAGGTGGGACCCAGTCATTTTCTAAAAGAGGAATCACCACCCCCGGTGTATATAGACAGAAGAGCCGAGAACAAGATTCATAGAGCTTCCAATATCAACCACCCAAAGTCTATATACGTCCCATGCATCTAAACATTATGTAAGTTCATCGTACAACAGATAGAGTGGCACATTTGGTGACATCTACAATTCTAACCATATGGAAAATCCACTTGCAACAATACCTTCCTAATGATGCCGTGTGTATCATAAGCCAAACGAGCATCCACTTCAGTCGACACTCGCCCAGGAACCAATTTTGCCAGGTCAGCTCCAACATTAACCAAAGCCTAAGCCAACCCACAACCACTTGTTAACATTACTAACACAAAATGCCAATTCCAATTCAAAATCAATTCAATGCACAGAAACAAACCTTGTTGAAGAAACAGGACAGCCGGATGCTAGAATCCGCTTGTGCATAACATTCTCCATCAGCAAGTGCAGTTTCAATGGCACTCTACACCACAGATCCTACAATTTCAGTCGTTTCCATAGACAAAGACAAACACATGCACTGAAAGAAGAAACGAGTCCAACTTTTCTCTCTTTACTATCCCTAATAATTCACAACAACGACCATTAATTGCATGTTCACCTTAAATTTCGTATCTGGAAGGCTGCAGATGCCTAGAAGGAGCGAAGAACTAACAGTAGCAGCTGTCGGTGGAAACCTACATTACATGTAATCCTTACAGATGTGGATCAAGAAAGAGAAGGAGATTGACAACGAAGAATATTGTTAAAAAAAAAAGAAAGAAAGAAAAAGAACTAATTACCTTTCAAAATCGTCGAAAATGACGGTATCAGGAACAATCTCACTGAAGCTCGAAACGGCAATGAGCTCAGTGCTTAAACCTGCAAATTCAGATGAAAATCAGAACAGATTCAAAAGATATCGGATCTTTTGAGGGGATCAGAAGCTGAAATACCAGTCTCCAGGGAAGACCCGTTGCCGGACGAAGCACGGATTTTGGGAAATGTTGTCTGGAATTTGATGAGAGATTGCAGTGATGATTGGAAGGGAAGCTTGCATTTTCTTCTGTCCTGTTGGAAGTAGAAAAAGGGAAATGATGTTTCTTTTTTCTTCTTTTTGGAGGAGAGAAATGGAATTTATAGGAATGTGAAGGAGAGATGGGAGGGAAGGAGAACCTGATTGGAAGGGGAAAAGAGAGCGGATGAAGAAGAGTGCGTCGCGATGGACATTGCTGTATCAGAGAAAGCGCTTGGAAAAGTGGATTTTTGAAGGGGAGAGAGCGATCCTTTTGTAATGGAGGTGAGACTTGAGAGTGGAGAAATAGACGAGAGCTGTTACGATGCAGATGGAGCAATGGATAATTGCCCTTGTAGTTGATGTAATTATCGTAGGTGCGATCGGACGGATGATGGCAGACTTGAGAGGGGTATTTATGAAATTATGAGAAAGATGGGGTGCTTTCGTCACCTTCTTGAGTTCCGAATCTTTCGATAGCAACGAGAAAAGCTCGATGGCTACTCACTAGAGCAGGACTTGGACGTCGAGGGTGGGTCCGGCGTCTAGGCTCTCTGGAGAGAAACTTTAATACTCCGGAAGAGATGGTTGATGCGCAGGCACTGAGAAATTGTACACGTAGCTTACAATAAACTCAAATTACACTGTCCAAATCATGGGACCTAATTTGGATGGCTCTCGACTGAAAAATTACACTGGACTTGATCTTCTAAGTGGCTGACGAATGGATATTTAACAGACGGCCTAAATGGAGAATATTCAACGGACCATTCAACAAAAAAGAATTCACATTGATCAGAGGTCAGGATTGTTCAAAGAATCTGAATTTTGGATGATGGCCTATGTGGAGTGTGTCTCACAATTTCTATTGTTTGATTTCAGATAATGCATGCCACAAGTACAATTTAAGAGTGCCTGCGTATCAACCATCACGCTAAGCCGGTTTATCAAATAACTCACTGGTCGTCCATCCTGTACATTCCATGGCCTGAAAATCAGTCCCAATCAAGTGGGCCAGACGTGCAGTAAAAGATGAACCATGGGAAAGAATTTGACCGGTGGCCCACATCTGACGTACAGATGTCGACCACCTGATGAATGCACGGGCTTGAGCAGTCATGACTCGCACGCGCGTGCCATATTGACACGTATGGGAGATTGGGATTTGAGATTGTACTCTCGCGAGTAGCCATGGCCACTCTCACGTAGAGAAGGATTTAAAAATGAGAGATACTGCACCGAAGTTCTATGCAGTTCCATCCTCACGGTACACGTGGAAATCATATACCGTTGATCAGAACTGTCGACATGGAGGTCGAAATGCGGAGATGGGCCATTTACAAAAGATTACAGTGATCAGTTGTCCAGTACAAAATAAGATCGGATGTTGATGGGATGCATGACCCACTTTATGGATAGCTTGATTCTTTCACACCTATATGATGGGCCCCACATTTTGTCATTGAGGAAGCACGGATCATAGGGCCTTTATACCCCAAAAAAAAAAAAAAAAAATTGATATTGAAGCTATTGGGGTGTCAACATGTCCAAGTTATCTATCAGTTTCTACAGGCAACCATTTGTGTACGATATCCACGCGGACTAGCTGATAGGTCCAACATCAGATGGGTCAAAGCCCAAAAATCAAATCACAGGCACCGGAAAATCCTAACCATTCCCTTGCAAGACTCTTAAGAAAGATGAATAGGGAGAGAAGTCAAGTGCTTTGGATCTTAAACATGCAACAAATGGCTTGGAAAGCTATAACAGAATCAAAACTTAGCAATCACGGGCTCCTCTGGTATTGATTTCCGGCATACATTTGGATACCACCAAGGATGTTTGTTTTTCAATAAAAATATGTAAATGGGTATTGATTAATTAACAATGTAATTCCACACTTCTTTTATGCTGATCATGGCAGCTTGTTTTGTGGCAACTAAAACCAAGAGGGTGCGAAAATGTGGAGCCCACTGTGATATATGTGGCTTATACACACCGTACATCCAATTTGGGGCCTGATTTTAGGGATGAACCCAAAATTGAGGTAGTAGACTTAAAGCTCAAGTTGACCACATCACACGAAATAGTGAGTGGAACACCTATTGTTAAAAACCTTTTATGGCTACGATTTCTTATGGTGTGAGCCACCTAAGAAGCTTGTTAATGATAGACAGTATAAATATGTCATAGACATAATAGTGAGGCCCACAAATTTAAGCCGTACCTTTTCTAATGGCTTTTCGAGGAGGAAATACTCCATTTCTATCAAACAGAGGGAAAAGCTAATAATTAGTTACTTCGATGTATTTATGATGAATTTGAGAAAACAAACAAAGTTACCTTTTAAGTTATTTACTTTTTTGGCTTAAAATAACTTGGTAAACATGATTACGAAAGGATTTGAAAAAACCAAAGTAACTTTTTAACTCAAGTCATTAAATTACCTTCTTTGCTTAAGTTAGTTTGGTAAACATGATCGCAAAAGTAATTACATGCTTAAAAGCTACTTTCTACTCCTCTCTGTCAAGGTCCATATAAAAGGAGGCCCTGCATGATGGACTGTTCACATTAAAGGTGGGGCCCATACAATCGACAATCCACATTTAAAAATGGTCCCCACATAATGGATCACCCATATTAAGGTGGCCCCATTATAATGGATGGTCGATATCAAAGGTCAGCCTCTAATGATAAATAATCCACATCAAGAATGAATAGCCCACGTCAAGGTGAGCCCTGCATGATGGACAGTCCACATCAAAGGTAGGCTCCACATGATGGGCAATTAATAGTGGTGGGCCCCACATGATGGATGGTCCATGTCAAGGTGGACCCCACATGATGGACAGCCCACATCAGAGGTGGGGCCCACATGATGGACAATCAGCATTAAAGGTGAGCTCCACATGATGAACGATCGATATTGAAGGTAGGCACCACATGATGGATGGCTAGCATCAAAGGTGAGCTCCACATGATGAACGATCGATATTGAAGGTAGGCACCACATGATGGATGGCTAGCATCAAAGGTGGGCCCTACATAATGGACAGCACACATTAAAGGTTGACCCCTAATGATGAATGGCCCACATCCAAGGTGGGCACCACATGATGGATGGCCCACATTAAAGGTGGGGCCCACACAATAAATGGTCCACATCAAAGGTTGGCCCCACATGCTGGACAGTGGATGTGAGAGGGACCAACAAACTTGAGGGATAAATACTTATATGTTGGAAACAAACATGCTTTTCTACTTTTTAGCTAATATGTTGTTTACTAAACATACTTATCTACTAGGCATAAGTTGCTTTCTAAAGTAACTTACCATCCAGATGCCCCCTTAGAAACAAGCATATTCTGAAAACACTTTGTTCAGACATTCCATTTGATCAAACCATGTATTAGTAATCGGGAGCTTGACTCACTCCCCATTTACTAAAATAACTATCCTTTCAAGTCCAACTTGAAAGGCACCAAATCACAACAATTAGGGGTTTGGCTGCCCTCCGACTAAACGGTGTCACCCCTACTTTGGCCATTTCCTCAGGCAAGCATCCAAACGCACACCCTAAATATTTATCCTACATTATACTCCATGGATTCTGCAATCCATAAGAAACTGTTATTGTTTCTAGGCCAAAGACCTTACACACGATTTCTTTTAAGATTTCCAACAGTGCTGAGTGTTACATAGAGATCACCGATTCTGTCACTGCACTCTTGGTCCGGAGAAATCAAGAAACTGATCTTTTTCAGCAAAATATCAGAAACTCCTAAGAAGGGGGAAATTACAAGGAATAAAGATCAAAACCACAAGGGAAGAAAGGATAAATAGCCAAGTACCCCTTCTTAGTTGAAAATGCACTGTAGATAGGCATATTTCAGTTACTTGAAAACAAAAGAATAAGCAACCGATGAGTTTTGAGCAATGCTCCCATCTACGTTCCCATAAAAAAAAATTCTACTTCAGAGATTCTGACTTGAAGTTGCCGCGAAAACTGGCCAGATGACAGCCCCCCTCTCCCAGTTCAAAATGGCTCCTAATGGACTCTTCCCCAGATGACTTCAGGGATAGAACCTCAAACTGCACATCTTGAAAGTACAAGCACCAAAGAAAATTATGTATCAGCAGATGAAGTGCCAAATGTCAGTGTCTTTGGTCCAAAGTAACTCGTCAAGATAGGGGCATCAGGCATGCTGCTACTGACCCCCCAAAACTAAAGAACACTAAATAGTACGAGGAATGGTCACATAAACCCTGGTGGACCCTAGCACATTCGATGAAGATGTGAAAACGGCCACTTCACCATGCAGATAACCTGGCCAAAATTCAATCCTGTCACATTTACAAAGACCATCTGCAGACCTGATTAAAATTTCTAATGTTTGTCCAGTGGGGCCCTCCTGAAGAGTGGGCCTGCTTAATATCGTAGGCAGGTGCCATGCATGGACTGTCCACCAGGAAATGTGATCTTGCCTCAAGTAGCAACAGTAGCAGATGTAACACTACATATCTGCCGCTATTGATTCTAGTGAATCTGTCTGAGGTGAGATGTGGAGACCTGCAGGATCACCTATCAGATAAAAGCTTCTCGCATCGTGGTGGGCAGCTTTAGCTCTGGTTCGTATTCACTAAGAGGAGAGAAATAGTAATCCACCATGTCTTTTGACACTTGGTCCAAAGATGGAGGGTCCCACTACATATTTCATGAAAAAAAAAAAAAAAAACACATCACTAGTCAGAGTTGCAGTCAACTATTTAGCTCAAACACCTTGGAAGGAACATAAAGGTCGTTACCTTAGGAGCGGAGTCCTTCTCCACCAATCGTGCCCGAACACCCTGAAGAAGCCCATGGAATAAGTAGGAATAAAGAACAGAACAATCGAATTGTTCTCTACATAGAAGAATGTATAGTATCTTTACCTCACAGAAGTCGCCAGAGACCCGTGCAGAGATCCCATGGAGGGACATGCGATACTCACGGACTAAGCACTGGTCAAGAGACTGATATCTACCTTCACGTATCTATGCCCACTGAAGAACCATTAGGCATGCATGCAATATTGAAGAATGACCAAATGCAATGCAAGAAAAGCAACTCACCGATCTCAAGGAAACTTTTAAGCTCAGAGGCGATGCTTCCTTTAGTTTCTTGAGTGCCGAAGTACACCATTCATCATATGATTTGGCTGCCTCACTTTCCTGGGCAAGTTGATCATCAGAAAGCAATGTTAAACCCCAAAATACTGCAAACAAGAATGTCAACCTGATGCAGCAAAGCCGTGTTGAAATGTTGGAATGTAGATGAAGCTCCAAAACTCAATGGGCTGTGTTTCATGGGTTGCAACTTAATTGCATCCCCTTGCATTTTACAGCTGCATCATGATCTGATTTGACCCGCAGTTATGGTTCAGAGAAAATATTATAACCAAAGGTTCACTGCTTTGTACTCTTTAAACAATCAGAGAGAGATCCCACATGCACATCTAATCACAATTAGAAATTAAAACAGTGGAACAAAACTGCCAAAATCAACTGAACTTGGTCAATAAGCAAGTCAAGGAAAAACCAGTCATGGAACCCAAAAATAATTTACTGCACCTGTCAGTAAACATAATTCAAGACCAACAGCAGCAGCTCAGTAAAATGGACAACTACTCATGAGTAGTACAGATAAAATGTTGGGAAAGATCACTTGCCAGACACAGGACATTTCTATCTATAGGAATGATGCGATGGTAAGTGGCAAAAGCTTTGATAGTATTTACAGATAAATCTAGTTAACTTCTCGTAAGAAGGATTAAAAACATTCTGCCCACCTAAGTCATATTCATATATATGAACAAACCTAGCCAGAAAAT
Source organism: Liriodendron chinense (assembly GCA_003013855.2). Classification (NCBI taxonomy): domain Eukaryota; kingdom Viridiplantae; phylum Streptophyta; class Magnoliopsida; order Magnoliales; family Magnoliaceae; genus Liriodendron; species Liriodendron chinense. The sequence goes on along the minus strand of PVNU02000473.1, from coordinate 330,345 downwards.
CCTCTGATGGTCACATGGACTTGAAAATGGACCAAATCAATTTGTCTTGGTTGAAATCTAGTCTAGTAGGTTAAGACTCTTCAGACACACCCAAGTACCTGCTGACAGTGTGGGTTGTCAATCAGTTGATTTAACCGAATTGCTATCATAATGGACAACACAATGATACAATAAATCGCACAATTATATTTATTTCGTGCAATGTTGATACATTTTATATTCTAAACATCTTCCATAATAAAGTTATACATTTCATATTCTAACCATCTTCCATAATTTAGTAATTGACATGTATCCTTTTCTATACTCCTTATTTCAGCCATGTCACAAATCCCATTCTAATCCTTCAAAAAAAAAAAAAATTCCCAATGTCTATGACCCATTGCTAAGTCGCCAAATGAAGTCACCAAAGTCATGGATCAGTTGGTGGTCATTAATGAATTTGATAGTGTGGAATGCTTACCAAAGCATCAATAATTTCCTCTACCGTGTCAAGGCCAAAACATTTATCAACAGTCTCAATCCTGAAGAAATAATCAGAAAAATAAAATGGAACATTAGCAAGTTGCAAAATAAAATTCCCATTCATAGCATGTAAACTGTGTTTTCCCATTTTCCAAACAAAGAAGAAACAACAGTGAGAAAGCTCGTTTGTCATTGCAGAATGAACAAGAAGAGGTATCTATAGATCAAATACGAAGCCACAAATAACAGAGTGCCAAATCATGACAAAAGGCGCAAAAATCATAAACAAACAAAAGAATAATAATTATCTCATTGGTAAAAGAAAAATAAAAATCTCCAGCACCAAATAGATGGCACGTAAAACTATTTCAACTCGTTTTCTATTTCCACTCCTACAAGCAAACCATAACTATCTATAACGTTTTTTTCATTCTTTTTCCTTTTTTCTTTATTTATTTATTTTTTCTTTTTTCTTTTTTTTTTGAGAAGTAACAAAGATTTTCATTAAGGGCCTGTTTGGAATAGGAAATAAGAGCGTATTTACCAGAAAATCAGTAATCATTACTTAATTACAGTGTTTGGCATATATATGAGAGATACGAGCAGTCAAATTCCCCTCAGCCATCATCAGAAGAAATACACAAGTCTCGAGGTATTTACACCAGGAAACTCTGTAACAAGATTTCAGCCATCGAGTGCTGCGTCATCATCGGTAGTCTTCGGGAAGATTATATCCGGCTGTTGATCACGATCGGAGTTTTTTCTCAATCATCGAATACCCTATTAGCCATTTCCATTTTCAACAGAAACAGCAGAATGGTTAAAATCATATCCATTCCACCATTTGAATGGGTGTATACTATTTTAGTCAAAATCCCCTGACAACAGGGGACAAGAAAAATAAAATGTAATCATTGCAAAATTTCCATGTATTTCATGCACTTTCTTCGTTTCCAAACAGGCTCTAAAAGAGCACCAAAAGGCTACAGCCTGGACTTCTTTTTTTTAGGAATAATAGATATTTTAAAGGGTCCAAGAAAGACAGAAAAGGAATACAAGGATAAAAGGAAAGGATCCCAAAGGGATTTCTTCAGAAGTCGCTAGACTGGCTAAGGTAGGAAAATCTAGGTGCAAAGGATGATCATCACACCAAGAGTCCTTCCAGAATCCAATTCCAGCACCGTCGCCCAAGGAGAAAGAAATACCTTCCCTATTCCCTAACCTTCCCTCTTAAAGCCAAATATTGATTTCCATATGTGAGAAGCCCAAAGCCCAGATTCTAGCAACATCGCCCGAAGCCTAGACTAAAATGAGCAATCACTTTGATCAAAATCCTTCATACAGGAAACCCACCCTGTTACATCCAGCCTAGCCCCTCTGATAGACCTCAGCTCCAACTATCTGTAACCTCATGATTTCAAGAAGTAAATGCATTTGTCTTGTAACCATATCCATCTATGATTTTATTCTACACGTCCATTTGGTTTTGGAAATGATAAAACATTCATGACTAGGAGAAAATATCCATACAATGGTCGGAGAGCGTTAAAAGGCTGCCATGATTGCATGCCCAGTTAAAGGACTATGGTCTTCTAAAGCATGAGGCAACAAGGTTCACATAACCAAAAGAAGAAAACGAGAAAACCACAGGTATCTGGATCCAGACTTGCAACAGCATATTTTTTAAAGTGTGCATGCTGACATAAATACGCCAGCAAGCATGAATGCACTTGTTGATTGAAGGGACCTTTTGCGGAAAGATCTATCATAATTCTGCACATACAAATGGACAAAAATATGGTAATGAGTGTTCATTTACCAGCAAACAATTGACCCCTCACAAGTTCTCCTTCCAGGTTCTTCCAGATGCTTTATAGAATATTTCTGCAACTATAAGGAAACTATGAGATAGAACTAAATCTCGATCGAGGTCAAGATCTCAACCTCGATCATGTTTTATACAATATTTCAGCTACCATAGCAAATCATGAAGCCCCCTTAGATAAACTATGCTGTTTTAATTTTGGGCCGAGCTGAATTCGATCAGAGCTCAGTTCAGTCATCCATGGTGCACGGGTGGTGACTTCATAGTTATTAGATTTGTTCACAGGAAGTCGAATGGGGACAGAATCACCAGCAGCATGAAAGGTTTTGAAGAATGGGTCAGCCACAATGAACTGATAGACATTCCGATGATTGATGCTAAATTCACCTTGGACTAATGGGAGAGTTCAGCCTATTCAGTCCAGATTGGACAGATTTCTGTTGTTATCAGATTGGGACGACAAATTTCCACTTGTTTCATTAGGCAAGTCTCCCGAGAGTCCGAGACCTACTTCGAATCATCACCCCATATTATTACATGTTGTAGAAGACAGTTGGGGACCCAAACCCTTCTGGTTTGAATTATGTGGCTGGAAGTCAAAGGATTCCAGGATCTCATTAAAATTGGTGGTCATCCTACAGCATTTCAGGTATTGTGGGCTATCAGCCATCCCAAAAGCTCACGATGCTCAAAGGAAAGTCAAGTGAATGGAAAAAGGAATTTCTAAGGCACCGGAATTGTGGTGCGGAAAACATGTTGTCTAAATTACATATCTTAGACATCAAGGAAGAAGGCGCTGAATTAACCGAGGATTGTCAAAAGCATGTCGTGTTGACAGTAGATTACTCTTAAATACCTAAAGGAAGAAGAGATAAAGTGGAGGCAACAGTCGAGAGCAATTTGGTTAAAAGAGGGTGACAAGAATACCAGCTTCTAGGGACCTTAACATGTCCTTAAACTGTTACCTCAAGGACGGAGGTTAAAACCAACGTTGGGAAACTTCCGCCCTTGAATGGGATGCCAGGGAGTTACAGGTAGCGGGGGTCCAACGCGCCTTAGGACGAAACTAGGGTAGGTGCCTCGTGCACCAACTACCTTAAATGGCTCTTTGGTGGGCACGTCTGTGATATCTGGGGTTTGCTCAACCAAGGGTTGATCAAGGGGTCTACCATCAACGGGTTGGTGTAAGAATCCTAAGGAGATCGAGGACAACCGAAGGGGGTAGCGCAGGCTGGCTACTTGTTACCGTTCACCCCCTAGAATATCAGCTTCTTCGGACATAGATGGCAATCAAATCAATAAAAAAAGATCATGTTTGTTGGGCTATAATGAACTTCTATTCAAAGCTTCTATCTAGTGAGAGGAGCAGGAGAATTTCGCTGGACAACTTACCGTTTGATTGCATCTCGCCTGTGGATAGGGTGTTCCTCGAGAAGCAAATCTTAGAAGAAGAAATTAAAAGTGGCGTCAACTCTTTGGGCAAAGACAAGGCCCTAGGTCCAGACAGCTTTCCGTCAACCTTTTATCAAGTATTTTGAGAAACAATTAAAAAGGACGTCGTCAACTTCGTAGTTGAATTTTGTGAAAAGGACCGGCTGACTAAAGGGACGGGAGCTTCCTTAATTACAATTATACCTGAGGGGGCTAACTCACTTAAAAACTTTCGGCCTATAAGCCTAATCAGTAGTCCCTACAAGATCTTGGCCAAAGTCTTCGCTTCCAAATTTAGAAAGGTCCTTCCCGCTGTCATCTCTAAGAATCAAGGCGCCTTTGTAGCTGATAGACAGATACTTGACAGTGCATTGCTCACTCATGAGTGCACTGATTCGAGATTTAAGAAAATAATCAAAGGTGTGGTTTGCAAGCTTGACATTGAAAAGGCCTCTATGACCATGTTGATTGGGATTTTCTAGAATATATGCCAGGTAGAATTGGATGTGGGGGCAAATGGATCCGATGGATGCATGAACATACATCTTCAGCTACCTTCTCGATACTTATTAATGGCTCTCCAAAGGCTTCTTCAAAGCTTCAAGAGGCTTAAGTAAGGGTGACCCCTTACCCCCCTTCTTGTTCATGGTAGTTGTGGAAGCACTTAGTAGAATGTTAGCAAGAGGCCAAGAATTAGGGGCTCATCTCAGCTCTTAAAGGGCCAAGAGACGCTCCCAAATTTCTCACCTACTATTCATGGACGACACAATTTTATTTTGTGATGCAAATATTGCCATGGTGGATAATCTTAGAAAAATATTAGGTTGTTTTAAAGAGGTTTCAGGTTTCAAGGTGAATGTGAAGAAAAGCGAAATGCTAGGCATTGAGCTTTTGAAGGAGGAAGTGGCTATCTTTGCTGACATGTTTGGATGCGGCATAGGGCCATTTCCATCATCATACTTGGGTCTCCGGCTCTGCATAGGTAAACTAGCAAAACATCTTTGGAACAAGGTTATAGAAAGGTTTGAATGTACGCTTTCTAGGTGGAAGTGTTGCCACCTATCTTTGGCAGGTTGTATTATTGCAATCAAATCAGCTCTAACCTTCCACTATGCTTCATGTCCCTATTTAAATAGGGAGGTTTAAGAGTGTTGGGACTCATGAACATAGCTCTTCGTGGTAAATGGCAGTGGAGATTCGGCTCCAAGGGAGGTAAGCTTTGGAGAGAGACAATCGCGTCTAAATACAGGATTCAAAAGGGCGGATGGGAGATCAAAACATCCTCGCATTATCAAGTGTCTGCTATTTGGAGGTCCATTATATCAAAAGCCCCGTTGTTGAAGCTCGAGGTGGTATTTTCTCTCAGTAATGGGCAACGCATCCTTTCTTGGTAGAATCCTTGGTGTGGAGAGAGATCCTTGGAGCTAGATTTCCCATCATTGGCATCTCTAGCCCCTCGGAGGAACATGTCAGTTGCTTCTTGCTTCTCTTTATCAGGAGCATATGGAGTGTGGCGCCCACCTTGCAGGAGAGCCTTATCAGATGAGGAGGCAGACAACCTAGCACACTTACTGGAAAGGTTTAACAACGTCTCTCCTTCTCCGGATAAAAAAGATTCTATGATTTAGACGGATGCGATATCCAAGAAATTCTCGGTCAAGTCATTCTATAAGAGACTCTCGGCGTCTTTGGAGTCAAGGGGAGGAGAGGAGCATTTTCATACCTTTTGGTTTTACAGGGCCCCTCCTAAGGTGGCTTTGTTCGCTTGGTTAGTAGGGCAAAATCAAATCTTAACTATAGACAACCTTCAGCATAGATCCCATGATTCTCCCCAACATGTGTCTAATGTGCTGTAGCGATGCGGAGTTGGTTGACCACCTCTTCATCCATTGCGCTTTCGTCAGGCATGTGTGGTCCACCTTCCTAGAGATTGTCAAAGTCGAGTGGGTGATGCCCCAATCGATTGTGGACTTGTTTTGGTCTTGGCATGGCAGCCCCCATTCCCAAATGTTCTACCCATTCTATGGAACATTTGGCAGGAACGTAATCAAAGAAGCTTCCCCAACAAGCAGGGTTCGTGGGTAGATGTGTCAAGGCAATCCAAAAGGGAAGTATTAGAGTGGGTGGCTGGGGCTAAGGATGTAAACTTCGATGAAATCTCTCTTTTGTTTGGGATGTAAGGATGGGACGTCTTTGTCCCTGTTTGTCTGTTGTTCTTTTAGCTGTTTTGACATGTAGTCTCAACAGTCTCATTAATAAATTTCATATTATCCTTCAAAAAAATAATAGTAATAAGTGAACAATTCAAGTCAGACCTGCCATAGATATTAAAACTTCCTACACTCACCCAATGAAGATTCACATATTTACAGGCTTGTTCCGAATTTCTTGATGAAATTTTGCTATCCGCAATACTGGATGGATGTCATCTAAAGCTTAGTCATCATCATCATCTAAGCATTATCCCAATTAATTGGGGTCAACTACATGAATCATGTTCTGCCATTCCACTCTATTAAGGGCCAGACATTTAGTTGGACCATAGGTCAACAAGTTTTTCTTACCATCTCCATCCATGTCCTTTTGGGCCTTCCCCTTGCCCTTTTAGAGCCTTCGACTTGTACCAACTCACTCCTAACCGGCTCAGTTCTTGGTCTCCATTACACATGACCAAACCAAGTCTATTTTATGTCATCTTACCTATTGGTACTACTCCTAGGGTTCCCTCGAATGCATTCATTTCTAATTATATCCTTCCTCGCCTTGACACTCATCAAACTCAAGCATCCTCATTAAATTACGCCTATGGGGAGTTTGTGCTCTCATTGCCGGTCCCAAGCCCAGATAAAGGAGGAGGGTTGCATCAAGTTGGCAGCCGGCATCAAACTTATGCCATAACTTCCAACACAAAATGAAAGGTAAAAGTTGAACTGGGCAGCAGCATTAAGCAACAGTTCCAAGGAAAGAAAAGACTTTCAGCACAATGACAAGTACCTGTGAAGAACACTCCTCTTGTCTGGATATACAAGGTCACCGTATTGCTCAAGAGAAGTTTCAATCACAGAAGGATCATCTGTAACCAATTTACCAAGTCGTTCTTCGATCCAACCAAGCCTCTGTTAAAGAGTGCAAGTATTACACTGCTGATAACAAACGGGTATATATGCATGGAAGTAAAGGACTGAGAGAAGGGCTGAAGAGAACAAACTGCATTGAGCGAATAATGCGTTGCAAGGCCACAAGCAATCATTTCCACTCCATTGAGTTTTTCTCCTGTTAGAGCCAAGTATTCCCCTGAAAAGAATATGTGACTTCTGCAATTGTAAAACAATGATAGGTAATGAAAGCTAAGGCATGGAACAAAAACTGCTGGCCAATATAGAAAATGAGGAAGACTGCACCAAACAAACAATATTAGCTATAAGAGCTTTGCTAAGTGCTCAAGTGTGCAATAAAGCTTGTGTACTACACGTATCAGCATGGCACATGTGTGCAACATCTAATCCATCCATTAGGTTGGTCCGACCTTATTCATGTTTTCCCAAAAAATAAAATCTGGTCCAATCAGTATGTTGGTAGTCCAATATTGGAAACTGATGGATGGATGGATTAAGAAAAGTTCAGCCAAGTTTTTCAGAGCCGTACAGTTGTTTTGCAAACCATCACCCACCTGACCATTGGATCAATCTGATTCTTGGGCTATGGCATCAATATAGTGGTACCATTCTTATGGATGGATTGGATCTCAAAACTATCGTGCAATGCTAGCGAATGTGCGGCATGCACATGAGCTTTATCACACGCGCTTGTGCACTTAGCAAAGCTCTAGAAGATATCCAAATGTCAGCCCTTGATACAGGTTTAAAAGTTCAGAAGAAGTTTATGATCTCCATTTGTAGAAGTATCTCATGCATAAAGCACCCATTATCCCACTCCACCATCATCACACCTTTTGCCAGTATAAACAAACCCTCATCCTTCAGTATATTTTTGTAACCTTCTCAGATGGTACCCCCTTAACTTCTTTTAGCAAGTGTTTTCCTATCCCAACCGCAGCAATGCCTCCTATTTTTTATATTTTATCCCAAGTATTCCAGGAAGAGAACATGTTTATAAGTCTAATATGATGCAAAAGAATTATGAAATTTCATGAACTGAACACAGCCTAAAGTATACCAAGCAGTTGCAATCCAATAAGTTCAATTACAACTTCAGCTTGGAACAGTAATTACCTCAATATCTTTGTTATACGCTCATTCTTAGAAATCGTATCCAAGCACAAACAGCTCACTGATCAGACAGTTTTTTTAGTAGTTTACCTATGCAGCATGTAGCTTACGCTACGTAGCGTAGCTCAGCCTACACGCTACCTTGCTCATGAAAATAACTTACATGTGGAATCTGCTACATGCCAATTAGCATAAGTGCTACACACTATGTAGACTACTGCCTATGTTACACACTACGTGCCTCACACTACTAGTTATTTTCACTAAACGTTAAAATTAATTAATGTTTTAATGATTTGTTACATTTATCTATTTTCAATAAACATTAGCTAATGTTTTCAATGATGTAGTAAAACAACATAAGTAACAGTACTAAATTAGTTCTATTGTAATTTCTTTATCTTTATACTCAATCTCTGCACTAATTTTTCTATTTATTTTAGGATGTGTTCGGTTACACCAAATATCATGAAATGTCATAATATTTGCACCGAATTAGACTGATTAATAATGAAATTTCATGATATTTGGTGCAACCAAGCGCAACCTTGACTAAAAATCTAGAAGTAAAGTGCAACATAAGCTACACGATATGTAGCTTATGCCTCATGCTTCAGAGGTGTCTACACGCTGTTCACTGTTTAAAACACTGCGATCAAATAATCATTTTGATGACACAAATGATTTTTACTGGAGGCCAGAATGGCAGTCGAAAATGAAGTGACAACAACTTTAATCATGATTAACTATATGTTCCTCACCCCAAAGTATCCTCAGATCCTCGGTTTGTATAAATGGGGCCCACAGGTCAGTGATTCCAGATTGTTGAGCTGAAGGACCCCACCATGAATGGGCCAAAAAAAACTCTCAACTCAGAGGATTCTAACCGTCCATATTTGATTTCATTTCCATTGAATTTTGACCATGGCTGCATTTTTTTTCTTAACCAGCTTTTTCAGGCCCCAATGGAATGGTTGGGTTGTCACCTTGTGACTTTTTTGGAGGGTCCCCCATCCATGATGGGGCCCATCAGATCATTGAAACATAGGCCTCGCTAATGTAAACCAAGATCCTGACTCTTGGGGACACTGTGCATATCCTTGGCTCATGGATTAAAAACTTCCTCTTTAATCATATTGCCAAATGAACACAGACCAACAAGAATTTTTGTTTAAAATTGTTAGAAATTATTCCCATCAAGAAAGTTAACAATGAAAAAGACACTGCAACAATCATACTCATGAAAGACCTACCCAAATAACCGGGTAGATGTGAGAGATAAAAGGAAGCCCCAGCATCAGGATGGAAACCAATTTGAGTTTCTGGAGTAGCAAATACCTGCAATTTTTCAGCATCTTGTGAGGAAATTTCAAACATGTCTTTCCCACTTGAAAGTGTGTGTGTGTGTGTGTGGGGGGGGGGGGGGGTGTGGTGTAAAAAAAAATACAAAGCCAACTTTCAATGAGGTTCATTTCCAATGACAAGAACACATAATACTATTCTTGCCATTGGAAATGAACTACTTTGAAATAAGCAAGAATCAGGCAATAAAAAAGGAATGTTTCCATTGTTTGAGTGAAGGAACACAAGCATTTGCAAGATATGGTGAAGACAAAATGACATCTGTATACATAATTAATCATCATCATCATCACCACCACCACCACCATCATAATAATAAGGAAACAAGAGTGCAAGCCTGTTGCTCAATGTTAGACAGGGCATGTTTCAGGATGGAAGTCACAGTTTTAAGCCCAGCGAACCTATCAAAAAATTAATAAGGAAGCATGTGTGTAACAGATACAGCAAAAGGGCACAGAAAAACACTCCCTCTCAGACCACAAGAAAAATTAATGGCTCATGGGAGACAAATCTTGCTGGGGTCCATTTCACACAGACCTTGTGTAAATTTCTCAGGAGACATGGTACAATATCTCCATGGTTTCCCAAATGAAGCCAAACTCTGATCCATATTGTTTGAGACTCGCTTTGTACTAAAGGCATGTGCGGGATAATATGAGTAGGCTCATCAGAAGAGCTTCCAGAATTGCAGCTACACATCAGAAGACGGCAGCAAGGCTCACCTATGGATCTGCTCTAAGAAATTGAAGGTTTTGATCTACTGAATAAATGTGTGAACTTTGGAATCAATGCAACACCAAAATTATGCTAACAAAAATTGAAGGTTTTGATCTACCAAATAAGTGTGTGAACTTTGGTGTCAATGCAACACCAAAATTATGCTAAGTCAAGTGGACTGAGGCTACCCATCACAGCATGGCTACTGGGGCCCACCTATGGATATGATATAAGATGCACACCAAATAAAAGGTCCTAATGTACAAAACATGCTTGTGATCACAAGATTCACAACAATACTAAATTAGACAGGCTATGGCCACCCATAACCCATTGCAAGATGGCCAGCGGACTCACCTATAGACTTGCCATATTAAGCACAACACATTGAGGATCTTAACATACCAGGCATAGTGTGATGTTTGGAGTCGTTCTAATATCAATCATGCCATCACGAACAGGGCTACAACTAGTCATCACAAGATGACCAACTAGACTTACCCATGGATATGCTCTAGAAAGCACACTAAGTCGAAGGTCTCAATGTAAATGGGATGGATACAGCTACCATGGGTAGCCACAACCCATGGGCTGCACGCCTACACCTACTATGGGCTACGGCTGTCTCAGGCTGTGGTTGTCCATAGTCAACTGCAGCCCATTCCAAATGTAGCTACCTTCTTCCCCACGTTCGCCAGTCTGAAACTGCCGCAATCATCAATTGGAGATATTGGGAGATTCTGACATGCATTTAGATCTTGTTCACATGCACAAGGGATGCATCTAGAAGGAAAAATCAACCATCTTAGACAAGAAGGCAAGCTACAACTCAAATCAGGCTGTTCAACACCAAATCTCCCCTCTTTGCCTTTTATTCATTTGTTGCTTTTGGTTGTTGAAATCTAGGTTACAGCAAGGTATTCAATCACAGTAATGGTGGCCATAGCGGCCACACCGTTACCATTATGATACAGGTTGTCACAGCCCCATAACTGCCATTATGACCCCATAACTGTCTGAGAGAGGAGACTAACTTAATGACCCCATAACTGCCATTATGACCCCGTAATGTGTAACCGTTCCCACCGTTACCGTTCATAACCGTTTTTGCACGCCTGGGTTAGAGTGATGTCTATCAATAGGATCAACTGTATGTTGAATGCACTCTAGCCCACATTCAAACAATAAAAGGAGAAGTAGTGTTTTCCAATAATCAAAACCCTCTGTCAAACTCAAATCTTTGAGCCCACAATTGTAAACCTACCTTTCCACATGGGTGTTTGTCACTATCAATTTCAGGTTTCTTTTAGTTCAATTTTAGCCTTGGCCTATAATTTAACCATACAACCACAAGACACTGAGCACCAGGCACTTATTTCCTACCAACCTACTTGGTACCAATGTGAGCATTTGCAAATATATTACACTGATTTTTATCAACATCTATGTAGGAATTGATAACAGAACTCGCATATCTTAAACATGATGCTTTAGCCGAACCTTTCTTTTGGTAGAGCCAATACTTTCCACTTTACGTGAATATAACATTTAGAAACAGCATATTTCACTTTGCTCCACAAAGAATAAGTCTCTCAAAGTCACAGGTGAAAATAGCATGAAGTAACCTAATAATGGAACTGAGGTTAAAGAGAAAGGGCATTTTCCTGGACAACCCTGTCCATAAGGCTGCCAACAAGCCAGCGGCGTGTTTGGTTTGGACCTGGAGGTTGACCTGGTCAGGACAGTCCTATCCAAAATTTTGATTTTTCATCAGCCCATCATTGGCACATTGACAAGCATACCTAAGCGTTGCTTCAAGAATCAAGATAATGATCACTGGATAGGCATTAAAAAAAAAAAACAACAACAATATCACCATCAGTATAATACATGAAACCCGTTTATTATGTTTGAAAGTTCATATGAAATCATGGATTTAGTTGTAGTATCAATTTTAGTGATTGAGGTAATCACAAAGCAAACATGCATTCAAATGTCCACTGGAATACTTGCAATTCGCAGCATCAGGTTATTATAGAAGGATAATATAACAGGATAACAATATAACATATGTTTTTTTTTATCACAATTACATCATCAGTTCAGGCAATACAGAAACCAGTACATCATGAGGAGTCAGGACTCAATGCCAAGTCTCGCTTCTAATATAGGTGCACTAACCAGCTGACCTAATGCTACTAATGTACTAGAACTAAATACATAATAAAATCAACATTTCCAGATTTCCTTGAAATTTCCTCTTCTTTTTCTTTTCCTTTTTTGGCAACACATAAAATTACATGCTTTGTACAACATCAAACACTACCAATATTACATCCACCTCATACAATGTTTTGGCCTGACAAGGATGGGCATGTGAAACAGAATACCAACAGCCCCAATTTGGTATATCGATCATAAAAAGGATAATCTTATTTTAAGTAAAGGACATCTTTGGATTCATGGAAAGGGAAGACAAGGAAACACCATTTCCCATTAAACAAACTTCCATTGTTTCTAAACCCCCCCCCCCCCCCCCCCCCCCCTGAGTTCAGTCCAAATGTGCCACCAACCACCAATCACCGCACATGAGCCACCATCCATCTTCTCTTGTGCCCATGTGTGAAGAGCAACCCACATGTGCAATCATGCATCTTCAATCAATCCATATATGCCATATGTGCCACTGTACAACTTCAAGCATTCGCACATGTGCCACGAATCAACTTCAAGTGCCTCACATGTGCCATTTTCCATCTTCACGCATCCCACATATGTGACCATCCATCTTCTCTTGCACCCCACATGTGGCATCCGCCATCTAAAGTCACTCTATACTGCCAACGCGGACACATGCCACCATCTAGCTTCAAGATTCCGTGTCTCAAATGTGCCAACATGTCTATTGTGCCACATATATGTTCAAGCACTACCCGTGTCAGGATTCAACTTTGGGGAGCCCACTTGTGCCACATATGCCACATGTGCCATTTCCCATCTTTACGCATCCAACATGCGCCACATGTGCTAATTTGGCACATAATAGTGACTGCCGGGAAATTTTTCCTAAGAAAATGTTTTCTTTTGCCAAATAACAATGCTTAAAGATGGGAAGCAGACAAGTGAGAAGATGGGAAATGGCCTATACCAGTAACTACCAGGAAATTTTCCCCAAGAAAATGTTTTGTTATGCCAAATAACAAATTTTGAAATTGGCCCCAAAGTTTAGTAAAATCTTGTTGAAAAAACAAACAGGGAAAACAATGTTTCCTTTCCAATAGTTTCCTAGAAATAGGGTTTCCCAGGAAAAATTATTTCCTTTCCCATGCTTTCCACAAATCCGAACAGACCCTAAGGTTATGAGCTATGATAGCATGTTCAGAAGTTGTGTAGGATGTGTGATGAACTTTTTAAGAATTCTGCCCTTCCAAAAAAATATATATATCAGAATTCTGTCATATAAAATAAAGAATATAATACAAAACTTTGACCAATAGCGACAATGAAAAACAAGAAGAGTACTACTTGCATAAATGAACATGGATTGGCAATGCATACAGTATTATCAGTTGCCACACGGAATGTCCCTGGAACTGAAACTCCAGCACCACCCCCCATGGTAACACCATCCAAAATAGCAACCTGCATAGAAGACATGATGCAAGCAAAGGTTAATATATTTTTATGAGGGTTTCAGACATGGCGCCCTTAGTCAGATATGGGCATTAATTATGAGTAAAATGGAAAGAACAATAATGTTAACCAAACAAATGCCACTACTTTAACATTTTCATGTCTTAATGAAAAGAATGATGTTTGATAAATGACCATGTAACCAAGCAAGCATGATGGAACCTTCCTGACAGCATCTCAAGAACTAGAAAATTCAGCCACCAAATTCAACAATGCATGACATGACAATACTCACATGTGGTTTCAAATATGTGCCTAGAACATAGATGAACTTATACAGCGTCCTAAAAAAATCCTTGCAATCTTCCACCTTTCCTGCACAAAATGAGCAGTAGTTTAAATTTACAGCTACAAACAAGCATCAATTGATTTAAAAAGATTAACGTATCTTTCCAAAGAAAAAGGACTACCACATAGCAACATCATACAATCATTGACTTAGATGAATGGCCCATAATGAATCATAGCTACTTGTGCAAACTAAATGGAGTGTGAAAGTTATCAAAGAAAATAATGTGAAATTAGTTACAAAACTAATTACAATAGTAATCACAAGAACAACAGCAGCAGAAACAGTAATATCAACCAGATATTGTGAAATCAACTGATAACATATTGTCAAACTTTCACCCAAAAAAAAAAAAAAAATTGTGTCTAATATCCTAGCACACAGTACAAGGCTCAAGCATAATGCAATGCTTAGAGAAGTTGGGAAGATTGCAGGAATCTTGTTCTCGAATGAGAAATCTATAATTGCTAATACTTGAGGCTTCACCTCAGGCGTGTAGTGCCAAAAGTTGGAAGCCAATAGAACCATTTGCAGGTGAATTGCTTCAAGTTGAGGGGCGAAATCATCAAGGTAGGGAGAATCGAATACGGTCCAAAGGTGCTTGAGGAAGATCAATGAAGGAAGAAAAACCATATACTGAAGTTTCAAATAAGGACCCTCAGGGATAAAAGAAGCCCATGACTGAAGAACCTTCAGTGGTAATAAATGGAAGATCTTCTAGAGAAGCCCTCTCTAAAACGATTCCAAAAAGCTCGGAATGGAACCGGCGTTTCATGGCTAGTATGTAAATCACATTTGCATGACAGTGCTCTATGGGTCTCACGTTTGTGTATGTGTTTTATCCACGGCGTCCATCCATTTTGGATCATTAATTTAGGACATTATCCCAAAAATTAAGCAGATCCAAATCTCAGGTCGACCACACTACAAGAAACAGTGGTGATTGAACACCCACCATTAAAAGCTTCCTAGGGCCCATTGTAAAGTTTATTTGCCATCCAATCTGTTAATTAGGTCACACATACCTTGGATGAAAGGAAAACACAAATATCAGTGACCCAAAACTTTTGTAACCCCCAGAAGTTTTTAATGGTAGATATTCAATCGCCACTATTTCCTGTGGTGTGGTCCACTTGAGATTTGGATCTGCCTTATTTTTAGGCTCATGTCCTAAATGAGTTGGAAAAATGAATGGACAGGCGTGGATAAAACAAATACATCATGGTGGGCCCACATGGCACTATCCAGTAGCAGAGTCATGCGATTATATCATTTTGCGAAACTGACAGTGCACAGATGCAATCATATCATTTCACGAACACCTGCGACTAACCTAGCTAGAATGTGTTGCTGCGTTGTGGCCCACATGTTGTGATGGTATGATGATCCGAACCGTCCATGTTCTAGTTGGTATTCTATACTATCAATCATGAAAATATTATACTGAAGGATGATTCTGCCAATCATGATGTATAGATGAATGTGGAACATGAAAAGGAATATTTTCAATGGCTCACATTCCACTATAAATATCAAAGGTTACTAGTGTTTTTGAAGTGAGATCATTGCTATATAGCTCGTTGATAATAGCAGGGTCAAGAAGGATGGTTCAAATCATTGGATCATATTTGCATGCGACCACCACTACTAACATATTTTGGTCATCTTGTACCACAGTGACTGAAGTTTCAAATAAGGACCCTCAGGGATAAAAGAAGCCCATGACTGAAGAACCTTCAGTGGTGATTAATGGAAGATCTTCTAAAGAAGCCCTCTCTAAAACGATTCCAAAAACCATGTGTTTTCATTTTTGTTTATTGCTTATTGTTTGCCACCACTATCTAGGGATCTAAAATAGGCTCATGCTATATATATATATATATATATATATATCATCAAAGAGATTGAGAAGTACGTTACTAATAGAATTAGTGCTAGATGGATGAAATGGAGATGCACCTCAGGACATTTATGTGATCGCTGCATAACAATCAAACTGAAGGGAAACTTTTATGAGATAGCTATAGACCAGCCATGCATGGGAACAAGATGTTTAAAGGATGAGCGTAGATGAAATGTGGATGTTGAGATGGATGTGTGACAAGACAGGAAAGACATAGTTAGAAATCAATAAATTCGAGGGAACTTAGGAGTATCACCAATAGGTAATAGCACGAGGGAAATTAGACATAGATGGTTTGGCTATGTACAACGGAAACCAAGAATTGCACCAGTTAGGAGGAGGGAGTTGGTTTTAGTCAAAGGCTCTAAACGGGCAAGGGGAAGGCCCAAAAGGACATGAGGTTGATGTACTAAGAAAAGAATTGATGGACGATAGTTTAACTGAGGATATGGTACCTTGATAAAGTGGAACTGGAAGCACAAGATTCATGCAGCTGACCTTAATTAGTTGGTATAAGACTTAGATGATGATGATGATAAACTATCGCAGAATGGGCACTTTCAATTTCCATGTAGCTCACCCAACTAGCTGGGGTAAGGCTTAGGTAATATGATTGATTGATGAAAATGCGAAACGAAAATTTCTTTTCGGAGTTACATGGTTCTGCAATGTGAGACATATTCTTTAGTGTCTTGGATCCCAATCTTGTCACCTTTCTTCCTTTAGAATCTCATATACATCAAACACATTTAAGCTAGTGGTTGAGATGAACTGAGAGAATACATGATGAAAGTAATACTTCATCAACATAAAAACTAATCATAAAGGAGAATAGATCGTTATAGATTCACAAGGTATGGATCCTATAGTTAAAGGCACTAGGCACAACCACCCTTGGAATGCCTGAAACACCTAGTCACATGCCCAGAGGTTCCAGGTGCAATTTTTTAAAATTTTATTTTATATGTTACAAATATAGAGACAACATATATAATATTAAAATAAAAACTATTGTAAAGTCTTCACTCAAAAACTAATTATATAAATAGATACATACCGTTTTTTTTTTTTAATTTTAGCTCAAAAACTAATTTAACACAATGAAACAAAACTAATTGCAAAGTTATAACAAATTTTAAAAAGAGTGATGGTTAGACACCAATTCCAAAAACTTAAATCTACTCAAACATTCCCTACAAAACTGATGGAAGTTTTGTAGGACGCATGAAAATATTGTTCAGATTCATGATAGAAGTTATGGCATAAGTTTGACACTGGCTGCCAACCTGATGCAACCCTCCTCCTTTATCTAGGCTTAAGATCAGCAATGAGAGCACAGAACTCCCATTGGTGCAATGTAATGACTGGCACATGGGTTGATTACAATCACGCCCTATCTAGTGTCTTACATAGGTTGATTACAATCAACAAGTTCAATCCTGGCGGAACAGGATTCATGTAGCCAACCCCAATTAGTTGGTATAAGGCTTAGATGACGAACCATGGAAATGCAGCATGTTATTTATGACTCTCATAAAAAATTCTCATTGCAGAGAAAGACATGTGTCCATGTGAGAAAGAAAGCATCCAACACAACATCTGCACTCCATTGACAAAGCATCCACATTCAATCTGCATCCTCTCAATGGTTGTTTGTTGTGGGCATATCCTTTTTCGTATATGCAGCATCCTATAACTATGTAACTACTATTATAAAAAAAAAAAAAGCTTTGCTACCCACAGAAAATGCTCTGCCACTTCCTAAAAAGGAAACTACTATAACTTTCTCAAACAAAGAAAAAAACGCAAAATAGCAAAAGGGGCACCTTCATTGAGTAATCGACAAAGGGTAACAACGTCGCCACCCGCACAAAACGCTCTGCCACTGCCCTTCAAAATCCAAAACAGCAGCTAAGTACTTACCTTACTCCCAATTCCCAAATAAATAAACAACAACCCATTTTCTAGAAAGAAGAAAAGTGCCTACCTTCATCACAACGAAACCGATATCGGAATTTTCTTCCCAGGATTCATACAACTTCTTCAACCGCGCTGACTGAAAATTAATAGGAACGTAGAACAAAAATACTAAAAAGGGTTTTCTTTTTACAGACAGAAAAGGGTAAATCCAAACGCAAATATTACCACAACAACAAAAAAAAAAAACAAAAAACAAAGATTCCGATAAACAGAGTGCGAAGAACATACCATTGAAGTAGTGAGAGCATTGAGAGAGGAGGGTCTATTGAGAATCGCCGTTCGAGAATTAGCGTTGCCTTCGACTAGTACCTGAAAAGAAAAAAATAAAAATAAATAAAAAATAAAGATAGAGCGATGTAGAGTTAGAAAGAGGGAATGATAAAGAGACGTTAGAGAACTGAAGGGGTGAAATACGAAAAGTAAGAAAATGAGGGGGTGTTATGGGGACTAGCTTGGTTTTGGAGATCGTCGTTTTGGGCGCTGCTGGGATGAGCAGAGAGGCTTCTGTATTGGTGAGGAAGAAAGCGAAAGGTGGGGAGAGATCGCTTCAATAACAAAGCTTTGAAGCTCTGCATCTTTCCTTTCTTTTTCTTGAGATGTGAAATAGAAGAGAGAGATTGGGAGTCTACCCTCTCTTCTTCTCCCTCTAATGAAACCCAACACTCCGCTCAGGACGAACTTCGCCTTTTATATCGAGCTCGGCCCAAACTATGGAAGCGGATTGCCTACTGAGTAAGTGTACTGTAGCGTCCTGAGAAAACTTTGTGGGGCCCACCATGATATTTGTGTCTTATCCATGCCGTCCATCAGTTTAACAGCTCAGATCAAGTTGATATTTGTTTTTTTACTTCATCCATGTCTGTGTGAACTCATGAACAGGTTGGATGACAAATAACCATCACTGTGGGCCTTAGGAAGGTTTCGACGGTGGATGTCATTATGCCCACTGTTTTCAGTGGTGTGGTCCACTTGAGCTTTGGATATGCTTCAATTTTTGCATCATGCCCTAAAATGAGCTGGTAAAGTGAATGGACTGAATGGATAAGACACATACATCCACGGTGGGCGCCAGAGAATTTACTCTAGCATGCTGAGTTAGAGCCATTGGAGGGACCACATTGGAGGGCCATTTTGCAAGAGGATCCCACCGTCCATTTCATGGGAAATGATAGCGCAGAGAGAACTGGATTTTTGTGGAGCCCACCAGTCTGATCATCAAAGTGACCACTTGGAACTCAAACCCCCCATGATCGGCCCAGCATCTTAACCTCCAGATTGAAAAGCATGGGCTTTGTCAAGCATGCGCGTGTACAATGAATAACGTCTGCCTGCCAGTGGATTCGCCAGCATGGACCACACGTACGATATCCAAGCCGTCCATTACGTGGTTCTGACTGTCTATATATGTTCTCCCAAGAGTAAATCAGGTAATTCAGCAATCGGGGCACAATGTTAGAAACACTTGAACGGGTAAGAAAACCTCATTGTTCATTTGGTTGATGAATTGTGGCCCTACTGAATTGTGGACCGACCTGATTCTTGAACAGGGACATATTCATAGTGGTCCACCTCCGATGAATGGATGAGATCTACTAATGTGCCATAGTGGCAGGTGTATAGAGTGTGCATAAGCTGGAATAGCAAATGAAATGAAGAGGATGCTAAAGCCGAATTAGTGGGATGAGAGCAGATTCAGTGCCACTTGTCATTCTGGAATTTGGATACGTGGCACACATGGATCAGATCAAAACCGTCTATCTCGTTCTTTCAATAGCGATTGATGTCATGGTCCAAATATCAAAATGTTTAGAATTTTCAAAGCCTTTACTTGGTGGCATACAAATGAACACAAGAAGACAAAATCAAGCGATAGCTCCTATTAATGATACGACTACTCACACCTCCTTCTAAAGTAGAAATTAATAAGAACCTATCTTCTAAAGTAGAAATTTGCTATCTTTTTTCTTTCTATCTATTTATTGATAAAAGATCTACTTTGCTGACGTAGCACTGGTTGATGGAGAACATCGGCTGACGTGGATGCCGAAGAGGTGTCGTCTAGCTACTATTCTCTAGTAGCATATGAGTTTACCCCTTTCTTGGTAATTTCAGATCTCAACATTTTTCTCTTTATTTGTTTTGATTGATCATCTAAGATATAATCGTATGTTATTTCATAGCATACTACCTTTAAATAATTGTATCTGGAAATGCAATTGATTGTGATTGAAAACATCTTCACACATGCGTGTTGGGTAAAAGCACAAGCAGTTGTACCAATTTCTCCATTTAAATATATATAATAAGTATTAATTACTACTACAAATATGACTCTATAAGTACATAAATGATAAATATTTGGGGGCAAGTGGGAGATCCTAAATCCACTTGATAAAAGTTTCATTAAGATTAAAGGACCCACTTAAAATCAAAGCCCAACAAGAGACCTACTTTAAAAAAAATAAAAATAAAAATAAAAAATAAAGGGTGAGAGAATTCAAATCTTACTCCAATCCAGAGAAAGAAAAGGAAGAGTTGTGTTAGAGAAGGAAATGAAGGTTGTATGGTGCCAATGGGTTTTTGTTACAACCTTTCTTGGGCATTGCTGTTTCAACTCCAAGGTAAGAAAATGAAGTGTGCACATGCATGCATATGCTTGTAGAAGAGTGTTGGGATTATTTGGAGCTTTTTATCAGTAGGGTGGGAAGGTCCTTTTCTTTATGTGTGTGTGTGTTCATACGCATAAATGGTTGGATGTTTATGCTTGGATGGTGATTTGGTGGTTTTTGGATTATTATATGGCAAGGGTTTTATATTTTCATGTTGTAATTGTACCTATGACCATCCACCCTTGACCTTTTTCTAAATTCATATTTTTTTCTTCTAGAGGTTCACTTCTTAATAGCACATGGGGTTCATGGTTTATTGCAAAATCACAAATAGTGCATCATAATGATAATTATACAATGCTCCATTGGAGAATATCTTATGGTAACTCGGTTTTACAGCTACTTCTATAAGAAGGCTCTTGGGTTCAATGATCCAATAGTTGATAAATATGGCTCTAGTTGAATGACCCATGCATAAATCAAGTTATCAAATGACATAATAACAACTTTTTAATGGTCTAGATGAGAACCATCTAGTTATAAGGTGAGACACATGTTGATAAAAGAATTGAAAGAAATACATATGGTAAGTTGACTTAGGCCCATCATAATTGCTTTGGGTTAAGGCATAGACCATAGATTTAGGGCTTGAATGAAGTTTCAATTCCCTCCTTAGGTTAGTCTTCGGCTTGACTTTTGCCTTTAGGCCAAATAACTCAGTGAGACTTGGTGTAGCCTAACATTTTTTTATTTTTTTTGCAGGGAGGTTGAGAATTTACATAATAGCACTTATAAGTTGGACCCGAGCCCAAAACTTTAGTGATGCGATGTATGTTTTGATTTCATGTGTTTGGTGGCAATTCAATCAACTAAAGCCACACATGTGATCGAGGGCCTATATTTAGATTTCATGTGCAATTATGATGTGTGGGGGTGTGCCAAAGTTTACTCTGGTCAGTATTTGATGGAACGCTAGTAACCCCTACGTTGAGTCAAAGTCATTTGAGACTGGATATGGGATCCAACTATCCTCTCAACCAATGGTTGTAATCAGTGATTAGGTGATTTGTGAAAATGTAGGGGTTAGTCCTCTCTAATGGATTCCTTTTGTCTTATAACTTTATAACTTTTCTTTTACTGGTAAGTGTAATTTTTTTTTTCTTTTCAAACAAATAAGATGGACAAGCAAATAAATGAAATCTAAACAATGTCAATTTTATTGATATTTGAATGATGGTCCATTACAATCGATAGAGTATCAAAATAAATCAAATAAATAAAATAAATGAGAGATAAATACTTGACCCTTCTGTAAAAATAGATAATCAAGGCAAATGCTCATCAAGATTTGACCAAAGATGTAATTGCATAAGTAAGAACTCAGTTGATGGTCCAACACTAGATAGTAGCAATCTATACAAAGGCTAAGTTAAACTATGTTATGCTAAGATAAGTGAAAAGATAAATGTAATATAAAGAAGATAAATTTGTATTTGGCGTAGGGCCTCGAGCTCTTCATCGCGTGCTCATTTTATAGGTTGTCAATGTGACTAAACCTTTACTAAGGTTTCCTTGTTGATCATGGATCCTTCGAGTTTTTTTGTCGGTGTGCATTTCGAATGGAAAAGAATTTTGGATAGATTCGAAACTATTGACTTCTTGGATCTTCTTCTCGTAGTTAATTCCCTTTAGGAAACAAACTGCATCTAGATTCTAAATCAATTAGGAGAACCTTTAATACTAATCCTGTACCTTGAATCGATTATGGTCATGCACATGCATGACACAATCAAACTACCACTTACATTTTACTTGAACTTTCTCTCCCTTCTAATTGTGGTAATCCTGGCCCATGTTCATAAATCTTTCATCAATGTTAACACTAAAACACGTCACCAGTAGTTGATTAGGGACCAACTTGAATCTATGCCGTCTAATCTGTGATCAAAGATGAATGGGCTACATCGATGGAACCTACAAACACCACCAAAGGTTAGGATGGCCGTCGGGGGTTCCGACCAATGGCCTTCCAATGCTCAAGTCAGTGATGGTGGAGAAAGCTTATAGAAGCTAAGTATCGGAATATATCGCGTAATGTATACCTTGATTAATAGTATTGAGGATTTCTTATAGTGTTCATCCTTACCGTATTGGGCTAGGATTCGAATTATACATAGATACAATCTCCTACAAAAGTGGGCCATAATCGTGGCCAGATACTTTGATTGCCTTCAAGGCAGTGTGCGAGATTCTCTGTGCACGGCGGATATCTAGTTTAGGTAGCTTTTAGAAATCAAATCCCACAACTTGCAGAAGACGTTACCTGAATCTTAAACATTTGGGATATGACACTTGGTGTAAACAAGCCTGCGAATCTGAGAGGCTCTTGGCAAAATCCAAGTAGAAGTCGAATACCATTCACCGAGGGGCATTCAGTCGTTGGTGAAAACCAGATGCATATTCGGAGAATAGCGCTCGGCTTCAATAGGTGATCGATCGTCTAATCGGGGCTGAATATTCCTGAGAGCAAAAGTCTCGACATTATACCACGTGGTCAGTAAAGGTTGTTGACCGAGCGTTGTCAACCAAGCGGAATCCAACAAAACTGGGGACACCTGTATTTGAAATTGGGTATTATCATCGGTTCTATGATCAAATTGCGGGCAGCTCAGATTTACCTATAACAATCGAGCTCTCCAATTCTCTTAATTATGATTATTGTACAGAGAAATACTTAATTCGGTTGATGTCCATCCTCTTTCAATTTAGATTCGAACTGCTATTGAATTTTCTTAGATATCGATCCGATCTTCAAATATTTGGACTATTCATGAGTTTAGATATCGATCCGATTTTCGAATATTTGGACTCTTCATTATCTTTGCATATCTTCCAAATGTCTCTAAGAAGATCTTCCACTTTAAAAGGACTATGAGAGATGGCCTTACTGAGTGTATCATAACAAGATTCGTGATAGGTATTATCCTCTCGGTAGGTCTTTATAGACGTACTAAACACATTGCCTCATTAATTGACACGTTAATCATGGCCACGTGGCATGTGATGGTTTGCTATTCTAAATGCATGCATAAAGGATCTGTGCCACTGCATTAATAATAGAATGCATAAGATCCAATGATCGTACCTTCAGCACGAGTAGGATTTTTGTGAGTACCAAATTAACTTGTAGTGTCAACACATGACAATTTTCCATTGATCCATGTCAGGGCACCAATAATGGGCATAAAGACCATGGATAAACTATGCTTATTATGTTTAGTGGGAGCTTTTAATTGGGTAATTTAAAAATATTATGCTCTTATTAAGTAATTTGTAAATATTGCGAAAATGATTGTCTGGCACTTTGATGCTAGTGTAGATCCATGACTTTATTGACATAGCTCTGATTAGAGGAGAACGTCAAAGAGATGTTATTTGGCTACTAATTGCCAGTAGTAGATGATTTTACCCCTCTTGGTAGTTTTAAATTTCAACCTATCTCTTTATTTGTTTCGATTGATCTCTCAAGATGTTACCGTATGTTATTTCATGGCATACTTTCTTACTTTAAATAAATGTATCAATTATATTCGTATCTTAAGATTTTTTTATCTATTAATTAGAAAAAAAAATTGTTATTTCAGTTAGTCTCTCCTTGCTATTTTTGAGAAAGTGGGATTCTTCTAACTTAATTTTAGATTGGGCCATATAGCCACAAGTGTCACCGTTTGACACATGTTTAAAATCTAAGTGAATTTTTTTTTACTTAGATAAAAATTTTAATATTTTTTATTTTACTTTCTTTTTACATAAGCTCATTTTAATATAATAGATTAAAAAGATCACATTTTTTAAGTAAGATTTTTCTAATAAAGAAAGTAGTTAAGAAGCATGAAAAATTGCTAGAGAATAGTTAGAAAGCATGTAGAGTGTAGTGATAAATGAAGAGTAAACTTAAAAATATCAGTACGGAAAATGCTCAAGGGTATTCTTGTGTCAGGAATTTGAAAAGATGTTCCGCCGTACCTAGGTGGGAAATGCCTCAAGAATTTGAAATGAGTGTTCCGCCATACCTAGGTGGGAAAAAAAACCAAATATCAAAGTCTTTATCAGGCAGCATGCAAATGCACACAACGACAAAATCCGGTAATGGCTTCTATTAAGAAAAGGCTCATTTAATATGCGGCTAAGATGGTACAATCATAGAAATTTTAGTTAACGGTCCATCAATGGTTGTTTCCACATGATGTCTGGCACATGTGTGGTACACAAGGGCAGGTAATCCGTTTTCTAGTTGGGATTTTAGCTCGGGCCAGCATTCCATGCACGTAGCCACGCATCACGTGAACCCAACCTGTTTTCTTCCATCCAGCAGTCCCAAGTGATCTGATCCTTGCCTAAAAACGACAGTTAATTTGAAACTATATTATTACCAACAATCCATGTGCAAAGATAGAAAGTCCACCAATCGGATGGCTAGGATTTCATGATAGGAGGAGATTTCGGTCCATTACCCATCTGGGTCACAAAAGAGGAGCCCACCTGTCTTGATTTCTGGCTCTAATTAAAATGCCATTGATTCAGATCGTGTTAACCACTGTATACCCTCTTGGAATGTATGACGTCCATCTACAAGCCACTACATGTGCCGATGTGGCACACATATGCAAGATACCATCCGTACTTCAGGTGATCCCCACCCCAATACAAAAAAAGGTCAGCAGGTCCACTCATCTTTTAGGTCACAACGTTAGAAGCAAAATTGACGGCTTAGAATAACTTAGCCAAGTTAGTTTGACCCGCCTGAAGGATGGCTAGGATCTCACATCCATGTGTCCAACATTTTCACACGTCGTGGCCAGAGTCTTTCTAGTCCAGCGAGAAGAATGCATGAAAAGCCGCTGGCTGCATCTAACAGTTTAAAACTATCTTGTAGCATCTAATCGGCATCTTTTCAAAGGTCGTGATTCAATGAGGGATTGCAGAGTAAAATAAGTACATCTGGGCCATTCATCAAATAGGGTATTCCATGGACATGCCATTGATCAAAATAATATCCGTCCAATTTGTATGAGTAATGGAAGGTTAGAAAATACCCCAACAATTTCAAGACAGTTCCAAATTTACCGTACGTGTGTGGCTCACTTGATAAATGTGCCATCTTTTTGGCAATGGAACCTCAAATGCTCACGCGTAGGTACTTACATGATGAATGGCCCAGATATCTGACTGGTGTGTCATATGCCTGGAACTCTAGCACATTTCCGGCCCCAGACATGAGCCTTCAATCACTGAATCCTGAGCCCTTTTGTCATTTGTAATGTACCGATTGGAACCGTGCTCACAATTTAATTCAGGGCTATAAATGAAGGTTGACAGGTTGCGTTGCAAAAACACCCAATCTGATGATGCCATGACCATGGGGCCCACCTTAATGTATGTGTTTTGTATCCACTCCATTCATCTGTTTTGTCAGCTCATTTTAGGATACTATCTAAAAAATGAACGAAATCCAAACCTCGGGTAGACCACGCCACAGAAAACAGGTCGCATAGACTGGGATGAAGGGAAAACAAATATATAAGCTTATCCAAAACATCTGGTCCCATAGGGTTTTAATTGTGGACGCTCAATCACCATGTTTCCTATTGGGCTTATGCCCTAAAATGAGACCTCGAAATAGATGGTCGGCATGAGTACACAACAAATATATCAAGGTGGGCCCATGGTCCTGGCCTAACGGAGCAAAAGGATGAACCCAACACCACCTACCTAGAGGCCATTGTGATGCTTCTTAGCAGTCCTTCCCGTCCATTCATTTTATTGGATTATGTTAGGAGGTGGGCCAAAATTAAGGCAGATCTAAAACTCAAGTGGGCCACACGGTATGAAACATTGGGAAGGGTAATGCCAACCATTGAGAACTTTGCTAGATTGGTGATTTAAATAGGGCTCATCATAATGCATATTGAGAATCCACCCCTTCCATCCGTTATTCCAGCTCATGTTAGTGGGGGGCCAAAAACGAGGCAGGTCCAAAGCTTAAGTGGGCCGCATTGAAGGAAACGATAGAGATTGAAGGAAACGATAGAGATTGAACGACCATTGAAATTTTCCTGGGCGAGTGTGCTAATTATATGCCATCCAAACTAGTCATAAGGTCATTCCCACCCCATAAAATCATATGAAGAAATTGGTGTACAGGTAGATATTTCAAAAAATTAATATGGGCCCCATGACTATTTCGTTAGTGGAGGTTCAATACCACTATTTCTAGTAGCATGGCCCACTTGAGTGTTGGGTCTACCATATATTTAAACCCACAACCTAAAATGAGCCAATGAAAATGGTAGATGGAGTGGATTTCTCAAAAACATCATGGTGGGATACTCCATTTTTTAGCTCCTCCATTCTAACGGTGGGGGTTCAATAACATATTTTTAAACTATGTGGCCCACTTGAGTTTTCGATCTTCATTATATTTGGGCCCACCAATTAAAATAAGTTGGAAAAACTGATAGACAGGGTGGATTTCTCAAAAATATCATAGTGGGTCACACGACAATGGGTATGATTTCAACACTAGGCCTTCAATACCACTTCCAAATTTGAGCCCACCCCTAAAGTCAGCTGAATAAAATGGCTAACAAGGTGAATTTGTGAAAAACATCACATAGTGAATTCCCAAAAGAGCACAAATAGAGACCCATCCACTTATCATGTGGAGCATTCATCACATTGGAGTGCTCGTTTAATTACTTTAGGAAGTTGAAAAGCAAAAAAATAAATTGAAGGAGATAAGTTACCTATTTAAGTTTAATAATCAAACTAAATTAAGAGGATGGAATCCAAACAGGCCTAAGAGATCAGTGGTCCAAATTCAATGAGGGGGATTATTAAGTATGAGATTATTCCATCAAAGCAAAATTTCAGGGCATGGCTCTTCCCCTCCTAGCTCACACAAACCAGTGACACACATGACAACAATGCAAACGTGGTGGCAAGCATTCCAACAATGGTTGAACATTTGACAAGTCCATAAGGTGGTCCCCACTCTGAAGTGCAAAAGTGTTGTGGTGCAGTCATTAGATGGTCCTACATATATAATTCCTTTGTTGATGCTTTGCGCAAGGTGGATGGCTTTCCCCTTCACACTACCAAATAGTTAGTGCATGTGCTCGTCGATCTGGACCATGCAAACAATGCCTGACCTCTTGGATGGGTCGTATTTGACTTTGTAATATCACTGTGATGATACTAATTACCAAATCCATAGATTTTTATGTTGTTAAAAGCAACTAAAAAAGCAGGCAACCCATCGGATGGTTACGATCAACCAATCGGTAAGAATTTTTAGACGTAGCCAATCCAAGACGTAACCCATGCAGTAGACGGTCTAGATTGGCAATCATGTGGACCAATTATGTTTATGAATGTTAAGATTATTTGCTAAGGCCCTGTTTGGCTGCCAATTAAAAACAAGTTCATCTCATTTTAGTTAAATAGTAATGATGCATTAGAGATTTTGGCAAGAATTAAAAATAATCTGGATTAACTCGTGGAAATATAATCTCTAATAGGAAATTAGAGTTTAACTACAATGAGATGAACTGATTTTTAAGCGGCAACCAAACAGTGCCCGACTTGATGGGAACTATTTATTATTGGGAATGAATTGGGTGTGCCACGGTATGCATTGAGAGTCCATGCATGCCTATCCCCTACCATCCCAATATCCGCCAAAGATGGGTTTTTGAAATTTCACATTTTGAATGGTTGCAACATTCTAATGAACATCTTTCAATGGTGGGAGATGATGTGCAATCTCTCTCTCTCTCTCTCTCTCTCTCTCTCTCTCACTCACAGCGCTGGTTTGTACTTTGCAGACTCATTTTATTTTCGCATAAAATATATGTAGTCTAGATTTCATATTCAAACTACAATACTTCAATAATGGACCAGAATCGTCCACAACAAGTTATATGCGTGTTTGAAACACCTCACTAATATTTCTCACACTTGTTAATGCTACTCCACACGTGTCCATAATCATGTTAATATATGCTCTTGAAACTCCCTTGCTCCCCAAACCCACCAGATTAAGTCTCTAAGGTTTCCCATCATAAGTTCTCTTAGTCAAAATAAAGACCATCTGGAGATCCTTCATCTTCTCCATCAATTGTCTAAGTAGCAAAATAGCTTGAGTAGTAGACCTCCCCGATATGAAATTAGACCGATTTTCTAATACATTCAACTTATGGCTTAGTTTTTGCTCAATCACTCTTTTCCAAAGTTCCATAGTATGGCTCATAAGTTTAATCTCATGATATTCTATCCCATTTATATTTATAAATAGGTACCATGGTATTTTTCCTCCATTCGTTTGACATTTTCTTCTATCTTAAAATTTCATTAAACAACTTTGTCGACTAAAATATTCTAGTATCTTCCATCAACCTCCAAACCTTTGTTAGCACACTATTTGATTCAAGGGCCTTTTTTGTTTTCATATTTCTCAAAGCTTCTTTTGATTTAGATATCCTAATCCTACAAAAGTATCTATGGACACTAATTTCGTTTGAGTTTATGGTTCCTTTTATATATATGCTAGGCTAGGTAGGGTAGTAGTCTAACAAGCTGGTAGTAGGTCCCTCACTAGGAGGCCACATGAGCGAGCAATGTTAGGATTTGCGAAAGGTTCTCACAGTTAGACATTTGGACTATGGTTTAAAGTTTGACCAGCTAGTTGTCTCACTAATTATGTTAAATAAAACATGATCCGCCAAACACAAGTGGATAGTTAACAATACCTTGAAATCCATCTCATCCCAATCATCCTCCTTGACTAGTACCCTCTAATTATTGCACTTAATACATCTAACATGATCTAGGCAGTAGCTACTCTTTAGTCTCTCTCATTTTTGCAAGTTTTAAGACATCTTTCTTTCTCACCTTCTCTTATCCCCAATCTACTGTGAAGTTCATCATAAGCCTTAAGTTTAGCCTTACTTACTATTTTCTTAATAATCATTTTGGCATTTATATATTGTTCAAGATTTTTTTTTGTTTTCTAATCCCTTGTTAGGCTTTGACACATGCACGTTTCTTGTTAATCATTTTTGTACATCATTATTTCACCACCTAATTTTCTTATGTGATTGGCCTTTCCTTCCAGATATTCCTAAAATATCTTTCAAAAAACTAATTGCTTGCAAATGTTTGCTCCTGTATGCCCTCTTTATATGCAGTAGGATGTTGTACATGACCTAATCATTTCTACAAACTCCTCCCTAGTTTATTCAGCAAACGTGCTCTTTCCTTTTGTTTAAGACTAGCTTTTCTTTAGGAAAAAAATTCCATACGCCTAATCATTTCTAAAAGAGAATGATCGTGCCCTATAAAATCAACACGACAATTTAATGTGCTTGACAAAAAGCTGTCTTTGTGGTGCATCGTAGAGGCAGGCTCCTTCTAAATGAGCACACGCATGTACAGACAGCATAGATGGTCCATGATTGGAATTCTAAACATAAGAAATTTTATCCCCTGCTTTTGGGAATATAATTTATGGAGCTTTCAAAAACACACAATCCAAATAGCTTTTCAGGTCAAATTTGCTAGATCCCACAAAGTTCACCTGTTTTAGAATGTTTCCACAAACTTTAAATTCTCAAAATTTGATCCCACAAAGTTCACCTGTTTTAGAATGTTTCCACAAACTTTAAATTCTCAAAATTTGCTACTTCATGCAGAATCGAATTCATGAGAGATGTAACAAGATAAGTAAAAGTGGCCACGTGAACCAACTTCATTCATTTAGTGGATTGAGAATCCTAACTAACTGAATCAGTGAATGCACATACATGCATCTCTTATAATTCTCTGCACACTGTGTACAGTTCCATAGATTCAAATAATAAACTTGAGTCGTCATTGGAAGAATAAAAAAAATCGATTATTGCCATATTGGACATGGATATAAATTAGCGATTGGCCGGAAAAAAAAGGCTTGCAGGGAAAAAAAATAGACTACCGACACTTTTAAACATTTATAAAAAAAAAATCTCAAAAGATCACTAAAAAATGAGAATCACGGTGCTGCTCTCCCCACTGCCTTGATTTATTTGTTAGCACTTAACAACATATGTATATGTGCACATATTCCGGACACTCATCCTCATAGCCCAAAAGACTTCTTCCATTTCACGATAGACTTGAGAAAATCCATGACCTGCACAAACCCAAATATTTTCCTGACATAAGAATACAAGAAACACAATCCCAACTTCTAAAAAGCATTGCGGAGAACTTATACCTCAGTTGGATCTCTTAAAGAGTAGAATGCATTGGATTCTTTTGGCACTGATGATACTAGAATGCCATAACCTTGATTCCCCTCCCGTAATACCTGACAAACAACATCAGATAATAAGTGAATGAACAAAAGTTATAGAGCTTGTATTATATTCACACAGTATTTGGAGCTGTTTCGGCACCTTAAATGCATCTTCATCTGTACGGTCGTCTCCAACATAGATAGGAAGCACGTCATCACAGTTACTTAACCCTGTGCCATTTTATAGGATTAGCCAGATACATATTAAAGACCTCATTCTACTAATTTGCCCACACTCAAAGATATAGTACTTAACCTACCAAGTGATTCAAGTAAAAACTTGACAGCTTTCCCCTTATCCCAATCGATCATCGGACGGACCTCTAAAACCTAATCAAGATAGTCGAGTTCATGTCATTCACAGGTGAAAGTTCCCAAAGGGAGAACAAAAGGATCACCAACCACTGGTTTAGATATTACCTTCCGCCCATGTGTTAGTCGTAGGCGTGGGTAGTCTTTTAGGATGTCATGGACACATTGAGCGACAGTAGTCCAGTTCTGAGAATCAGAGACAATACAAAATTTCACACTGCTGACTTCAAAAATAAACTAAAAGTTCGCAATTTGGAAATAATACAAAATCTTGATTCAGGTGTTTGTTGAGTTAGCCCTTACATTCTCATCTACAAGTCGGTAATGTACAGAGGCGCAAAACTTATTGTTCTCAACCTTCGTGCCTTCTATTCCTTTAGTGTTCTCAACAAGGGTACTAAAAACCTGCCATTCAAAACCATGATCAGCATATTTAATAGGAGAGACCCATGTCTGTGTGTATTTGTGACTGAGCCTTACCTCATTGATCATGGGTATAAATTCGCTAGCAGGTTGGAATAGATTAACCTCCTTGCCCTATCAACAGAGAAATTCGCACCCAGACTACCATTAGAAGTCCCTTACATTATGCAAATTTCCATTTCAACATAACGTAAGTAACAAGATTGAAGGATAAGAAGCAAAGAACAGGACATCCACAATGGTTTTCTTTGTTATTGGGTAAACAATAGGAAATTGTGTTATCGACACATTGCTAGAAATGAGTCAATTTTCTGTTGGCCTACCAGTGGAAGCAAGTTCTCAAGCTTCCCCGCTTGGAGAAAATGCCCCTGGCGGCCAATATTTGTTGTTATCCATGGCTAGTGTGCTGCAACAACAGACACAGAATCTGATGGACATTTGTATGTCTTTCTACAAATGGAAATCTACGAAATGCAACTGCAAAGACTGAATGTAGAAACACTGAAATTGAAAGCAGAGAATGCTCACCATGTTGTCAGTAGATCTAATAGAGTTTGCATGGTCACTAACAGACTCAGAGTGTGTGGCTGAGCCCATTATGTCCATTCCATGACTGCCGGCATAATAGAGTTGGGGTAATCCTATGAATTCATAGACCTGAAATGGATGAATGTCACCATCAGACATTGATTGAATGGAATGCCACAATCAGATATTGCTAGGGAGAATTTCCAATTTTACATACGGAACACTAATTGCTCCCTAAAGATGTGGTGTGAAATAGGGATTGCATTCCCAGAATACTGTTTTAATCTTAAAATAGCCATTGTTCCGGTACCTTATCACGGCATCTTCCACTAATTATTGCCGTTGGGAAATAGTTTGCAACATCCCGCAAGGCTTCACGCATCTGTCAACAAGTCGCAACTGATTATGATGTGAAGAGAGCCTTTTATCTGACTTCAGCACAGAAAATAACCAAGTGCTGTATGCATACGAGACAAGACATTGACTAACCTCGCTGGACATAATAGCAGAGTCAGGGTCATCTACAATTGGTGAAAGTGTTCCATCATAATCCAGAAATAATGCAATCCGCTTGCCTTCCGCACATTTCATGATTTGCTCAAAAGAAGTTAGAGCTGATGGATACTTCAACTGCACAAGTAGAATAAAACAGGAACATAAGCATCTAAAAACGAAGAACTAAAAGAAAAATTCTTTAGCTTTGGATACCAGCAGAAATTAAACTTACCACCCACAAGCGATACGCAGCATCATTTTCATCTGAAACGGCCTCGATATTTGAATCCTTGATTAGTTTTTTGCGAGGTGATGAAGATTTCATAGCATCCAGCCAACCGTTGGCACGGACGTCATCGAGTTTTCCGGGTATTGGCTTTCTCCAGGGAATCGTCAAATACAATGCTGAAGGAAATGACGATGCTGGTGGTGGGCAAGACAATAAACTAGAATGCAGGCCCAATCTTGACTTGTTTGTGGGAACAGGATCAGCGAGAAGAGGGGTAGGCTTCAAGTCCATCAGATCCAGATCAAGTTCTATGCTTATGTGCTAAAACAAAGGCGTGCTATTGAAAGCTGGTTGAAAATGAGATTGTCAGATTTTTGTACTCAATGGAAAATTTACCCAACTCTTTTATATATGGAAAAACCACCTCTTCAATGTTTTCTTGTCACTGCTGATATGTGTACAGTTCATCAAATGCAGGCTTTCTGAAAAAGGCAATCACGAATGTGTTAAAAGAAGAGCAGCAGCAAAATGTAGTTTGAGCATCCAAGTATGGAATTATCCAGACAAAGGGTGGAAATGGTCTAAAAACTCAGATGAATGGAATACCTTCTCATTTCCAGAACTACAGTGCATTTATGTCAGGTGACTGAACATTTGTCCAAGGAAGCCTACTGCTACATATAACATATCTATATAACATAAACAAATCACAAAAAGAAAAAAAGAAAAAGAAAAAGAAAAAAAACACGAGAGGATGATGCAACTGTTGCCAACCTAAATGTTCAGATGCTAAAAAATCTGTGGCAGATCATTAATAAGATTCCATAGTTGGTCACCTGTAATTCATGAGAAAATTAAGAACGACCGACTCCAACAACGAACAATATAATCATGCTATGGCCTAATATGGGCCACCAGGAGGAGAGCAAATGGGCAGAGTTGGCAGGACCAAATCAGTTTTGTTCAGCAACCCCAGATAAAGTATTACCATTAATCAACTAGGGCATGGCAGGCATAATTGTTGGACAAATCTGGTCCAGTGACTATAAGGCATAAAACACACACCCAACTCCAACCGGGCCTCAGGGTACAGCCCATGAGCCTTAGCCCAAGTAGCCTGTTAAATCATCTAGCAACAGCTGTTATAATAGCCTTAGGAGGTTAAGAGGCCATTAACTGTAGCTAAACCATAAGGGGGCTCCCCCCTTATGACCATGGTTCAAATTATTGGTTTTGTGACCACTAATACGCCATGTGTCCGTGTGAATTGAATTTTGTTAAAGGTAATATATATATATATATATATATATATATATATATATATATATATATATATATATATATATTGTATTGTATCCTTGTATGCATTTGTTTCTAAGTTAGAAAGAAAATTAAAAAAATCATTATGTGTATTGACAAAAATAGGTCAATATTTTGTTTAGGATCTGTTTGGTTGCACCAAATACATGAAATTTCATGATTTTTGGTGCAGCCAAACTTACCCTTAACAATTAAAGGACAAAATATATACGCCTTTCATTTTCACACATGATACATTGTGGTTTTTTTCTTCAAACGTGACAAGTAATGGCGTTAGTGACTACTAATCCATGATACATATTGGCTGATACTTCCCAATATTTTAAACCATTGTTGAAACCTGTTGTCAGTTATCACAGCCGTCACAGCGGCCTATTTGGAATAAATTAAAACCATTGTAAAAGCACGAGGTTAAAACAATAGATGATGTATTACCGATATTCGGAATAAATAGATAAATAAATAATCAGTTATCTAGGGTGATCAATGGACCAGGCTTGTGGTTAATTTCGGTCCCCGTTTTCAACTAGTCGGGTCAAGCCTGATGGCCAGCCACATTGAAAATTGATTTTGCTTGGACCCAAACCTGGTTGGGGACCATCGATGGCCCTACAGGATTCCACAGCTCCTGCTTCAAAAGATATTTTTTCATCCTTAAGACTTGCAGCCATCCCCTTTGACTAGTCAGTATATTTATTTGATCGTCCACCAAAGAATATGCAATGTTTCCTTAATCCATGAATTTGTACATGTGGGTACGCCATTGTTTGATGTCCAGACCATTGATCTGGTAGCCAGACCACACCCAAGGAACTCTCCAGATTTGAAGATCCTAGTCATCCATCATATATACGGCATTTTTATGATGAATTAGTACGATCGGTGTATGTTTTACTTAAGAGCTAGACTCCTATCTGGTGGCAACTCTTAACCAAAACCCATGGTCAAAGTTCAATCGTAAGCAGACCGTCCAGATTGCTGACCCATAATCTAACCCAAACATGGCTGGAGCATGATCCAAAAATTCATTTGAGAAGATGATCATAGCCATCTGAACTTTTTTGGACCACTCACTATATTACTTTTAATCATCCATTTGATAGCTTGGCATTGGATGGCTAGGATTACTTGAATGGCGTGATTCCTGTGATTCAAGAGATGGTCCATTGACTGATTGACAAACTACCCCATAGTTTTGGTTGTCTGGGTTGGTGAACGTGAGTGCTACACGCGGGGACGGGGAGTCACTATCATTTTAAAAAACGGTGGTGAACTATCATATGACCCTTTTAACCCTCTATTTGGGCCACCTACCGAAGTGTTGGAAATGTCCCATCACTTAATTTTGGAGGCATGGGTCCATCCACAGGAGCCACAAGCCCTTGTGGGGTCCTCAGATGAAAGGCCCCACTTGGACGCGGATTCCCTGCCTTGCGCAGGAAGTTCCTGCGCTGGGAACCAAGGTGGGCCCACAGTGATCTTTTTTGATAAATCTACCCCGTCCATCCGTTTTGGGAGCTCATTTTAGGCCATGAGACCAAAAATGAACCGGATCCAAGACTCAAGTGGGCCGAAAACGTGAGGATTGAACGTCCACAGTTGAAATATTTGTGGAGCCACAGGAGTTTCGAATCAGGATAATATTTGTGTTTCCAGTTCATCCCAGTAGTAGTGACGTTATGAACGGTATGGATGTCATATAAATATCACTGTGGACCCAGGAAGGTTTCAGCGGTAGTAATTTCCCTAGCGACCTTTTCCTTTAGTTCGGCCCACTTGAGTCTTGGATCCGGCTCATTTTTCGTCTCATGCCCTAAAATGAGCTCCCAAAACGGATGGACAGTGTGGATTTATCAAAAAAACATCACTGTGGGGCCCACCTTGGTTCCCTGCGCAGGAACTTCCTGCGAAATCCGCGTCCGCCCCCACTTGCACAAACAAGACATGGTTCCACGTTCAAGAATGCTAGAATGCAGGTGTATAGAAGCTCCACGCAGTCTCCTCTACCAATACACGTGCCATGATCGGAATACTTGTTCTGTCAGGCCATCACGTCAATAACCCGTATCGGACTATACGGTAGCCATAAGATCGGCAGGCGCCAGACAAAAAACGAAAGTTGGAACAGCGGTCCAAATTCAACTAAGAAACTCATGACTGTTAGACGGTTCCAAATCTCCAATCACAGCGATTTTGGGTCTGTAGCCCATCCATATAATGGCCCACCAAATCAACAGACCCGATTACCTGACGTGTTTGCCACGTGTGTGTTTTGGGAGGAGAGAAAGCATAGCACCTCAATGCAACGACTTCCATACACTTGCCGAGCAAAAGAAAGTCCAACGACCCTAACCATTTGTATGATGGGCTCTCAAGATGGACGGATAGATGGAAGGTGGGATATTCCAATCTAAGAGTTTTTAACTTCCAAGCGTCCGCCATCAGAGTCACGGCCCACCATTTAAACGGTTTGGATCATCCAAAGATGAGCCCCATCCAAAGGCTGAAATCCTGACGTGTCATATTGCTAGATTGCACGAGGGTTACAGGATACAACGAGGGTTTTCTCCTTGAATAGAAATCCAAGAATTCCATGTTACATCTCAACAGACATCTTACTGCATTCTTGCAAAGAGTACAGAGAAAGCTAATCACATCATCTATTGTGAGCGAATCATAGCCATTTGTCGGCAAAGCTTCGATTTCTCTATTAATATATGAAAATTACAATTACTAAGATAAGAAAACGGCATTGGTAACTTACCCTTAAAAAAAAAGGTCGGGGAACAAATAACACCAACGATTATCGAGATAATAAGAAGATAATAGGGTGCGTTTGGTGATGCCAAATATCATGAATTTCAATATTAATCAGTCTAATTTGGTGCAGATTTCATGATATTTGGTGCAGCCAAACACACCTTTATTCTTTCGTATAAAAGATACGATACGATTCCAAAATCCGTTCTATCCATTGACCAAAGATACATTACAATCCCGGAATCGATTCTAACTGCTACTTGTACGTTCCTTTCGATTGAGATGACATTGCTTACAAATCACAGAAAATTAAAATAAATTGAAGGGAAAGACGATAATAGCGTACCTGTTTCTCGAGAATCCTTCCTTCTTTCTTTTGGAAACGAGAGGTGAAAGAGCGAGACCTTCTTTCGCGAAGCTAGAATTTGGAAACGAGAGGTGAAAAAGCGAGACCTTCTTTCTCGAATCTAGAAAATTATGAACGAGATTTCTGAATGCACAAGACGAGAGAGAGAGAGTGGGTGGAGGACGACCAAGAAATTGCAGGGAAAGAGAGAAGAAAAGAAGAGAAGAAGAAGGAAGGGAGGGGTTATTTATAGAATTCCGACTT
Organism: Liriodendron chinense; assembly: GCA_003013855.2. Lineage (NCBI taxonomy): Eukaryota > Viridiplantae > Streptophyta > Magnoliopsida > Magnoliales > Magnoliaceae > Liriodendron > Liriodendron chinense. Next base: position 292,769 of record PVNU02000473.1, on the reverse strand, counting down.
CGACAAGACGTGCTCACCAGGTAATTCAATCGGGAAACCCATCGAGGTTTTACTCTGTACGCCCACGCCCACGTGGCACTGCGTAGAAAGTCCAACTGTTCACATTCCCACGTTTAGGCCGGACGCGGATTGCCTGCGAAAGCCTTTCGCAGGCATCTCCTGCACTCGAAATCTAGGTGGGGCTACCGTGATGTTTGTGAGAAATCTACGCCGTCCAACCGTTTTGCCTGTGAAAGCCTTTTACAGTGATGTTTATATGCCATCCACACCGTTCATAATGTCATTCCTATTGAGATGAACTGAAAACACAAATATTATCCTGATTCTAAACTTCCGTGGTCCCGTGAATATTTCAACCGTGGGAGTTCAATCGTTACGTTTTCGGCCCACTTGAGTCTTGGATCCCGTTCAATTTTTGTTGCTATGCCTAAAATGATCCCACAAAACGGTTGGATGGCATAGATTTCTCACAAATATCAAGGTAGACTCCAACTAGATTCCTAGCGCACAGGAGATGCCTGTGAAAGTTTGAGGCTGTGAGCGCGGTTTCGGTGGATCCACGGATCCACTGAGGTGGGTGGATCCCCGAACGTGCGGTCCACCTTGATATATTTTATTTATATCCATGTTATTCATCTGTTTTGACAAATCATTTTAGGGTATTATACCAAAAATGAATTAGATCCAAATCTTAGGTGGACCATAATACAGGAAACAAAACAGTGGCAATCGGTTGTTAAAAACCTCTCATGGGACAAAAAGGCTTTGGATCAACCTAATATTTGTGTCCTCTCTTCATCACGGTGTTTGTGACCTTATCAACAGGTTGGATGGAAAATAAACATTCCAATGCCCCTGTGAAGTTTTTAATGGTGAGGATTCAATCAAGACTGTTTCTTTTGGTATGGCCTCCTAAGATTTGGATCTGCTCCATTTTTTGGGTTATGCCCTAAAATATTCTGTCATCATGAATGGAGGAACATATATCACAGGGAGCTCCACTGTTAGGGATCCACCCAAACCGCTCCCAAGGCTGGTGACTCCAGCAGGCGCTGATTGGGTTCTACACCCACAAGGCCTGGCTAGAGAGTAGAGACGGACGGTTCTATCAGGAGCAAATTTTGTATATGGACGTAATGGATATACAAAAAATACATAAGGTAGGCCCCACACGGTGGAAATAACACCCACTGAGCTGTTACCGGGGTAACACCTAATTCTCTCCCCTATCAGGGGCTCTGTGAGCCTACCTTGATGTATGTTTTTTTATCCATGCCATCCATCTATTCTTGCAAATCATTTCAGGGCATGAGCCAAAAATCCATGGATATTGAAGGCTTGAATGCACTACACCATAGGAAATCGTGGGGATTGAACACGTACAGTTGAAAACATGGGACCACATAAGTTTTGGATCTAGCTGATATTTATGTTTTTCCCCCTTGTCCAGATCTGCGCAATCTCACGGACAAGTTAGATAGCAAATAAACATTACAATGGGTCATAGGAAGGTTTCAACTGCAAGCATCATTGTCACCACTGCTTCCTGTGATGTGGTACATTTGAGCCTTTGATTTGCCTCCTTTTTGGTCTCATGACATAAAATGATCTGTCAAAATGGATGAACGGCGTGGATAAAACACAAACGTCTAGTGGATCCCACACAGCCCCTGACCAGATCGACCATCTCCGGCAATGTCCCGGTGGGGTAGTAGCCAATCCACGTCCGACCCTGCACCAACCGGCTAGCTGGTGCCTAAGCTCTCTGTGAGCCCTACGATGATGAAAGTGTTTTATCTGTCCCTCCATTTATTTTCTTAGCTCATTTTAGGACATGACCAAAGAATGCTGCAAAAATCCAATCCCACGGTTTTCCATTGTGCTATCTTCTTATGTTTTCTGTTTGAATCATTTTGGGCTTGGGGCTCTTTGTTTACCGATTAATGTACCCCTGAAATCTGGACACTGAACATGATATTTTCGGGGTTTGTTTTAAACCCTTAAAATAATAACTACGATATTTGTGAGAAATCCACTAGTCCATTTTTTTTCTATCATGTTAGGACAGGAACATGTGATGAAATTGTCCAAATTCAGGCAATTTTGCGGAACAAAGTTTTTTAAATTAAATACTAAATTTCATCACATGTTTTGGGCTTGGGGCTCTTTGTTTACCGACTAATGTACCCTGAAATCTGGACACTGAACATGATATTTTCGGGGTTTGTTTTAAACCCTTAAAATAATAACTATGATATTTGTGAGAAATCCACCAGTCCATTTTTTTTTATCATGTTAGGACAGGAGCATGTGATGAAATTGTCAAAATTCAGGCAATTTTGTTGAACAAAGTTTTTTAAATTAAATACTAAATTTCAATGTTCATTAATTTTTTATCAAACAATTTACAAGATAGGCATTTCAACACTCATCAGTGCTTAAAATTCAGTACACAATAGATCCACTTAAATTAATTTCATACTTTTATAATTCGATTTGACAAACCCACCCTTTTTCTATTACAAGCTTGCTAAACTGATGGATGAAATGAATTTCGCGAGTGGGCCCAACAGCTTCCATCTACCTAAACTTGAATGGTAGGTTAGGACACAACCCAAACCGATGGCGAAACTAGTTACAGTTGTACCGACAAAACTACCTACGGGGCTAACATTCGCATGAGCCACCGAAAAGGTGCCGCATTTGCATTCGATGCGGTGCCTCAGATGAAAACAAAATTCCTAGCCTGAAATGACGATTTTGCCCTTTCCTCTACGGGTTTGCGTCTGAGGCGCATGGGGCCATGTCAGACTTTCATGCCTGTGGCCATGGGAACCAAGGGGCCATCGCCGACATGAGTCTCAACTCACTTCCAGCTACACCAACCCCACAGTTCCCTGGTGAGAGTGGGACCGTTGATTTTCCTTTTTTTTTTTTCTTTTTTTTTTTCAGCCAGCAGATTTTTAGCCCGTGGCACGTACTCGGCGGGTTCCAATTGTCTGCCTCGCACTCGTGAGAGTGACTACTATTTTAAGTAGCCAATGAATTCTCCACTTGTTAATCCGCGTTTTTGGGAGGAAATCTCTCTTACCTACGCAATAAGGAGCCGCGTATATAGAAGCTCTATATATGGCAACCTAACATCTATGAGACCTCAACTCCGCCGGGAGCGTGTTGCCATTGACCCCGGGTGCATGCGCCCACACACACATATATACCTGGGACCGGAGATGTATGGGTCCATAGATATGTCTGTGACAAATCCACTCCGTCCATCCGTTTTGAAAGACCATAATAGGACGAGTAAAAACATTAGGTAGATCCAAAACTCAAGTGAGTCACACCAAATGAAACAGTAGAAACGGAAACATCTACTGTGGAAACCTTTCTGAAGCTGACCATGATGTTTATATGCCATCCAAACCGTTAGCAGGGTTATTACCACTCAGAAAAACTGTAGACACAAATATCATCCTCATACAAAACTTATGTCACCCTGAAGTCTTCAATCCCTACTGTTTCGTGTGGTATGTCCCACATGAGTTTTGAATCTGCCTCATTTTAAGTTACTGTCCTATTGTGGTCTTGAAAATAGACGAACAGGGGTGCGGATTTCATGCAAAGCCTCGTGCAGGAAGTTTCTGCGCTGGGAGTAAGGGGAGGCTCACAGTGATGTTTTTTTGATAAATCCACCCCGTTCATCCGTTTTGGGAGCTCATATTAGGACATGAGAACCAACATGAACTGGGTCCAAGACTCAAGTTGGCCTCACTAAAGGAAAAGGTGGGTAGGTAAATTACTACAGTTGAAACCTCCCTCAGGTCCTCAGTGATGTTTATATGACATCCACACCGTTCATAACGTCACTACTACTGGGATGAACTGGAAACACAAATATTATCTTGATTCGAAATTCCTGTGGCTCCACAAATATTTCAACTGTGGACGTTCAATACTCACGTTTTCGGCCCACTTGAGTCTTGGATCCCGTTCATTTTTACTCTCGTGTCCTAAAATGAGCTCCCAAAACGGATGGATGGGGTGGATTTGTCAAAAAATATCACTGTAAGCCCCACCTAGGTTCCCAGTGCAGGAATTTCCTGTGGAAGGAAATCCGCGCCCAATGAACAGCTAGGCGTAGGCCCCACACAACCCAGGGACACGATTATCTCTGGGCCCGGATTGCCTGCGAAAGCCTTTCGCAGGCATCTCCTGCACAATGAATTTGGGTGGGGCCCACCGTGAGGTTTCTGAGAAATCTAAGCCATCCAACTGTTTTGTGAGATCATTTTAGGCGTCGCGACAAAAAATGAACAGGATCCAAAACTCAAGTGGGCCGCACTAAAGCAAAATATGTGTAGGGAAATTCTTACCGTTGAAACCTCTATGGAGTCCATAGTGATGTTTATATGCCATCCATACCGTTGATAATGTCATTCCTACTTAGATGAACTGAAAACACAAATATTATCCTGATTCGAAACTTCTGTGGCCCCACGAATATTTCAACTGTGGAAGTTCAATCGTCATGTTTTCGGCCCACTTAAGTCTTGGATCCCGTTCAATTTTGGTTGCATCGCCCAAAATGATCTCACAATCCGCGCCCATTGTCTCTTTGCCGGGTTTACCGGCAAACTGCTTTCACCATAAAAAGTAGATTTTTTTATTTTTATTTTTATAGGCTCACCCCCCCCCCCCCCCCCTACGAATCGAACTAAACCAAGCTTTTTCGAGCTGAGCTGAGCTGAGCGAGCCTTGCAACATGCATGGGCTCAAGCTTAGCTCGAGCTCGATTCAACTCGGCTCGAAATTAGGCTCAATTCGCCTCGAACCAAGCTTGGATAGGCTCGATTTGTTTGTTTTTTTTTTTTTTTTCCAAATATATATAATTAAATCGAGCGCCCTCACCCTAAACCTAATCCTTGTTTTCATTCGAGCCCCCGCTCGCCCCTGTTAGAACTAGAAAAATAAGGACATCTTCTGGATATATTGTTGCTCTAGGGTTCTGAATATAGAAACATTCATAGACAATCACAAGCATTCATAAAAGGTACACAAGAAGAGATATCGCAAGACGAATTTTATTCTAGAGATCCTGAGATCTTGTATATTCCAGGCCGTGATCTGGCACGAGCCCTTAATTACATCAAATGATCGATGACCCTTGATTAAAAGGCAGAAGACTAGTCAGCAGGGACTATGGTCTTAGAGTTCGTGGTCGTAGAGACCTGTATTTTGTGTGGTCGAAGAGACCTGTATTTGTATGGTCATGGAGACCTGTATTTGTTGCATTTTGTTATGTACTGATCCATCTTTGTACGAGTCGGATGTCTATGTCCCATGTTTTGACCAGAGATTCGGACTGAGACTGTCAGGGTTTTTTAACCAAGGGGTGCGACTCTGGGCTTGCGCCCGTCATTTGTGATGGGTGACCGCGGGAAGACCGATCTGCGGTTGTATGTACCTGACCAGCTCAACCAGCGGATGCCATTTGAATGGGTAGGTCATCGACTGTTCTTGAAGTGTTAGTCTTTAACAAATTCCATGTAATAGTTTAGAACTCTCTTAGTATGGTTTATTGTGTTAACCATAGTCCCGTTTGCTTAGTCCGGACCTGAATCCGGGTCATATTATGATAATATATGTAATGATGGATACATTGGTATGATTCTGGGCACTGGCAGCCTCTTTTCGAGAAATTATTTCATTCATCATATTGGATCGGATCGGACTTTGAAGGTTTGCATTCTGCTCATTGGGTGGCCCAAATGAGTTATTTGACTGCTCCATTGCGTCCGGAACGCTCGAAATACTCAAAATAGGCCCAAACGGGGCCCGGAAACATCACAAAATGAAGATTTAAAGGTGTTGAAATGGACGTTCAGAGTGCTGATTTTTATAATCTGCTGGCCTGATTTTACTGATGCGCTGGGGCCAGCGCATTCTAAAATGACTGTTTAAGATGTGTATTTTTTTTGATCCGCTGGTCTATTTTTGTGATGCGCTTAGGCCAGTGCGTCCAAAAATGATTTTATTAAGACATGCATTTTCTTTATCCGCTGGTCTATTTTTGTGATGCAGTGGGGCCAGTGCGTTCAAAAATAACTTTGTTTTGAAAATGATTGATTTTTCTGATGCGCTGTAATACTTGCACAATTTGAAGTTATTTCATCGCCGGACCTGTTGTGATCGGAGATGGGGTTTTTGGTGATCGGAAAAGGTTTCCGGTGGTCGGAAAAGATTTTCGACGATCTCTCAAAATATCCAATGGACACAACTCTCTCTCTCTCTCTCTCTCTCTCTCTCTCTCTCTCTGGATCCGTCCAAATGAACAGTAAGGGAGGGGTATTTATACCCGAAAATACCGGTAGTCGGCCAATAGGATGCTGCCATGTGTAGCGCGTCGAGAAAATAGGTTGGCACGTCGAGAAAATCATTCGACGCGTCTTAAAATGCCTTAGTTTAAATGTTGATTTTTAGGACGCACTGGCTGTCAGTGCATCCTGAAATTCCTGAAAATGCCTGATTTATTGGACGAGCTGACGGTCAGTGCGTCCTGAAATTCCTGAATTTTTTGATGCGCTGGGTGAGTTTCTCGATGCGCTAAGGGTCAGTGCGTCCTGAAATTCACTTTGTAAAACTATCTGAATTTCTTGATGCGCTGGGTGAATTTCTTGATGCACTGAGGGTCAGTGCGTCCTGAAATTCACTTTGTAAAACTGTTTGAATTTCTTGATGCGCTGGGTGAATTTCATGATGCGCTGAGGGTCAGTGCGTCCTGAAATTCACTTCTAAAATGACTGAATTTCATGACGCGCTGACCATGAATTTCTTGATGCGCCGACGTACTTTTTTATGATTATCTTGCAAAAACGATGATTTGTGGGGCCTGCTTTGCAATGGATATTGATGCACTGGCTATATTTGTTCATGATTGAACTTACCTCCTAAATTTGGAGGGTTTTGATCATGATGAATGGTGGGGTCCACCATTGGGCCAACTTTCTATTTTTGATAAAGTCCGATGTGCGTTAGGGCTCTCAATGGAGCGGGTCAGATCCGAAATCCGATTCTCTCCGAATCCATATAATGCGGATTTGGATCTTAAAATAGGTCCGATTAGTTAAATGGACCGGATTTGGATCTTGAAATAGGTTCGATTACTTAAATGGACTGGATATGGATTCACGGGAACATATCCGAGTTTGATCCGAATCCGATTAAGATCCGACTCATTGTCACCCCACTGTATATGTTATATTCAAGCTAGCCATCCGTTTTACACATTATTTTAGGCCATGTGGACCATACCATAGTAAATAGTGGGATTTGCATCATTTTTCTACTAAATTAAATATATTAAATTATATATTTTATTATGATTTTTAGATTTGTAATTGGGGGTGGATTCGGACCTAGATCCAACCCGAATCCGATGGTTATATGGATTTTGGATCGTAAATGGATCTAACAATTTATAAATGGATCGGATATGGATATCACCTTTTGGATCCGAGTCGGATCCGAATCTGTCTACAGACATATGGACTTGGAGCCGGATCCAACTGGATTCGATCCAGATCCGACCCATTGAGAGCCCTAATGTGCGTTGTGATTTCTACCGAGACTTCTGATGCACCGGCCCTAAATCCAGTCAGGTGATGGTTTCTACACTTAGAACCCTTGTTTTGAGGATCCTAACTTTTGGGACCCTAACAGCCCCCCTCAAACCCTAGTCGCCGACTTGTTCGGCCTGATTAGTGACCCCCTCTGACCGTCCGGCTCTCTCTCTCTCTCTCTCTCTCTTCTCTCTCTCATCTATGATCTCTCCCCTCGTTGCCCGACCAGATCTTCTCAGCTCTATCTCATCTCTCCCCTACTCTCTCTCATCTCTGATCTCTCCCCTCGTCGCTCGACTAGACCTCCTCTCTCTCTCTCTCTCTCTCTCTCTCTCTCTCTGAAGCTCGACCCTCCATGTTTGAAAGATCGAACTCGGCTCGAAAGCTCGTCCAAACCAAGCCGAGCTACCCGTTTGGGCTTGATGACCAAGCCGAGCCGAGTTCGAGCCTAGCCACTTTGCTGGTTGAACCAAGCTAAGCTTGGCAAAGCTCGATTTAATTCAGCTTGTGTAGACCCTTAGAGGCAATCCACTTCCTTTTTCTCGGGAGTGCATTAAGGTGTAGCCCCCACTTCACTTAAGAAGGTGTGGGCCTCACAGTGGGCCTCGATGTATGTATTCTATATCCATGCAGTTTATCTGTTTTGTTAGATCATTTTTTAATTAAGATCCAAATCTTTGCTAGGTCATTTTTGGATTAAGATCCAAATCTAAAGTGGATTGTACGGTAGGAGACAGTGGTGATTGAACGCTCTACCATTAAAAACTTCATAGGGCATACCATGTTTTGGTAATGTTTATTTGCCACCAAATTGTTAACGAAGTCGTATGAACTTGGATGAAGGGAAAAACAAATATATGGCAAAACGGATGGACAATGGATATAAAATATATACAACAAGGTGGGGCCAGAGGAAATAATGAAGATTAAGCATCTACCATTGAAATCTACACTAGAGCTATGAAAGTTTTGGATTGTGTTGGTGTGATTTTCAGTCACACGATGCTTGGGTGTAAGCTTGCTATTATATGTGGGCGTGCTAGGATTAATGTGGGTCCGATCCAAAACGTAATCACCAATGACCCCTAGCGTTGAGATAGAGCGGTCCCTAGCGTTGAGATAGAGCGGTCCCTAGCTCGATCATTTACTGTCTACTCGACCAACAATCTTGTGCTCGATATAAAGCCAAACGACTTACGAATGTTGGGACTCCCCCTCTTATGTATTCTTTTTACCTTGTAAATTAAGGACTTTTGAAGGTGCAGTAGTTGTATGATTGAATGTATATGAGTGTAGCAGACTGTTGATGAAGAACTAGGAAGAACATGGATAGATGAGAGTGAGACTATGAGATGTAGTCGATATCAGAACTTCTAAAATCCAGGCTGAGAATAGTGAAATGCGTTGATGAGCGGGATAATGACAAGCTCCTGTAATTATGGCCAAATGAAAGCAAGAAAATTTACCCAACATATGAGCTTAGGCCAATTAATCCTATCAACCACCAGTCTTCTTCTAGATCCAACTATTGTGCGCAGATGGGAAGGAATTACCGTTACTTGATTACAAGCCACTAACTAGCCCAGCATATGGGCTGGACGAAGCTACACTATTCCTAAGATAATGATCCACCTGGGTGGATATAAACTAAAAAGCTATGCTGGGATAGTTAATCTATGTTGTGCTGGAATTAGAGTCAATATGAGATTTGTTGATGGATCCTTTTTTGTACTGTGATGCATCCGCTATTTATAACTTTTTCTTACCGATCGTTGGAAGTAACCATAGTCCCTCGTGGCGCATTCAGACCCTTCTGTGAATAGTTACTGATCATGCCCTTCTTTTGTCGATCATGTTTTTCTATTGCCAAAAATTTCGCTACAAGTATATCCTTATTAGCTTAATTCAAACATCTTTGCTTATGTCCAGAACCATGTTACAGCAACTCTGAATTGTTTAGCTTGCTTTCAGTTTAGCTTACCGCTTCTGTCCAATGCATCTCTACAGCAAATTGGTTTAATTTTAAATTAAATATTCATGACTTTATCGTCGGATCTCCAAAATTTCTAAGTCCTTATTTAGTGATTTCTCAGTAATAATTTGCTGACTAAAACTTACGACCATTTGAATTTCTTACAACCGTCTCACAATTATCTAGGTTTGCAAGACCATCAGCACCAAGACAATTTGACTAGTATAAAATATTGTCAATAATTTATTGTGCTTTCTTTATTTTATTTGTCATTATAATTCAATTATATCTAAATTAATAAAATGGACATGTAGACTTCTTTTTCTTGTTTTGTATATTACATTGTTTTTGTTGAGGAACAGTGACCAAGTCAACACTATTGTAAAAAAATCATCATTTTTAAGGGGAAAAAAATCTGTCTAAAGGACTAACCTTTTCCTCTGCAAAATTAATCTGATAATCTTGTCAATCGATAGTTGAATAGATATACCAATCTTTACCGATTGAGTATTAAGCGATCTATCTTGACACGTGTCACAAAAGTGTTTCATTCCATTTGAGTCGGATTTAACTTTGACATGCATGATAGTGGTATACTTATACCTATATAACCAAAAATGGGTTAATAGCATGTTCCAATTGAATAGCAACACGAACCATATCAACTGAACGAATGGCATTATAGAAATCTTGGCCAACCTTAAAGTTTCAACTGTTGGTATTTTCATCACCACTATTTCCCATAGTGTGGACCACTTGAGTTTTGAATATGCTGCATTTTCCCCTCACGTCTTAACATGAGCTGTCCAAATTGATAGTCGCAGTCGCCCACGTAGCATCAGCTACAGGGCCGTAGAACGGGTTATACAGGACAGCTATAGAAAAGTCGCGGCCGGTTTTACCAAAAATAAATAAAGAAATCACGTCCGTTTTCAGATCTTACCGAACAGGTCCCACCAACTGTCCTCGTCATCAACACGTATATACATAACGATTCTGACGTGTCGACCGACCATCCGATTCCTTGTGGGCCCGGTTTTAAAAAGATGGGAGGCCTTTTATTTGCAAATGTCGCTATTTTACGCAGCTGTCACTGGTCGGTGGAGGTGACAGAGCTCGTAGCTGCCAAATTATCAGGACGCGACTTGCCTATAAAGGTGTACACGGCTCCCTCTGACCCAATGCCCTGTGAGGCCCACCGCAATGTTTGTGCTATATCCACTCCGTTCATTGATTTTGGTCCGTTCATTTTAGGACATGAGTTCAAACCGAGGGAGATCCATAACTCTTAGGGCCTGCAATTAAAAACTTCTTAGGGCCACATTAGCTTTTCATCAAGATGATATTTACGTTTTCCCTGCATCCACGTCTGTGCAACCTTACGAAAACGTTCCATGGCAAATAGACATCATGGTGGGCCATAAGAAGGTTTCAACGGTGGGTGTCATTATCCCCTCTATTTCCTATGGTATGTCCCATTGAGCTTACATCTGCCTCTTTTTTTTTGCGCCCATATTTTAAAATGATTTTTCAAAACGGATGGACGGTGTGGATAAAGCATATATCACCAGGGATACCACGGTGACCAGGTCTACAGGGACTGCAACCGTTTTCCAAGCAGCCGTGCGGACGCAGCGACTTTTTGAAACGCATGCAATTACTTAAGCGGGCGCGGATTTCCTGCGAAAGCCTTACGCAGGAATTTCCTGCGCTGAGAACCAAGGTGGGCCTACAGTGATGGTTTTTGATAAATCCACACCGTCCATCCGTTTTAGGAGCTCATTTTAGAATATATAGGTAAAAATGAACCGGATCCAAGACTCAAGTTGGCCGAAAACATGAGATTTGAACGTCCACAGTTGAAATATTTGTGGAGCCACAGGAATTTCGAATCAGGATAATGTTTGTTTTTCCAGTTCATCCCAGTAGTAGTGACGTTATGAACAGTATGGATGTCATATAAACATCACTGTGGACCCAGGCAGGTTTCAACGGTACTAATTTACCTACCCACCTTTTCTTTAGTGAGGCCCACTTGAGCCTTGGATCCGGTTCATTTTTGTCTTAATTTCCTAAAATAAGCTCTCAAAACGGATGGACGGGGTGGATTTATCAAAAACCATCAATGTGGGCCCCATATTGGTTCCCACCGCAGGAAATTTCTGCACAAGGCTTTAGCAGGAAATCCGCGCCCTACTTAAACTGAGTCTGATCTGCGCTGGCGTCTCCGCTTTACCCGGTCAAAACGCTTACAACGAGGCTAAAACCAACGGACGCGGTACTAGGTGAACTCTAAACGTATACGAATTTAAAACCCGAGTTGGTGATTTTACTCGACCTTTTTGTATACCTGCCTTATCTACTTCGTATATGTAAGATACACCCGGGTTGACTCAAATGAGGCGTGCTATTCTCGCACGCCTCAATGAGGCGTACGTTAGGCTAAGGTTTTGGTTGCCTGCGCCTAAAGGACGCTTTCGGAACGGGTCCTTCAAAGACGCAACCTTGGATTCACCCCGAGTATTACTACAAAAGACTATTTAGGTGGGGCAGGTAGGCAAAACCCTCGAACAAAATCCTGTACTCTTGTATTTACTTGGCCTAGGTTATAAGTTCACCCGGCTTTTGCACTCCTAACTTGTAGGTGTCAATTTTATAAACACCCCGGTGTCCTCAAAGCTTAGTCCGATTATAAAACACAAAAGTTAAGTAGGGTCATCATCACTGCAATAATTGCCATACCTACAGTATATTTGTAGTGACGTGGGTCCTTCCTAAGAATGGTAGTAGTTTTCCCTACCCACCTTTTTCTTTATTGAGGCCCACTTTATTCTTGGATCCAGTTCATTTTTGCTCTCACGCCCTAAAACGAGCTCCCAAAACGGATGAACGGGGGTGAATTTATCAGAAAACATCATTGTGACCCCGCGTAAGTTCCCTACGCAAGGCTTTTGCAGGAAATCCGCGTCCAAACCCAAAACCATAGGCGGAGAAAAAGAAGATGCAGAGTGCATAGTGGTACTGTCAGTACCGACGTCGCTACTGTTCGGTGATCTATGAGCGCCACAGTGATGTATGTGTTTTATCTATGCCGTTCATCCTATTTTAAAAGCTCATTTTAAAGCATGATATGAAGAATGATTCATATCTAAATTTGAGGTGAACCAATTTGATCCTATTTCAACAAATGAGCATTCAAGAATCAAGGAATAGGATTGCTCAACCACTTTGGTCCTATTTCAACAAATAAGCGTCCAAGAATAAAATATTAGGATTGCTCTGAAAATTAAGACCTGCCCATAATTCATAAAATGATTTAGCCAGTTTATTTTGAGTTATTATATAACATATGTTCAATTTCTTAGCATCAGTATTCAGGAATATTAAGTAACACCACTTTTCTAATCACTATCCATACCTTTTTACAGCAGTCCGCGAGGCAAAGAATGGCCTGATAGGGTACCTAGCAAGAGACATACGGTCGTGTCAAGGGCTCTTTGGGGCCACCATAATGTATGCGTTTTATTCACACCATCTATCCATTTTGATAAGTCATTTGAGGGACACGAGCTAAAAAAATAAGGCAGATCTAAGGCTTGAGTGGACCACACTTAGGAAGCTAGGGTGACAATGACATCTACCATTGAAACTTTCCTAAGGCCCAATGTGATGTTTATTTGCCATCTGCCCTGTTCATAAGGTCACAAGGATTGGATGAAGGGATCAAGCATAAATATTAAATTGATCCAAAACTTTCGTGGCCTCCAATACATTGTTAATGGTAGGGGTTTAATCTCTATTGCTACTTATGGTATGGTCTACTTGACCCTTTGATTTGCCTAATTTTGATCTCATGCCTTTTAAATGTTGTGTAAAAATGGATGGCTTGATAAGTCATTTGAGGACATGAGCCCAAAAAATGAAGTAGATCTAAGGCTCAAGTGGGCCATACTTAGGAAACCGGGGTGACAATGACATCCACCACTGAAACCTTCCTAAGGCCCAATGTGATGTTTATTTGCCATCTATCCTGTCCATAAGGTCACACGGATTGGACGAAGGTAAAGCATAAATATTAGCTTGATTCAAAACTTTTTTTTGGCCTTCAAGACATTTTCAAAGGTAGGCGTTCAATCTCCATTGCTTCCTATAACGTGGTCTGCTTGAGCTCTTGATTTAGCTCTTTTTGGTCTTATACTTTAAAATGATCTATGAAAAGGATGGAAAGTGAGCCCCATAGAGGCCTTCACAGGACCGTCATCTCCAGCTAGGTCCTAGCTAGGATAGTACCTAATCTGCGCCTGACGAAGAAGCCCATAGCGTTTTTCTTTCTAGGCTTCACACTAGCTAAAAGTTTCAAACCAAAGCATGCACGTGAGATTCCTCATCGAACTATTCTAATCTCTAATCAGTGGGATGCTGTAGACCTTTTTCATTTCGACCGTCCATTAAATGTACATCAATCTCAGTTAACTATCTCATCGGCCAAATATAATTTTTTTTTTCATGATCGATCTAAAATGAGCCTCCCAATGTGGACAGTTTGATTTGAGTTCGTGGTCTGCCACATGTACAATATCGTAGTGGCTGCGCATAGACCATCACCCTTTTCTCGAGTATTCTTTTTTGGCCCTTTCTAGATTCTCCTCCATTCAAATTGTAGGCCTTAGGCCAGATGACCTTTTCGCAAGCTAGCCATGTGAATATATGAATATCATACAGAAAACGTGATACATTAAATACAAAAAACAAAAGGTCTTATTGAGGAGATTTGATCAGGAGTACTCCGTGATTGATAAACGGACAGGATTGTTTCATACTTTCCACATATTTTTGTCCAAAAATAGTCATTCCCTTCCTGTGACCCAGTTGTGGGAGACTGAGGCGTGGGTCCCACCATCTAGATGACTTTGGGTGATTCGGGTGGGGGGCCTGGGGGCCGTGAATTATGACTTAAAAACCTCAAAAAATGGACGGTAGAAGAGAGTGCAGGGACTTCAACAGGTAATATTTTCCTGATAAAGCTCATCTACTATGGTACCGGTTCATCTGTGGTTATAGGCAACGATGAGCACTCCCGCAGTTTCTTCGGAGAACTAGCGATGTGGGTGGTCCCCTCTCTGTGGAGCCCACCTCAATGTATGCGCTATATATCTACGCCGTCCATCCGTTTTGAAAACTTATTTTATTACATGATCCAAAAAATGAAGCAGAGACAAATCTCATGTGGACCACACCACAAGAAACAGTGGTAAATGAGAATTAAAAGCTTTTTGTGGGACACACGAGTTTTTTTCCCTTCATCCCTGTCAGTGTGAACTTCACAACAGGTTGGATGGCAAATAAACATCACATTGGGCTCCAGGAATATTTTAATGGTGGGTGTTCAATCACCACTGTTTCCCGTGACGTGGTGCACCTGATATTTGCATCTGTTTCATGTTTTGGATCATGAAATAAAACGGGTTTGTAAAACGGATGGACGGCGTAGATATGTAACCCATACATCGATGTGGGTCCCACGGTCAGGAAACCACCCACATCGCCGGTCCAGGGCAAACCAGTCTCGTCCACTTTCTTTGGAAACTACCAAGCTGCGGGCCGTAGCTTGGTTGCTTGCTACGCAAGGGAGGAAGATACGGATCAGATTCCGTACGTCCGGCGAGAGCCTCATTGGCTGCACGAGGGCGGATTTGTCGCGACAGCGGAAGACAGCGCCGGAGGACCACCACATGTCAAAACAGTGGGCAACTTCCCCCCAATCATTGTCGTAGAGCGGAGAGTTACTTGGTGCACTGATAGAGCATAACCAGGAATGCACATGCACATAGTAATATGCACACGTGGCTTATGTAAACACAATCCAAACCATGGGAATTGTTGGTCTCATCATAAATTGTGCACATCTAAAAAATCATTTCCTTCCATACATGTACTTCAATTTAAATCGTTTTACTAGCGGGCTCATTATTGATGAACAGTCTAAAATTTACAATAAATGGATGGTTAAAATGAAAAGTAGGAGGTAGCTCAATTTCAAACAATATAATATATATTCCATGCTGTCCATCCGTTTTTCCTTGATTATTTTAGGGCATTATACCAAAAATGAAGTGGATCCAATTATCAGGTGGACCATATCATGAGAAACAGTAGGGATAATTGGAAAAACATTCAATTCCAGATCACCACTGATTCTTATGGTATGGTCCATTTGGAAAAACATTCAATTCCAGATCACCACTGATTCTTATGGTATGGTACATCTATAATTTGATCTGTTTCATTTTTGGAATAAATGCTAAGATGATCTAGAAAAATAGATGGACTGCGTGGATACATAATACATACATTAACATGGGCCCCACATTAACCCCACAATAAGGGCTGCATCGTCTGATCCACTCTCAGGTGAATAAGGGCTGCATCGTCTGATCCACTCTCAGGTATTTGCGTGAAATTGTTTTGGTACAGCATTTGTAACACCTCATTTTCACCGTGCAAAACAATATTATCAGTTTCGTTATCCAAAAATCAGGTGGACCAACACATAAGAAATAGGTAAAAATTGGCATACAAAACCTCCCACGCCAGTTTAGATAGCTTATTAATGCTTACAAATGTAATAATTGTAAATTACAATTTAATTTGTCGAAGGAATTTTACATTTGGGTAAGTATGAAAAAATTGACAATACTTTTACATAATTAAGATGTTAAATTAATAGAAGGAATATACTAATTTCCAAATGTAGATATATATTTCAATATATTGTTTTTTTTAAAGGTGACTCTTTTATTTTGCTAGTCATACCATGCTTGGAATGCAAAGGCATCAACCAACTAAGATAACAGGCACTTGACATTATTTCAAAACCTTGTAAATTTTTAATGATTATAAGTTATTTTGCACGTTTCTTAATAATAGTCTAATTTGCTATGTGAGATTAGGTGTGAGATCCCAGCTCAACAAAGACCATGCAGCCCTTAGTGTGGGGCTCACCTTGATATTTGTATTTTGTGTCTATGCTATTTATTTGTTTTTTTTATATCATTTTAAGGCATTATCTCAAAAAAATGAAGTAAATTCAATTATCAGGTGAATCATACCATAGGAAGCAGTGGCGATTGACCATTAATGGGCCACAAAAGTTTTGGATCAAGCTAATAATTGTTTTTTCCCTTCATCCCAGCTTATGTGACCTATTAATTGATTGGATAGCAAATAAATACTTTCCCTAAGAAGTTCTTAATGGTAGTGTGTTGAATCACCACGGCTTTCTATGGTATAGTTCACCTGATAATTGGATATGCTTCATCTGTGGGATAATGCGGTAAAATGATTTAGAAAAATAGATGGACAACACGGATGAAGAATACATACATCAACGTAGGCCCCACGGTAACGGGTCAGGGAGTCTCACCTAATCCGCTCAAGTCAGTCCGGAAGTAACCTCGAAACCTACCTCCTCCGGTAGATACGCCAGGGTAAAGATGGGTTGGGACTGTCCATTTAGTGGGGCCACCGTGGATGGATGACAACTCCATAACCATACAGATGGGACGATTCTAAAAGGATAGTTAAATAGAAAATTATCAAGTGAGTTGATCAAGGAGGAAAAAAGAGGACGGCTAGGATCATCCGATCAGTTAGGTATTTAGCACCAGCAAATCCTACATCAAGGCAGACTATATGGGCGGTCACGATCTACTTTCACTTTTACCACGTGATTGTACGGGAGTTCCCACGCACACGCACAATATCGTTTGACGTGTTTCTATACCGGATCTGCGGAACAGGGGCCCACAAGCAACCATAGAGGAGGAGCATGTGTCGCTGACGAGGATCCAATGACGGGTGCGCACACCTCACACCAACGGCAGATGCAACCTGCTTAACCGGTATACTAAAGAGGAGAGGATCCAATAGAGCCGGAATATGGTAGAACCATATCCTTACCGTACACGTGGCAGAGTGATTTAGTATTCGGGACCGTCCATTTAGCTGTTTATATTGTAGATTTCAATGGTTCAGAATACACATAGATCGGATGATTCTAGCCATTAGATTTGTGGCTCTCAAAGCAACGGTTGGAAACTTAGAAAACTTGAAATTGAAGAAAAAGTTCGGTCTATAAATTTCGAAATACAGGATATTCAAAATGGGTCCACTGGATGGATGACCCCGATTAATATGTCACCCTGCCACGTGTGCCGCAGAGACATGGCTCTACCACGATTCCGGACCGGCCGAGCCATCTCTCTCAGTAGACGTGTTAGAGTAGCTTATCATCTGGACCGTCCATATTGTTTGCTCTACTGCGGATAGCAAATGGTTCAAAATTCACATGGGGGGATGATCCTAGCCAACTGATGATAATAAAAATGGTTAACGGGCCTGTATTCATTCAGTGGCGTAGAGTGGTGGGGAGATTTTCTGATAGGTGTGATTTTGAAAAATGGCCTAATCCATGATGGTTTACACTTAATGAGGGTCACTTGACACGTCATTCCCACGTGTACTATGCTTATTTCTAGTTGCTTTACCGTATTAGTTTGGACTCCACGCTAAAAGCGTGTAATGGTTTTCAAAGAAAAAGAAATAGAAAAAGAAAAAGAAAGTAAAATAATACCCTTTTCCATTCTTCCACACGACATAATGGCGTGCACTGGAATGAAAACCGGGGCTTTTGCTTCTAGAATCTATTGAAATCGGAAGTAGCCTGGTAATTGCAGGAGGAAGGAAATAGTACATCGCTTTTATGGTGAAAGACACTTCAAAGTCGTATGACTTTTTAGTTAAAACTACTTTCGATTCAGATCCACCAAGGATGGACGTGGACTACTCTCTGGATGCTCCTTGACATTATGATACCCTCTCGGGATTTTTTGGTCCA
The DNA here is from genome assembly GCA_003013855.2 of Liriodendron chinense. Lineage (NCBI taxonomy): Eukaryota > Viridiplantae > Streptophyta > Magnoliopsida > Magnoliales > Magnoliaceae > Liriodendron > Liriodendron chinense. The sequence continues at coordinate 274,282 of PVNU02000473.1, read as the reverse complement.
CATGATTTAGGCTCTTCTAAAAGAAGTAAAGTAAGTAATTGAAGAAAATAAGGAAGGAGAAGAATAAAAGTAAATTATGGGTTTAAATCTTGACTAAAATAGCTAACATTTTAAGAAAGATTTAGTGTTATTTTTTTTTTTAAATTTCAGAAAATGTAAAAGAAGGAACATGACATATGTTGGAAAAGAAGCAAATTAAGTAATGAAGGAAAAAAATAAGATGAATAAAATTATATTTGTTAATTCAAATCTTAATTAAAATAGTCAATATCTCAAGATAGATTGACTGCCCTTTTTAGGGATTCTAAAAAAAAAAAAGAAAAAAAAAAGTCAAGATAACTTAATTCATGTGAAATGAGACACGATAAGTTTGATATAATACATTGTGTGGCTTAACTTATTTGGTTATTCATGAACTTGAAATATTGTTATGGCTAACGAATAAGTTAAGATAGGTTAATTCATGAGCCATTATAGATGCTGTTATTATTGTGCGTACGGTGAATCTTGATCTAGAAAGTAAAGCTGAATTTAGTTGGTTGGCATTACCCTTATATCAAGAATCAAAATGATGGATTAATATAGATGGCAAGTTTTATAATCATTATGTGTTTTCAATAGTTCATATTTATTTTTAGATGATCATTCATAGCTATAGAGTTGGGTCTAAGATATAATATTAAAATTGGTTAAAGAAGCCTCTTATAATACAATTTTATAAATATATAAAATTGGTTAAAGAAGTCTCTTATAATTCCATACCCTAGAAAACCCTAGAAAACCTTCATTAACACAAGGAATAAAAACCTAGAGTGGCTAGTTTAAGTGAAAATGGAGAGACAATTAGCGAGCAACAATCACCTTCTGTTCTCCATAAAAGATATAGTTTATTTTAAATTCACATTAATTTATGCGTGCCTAAAAGTACATTTGATTTAATTAGTTTCACTTCCTTCATGCTAAAACGCTAACTTAAATGAAGTCCATTGATTAAGTAGCCACAACCCCACCATTCTAAAATCACGTGCTTGAGAAAGAGGCAATTTAAGACTATCATTTCTATATTTTAGACCAATACATTTCACAACTTGATAAAAGACCAAACGGGGAAAACATGAAAAACCACAGAGTATAATATTCTCTTATAACATTCAAATAATTATAATAATATGAATTGTTGGTTTGTTTCATTAGCAACACAATAGGTTAGGAGTTCAATTATTTGAGCTTTGCTGACCCGGTGGAGCAAGGCAAGTCGTGTAGATGCCATGGCAAGGGGCCAAGGTGACTGGCGAGTCCTGTATCCAAGACACCCATCAGTTTGGGCCTGACCTTGAAGACGTTCTCGCCCACAAATAATTGTGACTTGTTCCATGGTTACTTGATCACATTTATATTTATTCAAGTTCGAATTCGTAGTTGGCAGTTAGATACATTTCAAAATTCCTCAATTCAATTAATGGATAGGCTAATTTAGATAGCTTTTCAGTTTGTTTAATTCACAAGATGGGTTAGTACACATGAGTCCCACATCTGAGTAATATGAGTCATCAATTTAACATGGGACTCATGTATGTAAATCTAGACAATTCAAATTAAGTGGGTCTCTAAAATCATGTTTATCTAGCAATCCTAACCATTCTATTAATGGCAATCAAATGGATGGTTAAAAATAAAAAGCAAAGGTTCTAAATTGCTATATTAGTATGTAACTTTCTTATTTTAATATTTGGATTATGCTCTATCAACAAGTGGGTCAGCAATTTGGATGGTCAATATTTCTATAAAACCATACTATAGGTGTACGGTTGAAGGCGAGTGGTGAATTGCCCTACTTATGCGGCCAGTAGTATACTGTATACATTGCCATGAGATGAAACCACAAACTAGGTCAGTGTAGAATCTCTGGTTTACAGCAGTCCAATGCCTCTAACGAGCTACCGAGCAACCCTAGTTATCTAGTTTGATTAAAACAACCGAACTTTGGCAAATTGAACTGCCATTGTGCTCGCTCGACCTGAATCGCTGCTCGAGGATGGTCGCAGTGGTTTAGGTCACCATGATCCATTCAGCAGGTGGATCACAATGTTAGAAAGAGTGTGATGGCTAAGAAAATTTTAAGAAGTTCTTTTCAGTTTTCAGCCATACATTAGTGGGCCAACCAAATTCTTGAGCGAGATCATCTACATTGTGCTAAAATATGCAATTCTAGCACGTTTAGCATGTACATGACTTGCCTTGTCCACGCTTGTTGGCTAAGCAAAGCTCTGATTATTTTATTATAAAGAGGGTTGCTAGAATACACACTGTGATACTATAGTAGGATACAATGGTTTCATCATTCAATGATCCAAACCGTTTATATAAAAGAACTCACCTTGAAGGGATGATAACACACACACACAAACAAAGAAGATCTCATGGATTAAAGTATTTCAATTATTTCATCATTTAACTATTTTCTTTTGAATATGGACAGTCTCCTCAGCCTTTGAATGACTGAAGGGTTCAAATATCTCAATCTGAAAGTTTTTATTCTACTCTATCCATGATAAGGTCTCTATAATAAATAATTTGGGTCAGAAAAAGGACCCCAAACCAACCAGTAAAGTCCAAATGCATCCTGATATAGCACGTTTGGATGTCATCAATCTTGTGGAAAACAAATGGCAATGTAATTGTTTTCCTTTCATGTAATCGATATTTAGATTTGGATATGGCGGCATCCAAGGGAATCCACTGCAAAAAATTTTACCTAGGTGTAATCATTCTAGCAATTAATATTGGAAAGGGAAACGGATTGCCCAAATTGGGTCCAAGAATGGGCCGGGCCCACCATGATGTATGGGTTTTATGCACGCCGTTTGTCCATTTTTCCAGGTCATTTTACCTTTTGATGCAAAAAATAAGGCAAATCCAAAGCTCAAGTGGACCATACTGCAAGAAGCAGTGATAATGAAATCCACCGTTGAAACCTTCCTAGGGTCCACCATGAAGTTTATTTGCCATCTACACACGTTCATAGGGTCACACAAACCAAGATGAAGGGAAAACACAAAATTCAGCTTGATCAAAAGCTTCTTGTGGCACCCAAGAAGTTTTTAATAGTAAGCCTTCAATTTGACTCTTTTTTTTTTTTTTTTTCCCTTATACCGTAAAATGATTTGGAAAACTGGATGAATAACGTGGATTAAACCCCTACATTACGGTGGGCCCTACTTAGATGGGCCAATTCCATCCAATTGGGTAGGACACAATCTACTTCCAATAGCAAGTATTCCACTTATGGCCTATTTAAGACATGAGATTAAATGGTATTGAAGTGTACAGGTGAAATTAACATCATCATTACACAATGATATATGTCTGCAAATACCACAGTAAATTCATTGGCCAATCCCGTGGTTGAAAATAACTTCTTCCTTTGGGAAAGACATTGTAGTACGTGAAACCTATGTTTGGTGGACCATGAAATTGTAATCTATGGACTAAATTTCACAACTGATGTTGATCACATATATACATATGCAACTTGATTGCCATGCATAAAGGGCACATATGGATGGATCCACCAACATGTGGTCCATATATGCAATGGATTTTGAAATCCACCAAAATTCCGAAGGTATTTCCAACCCAAGCAGAATGATATAATATCATCAACACCAAATGCAATTTCATACCACCTAATGGCACCTAATCGCATATCACAAATAGGAATTCACAGTAAGGAGGTGTAACCAGAGTAGCACTCCATGTTAGAAACTATTCCACTTAATTCCAAACAAGTGCTTTGAATTAAGAATCCAAGGCATGCATAGTTAGTACTAATCTAGTACTTTGAATTAGGAATCCAAGGCATTCAGAGTTAGTACCAAACGAGTACTTTGAATTAGGAATCCAAGGGAAGCAGATTGGCTGGTGTATGCCCTTGCTGGTGTGGATATGTGTCATGCAACAGACAAGCACGGCAATCCTAGAGCTCAGTGAACATACCAATGGTCCAAAGAAGTCAAGGTTCCTTGAGGCCCATAATGATGTATTCAATATATCTACGTGTCCATCCATTTGACGTGATTATCTTAGGGCATGATACAAAAAATGAGTCATATTTAAATCTCAAGTAGACCACACCACAAAAGGTAGTGGGGACAATGATTCTTACCGTTAAAACATTCCTAAAGCCCAATGTGATGTTTATTTTCCATCCAAACTGTTCATAAGGTCAGACGACCTGGATGAAGGGTAAAAACAAATATCAGATTGATCCAAACCTTTTGTGACCCTCGAGAAGGTTTCAATGGTAGAGGTTCAATCTCCCACTGCTTTCTGCAGTGTGGTCCACTTGATCTCTGGATCTATCTTATTTTTGGGCTCAACCCTTATAACGATGTTGTCAAATGAACGGATTGTTTGGATATAACATGCATCTCATGGTGCAGCCCACATAACTTGGTGACGTCAATATACCAGCGAGGTGGCTGGTGTGCCAATCCGCTTCCGAATAGAAGGCATGAATTGTAACTATGGAAACCATCATTAGTTGATCATCAAGCTTTATACCTTCCCTGCCATGAACTCCGTACAATGCTCTTAGAGCCCTTAGATTGTGCCCCAGTTTAGACACGGTACCTCTTAAAAGGGCTCGAATTAGGTGTTACCCCCGAGAACAGCTTAGTGGGTGTCACCCCTACTGTATGGCCCACATGGATGATATTTTGTATATCCACGCGGTCAATCCTTTTCTGCAGCCCATTTTAGAATGATGTTCCAAAAATTATGAAGATCTAAATCTCATACTACTAGAAACAGTGTGATTGAGTGCTCCACCATTAAAATTCCAAAGAGCCTATAGTAAGGTTTTGGTAATGTTTATTTCAATCCAAGCTCTTGATAATGTCAATAAGGTCTAGATGAAGGGAAAATGTAAAGATCAGATTGATCCAAACTTTTGTGTCCCACAAAGCATTTTTAATGGTTATTCATCACTGTTTCTAGTGTGTTGGTCCGCCTGAGATTTTGATCTTCTTAAGCTTTTGGATCACATCCTAAAATGATATGAAAAAAACAGATAGATGAGGTCGATATATACAAAATACATCAAGATGGGCCCCACAAGGTTATGGTAATACCCACTAAGCTATTCCCAAGGTAACACTTAATTCACACCCCTATTAAAAGCACCTTTCACAAAGAGTCCGAATCCTCTGCTCATACCGGGCCAACAACCTCTGCTGCTCCTCTGATTGGTCCAGCTGAGCTGGACCTGAGCTGGACCAATTAGAGAGGTTAAAAGCAGCTCAGTTTGAGCCGATGATATGGATTCTTTCACAAAACATAAATAAATAAATAAATAAAAAGAAAAAAAAAGAGATTTTGAGTATTCAGCTTTTTACTGGGTGGTTACCACATGTGTCACCTTGAAAGGTGTGCAGATATCTGAGTGGTGAAAAGGTGGGCCCCAATATGAAAATGATCACATGTAAATCTCTAGCTGACGAGCATGGTATTAAAAAAAACAAGAACCTGCCAAGTATCCTTATTCAACGTACTTGATAACCTGATGATGACTGGACTGTCGGATTTTTGGATATGATCATCTTCAATGTGGGGTCCATCCACTCTGATTTCTGACACAATTATTAGGCTGTCACCTGTGCTGCGTATGGTGCTAGTAAATATCTTACTTTGGAAACTATCAACTTGCAAACCATGCATGGAATTAATTAAAATGGTGGGAGAAAGAAATTAAAGAGAGAAGATCAGTGGAGTTGGAGATCCTGGGAAGCCTTGCCATTGGGCACTGGACCAACAACGGGCCATCGTTGCCAACTAATGGACACATGGCAAGTTAAGCGGTGTATCCAGACCGTTCATCAAGTGGGTCCTATCACATGGATCATGGATGGTTCTTGTTTGAAAATGACATACATTGGACCACATAGCTACATGAACAGTGTCCTTGAAATGGACGGTATAAATGAAAACGGTTACTGGACGACATTAACCAGAATTTTTTTTTCCCTTTATTTTTTAATTACTAGGAGAGTCTTGTCTGCTGAAAATTTCATCCACAGCCATCTAAGAATAGAAGCAACTAAGTGGGTGGTCTGGATTCACTGGCCTACCTACCAATGGAAATAAATGACTCATGCTAATCCCAGTGCGTAGGATGAAAGTGGACCACTAAGGTGTTAATTAGTAAAAATCAATAATCTATTTGATGATAGGGAAGCAGATTGGACCAAATATAACAAACACACCACGCTTTTAAGTCCTGAAATTATTATTTTCAACTGCTCTTGTTGATAATGCACTCCTTCTCAACCACGTGACTCACATGTGTATGGTGTGGATTATACACTGCGATTGATTAGAAGATTAAGCAAGTTGGCTCTAAGATATGAATAGAGACAAAAGGTTTCTCTTCATGGATACGTTACTTTCTCTCTCTCATGCGTGAATGTCTCTCTTGGTTCAGATGGAGTCCAGCTGAAAAAGAAATAGACTTCACCTGACAGGACAGCTATGGATGTTTTGATGGACGATCCAACATACTCACATTGCTTTTATTAGGATGGTAGTTTATAAATTACGAGATAACTATTGTTTAATAAATTTTAAATTTTTTACTTATATATATATAAAAAAAAACTCTAATTTTCAAACTTTACTAGAATAAAGATGAAAACCATCTTTTCAAAATCTTACATCTCGTATCTATGAAAGACTTGTTGCCATGGTCCCATCCATGGCCTAATGAGTGGCTCATATCTGGCAGTGTTTGAATGCCATTAATGGAATAGTTAAAAATTTCAAATTATTTTATTTTATTTTTTAATGTCATGCGCATTGCCAATGGCATGGTTCTTGGTAATGGCATTGCATGAGAATCCTGATCATTATCATAAGGCCTATGATATATACCATGATCGTTGTGAATTTCCAGCTAAGGTCGGGCTCAAGGCATGCATGGCCCAATCAATTTTTAAGCTAGGCTTGGGCTCAAGTCATTTTAGCTTGTCCTGCCTAATCCTAACTTATCTTCATGTGTACGTCTTTTATTCTACGAATATGTCATCTAATCCCTCTTTACACCACTCATGCATCTTCCATGTAGACCATCAATTTCGTTTCTTTATGTGTCCATTTCTTTGTGCATGTGCGACCTAATTGATCATCAATGGATTAGAAACATTTAAATGCAAATTGGGATTTTATCAATTTTCAGGCAGGTACGGGTTTGGCAAAGTCAGGCCGTGGCCCAGCCAAATTCTTTGGGCGCGGTCTTAGGCCTGTGGCTTGCTGTCCTATAAATCTTTGGGCTTGGGCCTTGCTCAGGTCCTGGACTTTACGTGCCAGTCTGGGCTTAGGACTAGCCTACGATAGCCCAAACTCAGCCTATTGCCAGCCCTAGCTGTGGCTCATCTGCCCAGTGGCCCACTTAGATTAGTGGACACTATCACCTGGGACATTGTCATACCTGGCGAGGAGTTCCTAGCAAATCTCTTCATGGGAGTCAAGTATTTTACACGAACTTGGATGACGCTAATTCATCAACCTAAATCATGAAATTACTCCACAATTCAGATATCTACTTATGGGAAATGACTGAACGTGTAATTACCGTACATTCTGTGGGGCTGACTCATGATGTGTTTTCATCTGGTGCGACTACTCATATTCACCAGACGACCCAAGAATGATTCCTATTTGGAATTCAGGTGGGAATGATTCCTATTTGGAATTCAGGTGGGACACACGGCGTGCAGCAATGTACAGACACTCCCAAAACCTGTATATTCACGTGGTGTGGCCCACTGAGTTTTTTGGTGTCCTCATTCATCCTGGTGGAGTACACCTCATGACTGAGTTGGATGGAATATTCACAACACAGTGGATCCCACATTCCATCTTCTCCCTTTCCATTATCTCCCGCTATTCACTTTGGTATGGCCAACCCGATTTATGGATCAGGCTAGATTTTGAGATCTAGAGGGCTAACTTGATAGGGCTCATCTAATGGACAGGTTGGATGGTGATCACACATCATGGTGGACTCCATGCGGCTCGAACCTGTGGTAATTACCATACCTTGGGACATTAAGGATCATTCCTTCGTATATTTTTTTCACGAAAAAAAAGGCCTATTCTTGATAAAAATCAGTTGTCTAAATCAAAATCATAAGGATATGCTAAAAACAAGCAATTATTTTGGAAAAGAAGTGTTACAAACATTCCTTGGCTCAAAGGTTTTGCTGGTGGCCCACTCTTTTGGGTGGGCCGTACTTGAATAACCACAGCCATGGAATGATTTTGAATATCAATTCATTAGTGAAAAGTCTTCTCTCACTTTTGCAATGTCCAAACTATTGGTTCTATCTATAAAAATATAGTTAAAAATGAAATTTTGTAGACAGAATAAATTGGAAATGAATATAGGGAGAGCTAAGGTTATTACAGTTGCCATCTTAAGATAAATTTGCCTCCACAAGGATTCAATCCTCATACACTGGGTCTCAATACCTCTATTCCTAGGATACAACAGCTCTCCTTAACGGCGGATGGCTTAAATCAAGTGCATAGCTATCTAGTTTGCCCATAGAGGAAGTAAGTAGAGAAGAATAAAAATATGAGGTGGAAGTTTTCTATTACTATATGCTTTTTAAATGGTAAAAAGAATATCTTTTTTAAAGAAGAAACCAAAGAGACAGCCATGTGGCAAATACTGCTATGTCGTCACATGTGTGACAGTGTACAAGAGCTTTTAGCGTGCACATGGCAGTTTTATGCACACACGTAACATTATCAAAAGAGAAAAAACCAAAATCTTGATTTCCAATACCAATTACTAAAAGAATCAATTTTTTTTTTCTTTTTTGGGTTAGTACATGCACCTTACTAATAGTCACACCGCAATGTTAGCCACCCTACGTGGGAATCAATACCAAGACCTCAATGTTGAAACGAGGTTATGTTCACTCAGTCTACCACTTCAGCTATGGATCCAGGTGTAATTACTAAAAGAACTTAATATACAGGTTTTCTCAACCCTCTCACCATCAAAAAGAAAACTTAGTTTTTTTTTTTTTTCCTTTATTTTAAAAATCTGGTTTTTCCAATATAATTTTTTTTTTATGTGAGAGTAATAAAAGCTCTAAAATCAGAGCTGGACCTATTTCAGTGGAACTTGATGCGTCGATCCACCTACACGTGTTACTTTTATTGCAATATTTAGAGTTACTCCGCATGCATACAGTCATCTCTTCAATCTTTACCTTTGCAAGCTGTACATTGCATCATTCCTTCTAGGATTGATTCAATAATTTCATTGGACGGTGGAGATGGAAAACTTGGGACCCAATGAAGAAGGGAAAAATAAAATAAAAATGAAAACAGCATTGGATCAGTGAGCCTTTTCGAGTTCAGTCCAGTCCGGTGCCTTTGTGGGCCCAGCTTCACGGTGTACAAGGCCCATAAAAATCCAACCAGTGGGACAATGCTAGCTTCCATCGGGATCACCTTCTTAGTAGGCCAGAAGAGAATTGAACAACGGTCCATGATTAGGTCAATGAGTGTATTGCTAGGAAAAACCAATGCCGGATATTTTAGAGCATGATCAATCGTATAGAAGCCCATGATCAACAGTCTGGATCACCAACAAATGGGTCCCACCTGCAAAAGCCGAGGGCCATTTGGATTCTCTCAGGCAGAGTATCATAAAATTCCCGTCACTTTTAGGAGTGGCAGCAGTGGACCAAATGATTCCGAGATCAACCGTTGATCCAGTGGGCCCCATCACAGATAAACCATGTCAATAGTCTCCCTGATGGAATGTATCCTACCTTTTAATCAGTGGCCCACAAATTCACTGTCAAGAAAGAAGTGCAGTGAAGGTCAATATTCAACAACAAAGAGATTTTTGAGAAACTGGTCCATCTAGAAGGGGCTGATCTATAGCGACAAATCTCGTTATCTTGGCCCGGAAATTTCTCAGGATACTTCGAAATTTGGACGTTTTATCTCACCATATTATTAGGAATTTCTAGCTGAAAATAGAATATTAAAAATAATTTATTATAAATTACTAAATAATTATTAATTTTTTTTGAATAAAAACTACAACTGAATTATTTTAGCTTCTAAATAATTTTCTAATAAACTCGCCAGAGATATAAAACTCTGCCCAGATTAAGATAATATTGTTTAATCAAAATTCTGCGATAATATTGCCAGATTTTGAAGATCTCCCAGCGATATTTGTCACTATACTCGGATCAAATCGACGTTCTGCCTTACCGAACCATGAGCCCTTGCATGCATGGGTTGACGGCTGGATGTGACTCGGGACTCCAACAGACCCTATGTGGTTAGACACAGCAAGAGACCCAAGCATGAGTGAGGCCATTTTGGGCGAGTTGGGACTCAACTGGAGTCTGGAGATGGGATGAGTTGGTCTAAGTGACCGAGTCTTAAACCTTTGCTTGCAAGCGCACCGACCGGGCTTTGGACTGACATGTAGGGGGGCTCGGGTTCAATTCGTTTCAGCCAGACCCAGCCTTACTCGACTGGGTTTCATATGGACGTGCTATATCCTACAAATATCCTCTCCAATCTTCAATGAAGTGAAACATCTTGAATGTAGACCTTTGCCTTCTTTTCCTCTAAAAATGTCTATTTCTTCTGCATATGTGGCTTGCTTGATGAATGGATAGATTAGGAACATTGGGAAATTGGGATTTTATCAAATTCTACACCACTGCTAGGTTACGGGTCCCAACCAATTTTTTCATAGGCTCAGGCTCGGGCCTGCTTTGACAGGGTCACGTTGGGTTGGAGTGGGCTTGGGTCTTGGACATGTTGGATCGTACTAGGCTTGAACTTGGCCTGGGTCGGCCCAAACACAGCCCACTTCCAACCTTACTATCAAGTGGCTTGAACTGGGAACATTCACTTTAATCAATGACCAAGTGACCATTCCTGGGGATGCGGATTGGGTACTAACCTGCCCGGATACAGCACGAGACAAACGTGCTGGGGCACAATTGATTGTCTTGCAGCCTATGTTCGAGTCCCATCCCTAACAGGGGCCTGGGTGCCAATCAAATCCCACCATGTCGTGTCCATCTCATGCTGTGTCCGGGTGAATGTAGTAAATCCGCATCCCATTCCTAGGGCTTTCAATAAGGCTGGGATGGTCCATTGGGCTCCAGGCAGGGCCCAACTTCTGATCACTGCCCTGCCTGGCCTTTGTAGGGTTTCAAGGACACTGTGGTCATATATGCATCACGGGGCACACCAAATGGATAACCCAGATCTTGCACAAAAGTGGGTGACCTGGCTTGGGCTGTGCATAGTCATCATGAAGTGGGCTCAAGCACATTTGTTTTGCCCAGTCATGAGCCCAGGCTGCATTGGGGCTAGCCTTGGGCAGACCTTGTCCCAGTTGGGTCCTACCTGTTGACAGCCCTTTTCGTTCCGGCATACAATAGTGTCAGCATTGAATACATATATATCAAGCCCAAACACAATTTGTCCAATGCTTCACGTTCAATGCATATGTGGGGCCTACTTAGAGCCACATATTTTGGAAACAAGCATGCATGAAGACCTCAAGTGGGCCCCACATCTGGCCGGTACCACTGTTAGTAAGGTTACTGTGGTACCGGTATCAATGTAATGCCCCCTAATAAAATAAGTTCTTATTAATGAAATGGGAATACACCGATTGGTGGTTTTCTCACAACCATTTGCAAAGATCCAATGTGTTGTGGGTAAATCCGAGCTGACCTCAGGTCACGTGAAAAGCCCATAGTCTCGTGGGCTCAGGTACAGGTTCTCAAGCTCATGCACTAACGCCAGATGCTAAACGATCGATTAGGTCGAGGCTGACCTGAGACCACAAGGCCGAGGACTAGAACCGAGGATGACCTGAGACATAAAAGTATGCGACAACCCAGGGACAACTCCAAAGAAGACGGAACACGTCTCCTAATGGCCCAGGTGTGATCCACGCCCCGATAATCATGTTACCCTCTACAAGTGAGGCCCATAAATGTGGCCATGATTGTGGCCTTCTACCTCTCTTCGAAAGCCCTATAAATAGAGGCATACACCCACAGCTTAAAGTATAAATAATCTCCATCAAGCACTCTGCATCTACGCTCCTTATACCTTTGGCCTGACTTAAGCATCGGAGGGCTAACGACCGCTTCTCGGTCACCCCTCTTAGCTTTCTCTAGTGATTCGCAGAGCTTAGGAGATCTTCTAATCTGGGTTCAGTCCGCTCATCTCAAGAGATCGGAGGCAACAGTTCGCGAAGCATTGGATGTAACGTTATCTCATATGTTGACCAGTTAAAGGTCATGTCATCTCATCTGTTGATCAATTTTTTATAATAACACAATCAATGCTATTCATCCCAGTTGCCTCAAACTGGGTTAGGTCTTATCCAGTTCAGCATCACGTGTCAGGTTGAGCAAATCGGGGTGATTTAGCCGAGTCGTGACTCAGGATTAAACGAGCCTGTCCAAGTCGCCGAGTCCTGAAACGTACCTGCTAATGCACCTTGAAAGCCCCAACGCATCAGGCAATTCCCATTCCCAACATATGCTATGTCTAAACATCAAACCTATTTGATCATCAAGTGGGCCACACGTGCTAATATTATTTTGAGCTCGATTTATGGCTACCGTCCATTTATTCAGAAACGTATGGCTCACCAAACGGATATTGCGAGCCGGCTCCGATCCGGGACAGTACAGCAGATAGTTTTGGTCACAAACCACACATTCAAATCTCTCATATGTGTAAATATATTCATCCCCACATCAACCCCACGGTCATCAATTTTCAAAACATCCATTTCAACGTACATACGCAGCCCACCTGATAAACGGTCAAGACAGATTTCTGGCGGAATGCCGTCGACCACTCTATGAACGTTCCAGATCCCACACACATGAGTCAGGTCGGCACGTGCGGTGCAATCGTGCTAGGCACTCAAAGGGCAGGCGTCCGGAAGTGGAGGCAAAAAAGAGAACTTATTAATGCACTCTGACACGTGTAATCAAGAGCGTGATCCCAGTACTAGAAAACAGGGGAGCGGTTTGGGTGGATCCCTAACTGTGGGGCTCACTGTGATTAATGTTCTTTACATCCACACCATCCATTCATTTTTACAGCTCATTTTAGGGCATGACCCCAAAAATGAAGCAGATCAAAAACCTAGGAGACCATACCCCAGGAAACAGTCTTGATTGAACCCTCACCATTAAAAGCTTCACGGGGGCCACCGGAATGTTTATTTTCCATCCAACCTGTTGATAAGGTCACAAAGACCTGGATGAAGAGATCATACAAATATCAGGTTGATCCAAAGTTTTTGGGTACGACCAAAAGTTTTTAATGTTGGATTACCACTGTTTCCTGTATTATGGTCCACCTGAGATTTGGATATGGTTCATTTTTGGTATAATGCCCTAAAATGAGTTTTGAAAACAGATGCATGGACTAGATATAAGGAACGTACATCATGGTGGACCCCACGTTCAGGGATCCACCCACCTCGGTGGATCCAGGGATCCACTGAAACCGCGCTCAGAAACAGAGGCCGATGTGGTCACAGGGTGGGGGCCGGAGCTGAGGATGGCCGTACACGTATGCCCTCCTCCTGTCCGGATTTTCACGGCAACGAGCCTGACTCTTCTCCGAAAACGACGGGATTGGTTTTTAATTTGCGCGGGAAAACAAGTTCAGCATTTCTCAGTTTGACCGGATACGGACGTATGCAGCAGAGCCGTGCAAAAGATAGAAATGGAGCTATGGGCCTCTTTAGAGAGTGTGCATTTCAGATGTATGGGCAATTATCATGGATTTCCAGTGATTCAGCTACTGGAATTCACTGCTTTGACATCCAATCATTCATGTAAATATGTCTGGCAGCCTATATTAAAAATGCACATGACTCATTTGAATTAGTGATAAGCTAAATCCATATGAGATATAATTCCATAACTTTATTATTATTTTGAAAAAAATAATTTTACTACTATTTAAAAAAGAGTCTCTTAGCATATTTGATCTTAATTGAATTTCAAATTACGTCAAAATACACTTTCCCAAAAGCACCAATTCTTCAAAATTACATACTGACAAATGATTGCATAGGATGCTCAGGCTACGAATATTGCTTTATACTTGCTCAAATGTTGTACAAGTAGCAAAGAACTCTAGCTATACAAAATTGTAAGACCCATTATAACTAAGGTACTGTTTATCTCAACCAGTTTTATAGTAAGGTGACGTAAATAAGAGTCCCTAAGTATTATGATACATAGTTTGAGAGCCCATCACACACGTCCGTAGCAAAATAATTTGTAATTATTATAATTTTACATTGTAAAAATTGATTGATATCATCAATAAGTCAATAAGGCATTCTTATAATTTTTAATTAAATAATGTAAATAATATCATTTCCACTTTATTGATGTACTTATAAACCATTTCCACTTCACTGATGTACTCATAAACCATTTCCCTAAGTAACCATCAAAAAATCAGATTGCATTTAGTTAAAGAATCCTAACTTTTGATTCGCACATGCATGTTTGTTAAAATAATACCATATAATATTTTTCATATCCAACCATCTCATTTATACTTGCAAATGTAATTTGGATGGTTTAGTTTGACATGATCGTGTTGGAAAGCTTGTGGAAATGGGAAGTTCAGAGTGGAATCAAGTGAAGCAATCACAATGACAATAAGCAAATCAATAGACAACTGACAATTTGAATTTTATGTGGAAAAATCATTTTAAGAAAAAACTACGGCACAAAGTGAATTAATATGAAATCAAAGTTACAAGAGATGAAGAGCAGATCATCCGGATCAAAGCCCCACAAGAAAAAACCTAAGCTTCTCTCTCTCTCTCCTTAAAACTCTCTCAACCCATTAAATACGACTAGGACTCCTTGTGTTACCCCTAATCACACATTACACCTATGTAAATAGCATAAAATCATAATTAAAATAAATATGTACAAAACCATGTAAAATTACGCAAACCTACCTACACATCACACTGACCATTATTGGATTGACTCAAACCTTCGGGTGACCGGACATAGTCAAATCTGTCTATAGAGTTCACAAACCAATTCGTCGAGTTTTGGGCGACCAAGCCAAACCCGTCGGTCAACCGAAATCCTGCAACAATGTCGAGAGACCGTCTCATCCATAGTATTTTCAGAAGACCGAAAAACCCCTGATCACAGATAGAGGACATCTCCAACATATTGTATGTGATGTATGCAATTTCTAAGTGCATGCGGATCAACACTCACGCACTTTCAATGTATCAAAGTTTTTCTCTTTTAAAAAAGCGGCTGCTCTGGAAGAGAATAACCATACATATTGATGAGCCAAGGCAGTGCACACGTGGTACTTAACAGCATCAAATTAAACCGTCCAAAACTCTGCAGACGGGTAAAATCCATAAAGTCAGTGCTGGTTGTACCATCCTGACCACGGACTAATGGGAATTTTACTTTCAAGAGATGCTAGCCCCGCGTACACATATCATGCTTGCGAGTGGCTTGAACATCTGAGTATTGCTTAAGGTGGGTTTCACGGTATAGATGGCCATACACAAAAAATCGGCCTGGTCCACTGATTGGGTTGACCACACCATAAGAAAAGAATGAATGGTTTAAAACAGCATGCCAATGGTTCAAATTCAATATCTAAGTTTATATATATATATATATATATATATATATATATATATATATATGTGTGTGTGTGTGTGTGTGTGTGTGTGTGTGTGTGTGTGTGTGTGTGCAATCAGGCTAAACCGACATGAGCCCAAGAGCGGCACACACGACAGTTTAGTTTGTGTTATTTAAATGCTACGTATGCAATTTGTAAGTGCCTGCATATGATCCATTACACTCTGCAAGAGTATCAAAGCTTTTCTCCTTGTATAAATGTGTCCTATGGGCATGTTGGGCACACGCCCAAGCCTGAGCACGGCATATAAGGGCACGGTAGCCTCAATCACAAGCTCATCCTGATTAGTAACAGGGCTCTTCGGGCCCCAGCGGCCAAGTGGTCCATTAAATCAAACCGAGGCTGACTCTGGTCAAAAGCCCAAGGTTTCCACCTTCGATTGTAAGCTTTACGCACCTGGGTTGCATGGAGTGGATCAAAACTGGTCCATTTGATAGGTCAAATTGTGAATGGGACATGTTCCAAAAGAGAGAACTTTGCTATCTGGTCAGAGTGTGGTGGATGATACTCAGGCACTTCAAAAAAATTTCAGAAATTGCATACGTGGAATATAAGTAATTCCAATTAAACTGTTCACATCATTAGTCCCATTTTGGATATAAAATGAATCGAAAATCACATTTATTTGATTATCTGACCATCGGTTTTGAGCATATTTACTGGACTGTTAAGAATGGAAAAAAATTCAATGGTCCTATTTCAAGGAACAAGTGTTCACAAATAAGAGGTTGGCATTGTTCAACTGATATTTTACGACTGCAGCTCAGTTATTAGTAAGTTCAATCAGTGACATATTCAGTGAGGAAAGGTCCATGACAGCCCAGTAAAAGCACGCCCCATCACCAGCTTGACCATCTTACCAATCGATCTAAAGTTTAAGATGTCGCCCAGCTCAACACAAAATCTAATGTTAGAGATGTTGGCAATATTGGCCTTAGACAGGTTAGCTTTTCTAAGCCTTAAACTTAAAACTCAATGAACACGTGAAGGAGGAAGGGAGAAAGAGAAACTTTGTTGCTTCACTGATTTTTTACAAGACCACTACTATAGTGAGAACAAACTAGATATTTTGGTTGCTTACAAGCTTGCTGACTTGATGAGAAACGGACAGCAAGAGCTTCCATTTATAGATATTTACACCAAGATGAAAAGACAAAAATGCCCTTTCAAAATACACTACAGGGGTATGTGATTAACTTCTTTTGCAAAGACCAAAACATGCAATTAATATTTTTCTTTTCCATGTGTTGGAGAGATGAACCGACGCTTAGAAACTACATCTCCAGCTGCTGCTGGAAGCTTCTCTTTAATTGTTTCTTGGAAGCTCAACCGTTTCAAATGGATGGACCGGATTGGTTTGCAACTTCCAACACTCCCCTTCAAACTAAAACCGGTTTCATTCCAAGTATCGATCTTAGTCGTCTAAATGCATCTGTTGGGAGTGCCTTGGTGAAAATATCTACTACCTGTTCAGTAGTGTGACAATATTCCAATTTTATCGCTTTCTGCTTTACTTGATCTCTTAGAAAATGGTATCGAGTATCGATGTGCTTGCTCCTTCCATAGTTGCACCGAATTTTTAGCAAGCTCGATTGCTGACTTGTTGTCCACATATATGATTGTGGATTCTTCCTGCGGATGCTTCAGCTCCTTTAACAAGTTCCTTAACCAAATCGCTTCACAGATAGTGGACGATGCTGCCACGTACTCGGCTTCACATTTGGACAAGGCGACCACACTTTGCTTCTTCGAATTCCATGTGAAAGCAGTCGTTCCGAGATAGAATACATAGCCAGTGGTGCTCTTTCTTTCATCTTGGTCACCTCCCCAATCGCTGTCTGAGTATCCATACGGCATTGCTTCATCATCGTATGGATAGAAAAGACCGAATTCCATTGTTCCTTTGACGTACACTGAGGATTCTTTTTGCGGCTAGCCAGTGTGATTCTTTTGGTGCTTCCATGTACCTACTCAGAAGCCCAAAACTGTAGATGATATCCGGCCTTGTGATTGTGAGGTACCTTAGGCCTCCAATTAGACTCTTGAACAGAGTCGAGTCCACACTTTTTCCTTCTCCGTCCTTTGTCAGTTTTAATCCTGTTGCTACAGGCGTGTTTACGGTGTTGCAATCTGCCATTTTGAACTTTTCAAGTAATTCCCTGGCATACTTTTTCTGAGATATATATATGCCACTATATTGTTGCTTCACTTCGATGCCCATAAAGAAGGACATCAGACCTCCGTCAATCATTTCGAATTCATTAAACATGGCCTTCTTGAATTTATCAAACATCGGTTGATTGTTCCCTGTAAAGAGCAAATCATCAACATACAGGCATGCTATGAGTATATCGCCATGAGCATTCTTCTTGATGTAGACTGCATGCTCATATGGACATTGGGCGAAGCCGTTCGCTTGGAGATAGTTGTCGATGCGTGCATTCCAAGCACGTGGAGCTTGCTTCAACCCATAGAGGGCTTTCTTCAACCGATACACCTTGTGTTCCTCCCCTTGTATAACAAAGCCTTCAGGTTGGTCAACATAAACTTCTTCTTCCAGAATTCCATTCAGGAATGCAGATTTCACATCCAGTTGGTAGATCATCCAACTGTGATGGGCTGCAAGAGAGATAATCATCCTTACAGTATCAAGGCGAGCAACAGGAGCGAAAACTTCTTCATAGTCCACTCCGTACTTCTTTTTGTAGCCCTTTGCTACGAGCCTTGCCTTGTAGCGATCAATCTCACCATCAACATTTCGCTTGATTTTGTACACCCATTTGACGCCAATAGTTTTCTAGCCATTAGGAAGCATAGTCAGTTTCCATGTGTCATTCTTCTCAATAGCTTGGATTTCTTCTTTCATAGCGATTCTCCAACATTCTTCTTTTATGGCCTCTTGAAACGTCAGAGGCTCATGATCTGCATATAGGCAGAAAAGATTGACTTCTTCAGTTTGCTCATAAATGTCGCTTAAGCTTCTCATTTTGATAGGTGCCATGAGTGAGGATGAGCCGGTCGAATTTTGACTTGATGAAGTACTTCCAGGAAAGATGGAATGTACTCCTGGACTTCTTTGTACTGATGATGCGGCCGAAGAAGGTGTTGCGGCCGCTTGCTCTCGATTGTCATGTCTTTCTTCCTGTTCTTCTATTTTGACTTGAATTTCTTTGGTTGATTTTTCATTGTTCCATTTCCAAGCTTCTTCCTCACTAAAGACCACATATTTACTCACCACTACTTTATTAATTAGTGGATTGTAGAGCTTGTAGGCTTTAGATTCTTCACTATAGCCGATGAAGATACATTTCTCGCCACGATCATCAAGCTTCCTTCTTCTTGCTTCTGGAACTTGAGCGTAGGCGACACCCAAAGATCTTTAGGTGCACCACGATCGGTTTGTAGCCACTCCATGCTTCCTGTGGTGTCATGTTTCTGACGCTCTTGGTTGAACATTGATTTAGCAAGTAGGCAGTACATGTAACTGCCTCTGCCCAGAAGCTCTTTGGCAGGCCTTTCTCTTTGAGCATGGTTCTTGTCATGTCGAGGATGGTGCGGTTCTTTCGTTCCGCAATGCCATTTTGTTGTGGCATGTAGGCTGCAGTGTGCTGCTGCTTGATGCCTTGTTCCCTGCAATAATCTCGAAATGCATTTGAGGTGTACTCTCCACCTCTGTCAGATTTGAGTACTTTAATTTTGTAACCACTTTCAACTTCAACACGAGCTTTAAAAATTTTAAAGATAGTGAAAGCAAAAGATTTGTCTTTGATGCAATACACCCAAAGTTTTCTGTTGAAATCATCAATGAAGGTAATAAAGTATTTATTACCTCCAAGAGAGGGTGTTTCAAGTGGTCTGCAAATATCAGTGTGAACCAACTGCAATGGTTCCTTTACCCTTCTGGACATCCACTTGGGAAGGAGTTCCTTTGTTGCTTGCCGAGTGTGCACGCCTCACACACAAGTTCTGGACCTTCAATAGTTGGCAAGCCATGCACCATACATGATGAAGACAAGAGTTTAAGGCCGCTGAAATGGAGATGCCCAAAGCGAAGATGCCATCTCCATGAATCATTCTTCACGAGTCCATAGAGGCACTTATCAGCCTTTGTGTTAATATGGAGCGGAAACATGCGATTCTTCACCATTTGGACTTGAGCCACAAGTCTTATGTGAGCATCTCTTATAGAGAGAGATAGTTCTCCATGTGTATGACATACCCCTTCTCAAGGAGTTGGCCGATACTGAGGATGTTATTTTTCATGTTTGGTACGTAATACACATTGGAGATGTAATTTGGCTCACCATTCTTCTGATAGATTTTAACTTTTCCTTTATCTATCACTGGTACCTTTGATGAGTCGCCAAAACTCACGTTGTCATGAACTCCTTCTGTGAGTTCCACGAACAGTTCTTTGTTACCACTCATGTGGTTGCTTGCACCAGTGTCGAGATACCACACATCCGGCCGTTTACATGCCTTTTCTTGTGCGAGGAGTGTGGAGTCTTCTTGTTCATGGTGTGATGCTTCAGCATAGTTAGATCGTTCATCTTGATCCACTTTGCTCCAACACTCAAAGGCATAGTGGCCGAATTTCTTGCAATTGTGGCATTGAATGTTCTTTGTGTTTCCACGATCACGCACGAACCGGCCTCTATCATTTCCTCTTCCACGGAAACTGGTAAACTTTTGTTGATATTGTTGATGGCTTGGATGATATCCACGCCCTCTACCTCTTGCACGATTGCTGGTGCCACGACCCTCTCTTTGTGTATGGCCATTCTTTTGTCCATTTAGAGTCAACTTAGACTCCAAGGCATGTTCAAGCATTGAACCGGCATTCTTTTGCATTCGTTACTCATGTACTTGCAACAATCCCTTTAGTTCTTCAATGGACAGTTTTTCCAAGTCCTTTGATTCTTCTATGGCCACAATCACATGCTCAAATTTGGTTGTGAAGGATCGAAGCACTTTTTCAATCACACATATATCTTCGATTTTTTTACCATTTCTTTTCAAGTTGTTAACAATAACAAGCAACCTTGAAAAAAAAATCAGAAATGGTCTCACCTTCCTTCATGTGTGCAGTCTCGAACTCGGCCCTAAGGGTTTGGAGACAAACCCTCTTTACACGATCAACTCCTTTGAAAATGGTGTTAAGAGTCTCACATGCTTGCTTACTTGACGACGCTTCGGCGATCCTTTCAAAGGTGGATTCGTCCAACCCTTGATAGACAAGAAATAGGGCCTTCTTGTCCTTCTTTCTTTGTTCTTTGAGGTCGGTCCTTTGCTCAGCAGTGTAGGCGGCTTCTTGCTCCGTAGTGGGCTCTTCGTATCCGTTGGTGACGATCTCCCATAGATCTTGTGACCCGAACAGTGCCTTCATCTAGATACACCAATTTTCATAGTTGTCTTTTGACAACTTAGGAATTTGCTGCTGGATTGCAGAGGCCATTTAACCAAGGGCTCTGATACCAATTTGTTGGCAATATTGGCCTTAGACAGGTTGGCTTTTCTAAGCCTTAAACTTAAAACTCAATGAACACGTAAAGGAGGAAGGGAGAAAGAGAAACTTTGTTGCTTCACTGATTTTTTACAAGACCACTACTATGGTGAGAACAAACTAGATATTTTGGTTGCTTACAAGCTTGCTGACTTGATGAGAAACGCACAGCAAGAGCTTCCATTTATAGACATTTACACTAAGATGAAAAGACAAAAATGCCCTTTCAAAATACACTACAGGGGTATGTGATTAACTTCTTTTGCAAAGACCAAAACATGCAATTAATATTTTTCTTCTCCATGTGTTGGAGAGATGAACCGACGCCTGGAAACTACATCTACAACTGCTGCTGGAAGCTTCTCTTTATTTGTTTCTTGGAAGCTCAACCGTTTCAAATGGATGAACTGGATTGGTTTGCAACTTCCAACAAGAGAGCCCAAGCCGCACTCAGCTCATTTTCTTTACGGATCTCGTTTAAGAAGTTAATGAGCCGAGGCCCGATCCATAAATTTAGTAAGCGCCATTTTCTGCTCAAAACCTAATACATGACCCGATAAAGTGCGACCCACTCCTGACAAAAAATCAGCCAGTTGGCATACATGCTGACACAATCCAGCTCAATGTTTGAGTTGGGAGTGCATGCCGTCGCTACAAGGGATGACGTGGGCCAGGTCGGGTCCCGCCCACTCTAGGCATCCCCAAAGTGAGAATTAGAAAGAGGAAAAAAGGGAATTTGGGTGTTCCCTCAGTTGTTGCAGCTTGCAACACATAACAGTGTCCAACACACTTTGTGCCGGACCCCACTTAATCAGGAAATGATAGGGGCATACAGATAACGATTGCTTATCATAACATTGTCAGTGTTACATTGCTCCAAACGGAACGTTACAATTGGACAAGTTCATTCACCTTTTCGAAGCAAAATTCAAAATAGAATTTACAAACACTAGTATGGAAAAAGCAAAAAGAAAAATGGAACTTTATGAAATGATTATTCAAACAAAATTGCTCTCATTATTTATATTGCAATTGAAGTTTTTCTGGCAAGGTATGCCAGCCTTGCTCGTGGTGGCAGTTCGTAAGGGTGGAGAAGAAATAATATGTAATTCTTGAATTCTTGAAATGGGGCTCTTTTGTTGAGGGGGCAATTCACCATGTATGCATTTCATTACTTAGGAAATGTTACACTTGTTTCTTATTCCCTTAAACATGTGAAGCTTAGTTTTGGGTTAGTGTTTTCTCTTCATGTGTTAGATTCAGTTTGTTGCGAATCATCGATCCACCTGCAATGGAAGATGATAAAAATATGTTGGATCTTGTTGGATGCATCTCATGTTTGGCTTTACAAGTGAAGTGCAAACTTACCAGAAACTTTTTTCTCCAAATCGGAATTTCACACAACAATCCAATATGGATACAATCTTCTCCACTTAAACTCTCGTAGCCTTCTTGTTAACATGGAGATGAATAATGTCAGTTTCTATAATTGCATTAAAGTGAGTTGGAGTTACCAACCAATGAATTCTCATTCAATCTAAGCTTAAACATGGGTGGGCCCACTAGAATGTTACTGCCCTTTATGATGTATCATCTATAAAAGGGAAAACACATATAAGGAAAATAGCATTCTTTAAGATTTCCTTAGTGAGATGTTTCCCATATGTAGCCAAAATTAAGTTATTTTAGTTGATTGCAAAAAAAACAAAACAATTATATGAAGGTCCAAGATCAAGAGAATTCAGGTTATATGGCTCGAGATGGAGAAAAAAAAAAAGAGGGGCATAACATGCATTATAGCATCCTGACAACCATCAGGTTAAATGTTTATTGGAATGGCATATATAATAAGTCTTTGGAAACCTATTAACAAGCTCTATGCCTCAGCAGATTACATCAAACGACTATGCCTTCACCATTTATCATTGCCAAAGTCAAAGAAGATGCACTACACAGGCAGGTTATCAAGATGGGTTATTACTATTTTAAACTCAATGACAAGTCTTTTGAAATGAGTAGGTTTAATGTAGGAAAATTAAGAGCAATTGTTTGGAGGGCCAAGATTGAAAGAAATAGTGCGATATGATTCATCACACAAGAAAAAGGGCATAACATATATCATAGAAAAGTAGCTAACGGTTATCAACTTATGATTGTTTATAGGAATCATGCATATAATATGTTATTAGAAATCTATTCACACGCTCCAATGGCTTTTCAAAATTAGGGCATTGTAGTGGTTTAATTTGAGCATGAAGTTAAATTTAATAATTTGAAGCATGTTAGTTTGCTATTGCAAAGCGGTTTAGGATTTGAAGAAGTCTACTTATGCTTAAAGTTTTCTTTTTCTTTTTTCAATATATAATGTAAAAGAGCTTTGGTTAGTTAGAAATCGTGTACCATGTTTAGTAAGTTTATTCTTTTAAAAAAGTTAATTGTTTCATAAAGATTAAAATTCAAGTCTGAAAGCTTGAATAAGTTTTTTTTTTTTTTTTTTTTTTTACCACAATGGACGCTGGAACCCATGATGTCGTGTTGATACTCTTGTGAGTCTACCACTGAGGCATAAGTAAGGAATAATAAGTTATGCTAATTGTTTATAAAGAGACTTTATCAATTATTTTTCATAATATTACTTTTAATTTTGGAGTTCAAAGTTCCCTGTGAATTTGAGATTTATCGTAGAGGAAAAAGACGTTGATCACTTCTTCCGTCTTTATGGTACGCACCCACTACGTCAAATGTTTCTAGCAAATTCATTTGCATCTTCTTCTTTTTTTCTTTCTCTGTTTCAAGGGTTTGTTTGCTTGGATAAATTCCGTGCGGGTGTTGCTCCCCAGCATCCTTTTATTGCATGATGGAGGAATAGCTCTTTCCAAGTGAATATGAGCGTGGTTTCATGATTTTAACAAGAGTCTACCACAACGTAGTCCCTTTGTACCACGCTTGCAGTGGCTCTTCGCGCGTTTATGGCTAACCAAACTCTACCAGAGTACATAATGTTTTTCCCTGAAAGTAGTTTTACTAGTGTTCCTGTTTCCAAGACGGTTGGTCCGCTCCTCCTCCTCCTCCTCCCCTTCTTTCGCCTCGATTCTCCCTTCCTCCCTTTCTTCGTTTTCTTCTCTACTATCACCTATGTACCCTCTTCAAATTGAAATTACCAGACAACCCTCCAATCTCTTCACTCCTTTCTACTCCACCACGTCATGATCCAGACCGTTCATCAAGGAACTCCTACAGTGTACGGTGAGCATGGAAAGTAATCTGACTGATCGAATATCATCAATTTTCACACGAACGAAAGTCGGAACATAGTTACATTGACTGTTGCTTCTAAGTCACACTTAATGAATAACGAAATCTACGATAGGTGAGAGAATTTCCATCTGAACCATCTACGTAGAATGCTTGTAGATGAACGGCCCAGATATGACATGTTTGAGGTGCGAGGGTCGAGTAGATGGGGAAACCGGGCACGGCTCGAGAGAGAGAGAGAGAGCTGCAGGCGAGAGTTGGATGCATTGGAGAGCGGGCATAAGTCAACTAAAGGATGCTCTCGAATAAGGTCATTTTCGTCCATGTATTTTAATATTTTAGAAGATAGATTTCCCCGCTATTGGATGCATTGGGCGGCTAGACTATGGTCGTGTTTCTTTCCCATTCTTTCATGTTTTCGTGTCTTACCTACCCTACACGTGGCATATATGCAGGGCCATCCAGACTGTCGAAATCATAGGTCCTTGGGTAGAGCAATATCCTGAAATTCAAACTGATGGGACCACCATATAACTATCTCATTTAGTTCATTTTTAAATTGGATCCATTTCTATTTTATTGGAACAGCATGGCCACAACAAGGACGATTATGATCATTCAATTATCATGCTTTCTCCGATGGGCCCACATACCCTACAAATTAAGTGGGGAAGCCGATTGGCTGGTATGAATGATCTGAAGATACGTTGCTAGTGTGGGTACATGGCGAGGAGCATATCAGTCCTTGAGAACCATGAATGTATGAATGATCTGAAGAAGATGATGGTTCTGTGGACCCCACAATGATGTATTTAGTATATCTACACTGTCCATCTATTTTGTGAGATCATTTTAGGGCATGGTACCCAAAATGAGTCATATCCAAAGCTCAAGTGGACCACACCACAAAAGGTAGTGGGGATGATGATTCTCACAGCTAAAACATCCCTAGGGCCCACCATGATGTTTATTTGCCATCCAAACTGTTCACAAGGTCACAAGGACTTGGATGAAGGGTAGAAGCAAATATCAGATTCATATAAAACTTATGTGAACCCCAAGAAGGTTTCAATGATAGATGTTCACTGTTCACTGCTTTCTGCAATGTGGTCCACTTGAAGTTTGGATCCATATAATTTTTAGTATAAAGCCTTACAACAATCTAGAAAAATGAATAGGTGGTTTGGATATAACACATACTTCTTGGTGGGGCCTACAGAACCTGCTGACTTCAATACACCAGCCAAGTTAGTGGTGGACCGTCTAGAAAGCAATAGTATTAGGTGGAATTGACATTTGTCTTGCACAATCACAATGTCTAAAAATACCATCCTATTTTGGCCACTCAATCCCATGGGATCAAATTCTTTCCTTGGAAAGAGCACTATGAAACTTGTGTTTGGTAGACTATGGAATTGTGATAGGTAAACTAGATTTTATAACTGATGATGCATGTGCAACTTGATGGTTGCATGTAAAGGGCACACATGAATGACACTGAAAAAACAAATGCACCGACGGGACAAAACCCACCAAAACTCCTACAGTATCCCATGTTTGGACGGGATGATATAATACATGAATGACACACTGAAAAAACAAATGCACAAGCAAAACCTACCAAAACTCCCACAGTAGATGTGATATAATACATCAATTCATCCCATCCTTCACATTGAATGAAATTTACATTGGACCAAATGAAATTCAATGCCACCTAATCTCACATTCCAAAAATATGCTCTCATGTATGCCCACTGTACCACCGGCCGAGACACCTAAATTTAAAAAGGTGATGGTGGACCAACATTTAGCTTCTACGTTATAAACACGGGTGGGTGTGTCACGTGCAAACGCACATAGAGAAAGAGGAAACGGCTTCTAAAAGAAGGAAGAAGGAATCACTTGTAATGTGTAGAAGAAATTTCAGTCGTCTGGCCAAGTGTGCGGTTGATACTTAGGTGCTTTGAATTTGTACAAATCGAATAAGTTAGCTGAATCAACCCTGGTTGTGGGAGCTACGTTGGATAGGTTCGTTTTCAGAGTTCAACCTCCAATTGGATCGTTGTCTATTTTTTATTAGCTATTTAATAAATTTTTAACAAGTAGCTAGATAGAAGATCAAATTAATATAATTTTCTAATTAAAATCCATAGAAACTGAAATGGTTTAAATTTAGTTTATAGTCTTTCATGTGTACAATTTCTTAGAGCCCTCATATGAGCCAAAGTGTTTATGGGGAGAGTGGGGTCCAACACACTATAGATGGCAGATGTCTAAATTACCCAAGTTTGGCTTGTGTCCAAGTTACCAGTTTGGAGCCTGGCCTAATTTCTTAGGCATCATAACTAATTAAGTTGGACCCCGTGGTCATGTTTTAAAAAGAGGCACTTCAGGCCTACTCGTCCAGTCTTGAGTTAAATCTTAACTTGCCTGTGCTAGGGTGAATTAGCCAGATTTGGCCGAGTTCAGCTTGTTGATTCTAAATTAAAGGGATAAAATAAAAGTTAAAAAAAATCAAAATTTTACACTCGAAATAATAAAGAAGAATTTGAAGAGCTGACTTACATTACAAGTCGTTGTTTTAAAAACAGATTTACCTCCATAGGAAAACGATCTTTGATGCATTGGGTCTCAACAAGTTTGCTCTTGGAATACAATAGCTCTCTTCCAAAATGAATTGCCTTAATCAAGTGCACTCAGGATCTCAGTCACACGAAATAAAAAATGATCATACTGATTTGCGTAAACCAATATTGCAAAAAGAATAAAGAGAAAAAAATCAGATAGAAGAAAGATTTTTTTTTTTTTTTTTTTTCAGATGCATTGCAAAGGGAGAGTATGACAAACATATGTCATGAAAACAAAAGTGCTCGATCAAAGAAACGCTACACCACACCGTCCCGTGACACGACCATGATCGCGGCCCTTACACGTGCGTGTACGAGATTGGTCCCATAACATACCCTTGTTTTTCAATACAAAGAATTAGTGAGAGATTTTAATATAAAGACTTCATTTTCTTAACAACTTTTCAATATAGGACAAAACTAAACACAATTACGGCAAGTAAGGTTAATAAAGGCAAACATATTTTTTTTCTAGATTTTTTATATCTTCCTTTTTTAATCCAACATAGCTCACTCATCATGTGACTCTTGGTGTTGAAATAGATCATGTTTGACCTAGTCCACGTTGTTGAATCAAATGGGACTTGTCAGATTCTTAAATCTATAGCTGGAGTACTAACAGGTGGGGTGTGTGTAGAGCTAGACACAAGCCAAGCCAGCTTGATGGCTTGATTTGACTCGGCTTGTTTGGGCTTGATTCAAGCTTGACTTGAAGCCCATTTTCAAGTCAAGCCAAGCGAAAATTCCAGCTTGATTGGATTTTCAAGTTGCACACAAGCCTAGCCCAACTTGGCTTAACTTGACTCGAAGTTTGGCTCGCTTGTGTTTGGATTGGCTTGATTCAGCTTGGCTTGATAATAATAAATATATTACATTAAGTATATAATATATATTATATATTTATAATTTAAAATGTTAAAAAGCAACTCTGACTTATTTCACTTTCATTACCCTCATTTTCTGTTTTAACTTTCACCTCTCGCCCACACTCCTCATGCTCGCACCTTAATAGCTACAGCGCTTGTCATCTCTCCGTTGTTCGGTGATACTAGAGTCAGATTCTCTCTCTGACCATGGATTCTAGTAATAGTGGGAGCATGCAATCGTCCAGTGGCAGTGAAGAAGAATACAATTTCCGCTCCAAGTTGATCTCCGCCTTTTTTAATTTTTCCTACCATGGCGGCAGCCCTATCTCAAACCCATCACCTCCTCCTTCTCATCAGCATCAACCACCTTTCTTCGATTCCTTGTCAATGGGAGCATGAATGAAGTTAATTAATGATTAACTTTACTTGACTCTTAACTCGACTTAAGATCGAAAAGCTCACCTCCTCCTTCTCATTAGCACCACCCACCTTTCTTCTCAAGCTTGAATGCAGCTTGAACTTGGTTTGATGGCTTGATCAAGTCAAGTCTAAGTCCTTAATTCCAAGACCAAGCCACATACAAGCCGAGGTTTCCTAAGACCAAGCTGCACACAAGCCAAGCCCTGCTTGATTTGACTCAGCTTGTTGTCCGGCCCTAGGTGTGTATACTAGCAAATAATAATAATAATAATAATAATTGGGACTAGCTAAAACATGAATGATCATGTCTAATTGCAATTGAATGCAGCGTCCATTTAAAATAAAATTGTCCATTATTTAAATAGTGCTGTCCAAATAATTGATTATTGTGGTGTCCACAAGAACTGTCGGACCGCAGCTGGCAAAAGATTACGGAAAAAAAAAAAAAAGATTTATGCTTCACAGCCTTACAACCCAGCATTTACACAAGGCTAGCTTCAGGAGAAAGCATTTCCATTCGAGGACTCCCGGTTAAATGTTGGCACAATCCTAGCCACCTAGCTTCGGGAGAGAGCATTTTCATTTAAAGACTCACCATATCTGGCTCGAGCATGCATTCCATGTTAGCAAGATTCCAGATATGTTCTGGGGCCACAACTTCTTCAGGAAAAGAACATGTACCAGAATGTGTGATCCACGTGGAAATCAACGGCATCAAACGGTCCATGCACCCACGCATTCAAAAGACCCTCGAGAAATCTAATTTCCTGCCACTTGTCTTTTGCAAGAGACATCTATATCGAGGTCCCACCATGAAGATCACCGTGTAAAAAATCAGGTTATCCACGCATAAGGTGGACCACACGGTTGGCATCTGAGGACAACTCAACATACTCGTGTATGAGTGGAACAGCCTACTTTCTGATAACAAATATCTTCATGATGGGCCCTCAGCTTTGCACGTTAGCGGAAAAGATCAGCCTGCATCACAGGTCAGTGGAATCTCTAGGTTATTAGTTCTCTGCCTGAAGGCAGTTGATTGACCCGACAGGGCATTTGGCTGGTGGACTGTCTTTTACCCTCAACCCAAGCAGGTCCTGTGCTAGTTCATTGGGGACTCGGATTCGGTAGTGGTCAATGCTGTGGGTCCCATGTTGTCGTCTGTATTTTATCTATGCCATCGATCCATTTTTACAGCTCATTTTAGGGCGCATTATAAAAAAAATAAAATAAAAAATGAAGCAGATTCAAATCTCATGTGAAACACACCATAGGAAAACTGATGGTTATTGAAGTCCCACCGTTAAAACCTTTTGGTGCCACAAAAACTTTGGGTTAAGCTGACATTTGTGTTTTCCCTTCCATTCACATATGTGTGACCTAATCAACAGGTTGGATGGCAGATAAAAATTACAGTGAGCCCTAGGAACTTTTTAATGGTGAGCGTTCAATCACCACTGTTTCCTGTGGTGTGGTCCACCTGAGACTTGAGTCTATCTCATTTTTGGGCTCATCTCTTAAAATGAGCTGGAAAAATGGATGTACAGCGTCGGATAAAACACACACATAATGGTGGGGACCAAAGAGTTTTTCCAAGTACCAGATTTCTATACGCGAGGGCTCACTACTGAATCCGAATCCGTTCAGTGGCTAGAAGTTCACCCGCTTTTGGTTGTAGTAATTAGAGGGTTACGTTGGTCTTGCACCCGATACGTTTCGTTGCAAATGGACCGACGACTTGTCTGAGGCAACTCGGACTCGGTCAAGTCCGATCCGCTTTGAAAAACCGAGTCCGGATGGTGAATATAAGTGACTTGGTCTCACTCAGCTGAGTTGTAACTCGACAGGGGAGCAAACGAGTCGGTCCGAATCGCGGTCACCAGCTCCACTGGAGAAGGTCAGAAATAGGGTATCCCCAATGAAGTCTCAAACCGTCAAACGAAGAGGTTGCTTGTTGTACATTGTCACCCACGGGCAAGTGTACCTCTTTCCTGCAACATCCCATATGTGTGGGCAATCAGTATCATGAAAGCCATAGACCTCACCATGACAAACACATTTCTCTAAAAAAAAAAAAAAAAAAAAACAGGCTGATCTATTCTCTAGGTGGGCCAATCTTGTGTATAGGTCACACCGTTGATTTTCTCTGTTGATTCTAATATCGAAGTCCACGTGATCAGTGAACCGAACTGATGTTTTTTACAAGGCGATCTTCATGATGGAGCCTACCAATTTAATGGTACAGATTTCTTACGCAAGCGGCATGCTCGAGGTAAAGATGGTACTGTACTACAAGTTGTGGTACCTTCCCTGCAGTTCTCCATCGTCATCATCATACCAGGGGTAATTTGGGCAATTGCACGGTAAGAACAAGGGCATCCTCACCGATCATTTTTTTTTGTTGTTGAAAATTAACCGTTTTACTGTTTACTCGGCTGTAAGTGTAGAAGAACGACTCGTGCTCCCTGATGCAAACAAATTCAAAACTGTAATTACAGATGTGTCCCCTTTCTACCCGTAAAAGACGGAATTGCCCTTTATAGATATTTTATATAATTACTTGAATTTGTATTGCACATCAGGTGTGTGAGATCTGAGCACTTCATCAGGTGGTTCATAAAAAATGATCATTTTACGCCCTGGGTGGGCCACACATATAAAAACGAACAAATGAACATCAAGAACCATGAATTTACTTTAGTAAGTTGGGGTGGACTCGAAGAGATAAATCATCTGATTTTCCATGCAAAAGGTCTAATAAGCATGATTACTGCTCTTAAGACTGGAATTGGCAAGATATTCAAGAGGTTTGCTTGATTACACTTTAACCACTAGCAAGATTACTGCTCAAACCTTTGATTATTTGTTTCTTTTACTTTGAATATGAACTGTCAAATTAATAGTCGTCTACTTGAAAAGGAAAAATATTCAATTTTATAGTTTTGGGGGGCATCCTTCTATCTTGATTGTCAAAATTACAGGTTGTTCATCGAATGCTTTATGTCAGAGTTGTATGATGTTTACATGGTGACCAATGAAAAGTGTAATGGACCTAATGAATAGTGTGCCGGGCGCACTTGAGCCGTTCTCGTTTTTTTTTTTTTTATTAATTTTTTTAAATTTTATTTTATATATATTATGACAGGGATTGCATGATACGGGTTTGAAGTCTGCAGAATGGGTCACACGATTTAGCAACCCAGAACAATGGTCTTCTTGTGTCCCCCTGAACTTGACCTTTCTCGTTAAGGCCCGTGGACGGCTAATAAGAGAGATGAAACAACCTCTAAGTGTCTCGCCTGCTAGCCCAGCTGCAAGATGCCTGGACGTTTCAACGACAGGTCTCAATGTCGAGTGCTCAAGAGACACTAACCTCGCTGGTGGGTGGGTGCATCATGTGACTAATCATGTGGGTGTGTTGCACAACTAATGGTTGGGTGTGTTACATGACTAACAAAAAATAAAAAAAACTTTGGTGGTTCAAATGAAGGGAATGGTTTCGATTAGGCCTAACACCCGTTTTGATTAGGTTGTGATTGTGAGGCTCACCTTGATATATGTGTTGTACATCCATGCCATGTCAACTCATTTAAAAGTATGAGCACAAAAATGTAAAATGTTTTTTGGGGCCAAGGACTAGTTAAAGATGGACGTTCCTGTCAAGAGATTTTTGGGGCCACCGTGATTTATATGTTTATCCATACAGTCCATCCATTTTGACATCATTTCAGGACTTGATCTTAAAAAAGGAGTCAGATTGAAACTCAAGTGTACCACACTATAGGAAGCAAGTGGTGGGAATTGAATTACTACTGGTGAAAACTTCCTAGGGCTCACTGTGACATGGTGTTTATTTGACATTTAACCAGTACACAATGTTACATAGAGACCTTCCGTAAGGAAAGCCTAAATATCACCTTGATCCAAAACTTTCTAGCCCCCAAAATTTTTCAACGGCAAGCTTTCAATTGTCATTGCTTCTCATGTGTGGGCGACTTGAGTCTTCAATCTGCTTTTTTGGTGGGCTCATCTCCTGAAATGATTTGTAAGAATGAAGTGATGGTGTGGATAAAACATATACATGGACCTCATAAAGTTACTGATGGACCGTCCATCTATAGCTAGGTCCCGGTGGGGGGTAGTACCTAATCCCTGCCCCTACCATCAAACCTGTTGATAGAGGTGGACCATGATTCGGTCCTGAATCGAACATGGACAAGATCGGATAGTTTGGGTGCTTAATGTGGGTGAACATTTGAACAAGGTGGCTTTGTTCAAACCCGATTTGGTTTGACCCAGTCATGTTTGAACATATGTATTTCGGACAATTTTTACTGAGTTTAAACGAGTTCGAATAATTTCATTTTATTCACTTAAAAAATATTTTTTTTCTACCACGGAATAATGCCGATTTGTTCACAAATTACATATCACAAATGACAAATCACAAGGTTTAAAGTTTTTAACTAACTAAATAAAAAACCAGAATATAGATAGTTAACATCCTCATTGTTTCCTATAGTGTGGTCCACTTGAGCCTTCGATTCACTTCATTTTTTGGATAATGCCACAAATCATCTTATAAAAATGAACAGATGTCTTGGCTAAGCAAATATATCATTGTAGGCCCCACAGAGCCACCAACAGGAATCGTCCGTCTCTAGATATGTCCTGATGGGGGTAGACTAGTACCCAATCTGCGGTACGTGAGTTGACTGGTGACGCTGAACATGCACCAGCTAGCAAGCTGCTGTCTAAGCTCTATGATACCCACCATGATGTATTTGTTTTATCCACTTCATCCATCCATTTGTACAGTTCATTTTGAGGCATTAAACAAAAAAAAAATGAGGTAGATACAAAGCTCAAGTGGACCACACCATAAGAAACAATGAGGAGAATGATGTCCACCATTGAAACCTTCCTATAGCCCACAATCATGTTTATTTGTTATCTAACTTGCTCTCTCTCTCTCTCTCTCTCTCTCTCTCTCTGCACACACACATATCCCACAATCATGTTTATTTGTCATCTAACTTGCTCTCTCTCTCTCTCTCTCTCTCTCTCTCTCTCTCTACACACACATAGAGGAATGCTCACCTACGAATCATCTCTCACAAGAACTCGTGAGAGATTTTTGAAGACTCATCACACTTGATGTGTCTCTAAAATCGGAGCCGTCCACGTGATGTAGTATATAGAAAAATCCACAGGACCCAACTTTCAACCTGATCCAGAACTCTGGTAGGCCATAGAAGGCAGAGAGAGGCAAATCAAGAGAGGAAATTGTTTTCTTTTTCCAAGGCCCACCAGATTTGTAAACCAAGTTGAAAGTTGGGTTCTAGGGGTTTTCGAGGTGCTGCATTACGTGGACGGCTCAGATTTTGAGGATACATCATGTATGATGAGTCCTTAAAAATGTCTCACGAGTTCTTGTGAGAAATGGTTTGTAGGTAAGCATTCCCCTCTCTCTCTCTCTATCTCTTTATATATATATATATATATATATATATATATATATATATATATATATATAGTTAAACGAATGAGCCAAGTCGGTCAATATTCAAGTCAATTTCGAGTTTAAGTGTAGTCGAACAAACCTTGTGTGTTTAAACACAGACTATATATTTGAATAGAATTTTACAGAGCTGACTTGAGAGTCAATCAGAGTGATTAAACTTGATTCATGTCTTACTCTACTTGTTGATAAGGTGAGCGAGACCTGGGTAAAAGTAAAGTACAAATATCAACTTATCCAAAGCTTTATCACCCATAAGAGTTCAATCACATCTATTTCTTGTACTGTGGCTCATTTGAGATTTGTATCTGCTTTTTTTTGTTTGCCCACGCGCTAAAATGAGCTGACAAAACAGATGTGCTGTGTAAATATAGCTAACATACACCCAGGTGGGCCCAAAGTGATGGCCTAGCCGAATTCGCTCCCTCAGATGAAGGTACTCTCGATCCAATCCAAGATATCAGAGTACATTTTCCATATAAGGTGGGACTAAAAAGAAAACAATGGTGTAGATTACGGTGATTACCGAAGCGTGGTCCCACTGATCAAAATTGAAAACGCATGCAGAGTAGTCAGAGATGCCAGAACGTATACATTACAAAGCAAGGGTACTTTTGTCATGTGAAAAGAAAAAACGACCGTATATTACCCTCCTCCCTAAATCCGAGTCCGTCTTGTATGTCGTTTTTTACCGACGGTTGAGAATAGTCCCGTCTCTGGTCTTGTCATTTAGCAGAAGAGAGGCAGGGAGAGAGAGAGAGAGATGAGATTTTGCCACGTCACAGAATCAAAGATACTTTATGTTTAGGTTTTGGTTTAGGGTTTTAGGGACGTGCGAATGCGTGGAAAAACTCGTTTCTTTTCTTCTCAAGCTGAGTTATTGATACTCTGACAAAGGATGCCGCCCGATACTCAGGCACTCATAATTGTTAACGTGGCATAAAATAAATAAAAAAGTCGAAGTCTTAAGATGAGATTGGTTGAACTATCCTACGTGGACACTTGTTTGTTCAATCAGGACCGTTGAAGATTTTTCATTTCTTTCAGAGTACTTTTGGGTCATATATATATATATATATATTGAGTTATTCTTATTCCAGGTGTGCAATCTGCGCCTACGTATCATCCACAAGACTGCCAGAGTATTAAAAGTTTCCCTCTTTTCAATTTCTCTTTCTACCCCTTCTTAAATGCCCTCTACATCTCCTACTGTTTCTTCACTCGAAACAGCAGTGGGGCAGATTGCAGGGACGAGTTTCCTTTTTTCGACTCCCCATCTCTCCCTTTCACCTTTCCTCTTTTGCCCTATTTGGGTTTTTCTTTTTTCCTTTTTTCCCCCTCTCTGCAACAGCAGATGATGATGATGGAGAGACTTACGTCTCTTTACAAAGAGTGAAATAGCATTTCTCCCCATTAAACTCTCACTTCATTCCCTCACCGGAGAAAATTGGTGGGTCTTTCTTTTCTTCTTCCCCTGAAGCTTCTTTCAAGCTTTCGTTGTCGATTTTCATGGAAATTGATGAAAATTTTGTGTTTTTTGAGTTTTTGTAGATGGGTTTTTCTTATTTTCCTCATTGGCTCGAAGCGCTACTGGGAGAGAAATTCTTTAACCCGTGTCTGATTCATGAGACGGTGAAGAAGAACGAGAAGAATATCTTCTGTTTGGATTGCTTCGACCAGCATCTGCTCTCATTGCTTATCTCCACACCGTTGTCACCGCCTGCTTCAGGTATACAAATTTGAAAATAAAAATCCCAAAATACACTTTTTCGCTTCTGTTCATCTCTAAAGATTTTTTCTTTCTTTTTTAATTCTCTTCAGATTCGAAGATATGTTTATCACGATGTTATTCGGTTGGATGATATGGAGAAATTAATCGACTGCTCATTCGTTCAAGTAAAAAAGAAAATACGAAAACCATTTAAATTTCTGCCCTTTTCTCTTTCATTACTACCTACCTTTTAAGTTATTTATTTATCTTATTTTTTCTACAGTCATATTCGACAAACAACGCAAAGGTGGTGTTCTTGAATCAACGACCTCAATCACGGCCCTTCAGGGGCTCCGGCAACATCTGTACTACCTGCGACAGGAGCCTGCAAGACCCATATATCTTCTGCTCCCTTGCCTGCAAGGTTAAAAAGCAGATATTAAACTCACCCAGGTTCACTTCTGTTTTTTTTCTTCTTCTCAACCTACTATTCTTCAATTACAGGTGCATTATCTAGTAAAAACTGAAGGTGGTCTGTCGAAATACCTCTACGAATGTGAATTCCTCCCATTAAGAGAGACCGGTTGCTATGAATTCGAAAACGGTCAGATGACGCCGGATTCAATCCTCGACTCACCGGATTCATTTGGAACATCATCTGGTTCCGGCTCGAGTGCTAGTGGTGGGGTCGGGTGCCGGACATTGGTCTGCACAGCAACGACAGAGTTCGTGAAGAAGAAGAGAAGCAGCGTATCAGGTTCCCGGACTGTTTTTCGCGGTGCATGCTCATCTGCTACAGAGAATTCGGCCCCTCACATGAACCGGCGGAAGGGGACTCCAAACCGCTCTCCGCTCTACTGAGGAGAAGTTCGGTATTTTAAAATTAAAAAATTTCGGCTTTGTTTTGAGGCGTTTGGTTGGGGAATAGGATATACTCCATATTCCCAATTTTGTGGAGTAATTATTGTTTTTTTAAAGCATTTTCTTAAATGATTAACGCATTTTTTCCTTTGCTTTCTAATTTACATAATTGTCTTTCATTTTAGTACTGAAATATTAGTAAAAGTTCAAAAAAAAGAAAAAAAGAGTTGATACATCAAAAGAATAGGTTGGAGTTTAAACTAAAAATTCCACAAAAAAAAAAAAGAAAAAAGGTTGATGCATCAAAAGAGTGTGTTAAGTGAATTTAATGGGTTTTCAGGCTTTTTTTCTTCTGGTTTAATTAAGTTGGACCATTATGCGCACTGAATTAGATAATTTTCATTTATGATACTTCATGTTTGGATATTATCGTGATTTGGTATTTTCTTCCATCCTAATAATTCAAGGTAGTTTATGAAGAAATTTGATAGGGGTTGTTGGGCAATTTTTATTTATTTATTTTTCTTAATGTTTGGGTTTTCTTGGGTGGAGGGAGAGAGATTTATAATAGTTTTGGGTTTGAGGTTTGTAGGTTTTTACAGCTGTAGGAATGAGCTGGGAAGGGGTAGGGGTTATCTAATTGGCCTATCTAATCTCTTTGGGCCCCTAAAATACATAGCTGCTGTTTTCTGTGGAAGGAGGAATGCGGTGGACACGGAATCGGTAGTGACCCTTTCAAGAAGTTTTTAATGGTGAGTGTTCAGTCACCATTGCTTCCAGTGGTGTGGTCTACCTGAGATTTGGATCTGCCCATTTTTGGGCTCCTGCCCTAAATTGAGTTGGCAAAATGGATGAAAGCGTGGATAAAACACACTTCATGGTGAGACCTTAAATTGAGCTGCCAAAATGGAAGGCCTATGAGCTTTTCCAGCACTGGCTATCAGTACCAGACTTGAATTTGGTAGGACTCTAGTAAGGACATTGTTGATAGAAAAGCTGTGTCCTCACCATGATGTATGTGTTTTATCCATGTCAATTAATTTTGCCAGGGCATGTGCTAAAAATGAAGCAAATCCAAAGCTCAAGTGAACTACACTACAAAAGAAGTGAATAACAACTCGGTCAGAGGGTGAGAAAATAATAGGTAGGAAATGGCTGCAATTGCTATAGTAATTGGAGGACTGATAAGTATATGGTTTTGTTTGGCACACGGAGTATCCGGATTGGAAATCGATCCCTTGGACTTGGAATTCTCAAGTTGTGTTTGATACCCTGAATTCAGAATCTCCTGTAATCCAAAAATAGCTATGTACTTAAATTATGTAATATATATATATATCCGAGTTTGAATTTAATTACTAAATCAACTTTAATATTCTTAATTAGTGTAAATATGTGATGTTTGACACAATAATTGTAATGAGCCTATTGAAATATAGACTTAACAAAAAAAAAAAGGGTGAAATTCCAAGCCTTGGATGGGCCACAAGCATAGGATCACAACCGACCAACTAACCAACGATGGATTACTCGGATCATTCTATTGATGGATTGCTCGTATCATTCTATTGATGTAATTTTAATGATGTAGTTGATAATTTGATTCTTTTAGGTTATCATCAATGTGCACGAGTATACTAGATTAGTAGCCTAGTGACACATGTAACATATATGACCTTTTTTTTTTTGTTAGTCATGCAAGGCACCCACCCTGGTGGTTGGGCAACACGCCCACATGGTTAGTCACATGATGCACCCACCCACTGGTGGGGTTAGTTGGGGTTAGTGTCTCATTAGCACTTGAACCTGAGACTGCTTCAACACCTAGGGGTCTTCTTCCAACTGGGCTGGCAGGCAAGACCCTACGGATATGACTTTTCTGCCTTTAAAATTGAGCCAAAAAAAAAAAAAAAAAACCAAAAAGAAAAAGAGAGGATTGGTCATCAGAGCAGCTATAAGTGAGGATTTGAAATCCCCTGATTCAGAATCCCCCCTAATCCACCCTACCAACAATGGATGCATTCGGAATACCCTCAAAACCCTCCAAATCCATGGTGCCAAACGATCCCTATTAGTGAATGCCTTCTAAGGCCTATTGGGG
The DNA here is from genome assembly GCA_003013855.2 of Liriodendron chinense. Taxonomy (NCBI): domain Eukaryota; kingdom Viridiplantae; phylum Streptophyta; class Magnoliopsida; order Magnoliales; family Magnoliaceae; genus Liriodendron; species Liriodendron chinense. Next base: position 235,619 of record PVNU02000473.1, on the reverse strand, counting down.
TGTGTATTTGCCATCTCACCTATTTATAAAGTCACAGGAAGCTGTGGGGAACATTGTCTGCGGAGGGTTAAAGAGAATAATAGAAAATTAGCAATTGCACGACTGATAAGTATATCAGTGTGAATGCCTTCCCGAAGCCCACTGCCATGTTTATTTGATATCCAACTTATTCATAAAGTCAAGTGGATGAAGGGAAATCACAAATATCAGCTTGGTTCAAAACATCTCCTGCCCTCATGAAGTTTTTAATTGTGGGCATTCACTCCCCATGCTATGGTACACTCTAGCTTTTGATCTGCCTCATTTTTTGGGCTCATGCTATAAAATGAGCCAGCATAATGGCCGGACCGTATTGATAAAACACATACCCCATGGTGGTGCCCACAGCTTTCCCGGCACGATGTTGGTGACGGAAGGGTCACTACAGAATCCCGAATGCGATGGCTTAGCTGTGAGTTGTGACAACGAAGTAGGAATCTCCAACCCCTAGAATTGCAAAACATGAACACCTTTTTTTTTTTTTTTTTTTTTTTTGTTTCTTTCTGTTTTATTGCCAATTTACCGAGGCTGAGTCGATGACAAAACAAACTCCTTTCCCCTTCCAGGAAAAGCGCCCGGATTTATTACAAAGGATGTCACCCACTTAATTGATAGATCCACCCACATTTTTTTAACTTTTCCAATTACTTTTCTACTACCTACAGGTAAAAAGGAGATGGTGTATTTAAGCCATGTATTTGTCTATTAATAAAGGGCATTTTAGTGGTTTTAATTTTTTTTAACGGTGATGATTTACCAGAGTTATCAATCATTCAACGGCGAGGACGTTTCTGTTGGTTGTTGTTAGAGCGGGAAATCTCAGTGATTCGTAGGATTGTTACATATATCCGACATGTTTTGCTTTAGGGCGGAAATATTCCTTCAGGCCTGAATTTCGGAAGCATTTTATATCACATGGCCCACCTACTCAAGAAGCAGGTGTATAAAGTAAGCCACGTGGCAGGTTGGGGACCATTGAGTTTAGGTGTTGCTACAGCTTTTATAATGCTGGTTTCCGTACCACGTGGCTTGATATGGATAACACGTGGTGGGCCGTGAGCATGTTATCATAGACCTTACGTGGAACGCATGCACGAAGCCCATCAGCTCTATTAACCCACCTTCAGATAGCCTTTGGATGTGTCCCGTCGAAAGATAAACTACAGGATGCACTCCATACGATTGCTTTAGGATACCGTCCGTATGGATATAATAATCAAGGTTTAAAATCAGTAAATTGGGTTTTATATCGTTAACCACCTGCACTCCCCATTAAGCTGTTTTGGGCTGATGCAGTCTGTTTAGCCCGATTTTGGCACACTTATGTGGGGCCACATCATGTCTGGCACTGTGCGTTAAATGATGGATAAAAGTTTGCTAGTGTATCAAGAATATTATTAACACCTAGCCTTATCAAGAATATTACTAACACTTGGACCTATGCAACAAAATTCAACAATTCAGAAAGTATCATGTGCTAACCAGGTTATAAAACACCATATGCAAAAAGCAAGAGTCTTATTAAAACAAGTCTCGCTCAACATTAAATGCAAAATACTATTAAAGTATATATTTACTTAACATTGAATGTTAAAATTAGGTCAAAAACAACTCTTTAGAGATGTAAAAGACAAGTGCGGTAAGTATCACAACAACTTTTCAATGCGGAAGTTTAGCAACGGGGGACTCTAACCAACGTATGATTCAAAGAAGCAAGAGCCTACCTCTTGTACACGTGGCCGCACATGATAAGCTATTCTTACATGGAAGAATCAAGAATATTTCTATAGTCGATTATCTAAATTCTTCACATTGCTAAAAACTATGCAATGACATCGCCACTCAAAAGCTTATATAAACAATACTTCATGAAGAACTTCAAGCCTCGCGCCATTACAATCAAACTTGGCTTTATTTATCTGTTTACCATGGGCATTTATCTTTTTATTTTATTTTACTTTATTCCATCATCATTGTTTATAGTATTAGGCTCTAGTTTTTAATTAGTAGTTTATTACTCCACCCTTTATCTACGACATGTCATTGGATCGCAATAAAGATACTAAATTTCAAATGAAATGTTGCGTGGCTTTCCTGCTATATGTTAGATGATTTCGTCGGCCATCTCACTACGAAGTTTGGTCCACATTAGATAACAAATGGATAGTTGAATAATGACCGTCTCGCCACGTTCTTAGTTCCCTCCAAGTCCACGAACATGTTATCACTTCACCGACCATCTCGCCACGAAGCTTGGTTCCGATCGAGCAACGAACAGATTATTGAAGATCCCCCCTCTAAAAGGTCGGTTTCCAATGAAGTATGTAATAAACGACTATCCTTTACATCATGATTGTCCCACTCTGAAGCTCAGTCCATGATTAGGCAATGAACGAATCATCCTTCCCCAAGCCAATCATGAGTGCCAATATTATAAAAATTATTAATAAAATAATACTTTCGACTTTTATCTGCTTTCTCCATTCTTTTTACTGTTAAACTACGATAGCTATCACGTTGAAAGAAAAGTCCTGAAGTTATAAGGCAAAAGAATTTATAAGAGAGGATTATGCATTCATTGATCACAACCGATGGTTGACTTGATAGCTAGATTTTGAAATTTGATCCTATGCATTCATTTCAATACAAGGGTAACTAGCATCCAATCAAACATTTAGTCGAATACGACTATAGCATGCCTACATATCATTATTACACACAAAATCTAAATACGAAATCACACGTGTGGTCTCGTGTTTGATTGAATTACCAACAACACAACCAATAGTTCATAGTTGATATGGGTATTGTCAATGGATCCCTAATTGTGGGGCCCACTATGATATATGTATCTTACATCCACACTATCCATCCATTTGACATGTTATTTTAGGGCACAATCTCCAAAAAATTAAGCAAATTCAAATTTTATGTAGACCACACCACAAGAGATGGTCGTGATTGAATCTCCACCATTAAAAACTTCATGGGGCGAGCAAAATGTTTATTTGCCATCCAATATGTTGGTATGGTAAAAAAAGCCTTGGATGAAGAGACCACGCAAATATCAGCTTGATCCAAAAACCTTTAGGCTTCAAAGGAAGTTTTTAATGATTAATTACCATTGTTTCCTGTACTATGGTTCACCTGAGATTTGATATGCTTCATTTCTTGGAATCATTTCCTAAAATGAGTTTTCAAAATTTCTGGAGGGCTGAAATATAAGTCACATACATCAAGGTGGGGCTATAGTCAGGGATCCCAGATCCACTAAAAGCTGCACCCACATGTACCTGATTTGGGACGCGGATTGCTCATTGAGACTAAGTAGCAACATAGCTACTCGATGATGCTCTGTGGGCCCTACAATGATGTATGCATTTTATCCTTGTTCTGTATTCATTTTAGATTTTTTTTTTTTTTTTTAATGACCAGGGTATCCAGGCCTTTTAGAGCACCTGGCTAGATCCTCAGCTAGGTCTCCTAATCGGAGAACCCTTCGAGGTCCCCGGGGCACATGCAAACCCTCCTTATCCACACGGGCCAGGTAATATTTTTATTGTTAGAAGTGGTCACCGATGGGACTCAAGCTCAAGACCTTTTGCTTCTTGAGGCGGGAGGTCCTGGCCAACCAAGATCCCGCTAGATTGAGGAATGAGCAAAAAAATGAAGCAGATTAGAAAGATGGTACTTTTTCTATAGTAATTGAACACCTATCATTAAATACTTATTAGAGTCTGCTATAGTGTTTATTAGCCATTCAATCAGTTGTTTAGGTCACACAAACACATAGGTCTCTACTCTTGGCTCCGTGGTAGACTCACAAGGGTTTCAACACCGAGACTAGGGATAAAGTGCCCATGTGGTGTGGGTGGGTGTGTTGAAAAAAGAAAAAAGAAAAAAAAAAAGTCACACAAACCTAAAAGGGAAAACACAAATAAGCTTGATCCAAAACTTTTGTGCCCCCAAGAAGTTTTTAATGCTGGGCTTTCCATCACCTTTCCTTTCTATGGTGTCATCTAATTGAGATTTTGATCTGCCTCATTTTTGGCTCATGCCTTAAAATGGTCCCAAAAAAAATGGATGGATAGCATGGATAAAACACATACATCATGGTGGGGTCCATAAAGCACCATCCAACAGTGAGTCGCGACGTGCAATGTCAACATGCAATCCGTGTCCCCAGTTTGGAGCACTACTCAAAACCGTGATGATTTGGTGATGCATGTAGTGTACAGTTGGATACGGTGCATTTATAACGGAATGCAGTGACCATTCGAAATTTATACAAACATTCATTTAAGATATTAGATATATATTCCAAAATATCAATCTGGTTACAATGCGTTCCAGACAATACCATATGATTCACGGATACTCACTGTTATCACATAACATTCCTGATCTTATCGTTGTTTGATTTAGATTGGAGATCAATATTGAATAGGAACTGACCACTTAGTGGCAAGGGAAGGCCGTACTGTCTTTTCTGCCACCCACTTGGGCAGGGCATCAGTACCATTAAAGCAGTGGGCCACACCCTCATTATGAAGATGACCTGGGATAAATTAGGTAGGTTGGGTTGGGGAACTTTCTATTATGGACACTGATTCTGTGGGCTTCTTGGCTGCTAATCGTGCTTCTCATGCTAACTGTGAGATTTTTAAAAAAGTGTTTTGCTTTATTTCATGTATCATAGGTGGTCCAAAATCTGGAGATGAAAGGTGACTCTTTGCTGGTTGTCAGCATCATTGAAGGCTGAGTAATTGCCTTCTATTTGAAGTTTTGGTGCATGGTCCATCTCTCATGTACCTATGCTGTACATTATTTGAGTGGGATTTGGACAATTTTGCCCTTCTAATTAGTAACTCAGGGAGACTCCTAGGCCTTTCAACAGGTATCAGGTTCGAGTGCTAAGGAGGGTGCATCGTGTGACTAACTGTGGGGGGTGTTGCCCAACTAACAGAGTGGGTGCGTTGCATCACTAACAAAAAAAAAATGTTAACTCAAGGAGAGCTGGAACCTTTGTTTTTTCATTCGTATGCACTTCACCATGAGGGCATTTTTGTCTTTCAATTTCCTTGTTGTGAATAGCCCACATCTTCGATCTCTTCATGTGCGGCGGCTTCTTCCCTTCATGTAGTGGTTCTTCAGAAACTTCACATGGGGAGCCAGCACGAGGAAGGCTCTATTGTCTACCATAACAGCTGTATGAAATTAACTCCGCATCTATTGCACTGATTCATGTTAGTCTTGTAATTTTAAGGGTTTCTTTGGAGTGTGGATTCGGAACTCATTGGATTTGGAACCCCCTGAATTTGAAACACCCTTGTTGTGTTTGGTACCTTGGATTTGGAATCCCCTATAATCCAAAACTAGCTATATGCATAGTATATTTACGGGGTTTAAATTTAATTACTAAATCAATTTTAATATCCCTAATTAGTGTATGTATGAAATGTTTGACCCGATGATTGTAATAAGCTCGTTGAAATATATACTTTGGCGGACAATGATGAAATTCCAAGTCTCTAATGGGCCACAAGCTTAGGATCACAACTAAACGACTAACCAATGTTTTTAACTGTTGATTTACATGGACAATGTTTGGATCGCACAAATCATCCTATGAAAGTAATTTTAGCGATGCAGCTGATAATCTGAATTGTTTCAGAATATCATCAGTGGGCCACGTGCTCAATAAATTAGTAGCCTAGGGACATATTTTACACATGTGACTCATGGGATGTCCCACAACAAATGCAAAAGGTGTGCGGAGAGCTCATATGTGGAATGGAGTGTGTTGGATCATTTCTTACGATGCACATACAGAGTTGAGCTGAGCCGTCATCGTGTTACGTGTGTGTGTGTGTGGGTTTTCAAGATTAAAAAATTAACTCTCTAATTTTAAGTTATGTTTTACTGCGTTCAATTTTTAGTTGACTCGATGATTTTAGATTAAAAGTACAAGTGGCTCAAGCATGTACGTATATGGAATGCACTGTTAAGGCTGAATTATAGTTTTTGTATCTTCAAAGTTGATTGTCAAAAAAATCTTATTATATTTAGAACGTGGTCCAAGGAGGACAAATTCAATTTTAAGTCAAGTGATTTATATCACACCTTGACTCAAAACTTAATAAATTTCTTTTAACTTTATTTTATTTTATCTTATTTTACATACTCTGAATTGTTTTCAATACTCAAATCTAAACAATTGACACATCAGCCCAAAAATAATGAGGATCTAAAGCTTGAGTTGACCATATAATTGGAAAACTCACCTTAAATCTTTTCTCATTATTTCTCATCTCTTTGCCTTATCCTTTTTGCTCAATCTATCTCTCCTCTCTTATCTTTGCCCTACTCTCTTTACAGAGGCGTTGCACATATTCAATCAACAGTAGGCAAAGAAGAAAATGTAGTTGTTGATGCACTTACTAGCATTATATATTTCAAGCTCTCTATTTGGTTTTAAAACACGGGACATCACATCCTCACATGGACGCTTCTTAAAAAAAGAAAAATAAAACAACAACAGCAACCACACTATCCAATAAAACCAGTCCTTTGTGACACACAGGGGTTGTTTGGTTGCTGGTTTATATTTCTCAGCTTAGCATTTTTTAGACTTTTATAAACCATCTTTGGGTGCACACCAAACGAAATTTTAGAGTACTTTACCCAAAACTTCCCAAATCCCTGGTCTATCAACTAAAAAAATTTAGTTATTCTCCACCATATATTACGCCAGAGGTATAGTACCAAAACCAAACAGGACCGTACATGATGTGATACGAACATCCGTGCCACATTGCCCTATTTATAGTGTCCTATTTTCTATGTCAAGGCAGCCTTTCCGAACGGATTGGATGTCATGCACACACCCAGTAGGCCCCACACGCAGCTAGTTGCAGGAAATTCTCATTTTACGACAGTTGTAAAGATGAATTCAACCTTCCATATGGCAGGGTCCACTTTAGATGGCTCACGAGCGGCGTAATTCTACTAAACATATGATGGCCCCCTTCAACGAATGCATCACAAGTTCAGAGCCCAAAAGCAATTGTAAACGTAGGATCCCAATGACCAGTTCGTGGACATATATTAGATGGATAAAAGCAAGAAACTAACGGCGCAGATCCCTCCCAAAAAAAGTCAAATCTGCTAGAGTTTAGGATCGTCTAATAAATCTGATTTTAGGGTATGTACCATCTAGAATGGGACCCACTCTTTGGACGATTTGGATTCAGGCCATTCAATGCGACGTGTACATGGTGTAGTGCATGTGCATGGCTCTCAACTATAAATACTTGAGACACCTATATTTCTTTTTCTTTTTCTTTTTTTTTGTTTTTAAATTTTAACGGAGGTGACTTTGAAGCGTACGCATGGGATAGTCGTACGGTAATCCAAAAACTCTGACCCAACTGTTGAGGGACCATCCTCTAACATTTAAAGTAGATATTTTTTCCTTTAAATTTCAACCACACACTATTGTACTTTTAACCATGTTTTTGGGTAGCTATTAATCTGATGGCTAGGATTTCTTGATTAATGTGATTTGAACTATATACTCCATCCAAAAATGGACCCGAAATTTGGATGGTCAGGATAGCTTTACAGTTACGGGCGACGAGGACTAGTCACCACAACTTTTTAAGTTGTGCAGAACTAACAGAGATGTTGCCATCAAATATACACATGCTTAAAGTAAGCCTAGTCAAAGCAGCAGTTGACCTTCCCGAGAACAGACAGAGACTATTGACAGTGACCATACGGTACGCACATTGACCGCTTTGGTCACCTAAAAGAGAAAAACTTCATACTCTGACAGAGTGTGCTGGATCATAAGCAGGCACTTACAAAATACCTAGAAATGGATACGTGGGTAATTCGAATTAAGTTGCCTGTTTGCATGCATCGTGAAAGAAAAAGTTAACACTTATTATTATTTTTTTTAATATATAAAGTTGTACCTATTATTATTATTATTATTATTATTTGGCATTAGTAAGATTGCTGGTCAACCAGCACCTCACTGACCCAACTCAAGTTAATTGGGTCAGGTTAGGCTGGGCTGTCAGGTCCCCAGGTTGGGCTCGGGGTGAAAAATGTGCACTCCTCTTGGTATCCAAATCACAATTATACTAGAATCAATGAAACTCAGAGATTACGTTTCAATGAGGGTGCCGATCGGATACTTCCCTAGCCTAAGCCCCGGACAAGGTGGGGCTCTAACGGGCCATGTGATGTATGGGTTTTATTCACATCATCTATTCATTATTTTCCATGTAATTTTGAGTTAAGAGACCAAAAATGACGCAATTCTAATGCTCAAGTGGGCCACAACATGGGGATTAAACACTTACCTTTGAAAAAATCATAAAGGCCATAGAAGTTTTGGATGAAGTTGATATCTGTTTTCTCCTTTCGTCCATGCCTATATAACCTTATGAACAGGTTGGATGGTAAATAAGCATCATGGTCGGCCCTAGGAAGGTTTCAACACGGACATCATTAGCATTGTTTCTTCCTATGGTGTGACCCACTTGAACCTTGGATCTGCCTCATCTTTGGGCTTATGGCCCAAAATGGCATGGCAAAATGGATAGATCATGTGGATAAAAATAAAATACTTACATCACAGCCCCTTAGAGGCCCAACCTGTCCCAAGCTCGGGATCGGCAGGGAAGTACCCAGTCCACGCTCCTTTCAAAGCATATGATTAAGATGCAATGGAATTCTTTAGTACATGTTTTATTAACTAAACCAGCTTTAATATTTGAAATTAGTGTATATATGTGATATTTAATAAGATGATTGTAATAAGCCCATTAAAATCTATACGTTGGTAGAAAATAATAAAATGCATTGATCAAGTGCCCAAGTGGACCACGCACATAAAAGAAAGAGAAATTTTAAGATAAATCAACCTATGGCTTATGGCCCAGCAGATGTATAGATAAGACTTCTTCTTCTTCTTCTTCTTTTTTTGGGTTAGTACATACACCCCACTGTTAGTACACCCACCTCCTGTTGGTCACACCACAATGTTAGCCACCCCCACTTGGTGGTCAATGTCAAGACCTTATTAGTGTTGAAACGAAGTTATTTGACTCAGTCTACCACTTTAGCTATGGACGGGGGTGTTATAGACAGGCCTATTATTTGGGTCAGGCCATCTATGGTGGGCCCATTGCTTAATGATACAGACTCATACCTGAAGAGAGAGACCTGGATGACTGAACCATGATCTCACTTCCCCATACTCCAAACTAGAAATCCGAGCATATATATCGTGATAATCCTCTGTCGAGCATAAGACGAGAAATGACTGATGAGATAAAGGTTGAGGAATTGTCAGTCACATGTCGTCCCTGCCACGTAAAAGGTCGACCGTTGATCCATCATGTAAAGCCGGGAGGCATGCTGCGACATTTTCCCGGGAAAATTTTTTGCTACACCCACGAGTTAGGCTACGCTAGCTACACCGGGTGTAGCAATGACGCCAGCATGATGTATGTGTTGTATCCACACCGTCCATCCATTTGGAAAGATCATTTTATAGCATGATACCAAAAATGAAAAAGATCAGAATCTCAAGTGACCCTAAGAAGTTTTGAATGGTTCACGTTAAATTCCCACTATTTTCTGTTATAGGTCCAATTAAGCTTTGGATCTGCCTGATTTTTGGTGTCATGACATAAAATGATCTCGCCAAATGGATGGACGGCGTGGACACAACAAATACATCATGGTGGGTCATTGTTATACCCGGTGTTGCTAGCGTAGCTAACTCGTGGGTGTCGCAAAATTTTTCTCATTTTCCCGCCAACTATCATATATCCGGTCCTTACCTGGAGAAGGTCCCCAATGAGATGGTCACACCTGTTGTTTGGTAAGGGCATCGACGGAATCGGATTGCGTGCAGAGTGACCGTGCGGAGTAATCTCTGTTGGGCCCACCTAGAATGTATGTGCTTTATCTTTTCCGTCCATATGTTTTTCCAGCTCATTTTAGGGGTTGAGCCCAAAATTTAATCATATCCAAATCTCAAGTGGACCATGCTACAGGAAACAGTGAGAATAATGATTTCCACTGTTGAAACCTTCCCAGGCCCTACAGTGATGTTTATTTGTCATCCAATCTGTTCATAAAATCACATGGATATGGATGAAGGGGAAACAAAAATATCAGCTTGATCCAAAACTTTTGTATCCTCCGAGAATTTTTCAATGGTAGACATTCAGTTCACACTTTTTCTGTGGTGTGGTCCACTTTAGATTTCGATATGCTTCATTTTTTGGCACCATACCTAAAATTTTCTGTTAAGATGGATGGACGGAGTGGATAAAATACATAAGTCACGGTGGGCCCCACAAAGTTTACTCCACACGCTACTCACTACGCAATCCGCTTCCACCATCGACACTCCGTTGATTTCAATGGTGTCGATTGGCCTAGTTTTCCTCCAGACCTTCCTATCGATGGGTCACCATTTTCAAGGTCTTGGACGTACTGCATATACGACATGTTGGCGTGATAGACGGTTCACTTTCGTACGAATTACACCTACGAGTGTAGATAGTCTGTGCTAAAGGGTCACGAAAATTATGGGCCGTCATTTTTCATTGATCCATGTCATGGCAGCTCACAAAATATATCGATTTTCTCTCTTTTAAGTTGAGTGCATACAGCACAACTCAATTTTCAACGGATTAAAGTTTTTTGAAAACACCCTGATTTATGTGTTAAATCCATACTGTTCATCAATATTTTCAAATCATTTAAGCATGAGCTAAAAAATGAAGCACATCGAAAGCTTGAAGAGACCACATCATAAAAAGTAGAAGGAATTTAACAGCTACCACTGGAACCTTTGTAGGGTCTACCGTGAGGTTTAATTGCCATCTAACCTTTTCATAAGGTCATATAGACCTATAAAGAAAAAGCACAAATATCAACTCGGCCAAAGCCTTTTGTGGTCTCAAATTTTTTTCAACCATAGATGCCCAAATCTCACTGTTTCTCTAGTGCGGCTCACTTGAGTCTTCAATTCCTTCTTTTTCTTTTTTTTTTGGTCTGTCTAATGCCCTAAGATAATATGAAAAAAAGATGTACAATATGTCTTTGACACATACATTACAATGAGGCCACAAAAGTTCCACAAAGGTCTTGGGTGTGAGTACTTATTGTGGTGTGTGTGGGCCGGGGCATGTGTGGGAAAAAAAAACAAACCACATCAAAAACAGTAGAAATTGATACCGATAATTGATGACTTCTTCAGGCAATAGAAGACTCTGATCAAGCTGGTATTTTTTTTCTTTTTTTCCTTTATCCAAGTTTGTGTTCGTAAACAAGTCAAATGGAAAGTAAATCTCACAGTTGACCCCAGGAAAGCTTCAATGGTAATTTGCTCAATTTCCATTGCTTTTTATGGTGTGTTCCACTTGAACTTTGGATTGTCTAATTTTTTAGCGCATACTCTAGAATGATTGGAAAATTGATGGACAGTGTGGATCTAACACATAAAATCATAAGAGTCCTACAAGTTAAAAGTTATTTTGTATAGGATTCAATGCACTTAAAAAAAAAATCCACATGTTTTGTGAGCTGGAGCCATAGAAGTGAGCGGATTGCCTGTGACCTCTCTGTGCCCATAGCTCTGTGGGGCCCATAGAGATGTCAGTGACAAATCCACTCCATCCATCTATTTTGTAAGACCACGTTAGGATCTTATTGTAAAAATAATGCAGATCCAAAACTCATGTGGTCCATAACACACGAAAAAGTGGGTATTGAACACTTAATGGTGAAAAAAGTTTTGCATCAGGCTAATATTTTTCATTACAGTTTATCTGATTGTTAATAATTCTTTGAACGGTCCGGATGGCATATAAACATCATGGTCAGCTCCAGGAAGGTTTCAATGGTGTATGTTAGTGTTCCCACTATTTTTTTGGTGTGGCCCACCTGAGTTTTTAATCTATCTGATTTTTTCTTTCCTGTCCTATTTTTGTCTTAAAAAACAGATGGACAGAGTGGATTTATCACTGACATATCTATGGGCCCCACACAGCTACGGGCACAGAGATATCTGTGCCCATAGAGAAGTGGCGGCACTGGAATTCCATGTGCCTTAAACACAAGATGATCCACGCTAAGGCGGTAAGAAAACAGAGAACAGGCCTAGCGGTGGTCGAAACTGGGGCAGGTCAGTAAATCAAGTGGGCCATCCTTGTTTTCTCGTGTGAATTTTCTAGATGAATAGGCCATCCTTGTTTTGGAGGCAGGGCATATGAATGGTGGGCCATACTGATGAACGGCCAGGTTGGGAAGTGTGCCTGCATGTCCTTCAACGTGGATTGCTTACCGAGTAACTCAGCACGCTATAGGTAAACTCTGTGGGGGCCACTATGATGTACTTGTCTTATCTACGCCATATTACGAACAGATTGAATGACAAATAAGCATCACTGTGCATCCTAGAAAGGTTTCAACAGTGGACGTCTTTATACCCACTGTTTCCTATAGTGTGGTCCACATGAGCTTTGGGTATACTTCAATTTCGAGCTCATGCCATAGAATGAGCTGGATAAATGGATGGACGGCATAGATAAGATACATACATCACAGTGGGAGCCAACAGTTTATACAGTGAATTACTATCTTTTTATTATCACTTTTTCCACAAGTATAACTCCAACCGACTCCAGGCAGCAAAAAATAAACTATACTTAGCAACCGTGATACTAGTACTGGGAATTCGTGCAGTGGGCCCATTTTCATGCACAGGTCACAGCAGCGGTCGGCTCTTAAATGTTACTCTTTTCATTCTTCAAGAGAAGAACTCAGCTGCTACTCTGGACTGTGATGGATGATACGCATGCACTATAGAAATAAGAGACAATGACATCTAGACGGATTCAAAACCCTGTGAATTTGGAACGCCCTGGATTTGAAACCCCCTATTGTATTTGGCACCCTAGATTTGGAATCCCTGCCGTCCAAAAGTATGATATTTACAAGGGTTTGATTTTAATTACTAAATCAACTTTAATATCCCTAATTAGTATAAGCATGTGATGTTTGACGCAATGGTTGTAATAAGCCTGTTGAAATATATACTTTGGCTGAAAATGATGAAATTCCAAGTCTCGGATGGGCCACAAGCACAGGATCACATCCAAGTGACTAACCTACGAATTTTAACCGTTGATGTCCTTGGACAATGTTTGGACAATTATGTGTGTGTGTGTGTGTGTGTGTGTGTGTTTTATCCACACCGTTCATCTACTTTTACAGATCATTTTAGGGCATAACCCTGAAAAGAAGGCAGATTGAAGGCTTGATTGGACCACACCACATGAAGCAGTGGGGATTGAAAGCCAACCGTTGAAAACTTCTTGGGTCCACAAAAGTTTTGGATCAAGATGATATTTATATTTTCCCTTGGTCAAAGTTTATGTGATCTTATGAAGAGGTTGGATGGAAAATAAACATTGTGGTGGGCCCTAAAAAGTTTTCAACAGTAAGAGTTCAATTCCCCTCTTCTTTATGTGGTGTGGTCCACTTTAGTCTTTGATCTGCCCTAAAATGATATTTCAAAATAGATGGACGGTTGGATAAAACATATACATCACGATGGGCCCCATAGAGCCCCTGACATGACCGTCCGTCTCTAGCCATGTCATGGTGAAGGGAGTACCCAATCCGCACCCTAGAACCGGAAACGGATTGCCTATGGCCTCGGGCATAGATGCTTGGGGCTGTGTGGCGTCTACAGAAATGTCTATGAAAAATCCACTCCACCTATCTATTTTGAAAGACCACAATAAGTCCGGATTCTAAAATTTAGTCAAATCCAAAGATCGGGTGGGCCACACCAAAAAAAAGTGGGGAAAACAACATCCACTATTGAAACCTACCTAGAGTTGATCATGATATTTAGATGTCATCCAAACCATTTATAGAATTATTACCACTCAAATAAAGTATAGGAACAAATATCAACTTGATATAAAACTTTCGTCACCGCCAGGCATTCAATCCCAACTTTCTTGCCACTTGAGATCTTCCCCAATTTCCTTTGGAGTGGGGGAGTGGTCACTTAAGCTTCAAGTCTACTGCATTTTTTTACCGAAAACTATAAGATTATTTGGTAAAACAGATGGACGGCCTGGATATAGATAAAGTAGGCCCCACAATGACGGTTGGAAGAGAGAGATGTACATTTGGGGGAGATGTTTTTTGGATATGTTGTTTGAGGGTTGGCTTTAAGGGTAAATGTATCTTTTTAAAAATATGATATGGAGTACCTAACGGTATTAGACGATGTGCGAATTTTTTGGCTAACTAGAGAAATCTTAAACAGATTTTAAGAAACAATTAAAAAGTAAGCTCGCTTTTTGAAATTCAACAAAAACTTAAGCATATAAATGACATTGTCTCTAAAAATTACTTAGAGAATGAAAACATTGGAATGCAATTAATTACGTATGCTTGTTTTTAGTATCAAATCATTTATGATATTGGTGAATTTATTGAACAATTTATTATTATCATTTAATCCTTATCTACGTGATTTCTATTCCCCCATTTATTATTTTCTTAGATCATAGGTTCTTAGATCTTTTCTATCTCCATCCAAGTCCTTTTGAGCATCCCCATTTTCTCCGTGAAGCCTTCAATTTGAACCAACATACTCATAAGCAATGTAATTGTTCTCCTTTGCACATGGCCAATTATGATGGTAGGTCGTCAGATCTTTTCTTACGATCTCCACCCACAATCTTGTGAGCCTTTTCCTTTCCCTAGAGTCTTTAACATGTACCAACGCAATCTTAATCAAAGTAGTTTTTTGTTGGGTCTAACTCCATGGCTCAGTAGTAGACAAACTCTGTTTCAACATTAAGATAATGGGATCGAGTACCCATATAATGTGAGTGGGCGGGCTGCAGTGTGGGGAACCCATATAATATGGGTGGGTGGGTGGGTGGGTGGGTGTGGGTGTGGATATTAAAAGAAAAGAAAAAAAAATAGTTTTGATCTCCTTTACACATGGCCAAGCCATCCTAATCTACTATCCTTTATTACCTACCAATGCTACTGCTTAAGTTCCCTCGAATGGATTTATTTCTATTCATCTCTCATCTTGTCATTCATCCTTATCAACATCCTCATTTCAATTATGCTTGTCATTATTAATATGTTGCTCCTTAATTGCCAATAGTCTATCCCATAAAAAATTCATCTGGTTTTACAACTTATCTTATAAACATTTTCCATCAGTTTGATTGGTACACAACAATTACATGAAACTTGAGAATCAAAGGTTGAATAACAATCACATGAAACCCGAGAATCAAAGGTTAAGATTATTCATCCAAACTGATTTTTGGACTAAAACATGATGACAATGTGTTCCAAATCA
Source organism: Liriodendron chinense (assembly GCA_003013855.2). Lineage (NCBI taxonomy): Eukaryota > Viridiplantae > Streptophyta > Magnoliopsida > Magnoliales > Magnoliaceae > Liriodendron > Liriodendron chinense. The sequence continues at coordinate 220,144 of PVNU02000473.1, read as the reverse complement.
TAATCAATTTACAACATGAGCACAAGTGTACAATAATGCCCATGCATCGAGCATTTTTCTATGCCTGAATATCACTTCCTTTTTTCTTTAGTAGGAACATCTTCCAATAATCCAAATGGTTTCTTTATTTTCTTGAGCATCTTTCTCTAATCTAAATTTTTTTCTTTATATAATGGGAATTATTACATACAAGAACTATCAAGAAAATTTTAGATTGAAATACTCCAACCCCAAGAAAGAAATATCAACATTATTTCAACATTTAATCATTTAACTATGTTTCATTAAATATAAAGCATTTTTTAATGTTGTTTTGTAGTTCAATAATAGTGTTTTGAATACCCTTTCATCCAAAGGGTTTGGATCATGGTGCAAGACGAAGTAAAAGAGAATTACATAGATGGCTAGGATCAAGTTGGGATCATGATGCAAGACTAAGTAAAAGAGAATTACATGGATGGCTAGGATTAAGTTAGGATCACTGATGCAAGACAAAGTCAAAGAGAATCACATGGACAGCTAGGATCGAAAGAAGTCGTTAGAAAGTTTAATCCAAGGATCAAGCATGCATTATAACTTCCCATGGCCATAATTTTAAGACCTATTGTTCGTTTCGCGCATGTAATATATTATTGAAAAACTATTGACGAGGTTTACATGTTAGCTAATGGAACGATTTTCAATAAGTTGTTTTAGGAGTTAATTTGAGTTCCTTTTTTTGTAATTTTTATTTTAGGATGTCTCAGGCTTTAAAGAATCATGATACGATTAAAGTCTCTAAGAGTCAATTTTGTAGTGGTTTTGACACAGAGAAGGACATGATGAGGATGATCACTGTCTTCCTTAAAGGATAAATGCCTTGAATCCACAAGAGAATTCTCAAATTCACGAGAGAAAAGTGGTAAAAACCATAATTTTATTAAGAATAATACTGAGAATTATAATGAAAAACGAGTTTAACAATCTTGTATATCCCTAAACAAACCGTAACTTGTAGTTACTAAAAATAGTAAGTTTTTCGAAATAGAAAGTTACTAAAAATAATAAACTCTCAACTAAAGGCTATTACTAAGCAGAGTCTTTCTAAAGCTCATTATTAAGCAAAAGTAGAAACTTCTAAGTAAACTAAACACTAAAAATTCAAAAAATTCTACAAAAATTGGACTAACTAAATATAGTATATTTTTCTTTCTAAAATCTCATTTTTGAGTTGTAACCACGCGTTTTCTTGTGAAACAGACTGACGTGGGGTCGGCAAGCCATATATGGCTTGTTCTAGTCCAAATCCTACGTTGTGCGTCTCGTAACGATACCCAGATCAAAAGTTATAGTCAATTTACAATTTTCCTTCTTTAGGTCCATCCATATGAAGAATGCATCTATGCCACTCCTAGATCAGACCCCTCTACTTGAAAAAAAAAAAAAAACTCATCCACGAGTTCTTCATTGGATTTGGGTCACGATACACCCTCGAGTTCTTCAACGGACTTGGCTCACGATATGCATTCTTCTTTCCGTTACTCTGTAATAGGCTTCTCTAACTTCTTCTGAATGTCAGGATGAATAATCGCAACCTCATCTATCATATTGTTCGCGTTGTTGAAGACAAACTCAACCTGAGAAAGACTAATCTCCTGTATAGGGAACAATTCCTCGGAAAGTTCAGTGAACATAATCAACTTAAACTCCTACAACAATGGTCTATATCTTCTGAGATGTTCACAGACTCCTGCAACACTAACTTTACATCTTCTGTGATGTTCAGAAACTCTTCTTCCCTTTCCTTTACAACTAAGGTATTGGTCTCCTCAATCTCCTCAAATTTTTTGACTATCTGTAGGTATTTGTGGTTTCTACTTCCTTCTCATTTCTAAGTAATGCATTGATTTTACCCATCTCCTCAAATTCTTCGGCGACATCTCGTACAATTATAGAAGATTGCCCCTCCATTTTGAAAGTATTGGGTTGGTTTTCCATTTTCGCAAGGGCTAGACTCACGCCATTGATGAATCTGGCTACCTTTCGCGACCCATTTGAATCAAATCGTCCCTTGCCGACAAATAATAGAATTTCTCTGCATAACTCCTCATCGATCAGCTATTGTGCCACCAATTTTGGGACTACTAAAATAGTACCTGATCATCATTGTTATATAGAAATTATGCCTGCAGCAATCGCTTCATCTGCTGCCATGTGTGAATAAACGCATTTATTTATCGCATCCACTAGGGCTGAAGTTGTTCCTACCAAGCCGAACTGCCTGCCCTTCAACTTGTAAGCTACGAACTTAACCTTCTTCTCCCTCAAGATCTCCGTGTAATCGAAGAAGCGTTCGACTTTAAAAAGCTAACATCGATGTGAAGCTAGCCATTGAAGCTAGCAAGATCAACCTTCCTCCTGAGGGCTCAATTTGTTCGATCCACTCGATCACGAATTCCAGCAACCACTGAAGGCGGATCATCGCCACAAATACGGAATTGTCCTAAGACCTGCCACTATACGGTCGAAAGCAGCCGACATCCCTTACTGATTCTTCCGTTGCGCTGCCTCGAAAGCCTCCACTGACAAAAGATAGATCCCTAGAGTACCATCCATAGGATTAACGCCCAAACCTTCATTAAAAGACACCTTCCTAAGGGAAAACCTCGTTCTGATAACAATTGAGCAGGAAAGGACATGATAAGAATGATCATCGTCTTCCTCAAAGGATAAACACCTTGAATCCACAGGGCGCTCTTGAATCGACAAGAGAATTCTCGAATCCTACGAAAAAAAGTGGTAAAAACTAGAATTTTATTAAGAATAATAATGAGAATTATAATGAAAAATGAGTTTAACAACCTTATATATTCCTAAACAAACCCCAATTCGTACTTACTAAAAATAATAAGTTTTTTACAATAAAAAGTTATTAAAAATAATAAACTCCTAACTAAAGACTATTAGTAAGTAGAGTCTTTCTAAAACTCATTATTAAGCATAAGTAGGAACTTCTAAGTAAACTAAACTCTAAAAATAAGAAAATATTACAAAAATTGAAATTAAAAATATAGTATTTTTTTTGTAAAATTTCATTTTTGAGTTGTAACTGCACATTTTCTTGAGAAATAGAATAACACGACCCACTTTGTGGGTCAGTTGGCCCCAGATGGCCTGTTCTGATCCAAATTCATAGGTTGTGCATCATGTAACAATACCTAGATTAAAAGCTATAGTCGATTTATAATTCGCTTTTTTTTGTCCATCCATATAAGAATGCATCTATGCCACATCCTATATCATGCTTACTTATAATAAATTTACTATTTTATAAAAGTTCAAAATTTTGTAAAAGTTTCAAATATAAAGTTTAAGACTTATATAACTCATGAGAGGGCTTGCAAACAATTTTTTCGTCAACAATATCACTTTTATTTCTCATATTTACATTTTTCTATCTTTGTAGATTCAAGGGCTATGCCTGAGAACAAGGCAGTCATGTCTTCTCTTTGTCCACTACCCACTACCTTATTTTGGTATATAACAAGGTCTTTGCTTGGGTCACAATGTCCAATAACGGATTGGGTGGCAGCAATCCAAGTGATGTTCTAAAAAATCAAGCATTTTCTAAAGCAAAGTTTGAAACCTTACAACAATAAACCTAGCAACACAGGAGATGCATGTGATGATTGTTTGGTTAGCTGAGTCTATGTAGCCCTTTATAACCAACGCAAGGAACGACCATGACTGGCAAAGGGGCTCACAGTTAGCTACTTCGGAGTGCAACATGTACACAACACATGCGAAATCATAGGCCACAACCCTATAGAGGCAAGGCTAATTTACTCAAGGAGCCTGATGTTTTTTTTAACAATAAGATGTTGAAGAAGAAGAGAGGACTTACACAAATCAAAGTACCTCTTAAGGAATCACCAATGAAGAAAAAGACTGGAACTATACAGATAAACAAGTGCCCCTTAATGGATCCAAAATCAAATTACCTAATGGATTCATCGATGGATCAACTGCTCCAAACGTGCATGAACATGCACTATCACACTAAGAAGGGTCTACCCTTGAATTGCTTGATGGATCTACCAATGAATTGATAGGAAATCTAGAAAAGATTTTGGAGTCAAAACATCAGTTAACCAATGGATCAAAATAAAGGATAGATAGATTGACAATTAAGGACAGCTCGATGACCAAGGAGATGGACACTCTTCACAGTCATCATGATAAAGATCAACACCCTTAACCCTTTTAAGCAATGACCGAAGTGCACAAATTAAAGGCCAATAGTGACAACAACACATTGGCTAATGAATATTGAGCAACAAATGAAGATACAATCAAAATTCTTGCAATCCACGATTACAAAACCACTGTTACAAAAGAAGTGGAAACCGAAGAAGACCACTACAAAGGCAAATCATCACAATGTGCCACTTCCATTATAATCACAAGGACACATTTACTTTTTCAAGTAGAGAGGCATGATGCACGATCAAAGTCAAGGAGAATCACATGGACAACTGCGAGTTTCAACAAGGGGTCCTTGCCTCGTTGGTAGACTCTTTGGAGTTTCAACAAGGGGTCTCGGGTTCAAAACCCATTAGTGGTGAAATATCCACGCTGCTGACAGCACCAGTAATGGGTGCATTGCATGACTGACTGAAAATAAATAAATAAAAATAGAAACACATGGACAACTAAGATTGAAAGAAATCAAATTAGAAAGTTTGATCCAAGGGGTTTGCGCGTATCATAGCTTTCGACGGTCCTAACTTTACAATTGGTTATCTGTTTCATGTGTATAATATGTTATTAGAAAGTTATCCATGAGCTTGTACATGTTGGGCCATGCCTAAAGCCATTGGCTCCTTAACCAATTTCCAAAATAAAGTCATTTAGGAGTTAATTTTGAGTTTCAATTTAAAATTTACCATTTTTACTAACTTCCAATTTTTGTCATTTTAGGTTATTTTTTGGATTGGAGAATTATGTTATGATTAAAGTATTTATTTCAGTTATGTTAAAGTGTTCAAGTCATTTACTACTTTTGAAAAAAATTTACTTATAAATTTAGGGTTCAGCATGTGAATCATGTGAAAATGCTTTACGAACAAACTTTTCATCAATAATATCACTTTTTATTTCTCCTTTTATAGAGATTCTCACCTCATTAATTCAATAAAAGAGGAAGAAAAGTATGCGGCCATTTCCGATGGGGGAGAGGAAAGGCTTTCAGGTTAAAATTTTCCCAAAATATAACCAGAAAATGAAGGGGAAGAGATGTATGCACATAGGCAGCCACGTGTCTAACGGACTATTCTTTAGTATAATTACAGAATGCTGCTTACAATCCAGCTCATTCAGGCATCAAAAAATATCTAAGATGACTAAGGGGGTGTTTGGGGCATTGTATGAGATGGGATTAGGTGGGATGGAATTGCATTTGGTTCAGTCCAAATTCCATATGATGTTTGGGGAGGATGGGAGGCTTGGGATTAGGTGGGATGGAATTGCACTTGATACCATGTGGGATTTCAAAATCTCACACGTGGGCCCCACATTGATGCATGTGTTTTATCCATGCCGTCCATCCATATAAGTCTTTTATACATGACACTATGGTTATATACATGTTCAAGTGACCGATGTGAATTTGATCTGTTGATTGCAATTCCATGGTCCACCAAACAGGATTTTGCTTAATCCAATGGTTTTCCCATGGTAAGTATTTGATCCCAGACATGGGATTGGGTATGAAAATACCATGGGATAACCAGACATGTAATCATTGTGTAATAAATGATGTTAATCCCACCTAATACCATTCCATCCCTTCTAATACCATGCGCCAAAGACGCCCTAAGCAGTTCGGACCAAAATGACAGACCTATAAATTACATTGGCAAGGGCAAAAGAAAATACAACATCAGTATTTAACTAATGCAACGTAATGTTTGGATGGTTAGTGGGATGCATTTGGAAAGCTCGGGTGGATTGCATCCTACCTTGCTCGAATGATCATCCGTTCCAACAAGGCTCTGTGGGGCCCACTGTGATGCAAGGGTTTTATCCACACCGTCCATCCATATTTCCAGGTCATTTTAAGGTATGAACCCAAAAGATGAGGCAAAACCAAGGCTTAAGTGGACTGTAAAGTGGGAATTGAACGCTCGCTATTAAAAACTTCTTAGGAGCTGTGGAAGTTTCGTGTCAAGCTGGTATTTGTGTTTTCACTTCATCTAGGTATACTGTATACATGACCTTATGAATAGGTTGGACGGTAATAAAAAAAAAACATCACAGTGGCCCCTACAAAGGTTTTAACGGTTTGTGTCATTATCACTGCTGCTTCCTTTTGTGTGGTCCACTTGAGCTTTGGACCTGACTCATGTTTTGGAGCATGCCCTAAAAGATTTTGAGAAAATGGATGAATGGTGTAAACATTGGGGTGACTGATCGTTGGGAAGTTGGGTATTTGCTTTGTAGTCAAATAAGATCTATAAGATCACATAATCATAGAAAGTTATTGGGTAAGATAATTGACTACAATGCCATTTTGATCGACTCCTCAAGAAGCTTCCAGGAGGCAGTTCTCCCTAGCTAGTATTAAGAGTTATTATGTGATCGTTGCACATGAACCCAATGCTTCGTGTCATTTGGAATCAAAGCTATCATTGATTGAATGGGTGTATGATGACAATAAACCAAGTGGAAGAAAACATTTGAGCAGATAGATCAGAGCATGTTATGCTTTCGCACAAATCTTCCACCAACTGAAGGAGAAGCCTTTTCAAGAGAAATCCCTGATATAAAGGTGCAAAGCTAGATAGATGACAAACCAATAGCAATGATCATCCAGCCCAACCCATGCAGATTGAGTTTTTCTGAAATTTGAGGGAGATGATCCAGCATGCAACATCTGATTCTAGGGTTTACAAGAAATATAGACAACCAAAAGCAATTGTACCTTGAATCCAACTATGTTTTGGTGAAGCATCACTTAAAAACTGATTTTTAAAAAAAAAAAAAAAAAAGGGTATTTGCATATGGGCAAGAATCCAAGAATGTAGCAAGAAAGACATCAGTTCAGAGTCAAGAATCTCCGCAGCTAGCCGTAAATAGGCAGTTGGGGTGGTAATACGAGTCACGTTGAGTAATCAACAGGCAATTTGCCAGGTCCTTTTAATTATGACATGGCCCAAGCGTTAATCTGAACCTCGAGATACCCAAATCCCATTGTAAGAGTGCTGTGCAAATGATACTGCAGCTATAGGCAACCAAACTGCTTGGCTCCAGCACCTAAGCAACCCATCTGACTTGGCTCCAGCACGTAAGAACATGTCCTGAAAAATCTTAACCCTGTATTTTGCAGGCTACCGGTAGTTGGTCTAGTCCGCTTATGGAGATTTTCCAGGAAAGGTCCATCATTGATGAGACCAATCAGAACAACAATCTGGATCGCAGAATCATGGGCCCTCTTGTACAGGACCGATGGCCTGTGCCAGGTCAATCAATCAATTACTGAGAAACGCTTGAAAATAACAAACTTTTTAGAAGAGCCTAAGATTTTGATGTATGAGTTATGATTAACGAAGCTGGAAACACTTGCTTTTTCAAGCTGGAAAATAGAGAGGCCAACTCATTCAACCCCCAACTACAGAGGAATGTAGTTTGCAAAATAAATCCCAAGGCAAGTCAGTTAGCAATACACTGGCGTATAGCTACAAAGGCCCTGTTACTGGCAACCAAGGATCAAGAAAAGAATCCAATTTAACTCACCACACTAGAACCGGCGGTGGGCATTTTTGGGGAATAGTTTGCTTCTTTAGAAATTTACTAGAACGAAGCCAATAAAAACCCAGGTAAAAGAAGGTCGATGTCAGGTAGGTAACTGGTCATCACAGTTCTATTCAGGAAGTGGACCCCTAATAGCCAGGATAAGCTCTCATCCTACATCAGCTGACTTTAAACCTAGCTTATATTTAAGGAAATCAAGTTTAAAAAAGGAAGGAAAAAAAAACATGTTAGCTCAATACAAACAAGACTAGCAGCACAATCAAAAACCATTCCCTCAAAGTTCCAGTTCCCCATCAACAACAAAATTCAATAAAACCTACAATTCCTAATGCTCGTGTTCTTTCAGCCCCCATGATAATAATAAGACACAAGAAGTCCTTTTGTCACCTCACCTGATGAAGGGGAGAACAGTGATAATAGAAGGGTCATTTTTTTCACAGTTAAAAGTCACGCAAAAGCACTGCTCCCATGGTCGTCTTGATCAAGCATGTGCACCACCTCCGCCACACCCGACGCAATTTCCTTACTGATGGGTCCATTCTCGGGCAGATCGAACCTCCTCCTCTTCATTGAACCCAACTTCCCAGGTGGCTGTGGGTCCACCACATCAAGCATGGCCTCCAGCTCATCAATAATCAACTTGCGCGCAGCTCGAACTATATGATCAGGTCCCTAAAAGTGCAGCAATTGCCAAATGCATTGAGAAAATGATAATTCAGTGAAATATGGTCGTATGCAGATCATTTAATTAATAACAAGCACAAACTTTTGCAAGTGTGAATACCCAAAGGTCATACTTTGAGCCTTCTTGAGAATCAAATATTAGTTCAGCAGATTTAATATACAGCAGCAGCAGCAGCAGCACATTGAATTTACCTCAATGGCATCAACAGTGAGGAGGAGAACAATTATTTTCTCAGAGAACCTCTGGTGCTCTTCTGCGTCAACAGTGATGCGCCGGCGATAGGAGTAATTTGAGAATAGGGCTCTAATCTCTTTCAACTTAGCTTTGGCCACTGCCAGATCTCGAAGTGCACGAAGTACCTGGGATCGACGGACCAGGTGAGCTCTGAAGCTCATCTGGATTATCAATGCTGCATCTAGTGGTGATAAGTCCTTCTTCTTACCCTTACTATTACTAACAACAGCAGCCCTCCTAGTAAAAGCCTTCAAAAACCAAATAAATGAATAATAAAACAAACAAACAAAAAAGATTAAAAAAATAATAATAATAAGCAAACCCAACTTTTTCCAGAGAAGTGTCACATGACCATGGACATGGCAAAACCATCATTCAGGAGATCAAAACAAATCATTTTAAGCAAGAGATTTAATTCTACAGGATTTGTTATGCGATGTCTTCTTTTGTTAGTCATTGTCTTCCATCGGCAGAGAGATGTTGCAGTAGTATTCCAAAATTTAAAAAGAAGTGAACCTGTTAAACCAGGTTTCTCTAGCCATCCATTTGTTTCATTCATGCCCCACCCTACTTTTGGGCCAGGAACCTACACAGTCACAGTGGGACCCACCCGAAGGGTGGCAGTTCACTATGTCCTGCAATGTAAACGGGCTGGGCAACACATGCGAACCTCAATAGATCCATCCGTTGTTGACTTGTTTCTTTTTACACTCCCAGACCTTGTAAATCTCCAACATTTACCCACTGCTCAATCTTTAACAGTTTCGCACCCATTTAATGGTGCATTCAAGTGATGAAAACAGCTCCCAATGCTTTCTTCCAGGAAATTCTTATGGTGTTTACAACAATGAGAAATACTATAGGTTGAGATGAAGAACAACATGAACAGGGTGTGATTAAGGCTGGCAATGAGCTGGGCCCGGACCCAGAAAAATCAAAATTTGAGTATTGCTGGCCCGATCATTTCAAAATCCAGGCCTAGGTGTGATACAGGAAAAGTATTTCCATTCAAATAATGGCATTCATGCATACCAATGCCCAAACTACCTTCCTGTCAAGAATTTGAGGCACCAGAAAGTGATTCATTATTAATCTGCACTTAGGGCATGTTAGGCTTTGCTAAAAGAAAGTTTTCTTTTTTCTAATTTTGATTCTGAATATAACTTTTTACACTTTAAGAGTCTTTGGTTAACCACTTGATCAATTTTAGAAAGAAAAAAAATTCCAAATTTGCACACCTTTTTCCTCAACACCTAGCTCCCCATTTCCACTTCTACAAGCTTGCAAAAAGCATTCATACAATTGAAGCTCTCTCTTCTGTGGAAGGTGTTAATTGCATACTTGTGTGGAGCCGTACACCTCCACACATGTGCCATCATAGCATGTAGGTCCAAGATCATACCCATCCAACAATTGGTCCAACCATGTTTTCCCTGAAATTAATTTTGTCCACTCAGGTGGGCCCCAATATTGGAAGGTGAATGAATTAGAAAACATCAGCCAAGTGTTTTGGAGCTGTACTTCGTGTTGCAAACTGTAGGCCACCTGACCAATAGATCAACATAATTCTTGTGCTAGGGAATCAATAGAGTGGTGCCTATCTACTGGATGGATTGGATCTCAGAACTACATGCCATGATGGCAAACATGTGACATATACATGAGTTGTATTGCACACGCATGTCGGCTTAGCAAATCTCATTTCTAGAGAAGCCAAATGCGACTTTACTATAACCCCCACAAGAAGTGATGTGGAGCCTACCACGATGACCACAAGACATCCACTCCGTCCACCCGTTTCGTCACATCATGTTAGGGTATAACTCCAAAAAATGAGGTAGATACAAGACTTATAAGTAGGCCAAGCCATAGGAAACACTAGGAATTCAACACTCACCATTGAAACTATCGTGGGAGAATTAGATTTCTTATGCATGTTTACCAAACATGCACGTTTCACATAAGCAATTCTCAAGAAACAATTTTAGAGAATTATTTACTAAGAATCAATTCTACAGTTGCTAGAAGCAACACCAAACAGGCCTCAGATGATCTCTATAGATTTATTCACTCAGTTGGTTTTCATTAGTTCACCAAATCTTTTTCCCCACTAAAGCTCTAGGGTCAGATCGCCATTGAAATGAATCTAAATGTAAGAAGATAAGAGTCATGTTACCCTCAATTCAAGAACAATGTATCCTGAAGCCTTGAATTTGTGATCAAGAGTGTTGATCTGGCCTAGCTCCAACATAGATGGACCATGTCCCCAATCCCCCAGACTCAAAATTGTATCCCATATCCATTCAATAGTTGTGTTTCCGCATTGAATGTGGATCATTGTTGTATTCTCTTCTTACTTTCTATTTGCAGATCAATGTCAAAATGGTGAGTGTTCAATCATGGAGATTTGGGAGGGATTCCCCCATCCACAGAGCAGATTGTCATATCAACAGAATGAATCACCCATCCATGGGCCACTTGTCAAGACTCCAAATAAAATGCATAGAGATCACATAACCACTATGTAGCTAATCAAATATTCTGTAACAAATTAACAATAACCAAAGACCTCACTTCTCAGTGCACACTATATATGCTTAGAATTACCATAACTCAAGTCTACACAAGTGCGCACAGACAATTCCCACCCTTCTATCGGATGTCCTGCAAATAGACTGGTGTGTGTGTGTGTGTGTGTGTGTGTGTGTGTGAGAGAGAGAGAGAGAGAGAGAGAGAGAGAGAGAAGCAGAAGAAGAAGAAGAAACTGGGATAGTCCGAGTTCAACAGAGAGAGGGTCTAAAATTTCCAATAGATAGGATCTGCCATTCTGGGAGGTTCTGTGGTATGGGTTACCAATGGTGTGGTCCATCAGATCAATGGTATAGACCATGGAACCTTGCTCTTCTATTTGTTGTAGACATGGCATATATGTACTGTCCAAATCATGGCCGAATAAATTTGGGCCATTCACTAGCTTCCATGTTAACTGTCAAATAGATGGCCACCAATCAACCCTTTAGGATCCTCAGTCTTGTGCATACGTTGAGTCAGGATGCATCTAAACGAGGGCCCACGATTTGGACCGCTTAAATTACTATACAAATTTTCCTGTGTGCATACGTATAAATCATCAGACTGCCTTGGTATCAATGTTTTCTTCAGGAGGTATTACAATGCTCTGCTCAGATGGGCAAGCTGGGTCCATCGTTCGGTCAGTGATCAAAGCCATTGATAGTAGGAGCCCCACTGGATGGCACCACTAAAAACCCCCAACATTCAAAGAATCCTAACCGTTCCATAGGAAGGGTCCACATTAAACCAATACAAAGACCAAATATCATACAACCAGATCTTCTCATCTGGGAGATTTTTGCTGCATAGGCGATCCAGTGTGAGGCCCTTTATATAAACGGTATGGATAATTGAAGCACAGCCCCACTTGCACAAAGCTGAAAGGCACTGTACAAGCACGAGCATTTTATAATTTCACTTTTTTCACTACCATTTCAGGTCGCTCCAACATTCCAACTTCCACTGGTGGGACCACCTTAAGTCCTCATTCCCACCAACGAGAGACGAAGAGACCACCTGAATCAGTAGTCGCTAAAACGACTTCCCACCAACTCAGGTGATGAGTTATCTACTCGACGTTTGCGATTACTGACCTGCCTTAAAGCAACAGCCGCCCGATCTGTGTCCTCAATCTCCACCACATGTGTGGTGGCCTGCGAATCCTTCGCGGCCTTCTTAGCTTTGGTGGACACAGCAGGAGGAGCCGTGGACGTCTTGAAAGTGTATGTGTGCGAGACTGGGGAGTCCTTCCCCTTCCCCTTATACTCAGCCGTCCATTTGCAGTTCTTCTCCAGCTCACGCTCCTGACCCTTGATCTCCGCCGTCCATGTATACTTCCGATCGACGCCGTTCTTCTTCTCCGGCGCCTTGATCTCCGCCGTCCATGTATACTTCCGATCGAAGCTGTTCTTCTTCTCTGGCGCCTTGATCTCAGCCTTCCATTTGAGCTTCCGATCTCCACCGTTGTTCCTTCCATTGAGTGCCTGATCGAAGCCGAGCTCGAGGGCGGAAACCCGGTCAGAGAGATTCTTCAGATAGAAAGACGTGTCCGTACGCTCCTGGAACCTCCGGATGGAGGAGGAGAAGGGGGTTCTATCGATCTGGATCAGATCCGTCGCGGTGTCGAAGAGATCGAAAGGCGACGGAGGGGAATAAGGAGGAGATAAGATGCATTGCGCAGAGAGATCGAAGAGGTTGGGATTAGGGCTAGGGTTTAGGAGATCAAGAGTACAAGCAAGCTCTTCGTCTTGAAAGACGTACGGAGAGAAGGGGAGTAGGAAAGGGGCTTGGGATTTGAAGAAAGAGGCTTCTCTGTAGACCAGAGACGAAGAAGGTTCGAGAAGTTCGAATATCTTGAATCCGCTCATGGTTTCGGCGATGGAAGAAAATGGGGAAGAGATGGACAGAGAGGAAGACAGACCAGAAAAGGATAGCAGAGAAAAGATACTATCTGCAATGCGGGGAAGAAAAAGGTCAGAAAAGCGGAGAAAGGGTAATGGCTGTGAAGAGAATTGATCACGTACAAGCAACCGTACCTCATCTTGTGGTACCGTACTATCTTTACTGCCAACATGCCACATGTATGAGAAATCAGTAGCATGAATAATGCATCCATTGCGGTGAAGATCACCCTTTTGAAAAGCAGAAGGATTAACTCAATACATAGGTGACACCTGTATGGCGAATAAGAACGTGCGGTTTTCATTTGTTACAACGGTGTGGCCCACCAGATGACAAAAAAAGGCATGATTTTGTCCCAAGATAACTTCATGATGGTCCCTAATTTTTTCTTGGTCCTGATTTCCTATATACTTGGCGTGTTGGCGGAAAGATGGTGCGTACCACAAGTTGTTGTACATTGGCTGATCGATTCTGAAGGTAAAATGTTGGTAGTCGTCCATGTACTGAAGTGAAATATCATCTGTCCATAGATTGAATGGCTAGGATCCTCATGCTTTCAAATGGCCTATTAAGGAGAGAAATAGCCGTTGAACGGGTTCGATCATTGGTACACGTGGCATAAACAGGGGATTCCGCGGACTGTGGGACACGGCCTCGAAGGAAAGAGGGAAAACTGTGTTAGTGAATTCGTGAACTCGTATCCGTCCCCATCCATAAATAATGGTGGGAATCCCAACACAAAAATATCAAGATATTTTGGGAATTCGAAATTTAAAATGCTTCTGGATTCCCTCTTAAGGCATCCTTGGATGGTGAGAGATAACGTGCTCAGGTGAGCCGTGTACGCATTGAAATCGTGACCGAAAAAGAAAGGCGCGAAACAGCTGGAAACATTATTTTGGATAAAGTTTGTACAGAATCGCCGCGTCCGTAATGACATTATTCCTGTTCATCCTGATCGTTCATAAGTGGGCCCACTGATGTTTGTGAGAAATCCACCCCGTCCATCATTTTGCCAGCTAATATTAGGACATGAATTTAAAAAAAAAAGGCGAATTCAAAACTTGAAAGATGGCCACCACTCGACATGATGACATGAGACTGAAAACGAGCCAAGTCGGAGGATTGGAGGGTAAACTGTTGAAAGTGCGGTGTCAAACATGCGGGGAAGGCAAGGCAAGGCAAGGCAAGGCAATGGCTGTCCTGATGGGCATCACGTAGGTGGGCAATGCGCCGTAGACCTAGGTGAATGGACCGCAACGGCTATTATTTTGAAAATTTATCTCAAATAGGTTTGGTTAAATGATATAATGGAAATTAATAGTCTTTGCTGGTGTACTTTTTAGTAATTTAATTCAAAATATTTTGAATTTTATTTTTTCTCTAAAACTTTTTTTGTAAAGAAAAATAAAAATAAAAAATTTTATCCTAACATTACTTGAAAAGAAAGAATTAGCTTCCAACTTTTCACTATTCTTACTCAGGGTCTTTTTGTTTTTTTCCCTTGACTGAAATTACCTTAGGAATTACGGCATGTATTTCGAGGTAGATCCGTTACTTTTTTAGCACAAAAAATGAAGAATATGTGAACTAAATGTGGAGCCCACCATGATGTATGTGGCTTATCCACACCATCCATCAAATATGCCTATTGAATTTAAGTTGTGAGTCCAAAAATGAGATAGATCTAAAGCTCAAGTGGATCACACCACAAAAAATGGTGGAAATAGAGTGCCTACCATTAAAAACTTCTTGGAGGCCCCAAAAGTTGTCGATCAAGCTGATATTTGTGTTTTCCCCCTTATTCGTGTCTATGTGACCTTATGAACTGGTTAGATGACAAATAAACATCAATGTGAACCCTGTGAAGGAAGCAACTTTCAATGGTGGACAGGTGATAGCTATTGATTTTGTTGTTGTGGGCCACTTGAGCATTGGATCGGCTTTATTTTTCGGTTCATCCTAGAAAATTACTTGCTAAAATAGATGGATGGCGCGGATAAGTCATATACATCACGGTGGGACTCTCAAATTTAAGCTACTATTTTTCAACCAATTTTCGAAAAAGAAATACTCACACATTTTCAAATGGGGTAAATAAGTAATAATTACTTATTTACATCAGTTTACTTGTGACAAGGAAAAACAAACAGGCCCTCAGAGAATGGAGAGAGATGAAAGGTAGTTTGCATTGTCTAGTATGAAGCACTAGAATACACGGTAGAACACATGCACGCAAGATGTGGGCTGTAGACTGTGACGCGGTATCGCTGTAGAGATGCTAGTGACATACTTTACATTTCACACTTTGCATCGTGTCACAGGTGGCACTACTCCATGACCAATGCAAGTCCCAGTGCAACTAGGCTAAGCTATTGCTAAAATGGCCATAGCAAATAAGCGTAACAGAGATCAGCCATTGTGGAAATTAGTTGGCCGTTGCAACAATCAGTCGGAAGAGAGTGGCAGTTGTGCCAATCAGCCAGTAGAAATTGACTGTTGCACCAGTCTGTTGGAAGAGAATGGTCATTACACCAATCGATTGACAAATATCGACCGTTGTGCTGATCGGCCAGCAAAAATCGACTGTTATTAGCTTTTGGTTGTCCGAATCTTACTGTTGCTCTTCTTAGCTCTAAGAACAATTACTTCAATCGATTTTAGTGAAGTTGCTTCTCTTTATAAGATTAATTTGAGTTAAGTCGTGTCTCTTGATAAAATTGTTTTTTAATTAAGCAGTGTCCTTTCGTAAAAGATAAGGCCATTGTGAGCAGTTCAGATGCATCTTTCAAAAACCTCTCTTAACAAAATCGCACTACCCTTAGATTCTTTATAAAACCCAGTGTAAATTGAAGATTAAAATATATTTTTTGCATTGCTCTTTCTAGAGACATAAATTCTCTATCAGTCTCAATCGTTCTCTCTATAAGCATGTGAAGTAAGATCTCTGCTTTGACGGGATACAAAGTTAGCCGGAATGGTAAACTGCATACCAAATTTCCATCGTGGAATCTTCATGATTGTTGTGCATAAATCCCATTAAAATTTATTGTATCTTAGAAGTAGTTTGCTAGAAATCTAAGAACAATCTCATACGAATGAGAGGAGGGTGAATAACATTTTAAGGAAAGCATATCTGATGCATACTTCAAATCTAGTATAATTTTCTATTTTATTTTATTTCCATTTCCTTTATTGTATTTTCTCAGCATGATCCGGTGGTCATGCAAAAATTTTTGGTTTCACACTTTTTCATGCTGCTATAAATTTTGATAAAATTATAACAAAAAGACAACTTTATTGTAAATTTTCTCAATTTTTTTTTTTTTAAATGATGTCTCTTTGAGCTTAAGTATCCTGCGGTGCTTTTTAAGAATTAAAGCTACTTTAGATGCCCTCTCTTTAATCTTTTCCTCGAGATTATAAAAAAGTGATACTGATGTTTTGTAAGAATCACAACTTGCTTTGTTGGATGAATTGACCGAATCATCCGCATTCAACATGTACACTTGCTTATACATTTGGTGATACAATTCCATTGTAGTTCACTGTGAGCTCATGTGGTCTGTGTGTGACATTAGACCCATTCAACATGTACACCTGCTGGCAATGATCATAAGAATCCAACATCAGGTGGACCGCATGTGCATTTAGAATTTATGAGGGTCGTAGAGTCACTTATATGGTTGTGGCCCACCTATTATTGAATCACCTTTAATTTTCATGATTTATCTAGTCACCATAATGGGGTACATCCGTTGGAAGGGTTGGATGTCATGGAAACAAAACGCTGCAATTCTGAACTCTACTTTTTAGAAGAACAGGTGGAGTAGAACATGTTGGTCATTTTAATCTTAAGAAAGCACATTCTTGTAGTAGAAGGCTTTTTTTTTTTCGGCTTTCAAAAGTGGTACGTTAAGAATTATGGGCTAAGAGGTATATGTATGGCATCCAACTATCCAACAGATATAACTTGCAAAAATTACTATACTAACTAAAAATCTTGCTAACCCATTGATAAGATGTCCAGACGATAAGAACTAACAGACACCACTCAAAACTATCTTCTCCTTTTTTTCTTTCTTTTTCTTTTTTTTATGGGTTAGTTCACCCCCATTGTGAGTATACCCACCCACCCCAGTTAGTCACATCATAATGTTAGCCACCCCTACTATGGAAATCGGTACCACGACCTCAGCACAAGGCTATCTTCACTCAAAACCATCTAAAATCATTTATATATAACCTATCTAATTATCTAAGTCAGTCAAATTTTGTTGGTGTGAACACCGCAATGGGGTTCATGAGTCACACAAATTATATCCATACCATGTAGGCCCTACAATTCTTGACTTCAACACCTTTAAAAGTTGTAAGAGTTAATAAATAAATAAATAAACCTAAAGGCTTTTTGGTACTTTCATTTCATGAAAAGCATTTAATAAATAAATAAAACTAAAGGCTTTTTGGTACTTTCATTTCATGAAAAGCATTTCCTGGAATTCCTTCTTGTCCAAGCATTCTTTGATAAAAATGTTGATTTGTGATCAAGACCCAAAAATAAAAAAGTTCTTGTAAACTAAAGAAACTTATACCAGAAAATTCCATTGCAGCTTTAGTTTACGAAGATAATGCCTCAGAAAAGAAATATCCAATGCGGTGCTATTCACTATAGGAAATTACCAAATTGCCCTCATTTGTTTGTTCAAATAAAATTGATAGGGTCAAGATTGCGCAGGCCGGATTATATGTGTATAACACCCAACTTGTCCAAGAGATGAGTCGCATTACAAAGATTAGTAGTACAAAATCCAATAAGAAGATGTGCCCATCATTAAAAAAAAAAAAGAAAAGAAAAGAAAAGAAAAGTACAAACAAGACACAAAAGCATCCAAATTCAGATGTAGACCATCTGATGATTCAATCAGTGATCAGATTTTTCGTTCAAGTGATCATCATGACAGGGTCATTTCATAGACAGGTTGGATTTTGTACACATAACACTTGTTCCCAACAGTTCTCAACTTTATTACCTAAAAAAATGAGGGTAATTTGGTAATTCTCATCCTTCAAGAAGACCATTGGGGAAATTCAGTTCCAGCATGCATTATTTGGTAAGATCTGTAACCCCAAGGCTGCAGAAACATCTCTAAATTAAATACGTTTATATTTTAATATTATTACAAAATGAATTAATTGAAAATCTAAGGCGTTTTTCATTAATTCATGGTCATTTCACAAAAAGAAGTGAAAAAAAAAAAATCTCATATTTTGAAAATCTTATGATATTATCATTGATTCTATGCCTCACTAACATTTTGCGCAGTTAAAAATCCTCAGCAATATTTATCACACACTGATCATTTATCAAAGTGAGGAAGGTGTGTTAGCCATCCACACCCTATAAAAGGGGAGCATAAGACCAGGCCTCCACATTGATCATTTAAAGCCATGTTTGGTACTGTGGGAAATAAGAATATGGATTAGGGGAACTTATGAACTTATAAAATAAGTATTGATCTGTATTGGATTTTGATTTGTCAATTTTTTTTAAAGTCCATTTTTTGGCAAACAAGCAACATTGATTGACAAAGCATTGTGCAGAGCTTTTAGTGGTTTTGAGATTGTTTCTCATTTTGTAGGTTTGCCAAAGTCTTTAGCATTATTTTGGATTCTGATTTGATATAGACCTATGGGTTTAGAGGGCAACCAAGACAATTTCTTTACAGCCATTTTATAGAAATTACCGTATTATATAACCAATTCTAGAGATTTTTGACAACAGCTTTAGGGGAATAGCACACCAGTGGTTTCGTGGTAGAAATTTGGATCACGACGGTCCATTCCCATGTTTGTTTCCAGCGCAGTCAATCCTTTGATTCTTTTCTTTTTTATTCAAGGGAACTCATCAGTTTTCTTTTTTTTCTTTTTTTTAATCTTTTTTAGGTTTTTGACTTTGGTCCGCTTCTGTAGCTTCTAAATTACCCTTGTTTCTTTGTCAAAAGTAAAAATAACCTGTCACTACTTTATGGCCTATTTAGAATATGGGATTGGGTGAGATCAGGTGGTATGAAATTGCATTGGATCTTGTGCAAATTTTATTCCAACATTTGAAAATGAAAAGATGGATTACGATTGGACTAATCCAGGTATCATGTCATTCACTAAATTCACTACATTTGTGGGCCCCACATTGATGCATGTGTTTTATCCACCCATCCATTCATATGCACCTTTTACATGTGACATTCAAATTACATGTGCACATGGTGATTAGAGGTGGGCAATGATCCGAGCCGGGCTAAGTTAGTTGTAGTTTGGTTTCGCTTTTTTTTGAGCCACCCCAGTTTGTGGATCGGCCCAATTTGGGTTTCAGGCCAACCCTTATAGCCTGAGTTTGGTTTGCTCTAAAAAAAATCTGGTGGCTCTTTTGAACAGGCAGGGGCTCTTTTTTTTATTTGTTTATTAAAATAGATAAAAAAATAAAAGTTAGAAAAAAAGAATAAATATACAAAAGTATCTTACTACATAATGTTTAATATCTTCCAATACAAGGTAAAACTTCAAATTAAACATTTAAAAGTCTTTTTCCAAACAAAAGTACACAAGCATAATTTTATAATGGCCCATTTGGCACCGTAGATTGGGGGAGAAGTGAGGAGAAGTGGATTCCATGATATGAATTCTCATCAATTCTAATTCTTATCAATTCTAGATTTTTCTGTTTAGCGGCCAAGATTTGGCGAGAATCAGACATGAGGGAATGAATGATGTAAATTTTAATCCCACCATATACCCACCATATTAGCCTCGATTTTTAAATGCATGTTGTTCATCCATTTTTATAAATCATTTTATGCCAGGATTGAAAAAATAAAGCAAATCCATATCTAAAGTGAACAATAAAACAAGAAAAAGTAGAAAGTGAGACTTTTATGACACACAAAAGTTTTGGATAAAACTGAAATTTGTGTGGTCTCTTCCTCCAGGTCTTTGTGACCTTATCAACAAGTTGGATGGAAAATATACATCATGTTGGGTCTCGTAGTTAAGGACACATTACGGTGGGTCCCAAGTTGGGGAGGATTTCTCCTCAAATCCCGCCTTTTTAGAGGATTTGAAAACGAGGTTCGGGTCCTTGCCACGTTGGTAGACTATGGAGTTTCAACAAGAGGTCTCGGTCTCGAAACCCATTAGTAGTGAAAATCCACGTTGTTGATAGCACTAGTGGGTGCGTTGCATGACTAATTGGGTAGGTGTGTTGCACGACCAACTGGGTGGGTGTGTTACATGACTGATAAAAAAAAAAAAAAAAAGGATTTGAAAAAGAGCTAAAGTGTCCTTTTGAGTTCTCTTGGATTCCTCTTAAATCCACTTCTCATTCAATCCATGGTGCCAAACAGAATAAAGCAACCGGTTTCCCCTCACTTCTCCTCAAATCCACTTCATCATGTATATGTATTATCCATGCCATCCATTCATTTTTACATATCATTTTAGGACATGATCCCAAGATGGAATCATATCCAAAGCTCAAGTGGATCACAGGAACATAGTGTGCTTACAATCTACGAGTTGAATCAAGTTGAGCTTAGAGGCTTAGAGTTGAGCCGAGTCGGTACTACCCTAGTTTGAGCTTGGTTTGTTTTTTCAAACAAGCTTGACTCGAGGCTTGGTTTGGTTTGAACTTCTATTCGAACTAATTCGAGCTAGGCTTTTTCAAACCAATCTGAGTCGAGCTTTCGAGCCAGCTTGGTTTGCTACAGGTGATTGGCATCAATTGTGAAATCTGGTATGTTAATTAATTACAATTCCACAGTCCATCAAACATAGATTTCACTTAATACAATATTTTTCCCAAGTGAAGAATTTGATCCGAACCATGCAATCATCGTGCATTAGTGATGCTAGTTCAATCTAATGAAATTTTGTACCATTTAATACCCCTTGAAAAGTTAAGGGAGTGTTTTTTTTTCAATTTCTATATGTAAATATATGCAAATTGATAATAATTACCGTTTACCCTTATTTGGTGTGGTGGTAATTACATCCTTGCAAAAATAATTTAAAATGGATTGATGTAAATTTGTTGATCATATTAATACTATAATGTCTATGACATATCCACGCCATCCATTCATTGTAACAAAACATATTAAGGCATGAGCTAAAAAATGAGGCAAATATGAAGCTCAAGTGGTCCACACCATAACAAATCGTGGCCATAAAATGTTTTTAAGGATAGACATTCAGCCTACTCTTTTGCATGGTGTGGTCTACTTGAGCTTTGGATCTGCCTCAATTTTGGGGTCATGCCATAAAATAAGCTCGCAAATTGGATGGACACTTGGACAGCATAGATAAGCCACATGTATCATAATGGGCTCACATAAAATTCACACATTTTTCAATTTTTGCGTCAAAAAAGTAAGCCATTAATGTCATATAGAAAACAATGCTAAAATTAGCTTGGTAATTAATCATTACTCATTTGCAAGTATTCGTGCAAGGAAAATGAAAAGCAACTAAGAAAGCTTATTTTCTTGGACTTTCCTCCTTGCCGAAAGGAAAACTCTCCTAAGCAATTTTATGCCGCATGAAACATAAAATCCCTAAAATGCCTAAACGCTAAGCCCGACAAACACTATTTGGTAAACAAGCTTTACCATGGCTTGCATGCCAATTAAGTGGGAATCTCCGTGAAGGAGTACATATCGGCATTTCACGATATGATACTTGCGGGTTTTGCCATTTAAATTTTATTCTTTTCAATAATCCAAACTGTCTATATGATAGAGTTTCCCTTTGATGGGGGAGGACCCAAAAAATCCTCTCAAATTAAATCGTTTGAATCTTTGATTCTACAGAAAGATTATAGGGAGCTCCATTTTCGAAGTAAAAGAGCTGAATTTCAAATAGTTAAAATAATCGAATTTAAATATTTTTTTTATCATCAATCCATAATGGAAGGTGAGACTCATCTAGTGAACGGTTTGGATCTTTGGAAGAAGACCCAGATTCAAAGGTTAAATTCACGACGTAACGTGTTAACAGTTTGTGGCCTATTCGAGCGAACATAGGATTCTCGACATTTGGTTATGGTACGCAATTGAGAGACGTTGGAAAGAGGAAACCCCACATCAGCAGTTGGGGTGGCAGAATCTGGCGCTTCCTCAAAGAGTATCTCTTTCCAGATCCAGCTTTCAAGATCGCAGTCAGGTTTATATAAATTCCTAGATTACCCCTATAAAGCCTTCACATTAATGCCCAAGGACTGGACATTAGATGGGCAAGTTAGCCATTCCACTGAAATTCCGCGTGGAAAAATACAAAATCTTGTACGCATCGTATACATCAAGCTCTAGCGGATTAGGTGAGACTAGAACCACACAACAAGCGGCGTTGAAAGCTGGGCCTCGTCTGTGTGTAGCTTGGTCCCACAAAACTCAGGCTTGTGTGTGACTTGGTCTTGACATCAAGCCAAACTGTTATACTTGGCTTCCCTGATTTGGTGGAGTTATCAAGCCAAGTTCAAGCTTTTCAAATTTTAGTCGAGCTTGGTTATAATTGAGAGTTTTTATTTTTTTTAAACACTACAAAATATTGTAATAATTGAGAGTATACAAAGTATGCGTCCAATTCTGATGCATTTAAAGACTTATTTAAAAATTTTTGTGCAACATAATTCATGAGGCTGCCGCCATAGTAGGAAGAATTAAAAAACACAGAGATCGATTTGAAGTGGGAATCGTATTCTTCATCGCTACCATTGTACGGTAGCATGCTCCCACTGCTACCAGAATCCATGACAAGAGAGAGAGAGAGAACCAGGTCCTAGAGTCGCCGAACATTGGACGGATGGAAAATACAATAGCTAGTAGGGTTGCTTTTTATATATATATATATATATATATATATATATATATATATACAAGCTAAGCTAAGCTTTAAGCCAGGTTAGGCAGAACTATGTGTGGCTTGAAACTACAATCAAGTTGAAATTTTAACTTGACCTGACTTGAAAAAGGGATTTCAAGTAAAGCTGAATCAACCCCAAAATGAGCCGAGTCAAGTTGAGGCATCAAGCTGGCTTGGCTTGTGTCCAGCTCTAGGTGAGGCCCCAACTCACCGAAGACCGTGTGACCCTTACCATGGGCCCACCTTGATGTAATTATTCTATATCCATGACTTCCATACATTTTTAAAGATCATGTTAGGGTATTACACTAAAACTGAAGCATATCCGATTATTAGGTAGGCTATAACATAGAAAATAGTGATGATTGATTAGGCCACAAAAGTTTTGGATCAAGCTGATGTATGTTTTTATTTCCTTCATCCGGGCTTACTTATCAACAGACTGGATGGCAAATAAACACTAAGGAAACAGTTAAGAAGTTTTTAATGATAGGGCCTTCAATCACCACTGTTTCCTATGATATGACCCACCTGATAATGAGATCTACTTCATTTTTGGAATAATTTCCTAACATGATATGTAAAAACGTATGGACGGCGTGGATATAGAATACATTCCATCAAGGTGGGCCCATGGTAAGGACCGCACCGTCTCGGTTGAGTCCGGGGTCTCACCTAATCCGCTCCCGCATCAAGCGCGGACTTCTTCGCTCCTTGCATATATGTATCTTCTCATATCTGTTCGTACGCTGATAACAGTAGTCCCGTGCTCCCACATATATTCAATCAGATATCTTTAACACCATTAAGGTAAACAACAACGCACCAGTGGTCTAGTGGTAGAATAGTACCCTGCCACGGTACAGACCCGGGTTCGATTCCCGGCTGGTGCAACTCGTTTTTTTTTTTTTTTTTAAACTCCCCATTATCTTAAACAGTCCATTTATCATCACACAATCTGAGACGTTCACAATTTTAACAACTCGAGTTTTTTTTTTTCTCTTGTGGGACCAATGGTTCAGATGGCCCCATATGATTGCTAAATTGCTAAATGCCCAGGGGGGGGGGGGGGGGGGGGGGGGGGGGGGGTGGGGAAGCAAATGTCTGAGCACTGCCGTCCGATGTGGTTGTTCACCAGGACGGTTCTGATTCCCTATACGATTGCTCAATGAATTGTAGCAAGCTATAGATCGGTGAGCAAAAACGTAAGGGAGCATGGGCTTGCACATTTGATAGCCCACCAGAGCATTTCACCATTCCTTATTGGTAAATGTACAGTGGAGATGCTAGAGATAGGTGGGGAGATAATGGTTTGGGCTTGAACGTTTGGTGGTGGCCCACCAAACAAACGGTTCTGATCGCCCCTGTATGACTGCTACACGTATAGGTGGTAATAGTTGGCGGACACACTGGTGTAAATGCTAGAAAACCACCGGTAACTCATTTTGGGGAACTGATCCAGGCATTGGACACCAGCAGGAATGATCCTGCTCATATATTACGTGTCTGAGCTTGGACAAGGTTTCAAGCCAAGTCTGTAGAAAACTCAATACTGAGCCTGACTCGGCTTGGGTTCAGGACCGAGTCACTCGGTTTAAGTGGTAGGATTTTACTATAAAAAAAAATGTTGGTAGCAAGATTTAAACCATGTCGAGGGAGGCAACAAAACCTCAACCAGTCATGTGGTAATGTTAGTGTTTTGAATTTCATTTTATATTACTTACACCATATTTAACTATTTAAATATCTATCAACAATCTTAATATTTTCAATTTATAATAATTAAAATTGAGTAGAGTCGGTTTAAGTCTTCAAATCAACCCCACCCGATTGAACATCATTTCAAGTTCAGTTCGGGTTTTTGCACCGTCTCTGAGACCAAAAATCACACCCAACATATATAGGTGTCGCCCACCTGATCTGTGTATCGACCTGATTTCCATTCCGGTGTCCTACACTAGAAATTGTGGATGTACACGACAAACTACAGCATTAGAGGAATAATAGGATCCAATCCCTGGCAGTGTTACCTTTAAAAAAAATAGTATTAATAATTCATCTATAATAAGCGGGATTTATTTAAATGACATATGGTAACAATGTGCAAGAGATTATTGGCATTATGCAGTGATAAGTAATAACAAGTTAAAAAGATGACACTGCCTCATATCAAGGTTGTTGTGAGCATGGTCTCTTACAGTACTGTTGGAAGTCAGCCTGTGCTTGTAAGACCAAATGGTCATCGTCCCATTCATCTCGGTAGGTTTCTGGGTGGGGCACCCTGTTTTTGGAAGTCGCTGCATACATCTGCTTCCGCCATTCCTCCACAGCTGGATACCCACACTCAGCAGCAAGCCAGTCATTGTAATCAAACTGCAATACATGTAATAGTGTAGTTTGAGAAACACACATTTGGATGATGCTTGTAACAATGATATACCAAAATGACTTTCATTTCTCTGGGATGATGAATGAAGACAACTAAATACACATTCACAGTCTATTGGAAGAGTTTCATCTGTTCTTAGTGAAATATAATAATGGGTGCTGAACTTACAGTCCCAATTTTGGTACGAGCTTCCCCTTTCTCCTTAGACAAAAGGCATCTGAGGGTTGATGGTATAATGCATAAATAGCATGTCTCTATTTTTTTTTTTTTTTGGCATTCAGTATTCCTCATGGCAATCTGAAGTTGTAGTTTGCACATTTCATGAAATAACAGGCGGGTTTCCGCATTCAGGAATTCAGATTGATTTGAGATGGAGGCGTAGGCTGAGATTGTGAAATGGTATTACCAGACCTGGCTGCATCGGGCTTGAATGGCTACAGTATGATCAGAGCGAGCGGCATCTAGTTTGGGTTTGTGCCCGCTTATCATTTGGCAGTGTTCTGAGTTTGATGACCCAGAGGAGAAAAGAAACATTGCATGGAGGATTTCTCAAATTTCTGAGAATCTGATCCACCGACCCCTGCTAATTGATCAATGACTTTTCTACCCATTAATCATGGATCGCATAATAAATTTGACCAATAGAGGTAGCTCATGCAATGGAATGCTAGTTAAGGACAATGAGATCAATGAAAAGTGGAGGAGCTATTTTCAGAACTTGTTAAATGTCAATCACTCTGAGAGTATAAAGATAGAAGGAACTGTAACCTCTAATAACGTTGAAGTTCATAGATACTTCTGTAGGATTATTATATCTGAGGTGAAAAAAGGTTTGTGAAAAATGAAATCAGGAAAGGCTCTTGGACCAAATGGTATACCAATAGAGGTTTGGAAGTGTGCAGAAGATACTGGGTTATTTTGGTTGACAAAATTGTTTAACAAGATTGTAAGATCAAAGAAAATGCCAGACGAATGTAGTACTTGTGGTACCTATTTGTACTAAGAATAAAGGAGATATACAGACCTACACTAACTATCGTGGTATTAAACTTAATGAGCCATACCATGAAACTTTTGGTAAACAGTGATTGAGCAAAGACCAAGGCATGAGATGAATGTAAAAATAAAAATAAAAATTAAGGGACAATTTGGTATGATGCCAAGGAGGTCTGCCACTGAAGCTATTTTTCCTACTTAGATTTGATGGAGAAATACAGGGAGAGAGAATCTCCACGTGGTCTTTTTTGACTTAGAGAAAGCTTACAATAGAGTCTTTAGAGTTAATATGGTGGGTGTTGGGAGAGAAATGAGTTTTAAAAGGATATATTGACATAATTAAGTATATGTATAAGGGAGCAATAACAAATTTAAGGACCACTAGTGGAGAGACAATTGAGTTCCCAATGATTGTAGGCTTGCACCAGGGATTGGCATTGAGCTTGTACCTTTTTGGATTGGTTATGGACAACTTAAAAAGCATTTGCAGGAAGATATCCCATGGTGTATGTTATTTACAGATAATGTAGTTTTGATTGACAAGACGAGGGAAAGCGTAAACACAAAGGGGTAATCTAAATGATTCATAATTAGTTAGACTAAAACAAAGTATATGGAGTGCAATTTTAGTAACAATAAGAGTAGGAACAAGGAATTAGTAAAGATTGCAAATCAAGAAGTTTACCAAAATGACCA
Source organism: Liriodendron chinense (assembly GCA_003013855.2). NCBI lineage: Eukaryota > Viridiplantae > Streptophyta > Magnoliopsida > Magnoliales > Magnoliaceae > Liriodendron > Liriodendron chinense. The sequence goes on along the minus strand of PVNU02000473.1, from coordinate 192,962 downwards.
CTTTCGATCTCTTGGGTTGATAATTCATGAGATTGGAGAGATTGAGAAGGATTGTGTCCATAGATTCAAGAGATGTACCATGGAGTTTTATGTGACAGTCGTGTACCAGTCAAACTGAAAGGAAATTTTATAGGATTGACATAGGACCAGCCATGCTTTATGGGACAGAATGTTGGACAGTTAAGGAACAAAATGTCTCTAGGATGAGTGTAGCTGAAATGAGGATGTTGATATGGATGAGTGACAAGACAAGGATAGTATTAGAAATGAATGCATTTGAGGGAATTTAGGTGTAGCACCAATAGGTAACAAGATGAGGGAAAGTAAACTTAGATGGTTTGGTCGAGTGCAATGATGACCAAGAACTACGCGGTTAGGAGTAAGAGCATACAAGTCGAAGTCTCTAAAAGGCCGAAGGGAAGGCCCAAAAGGATGTGGGTGGAGGTAGTAAGAAAAGATTTGATAACCTATGATCTAACTGAAGTTATGGCCCTCAATAGAATGGAATGGCAGAAAAAGATTCCTGTAGCTGACCCCAATTAGTTGGGATAAGGCTTAGATGATAATGACCAGAGGTATCTCATGCAATGCTTGACTCGAGTTTCTTTAGTCTGCAGAAGCAGGGCCCATGCTTCAGTGATTGTGCAATGGGCCACACCTTAGATGCTGCATACATAAAAATAAATAAAAAAATCTCATAGATCAAAAGATCTTAGCCATTGGATTTATTCCTTAAGGGGTTGAAAGAGGGCAGCTGTTGAGTCTTGTCTATTAACTGTCTATTCGTTAGCCACCAATGGAAGGTTGGGATTTTACCCATCAGGGAGAATTTTTGTGCATGGACCATCCACAGTGGGGTCTATCATACTGAAACATGGGCCCTAGTCAAAAAAAAAAAAAAAAAAAAAGAAGAAGAAGAAGAAAAAAAAAGGGAAAAGAAAAAAGGAAAAGAAAAAAAGAAAAGAAATACCAAGAGAACTGCAGATAATTCTTGGGTCGAGCATTCCACAATTTAATATCATTCTACACAAATTGTCCTTAGTTTGATGGATGTTTCGGTAGACTGCCATTACCTGACAATCGGACAAGTTGTGGGTGTATCTTTTGGGATACCCAGCAGCATCAAGTTTCAAGTAAAAGGCTTTGACATCCTCCATCATCTCCTCTTGTGAAGGAAGTACGACCCGTCCAGATAAAGTACCTGCTACCCACTTGCTTTGTAATTCACACAATGGGAAAGGAGCAACCTGGCACAACAGAAACAACATGAGTTTATTAAGGGACACCAATATCAAAGGCTGAAACAAAACCATGTGAAAGCAAAAGTCCGCCAAATATCAGAAGCAAACCTTCCAAGGTAATCCGATAAAAGAAAGGCATGGGGCTACTGATGGTGGAAAAACATGCTTATACAGCGGCCCGACACAGTTATCATCCACATTCACAATATCATTGGTTTTGAGAAAAGGGAAATGATACTTGTACCTGAGAACAATAACAAACAGGATTCGTTGTATTTAAAAATATTCCACATAGTTAATGAGAATGATGGGAACCAAACAAACTCAGCTTTCAGCTGGAGAAAGTCAACAGTAGGGTGTGTTTGGATGTACCCCAAATTGCAAGTGACACCATCAATAAGTTGGGCAAATAGAGGAGAAGTTGGCTAATGGTGATTAAGAAAATAAATCAATGTGAAAGAATGCAAAGGTTACCAAAGGGACAGATCCTGAACATTTTCTTTACTTCCTGACTAATTCTAATGTTAACTTTGCCAACACCAAGTTAAAGCTGAATTAATCTGGATAGGCCAAAGAGTATGAGAAGATTAAAGATTCATTTGAGACACATAGTAATACCCTGTGCAGTGCAGAATGATCTCGGCAAGGACAGAACTTCCATCCTCGAATACCACTGTACCATCTTCATGGGTACTTTGTATCTGCATGAATGTTTAGCTGAAATTAGCATTTTTTTACTGATCCACCAATCCTGGCACCAAATTCAGCCATTTCCTTAGTGGGTTTTCATGAGACTACCACTCACTCACTCGCCAGGTGAGAATGCCTTTACCATAGAATGAAGCCACATATTATCATAGCCAGGTTGCTTTGCTGTTGGTCCATCCGGTGCAGACCTTGATGATATATGAACTTCCTTGGCAACTTTGGCAATGTCCCTAGAGATGTCAACAGCACTAGCTGAACTCCCTATCAGTACCACAACCTGTCCACAGCAGAAAGAGGATGAGCTGCATGTAGATGATACATTGGTCAGTTAATGGATGAGAAGATTAAGTAAAAAAATGGGTTCCTGCTAAAAGGATGTTCGCAAGGAGCGTCTTCAAGAAATGCAGCATAAAGGTTTAAAGCATTGTCAAAACTGGTACATGTCACCAATACAAATTGGCATTGGCCCCATACAGTCCAAAAACAGAGCGATACAATCCCGTATTGGTGGTGAACGATATGATACACTAAAACCAATTGTTAAACCTAATAAGACAGATTCTCCATACAGCTCAAAAGATATTTAAACAGTTGAGTGGAAACACAATCCAAGCATGAAACGCTGCTTCAGTAAACTCAAGGACACTGGAACACGGAACATACCTGATTACGGAACAGCTCAGGAACACGATAATTATGGCTGTGTATTTGCTTCCCAGGCCACACATCAATACCTGAAAAGAGCATATGCAAATTAGGAGGTGCAGGTAATTAAAAAAAAAAAAGTTCCTTGAATCATATGGTGCTCATCAAACATTAAAATAGATAACACAATTTAGGGATCTGTAATGATAAAATACTGGGCTCTTGTCGATATTTTTGGTGCCCAAAGAACTTTCAATGCTAATAAGTTCCTTCACAGATTTATGAAACTGAAGTACAAACACCCAGAAATGTACATCACTTGTTCAATCACTACAGAAGTGAAAATTTGGATATTTGAGATGACAAATGAGACATGTGAGAGGTTAAACAGTCTGTTTTGTACAGTCTACTTTAGGAAAATAGACATGATAGCCACAACAAAGAAACAAATTGCACTTATGATGCCGTTATCCTGACCATAAAATCTGGACACATGTTCTGTAATAACACATGAAAAATACAATTGATTTAATACCCTGACGGTCCACATATCTCAAGTTCAATCAGTTGGATTGGTGAGTTACTGCTTTTGTACTAATCTAACATTTCTAGGCTAATAATTTATATTTCCATAGGAATATGTCTTTCTTTCTTTCTTCTTCTTCTTCTTTTTTGAAAGATTATTTCTTTCTTTCTTTCAGAGGTTCCATATATAATCTGAGCGCCAATTCATGAAATTAAATACCCAATTACCCATTAAGAGAACTCTATAATCAATGGTCAAGAAACACATTAGAAGCACTGCTTCATTACAGAGTTTTCATGATAATGAACAAGGTTCTTTTATTTATTTTTTTCAATGATTTAATCATTTATGAGTATGTTAGCTGCTAATCTAGCTTTCATGAGCACATGGACATGGTTTCTCTTGTGGGACCTTAGAATTTTCTCATGAATACAATTGCTAGTTGCTCTACAATCGGACAGTCTCATTGCACATACATGGCTTGATAAAAAGGAGGAAGAAGAACCTATATGGCTGCTGATCCATTCTTTCATGCCGTACCACCACTTTCTCCACAAGACAGCCCCCCTTGGGCCACATTTTTCATCATGCACGCTCATCTAAACATAAAACTCACAGATATTTTGACAGAGGAACTAATAAAGGACTGGTGTCAGCAGCCACTCAAATCAGCAGGGAGTTTTAGTTGTGGTCTTTTCTAGTATTTATTTTTCTTTAATTGTTGATTACTTACACTTTTTTTTTAAGTTACTGCTGATTACTTGCACACAAAGGCCAACTAGTTAATAACTTTTTTTGTTTTAACTAAAGCAATGGTAAACTAGTTTTTTTTTTTTTGGGTGGGGGGGGGGGGGGGGGGGGGGTTAGCCATGCAACGCACACACCCTATTAGATGCGCAACGCACCCACCCGGTCAGTCACCCGATGCTCCCACCCACTAGTGGGGTTAGTTGATATCATATATTCTTATTTTTTTACATGTTTATAAAAATTATAATTCAGATGTCTTCTATCATTCGGAAAGGTTTTACCAACATTATGAGGACAACCAACGTACATATCCACAAAGCAATATTCATCATGAAGATTTCAAGGTAGATTGACCGTGGCCAAATTTCAAGTATTTTTGTAATCCATAGATGAATCATTCACAAAGAAAGGAGAGCACCCAAATCTGGCACGAATTCTCCCCTTAGAGGGGTTTTATCCATGGCCATATGGGATGAGATGGAAACCTTATTCCTCGACAACTTTATGTCTACAAGTCTGCCATCAATGAATTCATCGCCATAGTCCACTCCATCACAGAATGATTGGCCGAATCCCCCATGAACACAAAGAAAAGAACATGAGAGCCTTGGAGTGGTACACCTGCATGATGGTTGTCGGAAAACCAATTGAACATGCTTCCTCTATCGAAACTGTCACGGAAGTCCAAAGCTTCTGCCACAAGGTGGGAGCTGCAGTGCTCAAGATCCTTGTTTGGTGAGGAAGGGAGAGCACCCCTTTGGGCATGCAAATGATGGTTCACTGGGCAGATTTACCATGCAGTGCAAGGCACAATAAAATTCATCAACCCAGTGGTTGCATGCAATAAAATCAAATGGCCATTTGACCATTGACAGGTACTCTAAACAGGTTCAAAAGCTAAGCAACTGCCTTGGAAATCCATCTTTCAATTTCTGGGTACAGTGAGGGAAGCCCATGAGAAACCTGTCAACTTCATACAAACTCAACCAAACCATGGGCTTCTGAGAGATCATAATTTGGAATGTAGTTAAGCCCAATCAACGCTAGGCCTACTTGGCAAAGTGCCACATTGATCAGTGAATTTCCAAACATGAATCTGAACTTATCATGCTCCTCATCTTAAGTGGGGCCCTCCATTTGAACGGATTGGATTGAGGCGCTTCTCATCTAAAGTGGGGCCCACCGCTCAAGATTGAGGAGCTTCTCGTCTAAAGTGGGGCCCGCCATTTGAACAGTTCAAACAGTTTGGACTGGGGTCCAATCAAGCCATGCGCATTATCATATTTCTCTAAATTCATTGCTTATCTCGTCTTAATCTCTATCATCAATGAAAGAGCAACTTCCACCTTCCCAGCATTTGTAAGGTTCGAAATTTAACAGCACTAGGCCGCATTGGATGCATGAAGGGATTGAATTGTAATTTACTCAAAAAAATGAAAAATAAAGAAAATGACACTTGTATTCATAGTGAGGAAGTAGTCCTCGAACTGAAATTCCAATTCAACGTTATTGCAATCTGAACTGGAGCTGTCGATAAGAATGCAAAGGAAGCAACAATTCAGTAATTTTGACTGCAATTCAATTCCGCAGTGCATCCAAACGCGCCCTCAAACAAGAGAAAGAAGAAGCAGTACCAGGAATCTCTGCAATCCTCGGTTCCGTGAAATGCCCATTACAAACAACCACACCATCATAAACCTCGCTGGCACCATCGCAGCCATCCATCCCGATCCTCCTCGACCTCACCCTCCATCTCCCTCCGTCCAATCCCACCTCGAACACCTCCGTCTCGAAGCGGATGAAGCCCTCCAGCCCAAAATCTCGCGAGAAATCCTCAAGATAGAGAAGAACCTCCTGATGACCGGGGAATCTTCTGGAATCCCTCCCATCTCTGGCCACGAAAGGGTAATCTCGGAATCCCATGACTTCTCGTGGAAGATTGGTGCGGAGAGATGCGTAGAGGCTGCCGTGGACGATCTTTCTAGAAGGGTCTGAACCTAAGGGGTCTGACTCCATGGAAGGGTCGTAGATCCAGGTCCCTCCCACTCGCTCCCCGCGCTCGAAGACGACGACTTTGTGCCCTTCTCTGCGGAGCTCTCGAGCCGCGACGAGGCCAGCAGCTCCAGCTCCGATCACGGCCACGGCCCGTGAGATATTGGGGGAGGGCACGTGATGGAGAGTTGGAGATGCTGCCATGGATAGAAGACGGGGTTTGGAATAGATGGGAACGGGAGCGTTCGTCCGGACTGTTACCGATTCCATCAAGCTTTTGAGCCGAGTTCAAACCAACTCGAAAAAAGCACAACTTAAAATAGTTCAAAATCCGGGCTTGAAGGCAACCAAGGTGTCAATCCGAGCTTGAAGGCAACGCAGGCCCATTGACACCCATGACGGCCGCTTTTATAGACATTTTTTCACCTTATTCATTAGCTCTCTTTCCAAGTGAGGCTACTTCTCTTTCCTAACCAGCTGAGTCGAATTAATAGGAACTGAGCTTTGAGTCACGCAGAACCAAACTAGGCTCAATTCGAAGTTGGCTACAAATCTTCGAACTGAAAAAAAAGAAGTGGCTCGACCCAATATGAACCTAGTGTCTAAACCGAACCGAACCGAATTGAGCTAGCTTGACTCATGTACAACTCTACTACTGATAATAAGAATTAAAGAGGTCTTGATTGGGTCTGTCCCATCGATATGAGGGACCGATCGAACGACTGAGTGCCCCAGTTTTATAGATTGGATGATTCTATCAGTCAAAGATCAGGCCGCAGATCCTGGGACATAGGAAGTTCCTTCACTGGGAGCTAGGTGGAGCCCACTGTGATGTTTGTTAGAAATTCATCACATTCATTTGTTTTGCGAGCTTATTTTAAAACATGCAACAAAAACTGAGGCAGATTGAAAACTCAAGTAGGCCACGTAAGAGGGAAAATTGGGGAAAGAAATGACTACCGTTGACATCTTTCTGAGCTCCACCTTGATGTTTATGTGCCATCCAAACTGTTTATAAAGTCATTTCACTGGGATGAAGTGAAAGCACAAAATACTTAACCTGATAGAAAACTTTGGTGACCATATGAATGTTTTAACTGTGGTCATTGAATCCTCACTGTTTCCTCTAGTGTGGCCTCCTTGAGTGTTGAATTCACCTCGTTTTTTGTCATATGTCCTAAAATGAGCTTGCAAAACGGATGGACAGAATGGATTTCTCACAAACATCACGGTGGCCCCACCTAGCATACCAGCGCATGAACTTCCTCCGAAAGGCTTTGGGCTTTGGCAGGAAATCCGCGTCCCAGATAGTGGTTGGGACCTGAGAAATGGATAATCCTACATTATGGATGGCCTAGATTTATGACCCGAGTTTTTGGTAGATCAATCTAGACCATCCATTTTGTTAGCTCCTTGATCGTTTGGTTAGGAACGTCCTATGAGAGTGAATTCTCGATGGACATTGGTAACCCATGGTGGGGCTGACAATGTAGGTGATCTAAATGTATTATCAGCTCTTTTAATTATAATCAATCTGAACTATCCATTTTTTCATCTCTTTTAAGTATATGATCAATCTGGACCATCCGTTTTATCACAGAATTGACCCGACCGGATGCGGTGTGTTCAAACAGGCTCAAACACCTCTTCGGAGAGTGTGTCCCAACAGGCTCAAAACATGAATCTTGATGAGTCCGGCCAAAGAAACACGAGAAGCCAGTGGTGGCAATGGGCCGGATTCGCCGAGCCCATTTTGGTCTTAAGGCAAAAGGCTCGAGCCCATCTTCAGCTTAAGGCAGAAGGCGCAACCCCAATCTTGAAGATTTGGTTAGCCGCAAGTCCAAGCTAGACAAAGTTGATCAAATTGCTGAATGTTCCTCCTTGACCAAGTGGGCCTCCACCCAGCCTACGGTCCAAGCTAATAGATCCAAGTCCCATCCAAAGACCGGACCGGATGGGCTTCACCGACATTTAAGACCCAAGGTCCGAGACCAGAATGGACCCAGCACAACAGGCCCAAGCACAGAGCCTAAAAAATAGATGGACCCTAGCCCAGACAGTCCCAAATGCTGATAAATCGCCTGCTTCCAATTTGAAGTTTGTAATCTCTCCGTTGATCAATTGGGCCACACATGCACAAAGAAATAAACATTTTGGAGGAATGAAACCAACGTTCAAGATTCAAGATGGATGAATTGCCTAACCAAACGACTGGAATGCATATTTGTAGGATAAATTGCCTGTCTATTTCCAGTGGGATTGGGCCAGGCCTGGTCAGGCTAAAATGACTTAAGCCGAGCCCAACTCGAAAATTGATGCATGCATGCGAGAACCATCTCAGCCCACAGGCCAATTTGGTAGGTCCAAGCCCGTCCCAAAGCTGGATTTACGGTTTGCCCGTCCGTGGCCCACCGGCGGAGCTAACTGGGCCATCGCCGTGATAAACAAGGGAAGAGATCCTACTGGCAATAGAGGCCCTAAGCTTATGCCTTACGGTCATCAAAGGAAAGCCTGATTCTTGAGGACACACGTGAAACATATCAAAATTTGTGTGAGATTCATGACACTCATAAGGTACTAATCATGTCTATGCCTGGTCCAAAAATCAGATGCAAATGCAAAGCGTGTGTGAGATCTGATCTTTGCATGATTCTGAAAACAATACTTAGATTTGCTGCCTTAGCAAATTAGACCATTTGAGGTGGGCCCAGTGTAAAAAGTAAATTGATGTTAAAATTTTCCAGCCATTCGTATGTTTTGATGTACTGTGGCCCACTTGAGGCTTGAGATGGCATGATGTTTATGCAAGAAAATCTAAAAAAAAAAGTGTAGCTGACATGATGGAAAGCAGGGATCTCAACCACACCTGCGTATGGGTTTGTGTGGCCCTCAACTAGAATAGGACTTAAATAGTTTTAACACTTAAAAACTTTTTAAAATCCATTGAATATTAAGCCCAGCAGAAAAATCATATAAGTTCTTGATTTAATCAAATTCAAGTTATAAACAAGTTCTTCAAGTTATAAACAAGTTCTTGGGTAAACTCATTGGATTTCATATTGGTACGTGACGAATTAATGAATTTTGATAGACATCCCCGACATCACCCTCTTTCAGCTGACTTTAGAAAGTAATGACAAGTAAGCTAAAGCGGTCTAGTCAAGATCTAGGGTGCTTATATGCCTCAAGTTAAGTCTAATGATACACACTTACACTTTAGTATAGAGAAAGGACAAAAGTTAGAACTAACACTAAGCCAGTTCCGATAGTGGAAACATTCCATCTTGACTTAACTCAATCTTATAATATAATATGATTGTGCATCTCAAAGAATAATATCTACTGATGTATTAAAAATTTGTGTCAACCATGTTGAGATTCATGAAACATGACTTTCTCTAATTAGTAACCATTGTTTCCAATCTCAAATTTTCAAGGATAAGAAGATATACTCTTCGAATAACTTATATTATTTAAGATGAAGTACACAATAGATTTAAATTAAGGTACCATAACATACATCCTTAAGAATACATGATCAATAAGATCAACTACTAAAATCAATCCTATTACATCCACATAGCCAATGTAGCAGAATGCACACCAACTCCAATTAATACAAGATCCCATACATGGGGTCTCTTGAAACCATTACAGAGCCGCAATCAAATGGCCACGTCTGCCAATCATAACAATCATCATTGGGCTTATGATTTGGAGGTCTTGGTGGCAATGCCTATGAGCCATGCGTACTATCAAACACTTTGCAACCTATTTTTTCAATTTTATGATAGTCATCTAAATTTAATCTTTTATGATTTTATCATGAAATTAGTGCAAAATTTAATTAAAATTTTCAAATTATCCACTATATATGTGCATATATAATTAAAAATGTATTTACTATTTAATAATAATTTTTAATATTTTATTTTCGAAGAGATTTTTCTAATATTTATTGACCTAATCTTTTAAAAATGCCCCTTTACTGAAGCATTTCTTCTTCTAGTTTTTTCACTAGTCTGGTTTCATCTCAGCGGGAGAAAAGATTGATTGGGGCAGACTATCTTAACCTTTCCATTCGTGGCGAGGTTATATATGAAACCCCACAACAGTCAACTGATGTAGAACGGGTCGTTGATTATTTCATGGCTCAGATGGAGCAAAAGAAGACCGGTCGGGGTCGAAAGTGATCCGAACCGTTAGGACCGTAAATCGGTCATATCTCACAATTCGGAATGAGTTACGGGACGTATAATATATCAATTTGGGGTAGCTCGAGCTACTTTAGCCAACCAACCCGTCAGGTTGCTTAGGCCGGAATCGCGAGATTCGACCGTATCGACGGTCATTAGGCTAGTTTATTTTCAGTTTTACTATTTATAGTAAGTTTTAATTCGATCATAACTTTGCATCTGTAGGGCTTTAGAGTTAGTACCCAACATGAAAAGGGCTTAGAATATTTAGTAAAACAACGTGGTTGAGGCCGTTTGATAACTTCTATTTTGGGCCGAAAACCAAGAGTTCTAATAGGATTGAACGACTTCTATAAATAGTAACTTTACTATTTATAGTAAGTTGCATTTTCTAGGGGTTGGATGCTGATTCTTTACCTAGGGTTAGTTTCCTATTTATATACATTGTAATTTCATTTTTATTCATTCAATCATCAATAAAGCAATTATTCGAAATTTATTTCCTCTTTTTATCTTTTATTTCTTCAATTAGATTCGAGAAACTATCAGTTAGGGAGACGATGATCGACCTGCCACGTCCTCCCTGCGTCATCAAATCATTCGGACCGTCATATAATTAGTGCAAGATCTGAACAGCTTCACAGTCCATTGATCCATACCATCTTATGTTTCTAGTTCAAAAGCGACCGTTATAGAATATAGATGGAGTAACTAGTGTCTGCAGGTCTATGTATGCTTCTCTAGCATGCATTGATTATGGTTCCACGAGAGGATGCACTCTTGTGATCTGATCCAACCATCTCTTTGGTCATATGACGGATGGGCTATCATCTGAAGAACGGGACCCTCATTATTATTTTGATTGATGGGCTAAGAGAAGGACCTTTGAGGGTTTTTTTTTTAACCGTTGGTTAGATGCATTTGTTCCGCATGGGAGTGGTATATACACTTTCGTGTACAAGAGATTGATGGTTTGGATCATCTAACTGTGAGTGCTTACAGGCCCATCTAGTGATGGGCATGCATGATGGACTATAGATACAGATTATCTCTCCAAGGACTTTTTTTTTCATACGAGCACCCACACGATTCATGTGTGCTCACATAGGCCCACATTTTTTATTTTTTTTGTTAGTCATGCAAGGCACCCCCCTAGGTTAGTCACACAATGCACCCACCCATTGGTGGTGAGGTTAGTGTGTCTCCTTAGCACTCGGACCTTAAACCTGCTGTTGAAACGCCTAGGTGTCTTCTTGTTAGACTAGCAGGCAGGACATAAACTCATTAAGGCCCACATCACATGGGCACTCAATCTCATAATCTCAGTGTTGAAACAGAGTCTCTCTACAACAGAGGCATGGAACGAGGACCATCAAAGGGCTCTTTGATAACCTGAAATGAGAGGGACCCATTCAAGGGCTCTTTTTGAAGTCGCACCTCAAAGCACTCATTTCAAATCTACTCAATTGCATGGGAGTTCAAAGTATGCTGCCAGACAGACCTGAATAGTCAATGTGTGGTTATCTTTAGAGATCATACATAGAGGGAGATCTTCGCCGGTAATTATACGATGCTTGACCGGTCCTTGGGCTTGTTGCTCAAGCCACCCATCTAATGGACTTGTTGTGCATGCTCCAAAATCTTCCAGTTTGAAGATCAAATGCATCCAATCATATTGACCTTTGTCATTTAAATGTGGACCACTCTAAATTTCTTTTTCCTAACCATGTACTCGAAGACCAATAACCAATTGTTTGCTATTGTTCCATCAAGAAGATTTTTGAGCCATAGTCTATCCACTGTAGGGCCCATCACATCCATAATCCAAACCACCAAATGAATAACACCCACTTGGACAACCTAATCTATTCGGGACAACATATTGCTGGTTCATATACCGTGCCCTAGTACCCAGCTGATCCATTCCTGAATGGATAATGGTCCAATATATGGATGGTCTTGATCAGCCCATCACATGGACCTAGAGAGAGAGAGAGAGAGAGAGAGAGAGAGAGAGGATCCCAAGGAGGTTAGCTTTTATTCAAAAGGGTATTTTGGTTATTTAAATGAATTTAAGCATTACTCTCTAATAATGTGTATAAAAGCAATATTATAATATTCTCCAGAAACCAATGTACTTAGATAATCAATAGGTGGATACCTGTAATTATAGATAAGATATAAATGTTCGACTGCAATTTTTTACCACAGATAGGAACGAGCATGAGCCGTGGTACTAAACCGGAGCATCGAATAACTCCTGAGAACAACCTTTCAGAAAGATGGTACGCCAGATGTGGTCCACGGCAAATCTAGAAAGGACGGAAATTTCAGAAGGTCTGGGCCGATAATAGCCTGTACGTAAAGAAAAAGACAACCGTGATGATAACTCAAGAGGCCAGAGTACCCTTGTGAGGGACGCGGATTGGGTGCTACCCCCACCAGGACCTAACTAGAGACGGACGGTCCTGTCAGGGGCTCTGTGGGCCCCACAGGAATGTATGTGTTTTATCCACTCCGGTCATCCATTTTGAAAAATCATTTTAGGAGGTGAAGACAAAAATGAGGTAGATCAAATTATCAAGTGGACCACACCATAGGAAATAACGAGGATTGAATGACTATAGCTGAAAACCTCTTGGGGCCCACACAAGTTTTGGATCAAGACAATATTTTTGTTTTCCCTTCATCCAGGTCTATGTATCCTTATGAACATGTTGGATGGAAAATAAACATCACAGAGAGCCTTAGGAAGGTTTCAACGGTGGGGATCATTGTCACCATTGCTTCCTTTGGTGTGGTCCACTCGAACCTTTGATCTCTCCTTTTCAGGCTCATGCCCCCAAATGATCTTTCAAAATTGATGGACGTCTTCGATGAACACATATATGACGGTAGGCCCCACAGAGCCCCTGACAAACCATACGTTTCTAGGAAGGTCCTGGTGGGAAAGTACCCAATCTCACCCCCCCCCCCCCCCCCCCCCCCACCAAAACTTTTGGGACTTCCCTGCAGTGTACTCAGTTTGTATAAGTGGGGTTCATGGTTAATTTGTCCAATCCATTTACCTTATGGGCCCCACAAGACCAAAGATCCGATGGCTAAGATCTTCTAATTTGGTAGAATTTTTTGGGGTTATTGTCCATCCAAGAAAACGGGCATCATATCAACGAGCGCGATTTAACCAGCGAGGTGGGTGACACCCTGAGTGCAGGGCCCACCTAGATATATTCATTGTATGTCCACGCCATCCATCTTTTTTCCAAGCTTCTTTTAGAATACAGTCTCAAAAAATGAAGCAGTTACAAATTTCAGGTGGACCACACCACAGAAAAAAAGTCGTCAGCGAATATCCACCATTAAAAACTTCCTAGCGTCCACTGAAATATTTATTGACCATCCGACCTGTTGATAAGGTTACACAGACCTGGATGAAAAGTAAAAAAAAAAAATCAAATATCATCTTCATCCAAAACCTTTGTGGCCCTCAAAAGGTATTTAATGGTCAATAACCACTGTTTCCTTAGGTGTGGTCCACCTGAAGTTTTTATCTATTTTAATTTTGGTACCATGGCCTAAAATAATCTGGAAAAACTGATGAACGGCAGTGGATATACTATGCATACATCAAGGTAGTCCCTACCGTCAGGCTCCCACCCACTGTTGGTAACCAATTCGCGCAACATATCTAGCCTGGATGCAACCACCACGTCACCACAAATTAACTCGTACTCGTCGCTAAAATGAACACCCATCTTCTAACTCATCATCTACATGCAACGTATGGTACGAATCCCTATATTAGGAAAATATAAAATCAGTACTATTAAAGAAGTGGGACCTTCCATGAAAACGAGACAGAAAAAAAATCAGGACATTTTACTTATTAGATGGCCACACTATTGGAATAAATGAACAACCGGAGATTAGACACAACATACAGGAGTGATCCACGAAATAAGCGAATCACTCTGTTTTTCCAAAATTGTGATATAGGTATAGGATCCTGTCGTTTTCATGGTACTGATTTATAAACAGGTGAAATACTTGTGGAAACGATGGCATAGTACCACAAGTGATGGTACATTTACATGTAAGTTATCAGTTTCCATCCTTTAAAGGGCGCGGCTTCGCTGGATCCCCGGATCCACCAAGGTGGGTGGATCCCTTACCGTGCGTGCCGTTCGCTGTGTGATGTTTCTGTATTACATCCACGCCGTCCATTCATTTTGAAAACTAATTTTAGAGCATGATTCAAAAAATGAAGTAGATCCAAATCTCAGGTGTACCATAATACAGTAAACAATGGTACTGAACCATTAAAAGCTTCTCGTGGGTCACAAAAGTTTTATGTCAAGCTGATATTTGTTTAGCATCTTCATCCAGGTGTTTGTGACCTTTTCAACAGGTTGGATGGAAAATAAACATTCCAGTGGCCCATATGAAGTTTTTAATGGTGTGGATTTAATCACTGCTATTTCATGTGTTATGGTCCACTTAAATTTGGATCTGCTTCATTTTTGGGATAATGCTCTAAAATGAGCTGTCAAAATGCTATGGACGGTGTAAATGTAATGTACATACATCACAGTGGCCCCACAATTGGGGATCCACCGACCTCTGTGGATCCGGGGATCCACCCAAACCGCGCCCTCCTTTAAATGAATAATGTTACTGGGACCATTTTTTGCAGGTGTGGCGCGGAACTGAAACTAGTGTGACAACCCGGCAACGTGGAGAGGATGAAAAGGTTCTGGAAATTCAAGCAGGAGGTTTTCCAGTAGGCTCCGTATAGATCCTCACGTGAGCATACCTGCGGATAAAAATACGAATGTAATCAAGCTCTTTCCCTTTTTTTTTTTTTTTCATCACGTGAGCATACCTGAAAAACAATTTATTTACCTCAGTGAACAGAAAACAAACAGACCTGAATGAAAGAAGAGAGGATTTATATTGAATCTTAATTTGACAAAATTCAAAGTCCATTGGGATGTTATGTAAATGGGTAATGATAGTAGTACAAAGTGAAGCCGTATACATGTAAAGTACTCACCTTGATTAGAACATGTGGATATAACTTATCTAATGTGTATTATATCCATATTGTTCATCAATTTACAATATCAAGCATGACCCCCAATTATCAACTTCATCCAACACTTATATGGATTCTTGGAGCATTTACAAGGAGGTAGAAATTGTTTTATGGCATGTTTAGATTTCCAGTGTAATTTAGGGTAGTTTGATTTTACATTTTCACGATAAATATATATGGAGAAAATGGGTCATTTTCACCTTGAAAATCAGTCCAAAGGAGCTGACGTAAATTTGTGAGCCTCATGATATGTATACTGACATATCCATGCCGTTCATCTATTTCATCGGAACATTTTAAGTACTAGAGCCCAAAAAATGAGGCAAGGATCCAAAGTTCAAGTGGCCCACATAACAAGAAACAGTGGTCATAAAACTTTTGCCATTGAAAGGTTTCTTCTTCCTGGGGCTGACGTGATTGTTTATTTGTCATCTAATCTGTTCATGAGATCACATAGACATGGGTAAGGAACACAAATATCAACTTACTCCAGAACTTCTAGGGGCCCCAAGTACCAAAAAGTTTTAGCAGTAGGCATTCAATCCTCATTGTTTCCTGTGATGTGGTCTGCTTGAGCTTTGACACTGCCTCATTTTTTAGCTCAGTCTAAAATCATCTAGCAAAATGGATCTAGGTGTATGGATAAGCCATATACATCACATTGGGCCCCACATGAAATTAACATCCCTCCTTGATTTTAACAATAAAAAAGCAGAACATCACCATCAGCATTGAGAATTGTGTTGGAATTTTATCACAAGTATTTATCAAAATGAATTGAAAACCAAACACCCCCTTAGAGTAAACGAGCCATCATTATCTTTTAGGTTATTTAGTGTTTTTATTTTTTCACACAACCCACTCACACCATATGGTCACTTGATCCTTAGTCATTGGGTCAAAACTCCTATGAGTCTACCACTGAGCCAAGAATGGAGACACTTTTAAGCCCTTTAGTTACGATAGAATTATATCATAAAAATGAGAGTTAAATACAAATGTAACTGAGGTGAAGTGGGTCGTAGAGTGAGGTGGAGTGGGTCTTAGATATATTCTTAGTACGACTGGACCAAAGAAGCTTGAATATAAGTGGAAGTAGTCCGTTGGATTCGGACCAGTCCTACATAGGGAATGACATGACTAGGCCCCAGGGACATCCTGTTTGAAGAAATCCATTTCAGATGGGAAGAAATTGTCGTTTGAAGTATCTAGACTGTAAATCAGCCATAAGTTTTGATCGGACATCATCACGAAATGCCCCATCTATTAATTTTTATGTAACGATGCTTCCAAGTTCAATTGGTTTGCTATGCTAGCTAAATACATTTGTTTCGCCAAAAAATGCACCCCTCCAGTTCAACACTATAATTTTAGTTAATTTTTATTTTCATCTTGTTTTCTTATTTTTGCAGTTTTAAAATTTTCATCTCTTTTAAAATTTTTTTTAATAATGCTAGCAATGCTTTATTTGGACGTTTCTAGTTTGGACAAATTAGGCATTAGAAGAGTTTTACTATTTCAAGCAACTTCTAAAGGAATTAGGGTTTCGCTTCTTTCTTCTTCTTCTTCTTCTTCTTCTTATTCTTTATAAGTATTGTAATCACAAAGAGAGAGGATCATCCCATGGGAAGTATCATATGTATCATGTAATAATTGTTGTTTTTTAAAAACATTAGGAAACATTTGAAAATTGGTTGAACTTTTCAATGAATTGTGAAAAGAAGTTTAAGAAAATATTATAATGCACTTAAACTCAAAAGATCACAAAAAAATAAAAACACATTATAAGTTTCATTTGTGTAAGGACTTAAATTATGCATTGTTTGATAAAAGTAATGCAGTTAAATTCAAAATTATTTCACATATAATTTATAAATCATAGAAGATGAAAGTTAAAAATGATTGTTTTTTTAAATTTTTTCAAGCTTAAAAATCAGATGATAAAATACACAATTGAGTATGCAAAACACGTAAAATCATAAATTATGAACTTCATTCCACTGATTTTAAGTATTTAAATAAGAGAAAAGTGTTCAAATTTGAAAACAAAAACTCATTGATTTCGTTTCTAGCATTGCGTGCTCTTCAATCTCAATTTTCACATCAAAATTTGCTTTTCTTTCAAAATAATCGAAAATTAGTGGCAAGTTTGCCAAAAAAATTAAGAAGTTAGATGCAAATTCATGGATTCTTAGAGCATTTAACATGAGGCAGGAACTTTTAATGACCATTGCCCATCATCGGGAGCCCACCTTTAGTGTGAAGCGTCCATCATGTAGGCCCCACCTTTGAAGTGGGTCATCCATCACACTAACCCACTTTCGATGTGGGCTATTTATCATTAGAGGCCAACCTTTAGGGGCTATTTGGATGCGAGTAAATGGAGGTGAATTAAGGGTCATTTGGACGAGAGTAATGGAGTTAAATGACATTTGAGGTGTGTTTCGATCAGTGTAAATGCATAAAAATAAAATGAAATGGGAGCAAATGAGCTATTAAATGTAAAGGTGGGCATCGAGCCGAGTCCGACTGAGTTTGAGCTGACCTGAACCGATACGGCTTTAAAATAGGCCTGACTCGAACTTGACTCGACTCGGTATCGAGTTGGGCATGCCTGAGTCGATTTGGACTAAATCGGACTAAGTCGGGTCAAGTTGACCTTTTTTGGGGGGAGAAATGGGTAAGTCTACTTTGGCGTATGATGGCAGACCCAGTGAAAAAGCTGTTGAAACAAATGGAATTGAAGGGTATAAAGGCACTTTTAATGAACTGGATGATTTTTGCAAGGAGGGAAAAGTGAAGGAAGTTGTTGAAGTTTTAAATTTGTTAAAGAAACAAGGCATCGTTGTGGATTTGCCAAGGTATATGCAGTTGTTGCAGGCATGTGGTGATGCTAAAGCTCTACAACAAGCAAAGGTTGTTCATGATCACGTCTCAAGATCTATAGTTCAAGTTGAAGTCTAGGTTTATAACAAGATCTTTGATATGTACTCCAAATATGGTTTGATGGATGATGCTTACCATTTATTTGAAAAAATGCCCGAGCAGAACTTTACATCTTGGGACACCACACCATGATAACGGGGTTTGCGAACAAAGAATGCTATTGACATGTTGAGCTGGTTCAAGCAGGCAACACTAAGGCCCGATGACCGTATGTTTATTAGGGTCTTTTCTGCATGTAGTGTTCTAAATGCGATTGATGCAGGCGCGAGAGTCGTCGGGTTGGCAAGTGGGGTTAAAGATGGGATAGGTAATTAGGTTTTTTTTTATATTAAAAAAAACCTAATTTCCTATCCCATCTTTAACCCTACCTGCTGACTCGAGTCAAGTTGGGTTCAGATCGAGTCGATTTTCGGTCCGAGTCGAGTCAAGTCACTTGGTAGCTCGAACTCGACTTGGTTGGACTTCAGATTGTGCCACATGTACTCGGTTCGGATCGACTTAGCCATTCAGTTTAGGTCGGTTCGGTTCGGGTCGGATCTTACCCGAATTGAGCCACCAAGTCAGACAAGTTGAGTTGTCGCGTTACTGGATTGCGTGCCTAGCTCTAATTAAATGAAATCCTCTCTACCAGAGAGGATTTAGAAGTGAATGGGAGTAAAATGATTTTTTGAGCTCCCTTGGAGAGTTTCACCAGTAAACAAAGGTGTTGCTACGTAGATGTCCACCATACATGTGGCTTGCTAATAATACTCCAAAATAAACCAATTATTAGCTACATCACTAAATTCACACTGATAGAATGATCCAAACCATCCAAAGGTTGGCCATCTAGATGGACGGTTAAGAAACATTTGTAAGTTGTTTGTTTGTGATCCTTACAATTATAACCCACCTGTGGCTCTTTTTTTTTTTTTTTTTTTCTTCCTTTTGGCTAGAGTGCATATTTGAATGGGCTTATTATAATCATTTTATTAAATATCAAATGTGTATAATCATTTTAAGTATTAAAGTTGGTTTGGGATATTACATATGTTCTGGTGAATATATTGAAATTTTTCAATGCATTCCAATTCCTACCATTTACTCTCATACAAGTAAGATATTTAGATGGGAGTAAGTGGACGAAATAAAATTAAATAAGAGTAAATGGGCATGTAAGGGCTTGTTTGATTTTTCATTTCTTTTACAAATACCTTAGAAATAAGTCATTATTATTTTTTAAAGCTGGTTGAAAATTGGGTGTAATTACTATCTCGAAAACAAGTTCGAAAAAAGTAGTTTAAAATTTTGGGCCCCACCATGATATATATAATATATCCGTGCAGTCCATCAATTTTACTTGAATATTTTAAGACGTGACCCAAAAAATGAGGCAGATCCAACACTTAAGTGGCCCACACTAAAGGAAATAGTGACCTTAAGAAGTTTTTAATGACAGGTATTAAATTCCCTTTTCTCTAAGGTGTGGTCCACCTAAGCATTGGATCTGTCTAATTTTTTGGTCTATGCCCTAATTTCATTTGGCAAAACAAATGGATGGTGTGGATAAGCCACATACATCACAGTGGGCCCCTCTTATATTTTGCATTTTTCATGATTTTAGTAATACAAAAGTAGCTAGTCAAATCTTGCATAGGTGACCGTGTAGTAATTACCCAAGAAAATAATCATCCTACATTTATAATAGATTTATCAAAGAAATGAAAATTAGACAAGCCCTAAGGGCCTGTTTGTTTAGATGTAAACGGAGGTAAATGCATGCAATTTGAAGTAAGTTGGTAATTATTATGATTTACCTATGTTTGAAAGGAAGTGTATTTACTCTTTGTAAAAGCCTTTGAAAAGGATTGTCATCCATTCGTGGGCTCCACTATGATGTCTGTGACATATCCACGCCGTCCATCCATTTTATCAGAACATTTTAAGGTTTGAGCCAAAAAATAAGATAGATCTGAAGCTAAAGTGGCCCACACCATAATAAATTGTGGTTTTAAAAGGTTTTTAATGGTAGGCATTCAACCAACTGTTTCGTGTGGCGTGGTCCATCTCATCTTTGGATTTGTTTCAATTTTGGGTTTATGCCCTAAAATCGCTTTGCAAAATGGATGAACGGAGTGGATAAGCCACACGTATCACAGTGGGCCCCACATGAAATTCAAACACTCCTCGATTTTAGTGCACAAAAAGTAGATTGTCATTATCGTGTAAGGAATTACCTTGTAAATAATTATTTCTCATTTACTTGTATTTACATGATGTAAATGCAAAATAAACAGGCTCTAAATGAAATTACACGAGTAAATAAGAAATTATTAGGAAGTAAATGGGATGAAATGCCTTTTTAAGCTCTCTTCGAGAATCGCACGAGTAAATAAAGGCACCGCTATGCACATATCTGCCATACATGCATGTGTCACGTTCATGATACTTTGAAACAATTCAATTATCAGTTACATCACTAAAATCATATGAATAGAATGATCCAAATCATCCGAATGTTAGGCCATCTAAATGAGTGGTTAAAAAACATAGATAAGTTGTTTATTTGTGATCCTTGAGTTTGTGGCCTCTTATGGCTTTAAATTTCTTCTTTTTCACTGGAGTACATATTTCAAGGAGCTTATTACAACCATTTTGCTAAATATAATATGTACACTAATTTAAAATATGTTTATATGAATATATTAAAAATTTCCAATGTATTCTGCTCCCTCCCATTCACTCACATCCAAAGGAAATATTTGGATTTGAAATTTATTTCATTCTAAGAAAAAAAAGGTGAACATAAATTGATTTCAGATTCCCCACTTGGGATATTTTGAGTCTCACATTTGTCCCAAGTGCATGTATTTATCATAGCGTGAAAAAACCAAAGATTTGACAAATCATCGGCAAAAACCCAGAGAAGGTACACAAATCCTTGCATTTAAGGGACGACTGAAATGTCTGCTGCATCTTCTTCCATAAAAAAGCAAAAGTAGGTTTGCAATGTCCACATGTACTGTACGTACAGGCTCTCGTACAACCTATTATCCCATGTGCCAGTATGTTACAGATGGACTGGTGCTTGGATCATGTGGTCCAAAAATCAGGCCAATACACTCTAAGGTAGTCCAAAGTATACAAAACAAATGGAAACCCTAATTGATTGTTTTCCTGGCCGTCCATCCATTTTGTATATTGTGCCACATATTTTGAGAGAATATGCCTGATTTTTTTATGGAAAGATCTAGGACGTGTGGCCCACGAAAAGGAAAGCTCAGATCTTGTACACATATGCAATGTTGGCACGTGTACGCTTAGCAGACTTCAAAGGAAAAGAAACCGTGCATTCACGAGTGAAGCTAGGGTAGAGCTGTAAAGCTACGGCGGTGGGACATGTTGTCTCTTGTCTGGTGATGTGCTTGGCGTACATCGCGATTAAGTATCGCTAGCATGTGTGGTCTCATTGGGTCCACCTGATGAGATGATCTGATGATCTAAACCGTCCCTGTTATGGGTTATCTTCTATAGGTGTCACAGGAAGAAGCTTAAACAGAATCACTGATCCTGACCATCATCACATATAGATGAATGTAGAACATTGAAACGCTGTTATCAACGGCGCACATTAAACTACAAAAATCGAAGTTTGAAATCGTATCTGAACTTTGATTCCTGAACCAGATCTCATTATGATGAGATCTGACAGTTCCAACTACCGGACCATCTTTGCATGTGGGCCCCAAAGGGCGACGCATGCTGCTGTTCCTGAGTAGGACGCGGATTAGCTACTGACAGGTTTGAGTAGCGATAACGCTACTGAAGTGACGTCACCAGCTTCTGTGGGGCCCACCATGATGTATGTGTTGTATCCACACCGTCCATCCATTTTCAGAGATCCTTTTATGGTATGAGTTAAAGCATTAGAGAGATTTAGATCTCAATTGGATCTCACCAAAGAAAACAATGGGGATTGATCTCCTACCATTAAAAACTTCTTGGGACCACAGAAGTTTTCAATCAAGCTGATATTTTCGTTTTCCCTTCTTCCATGTCTGTGTGAACTTATGAACAGGTTAGATCTCAAATAAACATCATGGTGAGCCCAAAGAAGGTTTCAACGGTCTCGTCACTGTCCCCACTCTTTTCTTTGGTGGGGTCCACTTGAGCTTTATATCAGTCTCATTCTTTATATCATACCATAAAATGATCTCTCCAAATGAATGAACGGTGTGGATACAACGCATACATTATAGTGGGGCCCACAGAAGTTGGTGACGTAACTTCAGTAGCGTTATAGCTACTCAACCTGTCAGTAGCTAATCCGCGTCCGACTGAGTAGAGACGAAGGCAAAACGAACGGACGCGGTTTGCGTCCTTCCTCTGTATGGAGGCAAAGCGTCCATACTGAGCTGTGGAGGGACCCAACGTGATGTATCTGTTTATCCATGCCGTCCATCCATTGTCTATGATCATTTTAAGCTGTGGGAGAGAGAACGAGGCAGATCCAACGCTCATGGAGGCCACACCAAATAGTAAGCTTAGTTGCATTAAATGCTCCTCATCATTAAATGCAAGGGTCATCTGGTAGACATGAGCGTTGGATCTGCCTAGTTCTCGGTCTAATGTCTTAAAATTGTCTTAGGAAAGGGATGGATCGCGCGGATAAACAGATACATCATGGTGGGCCCCTCCACAGCTCAGTATGGACGCTTTGCCTCCATACTGAGGAAGGACGCAATCGGCGTCCAAACGAACTCGTCTGATAAAGGCCCATAGCGACTGCAGTGTGGAGGTACCCATCTCAATGCACTCACGTGCGAGATCAGAGCCGCTCATCAGGCAGACCCACCACAGAGATGCTCTGGTCCTCTTCTTTGCTGTGGTCGCAGCTACATTGAACGTAGATGGTCCATGCTCTGTCCTTTTTAAGGAAATGTGTGGCCCACCGTCTAAGTGAATATATCTTTAGGGAGTGGCACCTACTAAGTGTGGCCCACCTGATCGGTGGCTTGTATCGAGCTTGTCATGTTGCACGTGTGAGCGTACCTGTAAATTGCACTAGCGTGATTGCAGTTGCCAGGCGTCTATTCATATCCTCCTGACATCCTAACTACCGGTTGCATGGCCAGAAAGGTACACCGCTATGGAGGGGGATTGGGTACTTTCCCCGCCTGACAGGGACTCTGAGGGACCACAATGATGTATGGATTTCATCCACACCGTCCATCCATTTTCCCATATCATTAGGGTACGAGTCCGAAAATGAGGTAGTTACAGTGCTAAAGTGGACCACATAGTGAGGATTAAACACCTGCCGTTGAAAACATTTTTTGTGGCCATAGAAGTTTTGGATGAAGCTGATATTTGTGTTTTCTCTTCATCCAGGTCTAATAGACCTTATGATGGCAATTATTCATCACGGTAAGCCCAAGGAAGCTTTCAACGATAGGTATCATTATCACTTCTGCCTTTTGTGTTGCAGGGACCTCCTTAATTTTTGGCATGTACCCTCAAATGGTACCGACAAATGGATGGACGGTGTGGATAAAGTGCACACATCACGGTCGTTCCTCAGAGCACCTGTCCGTTCCAAGCTAGGGTAGCGGACTAGGTGAGACCCGGGCCTCACTCCAGGCGGTGCGGCCTACCCGTGGGACCCAACGTCTGAGCTTGGATTAGGTACTACCCCACCAAGATGCAGTAGGAAATGGACCAGTACTTGGTACATTGGTAGTGGCGGAGAGTTGGTGCGACCCCAATCTCTGGGTCTGTCAGCTGTCATGTACCCATTCGTCTCTCACTGTGTTCTGGTGAAGCTAGAAGCCAATCTTAGCTCTCCGAATCTAAGGAGATATACATTCTAAAAAACAGTGGTAATTAAACGCCCTGCCATTAAAAAGTTATCGGGACGCACGTTACAGTGGTGTTTATTTGCCATCGAATTCATTGGTAAGGTCATCTAAACCTACATAAAGGAAAAGTAAATACATAAATAAATATCATATTGAAACAAAACTTTTGTGCCCTATTAATGGTCAATCACCACGGTTTACTATGGTATGGTCCACTTGATAATTGGATCTACGATCTGGGAAAAAAGGATGGACAGCGTGGATACAAAATAGATACAACAAGGGGGGGCCCCACGGTAAGGGCCGCACCTTTTTGGGTGAGGCCGAGGTCTCACCTAATCCGCTTCCAGTCTAATCCGCATCCCACCTAATGCCTTTCAAATTGAGATTAGGTGCAGACCATCGAAATTGAAAGTAGACCACCCGATGTGGGGTCCCCAAGATTGTAAATTAATGATCAAGAAGCTTTAGAGATTTCATGATGGTATCGGATCTCGCGATCTTTCCTAAGAAAGAATGCATTAAAGAACCTGCGTGTCTCATTACTACGAGGATTCATCACATGCGTTATGATGCACGGCAATTATCATACCTTGGAGCTGTGTGGGACCCACTGAGATGGGTGAGTGCCATCCAACCCGTCCGATGATAGGCCTAGATCCCGGCTAATCCATAGAAACTTCTACATGTGGGGTCCACTTTAATGTGTATATGTCTTCAAACGCACTAATCAGGTGCGTCCCACCAGGACCAAGGGACAAGCCCAGACGTCAGACATTCCAAGACTTAGATGGACCACGATAAGTGAATAAATAGATTATAGGCTTGATTTTACATTTCTCCATCTGTTGTGACCAGAATTTGTCTTTGATAGTGATCATTCTTGCGATGTACGGTGTCCATAGAGAGTCCCACTAGATGCACGGTTTGGATTTTAAATATACATCAGGGGTGGGCTCCACACAGCTCGAAAGTATGGTGATTACCATACGTTCGAGCGCATGTGAACATTCCAGTCCTCGATGCGTTGGCCCAATCTTGCTTTATTCTCTAGCATTGAAACATTTTCGATGATAACCAAGTGCCATTAACATTGTAGATTATGCACGAAGATTGCTAAGCCACGCGCGTGTATAAGCAGCCCATCTAAATGCTACCACACGTGCCAATGTGGGACAAGGATATTCGATCCAAACTGTCCATTATATCGTCCACTACCATGTAAATATTAAGCCCAAAAATCAGGATGTTCCACTCATCAAAATGGCCATAGTATGAGAAACAAAAGGACTGCCTTAGGAGAGTTGATCAAGTACTTCCAATCCGTCCATATATTTCATAAACCCTGGCCCACCTTAATACTCAACCATCCTGAATTTTATGCCAGCACATCTACATGGTGCAACTCACCTGATGTATGGCTTGGATCTTCCAACCATACTCCGCATCAGCATATATGGTGGCATGTGTGTTTAGCAAATATGCATTGTACACATCACAAAAGAAAGTCTAGGTTATGTCAAAGTCAAACAACTGTAATTCTCCGTGGAGAGATTAAAAGTTGGTGGACCATCCCTCCCTCAATCAATGCAGGTACTTGTGGATTTGGACCGACCAATACAAGGTCCCTCTGGATGCACAATAGCTCCATCAGTCGAACAATCCAAACCATTAAATTAGGGGTAATGAACCATCTCAACCTATTAAAAGCTACCGTGAGCTAAGAAATGGAGGAGCTATATGATGCTTGCCCGTTGAAATATGACCGTGAATATTTAACCGTCCAGTAAATATCTACCAATCCCATGGTCAGATTATCAGATAACCGTAGCTTTCTAGTTCATGATATAATCAAACTGGAAACAATAATTTTGGATAGCTAATTTGAAGTACCTTCATGCCACGTATGCAATTTCCGTGTATCATCCATCACTCTCTGCCAGAGTACCAACGTTTTCTTCTTAAGATATGAGTGCCTACGGCTACCGCCTATACCTAAGGGAATCTCTTTACGTCTCATTCAGACAAGTTAATATTTGATAAGCTGGTAGAGAAGGGCCCATACAATTGCGCTCATCCTTCCTACAAGTAACGTATATTCACCTAAATCCAACCGTCCAAATAGTGGAATGGACCTTGGAAGAGATAAATCCTAAAAATTGGACGGATTGGAAGATTTTAGCCACTGATTTATAGTATGATCTTGACACTGAATAATTCATTTTTAACCGTCTGTTAGATTCCCACAAATCAGCCAGTTTTGGATCATCCATTCGGTGTGATTTTTGGCAAGCAGGTCCATGATTTGGAGGGATTTAATTCGAGTGAAGTGAATGCCACAAACGGACTCTTAAAGTCATTTAGGGCAACCAATGTGGTGTTGATGTACTGTGCACCTGCATCTTTTAAATGCAAATATCGTGGCACTCTAAAAAGGGTGTTATTTGATACTGTGGTAGAACGCGATGGTTCATACACATGCAGTCAGCAATTATATAAAGAGAGTGCAGGTAACTCAATTTAAACCGTCCAACTTGTGGGATCCTCCGTAGAAAGCTACGAAACGAAAAGGCGGACATATCGTAACAACTGATTAACATATATGTGTTTATTGAATCTGAACCGTTGACTATTTTCATGTAAACCGTCCATTATGTGTCAACCAATCAGGCAAATGTGCCATAGTTAAGACTTCAAAGTAATTGTTGATGTATGATCAATCTAAAACTGGGCCCAAATTAACGGCGGTTTAATGGGAGAGAAATGAATGGCAAGTGTACAATTCTTAGTGGATGCTTATGAACCGTACGACTCTACCAGAGTATCAAATGAATCTCTCGGCCACCCACGGATTGAATGCAGCGTAGTCCTCGGCTTGTTGGTGGAGCTGTGTGCGCTGTGTCGACGGTTCCGATCCCTGGTTGTGTTATTTTGGAAAAAATACTATTAAAAGATTAAAAAAAAAATTTGATTATTACCGGCTACCTACCCATACTCTGCATTAATTTTTTCTCCTTCGGGATATTTGCAAGGGTAATTTGGTCATTCTTCCCTAACTTTAAGGACACTGACATACTGTTCGTTACCGAGCTTTGCTAATCGCACACGTGTGCAATAAAACTAAGATTAATCTATTGGTCAGATGGGCCACAAAAACTTGAAGTTTTCTAACCTCGGGCCCACATGCTGAGTTGGCTAAATTTATTTCGAGAACACAGAATGTCAGACCAACCTGATGGATGGATAGATTGGATGTTGCACATATACGCCATACTGGCACACGTGTGGCATGTACACGAGCTTTATTGTATACGTGTGTGCGATTAGAAAATCTACTAAAGAAAGAATCTGTTTTATTTGGATGCGGATTGCGTCCGATTCCTGGGTCAGACCTTTAACCATCCGACCAGATCTGTGTGGGACCCACCGTGATTTATCTTTTTATCCACACCGTCCATCCCTTTTCAATACTCAAGTGTGCCTATAGATAAAATTGTAGTCAGAAATCAGAATCTAAATTCAGATGGCATGGGCCACTAGCTGAGTTCTGAAGTGCTCTGACAACGTAAGATGGCCACGGCTCGAACCTTAGATAAGGCACACACTACACTGTCTCTACCACTCAACCGACGAACCCAAGACGAGTAACAAATCCTATGTCATGCACTTTGCAACTCAACGTGAGTTCCCGTAAAAAAATGGGACATGTGTTCATCAGTCCATTAATCTGAGTCGTTCATCTGATGTTGACCATGTTGTATACAGTAATATCAAGAATTTCACCGGTAGAACTATCTTAACGGTCAGATCGATTACCTACACATGGGTGGAAAGAAGGATATTGCAACGATCCTCGTTCAATAAGAAAAAAGGCTGAAATCATATGATTTTCGATAACTAGCTCTTATACCATTGGCCCTCTAAATGAATGGTCCTGGATCACCAAATGATGAACCACGTGTTCTTTTTTTTTGAAGGAGCCATCATGGTCCATGTGCACCTGATATCTTCATTAAAATATATACTTTAGTTTTTTTGTACAACTTCGGAGTGGAGGGAGATATATTTTTCTATCGAGGTATAACAAGATGCTCGAGTCAGGAGATTGCATAGCATCGTTTGTGTTCTCATTTTGGACAAGTGGGGCTCATTTCTAGTGATCCAAACCATTGATATTATGCAACCCAGTGTAATATTTCCATTCATCTATATGTAAAAACCATAAAATTTTCAATATTAAGAATGGTTAAGAAAGGAAATACAGCAAAGGTTCCAAGTTCAAATAATGAAGGGCTAATGAATCTAAACGAAGGATCTTCCAGTATGAGTAATATTTAATGCACAGTCTATCCAAGTTGGATCCAATAGTATGAACGTTTTAGATCACAAAATCATGGGCCCCACTTGTAAAACTAAGAGCCCGGACGTAGGGTACAATTTCCGGTCCCGACCAATGTCTAATACCACGCTCTAATTGCAAGGAAGGTTTCATGTCACAATCTAAAGCGAATAGAATTGTATATAATATAAAAAGATAGAGATATGGTCCGACAGATGGAAATTCCTAAGTGTCGAAAAACCGTGTACGACCTATGTGATGGTTCGCCTCAACTTTTTAAGTGGTGTGGTCCCATCCACAATTACAGGGCGTGCATCCACAACAATCCAGACCATCTAAATCGTAGGGCCCATGGAGGATCATAGCCATCCAGCTCCTGGCTATGAATTGGATTGTTGAAGATAAGGTAATCAACGATCCAAATTCAACCAAAGAATAAAGCATGTTAGAATCATCCAATCGTTGTGAATTTCTGGTTGTACCCCAACAATAAAGGGGAGTATGAGTTGAACGGTCTGGATCATGGTGCATGTATACGACGTGTACAATGGATGAGACACCACAACTTAAAAAAGTGGTGGTGAGTCTAGTCGCTGGAAGAAATAATTTTTTTTTTTCTCTCAGTCAATGTACGTAGTATCTGTCCGTCTCTATTCCGCGAAGAGCAACGCGGTGAGGACGCCGAGAGATTCGATACTTCAATCCGATACAACGGAACCCTCGTTATTCGACTCGCGCGAGTGAGATAATGAAAAGACTTCACACTGTACATTCTTACATGTCGCATTTTTACAAGATCCGAAGCACTATTTATTTGGAAAAAGCTTTATAGGTTCTATGGATAAAAAAAAATAAGAAAGGTATACTCAAATTAAAAGCTACAATTTCAAGGGAGAAACTGGAAAGTGAAGAGTGCTGATAATCTGAGTTCGACATACATTTGGGGACAGACGAGAAATAATATAAAAATATTTTATGGTAGGAATATAATAAATGTGGGTCCCAAACGGATGAATGGATGAGATCTCTCATAGGTTTGTTATATGATGTGCAACGAAAGATCTTCCCGGTCATTTTACATTGAGGAATACTACTTTCTGGTGATCCATCTGCAACCCACGTATACAAGAGCAGCGCACTCGTAAAAATGGAGCATGTACAGGATCTGAGATCTTCATTCAGTGGTCCCACTTAGAACGATTTTTTCTTCTAAAACTGCTATAGATCCGTTTATCAGGTGGGCCATGAGGAAAGGTATAACCGTCGGTCTACACTCAGCGTCCACATTTTGTTCACCTAATCAGTTATCTGACATTATATTTCCTTTTCAATGTATAAACCACATATGAAATTGTACGAACGACCTGGATCCCTCACACGTTTGTATCTTCAGCATGTGTAGTGCGTTCCTTTTTCGCGCTTGAAGATGGAGCGTCTATTGTAGATATTTTCCGTTCACCTTTTCATTCCTCATCGCGGAGTCATGCCCTTTTCATTGGACCTACCCCTCCGTATCAAATCACGAGGAATGTGTTTCACAAATACATCGCAGAATTACGAAAATACCCTTGTTTTCATGGGACCACTATCTTGTTTGATTTTTCTTTCTAATTTTCTATTACCAACGAGCCACATCGCGTGGCTCTCATATATCCTCGTTTTCTTTAATCCGTCTCGTGATCTCCACCATCAGTACTCGTGGCTATATTTTAATTGGACGATCCATCTAGCAGGATCTGACCATTTTCTGTGCTAAAAAAATGCATTGGCAGATTTTGATTTGTTGAACGTGGACCGTTGCTCTTAGCTTGAGCAAAATTCTGACGGTTGAAATTGTTCAATCAGTTGGTGGTCACATGGTGGGCCCGGGGCATATTAGACAAGAAGTCAGAACATTGCACATGTGCAGCGTGCAGCATGTATGATTCTAGATTGGAGAAACCAACTTCTCGCGTCCGTTGAGATTCTTCTTCTGCTGATCCTACCCTTGCACTGCTGCATGATATCTCATATGTACATAGGCCACAGAAATCCAAGCCACACATCAGCACATCTAACGGTGGATGTGAACTGGTGTGGAGATCGAGTGTGTCGTGCTATCCTAACCGTTGGATTTCACTATTGAGCGTGGTTCACTGAGTTTTTTAACCTTTCATTTCTTTTGTTCAAATATAATAGTTTGGGTTGTAAGAGAAACCTGATTTATGGTCTAGATGGTCCAGATCATGGATTTTATCCACGTCGAGCCCTCATGATGAACGGCTGGGAACTCTCGCGCATATCTATTTCATTTTATGATTGCGTGTAGGTTTGGATGGGGACGGTTGTGTAGGACAGTACGATTTGCGAATACAACAGGCTTTTGATGCAGTGCAGGTTTTTCACCTGCACTGTAGCTAGGATATCGATGCGCGTCCACTCGGAGTATACATAGCATCTAACTCAAATCCAAACCGATGAAATTATGGGACCCACTGTAGATTGATTAGGCGTAAAATATCAAGATTGATTAGAATATAATCACCTCTGAATAATTGACATTTTTGTTGTTGAATTTGGACCTTTAACTACTTCCATTTTTACATTCGATTAGATAATCGAAAGAAGAGTTACGGCCATTCTTCCCAGTAACTTTTGGATTGTACCCTATTTAACGTACTTCCTGCCATTTAAACTGTTCGTATTCGAGAACATGCCACGTGTGCGCATGAAGCCTCATATCATAGCTTCAGCTCATTAGGAATGCGGACATCTAGTGCCTTTGTCTGATAAAGGCAGTTATCTAATACTCCGACAGGGCGGGACAGTTGATAGGCAGGCCGTCGTAAATGGAACGGAATCGTCTCTGTTACACACAGCGCGTAAAATACCCTAGCTTTGTGTGTCCTATAATGTTGTATAATCCACTCCGTCTTAGATGAGAACCCTTATTTTTTAACCGTAGATACAAAATTTCAGCTCGAGATATATCTTCGGTAGGGCCACACTAAGTTCACGTGGTGTGGACCGCATGAGTTTTGTATCTTCAATTCATCCTTGTGAGGGCACACCTGCTTAACAGGTTTGATGAAAGGTGCACACCGTGGTGGCCCCACAGTTAAAACCATGGTTGGTATACCATTCCTACTGTTACCTCTGGTGTGGCCCACTCGAGTTGTACATCTGGCTGATTTTTTTCCCCCTGTGTTTACACTCAATTATAGAACCTGCTGGATGGAGTGGATTTTACATATACAGGTGTTGGCCCACATGACCTTAGGTGCTGTAGAGGCTGGTACCATAAAAAAAAAACCCGACTAAACTGCAAAACCCCCTTTATCTAAGTCGCAGCCTAAAATCGGATTTGTTGACTGATCCTAGATTCTGATTCTTGAAATAGGACCGTTGGTTACCTTTCAATTTTAACCGTCCAATTCACCTATCCAACACTCTGCTTCTGCATCCATGATACATCTAAACACAGACCCATAATTTGTATAATTTAGTTTGAACTAATTATTCACCACTATGAAAATTTTATTTTTTAGTGCCGAGTATCATCCATCACGTTCTACCAGAGTAGCAAAGCTTTTTCTCTTTACATGAATAGTTTTGCTCGCCCACACGCACCTTTACCCACCACGAACCTGTGAGTTTGTACGAATCTGAAGCAGTGGACCTAAGCTCTATGGGTCCCACTGTGATGTATGTCGAATATCCACATCATGGTGGTGGGCCATAAGAAAGTTTCAATGAGTTGTGTAACAGATGAACATAGTCGATGTACCACATATTTCATGATGACTTTTGGGTTGCATGGATTACTTACCCTTTTTTTTGCAGCTGGTGGTACAGGGAATCACATCCCAAAATGTGCCAAGCAAACTGGCCACTGGGCATTGTGGTCCATTGATGTGACAGAAATTACTTGAGTCACATGCCACTGTCAAAGATGTATCACCCAAAGCATGTTTGAAAGTTGTTAATGTGGCTAAGTATACACTCAATAGTGAACACATCTCTAATAATGACACATTGCCCAATCAAATCTCAGTACATTGGTTCTTTGGATGCACTGAATTCACATTCCTGGCAAAGCTTTAGAGAAAGATTGTGCATGCCATTAAGATGCTGCATGCACAACTCCAGTGAAAGAAATACTGTGCCGATGTTTGGCATGGAACCCACAATGAGAAAAGTATGGACTGAGTATTGCTCTAATCCACTTGTCGATTAAGGATTTGACTCAACGTATGCCCATGCCAGAAGGCTTGATTTAGTAAATATTTAACCTAGACAACTTTCAAAGTATTTCTAATAGCAGTCTACTATTCAATCAAATCATATTATTTTTGCTCATACAGCATACTTAGGGCCGGTTTGAAATGATGTATTTCAGTGTAGTTGTAGTATATTTTACTCTTTTTTGGCATTTATTATTTTCCAAAGGTACTTGAGGCTATACCATAGTAACTTTTTGATACACAAAATGCGATGGGACTTAGTGGGTCCCACCATGACCTACAATTTTTATCCATGCCTTATCATTTTCAAGTATGCCTCAAAAAATGACATGGATCCAAAAATCAAGTGGATCACATCAAGAGAAATAATATTTAAATGGTTAACATTCAATTTCTACTAATTTTTAGTGTAGCCTGCTTTAGCTTTAAATCTGTCCTCATTTTTTGGCCTGCACCCTACAATGATCTCTAGTAATGAATGAATGGAACAGATAGCACATATATTTCATGGTGGGGCCCACAAAATTTTGGCATCGAATTCCTATGTTGTGCAAAGACAACAAGTTCTCCACAATGTCAAACATGGTCATGTCTGCATTTATTGATGATGTGAGGTAAAAGAATTCGGATCCTCTGTTAAAAATGAGCAGAGAACCTCTGCTGCTGCTCTGATTGGTCCATGCTCATCTCACTGTGTAAGAGCAAGCTCAGCTCTGACACAAGTCAAGTTGACTTGGAACCAATCAGAATACAGACGAGCAAGGATTTCTCTGCTCGTTTTCAACAGAAGATCCCATACTCAAGAGAAAATACATGTAATTACACCATCTACTCTCCGCTCAATCTTGACGTGCACGTACCAGTCTCTCTCTCATTGCCTCCCTGGTGGAGGTAGTACCTAATCCAAACTCTTTCTACCATGCCCTTACCAGCAAAGGGCAATTACTTAACCTGCATCCCACTTAGCACGGGACCTTTAATCAGTAGGCCTACTCCTAACATAAATAGGTGGCAATTTTTCATGGGCGCTGCACTGGTGTGCCTACCCTAGCTAACTTTACTGGTATGAGTGCAACTTAGGGGTGACCCTAGAACTAGCGGTGCGGGTGACTACCCTGAAGACCTAAATGTTGGGGCTCACCTTGATGTATTCATCACATACACACTGTTCATTTGTTTTTAAAGATTTTGTTAGGCCATGGTCCGGAAAATGAAGTAGATACAAATTTCAGGTGGTCACATTACAGGAAATAATGGTTAATGACCATTGAAAACCTTTTGTATGCCACAAAAGTTTTACGTGAAGCTGATATTTGTTTTTTCCTTTCATCCAGAGATCTGTGTGACCTTATTACAGGTTGGATGTTCAATAAACTTTACGGTAGATGCTAGGAAGCTTTTAATGGTGGGAGTTTAATGACCACTGTTTTCTGTGGTGTGGTCTACTTGAAACTTTTATCAGCTTAATTTTTAAGATTATATCTTAAAATAACCAAGAAAATCAGATGAACGGCCTGGATATATGATGAATACATCTGGCCCCAACGGTCAGCGTGTCACCCACATCGCTGTCTCCCAAGTTTGCGCTCTACCAGTACCTGCACTCGAAAGAGAACAAACGCCAGTTATTGGATGCGCCCACCTGCGCGCACAAGAGCGGATTAGGTGAGACCCCGGCCTCACCCACGTCCGCGTGGCGCTTACCGTGTATCACCGTGGGGCCCACTTTGATGTATGTATCATGCATCCATGCCGTCCATCCATTTTTTCAGTTAATCTTATAACATAATGGAAAAATGAAACAGATCCAATTATCAAGTGGACCATTAATGGGCTACAAAAGTTTTGGATCAAGCTGATATTTGTCGTTTCACATCATCCAGGCTTATATAACCTTATCAACAGATTGGATGGTAAATAAACACTACGGAAACATTTAGGTGGGCCTTCAAAAGCTTTTAATGGTAGGATGGTTAATGACCAGTGTTTCTGATGGTATGGTCCACTTGTTAATTGGAATCTGTTTATTTTTTCTATAATGGCGTAAAATGATATGGCAAGAAGGATGGACGGCGTGGATACATAATACATACATCAAGGTGGCCCCACGGTGACCCTATAGTAAAGGCCTCACCTAACCGCTCTCTGCGCGTACTTACAGGAAGAAGGGGCAATCTGTCATCATTTCACCAGATATGCCAAAGCTACACGCGAGAGTAATAGTCCCAGGAGGTTTGCTCGGATACACGCACGAGCAATACGATCCGTCCTAACTTTATCCTTTTAATCCTGGGGCGCGAATTAGGTGTTACACCGGGAAAAGCTAGTGGGTGTTACCCTAACTGTGTGGGGCCATATTGATGTTTTTTTTTATATATCGAAGCCGCCTATCTATTTTTTCATATCATTTTAGGATGCTATCCAAAACCCTAAGAAGATTCAAATCTCAGGTGGACCATAACACTAGAAACAGTGATGAATAACTATTAAAAACGTTTTGTGGGTCACAAAAGTTTCAAATAAAAGCTACCAAAACCTTACGATGGGCTCTTTGGAAATTTTAATAGTGGGGCACTAATCACACTATTTCTAGTTGTATGGCTTACTTGAGATTTTGATCTGCATAAGTTTTGGAACCTCATCCTAAAATGGGCTTTAGAAACGGATGGACGGAATGGATATATAAAATATCATTCATGTGGGCCATACGGTAGGGGTAAAACCTAATTCGCGCCCTTAATCCTGTACCTCTTCGAATAATCCAGACCGTTTATATAACGGGTCCTCATTTCGTACAGTGGATGGACTTCAAATAAAGTCTTTTGGCACTTTTGCTTTGAATATGGTCTGTTACCAGGGCATTTTGTACAAAGCCGTGTATGATCCAAGGGTTGAAAAATGTCAGAGGTCCTTCTCAAAATACCCCACGCAAGGGCAGCTGTGGACAAACAGGTTGGGAGATTGAAAAATCCAACGGTTAAAGTCCCTGCGTTTGGTATTCAAGCAAACCTCTTATCTCCCTGGGTTCTTACTACAAGCGGTAATAAGCTAGTTGTGTGCCAAATCTGGTCCGTTCATCTGTAAGAGCAGACCGTTCACTTGTATATTCCATGGCCCGAGAAACAGCCACGCAGTACCATTGGCTGCGTACACTCAAAATTGGAAAATAAAAAATACATTGACCCACTAAATACATTTTTGCCCCTTCATGAAGTGGGGCCCGCCAGATGAGCTATCCGAATCTCTTAAACACTATATATTTTGCAAGCCAGCTGATGGTAGGAGTAATGAGCAGAGATTTGCCACAATATTCTACATGGGACTGTAGCCGTTGGATCCAGATTCACGTTGCAATGATCCAACCCATGTATGCGATGGTTCAATTTCTAATATTTCTCCCGGAATCCACCTTATACAGTGAGACCCATCAAATAAATGGTTCTGATCACTGCAACATGACCTTAGATCGAACGGATAACGATCCCGACGTAAAAATTATTAATAAGTAAGGATGTACTGTCAACATGAGAAAAACGTCGATGCCTGACAGAGTGATGCGTGACTACACTTAGAAATACTTACAAATTCCAATATTCCATACGTAGAATACCAGTAATTTAAACAAACCGTTCAAATTATGGGACCAGCTTAGATGCACGACCAACCAAAACTTAAGCCTATTTACTTGTCTTAATTACTACCGTATTGTTGGGCATTTATTGGACGGTTAAGATGGAAAATATCCAACGGTCCTGTTTTTTATTAAAAAAAAAGGGTGTCCACGAATCAGAGGTTGAAATTATTCAACCAATCTGATTTTGGGCTTGTCACTTAGGGAGTGTTATTTCCATAATCTAAAGTGGTTTGAGTGAATGCATGCAGCGTGTGCAATTTATGAGTGCATGTGTATCAAGCGTCATAAGCTACCGGAGTCTTTAATAACTCCCTTCAGCTAACCTGACGCTGGACCGGAATCCTCTGCAACACCTGTTTCACACAGCGCATAAAATACCCCCAGCTTGTGGGGTCAAACATGTTGTGCATGTAAAATCCATTCCGTTCATCATCATCTATCCTCGATTCTAGGAGCTGTAAGAAATAATTATATAGATAAACATCTCATGTGGGCCACACACCACCTCAGAAAATCGAGATGGGATGTGAACCATAGGTTTGTGCGGCGCCAGCATAGTTTGTATATTTCATCAAATCCGTTAATCAGGTGTAAACCACAATTATGAAATGAAATTATAAAAATCAGCCCGATAAAAGTATTATGCAGACCACACCGAATGCACATATTAGTTTTAAAAGTAGTTTTGCATCGTTACCAATGGTAACGTCCAGAATAGTTTTCTTCCGTCATAATATTTTTAATGTACGGTTAAAATGGTATTTATCATCTGATAGATGGATTAGATTTACTTAAAAATATGGTGGGCCCACAGAGCTTGGGTTGTTTTACGCAGCTACGTAAACAGGGATTGCAGACGAATCCGGCCCCATCGTATTTAGCACCCTACTACCCCGCGCGAGTGGCATGAACAGAACTCCAAGCGTCATATCAAGACAGAGGGGTACTTGGGTAATTTCACGATACGGAATACGGGCGTATAGTATTCCCTTTTCCCGCAGTGGAAGCTGTCGCTTCAGTGCTGACTGGTCGTCTGTCCCAGAAATCGACTGATTTTCATGGAAGGAATCGCAGCAGCAGCAGAAGTTTCTCTCTCCTCCCCCCCTTCTCTTCTGAATACTTCAGTCGCTCTGATTTTTTCCTCTCTTCAATGAATTCTCTCTTCTTCTCTCTGAATCTCCTCCTCCCATTTCACTCTCCCGTCTCCACGTAGATCTCTTGATATGAGAATTTCAGGCCGAGATCGCAACTTCTTCCGCGAGAGATTGCTCTGCTGCTCTTTCTTTCCATAATACCACGTATGGTTTCTGCTATTTACCCTTTTGCCATGCTTTGTTTTCCGTTTCTGTTGCATTTAGGCCCAGATTCGTAAATATATGTGATTCTAATGCTTTATTATTATTATTATTATTATTATTATTATTATTTTATTTTCGATTAGTAAAGTTATGAATATGAGTCTCATGCAATCCGAGTGGATGCTGATTTTCGTGTAGATTTTTTCATTTTCTTGTACTTTTGTTCTCAATCTTCTGATAATTTGATGCAATGTAACAGGATAAATCTGGATTTCTTTTCTTTAAGAAATTTGCTTGTTGTTTAAGAAGGATATTCATAGATTTTATTATTATTATTATTATTATTTTTTAAATGGTCGGTTGAGATTTAGGGTGTTTGGATGCTCAGTTGAAATAGATTGCAATAACCTGATTCGATAAAGAGGAAATGAACGATGGGGGACTAGACGAGTCGTCTCCAAATTACCATTTCCATTGCTTCTAGTTACACTTGAATATCTTGGGATTGCAATTAGGGGTTTCCTCGTCGTCATCTATTAAGACGGTGTTGCCCCTGCTTTGGTGGTTGGGTATTGACAGAATCGTTTTATTCCAATCTAGTTCAATCAGCAAACCAAACGCACAATTATGGAAGTTCTAATGCCTCTGTAATTTTTTTTTTTCGTTGGGTTTCTTTGTTGCATTATTGGTAGATCTTTCATCTAATGGAAATTCAAGAAATATGAGAGAATTTGGAAATTGGTTGTTACTTTATAGAAAGGAAAAGGACAAGGGGGAAAAGCACAGAGATTTTGGAAATGATGGGGTGGGGGGCGAGTTTGCTATTCTAAAATCAAACATGGGTGGCAAGATTCTTGGGATTGGTATTTCATTGGCAATCCCAATGCCTTTATATGAATATAGTGCTGGTCCCAGTCCACTGAATCGGGTCCCAGACCTCCTAATGATTATGAGCGCACAAAGCATACTTCTTAGTTGATCGGCCAATATACATGAGAATGGTAATATCTACAATGAGTGTTTCTCTGCATATAGTGGATTCAT
The DNA here is from genome assembly GCA_003013855.2 of Liriodendron chinense. Lineage (NCBI taxonomy): Eukaryota > Viridiplantae > Streptophyta > Magnoliopsida > Magnoliales > Magnoliaceae > Liriodendron > Liriodendron chinense. The sequence continues at coordinate 154,488 of PVNU02000473.1, read as the reverse complement.
TTACTAATCATGGTTTATCTAAAAAAAAAAAAAAAATAAATAAATAAATAAATAAAATCATGAGGAATGGTTTCCACGAACCTATCAGTGCAGTCTTCTCTGATTTTGCAGAATTGGTTCAAGTGAGTGTTAGACTAGTGTTTTGTGGAATTTTTGTAACTGCGCTTGTTGGTAATCATGAGGAATGGTTTCCACGAACCTATCAGTGCAGTCTTCTCTGATTTTGCAGAATTGGTTCAAGCGAGTGTTAGACTAGTGTTTTGTGGAATTTTTGTAACTGCTCTTGTTGGTAGGGATTCTTAGTAGTCTATAATGACGAGCTTTTACTAGCATTGGAAGAGAGAGCTTTTTTTTTTTTTTTTTTCCTTCTTCTTCTTCTTTTTTTTTTTCTTTTTAACAATTTATGATTTTGGTAACTTCAGTGTTTGAAAGTAGTCTGAGATAATCCTGTGTCTGTGTTTGGATGCACAAGCAAACTGAATTGTGAACATTTAGTTTAATCAGGAAGTGACAAACATTAATGGTGTTTCCTTCTATTTGGAATGAGGAAGGAGTCCTCAAATTGCATTCATGTTTCACTAGAGTTTCTGGCACTCGATATGAATGCAATGGGGGCGAATTTACAACTTGATTATTCTCACTTAATTAGATAAACAATTGCAATTCAATTTGATTGTAAATCCAAATGCAACTTTACTAGTCATAATACTAAGCAGTCGTGAATTTTGTCATCCTCCTTGTTTGATTTATCGTAAGATTGTGAATCCAAATGCAACCTTACTAATCATTATGCTAAGCAGTTGCTTATTTTTTCAGTCTGCATCTTGTTTGATGTGTCGTAATATACCATTTTAAGAAGTTAGTAGCTATCAACGGGGTTTCCATTTTGTGGCTACTTTATCATGTGTAGTTTGTTTTGTACTTTTTTTATTACATGGGAGGTTCACCTATCTCCTATAACTAACAGGACACATAATTCAGAATCCTTAATCCATTTGGTAGGGCTATTTTCTATAAAAGAGTAAGAGGAGCAGTGCAATGGAAGTACATGGCTGATATGTATAGGACTTAAGTGACTAATTGTGGCACCAGAGCTGCTCAGCTTCTACTATTTTTGTACTCATTTAGATGGTTACAATTATAAAATATGACTGAAGTTGCTTTGCATCAATGCTATTGTCCTTACAAAAGAACTTGATGAATGATTGAATAGACTTCCTTTAGCTGGTTCTGGTTACTTTCTACAGCATGGGTTCTATGCTGCCCCCCTTTTCATTCTTCTAACTTGTATTCCTTTATGTTGTTCAGGAATACGGCCTACAATGCTGTGTGAAAGATACTGGCCAACCTCTACCCTCCCTAATGATGCAAATTCTGATAAGAAAAAGGACACTCGGCTTGAATTTTATGAAAATGGGATGTTGAAGGGAGGACATTTTGACCTAAATTCCACGCAAAGATATACCAATTCTGCAAGGGAAGCTTTAAGGCGAACAATGCTCAACCATGAGGCAATATTCAGGAGCCAGGTAGCATGACTCATTTCTGTGTAGAAATTATCTGCTTTAGAAGGGATGGTTTTTTTTTTTTTTTTTTTTTCTTCTTCTTCTTCTTCTTCTTCTTTTAATTTATTTGGAATTGATTTTTGGATGGAGGTCTATTGATTATCATTGTTTGTAGAAAATTGCTTCAAGATAAAGCACATAGCCTGTGTTATAGGTTGTTATGGCTGAAATTCATTACCATGGCCCAGGTTCGTGAGCTTCATCGTTTGTATAAAGTACAGCAGAATTTGATGAATGACCTCAGCCGGAAAGAGTTTGAGAAATTTACTGCATGGACAGAAAGCTCACAAGCAAGCCCAATCTCATATAAAAAGGCAACTCAATATAAACGATCAGCGGAAGAGGATATCTATCCTATGGCTTGCTCGTCAACGGTAAAGAAAGCTATCTGGTCTGGTGTATTGAGTCAAATATTGTCATATGCAATCACATCTTTACTGAAATAAAAAAAAAACATGCAGATGGTCTCAACACAAACAGAAAATGGGGATGTGTTTGTAGAGTATGAAGGCTTCTATTCTAGGTTTCATAAGCTTCAGAGGAGAACTTTCGACCTTCAACTTCCAGCAGATGAGTACATTAGCAATGAAGGCCCACGGAATTTGCAAGCATCTGTCAATGAATGCTTGGAAACAAAAGACTTCCTTCGTAGCAAAATTGTGGATGACTCAGAGGACTTGAAGCTGGCCCTCAGTTATGGAAAGGAGGCAACTAAGAAGGGCAGTTCTGGTAGAACACATTTCAACAAAGGCACCTGTTCGTATGCCCAACACGTGATTGATTTGGAAGAATCCACAGAAAGGGTATCTGATGGGGAGGCCAAAACTGTTTCTTCGATTGATTTTGAGGCTTCAATCATCCCTTCTGGAACCAAGCATGGATTGCAGCTGTCAGCCCGGTCTGATTCAATCTTTTCAGGAAGAACAGGGAAAGATCCAGACTACAAACCTTTCTTCAAACATTCAATTGCAGACAGCAGTGAAAGCAGGCGAGAATGGAAATCCTTCGATCTTAATGCAGGTGAGTCTTTAATATGAGATGGGTTATATGCTGGACAGTTTGTTCTCTTTCTTTTTTCCCTCGATTAGACATTTTCTACTATTTGGATTGCAAAGAAACTGTTGATTCTGCAAATTAATCATTACCCTTATCCATAGTGGGTTTTAATTGGCAAAAGATACATGTGATTATTGTCTGATGAATTTAGGATTTCCATTTGCTAAACAAACATAAACCTAAAATTGGAATCCAAAGGCATACAACGATGGAAAGAAGTAACTATTACACCATTCCATTTCCCTACCTTGGATTCCTCATATTCAAACAGGCCCTAAGTGGATGCGTTCATTTTGAAATATTTTTTCTCAACCATCTAGCCATGCATCCTTTTGTTTGTTTAGGTATTGTCGAAATTTATTTGTGTTTGCATGTTAGGCATACTTTTAGGCAGTTTTGATGCAAAGTGCAAGAAAAATGCCCCAAATTCGCAATGTGCACTTTGTAGAGAAGGTATTAAATTGCACTTCTCACTCTTGAAGTGAGGCATCCTCCATAGGGCAAAAAAAGAAGAAAAAAAGAAGGTTGTCCTTGTGCACGGAACTTGGTGGCTGGAAGAACAGGATTTGTAAAGCTGACATCAAATAATGGGAGAAGGCTATGATGATGGTGATGATGATGATGATGCATGCTTCCAAATATCCCAAAATGAATTGGTGCCCCTTGTCACTTGAGTGCTTTTTCATCTTTATTTCCACCTTTACCCACCATTAATTACGAAATAATCCTTATTCCTTAGAAGTAGAACAAATGATTCGTAATGTTTTGGATTAAGCCCAATCTGGAGGACATAGGGGGGCCTTTTGAAGTTGGCCAGTTGTGTTCACATTCCAATCATGCTATAAATTTTGAACCTGGGTCGCTTGATTTTCATTCAATCATTCTATTCAACAAGTTGTCTTCCCAGCTATAAAAATCCTTGGAACCTACATCCACGGTTGTACTTGGGTTGTTACCAGTAGTCTGCACTAATTAGAATGCTACGAATATTGACTGAATAAATGTCTCATTGCTTTCTTAAAAAAAGTGGGATCTGGTATTGCTTTGGCTCTCTCATTTTTCCCTATCTGTTTGATTTTCCCATAAGTTTTAAGGAATCCCAAAATAGTGTTAGACATGCCTCAATGCTTAAGTACTTACAGCAAAATTAAGAGATGCAGCATTATTTGGGGCCTCAGCTCCCCGAATTTCTAACAATTATCTGCCTTAGATTTACATAGGGACTGGTTGCCGGTTGCATCAAGCGCCTCAATTAAGAAGAAACCAGTTGCAACCTAGTCATATGCATGTCCACATTCCAAATTTGGTAACCTACTAGTGCTTGCTACCCACCATTGACTTTCAACGGATGGACTGCTACCTTCTCATAACTGCATGATGAATTGTCCCTAAAGATTTCAATGTGTCATTGCTCATTTGTGCATGTAAAGATTTTTTTAACAATGGATGTTTGTTATAGAGGGGTATTCTTACTCATTTTGTTGTTATTGGATTGATTAGAGTATATGGAGTGCAATTTTAGTAACAATAGGAGTGAATGCGAGGAATTAGCTAAGATTGCTGACCAAGATGTTCCCCAAAATGACCACTTTCAATACTTTGGGCCAATAATTCATGATAATTCATGAGAGTGGAGAGATTGAGAAGGTTGTTCCCTATAGAATTCAAGCTAGGTGGAGAAATAGAGATGCTCCTCTAGAATTTTACGTGATCATCATGTACCATGCAAACTGAAAGGGAAATTTTATAGGATACTGATGAGACCAGCCATGCTTTATGAGACAGAATGTTGGGCATTTAAGGAACAACATGTTCATAAGATGTGTATAGCTGAAATGAGGATTTTAAGATGGATGAGTGACAAGACAAGGAGGGATGGAATTAGAAATGAATGCATACGAGGGAACTTAGGAGTAGTACTGATAGGTAATAAGATGAGGGAAAGTAGATCTAGATGGTCTGGTCATGTGCCATGGAGACCAAGAACTGTGCTGTCTAGAAAGATTGAATTGGTATCAGTTGAAGTGATGCAGGACAACTAACCACTTGCTCTAAAAGCTCGAACTGTTAGAGTGTGGCGAATTAATCCCTTTATCTCATAGCCCAGGTTGAGAGGGCCCCGAATCCACGGGTTCACCTCAGGGCCCCGAATCCACGGGTCACCCTAGGCCCTCGGTCGAATCCTCCTACGTGGGCCCCGAATCCACGGGTGGGTCCGAATCCACGGTCCCCCTGAGTCCACAGGCGCTGAGTCCACAGCCGACCCCACCCCAAGTGTGCTCCTGAGTCCACAGGCCGCCCCACTCGAGCCCGGTGTGAAAATGCCCCCGCATTATGAAGGCTCTAAAAGGGCAAGGTGAGGGCCCAAAAAGATGTGGATGGAGGTAGTAAGAAAAGACTTGATGACCCATGGTCTAGCTGAATGTCTGGCCCTTGGTAGAGTGGAATGGCGGAACATGATTCATGTAGCCAACCTTAATTAATTGGGATAAGGCTTAGATGATGATGGTGATTGGATTGACTAGTCCAACGGTAAGATGTGCTGTTTTATCCAATTTTTGCAAATTACAAATAAATTTGTATGAGTGTTGATGCTAATTCATGTCTACAGGAGTCTACATCTGATGTATTGCATGACTGTGGATTTCCATCATACTCTTTTCTTTTTCTTTTTCCATGCCACAGCTTCATTGTTGCACTAGTGTCCTATGAAGGTAGAATTCAAGGCATTTCCAGTATTCTAGCTATTATTGATGAAAAACCATTGTCTTGCTAGAAAAGGAGCCCTTAGTAGTTTGGAATAGATACTTCGAAGCACAGGACAATAGAATCTGTTTAAGATTTGATTTTACATATGAGATATACAGCAGATTATTATCTAAACTATCCCATCTTTGATAATTTTTGGAGGGAGAGGTTTGTCAATTGTGGCCACCCTACACAGCATTCTCAATGATCTCTATTTAAGAGATTGTGTGTGTCCATCATGTTGTATTTGGCGTTTGTATGGTTGGCATGTACATGGTCTACTAACTCTTGTGGTTATTTAAGAGATTTTGTCCATCATGTTGTATTTGGCTTTTGTTCTCCCAGATGACTTTTGAGGCCCATATATCAAACAGAAACTCAAATCTCTTTTAGTAAATTGATTCCTTCTTTTTTTTTTTTCAACGTTCCTTTCCCAACTCTGTTGATCTGCATGAGCTTCCGCATTGTAATGTTGGCAGACATAAGCATTTAGACAATGTATGATATGCTATACAATTGTACTGTTATGTCATGTTGGGTGAGATGTACTTGAACATTAGGGTCATGGACAGTTGGGAGATTGTATGATATGCCATAAGGTTGTACTTTTTTATGTCATGTTGGGTGAGAGGTACTTGAACGTTAGGGTCATGGACAGTAGGCCTGTTAAAGTCCACACGACCCGTTAACCCGCACAAAACCTGCATGAAAAAATCAGTGTTCGGTTCCAACCTTATCATGTCGGGTCACTAACGGGTTGACCCGTTAAGACCCATTAAGATAACGGGTCGGGTCAGTGTTTCACCTGCGAATCCGTTTAACCCGTTAACATAATGGTCTAGATCACCAAACCATGGCCCACCTATGAACCTTGGCACTCCATCATATGCAATATTGCAATGTACAGTTGATTCCTCGTCGTCTCACTAGTGAATCCTATTGTTTTTGGTGATAGAATGGCCCCACTAGGTGGACCACAGTTGTATGTTGGGTCAGACTGTCAGTTGTCCTCATCAACGGGGCCATCTGATGAGTTGATTGGCCTAATGGGTTAAATGGGTCGGGTTACGAGTAACCCGTTAAATTAACGAATGGGTTTGGGTTTCTAGATTTCAACCCGTTAGTTAATGGGCCGGGTTTGGGTGAGCAAATTTTTGACACGACACGAACATGAAACGACACGAACATGGTTAAACACGACCCGTTGCCAGGCCTAATGGACTAGTAATGTGAGCACATCAACTCTCTTTAAGTGAAATGACTTTTCATGCAGCCATCTGATAATCATACCATTTGATCATTCTAGCAAAATAACCTGTGCCATCATGATGTAGGGACATGTGATGACCTAACCTTAGATGCATGTATATTCAGATGGAAGATATTCAAATAACAAAAGTAAGCAACTAATTGTTTAAATCAGAGGGATTAACAAATCTCAACACAGAGATGAGATCCGTCCGTCTGGATCATGCCCCTTGGCATAAAAATCACGTAAAACCATAAAATAGGGAGGATTTAGGGATATGAGGATATCTCAGATCTAGCATGGATCAGTCACAGTCAAGTTTGGATCCGGTTCTCATGGCTTGTCATCTCTTTTTTCCGTTCGTACCAAAAGGGGAAAATTCAGAAAAGGACGAAGGAGATAGAGAAACATTGGGTTGAAAGAAAGCACTGAATTATGAAAACGGAAGATTCTTAACTTTCCTGCACTTTGAAGAACTAGAAACGAGGAAAATCGAAAATCGGGGTGGAATCTTCAACACCCGAGGGCCAATCCTGAAACCCTAATCTCTTGAATAAAAAGAAAGAAAAACATTCGAATTTTTTATTCATTCAATAATAATCGAAATAGGGTTTCTCACAGTATATATAGGTTACGAAAAGATAAAGTGCACTAAAGTGTCTAAAAACAAGAAGAAGAACAGAAAAATGCTTAAGACTAAACCACAATCATAAAATGACATCCGACCGGTCCATAGGGTCCAAAAACATTACTAAAATAGAAAAAAAAACTAAGAAAGCTGGAAACGGGCCACGAAAGTGGGCCTGGGTCGATCCAACGGTTGGATGGCCCAATCGGAAGAATACAAAGGTCCAATTGCCATCCAATCTTGGATCCATAGTTGAAACGCTCCAAATCAGCAGCCCGCGCACATATCCGACGAAAGGAGTCTCCATATGTATATGTACACGTGCGGGGTCTTCGTGGTCCATCAATGTAGCGGCCTGAGGGGCCCGGTGTCCATCCACATCAGCTCATCTGCTCCAACACTCGATCTGCGATATTGCCTCCTCTGGTACACTCTTAAAGGGTGCACCACTGATGTCCGCATCACATCAACCCCTTACCACCGCTAAGTGATTGTGCTGCCAAGATGGATATTCTTGAAGCACAAAGGATTTTGGTATTTCCCAAATTGTCTTAGTGATCTCCTCTAACTTATCTGTTGCATGAGATCTGTCCACCTGTGAATTGTTCTTTATTTTGCTTTCTTCCTCCAACTGACCTGTATCATATGAGTTGTCCATCAGCAGGGTTAACACCTCTCTATGGCATATTATATCATCTATCTTCCCCCACCCCCATTTTATGGTTTCTTGCTTCCAATGTTGTGTCCTAATTCATTTATCGTAAATCCTAAAGATACAGGTTTTTAATTTTATGATCAAAGATCAAGCATTGCCTTAGTTCTTTACAATTTCCCTTCTGTTTTGTTTGATTTTCTTTTTCAGGATGGAATGAACATGACAGTGGTCCTGTTTTTGATCCGTTCACTCAGAAGCACCAATCTACTTCCGATGAAGCAACAGATTCTCGTCTTAATCAAGTTCAGGTCGATGGGTCGTCCTCAGTTTTGCGTGATTCTGCAGCAATGTTTCCGTCTCCATTGCCAAACTTATCAGTTGTCTCTCTTGAACCGACCAGCGAGTCACACAGTGGGACTCATCCTGCAACAACTTGCTGGAGAATGCCAAGCAACGGATGCTCCAGTAATACCGATGTCAATCTTCAAGATACTGCTGCATATTCCATCTCAACGAATTCAGCCAATAAGAGCGCTGTTTTACTTTCTCGCGCCTCTCAGCTTTCACGGTGCAGTAGCACACAAATTTCTGCACAGAGTGCTATGTTGACTAAAAATACGTGGATTCATGATCTGAACGAAGTGGGCCCTATTGATCTTGAGTCGTTGCCAGAGGGACCACCAGAAATCCATAGTAACTTGGGAATAGAATTTTCATGTGATAATGGTTCTCCAGTCTCTCCCACCCACTGGCTTGCACAAAATGACAGAGGAAAACACAGACCCGTCATGGGGTGATGACAGAAGGGAGAATTTGGTTGTAACGCCTGGCTTCAAAATGCATTTACCATTTGGCAGCGCAGAAGTGCTTCAAACAGCAGGAGATGCAGAATGCAGGCAAGTGAATTCTGAAAAGAGTGATGATACAGTATCTTCAAGGCAGCCCAAAAGTCATGTTGTTGTTCGGGGTTCTGTATCTAGCCCTGTTGAGGAGAACACTGCTAGAACTTCCAATGCATGCATGTTAAAGACTTCGAATTAGCAGCGGAAAATCAACAGAAAATGGTTCACTCAAATCACTCTGCCTTGGAGGATTCTGGAACCACTCAATTAGAGTCAGCTGTCACAGAAACTTCCTCCAATAAGGAGGACACACACACAGAAAGTGGTGTATATACTTGCTTACCGGAGAAATCTGGTGAAACGAAGATCCAAGAGCATAATGAGCAGCAGCAGGAACAAGCAGCAGAGACAGACATTGCAATGAGGAGAGCCGCAGAATCCCTCATCCATATTTCTTCAGAAAATATAGCGAGTTCTTTAGATCATCCTGCGAGTGAAGAACCAGTAGAGCTGGAAACTGTGGAAAGGAGTGATGAGCCTCAGTATTCTTCTGACTCTTATGAGTCAATTACGCTAATGCTTACGGAAAGCTGCATGGACGAAAAATCCACGTCAGCATTCCCATTCCAGGAGAAGGAATTGGGGGAAAATGCGAGTGGTTTGAATTTGAGAAGGGGAAGGAGAATGAAAGATTTCCAGAGGGACATACTGCCAAGTCTTCTCTCTCTTTCCAGGCATGAAATCTGCGAAGACATGAATATCATTGGTGGGGTGATTAGAGCAAATGAGTATAGGAAGAACGGGTGCCGGAGGATGCGTGCGGAGAGCTGGTGTATGCCCACAAGAAGCAGGCGGTCAAGGCTTTATTGCAGTAACCGGAGATATTGAAAGTCCCAATGGGTGTGGAGCTGCAGTTCTTAAATTTTTTTTTTGCATTAACTCGGCGAAGGCATCGAGCTGAATATGGGATGCTATATGAATTGATGTATGGGTGCCCGGGCACTAATGAATAATCACTAGTAATTCAACCACTGTCTTGAACTTGGATGCAAATTCATGTCTGGGTCTTGTCTACTCGTTCTCTTTGGAGCATTGATTTTATTAGGGACTGTCAAGATCCATATTCAATGCAGGTATGCATGGATAATCTTTCGAAGAAGTTTTTTTTTTTTCAAGGTGGGTAGATACCCTCCTCTTGTCGAAAAGGTCAATGACAGAGGTCACAAACATCATTGGCAGTTCTACACTATAACAGGTGCACCAATATACATGTACACGGATGCACATTCAGTGGAACCGGGGAATCACCGAGCACCATGTTCCCTGATGTGCCGGAATTTTATTGGGCCACATGCTGCTGTCAGAGATGGCGTCAGCAAAGCATATTTGAAAGTTGTTTATGGGCTACTTCTCTGATAGTGGCACATGGCCCGATCAAATCCTGCCATGTCAGTGAACCGCGATGCTTGGTGTTTGCCTGGATCCACCGAATCTGCGTCCCATGTACAGATGCATGCTTAATGCACAATGTTTGTGGTCTTTGTGCATGTGCATGTGTGGTCTTTGCAACCGGGTCCGCTTTCTTACAAGGCAACAAATGGACTATTGAAAAATAAAAAGGAAAAAGCTCTAGCAATTGTGTGCGTTATAGGGGCTTCTTTGGATGACACCATTCTTCTTCTTCTTCCTTTTTTTTTTTTTTTTTGGGAGTATCTGCCAAAATGAGTGTCATGGCAGTAAAAAGCAGCCCTGTGGCAAATGTTGGGCAAAAATCATCTGGGGCACGTTACAATGTGTCACATATGTGGCGATCCAAAATGTCACAGGAAGCACTGTCAATTGACCTCCACTGATTTTCTGGTCCTTTAGATGAGCAGGTGGGCCACAAAGTGCCCACAATCTGGTCTAATAGCAGAAATTCCAATTGGTGCTGATACCACATTTCCCACCTTAGGACCAAAAATTGACTAAAATGATTTTTGGGTGTCACCCAAACGGGCTGAAATCTATGCATATGACTAAGTTAAAGTTTCCCCTAGTATTTTGCTTAGCAATACCTAATCCATAAACAATAAAATAATATTATAAGTTATAAAAAAAATAATATTCTTTATATCTTATTCATACCTAATAATTCTATTTTGTTGGTAGCCATGTCCAAAATAGCTATTACTTGTATCTGGATCTACTTGTAGATGCCAAATAGAGAGCCAAATCCCATTGTAATACAAGCATTGTGCATGGGGGTGCATGGGCTGTGCCCCAAAAAATAAAATAAGAAATAAAAAAAAAATAGATATGCTGCACAACCATCTAAAGATCCAGGCCTTCCATCTCGAGGCCTTCGCAATGGATGGCCATGACCTATAAATCCTATGGATCGGTTGAGCTTAACCTTTATGCCATATGTTTGATTTTTGTGGCAGCTAATGTAAGATCTCAACCGCTAATCTGTTATAGATCATAGAACTGAAATCTTGTTACTACTTATTTCTTTTATAGAGAAATGCTCTAGGTGCTTCCAGAGCACTGTAAAGTATAGGAACATAGATTGTGCGGGGGGACGTGGAGGATTTGATGGCGCCAGCGGGCCACTGTTAGACATGGGCCATGCAAAACATGTCTAGAAATTATCAAGTCGAGTTTATACCCAGCAACACATGGCCCAATCAAGTCCCACCATGTCCCGACAGCACTACTAAGCTTGGTGTCCCATGATGTCCCAACAAAACCATGCTTGGTGTGGACTGCGGATTGCGTCTGACCACTGGTTGGACCTTTAAGCGTCCGACCCTGATGTATCCGTTTATCAACGCCATCTATTCATTTTCTAAGATCATTTTAAAGAATGACTCAAAAATGAGAAATATCCAACGCTCAAGTGGGCCACACTAAATAGTGAGCAGAACCTGGTGACGTCATCACTACATTAGTGCGCTAGTGTAGTGATGACGTCACCAAGTTCCGCACACTATTTGGTGTGGCCCACTTGAACGTTGGATCTGCCACTATTTTGGAAAAATATTCTAGAATGATATTGTAAAAGGAATGGACGGCATGGATAAACGGATGCATCAGGGTGGGCTCCACACTGATCTGGTCGGACGCAATCCGCGTCCGCTTGGTGTGGGGTCACCACGCACTCCGCGTCCAAATTTTAGTGCCCCCAGTTGCATCAGTTCAGTTGGACGGTCCAATAGATCAATCTGAACTGTCCATTAAGTTCATAACACTGATCCAATGATTCAATCTATAGCAATCCCTTTTCCAAGCCATCGATGGTATGACTATGATTGCCTCCAAAAGTTTAGTTTTTTTTTTTTTTTTTTAATCATAACCAATCTATGGCAAGCCCTAATGAATAGGTTGATCTCTTTTGTAAACAATCTTGACAATCCATATTAAAGGCCATTGATTAAATTGTTAACATCTCTGTCCGATTGGTGTGGTTTTTTGCATGGTAGGCCACGAAACCTGCGATGGACCTAATGGACAGTACAGATCTATGGATTGGGCTATCCAAGTGTCCCAATGCAACTAGGAGCATTATAAATTGCGATACTATGAGAGCAGTGGAGCATCTCTTTTAAGCAATGCATGCCTAGGTGCTCCTGAGTCCTAATTGGATGGAACTTGCAACCGTCTGTATGTTATTTAAATCATGAACCACTCTTAACCGATTTGATATCAATTTTTCAACCACATGTAAGTAGGTGGACCTTTTATTCCCTTAATTCCCCAACCATTAGATTTTAACTTTGCAACCATGCTTAAGGAAGAAGTCTTTAATTTTCATTCCAAACATACCATATTCTCATCACGTGCACCCCACGTGCATTCTAAGCCAAAGAATCAAGGGTTAGGCTCCAATGCTAGTTTTGCACCCGAAAAAATGGGACTCGGATTGGGTAGTGTGGCACACAGCACTGAGATTGGTATTGTGTGGTGCTTGGAAAAGCTTTGTGGGCCTCACCATGATGTATGTGTTTTATCCATGCCATCCATCCATTTTCACGGTTCATTTCAGGGCATGAGCCCAAAAATGAATAAGATCCAAATCTCAGGTGGAGCACACCACAAGAAATAGTGGTGATTGAATGCCCACCATTAAAAACATCCTAGACCCACTGTAATGTTTATTTGCCATCTAACTGTTGATTAGGTCAGACAGACCTGGATAAAGGAAAAATACAAAAATCAGCTTGGTCCATAACTTTTGTAGCCCGGGAGAAGTTTTAGTGGTGGTCATTCAATCACCACTGTTTCCTGTGGGGTCTTCCTCAACATATTTGGATCTGCCTCATTTTTGGGCTCATGCCCTAAAACGATCTGTCAAAATGGACAGACAGCATGGATAAAACATATACATCATGCTGGAGCACTGCACATTATGCACGGTCGGTGCTGTGTGCTACACTAGGCAATCCAAGTCAAAAGTAGGGCTCTCAATTGGACCTATCTGGATTGGATCTATTCTCCAAGTCAGGAAAGTCTTTAGTTGGATTTGGATCGGATTTGGATCCAACTCTGGATCCAAAAGGTGATATCCATATCTGCTTCCATTTATAAATAACCAAATACATTTTCGATCCAAAATCTATATAACCATTGGATTCTGGTCGAATCTAGTTCCAAATCAACCCCATCACAAATCTAAAAAATATATAATATAATACATTTAATTTAGTAGCAAAATGATGCAAATCACACTATTTATTGTGATATTGGTGACCTGAGATTGGCATGTCTCAATTTTGAAACATGACCTAAAATAATCTAGAAAACAGATGGCTGACATGGATATAACATATACAGTAGGGTGACAATGAGTCGGATTTGGATCGGATTCCGTTAGATCTGGCTCCAAGTCCTAAAATCTATAAATGGAGTCGGATCGAATTTGAATCTATTTTTGTGAATCCAAATCTGGTCCATTTAATTGATCGGACCAATTTAAGATCCAAATCCACATCATACGGATTCAGAGGAAATCGGATCTTGGATTTGACTTGCTCCATTGAGAGCCCTAGTCAAAAGTGGTGGTGACTCTTCAAATGTATGCATGACACGGTTGTGAGACAATCCAGCCCATCCAAATCGATAATTCAACAGTGAATTAAGCCTAACCTATAGCATAAGCCATCTGATTTTTACCCTCAAGTTTGGACCACTCGCTATTCCCCTCTTAACCGTGCATTTAATAACCATTAATTGGATGGTTAGGATTCTTTGATGAGTGTGATTTTGGCCATATTCTCCATCGACAATGGGACCCACAATATGGATGGTCTGGATAGCTGTGAAGAGGATAGGTGCAAACTTAATAACGTAGGAGCCTATGCCTAGCCCAAGAATCTAATAAACAAACAAGAGAGAAGAAAAGGCAAGGCCACCAAGATCCACCCTTAGAAAATAAGCATTTATTTCAGATGTGACCAATGTGATAATGCCAATCCAAGCCGATGATGTCGACCCCAACAAAACCCTCATGTGGGTTTGGTTTTGGTAGTGGATTAGATTCATGGGCTAGTGGAATAATACCACATACACCCAAGAAAGTCCACCTAAGCTTTGGATTTCTGTCTGGCCTCTAGTATGAATCTTTGGAGGAATTATGTCATCCACACACAAACATGTGTACAGTGTCCTCCATCCTTGAGTTCACACAAGTAGGCCCATTTTCTGGTGATCATGACCATTGATATGATAGAAATAGGCCTGAATGGATCACACCCTCCCAGAAATTTCCAAATTGGAAGATTCTAGCCAATCAATCTTTGGCCTTATCTTGATTGGGTGTGGAATGTTGCTGCACTTTTTCTTAACCGTTTATCTCTATATAGGCCACCGGTTGAAGAATTAGGATTGTTCAATCTAGGAGATTTTTGGAGCATGACCCATTAATAAATTGCATACCAGTAGTTCTATTCACGACTGTCTATTTGCATGACACCAATGCAAAGCTTACGATTATTGGATTGAAAGGATATTTGGGTCATGGTCCATCCACTACAAGGATTGTCAATATAGCCGTCTGGATGAACAAACCATGGGACCCACTTTGAATTGTAAGGACTTGAGTAGAATTATACAGTGGGTGGAGTATCATAAATACAACACCTCATTCCCTCCCCTACTATAGTGGTTGGTCCGAAAGCTTATCTAACTCAAATTAAGATACGTGGAAAAGACTGGCAAATTGCAATCTAAGCATGCAACCACAATCTCCTTCTTTTTTACTCCAAAATCTTGTGTTTTCTTGATATTTGATTGTCTTTCCTAAGTGGGATTCTTCTTTCTTTCTTTCTTGTAAGAAAACTATTTTTTTTTTTCCAGCCTTTCATCTCTTGAATTTGAAAAATTAGAACTTTGGTAGTGGGTTGTATAAAAGAAAGCACTTGTGATTCTGTGGCCGTTAATATTCTTCTTTTTCTTCTTTTTAGTGGGTTCTGTTTCTTTTCTGATGAGAGTGCTAGATTTTGATTTTTTTTTTTTTCTTTTTTCTGGCTATTGGGTGTTTAAAATTTGAGGTTGATGGCTTGTTTGGTTGATCATGGGAACAAAACCCATATGGAAAACATGGTTTTTTATGGCTGTTTGGATACTTCATGGGGGTCTTGTTCTAGGCATCTTCAGTTTCAGGCATTTGTCTGTTGAATTATGATTTACACCATGAAAGAAGCATCACATGTCTGTGTTCCCATGACCCCAAAATGGGATTTCAAAGTCCACGAAGCTGCTCAGAGAAGCTTCAGATCTGCACACTTTCTTTTTAGCTGTATTTCGGGGCAGAAACAAGGGACGGGCATTCAAGAATTGAGTGTGATTGCCGACAGCGCAGTAGCCGAATTCAGGAAATTGGTTTCTCTTCTAGATGGCCCGTTGCCTGATCGCAAGAGGATCAGAAAGGGCCCCTTGCCGAATTCCCTGAATATCGATCCAAACGAATTGATGGACAGCTCTGATTCATCTGTCCCTATGCGCACCGGTCCCACTGGCTTCAATCAGGCCCATACCCAATTCAGGCAATTGCTTCCTCTCCAAAGCAATAGTCCAAATTCTGTCCTCACAAACACCGGCAGTTTTCAGTTTTATCGGCAAGTACAGCCTTCCATGTTACAGCGTTGTTATTCTGAAACCAATTTCGTTGTTCCAAAGAGTTCGATCTTGCGATTGGATGGTTGTGTTAGTCAGGCATCGACAGTTCCTTCTGGGCAGTCGCTTGTTTCCTCAATTAGTTTGGATGGCAATAGCACTGATAAGCGGGCATTGCAGTACTCGTCGTCATCAATTCAGTCAGCTCCAACGGGTCAGGATGATTACTCCATGTTCTCTTCCAAGATCAAGTTTGGAGGAAAGAGCGACGAAGCGAGTATTAGATGTGCTGCCTCTACAGGAGGATGTCACTGCTCGAAGCGAAGGCAAGTGATTTTGAGTTCCTCTGTTCTATTGATTTCTTTTTTCATAATTAGATGAATTCATATAAAAGATAGAGAAAACTGGATATGCAGAAGAGGAAAGATCAATGTTCAAGAAGCAATTTGCTCAATGCAACAAACTATACATTTTGGGCTTGAATTTGGTGATCTTAACCATTCATACAATGGGCCAGCTGTGAATGGGATTCCCCAAAAATCTCACTCACAGGATGATGCGAATCATCTGATAGTTTCCCCCTTAAGTGTGAACCATTGCCTGTAATTGTCCGTTTGGAAGACACTTATAGGATGATGAGGATCATCTGATAGGAGACATATCAGGGCACAGCCATCCAACGCACCAGATGAACAGATTAAACTACTGTAATGAGGGGCCCTCCTGTATCGTTGCTGGTTTGAACCCCCCACCCCCCCTCCAAAAAAGCAGTTTCTATCTGATTGTCATTTAATAATGTGACGCAAGCGATAAATCATGTTGCATTTCTTTTGGTGTTTCTCGTCCTTGACTTAGATATTAAACCAATTTTAAGGCCAGTTACTGTTGCATCCATTGCCAATGGTTTTCTTTCGAATTTTGTATTCTGATGATTCTGGCATTTGTTTTTACTTTTTTTTTTTTTTTTTTTTTTCCCCCTTCCATTTTCCATGTTATTGTTTCATCTTCTTTTCCTTTTAGCAGGAAACTGAGGATAAAGAGAACCATCAGAGTTCCTGCAGTAAGTAGCAAATTATCAGATATACCTTCTGATGATTTCTCATGGAGGAAATATGGGCAAAAGCCCATCAAAGGTTCTCCACATCCAAGGTAACTCGATGCTTCTTACCATTTTCAGTTAATTATAACAAGATTGATGCCTAGGAATGTAGGTTATTCTAAAACATAATACTTGTAATGTATTAGAACGTTATTAGGAAAATAAAGGGCGGTCAGTCTTTTCTTCGAAAGAACTGAAATTGAGAGGCATGGAACTTTCTAGCAGAAAGAAATGATTATTTGTTAATTGAGTCCAGGTTGTGTTTGGATCCAATATTGAATTGAAATGTGATAATATGATAGTGGAAATAATCATAGTGTGATTTCATTAGGATTGATATCGATTGACTAGGCTCCAAATTGTGATCATGTTACTTTTCGAGTTGGACTTGAAAGGAATTTGACTGCCATTTGATTGCTGCTTCCCCATTATGATACTAGGAAAATCACTTCTTTTTTTTTTTTTAGTTTCTTAATTAACTCCAATGGTCACAATTCAATTCACTCACACATCCAACACAACCTCAATTTGGAATCAAGTGGGAAGGCAGAATACTCTCCTTGTCACTAGCTTGCTCTGCATTTTTCTATCTTATTGGCGGTGATTCTTTAATTGAAGGAGTGCCCTTCTTGATTTCATAGTCTTACAGACACTAGAAGCATGTGCTGTCTGAATTTCTCTTACGTTAGCACCATCCTGTTCTGAAAAATAGCTTCTTGGTATACATTAAAAAAAAAAAAAAAAATTGACGCATCTCATGTTTCATTTTCAAGGAGCTATTACAAGTGCAGCAGCATGAGGGGATGTCCCGCAAGAAAGCATGTAGAGCGTTGTTTGGATGATCCTAACATGATGATCGTGACATATGAAGGGGATCACAACCACTCAAGAATCCAATTCACCATGCCCGACATCTTAATTCAACAGTAAAATCAAAATGGCGATTACCTTCTCTCCAAGCAAAAGAGGTGGTTAATCCCCATTGTCTTTGCCTTTACCTACACTTGGGAATTAGAAATTGAAATCGCATGCTTTCATGGAGAAGAAGCTTCCTTCTTCCAAAGTTCATCAGTCCATAGCTGTGAGTACAATTCGTATTTCGCTTCTCCTCCTTGGCTTAGTCTGCCATGAACAGACCCAAATGGAGAGTTTGTATTGTGAATATTGTCAGCTACAATGCTTTTCAAAGTTGATACACATGCTTCCCTATGTAAAAGATAATTTCCAATCAAAATAAGGTTAATAATCATTTCTTCTCGGAGACATTTGATTAGGTTAGGATCTCTCGATGGTCTACTCACACTGAGTTTCTGTTTGGTTTGTTGTTTAAAATGGGGTTTTCATACATCCATAGTACATAAGCTGAAATGCACTGTTATCAGTTTTTTTTTTTTTTTGTGGGTCTTGAGATCGAATCCTCAACAGCAGAGTAGCATGTTTGTTCATGCATTTTGAGGTGTCTGAAGACAATTGTCATGATTGAGTAGCTAAATTCTTTTATATGAGAAGTGAGCCTTGTATGGCTTATTACGGAAGCCAATGTCTGTTGCTTCCTTAGATATATTCATAAACTTTAGTTCATCAGATTTCAACACTCTAATTTGAAATCCCTCAGATTGGAAGATCCTAACCCTTCAATCAATGGCCTAAAAATAGATGGTTAAAAAGAATACAGAAACAGCATGAAATGAGGCCAAAGATTGGAGGGATAGGACCTACAATAAATAGCTTGAATTTCATTTATGCGACAAGCGAAATATTTGGAATATCTTCCTATGAATAAACTAGCGCTGCTGACCTGACAAAAGAAAAGAGTGCTCGCCCTTAGAAATTACACTCATTTCCTCAATGTATGGTCATAAAAAAAATGAACAAGTTCCTAACACCAGACATTCTGAAAGATAGGGAACATGTATCGAACCGCATACATCTGAATGCATTCACTCACACTAGTCTGTTTGCTATAGAAGTTGATACTGCAAGCTCCAATGCCCATGATTTTCTTTGTGGCTATTGTTAGACCATTGTTAGAAATTCAAGGCATGCTTTTCTGGAATATTATCTTTTTATGAGTTTCATATTCATTGATTTTCGAGAAGCAAGTTACTCAACTCTATGCAGTAGCGATGCACTAGTCAGTCCCAAGCCCATACAAAAGTGGGTTCGTTTTTGGAAGGCAGCTAGTCGTTGAACTTTTGCCAAATAATCATATAAGCTGACCCAGATAGCTGTGGCAAGGCTTTGATGATGGCCTTCTCACCACCACATGAACATGAATTTATACCATGATCCATTGGGAGAAGTAGAGCTTTTAGGCACAAGTATGCGGATTGCATGCGTCATGTTTGATTATGATGTGTGGTTTATTTTCCACATCACTGAAGAACGCGGAATCCACGCTTACTGCTTTTTCTGCCTTTTCCACCCGTAATTGATATCGCACCTGTTTTGGGCCACTAGTTTTGGGTGGAAATCAATTCCATATATCACTCTCTATGGTGATAGTGCTGCCACTTCTCATTGCACCAAAATGTCGCCTTCAACCAACTCGCCAACTGTATCACCATCTTGCATGTGACAACGTTGGATCATCCAACATTGTAACTCCTCATTCCTGTCCCACAAATCATATATCATAGAACTAACTGCCCAATGGATTAGTGGGCCCCACACCTGTGATCGCATGATGGAAGAACCATCAGCTTTGATAGAGCTGTTTCTTTGATGCTCTGACTCTAATAACACTGCCTTTTGATTATCTGATTGTGATGTGTGTGATTGAGATTGGAAATTGTTATTGGCACCCTTCTTGACTGATAAGTACACTATGCCCTTCTACTTTTGGTTGTGAAGAAGCTGAGAATAGTATCAGCCTTGCCATGTGGATTTCACTTATAAACTGTCAATGTTTTAAAACCTGGTACAGATGCTGACCTGGTTTTATGGGCAGTTGGGTCCACCCGGTTAGACCTGCTCACCCGCCTCCATGGTTTTAAGACTTAGACGAATCCGACAGGACTCATCGTCCGAGTCAACTCGGACTTGTTCAGATCTGATCCGATTTGCCCAAGTCAGGGGTGACTCGGGCAAGTCACTACTCGACTCAAAACCAGATGAGTAGGGCCAAGTAGCTATTTACCCCTGGTTTTTCTGCTTGTGCAGGTGGGATGAATGATCAAAACCATTGGTACGATTGACTTGATTTAGATGGCCCATGCATGAAATCATGTAGATGAGTTAACTCTTAAAACTTACCAAGTTTCAAAAGAAATTACAGCCATTCAACCAAGAATGGTCAATGATTCCATGGATCTGATCTTCCAATCTTTGTTGATGGATGGGCCATCCTCACAGTGGATCACTGAACTATGCTCTACTCATGTGCATTGTTACTAAGAACACATACCATCTCAACCAAAACAAGTAGAAATGTAATCTCAAAATGCACATTTATACTAAAAAAACGTGCCAAAGGCAAGCTAGTCCACCCATGTGGTGGGTCACTCAACAAAAAAGAATGAATGATTTAAAAAAAAAAAAAAAAAAAAATGGCAATCAACATAGTGGGTGCATTGAGAAGAGGGGAGAGATTGCCGTCTTCTGCCCTATGATAATCCTTGAGTCCATGAGGAAAGAAAATATCTCAAAAACAAGAATAAAAGCGTAAAACTCTATTCAATAATATTATTGAATGGATTGTTGTTTATAAAGTACTTGATGTGTGTGTGTGTGTGTGTGTGTGTGTGTGTGTGTGTAAGCAAAAACTCCATAGAGTTTTTTAAAGGACCCGATTTCTTTCAATCTTAGGCATCCATGAAGTCACCCACAACAAATTCTACATCGGCAACGGTCCACATTAAAACAAAAATCGTTTGGCTTGCCTAACTAGCTGACCAGCCTGATTCTTGCATGTGCTAGTTGTGGGAGCCACCTTATTCACTGCTCAGAAATGACGCTTGCTTATAAGGTTGGCACATGTGCTGTGTGCGCAGATGAATGTGGTCAGGTTGGGGGGCTACATAACCTCAAAAAATAATGATTTTCAAAACCGTTTTTCATCAGAGTCATCCAATTTGTAGGGGTGGGCAATGGGCCCAAGTCCAATCAATCATAGCTAGTGCTAAACAGGCTTGAATCCAGGCCCGAGCCTGACCAGTCCGTTAGCGGATTAGATTCCTAAGAAGAGACCCATTTATATAGGTGGGCCCATTTTCTGACCCAAGCCCACCTGAAGCCCCATGAACAGCAGTAGCCAAAACCCATCATTACCGTTGCGAGCCCTGGCTCCCTGAAACATGGGTCTAGGGTTAGGTCACATTTTCTGGTCTGATCTTGGGTTTCATCTAGGCTCAAGGCCATCCACATGCACGTCCCATAGACTTGCACCAATCCAGAGCGTTGAAACAAACATGGTTTGAGGATCACACTGATGGACGGATTGCAAGCATCTAACCGGTGACCATCAAATGGAAAATGTTGGTGGTGATTCAAATTTATTGTGAGAAATCAAATAGGTAAGATCATCTACTCGTGGGTCGCTTTCAGGCTACACTCCATCAATAATGGGGCCCACGTACTGTCTGGATTGGTGTGTGTTACACCCACGTGTATGATGGATGGCGTGTATGCGAGTAGTGGGCCGTGTCTCCAACACCAAGATGAATCTTGTTCTGCCATTCCATTCTAGCAAGGGCCAGACCTTCAGTCATTTGCAATGTCGTTTTGTTCGGGATCATGTTGGAAGTAATGGCATAAGTGTGACTGTGGCTGCTAACCCATTTCAATTATGAGTCCATTTATGAAGTTGAATGCGAGCCATTGAAAATATTCATTTTAACGTTCTAAATTCATCATGTGGGCCCTATCATGGATACAAATCTAGCTAAAAACTCATGTCCTGAAATATTCTATCCATGGACAGTAGAATAAAAAACGAGTTAACGTTGTGGATGGTGAAAGGGATGGATGAGACTGATGTATTACTTTTGGTTTTGAATCTTGGGCCATCTAATGTGTACACAACTTGGTGGATGGAGCTCAATTCATAGTTCACCCTTCCTAGTGAAGGGACGATGCTGCTATCTGTCATTTTATTTGATAGGGACGGCTCTACCACATCATTTCTAGGGAAAGAGGATGACATCAATTTGGAAAGAGATAAGCTTTGACATTCAGGTATGTTGGGTGTAGGAATGCGTGGCATATTATATTTTTGTGTTTTTGTCATCCTGAGCGAAATGATTAGACCACCGAGAATCTGAAACATGGAACTTGGTGGCCTGCTTAAATCAACCACATGCGGAAGGTGAAAAAAATAAAGGCACGAAGGTCACCTACAAGACTAACATTCTCATATAATGCATTGACTAAATTGAATTAAGTATCAATAGTCTAATTGGTCCGGGAGAGGAGTCTTACCTAATGCTTTGAGCATGTGATTGCTTACCCACGCTGGAAAATAGACATTACTAAGTATACATTAGGTCTACAATATGCACGTTCCACCTAAAGTGCATAAGTATTGACTCATTTTAGTAACTTCTAACCTAGCTTCATATAAGCCATGGCATTATCTGGAGACACAGGTCTCACCTGAAGTGCACAAGTACCAGTTCAACAATTACTAACTTCATCAAACAAAGGTCTTAACTAAAGCACTTGAGTACAGACTCTTAATCCCGCTAACCCCGTGAATGTCATTCGGCTTCCAAAATCTCATCTCTATTATTCAAAGTTATCCCTGCATGGTGTATAGGGCTACAAAGCACTAACACATGCGAATTTATTTTGAACATGCCCAGCATAACAGGAATCTAATAATCCATACACATAGTTATGACTGAAGATGGTCACATCTTAATTCTCGCTTCCTCATTACAATAAAAGATGGTTGCACCTTAGCATGTTTCCTTATTGGGTGATCAATTTCCATTCAAGTAGGAATGATTGTCCTACTGATACAAAAAAACAAGTCCAACACAGAGAATATGACCTACAACCGATGGTCTCAAGGTCTAGTAAAGAGGACTGCATAAAAATATTATATTAATGTTTGAGCATTTAGAAAATTTATTTCATAAAATAAATCCTTAGTACCAAATGTCAATAATTTAGATGCCATATCTCTAAAATTCATGGACTTTATCTCATCTCATATGTATAAGTCTTATATAAAGGCTCTAAACTCTCTCTCTCTGGGGGGAAATTAAGCTCTTCTTAGTCCCATTTGCTTAACGTCTATTTCAAATATATCTCTAGCGATTGGTTTCATCATGGGATCAACCAACATAACTCTAGTGAGAATGTGATCAAGCACAACTTGCCCATCTCACACCCAACCTCTTACATAATGGTATTTAATATGATTTGCTAGGACTTCTTATGGTGCTTCAAATCCTTCTTGTGATCTATCATTATTGTCACAACACGCAATGTATCTTTTTTTTTTTTTTTTTTAATAGTAGAAAGGCTATTTGAGGATTGCTTCTTACTTCATTATGAGCTGGCATATCCATTCAACATAAATGCATAACATGAAGTGGACTTGTTTTCTTCCTAACCATAGTATAGAGCCTTTTGTGCCCTGAAGATAGCATATAATAAAAAAAAAAAAAAAAATCTCTTAGATGCCTACCAATGCGCTTGACTTAGGTCACTTTGATATCGACTCGCGAGACCCATAACGTAACATATATTGGGCCCGGTGCATAGCGTATCATATTATCATAAGGTACAAAAGACATAGATTAGCTTCCTATATTCAACTTTGGTCACACACATTTATTGAATTTAAAATATCTATCATTGGGGTTTTAATTAATTTGAAATTATATATTCTGAATATTTATAAGATTTTCTCAATATAAGATGTTGGTGGTATCCCAAAAACATTTTATAGTGATTTGTTATTATTTTTACTCTCACAATAAAGTTCGCTTCATTGAGGTATTTCATTTCAAAATTTGATAAAAGTCATTCCTTATTTAAGAGCAGCATTCTTAAATTCATTTACCATCTATATGCAATAAAAAGATTAGAAAATACTTTCTAGATCGCTTCTTCATAGAACACAGTGGTCTTTTTTGTACACATACTAAATCTGAAAAAAGCAATGACGCTATATTAATTAGTGTGTATGTCGCAAGGCTATGGTGGTTGTGAAGGTTTGATCATGGATTGGTGTCAAGTCAGTACATTCGATTTTGAGGTGTATATGGTTGGTGTTGAAGTGATTGTTTTTGGTAACGAGATTGATATGGATGAAAATGTTGAATGAGTGTATTGGATTAACTAATGGGAATATTCTATCTATCTATTCTTTTATATACTTTTTTCTTGATCGGATATTCCTCTTGCGACCTTCAACATAAAAAATTACACAATTTTTAGACTTAACAACATTTGATTTAACTTTGTGTTCTAGATGATAAGCCAGGTTTTCAAAAGTCTTGATTACCTCACTATAATTCAATATATCCGTAGTGTGGGTCTAACATTTTGATAGAGATGAGAGCGTACCTATAATCTTTTGGTCCTTAGGACACAATCAATATTTCACAGTTTTGTCATCATCTGTTTCATTTTTCTAATGTAGTCTTTAACAGAACATTTGATTGGCTTTTAGTATACATCAAAGTCCTTTTGTATTGCTCTGATTTTGGCATCAACATGTGATTCAATTAGGTCATTCCATGTTTCTTTAGCAATTCTATTGTATGAGGAAATTAATTCTTAATACATGAAGCTTAGAAGAGTGTTTTTAACCGTCTTATTCGTCTTCTTCGACTCTTAATATTTCAATTGTGCAAGCTTAATCTACTTATCAAAACATTCTTGTTCTTTATCTTTGATTCTCTTCTAATAGCGCATTTGTAGCATGTACACCACTTTCTCTTCATTTAATAAAATTGTAATAGGCCTATTAATCCAATCATTAAAATTATTCCTATCAAACTTCTCTCATTTCATGTGAGCAATGATACATTTAGAAAAGACATCTAAGACAATTCATTCAATTTTATTCATAACCAATCACCATCAGTGGTACTCATGACATTACTTGAACATAATGACAAAAGGGCAATGCCATTGCTGTTAATTTGGCTTAAAATTTTCACTTAACTAATTGGGCATATAGAAGTTATTAGTCTTGAGAGACTAAAAAAGTTCTTTTATGTCAACCATCAAATAATACCTACAATAAATTTTTATCACACATAATAAATTTTAATAACTTCACAACATATTAATGTAGTGCCACTAAAGCTAGGGCATTACAATGATACTCAAATGCCACAAAAACTACAAATATAACATTCGTTGTATATTACCATGTCTTCTTTTATACAGGATGATGAAGTAGTGGCATTGTCAATCCATTTTTGTCATTTTCTTGTTGGGATTGTATCGATCAATGGCTTTAATACGGTTGCTGAGCGCAGAATATGTGGCATATTATATTTTGAGTGTTATTATAATAGATCGAGCAACACAATTATATAACTGAATCGAGGAATTAAAATATGAAACTTAGGGCCTGTTTCGTAAAACTTTTTTTCAGCCCTTAAGATTGAAACATGCTATTTTCAGTGATTTCTTTTATTTAGACCGTTTGGTAAATGAAAGGAATTAAGAGCTTAATTTGAATTTTCACTGAAAAATTTGACAATTTTTTAAGTCATCCTCACGTGACTTAAAACTTAAGACTGAATGCGGTAAGTGATTTTGTTTAAAATCTTTGGTTTGTTTTTACTAAAATATCCTTCAAATATTTTATAAATGACAACTTTATCCTTTTACAAGGGTCTTCTGTAAAGCTTTGAAACGGAATTCACATACAATACTTGGTGAAGTTTTGCGGGGCCCCATCATAAAGTATGTGTTATATCCACACCGTCCATTCATTTTCCCATATCATTTTAGGGCATAAGCCCAAAATGAGGCAAATCCAAAGCTCCAACGGACCACGCCACAAAAATCTGTGGAGATAATGACATGACCGTTGAAACCTTCCTAGGGGCCGTGGTTATGTTTATTTGCCATCCAAACTTGTTGATAAGGTCACATAGACCTGGATGAAGGAAAAACACAATGTAAGCTTGATCCAAAACTTTTGTGGCCTCCTAGAAGTTTTCAATGGTAGGCATTCAATCCCTACTGTTTTCTATGGTGCGGTCCACCTGAGCTTTGGATTTGCCACATTTCTGGACTCATGCCCTTAAATGACCTGACAAAATGGATGGACAGTGTGGATATAACACATACATCATGATGAAGAACACAACTTTTCAACGTCCACATGATTCCTAGGTGCCGTATTTAAAAGGGATTTGGATTTTGTAGTAACCCTCTTGTACCAAGCTCGGTACTGATCGAAGCTCCATAGGACCCACTATAATGTTTATGTATTATCCACACCATCTATCCATTTTTTCAACTTATTTTAATGTATCATTCAAAATTCGAGGTGGATCCAAAGCTCAAGTGGACCATACGATATGAAGTAGCAGGGATTTGATGCCTATTGATAAAAACTTCTTATGGGCCCCAAAAGTTTTATATCAAGCTAACTTTCCCATTCATCCATGTTTATATGACTTTATGAACAGGTTGGATGGCAAATAAACATCTGGGTGGACTTTAGGAAGCTTTCAGCGGTGGGCATCACTATTCCCACTGCTTCTTATAGTATGGTCCACTTAAGATTTGGATCTGCTTCATTTTTTGGAACATGCCCTAAAATGAGATGGGAAAACTGATGGATGGAGTGGATACATAAAATATACATCAAGGTGGACCCCACTGTCAAGGTAGCAACCGCTAAGTTGTTACCCCTCCACCAAAACCAGGACTCACGTTTTTAAGTGACCTATCCAAGTGGTGGAAAAGTTTGTGAGCCCATCATCATGTGTGTGTTTTATCCACACTATCCACCTATTTTTCATATCATTTTAGGACATGAGCCAAAGAATGAGGCAAATTCAACTCTCGGATGGACCACACTATAGAAAATAGTGGTGATTGACACCCACCATTAAAAAATTCTCAGAGGCACACAAGTTTTGGATTAAGCTAGTATTTGTGTTCTCTTCATCCATGTTTGTGTGAAATATTCAATAGATTGGATGGAAATAAAAATTACAATCGGCCCTAAGAAGTTTTTAATGATGGCATTGTTTCCTATGGTGTGGTCCAATGAGATTTGAATGTACCTCTTTCTTTGGATCATGGACAAAAATGTAGTGAATGGATGGATGACTTGGATAATACATACAATGTGATGGGGTCCACATATCACCATCATGTTACCCACTAGGTGTGCTTGTCCCCTAATGACACCAATAAAAGGTTATGATGATTCTATTAAGAAAAATATAATATATGGTCCATAATGTGGCCCATCTCACCAATGCACTTTGACCACCAATCTAAAGGCATCACTTGCATTATCAGTCACTCTCATTACACAATTATTTTGTAAATGTGCACGTTGCAAATACGAAAGATCAAGACTATTCATCTACTCAACTTTATTTGGTAGGGGAAATCATTAAATTTTTACTGCATTAAGCATAGGTATGCCAAATTTGGAGGGATGACAATAACGAATTTTGTTTTTTTGCTCTACAAAAGTTAGAAATTGGGGCAGTATGGGTACCAAACAAGTTTTTGTGAAAAAAGTGTTTATTTTCAGACATCAGGACTTTTTTTCAGACAAATTACCAAATAGATTTTTAGTACTTAAAAGTACTAAAATTCAGCACTTTTAAGTTTCCAGCACTTAAATTTATTTTCAGTTTACCAAACGACACCTTAGTGAATCACTTGAATCAATTAGATGCTAAAAGATAAGCCACTTCAATTGATTGATTCGATGATAGAGATGGTATGCTAACGGCATAGTCCCAATCAAATCCAAATGGATGGACCCACTTTATTTGTCTCATCTCTTTTTTCTCTCACATCATTTTGCTTTGAGTGATACAAGAAGGAAGCGTAGATGTTGTGGTTTAATAAGGAGGGAATATGTAATGCACTATCCAAGGAGGAGTGTCTATACATGCTCCACAAGAAAGAGCGTGAGTATGTTGTTCACTAGAAGGGAGCGTGTATATGTGATTCAAGGATGGACTTGCATTGCAGTTCGAAGTGGAGCGTGTATATGTGATCTAAGGAGTAGGGCTGTCAATGGCACGGATCTCGATCCGTATCCGATCCGTATCCGATCCGATTTAATCGGATTCGGATCAATAATCGGATAATCGGGTCGGATACGGATATCCAAAGATGATCCGTTTAATATTCGGGTCGGATTCGGATCAACCTTGATCCGGCCCGTTAACGATCCGACCCGATAAAAAAAATAAATAAAAAAATAAAATAAAATAAAATAAAATAAAAACATATTAGAATCTCTCTCTCTCTCTCTCTCTCTCTCTCTCTCTCTCTCTCTCTCTCTCTCTCTCGGATATCCGGTCGGATATCGGGTCGGATCATAATCGGATCGGAAATGGATTTCGAAAAATTTAATCGGGTCGGGTTCGGATCATATACTTGTGATCCGAATCGGATTCGGGTCGGATTCGGGTCGGATATATTCTTAATCGGGTCGGATTCGGATCATCATTGATCCGGCCCGTATCCGACCCGTTGACAGCCCTACTAAGGAGGGACTTGCATTGCAGTTCGAAGTAGAGCGTGTGTTGCATGATCTAAGAGGGGGAGACGCGCGCATGGCATAACCCAAAGTAGAATGCGCATAGCACAGTCCAGTATGCTATAAGCCTAAGGAGAGAAGAGAGTGAGAACGATTGATGAGATAGAGAGGAGTTGTATATATATAGTGAGTTATCACCACCTCCTTCTTTGCTCTACTCCTGCTCTCTACATATAAGAGCAGGTGGCCGCCAATAAGGATTGCCACTGGTTGGCAGAGCATGACATATGTACTAATAAAATTATATGTTATACAAAATTTACACAAGATAATAACAAAATTCTAAAAATTATTTTATATGTTGTTGATTCACCTAGAAGGCCGTGGGCTTGCAAGATATGATAGTATCTACATAATCCTAGGGCTTTTGTTTAGAGCCAAAGATGAACAATCTAAATTCAATGGTCCACTAAACCATTACAAGAGCATACAAAATCTGATCACCCATCTAATTCTACGGTTAAGATGGTTTGAATTATGATCAATAGTTTAAATTGCTTAGAGATGATCAATAGTTTAAATAGTTTAAATTGCTTATGATCAATATTCTCTTTGGGATCTCTCTTATCTTTAGGGTTACATTCCAATGAATTCAAGTACAAGTGGCCACCTCTATGAAAGGAGTTCGAACGAGACAGGGAGAATCTCCTCACACCTTATCTTCTCTCTCTCTCTCTCTCTCTCTCTCTCTCTCTCATTATTCAATCCATTTTTAAATTTTAAAACTTAAAATTTTAACTTCCAAGAGAAAATTTGGAAGAGGGATATCCAAGGAAAAATGTGTGGGACCCACTGCTAGTGTTTGCCCATAAGTGAGCCCCACCAACCCATATCCAACATATGGATCATTAAATAAAAAATAAATTTGATTTAGCAATCTAGCTAACTGATTATGGACATTTAATGCATGGTTGAAATGAAAAAATATTCGACGGTATAGATTGGAAAACAATTGTCCATGAATGGTATGTTATAATTGTTTAACCAATCAAATTTTATGTCTATGATCTATCGATGCTGTCTCCAAAAATTTGGGCTGTTTGCTTGTAGTTAATATATTACAGGCAACAATTATGGAGCGCTTTTGTACCAGCCATCAAACTTCGCCAGAATAGCTCAAAATTCTCCAGGCCGGAAAATAGTGGAAATAGTTGGGACCTGAGAGTTGAGAAACTTTTTACTATGCGAAGGCTGTAGAATAAGCTTATCGACAACTATATTTGAGGCCAACCATAATGTATGGCCCGTATCCACTCACTCCATCATGTGAGGCTCATTTGCACATCCATCAGCCCTCACTTTGTATAAATAAATGGATGGTTAGAAAGAATTGATTGACCAACTGTCCACATTCACATGTATGTGTGGTTCCTGCCTACGGATTTAAAACAGATCCACTTGAGTACAAGCCGGCCATGTGAGGAAAGATCACTATCACCGTATAGTCCCATGCCCCAAGATTCAATGCACTGCGAATCATAATGCTGCATGCGTGAATGCCGATCCAATCCTTTGAATTGCTACTCTGACTAGGCAGGTATGATTCTTCATATTGCCGCGTGAATCTTTATCCCATTCAATACCCATTTGTCGCATTTGTCATCCTCATGGTTCACTTGGGTCACGTTTCAATGCAAGCATCTAAACGACAAGGAAATCTTTTTCGTCCCTTAATGATGTCATTTTTCACATTTAAGGTTTTCCCAGAGGTTTTGATTTCTAGATTATGGTTTCACCCTATCCAAGGGCGTGTCTGGACACCGTGAAACCAAAACCTGAAAATGGTGCATGGGGTTTGGGAAAGCGTTGTGAGTGTGCCCCACATACGTGAGTTCGATTTCCCTTCCTAGATTACCCAATGCATGTGGTTTGTAGGTGATTGTGTGCATCCACAAGAAATGGTCTCGCCTTAAAATGGGCTATGAACTCCCTGGCCTCATAATAATAATAATAATAATAAAAAACCCTGAAAATGGAAAATCCTTTTCAAACCCTTAAATTTGGAAAATGGCATTAGCAAGGAAAGAAGATGATCTCCTTATGGTTGTTTCCATTTTATGGGTTGTGGGAGCTTTTCTTTTTGTTATTATTATTAAAACTTATATGTAATATTTATCAAGTATTGGTCATGGATGATATGTTAGCACATGCATTTTTACTCTTTTTTATAGTTGTACCATTGAAGTATGCAAGCATTCATTTTTTTTATATTAATAAATAAGGGTTTGTCTAGGAATGTGGAAAGTGGTGGAAAAAGAATAGGAATTTCTTTCACGTATGCAAGAAAAAAAGAAGAAGAGAAAAATGTACAAAAGGAGGAAATTGTTTACCTTTTCCCTGCTTTCATGTCCGTATTTTGAATTCTCTGTCCATAGGCCCTATGAAGCATTGATTGATATTGTAATGGCATTTCACAACATTGATAATCCTCAAGTGACCCTTAGATTGAAGTTATTAATTTCTTTCAATTCCAACATGAAAGTAGCTAATTCGATGATCTCAAACCTAACATCTCATAGAAAACAAATATTAAGTACCCATTTAGGTTCTACTTAAAATTAGTTATCTCAGTTTAGTTAACAGTAATTATGTATGAAAGATATTTTTAGAGATTAAAACAATCTTGATAACCGACAACGTACATAAACTATAAACTAATCTCTACTACTAATTATCATTAACTAAAATGAGATGAACTCATTTTTAAGTGTCACCCAAACAGGCCCTAAGGTAACTAGAAGTGGGTCATGTTTACTTTGTTTAGCGAATTATTGCAATTCATATAAAATTCTTACCTGCGGAGAATTATATATATAAAAAAAGCCAAGTGTATTACACGCGTCATTCTTAAACTCACCGTCGAAAAGAAGGGACCCGAAAATCGCCTATTGTGCATTCTTGAGAGACAGTGATTATGTGTTATTTAGTGGGGGTTACAATTCGATCATGGTTTTCTTTGTTTTGGTACGAAACAATGTCTTTCTTTCCCCATTCTTGGACTTGTTTTCATGATTCAAACCACTTTGTAAAAAGGAAGATAGGGCATGGGCCATGGGTCCATTGTTTTACTTGAGTGGGGTGCACAACATCAATGGTAGTTTGATTGGTGGAAACCCACAAAGACTCTTGGGCTCTTCTTTCTTCTTCTTCTTCTTCAATCATTTCACCTTTAGCCTTAGACGGAAAATGGAAGAGGATGATGTTCACCCACTTGAGGAGAGCCTTAAATGATTGGATAGAAGAATGGGAGGTTTCTTGACAAAAACAGACTCAAGTGGCAGTTTTCCACGAGGACAAAAGGGGACCTTGTCTTGTTCGAAGAAAGGAACGGCCATAAGAAATTTCAGGTAGGACCCACATCAGAGCTGCCCGATTATCATTCATTGATTGCCGAGCAGTTCAAGACATGAGGTGTGGCTCTTTTCTATGAGCTATGGACTTTATTTTTAGTGACATTTTTATATCCTTGAAAGGGACGTGCTATGTTATCATGCAGCTGGGATATTATATGGAGGGCATCTCTATCGTCTTCTTATAGAAGCCCACTTCAACCAGGACATTGAATCTAACCGTCCACCTAGTCGATCCTACCATGGGTGGCCCATGGTTCGTAAAATTGGATGATCATAGACATCTGATTGGTGGCTTGATGGACAATGAAAACCAAAAAGTGGTTGATGGCTGACATTCAGTTGGAAGAAATGAGTTAAACTGACGGCTAGGATTCTATGATCATTGTAATTTTTATATCCAGCCATCCATGGAAGAGGTCAGGAGGTGCACAGTAACGTTCCATTTTCCCCCACTGCCACAAACGTATGTTGAATCATGTATGAGATGCAGCCTTGTTCTCTCTCATTTCTATCTCCCATACAGATAGGGTGGTAAATGTTCTATGAATTTTTTTTACCATACACGTAGCAAACATGAATGGTGATCAGGGCCGTTGATCTGGTGGTCACTAGCCGGATAGACCGCAGGCAAAAAAAAAAAAAAAGCTATTGGGGGCGCAGATTGCTTGAGTAAGTTAGTAAACTGTATGGGGACCACCATGATATATGTGTCTTATCCACACCATTCATCCGTTTTATCAGCTCATTTTAGGACATGATCTAAAAATTGAATATATCCAAAGCTCAAGTGGACCACACCACAGGAAACAATGGGCATAATGACGTTCAACGTTGAAACCTTCCTAGGGCCCGCACTGATGTTTATTTGTCATCTAACCTGTCCATAGGGTCACACAGACATGTCAGATGAAGGTAAAATACAAATATCAACTTGATCCAAAACTTCTATGGCTGCCATGAAGTTTTCAACGGTAGGCATTCAATTCCCACTGTTTCCTGTGTGGTATAGTCCACTTGAATCTGGACAGTTGCTCATTCAATTAACCGTCCAATTTTTCAAGTGACCATTCT
Organism: Liriodendron chinense; assembly: GCA_003013855.2. Lineage (NCBI taxonomy): Eukaryota > Viridiplantae > Streptophyta > Magnoliopsida > Magnoliales > Magnoliaceae > Liriodendron > Liriodendron chinense. Next base: position 121,411 of record PVNU02000473.1, on the reverse strand, counting down.
ACATGGTCCAATCAATCCCCTCGACTTCTGGGAGATGACATATGCACATATTAGCCCACCAAATCCGACGGACTTGAACCACAGCTAGTTGTACGTGTGCTGGAGGTGTTTTGGTGCGTGCGTCATACAAGCATTCCTCTTCTGAAAGGTTAGGTAAGAGACCGTAAGAAAAAAGTATAGAATGATGTGGTGCATGCGTATGCATCGGATCATCCGTGCACAGTGAAATGATAAGAGGTGGGGTCCACCATCCACTCAAGGAAAAGGCCTCCTTCACCTGATTACCGGTGTATCAGTATCTTCATGAGAACCCGGTGTCACTGTGCCGAGCCAGCCAATGGGATCTTCGGGGGCAGGATTGTCCCGAGGGGACTCGGATTCTGCAGTGACCCCTCAAGTACTTACGGGTGTTGCGGGACTCACTATGTTGTTTTTGTTTTATCCAAGCCATTCATCCATTTTGCTAGATCATTTTATTGCATGAGCTCGAAAATGAGGCAGATTCAAATCTAAGGTGTAACACACCACATGTAAAAGTGGTGATTGTACCTTTAAAACTTTCTTAGGGCCAGTATAATGTTTATTTACCATCCAACCTATTCATTAGGTCACACAAGATGAGGATGAAGGGAAACAAAAATGCAAACTTGATGGAAGCCGGTTGTGGGGGCTAGCATGGGCTCTGTGGAGCCCACCATGATATATGGGTTTTATCCACTCCATTCATCCGTTTTTACATATCTATCACTTTTGGGTCTGATCCAAAAAATGAGTGGGATCCAATGGTCAAGTGACCACACCACAGGAATGATACCTATGGTTGAAACCTTCCTAGGACCCATCATGACATTTACTTGCCATCCAACTTGTTGATAAGTTCACATAAATATGGATGAAGAGAACAAAAATGGCAACTTGTTCCAAAGCTTTTATAGTTTGAAGAAATTTTTAATATCTTATTTCAATATCCAATATGTAGTATGCTTGAGCTTTGGATCTACCTTATTTTTTAGCTAATAATCCAAAATAATCTAGAAGATAAAGGACATGATAAAACCCATGCATCATGGTAGCCCCTTATAGCTCCTGTTTGGACAGATTCTATCAAGGGGCCCAGGACACAATTGGCTTCCAAGCTTTATCCAATGCTTTTATGGCCCAAGTAGTTTGTGATGGTGGGCGTTCAATCGCCACTGTTTTCCTGTGGTGTGGTCCACTGAGATTTGGATCTGCCTCATTTTTTGCCAATGCTCCAAAATGAGCTGTAAAAAATGAATCAGTGGCACAGGTAAAGCACACACATCATTGTAGACCTGACAACAGCGACCCGTACCTACCTCCCTAGGGGGAGGGGTCACTCCTGAATCCAAGCCCGTCCCGAGTGAAAGCGGATTGCGTACTGAGTAAACTCTGTGGTGACTAGCAGAGTCTTTCTCTTATCCATGCCGTCCATCAATTTTACCAGTTTATTTTAGGGCATGATCCCAAATTGAAGCATATCTAAAGCTCAAGTGGATCACACTTAATGAAAAGTGTGAATTGAAAGCCTACCATTGAAAAATTCTTGGAGGCCACAGAACTTCTGGATCAAGCTGATATTTTTGTTTTCCCATCATCCATGTCTGTGACCTTACGAAGATGTTGAATGACAAATAAACATCACTATAGGTCCAAGGAGGGTTTGAATGTCATTATCCTCACCTTTTCTTGTGGTGTAGCCCACTTAAGCTTTGGAAACGTTTCAATTTTGGGTTCATTTCCTAAAATGAGCTGGTAAAACGAATGGATGGCGTGGATAAGATACATACATTACAATGGTCCCCACAAAGTTTACTAACTAAGCAATCTCCTTCCGTCAGCTTCACTTAAACAAAGCCCAAGGCCTGTTGAGGACGACTCGCGTCCAAAAGTTCGAGGCCAAACTCACTGGTGAAAAGTTTGGCACGTGTGCGCTCACATATGAAAGATAGGGTGTCCTTTTCTTTATGAGGTTTGTACGGTGATCCGAGGGCCACCATATGTCCCCTGACGTGCGCTTGAAATTCATGGAAGGAGCAATTAAAAGAGGTGGTTTGTGGCCCACCTGCCAACTCGAAGCATGCGCGCAAGATATTATCCATCAGGTGGGGTCCATTTATGAAAATTACTGGTCCAAAAATAAGCTGGCCCACTCGTGCAGATATAGGTTGGTTAGAAAAATAAATAACCAATGGTCTATGTTCAAAGTGCACATGCTGCCCACCTGAAAAAAGGAACGCGGAAGGCTCGCGGGCCCACCATGTGTTTGTATTATATCCACTCCGGCTGTCCATTTCTCCAGCTCATTTTAGCTCATAAAAACTAACTGGAGTGAGATCCAAAACATGTGGGCCACACGGCAAGAAAGAGTTGGAAGTGAATGCTATCATTGAAACCTTATTGAGGCAGGGGTTTTGGATCAGGCTGATGTTTGTGTTGACCGTTAATCCAAGTGCGAGCACGTTGGATGGCACATAAACATCATGGTGGGCGGCAAAAAGGTTTCAACGGTTCCATCCCCATTGTTTCTTATTGTGCGGCTCACTTGATTTTTGGATTCCCCTCTTGTGTTGGGATGGTATGGTGAAATGAGCTGTTCAAACGGATGGTAAGAGTGGATGGTGGACACGGATTGGCTAGTGACTAGTGGTCCGTGCTCTGTGAGCTCCACCATGATGTATGTGCTTCATCCATGCCGTCCATCCATATTTCCATATCATTTTAATTTTGATGGCACAAAATATGGGGTGGATCCGAATATCAAGTGTATCACATCACATCACAGAAAGCAGTGTTGATCGAGAGCCCACGAGGCCCACAAAAGTTTTGAATCAAGCTGATATTTGTATTTTCCTTTCATTCAGGTATGCTGGATATCAAATAAATATTACAGTGGGCTATAAGAGGTTTTTAATGGTGCACATTTAATTACTACTGTTTTTCTGTGGTGTGGTCCACTTGAGATTTAGATCTGCCTCATTTTTTAGTTTAAGCCCTAAAATGACATGGAAAAAATGGATAGACCGCATGGATAGTGGCCTAGTGGCAGGGTAACTAGGTGGCTAGTGGCTAGTGGCATTATGAACCTAGGTGGCTAGTGGCAGGGTAACTAGAGAGCGGATTAGGTGAGACCCCGGACTGACCCAAGACGGTGCGGCCGTTACCGTGGGTTACAGTGGGGCTCACCTTGATGCATGTATTATGTATCCATGCCGTCCATACATTTTTACAGATCATTTTAGTGTATTATACCAAAAGGGAAGCAGATCCAATCATTAGGTGGACCATAACATAGAAAACAGTGGTGATTGACGACTAATGAGCCACAAAAGTTTTGGATGAAGGTGATATTTGTTTTTTCCCTTCATCCAGGCTCATGTGACCTTATCAACAGATTGGATGGTAAATAAACACTACGGAAACATGAAGATGGGTCCTAAGAAGTTTTTAATGGTAGGATGGTCAATCACCACTGTTTCTTATGGTATGGTCTACCTGATAATTTTCTCTACTTCATTTTTGGGATAATGACATATTATGATCGGGAAACATGAATGGACGGAGTGGATACATAATACATACATCAAGGTGGGCCCACGGTAATACCACAGTAAGGGCCGCACCGTCTTGGGTGAGTCCGGGGTCTCACCTAATCCGCTCTCTGGTAACTAGAGAAACCGCGTCCGTAGATGGAACACAAACAGCATGGTAGGCCCACAGTGCTTGGGTTTGCAGGAATCCCCTCCGTGTTGTGGGGAGAGGTTGCATGTTCAAAGACATCTTCATACCTTATTACTGGAGCTGAACATGATGTTTATATATCATCCAAACAGTCATAGGGTTATTACCATTCAGATAAACTGTAAGGTTTAAATCATCTCATCCAGGTACAAAACTTCTGTCACCCCAGGCGTTCAATACCCACTGTTTCGTGTGTTATGCCCCCACAAGAGTTTTGATGTGAGTGATTTTTAGAATCCCATCCTATTGTGGTTTTTCAAAACAAATGGACGGAGTTGATTTATCACGGACTTCTCTGTGGGCTCCACACAGCCACTGGCACAGGCATATCTCGCTGGAGGGTACTTGGTAAGTGACTCGCCACACGTGTCGTCCAAGCATACGTGTGGAAGATCGGAGCCGCTCATCAGGTGATCCCCGATGTATAGATTCGCTGCGTAAATGATCTGGCGGACGTAATTCGTTGGCGGACGTCACTCGTAAAAAGGACGTGTATCGTTGGTTAATTTCTCTTGTCCACTTCTGCAGCTGCGTGTAGATTTGTACTTCATGTTGGAAAAGAGAAAAGACTTTGATACTCTGGCAGAAGGTAATGGATGATACGTAGGCACTCAGAAACTGCACGTATGCCCTACGTACAACTCAAATAAAAAACTGTACCCATAGAGTGGGCCCCACGTTGGATGCTTTACAAAGCGAAAATCATATTTAAGCGATCGGTTACTTGATATCTAACGGACGGTCAATATGAAAAATAATTAACGGTTCAAATTCAATAGATCAGAGGTTAAAGTTCATCGCTTATGATTATTACTTTGGTTTTTTATAACTTATCTACATTGGGTTATTTCCCACCCATTTGAGTCCGGATCTACTACAAGCATTGGTAGATTAAGCTAAATACATAAAGAGGTTAATTTCGTCTTTTCACAAAGCATCATAAAGAGACAAAATGATAAAACCTACTCACGCTAGCAGTCTGTATCATTTTATAAATTGACACTGCTACCTTGTATTGTTCCTTTATTACAATTTTAACCCTGAAATTGCCAATTATGTTAAATCTTTAAAATGGGGCACACATTCATTTAATTCGTTGATTGATACCATCCATCAGTTTTTTCATCTTCTTTTATATCATTAGATAGAAAAGGAGATGGATTTGAGTGGAAGGTGGGTTGTAGAAAGTATGAGTAGTGTGTTAAGTATATACCATTAAATGTAAATGACAATAATGTGGATCATTTGATTGTTTGATCTGCCTCATTTGTCTAGTGTCGGCACGAAATAATTTTTAAATTCGAATGAACAACATGAATGATTACTAACAATGTCAATAAATCAAGGTGTGGCCCATGGTAAGAGATGCATAGTAGTTGTTAAGTATAGGGTTGCACCATCTTTGGTGAGTCCATAAAGGATACATATCACTCATTAAACTATGCTGGGCCCACCTTGATTGATGTGTTGTATCTACACTGTTCATCCATTGTAGAAAATAAATTTACAACTTTAGTTGAAAAAAAGGGGCATATTCGAAGCTCAAGTATGCTACACCATGAGATAGGGTTCATTTATTCTAACTGTTTGCTCTAGTGTGTCCCTCTTGAGCTTTTAATATGCTTCAATTTTAGGCTACAATCATTAAAAAAAAAAAAAGCAAAAAAAAAAAAATGGATGGATGGTATGGATAAACCGCATGAATTTACAATGGGACGAAAAAGGACTTCGCCATACCTTTAACGGAGCTAAAATGCAAGTGTAAAATCCACCCCGTCCATGCGAATTGTGAGCTCATTTTAGGGTATGGACCAAAATAAAAAATGATCTAAAACTCAAGTGGGGGCCCGGCCATAGAAAAAAGTGGAGATTCAATTACCACTATGAAACATTTGTATGGCCGTATAAGTTTTTCCGTTAAGATGAGTTTTTTTTTTTTTTGTGTTTTCTCTTCATCCAGTGTCTTTTCCTCTATTTCCCTCTCATGTGGCCCACTTTAGTTTTGGATGCGCTTCATTTTTGTTTTAATGTCCTAAAATGATCTCAAAGAGGATGAATGGGATGGATTTCTCACAAGCATCATGATGGCCCCCACTTAGCATCCCAACATAGGCACCGGATTAGATGAGAACCCGAATTAACAAAGGTGGGTGGGACCCTGAGGCCCATTAGGAAGTATGTCCACGCCAGCCATCCATATCGAAAGCTCACTTTAGAGCATGATCTAAAAAATTAAGTCTTAGATCCAGTTCAATTTTGGTCGCAACGCCTAAAATGATCTCACAAAATGGTTGGACGGCATAGATTTCTCACAATCCTCACGGTGGGCCCCACCCAGATTCCTTGCGCAAGAGATGCCTGCGAAAGGCTTTCGCAGGCAATCCGGGCCCGTAGTTTATCCACACCGTAGTACATCCTCTTTTCCAGATCATTGAAGGGTTGAAACCAGAACTGAAGCGGACGCGGTTTGCGTCCGACCTTGGTCGGACTTTTAAGCGTCCGACCAGATCTGTGTGGGGACGCACTGTGATGTATCAATTTATCCAAGCCGTCCATCCCTCTTATAAGATCATGATAAGGTATGAACCAACAATGAGTCAAATCTAATGCGGTAGTCGACCACACCAAATAGTAAGCTTGGGTTGAATAAATGCACAGCGCAATAATGCAAGTTGAATTAAATGCAAGAGTCGTCTCTGGTGCGGTCCATAAAACTGTTGGATCTCCCTCAATTTTGGGACCATCCTTTAATACGAAATCATAAAATGGGTGGACGGCGTGGATAAACAGATACATCAAGGTGGGCCCTCGCACAGATCTGATCGGACGCTTAAAGGTCCGACCAGGGGTCGGACGCAATCCGCGTCCAACTGAAGCATATAAAAAACTCACGTGAACCATACCACAAGAAACAGTGGGTGTAATGCTTTCCACCGTTGAAACCTTTCTAGGGTCCACATTGATGTTTTATTTGACATCCAACCTGCTCACAAGATCACACAGACATTGATGAAGGGAAAAAACAAATATCAGCTTGATCCAAAACTTCCACGGCCCCTAAGAATTTTTCAATGGTACAGGTTCAATTCACATTGTTTTATGTGGTGTGATCCACTTACAATTTTTATATGCTTCATTTTCTGTTCCAAGATATAAAATTATCTGTTAAAATGGATGAACGGAGTGGATGAAATTCATAAATTACGGTGGACCCCGCATCTAAGGCTCAGTACGCAATCTGCTTCCTCCACTAGCAAGCTTCGTACAGAGTTTCAAGTGGAAATACTTTCCCGCCAAAACAGCTTTTGGGCGGGGAAGCATGCGTGTATGACAGGTGCGTGTAAAGGTTGGACACAGGTGCGTGTAAGTGTTGGCAACAGACTTTTCAAAATGACAAAACTGCCCATTAAAGGAAAAAAGAAAGGTCAGGATGTTGTTCCTTGTGTAGTGGCCCACCTGAGTTTTGGATTGAAATGAATTTTGGCTACTAAGAAGAGCTTCATTAGACGTATCTCATGGACGGATTGGATTGAATACATGCACTAGTATGGGACATATAAATCACAGTGTACATTTAGCTTAACCTACAAGTGCTTGTAGTAGATCCGGCCTCCATTTTTTTTATTTAGGTAGTTTTTTAATTACACATATGCCATGCCACCTGTACAAAGGCAAGCACCTGTGTATTATCAACAAATGCGGCCAGAGTATCCAAGAGATAATTGCGAATGGGAAGTGGGGACAAAGCGGATCTAAAGGCAATCACTCAAAAGATCTACTTTCCGTGTAAAACCATATCCCTCCACCAATACCGTCCAAAAACCATGCACGCGCGTGCTCTCCCCTTAACGTGCGCACCTACCCTACGCCCCCTCTGCTGGTGGGGTACCTGGGGTAGGTTGCCTGTGAGCACTGCGCACCGATCGTAGCCCCCCCCCCCCCTGATGAAGGGCAAATGCGTCATGTTTGAAAAGCTAGATCTACCCAGCAGTCGTACTCCACCACACAATCAGATAACGATGGATATGTAGAAGGACAATTTGAGAATCCTCCACGCGCGTGGAGGACTGCTGATCCACACGCAAGCCCTCGTGCCAGCTTGCTAGGTCCGAGCTTTGCGTCAGGTGGGCCACATACTGTTTGGATCTTCTGTCTTAAAAAGCAGGCCCTCAGGTGGGCGAAGATTTACCTAACAAATGGATGGCTAGAAAGATTGTTTTCGTTTTGCAGACTGTGGCCCACCTCAGAAGAGAAACTCCCTGATTGTCAGTGAAATGAGTGGATATAAATAGCAACGTACAATTGGAGAGCTTTGCTCGCGTACTTGTATTTGCTTGTTTGCTTGCTTCCAGATTTAGAGGTGGAGTTAGCAATGGGCCAGGCCCAAGTATGGACGACATTGTGAGGCCCATGTTCCGCCCCATGATGTATGTATTCTGTCCACGCCGTCCGTCCATTTTGGATCATTGTTTTAGGGCATGAGCCTAAAAATGAGGCAGATCCAATTCTCAGGTAGACCATACCACAGTAAAACAGTGCTAATAGAATTGCCCACCATTAGAAAATTCATACGGCACACTATAATGTTTATTTTCCATCCAACCTTTTGATTAGTTCCCACAGTTCTGGATGAAGGGAAATCATAAATATCGTTCCAAAAATTTTAGGGCCCCAAAGAAGTTTTTAGCGGTGATTATTCAATTATCACTTTTTCTGTGGTGTGGTCCACCTGAGATTTGGATCTGCCTCATTTTCGGGCTCATGCCCTAAAATGAGCTGGAAAAATGGATGGACGACGTGGATAAAACACATACATCATGGTGGGGCCACATAGCACCAACCAGTACCGAAATTCGCCTCCAGCACAACGGGCCGAAGTCCGAATCGGGAAGATTAGTTATTTCGTGACCCGACCCAACCTGACCGGAAAATTTGATAAAATTCTCGTTTTACACGGGTGGGTGGGATCCCAGACCGTGGGGCCGATTGTGATGTATTTGTTATATCCACACCGTCCATCCATTTTGAAAACTCATTTTAGGGCATGATCCCAAAAATGGAGCAGATCCAAATATCAGGTGGACCATAATATAGGAAACAGTGGTAATTGACCATTAAAAACTTCTCACGGGCCACAAAATTTTTGGATCAAGCTGATACTTGTGTGGTCTCTTCATCCAGGTCTTTGTGACCTTATCAATAGGTTGCATGGTAAATAAACATTCCAGTGGCACCCATGAAGTTTTCAATGATGGGGATTCCATAACTATGGTTTCCTATGGTATTGTCCATCTAAAATTTAGATATGCTTCATTTTTTTTTTTTATCATGGCCTAAAAGGAGCTTCAAATGGATGAACGGTGTGGATGTAAGGCACATACATCACAGTGGTCCCCCCATTTAAGGATCCACCCAAACCGCGCCGCCCGAATGTCCCTAATTCATCTCTCCATTTAGTGGGTGACACGTGCACATGTAAATAATTAAACATTAAGTACATCTTTGGATTAGTGGAATCTAAAAGTCAACCGCAGATAAGGAAATGTTTTTTTGTTGATGTGATTGCCAATTGCACCAATAAAGTAATACGTGGTAAACCGTTTTAATTTCGGAAGCTTTTCTTTTTCTAGAAGTTATAATGCTTGTTAATCATCATTTCCATACTTAATAATAATAAAATAAAAAAAAGCAATACTCCAGTGCTCTTACAACACTATTCGTTATGGTGCACTGAGTTGCAATTAACTAACAAAAGTGATTATCTAGAATCATAAGAACTCTTGCAATGTAAAATAGGGTCCTAACTTATGCCTTGGTGGTAAACTCACAAGAGTTTCAACATAAGGTCATGGATTTGAGTACCTATTGTGGTATAAAAAAGCTACTTTGGTGTAATTGCGTTTGCCTATAAAAAATAAAGACTAAACAAATTGGCTAGTGGACCTATTTTTTATGTGAGTAAGTTAGGACCCTATTTTATATTGCAAGAGTTCTTATGATTCTAGATAATCACTTTTGTTAGTTAATTGTAACTCAGTGCACTATAACTTATAGTGAAGGCTATTGATGAAATGGTTGTGTTTGTAAAGTGGGTGTGACAACCTAAAGAAGAGTTTGGATCAATGAAATTTGCCTCGAGTATTTCTCTTTTAAGAAATTAATTTCACTTTTTTTTTTTTGTATTAGTACACACACCCAAGCTGTTAGTCACACTTCAATGTGAGTCGCCTGCATGTTGGGAATTGATAGCGGGACCTTAGTGTTGATACGAGGTTATCTTCATTCCGTCTACCATTGCCCCAAAGTGTAGGTGTAAACCAATTTCACTTTAATCCATGATTTTACTCGAGTGTTAAGATTTTCTTTTTTAAAATATTTTATAGATTCCTCTAAACCACATAGCCCTTTGAAAAATAACCTTAAGCTGATAAAAAATTGATTGGACCATACGTGTAGGCCAAAGCCTGGCCCACAGGCCATTCTACTACATCCAAGGGCTCCATATCTTTGACCAGGGTGCGTACAATATTCGAGGGAAAAGGTTCTATGTGACAATTCAGGTTTTAACTAATGTGAGCATGCACATTGTTCAATGATCTGAACGGTAACCGATGGTAGACAGCTAATGGACTGGAAGGCCACCAGATTGGAAGATCATAGCTGTATAATACCTGACCTTTCTCTTCGTTTAATGTGAAACATTGCTGTGTTTTAATTCCTAACTGTTAATTTGTCAGTCACTCATTGAAGGGTCAGGATTATTCGAATATGAGAGATTTTTGGTGCAAGAACCATTAACAGTCAGCAGTGGACCATATCATTAAGTGATTGCATCACTGAATCAAGGGACCCGCTTGCCCACTAGCACAAAATAAAAAAGCCAAAGCTCCATTAAATCATTTCCTTTGAGAAGGAACACTTGTAGTAGATTCAGACCTGACCATTCATACTGTGGCTCCCGCTTTGGATGGGCCATGTCTAAAAAACTGCACCCATTGGATGATCTATCTCATCGGGAATTTTGTTTTGCTTTTGTGTGTTTCTAAATCTCAATTTATAGACCATATTCCCATACAGTCTGCCAAGTGTCCAAAACCTGTAGCAGTGATGCAAATTGGGTGGTAACGGGTGACCCTAAATCCACAATGATATGATGTGGAAAGATTTGATTGGGCCATGTGTCATTGTTAAAGATAGCCCCGGCTTGAGAAGGCAATCACTTAATAACTTTCAAACATGTTTTGCATAGCCCTCATCTCTTACACCCGTACATGGCCCAATCAAATTCCACCACATCAAATCACCACCACTATGATGATGTAGCTATTGAAAAAAAGTTGCACCATGGGAACTGATTCGGTGGTTTTCCAGAGTCGTATAAGAGATGGGATCCTCTACAATGACCAATTTTTATTTTTTATTTTTATATATATATATATTTTTTATATGGGTGAGTTCACACACCCCCATTGTTAGTACACCCACCCAACCTTATCAGTCACATCACAATGTTAGCCACCCCCTATGAGAATCGATACCATGACCTTAGTGTTGAAATGAGGCTATCTTCACTAGTCTGCCACGTTGAGCTATGGATGTCCTTTAACAAAGCCATGCGTGTCACAAAAGCGAGCATTTAACATGGCCCACCAGACAATAGTTCAGCACTGCAGTGTCGCTGTATTTTGTGGGCATTTATAAAATGACTAAATAAAATACATAGACATTTCTCGATAACTTAACATTCTATTGTTTTCTAGTGGGAGTGAGTCCTCGCATTTCCCAAATTAAGGATTTTCTTCGCTCAAGACTTCTACATTCGAGAAATGCAATGGCGCTCTTGCTAGACGACAACTAAATGCAGAGCTGTCATTTGTTGGTAACTCAGCTTCTAGAGCGATAGAAAATAGGGAGACAATTCCTAGTGCAAAACAGGCCTCTTGGGGCCACAAATTAGTTGTGCATTTTACTTTATTTTTTTCCATTTAATAGTGGTAATGGCTCATTGGCTGTAAATATGGCATTGATGTACATTGATCCAGACTACCCCAATGATGGGTGCCACTTACTAAAAAATCACACCAATCAGACAACAGTAACCAATGATATCCTAACCATCAAATTCCTTAAAATAAAGTGGACAGCTAAAAAGAAAATGGTCATTGGAATAGTGGGTGGAGGTCAAACTGTCGTTGAATTTAGTGTTCTGGATGCAGATTACTCTCAATTCATTTTTATATCCAAGCTGTTGCTTAAGACAGATGGTTTGTTGGACATCATATTCAAATTGAATATTCATACAGTAGGTTAGAACGCATCTATCCGTTGATTAATGTCTTGCATGCTAGGGCCCACTTAGTATATAGCATTAATGAAATATTTTCAATTGCAAAAAATACTCTTCAGTTTGTTTTTTTATCCGTTGATCCGGTAAGCCATCAATTGAGACAGATGTTTCAGTTGGACATAAGGTTCTAAAAAGAAATTGAATATTTTGATGCCTATAGGTAAGTTAGGATGCAGCTATCCATTGATAAAGATTTTTCATAGATATAACTCTTTTATTGAACGGATGGATTACATTAGTGGGTTGTCACTCTTTCAGGAAGGAAATAAAAAAATGAAAAAGACGCTGGGGGGTGTTCATCCAAACACATAATGTCAATGTTTGTGGACCCCTATTACATGCATTGAGACGGTATATGTCAACATCTATTGAAACCTTTAATCAGGATTTAAAGATCCATGGACAAGGACAGGCATCCAAAGGATCCTTTTGTGTCCTATTTCCACAAACAGGAATTATATGATGTGGGGGCGTGTGTTTGATACCGAAGTCCAGGAAATCACCTTTTTTTCTATTGGACGGGATTGTCTGTGGGACGCGGATTTCCTACAGACTTTCGCAGGAAGTTCCTGAGATGGGATGCTAGGTGGGGCCCACCGTGATGTTTGTGAAAAATCCACCCTGTCCATCTATTTTGCGAACTCATTTTAGGACATGCGGCCAAAAATGAGGTGGATCCAAAACTCATGTGGGCCGCACAAGAAGAAACAGTGGGGTTGAGTGACCACAATTGGAACATTCATATGGCCACAGAGTTTTTGTATCGAGCTACAGTTTTTTGTGTTTTCACTTCATCCAAGTGGGAATAACCTTATAAATGGTTTGGATGGCATATAAACATCAAAGTGGAGCCTTGAAAGGTTTCAATAATAAGCATTTATTTCCCCAATTTTTCCTCTGGTGTGGCTTACAGAAGTTTTGCATCCACCTCATTTTTTGCCACTGTCCTAAAATGAGGCCGCAAAATGGATGGACAGAGTGGATTTCTCACAAACATCACAGTGGGCCCTATTTAAGCATCCCAGTGCAAGAACTTCCTGATCCACATCTTGACTATGACACCCTGCTAGGAGGAAGTTCCTTCCATATGATGCTAGGTTGGGTTAACTGTAATGTTTGTGAGAAATTCACACCCTCCATCAGTTTCGCGAATCATGACATGAGCTAAAAAAAAGAGGCAAATCTAAAACTCAAGTGGGCTACATGACAAGAGAGTGGGGATTGAATGCTTGATGTTGAAACATTTGTAAGGCAACTGTCGTTTTGTATCAAACTACTAATTTTGTGTTTTCAGTTTATCCATGCGGGAGTCACCTTATGAATGGTTTAAATGGCATGCAAACATTGTGGTGGACCTTGGGAAGAATTCAATAATAGGCATTTCCCTCAATACTTTTTCCTATTTTGTGGCCCACTTGAGTTTTAAATATGCTTCATTTTTTTTGCTCATGTCCTCAAATGAGCTGGCAAATGGAATGATGAGTTTATTGATATCTCAAAAACAACATGGTGAGCCCCACCTTCGTCACATGTAACATGACCACTAAAAATTTTGCACACAAGGGCTCAGTTGAACCTTAGATTAGGTGGTAGGAAATTGCATTTAGTTCAATATAATTTCCATCCAAAATTTGATAATGATGGGAAATATTAGATTAATCCAGGTATCAAATTATCTGGTCCTACTACATCTATGCACCCTACATGGAAGCATGTATTTTTTCGCACGTTCGTCCATATGGACCCTTTACAAGTGACAATAAACTAGCATATGCCTATTGGTGACCTGTAACAGTTGTAAAATCTGGTCTATAAATTACAATTTATAGTCCCAAAGGAAGAATTTGATCTTAAATGTGAGATTGGATGGTAAAAATTATAAGATCATTACTTAGTAATAGCGGTAATTCCACGTAATGCGATCCAATATCATTTAAGCCCGCGTTTAAAGTCTTATGGGCCTCACTTTAAATGAGTCATAAACTGAAAATGACACCGAATTGATGGCCGATATAATCAATCTGTGGGCATTTAACCAACGGTTAAAAGTAAAAAGGTAGTCAGGACTTGGAGTTCAATAAATAAATGTCCATAACTCCAAGTTAGAACCATCCCATCTATTCTATGATCTATGCTGGATGTACGATACCAGAATCCATGCGTACGCACCATCAAGGCTCTGCCACAGTACCAAATGACTCCACCATTCCTCTTTCACATGGACAGACGGACAGGCTCTTAATCAGGTGGGCCCCACAAGCGCGTGAGAGAAAAAAGATGACGCACGTGCTGTTTCACATGTACCGTAGCCTTTCATTGGAAGCGGATTGCGTAGTGAGTACTCAGTACCGTAAGCGTACTGACTAGACTCTGTGGGGCCCACCGTAATTTATGTATTTTATCCACTCCGTCCATCCATCTTAAAAGATAATTTTAACCTTGGAGCCCAAAAATGAAGCATATAAAAATCTCAAGCAGACTACACCAGAAGAAAAGTGAGTGTGAACTGAATGTCTTCCTTCCGTTGAAAAATTTTTGGGGGCCACAAAAGTTTAGGTTCAAGCTGATATTTGTGTTTTCCCCTTACCCATGTCTGTGTGATCTTATGAACGGGTTGGATGACAAATAAATATCACTGTGGACCCTGGTTTCAATGGTGGAAATCAGCATTCATACTGTCTCTCGTGGCATGGACCACTTCAGTTTTGGATATGCTTCAGCCCCTAAAATGAGCTGGAAAAACAGATGGATAAATCACATACATTGACACTGGGCCCAACAGAGTTTACTCAGTACGGTAAGAGCGTACTGAGTATCTCAGTATGCAATCCGAATTCCCTTCCATTAACTCGCGGGGCCCACTTCATGAATGGAGTGGATCTCTGTTAGTGTGCCATGATGCCACTTTTGGGCCGTTTGTCGACCTTAAAAAAATGGGTCATGTGAAGAATGGTCACTGCTTAGTGAATCAACTAAGGTTCACTTTCATGAGTGGATTGGATCTTGCACAAGTGCCCCTATTGTCATGTGTGACGGTACAAAGTGGATTCGATGTACACTCACAAAAGACAAAACAGACGGTCCACGCACAGCAGTTTATATGTCATTTCATTATATCACCTAATTAAGCTTTGCCATTTCTTTATCGCCTGCCTAATCGCAGCAAGTAGGTGATGTGATGCGAGCGACGGGACGCTTTCTGGTTTTCAATTACGACAAGTGGAGTCCATGCTGTCGTAATCCAGACCACTGATCTCTTACATCCCATCGTATATGGCCCATGCCCAAGAAACCTCCTCGACAGTACAGGACGAAGTTGCATTCTTTTTTCAGTTCGTGGTGCAGAATGAAATGGTTTTGAAGAGACAGCAAGGACCCACATTCAGCTGACCAAATATTCGTGGCCACGATTTTTCAATCGAAGAGATTTTTGGTTTATGGCCCATCCATTGTGGGGTCCCACCAACTAATGGCCTGGATTTCTCCCTCAGAATTCAAAATCCACTGCTAGTGTGTAAATTATAAGGCGTTGTTCCGTACCATGTTGTTTCACCCCCGTTCTATCACTGTCATATCGAATGGTCCAGGAGGTGCCATGTGGCATGGCTGTTACACATAATGAGGATAAACCTCAAAGACCAAAGCCAAAAAGCAGTGCAGTCGTGTCTTTGTGTTTGGAAGATTAGGACTAAGTTAAGTATTTTTAAAAGTTACTCTACAGAAAATAAAAACGTAACAAGAGGCTCATAAGATCTTTCCGATGCACTTGACCTATAATATATCTAGCTACACTTACATAGAAAATCAAGAAGATTCATACGTCCAATCATTCAAATTTCTTGTGATACAAAACATAATCTCTTTATGACACAATATAATTTATCTTAGTTTTAACTTTAGTTTATCTACTTTTGTCCAACTTCACTATAAAATGTTTGGAGTTTTAGATAGCTTAGATTGTTGTTGTCCAATGCCATTGCTACAGCACACATAAGAATAGTATAAATATCTACTACTGTCGTCAAATCCTTGATCAACTTGGTCTTTACTTGAAAGATCACAGCTTACTCACATCTTGCTGACCATATGCCTAGATACCCAAAATAATTTAGTTATCACCACTCTAAATGAATAGTTAAAAAATACACTAAATCACTCGTTTATTATCCTTAGATTTTGGGCTCATATTCCAAGGCTTAAAATTACTTCATTTTTTTCAATAATATATATTTCAATGGGCTCATTATAATCATTTTGCCAAATATCATATATGCATACTAATTAGGTATTAAAGCTCATTTAGTTAATTAAATTTAAGTCCTATAAATGTAAAATAGAATTCCAATGCATTTGAGTCTGTTACATTCCAAGTACAAGCTGTGAAACATATCAGATGTTTCAAAGTCACCTTGATTTCAGTGTAGTTGTGATCTGGATTCCAGTGCATTTCAAATACAAACTCCCACCTCCCAAACGAGCTCTGAAGGCTATCAATGGCACACAAGCAATCTGAAAACACAGGTGTGATTGGGAAATTAATCGGTCAGATCCCTCAAATATTACCTGGTGGAAAATTTATAAGCTGGTTGCTTAATCAGATGAGCAAGTGTGTTCTTTTTTAAACCATCAGTTTTTTTAGGTAGACGTGCACCCCACCTAATCAAAGAGCAGCCTGACTTTTGGACAACCACTTGTTCATAGTAGGTCCCACTTTATGAATGACCACACTTCTACTGTAGCACTTGTGCTTCTAGTGCCTTAGCACTTCCACCCGGCTCATTTGGACACTCAGGCATCCACATCATGAATAGCTATGGTATAGAATTCAAGATTATGGCTGCTTACTTAGGCTTAAGCATTTATGGCCTAAATATATGCTATATTTCTATGTGATGAGCGAGTCACGTAAAACATAAAATAAAATAAAATAAATAAAAGACCGTTGACGTCCACATTCTTAATGTGGTGTTATGGGAATATAAAAGAAGAAGGAAGCTTTTTAAGAGCAACTAAAAGGAAGGTCAATGTTTTTAACACAACCTGTTTAGTTTTGAAAATTTTCAAAAAATTAATAAGAGATTAGGATTGTTTTACCAATCTCATCTTATGGCCATGACCCATCTGTTGTGGGTCCCACAGTTTAGTTTTAGGAGACTTATAGAGCATATATTCTGGTTGCACTAAAAATTAGTACATGAGGAATGTATTACCTTACATTAAATTGGCTAAATTTGAGACAAACTATCGATGATAAGTCCTGTACCAAAATCAGATTTTCAAATAATATTAACCTTTGATTAGTGGACAATTGTTTGTTGAAATAAATGGTCGGATATTTTTTATTCTTGATTGTCTAATAAATATTCACTGCTCAAATAGTCAGCTAATCAGATAAGCATAATTTTGTTCATAACGTTGGATGTGGGCTTGTAGGGTCCACTTGTGTTTAATCACTAGTGGGTAGGTCCCACACAAGTTTTTTTTTTTTTTAATCTTTTTTTATTTCCCTCCGTAGTTTAAAGTTCAATTTCAAACTTTGAGGCTTAAATTCAACTTTGGACTTGAGATTGGCTAGGGTGCGATTGAATGATTAGGATAACTTCCAGCCTCACTTAAACTCCGTGAGGGATTCTCTTATTAATTGCATCAGAAAATTGTTATAGAGAAAAATGAAAAGATAGTGTATCCATAGAAAAATGAAAAGATAGTGAATCAATAGATTTTGTCCACTTGGCCCATCCTTATCTAAGTTATTGATCATATTACGATGCTATCTTAACTATAGAATCAAATGGGTGATCGAACTTCTTTGCTCTTGTAGTGGTTAAGTGGACTACTGGACATGCATCATATATTTTCAACTCTTACGAAGGTCCTATATCATGCAAACCATCGGATCCTGTAGGCCCACCCATCCGTGCTATTTTTCACATAATATATCTAAATCTCAGCCTACATTTTGACAATTTAATTTGAAATATTTGTACTCCAAGTATGCAGTTTCTAAGTAGTTTGTTAGTGCGAGCGTATCATCCCTCACACAACTAAAGTTCAATGTTTTCCTCTTAATTTTAGACCAGGGAATTTCCTGTGGAGAGAGGAAGATCCAAAGAAACTGAGGAGAGAGAAACTTGTTGGGTGCGTTTCACACAAGCCTTAGGATCTCGCTCCCAATACATTAGAATTATGAACTAAGATAATGCAATAATCAAGAGTAAACAAACAATCACACGATACAAAGAGTTTTTACGTGGAAAACCCTCGAAAGAGGTAAAAACCACGGGACCTAGTTCAGATCAACAATCCACTATCTTAGGGAACTGTTACAACCGATCACAAGTACACACCGCTTGGATCAAACCTTCTTCATCCAGACATGGATGGATAATAATGAAAGGACAAGAAAACTAAGAGATCTCACCCGAGCACGAGGACGTTGAAGAGCCGAGACGTCGTTGCACCCGGAATCACTTTCTCGAGCAATGCCTCCTCTACCAACAAGCTTCCTCTCTCTCTTTCTCTTCCTCTCTTTCTCTTTCTCTCTCTCTCTCTCTCACCTAGGACGTGTAGAACAACTTGTGGGAATACCAAATCCCGAATTAGAGCTCCATATTTATAGATTTGCAAGAGTCTTAATCCGATTTGGAAACTGCGGTAGCAATCCGCGCACACCTCCGACCGGTCGGCCAAAACCGCCGGCCGGTCAGACCCACCAAAAACAGTCCAGAGAGAAACTGTGTATAAAAACACATTACCCAACCTGTCTGCCGACCGGTTGAACGATCGGTCGGCCTTCACAAAATCTGTCCAGAAAAAATGTGGTTTCCAGCCACTTTGTCCGGCCGATCGGCCAAGGGTACCGACCAGTCGGACATGAATGAAACTCTCTCTCTCCTCTCATTAATGACAAGGAGGAAAACGCCAACAGAACTCTCTCATGACTAACAATTATATTTTTTAGTTATACGATACCCTACACTTAAAAGGTCTTTCAGTGACCTTGGGATATTCAATGTTAAATTGCTGTGGTAAAGTTGTCCCTATTATATTTGGCATTATATATCATAAGATATAGATAAATGTGCCACTTGTAAAATTTTGTAGTGCATGCATGCGAACCATCGTGCTTCTCAGTGCCATCAATTAACCCCAAAGAAAGCAATGGGCCGGGATTACACAAACTGTTGTTGAAACCTTCCTAGGGTCAAGGGTGAGGCTTATCTGACAACTAACCTATTCATAAGGTCACCATACCTGGATGAAGGTACAACACAAATATCTCTTGATCAGAGCCGTCTATGACCCTAATAAGTTTTCAACGGTAGCATCAATTCCACTGTTCCCTATGGTGGGTTCAACTTGAGCTTTGAAATGTGGAACTTACGTGGGGTCATTATGATGTATTTATTAGATCCACACCGTCCATCTAATTTTTTCATACCTTTTAGTCACTAGGTCGAAAACAAGTCAGATCCAAGGCTCAAGTGGGCCATACGACAGGAAAGAGTGGGAAATGATCAACGCCTAAGATTGAAAACCTTTTGGGTACACAGATGACTCTGATCAAGATGATGTTTGTGTTTTCCATTCATCAAGGTCTGAGTGACCTTATGAAGAGGTTAGATGGCAAATAGACCTCACACTGGACCGTAGGAAGGTTTCAATGTTACTCGTTCAATCCCCATGCTTTTTGTTGTGTGGTCCACTTGACCTTTGGATGTGCCTCATATTTTGTCTTATGCTTTAGAATAATCTGAAAAAATTGATAGACGGTGCAGATCTAACAGATAGATCATGGTGAGGCCCATAGAAATTCCACAAAGTAAAAGTGCGGTTGTGTAGCACGCAATCTAGAGGGAAAATCGGCTTGTTTTGTTAGTTGATGTCATTAGTGATGACGTGGACCAATGAGAATAGAAGGCACTGAATTTGTCTGTGCCTCCACCACAGACGATCCGCACTCAAATAATACAATTTCTAGGTGACTGTCCAAAGCTCATCATAGCCTATCAAGGTTCCATTGAAAAGAAACCATTACCAATACAGCATGGTGCACTGTGATAGGGTAAACCACCAATATGAAGACCTTCAGGTCGTTCTAAGCCTGACTTTCATTGGATGGTGGATCGTCGACTGCACGGTTCTCACCTTAGGTTAGGAATTCTAATTGCATTTAAACACTCATTAATATTATTTTTTACTGTAGCTATATGCACTTACCTATATCCACCTAGAATTCTTACCTCAATTGAAGTTTATGCCTGTTGCCAATGGGAGAAGCTCGCCTTAACTCAATTATTTTCTTAAACGATCTTTTCAGTTATTGTGGGAGGCCCACTCAACTAGTATTTAGGGAAGAGAAAAAGGCAATGGGGCCAAGCAAACACACACATGTCAATGTAATCATAGCATACGCTGCGGTACGTTAAAATCACTTATTTGTAAAATCTAGGAAAGAAATTTTGAAAAGTGTTGTACTCTTCTGCTTGACTCAATGCCCAGCGATGAACTAGATGGCCCACTAACAAGCACCATTTTCATCCATTCCTTTAGCGGAAGATAATCGACGTCATCCTGCAGACACCCCACCCTAAATACGTTAAAATATACTTGTTGACTTCATGTGGGCCCCAACCAAAGGTTACTGTCAAAAGTAGGCCCTGAAGGCCGCCATCGAGGCCGATCAGTAAAAAACCAGGCACACAAGCGGTGGGACAAGTGAGAGAGCATGGAATCTAGCGTATCCACAAAACACTGAATAAAAAATCAGCTTTACATGGATGCGGTGTTGGAAAAT
This sequence comes from Liriodendron chinense, assembly GCA_003013855.2. Classification (NCBI taxonomy): domain Eukaryota; kingdom Viridiplantae; phylum Streptophyta; class Magnoliopsida; order Magnoliales; family Magnoliaceae; genus Liriodendron; species Liriodendron chinense. Next base: position 100,508 of record PVNU02000473.1, on the reverse strand, counting down.
TGCATTCATGGATGTAGATTTTGAACCACCGCATCTGGGCCCATTTACCCTGCCCAACCCCTCACCTGCCAACTAAAGCAGTTGTATTATTAAATATATGCTTTGAAGATATCTACCGGCTCGGATTAGCCAAAGACAAGACATACCGATAGCAGGGTAGGTGAATGAACACCGATCTGGAATTTAACCACCTGGATGAAGTCATGAGCAAACCACATCCATGGATGCGGATTACCGTCCACCACATCCAGGTGCCACACTATGCCCGCCACATCTGGCTTGGGAATGTACACTCATCCAACCCGATTCACCACCGTGCCCCCACAATGTACCATCGACTTCATAGAGAGAGGAGGTTATCCACAAAGAGAGGATTCAGAAGAGAGATAGACATAGAGAGCCAAGACGCTCCAAGATGAGTCCAGAGAGTGCTGAAGTGCCAAAGGAGTTCACACTGCAGAAGAACTGTCCAATTGCTTCTGCTTAAAGGTAGTCTTAGTTGCAGTGTGCTCCCCTTTCATGACAACACGTGCCCAAAACCTCTCGGCACTCTAACGCTTTTATGGACTTCACTCATACCTACTACTCGGTTTTGTCCAAGTCGAAGCGGAAGAAGTGGGCTTTCCATAGTCATGTTCCACCATAGGTCCCATCACCATGAGTCCGGAGAGTGCTAAAGTGCTAAAGGAGTTCACACTGCAGAAGAATTGTCCAATTGCTTCTGCTCAAAGGTAGTCTTAGTTGAAGCGTGCTCCCCTTTCATAACAACACGTGCCCAAAACCACTCAGCACTCTGACACTTCTGTGGACTTCACTCCTACCTGCTACTTTGTTTTGTCAAAGTCAAAGCGGAAGAAGACACTGAAGTCAATAAGTAGGGTCGGAATTTGAGACGTCCAACCATCCATTTTTTAGAAAAGGGTCTCTGATTTCTCATTTTTCCTCTTACATCTCGAATCAAACTGTATTCCACTCTTTATATTCCCTGCTCACTTACCACATATACACCCACTCACGCTTATATTTTGCTCTTATTTCTTTTCTATTTTGTCAATTCGGACCTTAAAAAGCCTGCAAAGTATGGCTTAATTCTGCTTGTTCTTTTTGGTTTACTACTGTGCTTTTCTGTTTTCCAACCCGTGCCCTAAAAAGCCTATAAAGTATGGCTTAATTCTACTTGTTCTCTTTGCTTTACTATTATTCTTTTTTATTTTGCCTATCCGGATTCTAAAATACCTGCGAAGTATGGCTTAATTTTTATAAAATTTTCTCTTAAAAATTATATAGCCTCGTAAAGTAGAGACTGTGTGTTGCACGAGTGAAAAATGGTGTAACTCTTTTATTTTTTATAATCAAGGCCCTTACCCAAAATCTATGGTTGTAGCCCAACCATAAGAGTCACTTCGAGTTAGGGAATTTTGCGATTTTCCGATCGTTAAGTGATTCCACGGTTTTTTGCCGGCCGTAGATTTCTAACTTCTTTTGACTAATGGTGATTCAAAGTCAAACGTATTTTTTATCTCTGAGTCAACCCTACATTCAATCAAATTAAATCAAGAACCGACAGATGAAAAAAAACCAAGAAAGTGTGGGCATCATTTCGCCATGTGTGTACATGCGCAGAAAGGTGTTCACACATCCACCATAGATCTACCATCACCATCAACTTTGCGCAATTGACTATAATCAATTTTGAGTGGCAGTCAAAAATCCCAAATGCATATTTAGTAAAGGAAAAAGAAGAAATCCAAACATATCCATAAATTCATAAATCCATTCACAAAAAATCCACTGATCGTTTCAAATTCATGCATGCATTCTCAATTTATATAGTATCAAAATATGCCATTTGCCTGTCATTGAAAGGCAGGCTGCAGCATATCTTATTAGGGTATAACATGCTGTACTGTGTCACTTCCAATCAAACAACAGCAGCATTGTGGACATTCCCCACTCTAACGTATCTATTCCACTTGATTTGGAAACATTACATCCAAAAGTCCAATTCTTTTTGGGATCAACATAAGTGAGAAAGTATTATCCAAAGATAAGGTATGTCGTGAAAATATCATCACTTCAACCGAACCTATGTTGGGGTGAGAGGTTAGGATAGAGGTATACTGTATTGAGTAGATAACTCAATACAGTAACCCTAACAACCTCAACTGTCTTTTATGTTCTTCTAAAGTTGGTAGAAGTGGCTAACGATCTTTTATTCCATTGCCCGTTTGCATGGAGTATCTGGATGAATCCAAACTAATAATTTGAACGGTGACAGTATTGTCGTTTCCTTTCATCATCCCATTGCATGAGGTCATTTTAATATTATTTGGAAAGCGGATCTTTCATGTACTGTTTGGCACTTATGGAAAAGCAAGGAAAAATGGTATCTAATGGCATCCATCCCATCTTTGGAACCAACCGTCCGTCCATATCAGATGGGATGTTGTGGAATATTGCAATCATGTCCAGTCAAAGAGTGCCTTCTCTGATGAGATTTGGAAATCCTAGCATCTATGAGGCTAGATGGTCATCTGTCATACATCACCTAGCTGTTTATATCTTAAATGAGAGCAATTGCACCCACAGTTTTACAAAACTGAAATTTGATGGCTTGATGGTGCATAGATGGAGGACGACAAAACAACTCAGGGTTTGACAGACTTTGCCCATTGGAAGACTAGAGAATTTTTCTTTTTTGGAAGCTAATATAGTTGAAAACATTTCAGCTATGTCTACTGTAAGCAACTGTTCTGAGTGGCACGGTATGCCTCCCACAAGTATTATAAACACTATTCGAATTTTCTTCTTCATCTTCGTCTTCTTCTTCTTCTTCTTCTTTTTATTATGCTTTTTATTTATTTATTTATTTTTGCCGCTTGTTGTTGCGACCAACGAAAGAAATGAAGTTTTTCATCATGTAATGGTATTTTGTTTTTTACACGCCCACTCACACCCCACACACACTCATGCCACAATGGATACTCAAACCCATGACCTTGTATTGAAACTCTTGTGAGTCTGCCACCGAGGCATGAGTAAGGACCTATCATGTAATGGTACTTGGGGTGACCTATCTGGTTGCCATGGCTATAATTGGTTGCATACCCAACTTATTCCATTTGGTGACATGGTAAGTAGAGACTATATTAGTAGTTGCTTTCTTTAGTACTTTTAAAAAGCATAACATTGGTTGTATTAAAATAGGAGATTTGCTTATTTAATAGTATTTGTGTTAAAATGAAAATTTTGCTTAATTGTTAGTATTTGTACTTATCTTGCCATCTAGATAAAATTTTGTAGCTCTTTTTAAACAGTCCTCCAGAAAATAATGAAACGTAGTTTTTTTACATAAGAGGATACATTTATCCTCTTTTCACGTGGGCTTGACAAGACTTAGACCCTATCATTATCTGTTTTAATGATCTTAATTAGTATTATGGGGCAGACTCTTATGATAGTTCATCATGTAACACTGCTTGACGATGGAACATGTTAGTAAAACAAATAAGCAATGTTTACCTATCTCCACCTATACAATTGATGGCATTCAAGTTGATGGTTAAACGTAAAATAGTAAAATGATACTGATTGTATGAAAAAAAAACAGCCTTTTTCAAATGTTTACTACATATTTTTGTGTAATTTTGGTTATAGTCTATCCATAGTAGGTTTAATTATTTGGGCCGTCTGCATTTCGATATAATTATGCTACGTATATGATTGAAAAGATCTAAGAATGTGGCCAACTGTAAGGGCCGTTTGGCATCCTCAAAAATTTGAATTTAGAAAAGTGGTGAGTTGAAATTTAGGATTTGTAAAAGTGGGGTTGTTCTTAATATTTGAAAATCCTAAATTTCAATTATAGGGTGGTTCAAAATCTACTATTTTCATTCATTTTCAATTCAGAGGGAGATCTTGAGCTTGCAAAATCCAAAACTTTGGGATCATCTCCAATTGTCATTGCTATCATTTTTTAGTTTTTAAGGTACTCAGCACTCACATTCAGTTGCATCATTGAATGTTTTCACTTGTATTCACTTCTTGGTGATGGAATGCTGCAAAAATCAACCTTAAGCAATTATTATGCAGGCTATATTATGGAAGTATTTAACAATCAGCCAAAAAGAAAAATGAGATATAGTTTTAAATTTGAAATTAATGGGACCCACTAAAATTTGAAATTAATTAGATATAGTTTTAAATTTAGTACACACACCTCACTGTTAGTTACACCGCAATGTCAGCCACGCCTCACTTGGGAATTAATACCAAGACCTTAGTGGTGAAATGATCAATCTACCACTTGAGCTATGGATTAAGGCGTCCTGTAAATGCAAATGAAAGCATTTAACAATATGAATAAAGTGTGAATACCTCAAAAAGGAGGAGATGGTATTCATAATAGTTGGATATGATGAAAGTTTTCATTTTTTAAATTGAAATTCAAGATTTTCATGAGGGGCTAAACAACCTCATTTCTACAAATTCTGGATTTCAATTTTCAGCTTCCCAAAATTCAGAATTTTGGAAAGTGCCAAACGACCCTTAATAATACTACTGAGGATAGACGTTTTATTTTATTTCTTTTTCCTTCGTGGTCTTCTTATTCTTTCACTAAGACCTGAACCGGTACAAATCATGGCTCACCGTTTTCATACATTACTAACCAAAACCTGAACCGGTACAAATCATGGCTCGCCGTTTTTATACATTACTAACCAAAACCTGAACCGGTATTTGAGGTATTTGATTATCTTATTATCGATCGTTGACGGTTAAAGATGGAAAAAAAAATAAATAAATAAAAAAATCCAACGATCCTACTTCAACAAACTAGTGCAGAGGCTATGACGGTTACAAACTCTAGTTGGTTTGGTACGAGCGTCCATGATGGACTCGTCTACATGTTTCGAGTGCCTGCGTATCAAGCGTCATACTCTGCCAGAGCACCGAATAAAAAAAATAGACGAAGGAAGAATCTCTCGCTGCGGGAAAATACGAAGTAGCCTCGGCCAATCTCGTGAAACTATGCTTGGGGAGCTGATCCACTGCTCTTGAAGGCACGAAAGTTCGGTACCTCCAGATCCTGTACCATACACGTGGCACACGTGTATAATAATCTGAACCATACATCTATCAGTGCTCCATATTTTCTTGATTCATGGTTAAAAATTGCTTGGTTGGGCTATCCCTATCATCTAGTACATGGACGATTTCTCAGTAACTTGGAGCCATTGCCGACATTTCAGATTCTCTCTTTATGCCAATGATCAAACGGCTAGGATTTTCCAAACAATGTCAATTTTTGTTTATGGACCATTCACTATTTTACGTATCAAATGAACGGTTCAGATATAGCCCATCCATACAATGTGAGCAGGATGAGGACGATCCTCTTACCGCTCGGGGCGATTACCTGCATACGTATATTTCCATGGCCTCTCTCTCGTGCAGAGAGTCTCTATAAATAATCTCTCCGTCTCTCTTCTTTATCTCTGTTTCTCTTCTTCGAACTTCTCTCTTTCTTTCAAATTCAGAGATTTTTTTGTTGTATTTCTTTAACAATGTCGGCCACCAAAGAAGAAGATCCCCGCATCCATGGCATCGCTTCTTCCATTCGTGTAGTTCCTAACTTCCCCAAGCCAGGTTTTTCCTACTCTCAGAGCTGTCTATACAACGACCGTTCCCTTCCTTTCTCACATACAACAGCTACTCGAATGAAATCAGAACATCGATTAAAATCTCTAAATCTTTCTATTCTCCATCTATTCACATTCTCCCCCCAAAAAATCGATTTTCTTTTCAGCTTTTTTATACCTTTTAAATCGTATGAAGTAGATCGAGTCCTGAATTTTTCATTTTTTAATGCAGCAAGCTATGTTTTTTTGGTTTGTGATTTTTTTTCTGTTGTAGTATCCATGTTAGTGTTAGTTACTGGTTTTTGTTATGTAATGTTCTTTCGGCGGTGTTTGTAGGGATTATGTTTCAAGACATCACGACGCTGCTTCTTGATCCCAAGGCGTTCAAGAACACGGTCGATTTGTTCGTCGAAAGGTATAAAGGGAAGAATATCTCGGTCGTTGCAGGTAAAAGAAAAGAACATCTGCTTTCTTCTTCGCGCAGTCTACTTTAGATTATTGCTGGGTTACTCTGTTTTTTTTTTTTTTTTTTTTTTTTGTCTATCTGAGTTGATGCATTTGACGTTTGCGGTTCTGTGTTTTGAGTGCTTGTCTTTTGTTTGTGTGAGCGGTCGGGTGGTGGAAGAAAAAACCAGCTACTTGAATTTTCTCTTGAGGATTTATATGATATTGGGCCCATGAATTTCCGTAGTATAAATGGATTTTCAATTGAAATTAGTGGGTCCCGTGGTTCGCTAGTCCAGAACATCGGTCGATTAAGTTCCGCCGTGGATGAAGCATGCCCCAAAAATCTCCCAGATTGTATGATCCCAGTTGCCTAGTTGAATGTGGACCACTGTTGTCTCTTCTTGATCATCCATCTGTTGGACAGAAATCTAAAGGTTTAGATTGTCTTGTTGGGGAGATTTTGGAGGCATTTCCATCCACGGTGGGGCTCAAATCGCATGACGGTCCAATGGTCTGGGTTATCAATCATGGGCCCCACATGCCATAATTGAACACCTGCACAATACTGTGCAAAGACGCTGAATGTTTCTTATAATTTTCTTTTTTAGTAGTTGCTTGCTTGTCATGAAGAAAACAATGTTACTTTTAAGTAACAATGGCGATTCCTTCTCTTTTCGCTGCTTCTGTTGAAGTTTGTGGGTGTGTTCAGGAAGCAACGGTGACATTTTGGCACTAGAATGGGCACAATGAGTGCAACATTCAAAATATCATTTGAATGTGTCATGTCATGGAAATAATTTATTGCAATATATTGGCAATAGGATATGATATAGGAGACAATATGTTCTGATATTTTGAACCTTGATTGAGCGATCGTGTTTGATTCTCTCTATTTTAATGACTGCATTATTATGTATTAGCTTTGGCATTTGAATTACTTAATGTCTTTTTTGGGAGGCTAATGCTGTAGCAGGATTATGTAAACCAAGGTGTGCCATAACGGTTGTTATGGGGTTGTATCAGCCGTTACATAATGGTAACAGTTCCAACCATTGTGGAAAAAAAATGACCTGTTACGGCCCCCTAATGGCCGTAACAGCCCTTACAGAGCTGTTATGGGGCCAATACAGGTTTTTTTTTGGGGGTTTTTTTCCAGAGAGAGAGAGAGAGAGAGAGAGTAATGGCTGTTTCGGCTTGTATACGGTGGTGCCCGTTGCGGCCACCATTACCGTTAGGGAATACCGTGATTTAAACTGTTTAAGTGTCACCACCCCATGTGTAACTAAAACTGCTATCAAGTTGGCGATGAGCCTTCTATAGATTGGATGTTTCTGTGGAAATGTTGTGGATAGTGTCTGAAGTGCATTGGAAAACCATGGTTGGTGGGGCTTCTCAAGCTTATTGGTACTCTGGGTGTTGAGGCAGCGTCAATCCTGTCACATTTGATGGTTGACGTAATAGGAGGAAGGGAAAGGCTTTGATGCTCTGGAAGAGTGGATTTTTTCCACACATACACTCAGAAATCATACACATGGGATTGAATCAAACCACCACCCAAATTGTGGCCTCATTTCATATGGGTCACTTAACCAAAGATTACAACGATGTTCTAACTGGCTGATTGGTTGTCATCTAATGGACAAGTAATATTGAAAATATTCAACATTCTGAATGTAACAAACGTTTATCCATCAATCGGAGTTTAGGATCATTGAGTTAATCTGGTTTGAGGATTGATTTTAGGTTCTAGGAGTTTGACGTTTTAATTTGAGTTACATGTGGCACATGTATGATTTTGACTGCATGCATATGAACCATCACACTCAGCCAGACTATCAACTAACTCTTAAACAGGAAGGTCTCATTCTTGTTTCAACAATGACTTGTGTTAGAGCATCATATTGGCCATCGGAACGGCAAACACCCCAAACTTAGCCTCACAGCAACTGAACCTTATGTTAAACTTGATTAGCATGGCTTGTAAGTTTAGTTTCATAGTTCTGTTTTGGTAAAAGCTGCTTACAATATGCATTACTTCTCCCCCTTTAATTTGCTCCTACAAAGTATACTTCAGTTTTCTCTGCAGCATTTTTAAAAGTGTGAAAGATGCTTCTTTTTTATTCTAATTGGCTTTGTGGTGAACTAGTGGTGGCAGAAATGGCCTAGCTTGCATAATAGTTATCAAGCTTGTCACTTAGCTCGTGTGGAATTTCAAAGTCTGCTTTCCTTTATAATTATATCACCATCTCTTTTTTTAGGTGCCTCATTTACAATAAATAATTTTTTTTTGGGTTACCTTTTGGCATGCTTGATTATGTGAAGTTATTGTAGTTAAAAAGCATGGTCCCTCCCAGTATTAACCCCCATGCTTAACTGTTTGCAAAATTCCCTTTCGAGATAATGCGCAGTAATTATGCTAAAAATGGTGTATCGTGGGCTGCATGCTATTTTGGGTAGCCAACTAGTTGAGCATGTTCTTTCTATAGTTGTGCGCCTTTGTGCTTAGTGTTTTGCCTGGAAACCACCCTGCCATGATGCTACTTGCCTGCTTGCCCCTTAGGATGTGCATGTAGGGACGGGTGTATACTGGGTGGGGTGATGTAGCATGTGAGTGGTGTCAATGTGAGCCAATGTCATGAATGGTTCCAAGAGCCTAGGGAAAAGAGGAAGGTTGATGTCTGGTGGGAAGTCCATTGCAAAACCTTTGCCAACCTACCATTTCAAAGCCAACCTCAAATAGCTGGGAGAAATTTTAAGATTACGATGAATTTTTTTTATTATCTTTTTATTCGACATTCATTCGAAATTTAACTTTCTTTGGATATTGAAACTATCCATGTTCCACCATATACTCTCATTTTATAATGTATTGCTTGTTTTATTGCTGCCATTTTTACATAACATGATTCTTTACCTTGGTCTTGGATTTTTTTTTTTTTTGGCCATCTATTCCCTTAATCTTGTCCTTGACTTCAATATCAATTTATCTCCTAGTATTTCCTTGTAATTAACAATCCTTCTTTACATATGTTGATAATACTTGACTAATTTATCCACTTTTTATTTCAAGGGTTGCCATTACTCAGCTAGTTCTTAAGAGGATATTGTTGATTTGTTTGTTATTGTTATAAAAAGCATTTTCATGTACATTTTAGAATCTCAGAAGGTAGCTCTGTTTATTCTGATTGTCAATTTACTTATTACATGAGTCGGGTTGGAGCTGCAGGAATTGAGGCTAGAGGCTTTATATTTGGGCCTCCCATTGCATTAGCTATTGGTGCAAAATTTGTTCCATTGAGGAAACCAAGAAAGTTGCCAGGTAACATCATTGTTGTGAACAAAGTTGTTCTCAGTTTCCAATTACATTTGATATTTCTCTAGAAGGGTCAGTTGAATTTGATTAGCATTGTGATAGGATGTCTAAGCCTGTTTGGGAATGGATTTCCTTTGATTGTATGACTTCTCATAATTTTGGTTGTATGGTGGTAGGATTTAATATTAACACTTGGTAGATGTACTTGATTTGTTTATGTTAAATTCAAGTTTTCTCATCATTGACCATTTGCTATTCCCCTGTATTTATGAGGTATCTTTTACATTATGCCATAGTTGACCATGCTCTTTTGTCAAGGATGCGGTGAGATCAGGGGATGACTTGTCAGCTACCGTTTTTCCTGTATGAGAATCTATAGTTGGCATTTGATAAAATTTCGGAGTGCTTTAAGGGCCTGTGAGCTTAACACGAGCTTTTCACTTGCAATCCAAACAAGATGCTTAAAAATGACATCTATGAGAATCTATATTTCAATAGTGCTCATGGAATCAGTCATTGGAGAACATTACATTTTTCTTTTCTTTTCCCACAATCCAAACAGGCACTAAAGGATCTAAATTTGCTCTTTTTTAGACTATTTTATTGCATTCTTTGTTGATTCAAGGTATATTAGTTGATATTTGCACTCAAAATTCTAACTTTCATTTAGTGTGCTTTTATATATTTTTATTTTTATTTATTTATTTATTTTTTGTAAAAATACTAAGAAACAACTCATTTTCTACGTTAGTTTTTGGTTATGTTAATGGAGTTACCATTTTCTGAAAAAAGAGAAGAATCATTTTAGTTTTTAGAATCTTTAAGGCTTGGCACTATACATGTCTCTTGGTTCAAAAAAATTCGTTGATTGTAATCAACCCATGTAATTGATTATTAGATAGCACTTGATTGTAAACAACCTATGTATACTCTATTACATTGCGCCTATGGGAGTTTTATGCTCTCATTGCCGGCCCCAGCCCAGACAAAGGAAGGTTGTGTCAGGTTGGCAGCCGGCATCAAACTTATGCCATAACTTATGGCATGAATTCCAACATTGATAGAGTGGAATGGCTAGAAAGGATTCATGTAGCCAACTCCAGTTAGTTGGGATAAGGCTTAGATGATGATGATGTCTCTTAGTTCAAAGAATGGTTATGAAGCAATGTCTTTCGATCTTAATTTTCTTTGCTCTTCATCTGCAAACTCTCAGGTGAAGTTATTTCAGAAGAATATGTCCTCGAATACGGAACAGATTGTCTTGAAATGCATATAGGTGCAGTTCAACGTGGGGAACGTGCTTTGGTAGTTGATGATTTGATAGCTACCGGAGGTACTCTTTGTGCTGCAATGAAATTACTTGGTAAGTCTCTGGGAAATTTTACATACTATCTGTGGCAATCAAAATCTGAAAGAATTATTCTGATCTTTCAAAATATTCTATGATCTCAGTTTAAAAACTCAATTGAAGGTAAAACCTCACAAGTTTGTCTGGTTATATTAATTGAGATTGGGTCTAGTTATGTTTAACGCAGTGCCTGGAAAAGCACTTTTGAGTTTTATTATTATTATTACTACTACTTGAATGTTTTTTTTAATATATATATATATATATATATATATATATATATGTATATATATATATATATATATATATATGTATATATATATATATATATATATATATTTTCAACTGAGTGTTTTTCCATGAAAAAAAAAAAAAAACTTGGACTGAACTGACTGGTACACTTTGCAGTTGTGTTTTTTCTAGAGTCTTTAAAGATTAATTTTTGAATAGTACCCTGAAAAGATTTGTGGCATTTAAAATGAAGATTTGACTGTAACATTGCACACTGGCATTTTTGCTTCCCTATGGAAACACTCCATCTGCAAACTCGATCTGCTTGATGAGTGTCATATTTTGCAGCCCATACATTTGTAGCCTTCACAGTATTGAGTTTTGAAAATACATTTATACTTAGTGTGGTAGCCAGAATTGAGCTGTATCATCTGCTTTGATCATGTTGTATCTTGGTACCGTAGCTCCTAATTGCTTACTTCACCCATGACATATTCTGGCACTGTAGCTCCTAATCCAGGATGACGGTTGAACATGTTAAACACACCATCATTTATCTGCTTGGTTTTATCTAATGGAAGTTTACAAGAGCTATTAGTTTAGCTGCATAGTTTGACAGCTAGAAGAAAATCAATGATTTTGTATTCTTCTACTTGAATTGAACATTCCATGCAATGACATTTTGAACAGTTACAGAAACTACCTGTCCCTTTCATGCAATTGACTAACATGTCCTCGTCATTTTTAGTTTTCGATCTATAAAGTTCATTAAGCATTAGATGGTTTGTTTTACCTTTAACAGCTGCTCATTGTCCACTTCAAGTCTAGTTGCTATTAGATGGTTTAATTATTTGGAACTTGTGCTTTAATATGGAACTTTTGTTGGTAATTTATTCAAACTTGCATTATTCTTTGCCTTAAAAAAGATGGGCGACTTATTAAATCATATTTGCTCACATTTACCATGAAACTGCACTGATGTGATTTATATAACTTGCTCCTAGAGCGTGTTGGTGCTGAAGTTGTTGAATGCGCCTGTGTAATCGAACTCCCTGAACTTAAGGTGTGTAGATTGGCTTCTTGCACCTTTTAATTGCAAGTTTTCCATTTTTCCCCCTTTTATTGCGTATATTTTTTCTATTTAACTTAGAAGCTTCACTTTATGATTTATTCTTTCTCACTTTATTTTAGAGAAATTTATGATGCTAGCTATCTATAAATAGACTTGTTAGCTTGTATTGCTTTAGGTATTGTAATTGTGAAATCTTTGAAGAATTAGCTGTCCCCCATCCACAATGTTACACACACATATCTATATGTTTTGATCTGTAAGTTTTGACTTTTATGTTTCTTTCCCAAAAAAAAAAAAAAAAAAAAAAAAAAGGAAATAAAAAAGAAAAAAGAAATCTTTCTCATTTGTGTTGCTTTAATTCCATTGTGTTTGTATTTTGATAATACATGAATATGGAGTTAGTTTAGTCCATACTCCATTGTGTTTAATATCATGAGTGAAGTACCATGAGAAGCATATTATTTTGAATAAATGTTAGGAGAGTTCAAGCATAAATGATTAAAGTTACTGTACCAAAACATCATAAAGCAATGGCTGTGATAAAGATGATTATATTATGAAGAATGCATCACTTCATCACTGCATATAATTAATAATGACCTTTGGGTGCAAGGTTTTGAAGATTTCTAACAGGTTGTTTGGTGGATGCCTAAACCCAAGCTCCCAAAAAAATCAGCTGCTCTCACTAAGAAAAAAATTCTAATAGAGGATGTTTGGTGGCCGCATTAAATCCAAACTTTATTTTTAATTAGTTTTAAAACACCCTTAAACTTGTATGAGAAAGTAGCACAAGGGTCATTTTTACTTTTTAAAATTTTATTTTTAAAGCAACCCATCTGGCTTTTGGTTTAAAATTTCCTTTGCCTCGTGCGTGTGGTCTTTGATTTATCTTTGAATTGGGCTTTTATTGGATTTTTATTCAATTTTTTTTTCTGGGTCTGATGGTGTGCTGGTTTTTATGGGATTTTGTTTTTTCATTTTGTTTTGATTGGACTTTTTATGGGGCTTGGCTGGTCTTCTTAATGGGTCTTGATTGGATATTTGATGGGGCTTGGCTGGTTTTCTGATGGGTCTGGATTTGATCTTTTAATGGGTCTTGATTGGGATTGTTATGGGTTTCAATTGGAATTTTTTGGGGTTTTCTAGCTATATGGAAAAAAAAAAAAAAAAAGCTGTACAAGATGTGAAGATGTGCTGATTTTTAAAAATTGACGGTCAAACAACATTGTAAGAAAAATAGATCAAGTAGACAATGTCATCCAAACAACAATTGCCCATAAAGTTAGATTTCTATGACTAAGTTTTCAAAATCTGATTTCTATAAAAAATTGCTTTAAAAAAAAAAAAAACAAAAAGTGGCTACCAGACAGCCCTAAGATTTTAGAATATGGGTGATTTTTTTTTCCTTGAAATGAGAGAGTTGGGTATCTCTATGATTATTGGGAATGTCTCCTAGTAATGCCTGGAAAAGATTCAAGATGTTGGAAGAAGGGAGCTAGAAAGTGAAAGAAAGAAAAATAGAATAGAAAAGAAAAGAAGGCATGTCTAGATAAGTTTGGTAAGTGATCAGAGAGATCCCACATGAATGAGACTTCCACCATAGTAGATATTCTAATTGGGCTACGTGGTTGATCAGGGTGCCTGTCTAGCCTAAGCAAGCTGGGCTATGAGCTGATGCACACAGCATGTGTTGTTCTAGGCAGCTGGTATATGATGGCTCACCTGTGTCAGTAGGTTAGCAGCACTGATGCCATCTGAATGCTCTCGTTGACCATGCAAGGTCTTAGAGTCAATTTGACCAATCATCAGCTATGATCTCTGTATGCTGCCTCTTGCAATAGTTATAAAAAAAGAAAAGAAAAGAAAAAAGAGTCGTGGATATGATGCATTAAAAACACCACACAGCCATTAAAGCTCACCAAGAGCATGTTTAGACAGGTACTGACTGGCAAGGGCAAATCCTGCCACTACATTGGTGGCTCTTGGTATGGTTGAACATTGGTTGACCCGGTTCATTGACCCTGGCAGCCAGCAACATTGATAATCAGGGATGGTTTACCAATGTACCATCTTGGGTGGAGAACATTGTTACACCCTCATCACAAGTGCTTTTGAATTTGCCAAAAGTCAAAGGAGTCATGGGTTTTGGGTCCTCATCATTGGATGCATATTTTGATGGTTAGAGGTCAGATGAAATCTACTATAAATGTGTTCTAATAATCTGTTATCTTGCTTACTACAATGGTCGAATATAGGCCAGCTGGTAAGCAACCTGCTCACCTTAAGTGTGATGTGTGCTTCATGCAGGCATGCTATCTGTTATTGCATGGATGTGTTAATCCTTAACTGTGATTGCAGACTCAGCTCATATTTAACACATGACGTACCTAGGAGATTCAGCCCACCTTTTGTCCTTCCACTTTCTATACCATAACACTAGTCATGCATATGATGATCCAAAACATATGATTTGATAGATAAAAAAAAAATCAGCAACTGGACAATTTTTAGCTACTTAAAAAATGGTATACAAATTTAGATTTATCTGATCGGTGCGGTCTATATGAATTTTTTACATGGTTGGGATTGTCTGATCATCATGATTGTCAGTTTATGTTCCATTTGTGGAGCCTTATGATGATTGAACGGTTTGGATCGTCATAAACATGTGCCATATGTAAAATATAAGCCCAGGAGGATGAAAATTTCATCCTCAAAGAGGGAGGGAGATTCCAAAACTGCCGAGAAATCCTTGTAAAACTCAATATGCAAAGACTGTCACATTTACTCGATAGTGGAGGAGACATTATTTTCTATTCTCCATTTCATAAAATCATAAGACATTGACCCCCCCCCCCCCCCCCCCCCCCCCCCCACCCACACACACACACACACACACACACACACACACACATTTTAAAAGAAAATTAATGGTAGATTCTAATAGCCCCAATGACCAAAGAATGGAAATTAATGTTTTTTCCCAGTGGTTTTGTTGATGCATGTCTTTTGCATTTCCCCATGAACCTTGTAAATATCCTTTCATCTTTTACTGTGTAGCGATTCGATTGCATACTATCGATAAATGGAATTCTAGGGTAGAAGGTAATTGTTGCATGTGGTGTGAGGTGCAGGGTCGTGAGAGGTTAAATGGTAAATCATTGTATATACTTGTGGAATCTGGATGACGGCATCAACGTTGCTCTCTTCCTTTAGGCTGTAGACAGTTCCGATGTGTACATTAGAGGGGCACTATTGGTAATTCCATCGTAGATAATTCCTTGCCAGGACATGGATTCTGTTTTTGTTTTGTTTTCTTTCTTTTCACTTCTTTTTTTTTTTTTTTTTTTTGTGGAGAGCAGTAATTTTTTATTTTATTATCCATTGGTGGTTGATTATGTTTTTCTGAATAGCTACTGTATAATTCCTATCAAATTGTTTCATTTTGAGAAGATAGTTTGGATGGAGCAACAAAGCTATTACATGGTGGGTTATCGATTTTCTTTTGTATCAGACCAAACCATGTCTCCTGATCATGAGCTGATGCTGTAATTGACTAGAATGAGATTGTTGCAATTTCAGCCATTTAATATGTTTGGGCTAAGATGAATTATGAAGTCCTGATGCATCAGAATGCAATATGATGCAGCATTATGCATCTGTTAAAAAGAGCATGAGGGTTTGACTGATGAAAAGCTTGATTGCAGTCGAGTTTTCTTAAGACCTGGTTTACTCATGAGTTGATATCCAAGTTATGAGCTTTAGACCTGATGACAAACCCTTGATTTTATGTCAAGAGATCTGAAAAACCTTCTCTTGATTCTACCACCCAACCCTCCGATCCCGACCTTTCCAGCAAAGTTTGACTAGTGGCTCACAAACAGACAGTTGAAAATTATGACAATGGTCCAAAAAGGCCAAAGATAGATCGCGGGCCATCCTCCATCTTCAGTGGGTCCTAGTAGATTAAATCTGGATAAATGAGTGCCACTTGTGCAATTCAAAAGTCTTGGGTGTTTGGCCCAGTCCTTACACTGAGATCTTCCCCTGATGCCCCCATATTATGGGATATGTGACTCAAGGTTTTGCATTGTAAATGCAGGTGTTCAATCTAGAAAGTGAGACCCATGCTTCAGTAATTGAGACCGTTGTTAAGTCCCACTGTGAATGGGCCACTACTCAAAATCTCCCAGATTGGAAGATCCGGCAACCGTTCTTTGGTTTATTTCTTTTGTCCTGTTTCCAGTTGAATGTGGGCCGTAGCTATTTTTCCCTTCCTGTCTGTTTGGAGCGCACAAATTGAAAAGCTATATTTGCTCTATCAGTAATACATTTTGGATGTTGTCAATAGATCAGTGGTCTAGTTTATGAAAGCATGGGTCCTGCTTGAAGCATGTATAATGTACAATTCCTCATGTCCCTTGGTTTGGGTTGTATCAGTTAAGACATGGGTTGCTGGTTACAGTTACCAATCAGTCAGGGAGGATGGAATGAGTGGAGGCCGTGGCTCATGTTTAAAGGCTCATCTTCCAAGCGGACACTCTTGTAAGGCCCGGTCAGTGACGTTTGTGGGGGTTGATCTTGGATTTAGAGTGATGGGCCCCAGGGTGTTAAACGACAGTCCTGTTTTGTTAATGGTCTTATTTTTGGGCATATGGGAACTGTTGACAGCAGTAATCTGAGCCCCGAGGATTGGAAAATCCCTGGGTACGGCTGTCAATGCACCGGCCCTGGGCCAAGCAAAATAAAAAAAATTTGAAGTGTGACAGCCTGCCAGGCCTGGCTTGATCAATTTAAAATCCGACCACTGTAACCATGGGTGGCAATGGGTCAGGTCCGGGCGTGCACACACACACACACACACACACAGAGACTATGCAAATTAGTTTTCCATTGTTTAATGGACAAAATTATCTATTGTTGGCCATAAGTAATAATTAGATACTAAATAAGGTCGTATCATTTATCATTGTCGTTATCATCGTCACCATCATCTGATGTTTTGTCAAATTATTGAAACCTTACAACTCATCTTACTGATGCAACCCGGTGAAGTCGGAATGGACAACTTAAATACGCTAACTTCAAAAGTATGTTTCTTTTTTAATACAACTCCAATTGAGGCAATTCAATAGTCAAAATGAAGAGTTATACAAAAAAAAAAAATAATAATAATAATAAAAAAAAGAAGCTAAATGAGGCAGATTTTAGGAAGTTCTGGAATTGTTTAGAAAATCGTCGATTTCAAGTAGCTAGTACTTATGAAATTTTAATAATTTTTCTTGAACTCAAAATGGAATGAAATTTTATGGAATGAAAGTAGAATCGATGATAAATTATCAGAAAAATTACAAAAATAATCCAGTAGCTAAAAGTATAAAAAAAACATTACAAGAAACAGATATGTTGGAATTGAAAAATTCTACAACTCAACCCGTATGAGCTGGAATTACTCACAACTAAAGAGGCATCACTTAACTCTTTCTGCTATCGGTGATTTGCAGGAAATAATTTTTTTTTTTATATATATATTTCAAAATATGGATCACTTTCTTATTGCAAAATATGTCCTTATATAGACCAATTACTACAACCCCACTTTTGAGTGTAATACATACTAAATAAAGTATGGCTTTCAGAGTCATGCTAAAAATATTTTATTTTCAAGACACTTTAATTTTAAACTCCTCTTTTCTATGCATGTAACTTGGTCCCAAATCCATGCATTAGGACTGCACTTGGGCTATAAATAGTAAGCTGAATACAATGCTTGGGCCTAATCGATGAGTTGGGCTTTTCCCCTTAAATTGAGCTTGCATCATTTACATGCGGTTTACATGTATACAACTCGACGATGTCCAAATCATGATCCTATTTTGAGATGAGAATGTGGGGTGAAAATTACATTGATCGGCTGATCCTAACCATCCAAATGGGGGGAACATCAAATGGATGGATGGAAAGAAAATAGTAAGGAGTGTAATTTAGAGCCTGGATGTGGATTGGGCTTTGCCCAGAATTTACGGGATCTCTCCCAACCACTTCAACTTTTGTCAGATGTACGTATGTCGAAAATCAACGGACGGTTCTTATGATGATGATGATTCTTTGGGCCCTGTTTGTCACTCTGAAAATTAATCGTTTCTATGGAAACGATTTTCTGTCCATGCACGTGAAACTTTATCCAGGCTGGTGTGATGACGAAATCTGACACCGTAGAGCCACCTTCCCACAATACCCATGGCAGGATTATCTTTATCTATCAACGGGGACGTTCATCTAGTGGGCACAATCATGAATGGCTTGTGTTTCGGTAATCACATCTAAAGACAATCCTAACCCTCATTTTTCTTCAGTATTCAGCACTTGATTTTGATCATCAACCATTTTTTGTTTTCAACTGTTGATTTGAAGGTACGTTTCAAAAAAAAAAAAAAACTGTTGATTTGAAGGTCACTAAGATTGACAGAATCATGTTGTCTATATGTATCTTTAAATATTTGCCATCCATAGTAAGGCCCACAAGATGGAAGGGGCTGATTGATGCATTTATATGGCTCCGAAATAGGGGCTTTTCCTGAAAATTTCGGAAAGCATATGATATTTGATATGCCTTGAATCTTCACATTTATCAAAACGTTCCTCCCACCTTGGGAATGAAGGATGAAAAGTCAAAATTATCATTTATGGGGAAGGATTTTCGCACAACCTAAGCCCAAATACTTCCCCAGTGCGGACAAAAATCATCCATCAAATGGGCTCTACCATGAAGGGCCCATAATTGAAGATCACACTAATTGGCCCATCCTAACCATCTGATTATCCCCTTTAATTTTAATTTAGAAAAGAAAGAAAGAAAAAAAAACAACTATCCACATAAAAAAGAAAGTCTTATGTCTCAAGAGTTGGAAATTTAAGATGGTGGGATCATTGTAATTTTAGATATCAGAAACGATCCACAGTAAGGCTTACTAGTTGAATGCCCTAGTCTTGTCTACGCGGGCTAGCTATTGATTGGTCCAATTGTTAACACCCATTTTTGGCGCTATTATGGGGTAAGTATTGGTAGAATTCCTACTCACATCCGGGAGTATCCTCACTTGATCTTCCTTTGGCGTTATGCATTTTGGTGTTAATGTAGAGGCACAAAACTTTACATGTGCCTTTCGAAGATCAAATTGATGGGCGCCACGTGACTATGCTTACTGTGCTAATTAATAAGGCAGCATACCTGTCATGTCTATAAAAGACCCATCGAGAGAATGTATCTTATCATATATCCAGCTATGGTACACTTGGTGAAGTTATTTCTTTCAATCCTTTCGAAATGAGAAATCTTCCTAAAGACGTTTGAAGAGTTTGTAGTGTTTGAGAAGGTTCCAAATATCGAAAAATTATACCAACGTCCAAGCGAATCCAACCATGGTTTTGACCCAAATCAGGAGAGACAGACACATCAACTAGATTGGATCCCAAGTCATTTATTAATCGGAATAACAAGAGTGGGAGAGCTCAAGGACCCGATCTTCTACACGTGGTTTAATTGGAATTAAGAGAATGAGATAACTAAATTTAGTTGGGCCCATCTCTGATAACAGATCGGTAGCAGGTGGATCTTGTCCATCAATTTTCTCCAACACTCCAAACTATTACATGGTGAACGGTTAAATGTAGGGGATAGTTTGATCGAAACTGTCTAAGCTTGAGTGAAAGAGACAGAGTCCGATCAGATGACTAACCATGATGGATTTGAGGACCAGGATCATTCATTAAGGATCTTGGACTGATCCCAAATCTAATTAGTGGGTGAAAAAGATCCCAACGGAACATCAGCTACAAGAAGAAGATCTGGAAAGTCAGCGGTTTCAGATTTAACTAGAGTATTTCCTTTTTAATGCAAGCTAAATATGCGTAGGATCCAGGATTAGCAAGGAAATCCATTGAGGGGTTTGCCGCTCAATAAGATATATATAAAAGAAACATATGAAGAAGAGCTCGAGACCCCTATGCCAAACACATCTATTTACCTTTTCAATTTACTTTACTTTTCTTTTATTCTAGCATAGCCTAACTTAGTTCTAGCATATATTACTATTAATTGCTTAGCAGCTCACGTTATAGTACTATAGAAGTAAATTAAATATCCACAACCTTAAGTTTGTTGGATCATGATCAACTGAGTTTTGATTTAGATGATTATACCTATTCAGTCACATCCTACTGACCATCCACCTTGATCCTCTGTTTAGATAGATCAAGTATCTAGCTTTCACTTGTTTATTTATTTCGGTTGTTTGATACGTTGTCAATTATAATAAGCTATACATTCAAATATTAATAAAATCGATATTATTTATCTTTTCTTTTGTTTATCTGTTTGTCTTTATTTCTTTGAAAAATATAATGCAAAAGTATTGTGAAAGAACAAATTCATAGATGCAAGCCTATTGACATAAGATGAAAAGAATCTATTCAGAATGCCTAACTCTTATCTTTTTACAAATTGCTTGAACGTTGAGCGCAAATGGAGCTTAAGAGGATAGCTAGATCTTGCATCTAGTCTCTAATTAGTTTAACTCAACGTGAGGGACACCAACGATTTAATCAAACATTGAGTATACTTTAGCATGCTCGTTCATTATACCCACACACAAAATTTGAACATAGGCCCTTTAATTGAATTAGTAGCAACACTCAAGAAGACAATCTCCTTGCGAAAAAACTTTGGTGCTTTGAAAGTGTGCAAAGTTTCATGTGGGCACTTAGAAATGGGATAGGAAATTTTATAAAAAAAAAAGAAGAAAAAAAAACCTACTTAATTAATACGAAATTTACATCTGGGTACGTTTTTTATAAAAGATTTTAAAAAACTACCTCGTTAATCGATATAATTGTCATTCCACTACTTCACTTGTAGTTCTTTAACGGCAGTTGGTTAGGCATGCGAGCAAATAGGTCGGTTGCTTGGGTCAGCCCCACCATTATGTTTATATAAAATCCACCCCGACCACGGGTGCAACACCTCATATTAAGCCATGGTGCTAAAAAATCACCCCCATTTGTGATTCAGGTTGATCACATGATTTCGAAGTATATAGGGCAATGATCGCCCTCCAATCTGTTCCTCGGATATGGCTCACCTGAGTTTATGGATGAGCTTAATTTTTAGGCCACAAGCCTAAATTTTGATGTGGCATCTAATGGTTGGAGATTTCATATAATCATCATGTTAGGCCTTGTAAAAATTAAAGGTAGACATCTCTGTCCCAATTGTTTTCTTGAGCATGGCTTAGCATAATTAGAAGTTAGCTTGTTTTTCGGATCTAGACTTAAATTTGGATTACGAATCTAATGGTCGGAGTGGATTTTGCATAGATATCAAGGACAAATATCAAGTTCCGACATCCCTCTCAAAGTGTACAAGATTACTCAGGAAAAATGGAATTTTATGGGTTGCTACTCTTGATTTTGATGAACCCACTATAGTATTTATGTAAGATCTATCCCAACCATTAGATGTAAAGACCCATATTAGGCCCAATTGAAAAGAATTACGCTGACTTATAATTTGGGTGGGCCACAGTAAAGGAAACAATTAGGAGAGAGATGTACACCCCTGATTTTTATAAAGCCCACTGTAAAATTATATGAAATCCGCTCCAATCATTAGATTTTATAAAAATTTGGGCATGCCCCAAAAAATATACCCATCATGATTTACCTTGGTCACACTAATAGAAATAGTTTGGAAGGTGAACACTGTCGTGCACAGGTGATGCACGTGATAGTTGAGGTAGATTTTACATAAATATTATGGTGGGCCTACCGAAGCTACGGATCCATTTGAACACACCGGCGGCAATGAAAGGTAGTGTAATGATAATCATATCTATTAATGAGATAGCCTTTTTAAACTTTATTGCAAAAGGCACTGGAATGTAAATTTCATAACCGTTGGGTACTGTTTTTGGTTAAAATTCTCCAGAAATTTAACCCAATGTAAATTCCATATCCGTTACGTACTGTGTATGAACCATCACCTTTTGCCGGATTCCAGGAAAAAGAACTTAAAAGGACAGGATTGGAGGGGAGGTGGGCCATCCCAAAAGAGCAAATGATTCACCCACCTGAGAACTTCTTGTGTATTCGCTTGCGTGAGATCTGCTAGGGGCTTCTCAATACACATTCTCACATGGAATGCCTCCAAAAGTTCCTGTCCATTCATATGGCACGGATCAATTTTTTCATTCTGTGACATAATATAAAAGATTAGCAACCCATGGTAGCATTATAAAATGGACAGTTATGAAAAATGATAAATAATCTATATTATATGTGAACGTTTCAATTACTTGATCCATTTATCAGCCTGGATTTATGTGGAGGCGTTCTCTTACTGGGTCCCAACTGATGAATGGCTCGGATCTTGTACACATATGCCAGGTACTCCATAAAATCCCCCACACATCTCACGCGCGAACTGAATACTAATGTCCTGAAACGCGGGTTCGGAAGCAATCCGCTTCCGGTTGGGTTGGGAGAGCCTCTTGCCTGATCCGCGTAGGTACCCTGGGTGCCGCTTAAGTATGAGAAATCACTTTAAGTGCAGTAGATCCACCCCGTTCATCAGGTATAAAATATCTTATTTAGCCTTGAAACCAGAAGTCAGGGTGATTGAACACTCATGTGGGCCACATAACAGGTACCTAAATTCATGTGACGTGGCCGACCTGAGATTTAGAATAGGGAGATTTTTTGGAAATGATTTCATCCTGATGAAGCGCGTCAGATGAATGGATTGGATAGAATATATACATAAAAGTGGGCCCTACACCAAACTAATGCTATGCATGCCCATCCCAACAATTTCCTATGGTGCGGCCTACCTGAAATTTGGGTCATCACGATTTTTGGACTCTAGGAGGAATATGAGGCAGCGTACTTAATGAATGGGCTGGATCACGTGAAGGTTTAACTCACGTGGCGCTTTGGTAGCCGTAGCACACCCTCGATGCCTGTGACAAGTCGGATTAGTCAGGGTCCCAACAAAAAAGCCAGAGGCCCACAGTAACGTCCGTATCAAATCATGTGTGCAAACTAGTGTACGTCAGCTGTGCCAGCGCATTTAATAGCGTCATTCCAAAAATGAAATGACCCAAAACTCAAGCGGACTCGGATTGGGTGGTGACCCCAACAGCACCCAGCTAGCTGGTGGAAAAGCTTTGTGGGGCCCACATACATCATGGACGGCGTGGATAAAACACATACATCATGGTGGGGCCCACAGAACTTTTCTTCCCAATCCGAGTCCAACTCAAGTGAGCCATTGGGTCACCGTCCATACATTGAAACTTTCTTGGGCTCACCAACGTTTTGAAAGAGACCGGTTTTGGGTTTTCCTTAGTTCGCGTGAGAATCGGCCTGGCGAAGTTTTCAACCGTGGACGTCGCCATCCCGACCGTTTCCCGTGCGTGGCCTACTTGAATTTTGAATCTGACTGAAATCTTTAGTATGACCTGGCCCAACTGATGGACGGACCGGACGTCTCTCACACAGACAAAACGGTGGGCCCACCTACCTTTGTTGCCTGGGCTGGGCTCGTTATGTGCAAGAAATTCGCATCCGTCCTGATGCGCTGCTTCGGACACGTGACGTATTTTTGAAATGATACCTACAACTAATAAAAACATAACCAAGATTCCCTTTATGAGGTGATTCCAACCCTTAGATCAGTTACCTAGAAAAATAAACGGTTGGAGAAACACATGTACTTGGAATCATCATTCGTAGATCGAAGGGTTGGAATCATTCTTAAATTGAACAGTTAGAATCACCCGATCTAAGAAATGCTTGGAATCCATCGTATCAACGGTCTGGATCATTAAACTATGGTCCACGTATACAAAACGGATGCATCAGGACCTTGCCGTTCCCCGCTTCGAAATTCACAACGTCATCTCTAATCCCTGCCCTAGCTTCCTCCCCCTCTCTTCATCGATCTCGATCCATAGATCTCGATCACCCGTCCAAAACTCGAAGCTGAGAGAGAGATCCTCTTCAGGTGTTTCATCCTGTAGGAATCGATCTCCATTTTCTTCTTCGTTCGGAGTTGAAACAGATCAAAATCGTATTTTCTTTGGGTGAATATCGTGATTTCAGGCATGAGCAGCGGAGATCTTCTCAGCATCCATCCTACAGAGCTCAAATTCCCATGTAAGCTCTCCACCTTTTCCTCAAATTCTCTCTTCTATCCATGATTCTGATTTTTTTTTTCCTTGGGAATATGATAAATGGGTTTCTTTTTTCTGCATTTTTATGTGCGTTACAAATTAAGCTGTTATTCGATGCGATCCCCGATAATATTTTTTCTGGGTTTCGTTGGACTAAATCGTTTCTTTGGTTTGTACTTGGGAAGTTGAATTGAAGAAGCAGAGCTCATGTTCTCTGCAATTGACTAACAAGACAGATCAGCATGTCGCCTTCAAGGTAGTACCTTTTTTTTTTTTCTTCCGCCTATTTTGATTTCACATTCAAGAAGTTCTACAA
Source organism: Liriodendron chinense (assembly GCA_003013855.2). Lineage (NCBI taxonomy): Eukaryota > Viridiplantae > Streptophyta > Magnoliopsida > Magnoliales > Magnoliaceae > Liriodendron > Liriodendron chinense. Next base: position 75,909 of record PVNU02000473.1, on the reverse strand, counting down.
TTCTCGGTTGAGATGTGGTTTCATCTGTATACATGGATGCGTAGAAGTATGAAAATGCTGTTTCTTCTGGTAGTTGTTGAGATTAAATGGTAGGGATCATCGTACATTTAATTCACTCCAGATCGCCTAAATCGGGCCGTGTGCAGATGGAGTATAGCCCCGAATCAAACTTGACTGGATAGATTTCATTATGGCTATGTTGTGGCTCATGATCCGATCACATGTTGACCCTTGGGGCTCACATGCAAAGATGCTCTGATGATTTGAAACTGTCCCTCTTCTCACTGCCATCATAAATGAGCTATGGTTCAATCGCCACGCTTCAAGTATGAGACCTTCGATTTTGAGTTGAATGTGTGCCACTGAAAGGTTTCTTTTCAATGTTGTACATCATCAGAATCAGCTGCATAGATTGTGTTTCTTATGTGTCTAGTGAAGTGTAGCATTCAGAATGTGGGGCTGTTCCAGTTACCTGACCATCTCAACATGTGGGCCTCAGTGGGGCAACACGTGCTAATGATCCTGCATCACAGCATTGGCAAGGTGAATTTGATAGGATAATCATGACCATTTGACATTGGCTTGCTAACAATTGTTTGCGTTTTTCAGGTTAAAACGACCAACCCAAAGAAATACTGTGTGCGTCCTAACACTGGCGTTGTTTTGCCTGGGGCCACATGCGATGTTACAGGTGCAACTCCAGTAGTTGGCTGTAAAGAAATGGATTATTTTGATTCTTAACTATCAATGTTTGTGTTAGTTTCTTTTGCTTTGCATATTGAGTTTCTTAATCGTCTTTTGCATCATTAGTTACGATGCAAGCCCAAAAGGATGCTCCTCCGGATTTGCAATGCAAAGACAAGTTCCTCCTTCAGAGTGTTGCTGCAAGTGATGGTGTGACTGTGAAGGACATAACCCCTGAGATGGTGGGATGAGCTCATCTGTCTATGCCTTTTCATGTTGGATTCTTTTTGTTGCTTCATACTGATGCAAGGTGCATGTTCTTCAGTTCAATAAAGAGGATGGAAAGGTTGTTGGAGAGTTCAAATTGAGGGTGGTTTATATTCCTGCTAATCCGCCCTCACCAGTCCCTGAAGAATCGGAAGAAGGATCTTCTCCCAGGGCATCGTTGCTAGATCATGGAAATGCAAATGCGTCCTTGTCAGATGCTGTACGTATTCTTCTTCTTCTTTTCTCCTCCTGCTTGGGAGGTTAGTCCTGGAAAGTCCTTTCTATCAAGGTTTAAAGTATCATCTGAAACGGGTAGGTTTAGCCCGAAATGTACTGGTATTACCCATCAATGGTAGAGCTGTATCAGCCTGAAACAACCCGATACAAGGTGATATGGGGCTGTATCTGTTGTGAGCAATCGATACAAGATACACCGAAGTAAAACCCTGCATTGTCTGGGTTGTACTATTTTGGGATTTGAAATTCCCTAGAAAGTCGTTTCGAGTACAGAGAGTAGAGACATTATACTTACTGGAATGGTTAAAATTTCAGGTCTCAAGATCTTGTGAGGAACACAAAGAGAATCCTTCAGAGGTAAACCTGTATTTCCTTCAGTTTTGAGGTTTATATTTTAAAAAAATATTGTACCTTGGTAGTAGGTGGTATAGGAACTTATTGCTGGTGATAGAACATATATTCCACATTCTTTTGGTTAAATTTTTGGCCTGCCAATCAAACTGGTTAATGCAGTTTCATGAACTGTTAAGGATTGTTTGCTGTATCAGTTGAACTAGCTGTTTCATCCAAATTTTATGTTTGTTAAATTGGTTTACCTTCCTTTTTTATCCACATAGGTGTTGGTTTGATTCTGATCAATATGTCGAGCTGGAACTAACCGTCATGCTAAAAGTTCTAGAATTTGCAAGCATCAGTACGAATGATGGTTGGTGCCAAACATTGTAAGAACAACTCAGTCCAAATAAACACTAAACAGACCTTATGGGAAGCTAAAGTAGGAAATCTGAAACCATTCCATTTGATTTAGCATCTCTAACTTTTTTGAACAGGGCCATCTATAATTTCTAATATCCAATTTATTTTGAGTGGTAGTGACCAAAAACTCAGCAGGTTTACGATACTCGGAGGCAAAAAAAAAAAAAAAACAAAAAAAAACCAGAGCATCAAGGGTTGAATACTCTCAGATAATGGATCCCCTTTCCCAAGTCCTCATCCAGATTTACTGCGATTTTTGACCTCAGGAATTATTGGTTACTTAGAATCTATGTCAAATCATGCCAATTGGGTAAAAGTTCAACTTGTGATATGGCTAATTGTTTTAACATGGTTGTACTTATGAGTGGTGACCAATCATGCGTCCCCATATCTTGTGATTTCGGATTTTGATGGTTTGACAAAACTGATCCTTGCAATACTTAAAGTGGCCATTTTCTTGTAAATAATCAACATGATCCTCTCTGCTCAACAAACTATCTTGGTAGAATGCCTTTCCTTTTATATGGCCTATTAATATGTATCGTCATGGTTCCATAAATTATATTTTCATGTTTCTGTTTCTGCACCGTATATCCAACTAAATAGGCCGATATGGTACAACACACCTGTTGTCATCTGTTAAACACCATCTTAAGTTTCTTGGTCTTGCATTGCTGCCATCAGATTTCAACTTCAACCATCCAATAATAGAAAGGTTGCCCGTTGCCCTGCGTCTTGAGGCCATGGTTCGTTTGTAAGGAAGCCTGTCTCAGTATAACAATATTTCCACTGGGCAGTTTCAGGTAGAGGTGGGCAACGATCCAGGCCAGGCCGAGTTAGCCCTAGTTTGGTTTGGCTTTTTTTTTTTGTGCCACCCCAGTCTATGGATCAGCCTGGTTTGGGTTTCTGGCCGACCCATGTGGCCCGAGTTTGGTTTGCTCTAGAAAAATCTGGTTCGCGCCAGGATCGGTTTGGTTGAAAATTTTGAACCGGGCCGGGCCGGGGCCGAGTTCGAAGAGGTGGCAGCTCCTTTTTTTTTTTTTTGTGTGTTTAAATAGAAATGAATTGAAAAAAACTTAGAAATAACACAAAAGAATGCAAGTATCTTACTATGTGATGTTTAACATCCTCCAAAGGATGAGTGCAGCTTCGAAATAGACATGTAATGATGTAAAAGCTTTTTCCAAACAAAAGCACACAAGCATAACTTTACAAGTGCAAGGAAACTGTATGCATTCATGTATATGTATTATGTATTATCCATGCCATCCATCCATTTTTACTTACCATTTTAGGACATGATCCCAAAATTGAATCATATCCAAAGCTCAAGTGGACCACACCACACAAAACAGTGTGCTTACAATCTACTGACCCGAATCAAGCCGAATCAAACCTAGCTTAATCAAACCGAACTTCGAGTCGAGCCGAGCCAAGCCGGTACTGCCCTGGTTTGAGCTTGGTTTGTTTTTTTAAACGAGCTTGACTCCGAGGCTTGGTTTGGTTTGAACTTCTATTCGAACCAATCCAAGCCGAACTTTTTCAAACCAATCTGAGCCGAGCTTTCGAGCTGGCTTGGTTTGTGCCCAACTCTAGTTAGTAGTTACAGGTAGACTTGAAGGTCTCGGTAAGTCACAAGTTTTTAAGTTTTTTTCTACAACACAGGTTAAAGAACTCCAAAATCTGATATGAAACTGTTTGAATTAAAGAACTTGTAGGTGGTTGTGGTGGCCATCTCTTTGTTAAAATGTTCTCGTCTGTAAGGGCCATGATTATCTCTATATTATCTTTCAAAAAAAAAAAATGATTATCTCTATATTAGTGATAATTGCTGGTGAGGATCTTCGCTGGCTGTCAATTGCAGAAAGATGCTTCCTTTGGCTCTGTTTGGTTCCACTGTATCGACATATGGTTCTGCATCCACCAATTATATGCAGGGGGATCAATTGGAAATAAAGCTAAAGCTGCTCATGACTGAAGAATCTCTAGAACCTTCCTTTTCAATATATAGGCATTGTCAAATATAGTCTGCAGCTTAAAATCTCCACCTTGGCCATGTTATCCGTAACTCCTTTACATCCTCTAGTGCAGCTTGCATTATCATCATCACATCTAAGCCTTATCCCAACTAATAGGGGTCAGCTACACCACGGATGCTATTCCACCATTCCACTCTATCACGGACCTTATTCTCAGTTAAACCATAGCTCCTCTAAGTCTGTTCTTACTACCTCTATCAAAGTTTGTTCCAACTTCCTCTGATGTAGCTTGGATTAGGGCTAAAATTTCCATAGCCCTTATTTTCTGAACATGCCGTGGTCAAAGGCTTAAAAGGCTCAGATTTTTTACCCATCACATGAGTGTCCACATCTGTCTTTGGCAGATCGTACCAACTGCAGACTATGGGCACCATAGACCTCACTGCAATTGTGAAACATCTGGACAGTTCCAGGTAGATCTGAGGATCTGGACCCACTTGTATCCAACGAATTCCATGATGGAGGTTATCATGAGGTGGCCCATGATCCCATTCACCTTATGATTAAATTTCAGCCCCAACTAGTTCCATATCAAGCCAGTGGGCACCACGGCTCTACCGTCTGTCTGGGACACATCTAGAAACTTGCTACCCACCTTCTAAGTGTCAAGTGATGTTGAAATGACGTGAAATTGATCATTTTTGAAAGCCTATTGATTTAGCTTTCCAATGAGCCAGAGATCACCTAATTACGCTGCTGTTTGAGTGACGTTTGATTTTTGTGGACATGTCTGTCTGTGGCACAATTTCTGTACTATCAAATAATGCCTGTTCCATGGTGGATCCCACCAGATTTGTTGCAGATGGTCCACATGCTGATGTAGGACATGGGTCTGTTTGAGTCTCTAGGAGTTCATGTGACCCAACACTCCATGTAATTGTCGAAGTAGCAATAGTCTAGCTACTCCTGGTTTTCAGCTTTGCTATCATGATTTTCTGGGAACTTATTTCTCATTGTGAGATTTAATCTTGTGTTATTATATTTGGGAACTTATTTCTCATTTGTTGTTAGGCGTTGGGATGATTCTCATTGGTTAGGTCAACCTCTGATTTATTTCTATCGGTAGATGATGTGTTAGGTTCAAGGTATTCGATAATGGTAATGGTGGCCATAATGGCCACTGCTGTTACCATTGTGGTATGACCCGTAGTGGCCGTTACAACCCCTGTAACGGCTGTGAAACTTTAAATAAAAAAAATAAAAAATCTATTTTGGCCTTGTAATGGACTGTTACAGCTGTTACGGGCCATTTTTGCTATAATGGCTGTTATGAGCCCCACCCCTAACGCGTAATGGTTACTGCCGTTACTGTTATGTAATGGCCGTTATGTAACCATTTTGAGGTACCTTGGTTAGGTTGTAATTGGGGTTTTCAAGTTACAAAAAAGGAGCACTCTCATTGAGAGACAAAGTCACTTCTTAGCTTCTGAAATTACAGCACTTGTGTGTTGAGTGAAAAAGCTTGACCTACTGTTTCCAGCTAAGCTATTGCTGACTGGTGGCATTTTATGGCTTGAACTCACCTTCAATCGGGCTGTGATTGAGAGACACATCATCCTCTGTTGAAATGAGCTATTCACCGACTGCTCTAAATAATCTACCATTTCAATGCATCATTATTTTTTAAATAGTAAAACTCAGTGAATTTGATGAAGGACTACATCTCTGTCTTTATTTTGTGAGACTTGGGCATTGACTATGAGTTTCCGGCTAATGAGTTAAATTGTTGTAGATTGCAGGCAATATGTAACTTGTATGAGAAACGCAACATAATTCCATATCCATCCACTTTTAGGCTTCATTACTTGAGGACTACATGTACTTATGGAATTCTGTTTTGTATCAACTGTGGAGATTTAGGAGGTTTAAACTCAGTTCACCAACAATTGAAAGACTAAAGATGAAAAAGAAGGAGAAGCAATGATCTAAGTAGTCCACAAAATCATATGCTCATCAACCTACTCAGCCTTTCAGTTTGTACCAGTTGGGTCCAATGTTAGAGATCTAGAACATGGTCTTTTGGGTCCCACCATGGAAGGACCATACCCCAAAAATCTCCACTATAAGATGACCTAACCTTGTGGTCTATGGTCATCAACTAGATGGTCCAGAAGAGAACTACAGCTTCAACTAAAAAAGGTCCCAAGATTGGTAGCTATGGTTATCTAATCTGGCCATATTTCTGAACCATGATTCAACTTCGCTGGGTCTCATCAGACCAACCTAGATCACTGTACCATAAGCCCCGCCTGTAGAAGCTGATAACGCGAGTATATAGTATCCATATTCTCTGGGGGAGTATCATGTAATTCCTCTCAAATCAAAGTAGACACCTGACACATCATCAGTGTAAGCTTTTACTAGTACTGTTAACAAAGCAATTTTATTATATTGTCTTATCCATGTGGCTCTGCTGTTGCATTTCTAATCTAAGCAAGTTTATACCCTGTTGGTTTTTTTATTGTGCTTTAGCTAGGATTTGAAAATTAAATTGGTCTAAATTACTGATTACACAATAATCATTCATAAAGTCATTCATAAAGAATTGATGTGTGGATGGACTGGAAAATTTTCTCAAATAAAAGATCCAAAAGAATTATGTGGCACTATTCAATATTAGTGGTTGTTTATATAATATTCTACCCCTAATGGCTTATTGAACTTTTTGATGTTATACCATTAGATCTCTATTCTCTACTAGCTCGTCGTTTGGATATCAATCTGCTAATGACTTATTATTCATCAGGCATTCTCTATGATTTCCAAGTTGACGGAGGAGAAAACTGCTGCCATTCAACAAAGTCAGAAACTGCGGCAAGAACTGGTATTGGTTTATGTTAAATCAGAGAGACTACATTGTGGAAAACAGGAACTTATTTATTTCATTAACAATAATGAGAATATATAGAAGTAATTGGAGATCTCTAAAGATCTATGGAGATCCTAACAGATAGGTACTGATAAAAGAGGCAGTTTCCTAATCTACCTAATATACTCTAACATTTCCCCTTAAACTCAAGGTGCTTTGAAAGGAATAACTTGAGTTATAAGGTACAATGAACATTTATTCAAACACAAAAGAAAAATTGAAACTGTAGCATGGGGCGGAGAAATGATGAATTGTGATGAGACGACGAATAACTTCAAGCGAGCAGGCACTTTTGACGAATTCTGGGATGCGAACCAACAACACTTCAAAGGGCTGACAAATGATCTTACAGCATGTCCAGTGGCCGGGCTTTCACCTATTTTCTCTTCTAGTGGATGCACGCTTCCTGTGGTTGGGAGTTCAACCATTGCAATTCTGGTAGCTCTAGATGTTCAGACACCAAACGAAAATAGGTCTTGTCATAACCATGACAAGTAACAAGGTCTGGTCCAAATGTTCGGAACAAAGACAAGTCCAGTCCAACATACGCAACACAAAAAGCAAAAAGAAAGGAAAACACATATGATCAAAATGCCCAATTTAAAGAAACTATATCATCAAAGAAAATGGTGGAGAGGAGGCTAGCTTGCATCACACAGTCCAAGAGGCAACGGAAAAATGATAGTAGTAGGCCCGCAACAAACAACTCTTGGTTGATCAACAACTAGGTTCAAACAAGCAGTCCCACAATAAAAGACCACAAACAATGTGGGCACGGAATGTAGGATGGTCAGCAATTCTTTGTTCAAATCCGCCCAATTATGTCTAACTAGTGAAACCGGGCCCAACAGACCCAAACAACAATGTTAGCAATCAAGAGTGGATCTGGACTAACAATTCTAAGCCAGCGAAGAGAAATGTGGGCCCAGTGAACAGTTAATCTGGGCATAGCAATATGAGCAACGTTTGAGCACAATCAGCAACATATAACATCAAATTTAGGATGGGCCAGGGAATGTGTTATGATGTGATCCTTTGGTAAATGGGCTACAAATAAAACTTGATAACACAGTGATGATTGAACGGTCTTCAAAGATGGGCCATCAACTCATGACTAGTGGGCCCCACTAGCAGGTCTGAGACACACTAAAGCTATCTGATGCGGACATCAGGCCCTTTAGGATTTATTAGCGTAGGAGGCGAGTGACACCTATATCTTTACGGCTCGATGGCGACGGGCCTGGATCGTTCGTGACGACTTGAGGAGCATCGAAGACCTTACACATGTAGTTCGAGACATTTGAGAAGACCCCACCTTGGGAAGACATGTGTAAGTTGCTTGGAGGAGATGATCGGACCGTTGGATCGCGATGATGATGTGATTGGATCGTTGGTTTGCCGTGACCCACTTTCATCACACCATCATTGGAGCCCATCGAACATCTTAGATTTGAGTTTATTTTATGCATTTTTACTTATTTGAGTTTTGAATTAGTGTGCGTACGTTTTTCATGCAAATGTTTTTTTTTTGAAATTTTGTTAGTAAGGGTGTTTTGGTAATTATGCTAATTCCGAATTTTATAAGGGTGTTGCCCTAAACCCTTTTCATTATGTTATTGATTGAATGAAAGAAAGCTTGTTGGTGCCTCCTCCCTCTCTCTCACTCTTGTGGATCTTCATCTTCTTTTCTCCGATCTTTTTCTTTTCTTTTCTTCTTGTGCCCCTCCAACCTTCTTCTAAAGGTAAACTTATTTTTCCTTCTTTCTCTATTTATATTCTCTCACAATTTTCGAACCCTAAACCTGAGAATTGATCCAAAACCCCAATTCCTCATATTTTCAAATCCCTAATCCAAGAAATCCTTTGATCCCTCGGACTAGTGACTCCCATTGGGTGCTTGGGTTATAACCACGCAAGATCGGGAGGTTCTATCCATCGCCGGATCTAACTTATGTATTATTTGAATTTCTTACTTTGTGGTTGTGATGATGGCCCGCTCCATTGCACATTTCTTTGTGGTTTTCTTAGTTTATGATGATTGATGTTGAATTTTTAGATTGTTATTGTCTTTTATTTCCACTGGATTATATGTGTTCATGAGCATGCATCATAATTAGGGAATTATATATGTTCATGAGCATGCATCATAATTAGGGCGTCGTGCATCAAAATTGGTATCAGATAATAGGCTTTGCATGGTTATGTTTAGATTGAGTTACCAAATCAGGGTTTTAATTTTTAGGTCTGTTTTAGAAAAGTTCCAGATTTAGAAAGTTTCCAATTTTAGAAACTTTCCAAATTTTAAATGTTTTCTAATTTGGAAAATTTCCAGATTTAGAAAGTTTCCAATTTTAGAAACTTTCCAATTTTAGAAAGTTTCATAATTTGGAAAATTTTCAGATTTGAGTCGCACCATCTAGAATTAATTAGTGTCAGTTTGTAGTTTAAATTCATCACATTCATATTGCGAGTCATCTAGTCCATAGAGTCGAGTTTAAGAAGAACCTAGGACAAGTCCTCCGTTGTGTGCCCATTCATTTTGGTCATGGTTTTGGATTACGCATTACTACCATGAATCAGGATCAGATTCTAGAGGCTTTGGCCGCCATATCTCGATGTCTGGACAACATTGAAAACCATTTTAGAAAATCCTTCCAGAATCTCAACGACAAATTAGAGGCATTCAACCAGACTAGTCCTAACTATGGAAAAGATGATCAACATGGTGGACGGCAAGTTGGATGGGTTCAAACATGATGTTTATGAAGTGGAAGAGTACGTGCCTAACGTCACTAGTGATGAAATGAAAGAAATTGAGGCATTGCTCGTCATCATTGAGGATGACGAAGTGTGTACTTGTGATGAAAGGTCGAAGGAATTGAGACTGCACTACTTCCAGATGTCATGTGCGACATAAGTGGTGTAGATTCCCAATCTAAGTCTCTTACCATAATACACACGAATGAATTTGAAAAGGAGACTAGTGAGGATATGATGGTGGACGCCCACATGACTTGTGATATCCCACCAGATAATTTATGGGGTAAATTTTCACCCATATGGGACATTCAACACACAATCGATCTTGTCCCTAGGTTGGTCTTGTTAAGCTTTCCTCCATACTAGGTGAACCCTGCAGAAAATACAGAAATGCAATGTCAATTTGATAAACTTCTCGGGGAAGAATTCAATAATGAAAGATTGAGTTGGAGTTTTGTTCTGTGTGTTATGCCTGCCCTTTTCACTTCCAAGTATAATGGCATATGGGACACATGTGGGCATATCCTGACCGTCCACAAAGCTTCAATCAAGTATCATGCCATCATGCGACGTATTCACGTCATGGTGGATATGATGGTCATAGTCCCTATACCGCATCTTGATGACATTTTGGACATAATGGCTGATGCCAAGATCTGCTCAAAACTTGGTATTAATAGTGTGTGTTATCAAGTGTTGGGATACCTGAAAATCATCCGTGTTTATAATACTTATAATGAGAAATTATGTGTCACTCATGAGAAGTGTCCTTTTGTTTCAGTTTTCCAAGTTCTAGGTCATAGGATTATTTATTTCCATAGGATTGTTTATTTTCAATTCGTTGATTTTTCAGAGGGTCCTTTAGTTTCACTCATGTGTGTCATCCAAAAGTCTTCAGAGTCGGCTAATGCATTTGCACGACACATTCGTGAATTGCATACATATATTAGACAACGGATTAATAAAAGGAAGGAGATTATGTAAAGGTGAGGATAAGGCCAAAGCGGTTTCCTCAGGGTACCCCTAAGAAATCACAAGTGCGTAGTGCTGGACCATTCAAAGTATTGCAAAGAATTGGGTCCAACGCGTATAGGATAGATCTTCCACCTGAAATGGGCATTATTCCAACGTTTAATGTGGAAGATCTAGTCCCCTCCCCTAATCCTACCATTGACCCTTCTTCTCTTTCGTGGCCATATTCTGATTTTGCTTCACAACCCATTTTACCCCTTCCCTCACCTATTGCTCGCAAAGAGGAAATTGAGGAAATTATGGACGAAGAGATAGTTTCCACAAGAGATGGAGGTTTCCAGAGATATCTTGTCAAATGGAAGAATAAACCACCGTCAGAATTTATATGGTTGACAGAAGCGTGGTCAGAACAGAATTGTCAATGGTAGGGCTCTCAATGGGTTGAATCCAGTTGGATCCAGCTCCAAGTCCGAAAATCTGTAGACGGATTTAGATCGGATTTGGATCTGACTTGGATCCAAAAGGTGATATCCATATCCGATCCACTTATAAATAACCAGATGCATTTTCGATCCAAAAATCCATATAGCCATCGGATTGATCTAGGTCTGAATCCACCCCGTCACAAATATATATATATATATATATATATATATATATATATATATATAATTTAGCAACAAAATGATGCAGATCCCACTATTTATTGTGATATGGTCAACCTGAGATTGTCATGTCTCAATTTTGGGATGTGGCCTAAAATAATCTGGAAAATCGGATGGCTGGCATGTATATAACATATACATCAAGGTGGGTCCCACGAGTGGAACCCTCATTCATGCCCAAAAAGGGCATGTGCAGTACACCTCTTGCTCACGAACGCTGGGCAGTAGTATCCTTTACTTTTACTGTTCAAGCGTCTCCAGCCTTCTCTCTCTCTCTCTCTCTCTCTTAAAATCTTTAGCCAAGTAGGGTCTGGGTATGGATGATCCACCCCATTCATTAACTCAATCAGCCCATGAAGGGCCTAAAAGAGACCTATATTAGGTAGCTTTTGGTGGCATAAACACATCACAATGGGTCTGGAAGGTTTCAATGGTGGACACACAACTTCACCGTTCCCTGTTGTATGGTCCACCTAAGATTTGAATCTTCTCCATATTGGGGCCCATGGCCTTAAATGATATTTCAAGATGGATGGACGATATGGATGTAACATATTCATTATAATGGGCCCTAGGACCACTTTTCTCAAAAGGGTTCGGTTGAAGGCTTGAACCATGTAATAGTGTAGATCCGATCGGATCTCACTATTAGATCCATATCCAACCCAAATATGATTCAGATTTATTTCTTTAAATCCAAATCCAGTCCATTTAATTAATCAGACCTATTTTAAGATCTAAATCCGCATTATAAGAATTCGGAGTGGATCGGATCTTGGATCCGACTTGCTCCATTGAGAGCCCTAGACAATGGTTGGTTTTGTCGTCAAGAATGTCGACGATCGGAGTCGTTGGTTAGGGTCGACGGGTCATGGATAGGGGCGTCTTGGCAGCGGTGTGGCAACAGTGGGGTTTTGGGGGTTACGGTCGGTGGGTCATATTAGTGGGGTGTCGAGTGTTAATGTAGCAGCGGCGGTGCGACAATGGCGCTGAAATAAGAGGCGGAAGTGGTGCATGCGGCAACAACACTGGAATAGGAGGTGTAGTAGGATAGAGAGAGAGGAGATATTGGGCCAAGGTTTGGGTTTAGGAAAAGCTGGATCGGGGGTTTGGTTTGGAGACAAGTTTTGGGTGTGGCCGCGATGGCTGCAACGGACAGGGCACACGGTGGATCATAATCAACACTCTGAGATAGTGAAATCAGAGAGACTACATTGTGGAAAGTAGAAACTTATTTATTTCATTAAGAATAATGAGAATATATAGAAGAAATTGGAGATCTCTAAAGATTTAGGGAGATCCTAACAGATAGGTACTAACAAAATAGGTAGTATCCTAATTTACCTAATATACTCTAACATTTTAAATTTCCTCTGCTTCTCAACTTCATTAGCCTCATTAAAGTAAGGGCCTGTTTGGGTGCCACTTAAAATGAGTTCATCTCATTTTAGTTAAGGGGGTGTTTGATTTTTCAAATTACATTGTAAATACCAGTAAATAACGAATTATGATTTCTAATGCCTGTTTGCAGAGAGGGGAAACAAGCCAGTATTTTCTTCTCGAAAATCGATCCCCAAAAGGTTGACTTTAATTTGTGGGACCCACCATGATGTATGTGACTTATCCATGCCATTCATCCGTTTCACTATGACATTTTAGGGCATGAGATAAAAAATAAGGCAGATCTGAAGCTCAAGTGGACCACACCACAAGAAATAGTGGTCCTAAGGACGTCCACTGTTGAAAATTATTTTCATCCATAGGGCTCACATTGATGTGTTTTTGTCATCTAAACTGTTCATGAGGTCACAGAGACATGGATAAATGGACAACACAAATATCAGCTTGATCCAACACTTCTAGAGCCCCTAACAAATTTCCGATGGTAGGCACTTAATTTCCACTTTTTCCTATGGTGTGGCTCCACTTGAGCTTTTGATCTGCCTCATTTTTTAGCTCATGCCTCGAAATGAGATGGCCGAAGGGATGGATGGCATGGATAAGTCACATACATAACGGTGGGCCCCACAATTTTTACCCTTTTTGCCTTGGGTTTGGAGATGGAAAAGCTAGCCGGTCCTGTCACCTCGAGAATGCTGCTGTAATTCCCCATGTAAATAATCATTACAAATTTACTAGTATTTACTCTAGTAAATGAAAAATCAAACACCCCTTAATTGTATTTATAGATTTATAGATTAGAGATCATGATTGTTGGTTATAATGGTTATGTTTAATCTTCCAAATAGGAATATGATCTCCAATAAAAGGAGTTGAAATCATTTTTAACTGGTGCCCAAACAGGCCTTAAGGAATTCCATTTTTTTCCTATTGGTCCCAGGACTGAGGTTGTTATGTCTAGCTACTTAAATTTTCTCTGTGGTGTCCTATTGTCAATTAAATTGCAGGCAACTTTTCTAATTGCCTACTGAAATCTTTCTCCTACCTCAATTTTCCTCATGAATTCTAGTATTATTCACTGGAGGTTTGCTAAGCCCACATCTATGAACAAGGCATAGCACATGCATGCCACCATGGGTGACAGAGTGGCAAACAGGTGCAATATATCCAAGCTGTCCAATATAGCCATGGCCCCAAGTTTGACCATCTAGATTTTCTCAACCAAAAGTCAGGTTGGTCCATTCATTAGTCGTGCCACGATATTAGAAACAGGCGGGCGACTTAGAAACTTCGAGGCAAGTATTTTGCAGCCATACATTCATTTCATAAACTGTGCCCACCTGATTAAAGGTCCAACCTGATTCATTGGCCAGGACATCAACATAGTGGGACCCTTATGATGGATGGATCGGAACTGTACCTATGTGCCTTGCTGGCACAAGTGGTGGCATGTACTTGGGCTGACCCATACATGCTTGTGGACTCACCTGAAGCTCTACTCAGTGCATTATTTGCTTGATGCTTTCTGCCTTCTATTAATTGTGCATGCGTCTATTACCATGTCTTGATTCTTTTATATGCAAAACTTCCAACATGATTTTCTATGCTTGATTGCCTGTATCATCATAGTGTCATAATTGTCACTTTCATCATCATAGCTTGGTCCCAGTTATTTGGGGTTGGCTTAATGTTCTGGACCGCTTGGCAAAAATTCAACGACCATCTGTCTACCAGAAACCAACCCTCCTTTACCCTGGTTGGAATTGGCTGGCTCATCCCTATGTGGTGGAGTTGCTTATAGTGTAGCGTCATTATAATTAGTTTCCATTCTGTGGAATCAGGAGCTGATTAAAGGGTTCTTCTAAACTAGATATAAAGGCATTTGATGATTGTGTTATCTTCCTCTATTTTTCCAGTATTTGGAAAATTCTCCTTGGAAGCTGGACACACTACTGGTGATGGTCTACAAGAAATGCACTCATTGCGATATTGTTCCCACATATAGATGTAGATGCATATTGGGAGATCCAAATGAGGGAAATCTAGTTTGGGGCAGGGTAATCTTGGGAGAAGACAATGGTTTAAATGCCAAAGCAGAACATTAGGCAATGGTGATTGTATTGCTAAGGACAATCTTAAGGGCATGTTTGGATTGGGGATAAAGCTAGGGGAAGGTGAGGAAAAGAAAAAGTGTGACATAAGCAGATGGTAAACTGAAATCAGTGGCAGGGGAATGAAACCCTTTACACCCGTTTGTTTTGCGATAGAGAAGTTCTGGAAAATGCTTTTCCTTTGCATTTTCTGGTGTTTGAGTTGCAACCTCGCAAAGGGAAAGTCTTTATTAAAATTCTCAAAAAAAGAAAGCCCTTGCTGAGTTTTAAAAAAAAATAGTTTTATTCCCCTGCTGATGAAAAGAAATTGGTGACTTTCACTTTTTTTGTTTCTCAAACAGATGATGTGACTTTGCTTTCTTAATCCAAATACACGCTAAATCCTCATATTTCAATTGAGTCCATTATAATACTGCACTTCATTTGTCAACTTATCCATGTGGGTGCAAACTCCCCCTACATTACCCTCCTCTGCATGCTTGCCCTTTGGGAGGCGTGTGATGATACCGCGACTTCTTGTACCATACCATCTTCCTTGTGAAAATGCCAAGGAATTAGAATCATGAAAATGATTGGTCCACCATGATATCAGGCTGATCACTCACAATGTGGACCACACCTGTATGGTTAGTCAGACTGTTGGTCATCTACTGATTCCAATGGTGTAGTCCACCTGGTGATCGGACCTGCCTGATTTGTTGGAAGGTAATCTTCATGGTCTGGCCTACTGTTTTAATGGTATTGATCACCTATTTAAGTGGCATATGTTGGGCGCCAGAAGCTGTGATACCTTGCCTGCAGGTGATCAAATGTTGGCATGCTAGTGTCGTCAAATGTGAGCTTCTGCCATGGACAGTTCCAGCACTTGGGTAAATGAATAAAATTAAGCAATTGACCATTTAAGCACTGACCCCTAATTGCTGGGAGAAAGGCTAAGATGACGATGGCGCTGTATAACATGAATTAGAAATCTTATCTGATTTTCTCATATATATTTTTCTTGGGCAGGAGTTGCTAAGGAAAGAAGCCAGCAAAATCCAAGGTGGCAGCTCATTCATGTTTGTGGTTCTGATTGGTCTCCTGGGCATCCTGGCTGGCTACCTTATTAAGAAGATGTAAACGGAGAGAGGAGATTAATTGATGCAAGTGGTCAGCATCACAACTTCCAAAAAAAACCTCTCTTCTTATTAGTAGTGGAGAAAAAAAAATGTTAATCAATTGTTATGTATGTGCCTTTATGATTATGGATCTGACTCTCTCATAAGAAAATGATTAAATTCATGAGAATGAATCTTAATCTAGTTTGTGTTGCTCTCTCCTTAAGGTTGGTGGGGTCCATCGGTTCTACAAATAGGAGCTTGTCGGCATTCCATATGTATCTTTTATATGAGGCTTGCTAATTCAACATGCATGCAAATGTGTCACATTATGTGTGTGAGATATGGGCGTTTCATCAGATGGCTGCAATTTTTATATACTGGCATAAAGAACCCGATGTGGACACGTCATACACGTTTTTTTCATATTTGCATATATGCCCTAGCATGGATGTGTGCCGTTCCACAAGTGTGGTATTAGCAAACCTCTTTTACTTAAATTTCCTTATCTGGTATAATTCTCTAATAAGAAAAGTATGATTTTTTTTTTAATTATTATTATTATTATTTTATTTTTTTAAATTTGAAAAACTTAAAATCACATGAAACGAGCTAGCTCTTAAACAGTCGAGTGCCATGTTCATGCAAACACATCCCCAACTAGAATAAATTCTTATAATTATTAGATTTTTTAAGAGAATCATATGAGTTTTTATTTATTTATTTTTCTTCAATGTTTCTCAAAACTCTCAAAAGAAAGGGAAGTATATGATACGCATCTTTCCACATAAACACCGGTTTCTAATTCTGATGAATGGGCCATGCCGAAAATATCTCAGAATTGAATATTCTGAGACGGGTCTTCCAGTCTGCATTAACGAACCATGGGCTCCACTTGTCGGAACCGAAGACTGGTGTATATATCATATGATACCTTCCCTCAAAATCTCTCAAGTGGGGACGAGGAAATCGTTCTTCCCATGGTAGTGGGCCCCACCAGAAAATCCAGCAGTAGTAGCTACACCCACCGCCACAGCAAGCACCACTGCACCCACCACCCTCCCAGCCTTACCAACCCAAAACCTCCTCTTCTTCTCCTCTCTCTCAAGGGCAACAACTGCTGCTGTCGGCTGAAATGCCGCCTCCGCCTCCGCCTCCGCTGCTTTTTCCTCGAATTCCGCACAAGAAAAGGTTTCCGGGTCTTCTTCTTCTTTGAATTCCTCGCAAGAAAAGGTTTCTGGGTCTTCCTCACAAGAAAAGGTTTCTGGGTCTTCTTCTCCTTCTTCCTCTGCGCTGCTTTCCTTGAATTCCTCCGAAGGAAAGTCTTCTGGGTATTCTTTCTCCTCTTCCTCGTCGAACTGCGACATCCCGCCTTCTTCGTTGAGGCACGAGTACGTGCATGAACAAGTAGAAAGGGCATCAAGACCGTCTAAGGACGAGGTTGGGAGATGGACCCGGTTGAGGAAGGCAGTCTCGAGCGCGGTTAGCCGTTCATCGATATGGTGCAAGTGGTGGGGCTTCTGAGGGTGAGACTTCATCTCTATCGAAAGAAATCTGTTTAGGAATATGAATTTATTTTGGATGTCTTCGTAGTAGAGGTGGTTGTATGGTAAGCCTGTCTCTGTTGTGTCATCTTTGAAAAGCTTGCTGAGATCCGATTCCAGTTCTTCTAGCTTTTTCTGCAGGATTGCATATCTTCTCGCCATTCTCTCTCTCTCTCTCTCTCTCTCTCTCTCTCTCTTTCTGTGGGAAGGCGGTTATGGATTTAGAAAGGACTGCTGCTTTTCATGGTAGCATTCCGAACGAAGAGTCGCGTCCGCTTTAGAAAGGAGGAAAAGGACGCGAATTTCCAACGACTATGTAGGAAGCCATGCGACAAGAAGTTCTGTGGGGCCCACCATGATGTTTGTCTAACATCCACTCCACCCATCATTTGTGCCAGATCATGTTAGGGCGCGAGCCCAAAAATCATTCCGATCAAATTCTCAATTGGGCCTACACTACATGGAACGGTATGGATGGGGCGCTGCCATTGGAATTTTCGTGGGCCCACTATGATGTTTATATGCCATCCGGACCGTTCATAAGGTTATTCTCACAAGGACCAAGTGAAAAGCTACACATCATGTTCCATAATTTTAGTGGGCCCCAAGAAGGTTTCAATGGCGGGCATCCCCATCCGCACTTTTCGCTGTGGTATGGCCCACTTACTTTTTGGATGGGCCTTACTTTTGGGCTCTTGAGTATTGACATGAGTTGTTGCATGATGGATGGAATAGATGTCGTATACACGTCACGATGAGCCCCATAGAGCTTTTTGTTGCACGGGCTCCCTACAAGTGTTGATCCCAGCGTGCCTGGTCCCAGTTGGGACCCACAGGACGAGATGGTCCAATGATTTGAACCGTTCATGTTATCCTTACTTGGACCAATACACTAAAACCCCCAAACTACGCACCAGTGACGATCCTGACCTTAGATTTTTGGAGATGATTGTGAGCCATTGGACATTCTTCTCAACGTTCCCAATTCATCCATCATAATATCTGTCGGTCACTTGATCAGTATAATTTTTTAACGTGTCCTGCAAAGGATGTAAACCAGAACATTGAGGGTCCCGATGATGAAAGTAGGGCTGTAAATGGGTCAGCGGACCCGATGGGGTACCCAGACTCAACCCATTTAGACCCGGACCCGGACCGGACCCATTTGTTAAATGGTACGGGTATGGGTCCAAGAACAGACCAAAGTTGCTAAATGGGTTTAGATCTGGTTTCCTTTATATTAGGCCCAACGTGACCCGACCCGACCCGACCCAAACCCATTTAGTAAGTGGGTGGGTTTGGTCTATGTTGCAAGGGACCCCCATCTAGGCCCGGACCTGTCCAGACCTAATTTTAAACCTAATAAAAATGCTTGCATTCCAAATTCAGACCTAGACCCATTAGACCCGACCCATTTATAAATGGGTCTAGGTGGATGTCCCTCTACCAGACCCAGACCCATTTACAAATGGGTTTGATGGGTTGATTCAGACCCAACCATTTAGTAGAAGGGTTTGGATCTAAAATTTGAACCCATGCCTATTTAGTAAATGGGTGGGTCTAGTTTTGGCTAAAGCTACTCCAAGCCTGACCATTTACAGTCCTAGATGAAAGCACCTAAAGGCATGTGTGCTGAGATCTAAAGTCGTGACGGAGGCAACTGGTACTACATTCATATGCACACAGACATAAGTATATGTGGTAATGTACCTCAAATCAAACTGTTCAAACAGTGGGCCACATTTTAGATGAATCATCACATCATAAGAGCTTATTGAAGGTGGTTGCAGCTATTTGATTGTGATGTACGCCCAATTCAAAGGGAAAACCCAGCCATCAGGCCCAAACCTTGGTTTTCAGCCTATTTAACCCAAGCGTATTCATGATGCATGACATCGGAATCAAGTTGCATGCATAGAAAATGGAAGAACATCAAATTTAAATGTCTTGAAAATGTATTTTTATATAGCTTAAAAACTTGTATTTTGTCTTAGAAAAATAACATGCACCGTAAATGCTAATTATTATTAATACATTTCCTAGTTAGAGAAAAATTTTCATGCAGATTTCTAGCATAAGAGAATTGAGTGAATCCTCTTTGGTTGTGATTTTCAGTTCATCAAAACCTAGCAATTCATAGTTGTAGAAATTTTCAGTTTTAATAGATTTGATCCTTACAACCTTTTTAACACTTTTAGTTGTTGCATTATTTTTGTAATTTTTTTTTCATAATTTATCACCAAGTTTACTTTCATTTCATTTTAAGTTTTAGAAAAATTATTACAATTCTTTAAATACTGTCTAATTAAAACCAACGATTTTGTAAGCAGCTCCAAAATATTAAAAAATCAACCACATTTAAGTTTGGGTTTTGCTTTTTATTTATTGTTCTCCCGAACTAAGACTCATAAGCTTCCTTTTGGCTTTTAAATTACTTCGATTGGAGTTGTATTTAGAAAGATACACATTTTTTTAATAATTAACCACATCAAGCTGCATCATATTGGAGCTATCTAATAGACAGCTAAATGGAACTTAGTCAACGGTCCAAATTCATGAAACAAAATGTTTATTTGTATGAGGTCAGGATTGTCTAATAAATATGATCAGGGGGCTACGTTGGGCTCTGTTATTTCGGTGGTTTAATTTTTAAGCTATATGTAAAAGGCTCAATAAAATTTCGTGTGGTTGCGCATGGGGCATCAAAATCTGCCAGAGTATCAAATTGAGTCCTAGTTTTGTGCCGAGTTCATTTATGAGTTGCTCCATGGGCCACCTGTAGAGATGATCGTATGATTGGAACCGTCCATTCGTTGGGCAATGCTTTGAATGGGCACTGTTCCAATGGTCACACTGTAAGGATGGACCACACCAGGAAATTGGACGTTCTGATCATACGATCCGACCATTTACGTAGCATGTAATATATGCACACCGCACCGGGCTATTCGGTGTGATTGCTCCACTCCATGTTGTATCATAGGTGCACCGTATTTTCGTTGAATATTAACTTCGTAATTTTTCAATTTACTCTGGTGGAGTGTGATGGATGATACTCAGGCACTTAGAAATGGTATATTGGCACACATGTAATTCAAATTAGACCGTCCAAATTATGGGTGCCAGTTTAGATATATCTCTAGCCATTACGGTTATTGCATTATCTAACTATTGGATTGCTGGACATTTATTGGACAGTTGAAGTGAAAAATATCCAATGGTCTTATTTCAACAAACAAGTGTCCATGAATCACAGGTCAAGATTGTTCAACCAATCCAATTTTTGGATCTATACTTTAGGGATAGTGGGTTCCATGAACTATTATATGAAATATGTTCCACTTCTGCATATCAACTGTACACAGCCAGTGTATAGGGGCTGTTATGAGCTGGGAATCTTAGTCATATTTTAAGTTAGTGTCCAATGAAGAATTGTGGAAAGGCCTTAGTTACAGGCGAATCCAGTAAGGTTGCAGAGGTTGTTTTGTTTTTTTGTTTTTTTAAATATGTTGAGAGGTTTTTCCACGTAAAATTGAATTCTCCTATGTTGAATGCTTTTGTGATTGGTTGATTGTGTTGGTCGTTTGATTCAAATATCCTACTGTGTTGTTTTCTGGCTTTTGCTTCTGCCATTCCCAACAATAACTCCCTAGGTCCTTTACTGAAAGCAAGCAGTCGTAGCCTTCAAAGTTGGGCCTAGGGGCCAACAGAGCCCAGGCCTATCCAGACGTATTTATGTGTCTTGATCCATACCCGCCCCAGCTCAGTCTCACTGTGCCAGCGTCCTTTCTGCAAGTTATTGGGCCTTAAAACTCAATCCTGGGCATGGTTTGATGACTCATCTGATCCGACTTGGCCAAGTCGACTCGATTTCGGTGGTGAACAGTTCAGCTCAGTAGCATGGGTCAACCACCCAGGGCAAACTTGACTCGGAGTGAAACAAGTTTGAATGAGTCATTGCGTGAAGGTGCCAAGGTCCTCCGTGGGCCTGTAACTTCAGCGAAAATCCAGCCGGTTTCAAGGTGGGCCATGATCTGACACGGGCCACCTTGGCTACTAGTTTCAACTGAGCTCGTGGCCACAGATTGGCCCAAGTTCACCCCGCATTACATTTGGTTGAGACTGAGCACATGGACAGACTTTTCGGACCTGATAATTCATTGGGCTGAGTCTGGGCTTGATTATCTGTAAAAGCAGATAATTCGACCGTCCATCTGGATGAACCCTAATACACAACTGCACCAGTTGGTCAATCATGCCTACCAATTAATGAGCTTTTTCCCTTTGAATGTGGACGGTGTTTCTTATTTTTTCTCTTCTATCTGAAGATCACGATCAGGTAGACATCCAGGGATTTCCCACCAGAT
The DNA here is from genome assembly GCA_003013855.2 of Liriodendron chinense. Taxonomy (NCBI): domain Eukaryota; kingdom Viridiplantae; phylum Streptophyta; class Magnoliopsida; order Magnoliales; family Magnoliaceae; genus Liriodendron; species Liriodendron chinense. The sequence continues at coordinate 54,140 of PVNU02000473.1, read as the reverse complement.
GGACGATCTAGATTACCACCCTGATTGGGTATGAACCAGTGGCTTGTAGATTGGAACCTGCCTTTTCATTGCTTATATGTTTAAACACATGAAGTGATACAATACACACCTATGGTGGGAAATGGGCTGGGCTGAAACCCGTATAAGTTCAGCCCATGAGGCAAGGATCTGAACCAAGCCCAGCCAATGAAATAAGGACCTGAGTCCTCGCCCAACATGAGCTAGAATCTGATTCCAAGCTCTGATCAGCTCCCTAGCTAAGTAATTGGACTCTCCTTATTGTTTGGGCCTTCCAGCAGATGAAACCCAGATCCATCTGGGTTAATGTCAAGCTTAAAATTCAGGATGATCTGCCAATTAGATAAGCTATAGAGTTGAAATCAATGGACAATCAAATTTGAGGCCCACCTAATGAGTAGAATGGTGTGATTTTTTTTTATCCAATCACATTTACAGGGCCAGGGTCTTTAAGCCCAATTTAACTTAGGCCCAGGTCTTACTGACTTGACCCCGGTCTAGGGCGGGCCAATCTCGGTCGGGCCCTTGCCCAGCCCAAATGTACCAACGGCTTCACCGTCTGACTGATGTACCTTTGAACAGTGGAGCTCAACTCATGAACTGTTTAGATCTCATGCAAGTGTGCCATCAGTTGAATGGACCCGGGTCACGACAGTGGTCTATTAGGTAGGGCTCAACTCATGAACGCACTAGTTCAAATACAAGTGTGCAACGTCGGCGCCATGGTTCAAGTTCAAATGTTTGCGTTCTTTTACACTTTCAGGCTAGCTACACCTCTCTCATGGTGCGGTAACTCATACACAGTGCGAGTGGCATATATTCATGCCAAATCTAGACCATCCAAATTCTGGGGGTTCTAGTCCAAAGTGGATGGAGCATGGCTGGGAAATCACACTGATTCTACGACCTTAACCATCCACTTGGTGACCATCAAATGGATGGTTAGAAATAAACAACTCTCCAAATTTAATGGACAAAATCAGACGGTTACGATCATCCAAACAGTGAGATTTTGTGGTCAGGTTCCATCTACAGTAGGGTCCACAATTTGGACGGTCCAAAATTGATGTTCATCTATGCCATGTGTAGCTTGCTTGGTGTCACAAAACCTTGCTAAAAAATCTTCCTAGTTAGCAACAAAATCCATTTAAACGTTGGGGCCCACAACATGACGTTTTTTAAGATCTTCTTACAGAGTACGTCCTAGTCAGGGGATATAAAAAAAAAAAAAAAAACCTTTAAAACCTACCATAAAAAACAAGACCCTTAAAAGCTTGGGGCCCACAATATTAAAAACGTCTCAGATGAGTACAAATCAATGGAATCCAGTGGCCAATGATGGGCCACCTTGAAATTTCATTGCTTTTGCTACCATAAAACCAACAAAGGTCGAATCCATCACTTGCATGGGAAATTGAGATATTTCCCATTCTCATCATTCATTTTGTGTGTGTGTGTGTGTGTGTGTGTGTGTGTGTGTGTTTTTAGTGGCTAGAAATGTGGGGTATGTAATAAGGACAACTCCAATGACCAATCAAGAGCAATACAGCCTTACCAAATCATCTATGGCTTTTCAAGCCAGTTAAGGTGGGCTAGACATGCTTACATGTTCCTCCACCCGAGGATGTGAATCACTGTGTGAAAGTGGGGCCATGGTTATATAATCCAAACGTTGATCTGTTGGGCCACATTGGAATATTCTTTTGGCCACAAATCCTACAATTTCTTTTCAGTTGAATGTTGAGTACTTTTGGAGATTACTGCCCCGGACCACATGCTTCAAATCTACAAAATCAAATGGTCCTTGCACAATAGGGCCTAAAACTCCAATGGTCCCGGCCACTTGATGACGGGCCACACTTAAGTAGACTATAAACTCCAGTAAACTGTGTATAATATATACTCCAGTTGAGGGTAAGGTATGTCGGAATTATTATTACTTAATGGTAGGGGTGGTATCGATTTTATATATTTATTTATTTAAAAAGAAATACCATATATAATGGCCAATACGGCCTGTACCATAACGATAATGGTCCGTTATGGCCACAATTATCGTTATGAAATATTTTGGCAAAGGGTTAAGTAATTCCCTTTGTTACTATCCTACCCTAGGCCCATCTACTGAATACGAGTCAGCTCGGAACTATAGTGACCACTCCCAAGTCTCCTCCTTGTCCTCCAAGTACCTCAACTGCCTAAAAATATGGTGCGTGTGTTGCATTTGTGCATGGTTGAAGGTTGATGTGGCTTGTCATTTTGCAAAGGCTACACATTATACATATTCTCTAGAAAATATGGTGTAAACGCAAGGAAATTTCCATTTAGCCATTCATGTGTTTGGGCGAGGGCAGACCTAATCTGGTCAGGCCCGGAAATTGATTAAATCCTTTTTTTTTTCTACTTGACATACTCCTAATCTATTCATTGATTAAGTGGGCCACACATGCACAAAGAAATAGACATTCTAGAGGAATGAAACCACCAGTTTACGTTCAAGATGGATGGATTGCCCAGCAGATGTTTGGAATGGCATATCTGCGGAAATAACACATGTACATATAAAGCTGGGTTCGGTCGGGTTAAAATAAGATGAGCTCAAGTTCGACCTATAAATTAATCAGGCCATGCATGCGAGGCCCAAGCATGGCCTAAAGCCCCGTTGGACTCGGGGCGGGTGGGCTACTTAGCCCATTGCCACCCTTAGGTGTTGTTTGGGTTCTTCGTGATATTATTGTGAACGTTATAGATGAATATTTGGGTGCATGGACTGAGATGGTTACGTGTCCATGGAGGATTTGTTGTGTCACACCCAAAAGGCTAATCTTAGGTGGAGTGACCCCAGTATATATGAAGACAAACTCTATCCCCCTTCCAACCATTGTGGGACAAACCAACATGATTGCCGTTGATCCTAGATCATGACAAAAGAAAGCTGGTTATGCAGGCTCTCAAGCATATTAACAAACCTCATTGTCATAAATATCCCAACCATAGGGGTTTTTTATTTTTTATTTTTTTTTCTCTGTCTCACAATGTTATTGGGAAAATCTCACTAAAAGCATTCCTTACAAATTAATAATAACTTTAGAATTTTAAATATATAGCAACAAATCATCTGAAATTTTTAAAATTGAGAAACATTAAAAAATAATGAGATTTTGTGATTATGTTGTCAATTTTTTTTTTATCTTCTTTCAAAATATCATGAGATTAACAAAATCTCTGCCATATTTGTCACAGCAGTTTGAAGAACACTGCTTTGCCGAAACCAAGGCTCAATCCTAGGCCATGCCACTGGAAAGCTGGTTTTCTAGGGTTTCATGGCCATTGATCAATTTTGGCAATCAATGCTTGATCCCAAGTCATGCCACATGGTAAATGTACATTTGCCAACAAGACTTCTTGAGCTGAGCGTTGAGTGCCTCAACAAGGTGATGATGTGTTTTGTCTTTTAGACAATGCAATTTAGGGTTTATTTGTTTCACTAATTACTGCTGTAATGTAAAGGACATGTATAATAACAGTAAATTACTTTACCTCTCTTGATAGCATTTACTTTGATCGTCAATTCTCTTGTTTGATTTATTAGTGGTAAAATTATAATAATGATATTTTTACATTATTTAAATGTCAAATCATCATCAAAATATATTAATACATTATTTAAATTTGAATTTTTCATGGTAATATTATGAAAAAGTACAATGATTATAAATTCTTTTACCTATCTCTTAAATACATAACTCACGTTTCCTGTGTTTGATTTGATTGGGGTAAAATTATATTGATAACATTTTTCCTTTCACTAACTGAGATAATTAGTGAAACAAACATGCCCTAAAGGCCTCGATACCATCTCTACTTCATCAATTGCTTTATTTGTATTTTGAAGGCATCTTAGGTCATGCCGGATCAATGGAAAACTTAAGCTAGCAAGTATATGGAAAGAGGGGGAAGAAAGAGAAGGAAAATTGGGAGAACTCAAGGGGTTTTGATTGCAATGCAAGCTAAATACCCACCCACTTAGATGCATGGGAGGAGGATCTCTCTCTCTCTCTCTCTCAATTTATTAATTCCATTCAAGTTCAAGTAAAAGATGATTTAAGGTAGAAAGGAAAGCTTTATACAAATCCTTGAAACAAACACAACTAACCCCTTGCTAATCACGACTTAGTACTAATAATCACTTGATTACGTACGTGCCAAGACCCTAACTAATCCCTAACAACCTAACTAACAAAATTTGGGTTTGAGCCTGAGCCTCAGTGGTAAGACCAAATGCATTTCAACATTGAGGTCTCCCATACTTATAATAAATAAATAGTAAAAAAAATAATCAAAAGAAAAATAACTAACTGTGAGAAATGGCACACTACATAAAAAAACCTGAGAATTGCAATCCAACGTATTTAGTTTCTTTAATTTCGGACTGCTCCAATTGTCATGCCTCTCTTGCTGAGACTGTCTTTGGGTCGCCCTTCTCTCCAATTGCAATTCCTTCCTCTTCTCTTCATTTTCCTTGACCCAACTACTTGGGTTAACTACATAGATCTCTTATTATTATAATTATTATTATTTTTAAGTTAGTCATGCAACGCATCCACTCTGTTAGCTGGGCAACACACCCACTTGGTTAGTCACATGATGCATCCACCCACTAGTGGAGTTAGTGTGTCTCCTTAGCACTTGTGAAGAATTCATGGGGGACTTCTTGGGGTGAAGATGGATACATAAGGATGGAAAGGGATGTTAATGCTGAAGAAGGCCTATGTGGTATTGCTATGCAAGCTTCCTATCCCACTGCCGCCTAATCCTCACTAGTTGCATCACTCATGCTGACAAAGGAATATAGAAATGTGTTGCTTCTTTATGTAATTCTCAAATATGTAATGCGTTACTTCTATTATCACTTATATTATCCAAAAAAAAAAAAAAGCACTTGAACCTGAGACCTGCTGTTGAAACGCCTAGGCGTCTTCTAGTTGGGCTAGCAGGCGAGACACTAACTACACAGTTCTTGTTCTACATCCATTTTCCTTGACCCAACTACCTGGGGTTAGCTACGCAAATCTTGTTCTACCATTTCACTCTATCAATGACTTGAATTCTCATATTCTCAGGATGCGTGATAAAAATTGTGGTGAGAGTTTGATCTCAGTCGCCATGTCTAACACAACTCTTCTCTTTTACTTGAGCTCGAAACTAAAGCAATGGGAACACAAAACTCCATTGACATCTAAGACCCTTACCGACATGCTTACAGGAAAAGATATTCCATGATCATGCGTGCTTTTCACGTATGCTTTTTCGGCTATTGGGTGTAGAAATTCATCAAAAAAGAAGAAGAAAGAGACACGGAAAGAGAGGCATTATGCCGATCCAGTCCACACTTAAAAACCGCGTGCGCATCAGTTTCCATAGGAGCGTGGAAGACGTGACCATTGTAAAATCAAGGGGAGCGGATTAGCTTCCCCAAGTGTTACCCTTATTGTGGAGCCCACCTTGATGATGTGTTGTAATCCACGCCGTCCATCCATTTCTCCAGCCCATTTTAGGATGTAGCCCCAAAATTTAAGCAGATTCAAATCTCAGGTGGCCCGCACCACAGGAAACTGTGGTGATTGAGTGTCTCACCATTAAAAATTCCAAGGGCCCATCGTAAGGTTTTCGTAATGTTTATTTGCTATCCAACTTGTTGATAATGTCAAGAATTCCTGGATGAAGTAAAAAATAAAAAATAAAAATACAAATATCAGCTTGATCCAAAACTTTCATGGCCCGCGAAAGTTTTTACTAGTCATTCATTACTGTTTCTACTAGTATGGTCCGCCTGAGATTTGGATCTCCTTAAGGTTTGGTATGCCGTCCTAAAGCTCGATAGGAAAAAACAGATAGACAGATATACAACAAATACATCAATGTGGGCCCCACAAGGTTTGGATAACACCCACTAAGGTGTTACCCGGGTAACAGCTAATCGGCTCCCGAAATGAAGAAATCAGAATCTCTTAAAAATATATTCTAGAAAGATTACGGATCACCACAGGCTATGATGACACAATAACTTGTCACGTACACGCAACCAAAGTAGCACTAGTACTGTATCACATCGTTTCTGTGCAAACGGTACAGATCATCACGAAGACTGGCACAAAAGTTTGGCTGGTGGACTCATCAGCTGGGCTGCATCCTAGTTTAAATTCTAAAAATGAAAACTTGACTCAACTCATCTGAGTCGACTCGAGTTGACCAGATTTCACAGTAGAGAAAAACTTGAGTTGAAAAAAGTCGACGATAAAATCCAACTGGACTTGGCACAACTTGACATTATTTATATATTATTCATATTTTATAAAACTATTATATAATATTGTATACATGCAGAAAAACTTGACTAAAGGGACAACCGTAGTCTGACTCAACATTTAGGTGTGGCCCATCTAATCAGTAGATCAGCCTGATTTTTGTCATGAGTGATCTACATGATGAAGCCTACTGTTTGTACGGTACAGATAACCTACACAAGCTGCATGTTGGCAGGAAAGATAATCCTACCTGACTTGTTAGTGTGCATGCATGGCCTGTACATGTGACAGATATTCCTTCATAAAATACAGCCATGGACCCCACAAGTTTGAAATTTTAGTGAATAAAGAAACAGCGAAACCGTGTGGAAAGAAGGAAGCATGTAACTACTTAAAGACAATGTTCGACATCAGATTTTGGCCACATTCAATTACTCAAAAAATTCTTCTTTAAGTTGATAATACGTTTTGGACGCCCGTGACACTTCCGCCAAACCAGACAAATGAGGTGGGCCACTAAGGGAACATGCTAATGGTGTATTATTACTCCAGTTTAATACTCATAATGTAGAGGAATGATCATATACATAGCTTACCATCTTCTACTCTTTCTCGCCAACGTGTCATATTGGAAGGACAATATTATAAGGGCTTCGGTGGATCCCTGATCGACGAAGCTGGGTGAATCCCTAACTGTAGAGCCCACCATTATGTATGTGCCTACATCTATGCCGTCCATCCGTTTTCAGAACTCATTTTAGGGCATGATAAAAAAATGAAGCAGATCCAAATCTCAGGTGGATTACACCACAGGAAAAAGTGGTGATTTGACTTTAAAAACTTCTTGTGGGCCACAAAAGTTTTAGATCAAGCTGATATTTATGTGGTCCCTTCATCCAGGCTTTTTTGACCTTATCAAGAGGTTGGATGTAAAATAAACATCCTGATGGCCTGCAAGAAGTTTTTAATTGTGGGTATTCAATCACCACTATATCCTGTTGTATGTATTTACACCCGACTGTGTGATCCACCTAAGATTTGGATCGGCTTCATTTTTGGGTTCACAACCGAAAATGAGATTTGAAAACGGATGGACGGCGTGGATGTAAGGCTCATACTTCATGGTGGGCCTCATAATCAGGGATCCACTGACCCCGGATCCACCAAAGCCACGCCCGACATTCTAACCATGCAAAAGATGGGAACTGTCCTGAAGATCACCTGACGCAATAATGAGGTCGATCCACGCATCAGGTGGGCCACACCTGTACATTGGGTCCGTGAGTGGATTGGCCTGATTTTTCACGACGGGACCCACATTTACAAAGATTAATGCTCTACCAAACAAGTGACACGTTGGCTGAAAAATATGGTACTGAATGTTAACCTTAGGATACTGGTGGTTGTATGTGGATCATTCCTCCGTGAGAACTAATCCCTGGGTTCTTATCCTTGCCTTAGGAGTTTCAACACCGGGTCTCTGGTTTGAGTTCCACAGGTGGTGAAAATCTACTACGGCATAAGTTTGGGGGTGTGTGTGGGGCGCGGGTTTTTTTTTTTTTAAAAAGGAAGAGAACTAATCCCTACACCACTATTGGTCATAGAGGGCTTTTCTAGCCATAGGATCCATTACAATAGTTTTTTTTTATTTTTTTATTGCCCCTCCGGTGTACCACAAATAGTGGTACAGGTGCCTTTTTTTTTTTTTTTTTTTTTTCCAAAAGAGGCGCTCAGGGCTGAGATATATTCATGTATAAATAGTGAACACAAAGACGGACAGAACCCGACAAAATCCAACCGGGCCTCGCCAAAGGTACAAAAATAAAAACTACCTGGTGATGAACAGAGGAAGGAAAGAAAGAGGAAGCAAAAAAGGAGTAGGCGCTGCCTAAAAAATCTGCAGGCCCACCTCAGAAAAGAAAACGCCGACTACACCGCCAAACTCTCTACCCGGCCCGGAATCGGGGGCAACCCAATTGCCTGGTACATGTGCTTGTGACTGCTGTAGGTGATCAGACATAACAAGTATCCTTATTACATATGAATTATGAAAGTGTTAATTCCTTAGGAATGTGATAATCGAAATCTAAAATTTCTCAAATCCAAATTTACATATATGGCTATAGCTCCTCTCCATTCGAGAGATGTGTGGCTTAAAATCAGCAATTAAAGTCAATGAAGTCATCAGGAAGAGAATCTTTTCTTTCCTTTCGGGCGCCCTGCCATCTTTTTTTAAAATGACCACTTGGGGGCCTCATAGCTTGTGCAGTCTCATCATCTTTTATTCCAAGATGCCACTTGTTTAGTGCATAATTACCAGAAGATCCTACCATGAAGATCACCCCTCTGGGAAATGTATGTGAATTGCATGGTGGGTGTTGATTGGGCTACGTCTCTATCTTGAATGACTATACCACTCAAATCATGCTTAAAAGTTGTTAGGTCGAGTATGTACTTGGCCGGGCTCATCTTTGAAAGCAACACATGGCTCAATCAAATCCCATCATGTTGGGTCACCATATAATACACATTTCTTGAAAATCATGATGATTTGCTTGGTGGGTGGACCACACCTATGTAGGAGTTTAATTGTTGGTTTTCTATTGATTCCAATGATGTGATCCATCTTATTAGGGTATGGATTTTAGTATAGGTAAGTAGTTGGGGCTATCATTTGCATGGTACGAATGAATTTTCTTCACAATTGCTTTGTTGGTGGTAAAGATAAGATGGGGTTACAAGTTATTGCACGGTAGCCTCCTCCTTGTGCTTTTTCTTGAAGTCATCTGCCCTAAAAGCTAATTTCTTTGTCTACCAAAAGCTAAGTTATTTTGGTTTAAAAAAAAAGTAATTTCTTTTCAATAAAATTCTTTATTGACTATATGGAAATCATCATAACCACGTAAAGGTGGAGATCTTAAAAATAGTTTCAGATTTACGAAGATTTCCTATGTGAATACTATTATAAGGTCGTAGCTGCGAAAGATTTTGGACTAGTAAGGTAACCTAGGGAAGTTTTTACTGTTTTTGAAAGCTATAAAAGGAGAACAAGATGAAGAACTTCAGGCCATGTGAAAAATACAACCCATTTTTTTTTACATTTACATTTATTTTAGTATAGCCTAGTCTTAAAAAAAAGTATAGCCTAGTCTAGCCTTAGTCTTAGCATAGATCACTACTATTCAACACCACTACTATAGTACTGTAGGAATAACATAATCATCTATAATCTTCCATTGTTGGATCCTGATTAACCGAGTTCTTACTTGGAAGATTAAACATTTTGGTCACATCCTGCTGACCATTCGCTTGGATTATATGTTCATTCAGACAGTTTCAGGTATATATTTATCTCTTTAATTTATTTTCTGTAGTTATTTTTACTTTGTCAATTGTAACGAGCATCATTCACAAATTAATAAAATCGATATTATTTTAACATTCTTTTGTTTTATTTGTTCTTTTTTGTTTATTTGAGAAATACATTGGCTGTAATTATTGGTGAAAGAAAAGTTCTGAACATAAGGCAGAAAGAATCCATTAGGAATGACTAACCTTTACCCTTCTGCAAATCACTCGATCATTGTTACAACTAGTGGTTAAAAGGGCGGCTGGATTCCCGAATCCAATCTTAATCAGTCTATCTCGACATGGGGGGCACCATTGTTCAATCAAACTTGAGTCGAGTACGACTCTAGCACGTCTGCACTTTCTAATATCATACATGTAAACAGAATACAGGCTCTCGTCCACACTTGTGGCCCTGTGTTTAATTGAATTGCGCAAACAGGAGTAAAACTTAATTTTTGGTACATTTTCAATGAGGTTTGTTTAGCCTACACATGTGGATAGGTAGCCCCTCTACACACCCCACATGTGCCAAGGTGGGTCATGAGCAGTTAATCAGGTGGGTCCCACTGTGTAGATGCCAATACCAAAACTCGGGCTTGTCCACTTAATGGGTTGACCACATTTTGTAGAACATGGCAATGGCTAAAAAAAAACTTAGTAAGTTTTATTAGCTGTCAAGTTCTTGATTTTTTGCATAATGTGTTCTTTTTTGGTGCCAACTGATGGACTGATTAGATCTCAGACACATATGCAATCTTATAGTGATGTGTAAAGGAACTTTGCGTTCTACGTGCATGCCTTAGGACCTGTTTATTTTTTACTTTTCATCTTCCACGATAAATGGTGGTAAATCAATAACAAAACAAAATAATGATTGCATGAATTGTGTGGGTAAAATTTGTGAACCCCACCATAATGTATACGTTTATCATTTTAGGGCATGAGCCAAAAAATGAAGTAGATTATAAGCTCAAGTGAGCCATACCTCAGGAAATAGGGAGGATAATGACTAGAGTTGGACACAAATTGAGCCAGCCCCAGAAGTTCAGCCTCGACCATATATAAAAAACTCAATTTGGCTTGGTTCGAAGTGGAGTTTGAGCAAGCAATGAGCCACCCTAATGTGGCTTGTTTAATAAACAGGCTAAACCCAATCTCTTGTAGCGTCGGCCTGGCCCGGCTTGAAGCTTGGCTCGGCCGAGTTTGGACCAACCTAGCCCGGCTCGGCCCATAGGATATTGGGTATAAAAAAAATCCTAAACAACATCGTGTCTCTCTCTCTCTCTCTCTCTCTCTCCTGCACTACACCCTCCCACTGCACCCTAAATCTCTCTCATCTCTCTCCCTCTCTCTCTCTCACATGTCTATTTTGAAGTTGCACTCCTCTAGAGGATGTTAAATATCATGTACTAAGATACTTTTGTGTTTTTTTGTGTGTTGTTTCTAACGTTTTTAATTCTATTTAAACAAAGAACAAATAAAAAGATCCACCACTTGTTTGTACTCATCTCAGCTAGAATCGAAATTTTCAACCAAAATGATGTTGGCCCAAATTATATTTTTCTGGAGCAAACCAAACTCGGGCGGCATGGGTTGCTTGAAGCCCCAAACTGGGCCAATCCATAAACTCAGTTGGCACAAAAATGAGCCAAACCTAAACTAGGGTTAAATCGGCCTAGCTAGATTGTTGCACCTCTAATAATGGCGTCCACACATTGAAAGCTGAAACCATCAAAGGGCCTATAGGAATGTGTATTTGTCATCCAATTTGTTCATAAGGTCATATAGGCATTGATGAAGGGAAGTACTTATCCGCTTGAACCAAAACTTACGTGGCCATAAGAAATTTTCAAGGAAGGTGTTCAATTCTCCCTGTTTCTTATGGTATGGTTAACTTGCCATTTGGATCCACCTTAATTTTGGGCTCATGCCCTAAAATGAGAGCGTAAAATGGATGGATTGCGTGGATTAGGCACGTACATATATAAGGGTGGCCCATATAGATTTTATAGGTACATTGTTTTCCTTAGATTTTAACTTCAAGTCTTGGGTTACTGTTGACCTCATAGGGAGGTTGTCAATGTCATGAGAGGCGGCCGACATGAACTATTTTCCACTATTTACTTGTAACCTCAATCTTTACACAATCTTAACAGTAGATTGATTGTCTCTAGGTAAGATGAAGCATGCTAATCCTAAATGTAGCACAACTATGGGAAAGACATACATGCAAGTGCGTATGATCAGTTCCAAGCCACACATTAGGAGGGCTCACCATGAATGTGGTCTGGTCCATAAAGAAGGCTAGTGGGACGATCACAGCAACTGATCAATTTGAGCATTGACCGTTTACAAAATTACAAGAAGCTCGATTGACAGAAAAATAACTTTTTATAACCATCTACCTTTCTCAAATGCAGGGAAGGATCGGCAGCTAGCTTGATTTTGGAAGGATGCTAATGTGGCCCGATGCTCATGTGATATCCATTTTGTCTACCATTTTCATCAGCTCATATAAGGACACAAATCTAAAAGTGAAGTAGATTGAAAACTCAAATATGACTGACCATGGAAAGATTCAGTGGGAATTGAAAGCCCACCACTGAAACCTTCTTGGGGCAGCAGAAGTCTTGGATCAGGCTACTCAGTGGGAATAACCTTATGAACAGTTTGGATGGTATATAAACATTGAATCCAGATTGTTTACTTCGATTCCATAGGATTTTTTTATTTGTCGATGCCTGATTAGTCCAGCTCAGCACATGTTAGCACTGACTGCATTAAATGAACAGTGCTGACAATGTTAGTGCTAAGTTCAACTAATTAGGTGGTCAACAAACAGGAAAATCCTGTTCAGACCGAGCAGACAATCTAGACTCGGAACGAGTCCAGATCCTTTATTGGCGTCTTGGAGCCTTTTTATTGATCCACATCATCACATAGGTCTGCAGCACTGATGTCATGCAGTGTGATGTGGACCAATAATAGGCTCCAAGCAGGAATTTCCTGTTTGGAAGCCAACAGAGGATCCGGATTCTTTTGGAACAGATCAGTTTCATGGTGGGGCCCACCCTATGAGCCGCTCAGATCATTTTAGCTGTTTGTACGTGGCGGTATGACTAGCATTCTTGTAAATATACTGCTACATGCAAAAAAGAATTGAACTAGATGAAAAATGCCAAAGGGGCCATTCTGGTAATGAGGTGATTTACGGGACACGTGATAACAGGAAAACGTGTGAGAAATCTGGGCCAGTCATACGATGAGGCTCGAAGTGACCATGGCCTGGCCGAAAATTCAACTATTCAAGTAATCAGGTGAACTATTCCTGTACCAGCAAAATGAATGGTTAGAAGAAAAAGAGCACTTTCCTATATTTAAAGTACATCTGCGGCCTACCAAATTAGTGCACCAACCTATTTTTCGGGCCATGGCATGGTCACTGCAGGCTCCACCTGATGAACGGCCAGATCTAGCACAAATGAGTTATAACATTGGCACGTGCTCCCCTAAATTGTCTCTTCATCGTTTGGCTACTAAATTCCAATTACCTTGCAAGCTACAGAAGATGGCGAATAATATAGTAATATTGCCGGCGAGAATGCGATGGCAATTTAGTTAGTTAAATCTCCACCACATATACTTCCAAACAATCAAGCATCCATCCCTTCTGGTGTCCCACTTTAGTTCACATGGGAAACCGTTTCACAACACATGCATTGTTTTCTCGAACAACCGACTCCCCTTATACATCACTCCCTCTATAAATACGTACAACTCATCACCAATCCCTCCACCACCAGGCCCACCACCACTAATATCCAAGTGTTTGAAGATGGCCTCAAAGAGCTCAGCATCCCTTGCTCTCTTCGTCTCCCTCAACCTCCTCTTCTTTGTTTTTGTCTCAGCTAACCATGACAATCCATGCCCATGCAACCCTAGCCCTACCCCAAAGCCAAAGCCAAAGCCAAAGCCCACACCTTCTCCCACCCCATCATCTGGCGGTAAGTGCCCCAGAGACGCACTCAAGCTCGGCGTATGCGCCAACTTGCTAGGGTTGGCGAAGATTGTCGTGGGCTCCCCGCCTACCCTCCCCTGTTGCTCTCTCCTCCAAGGCCTGGTCGATCTTGAAGTTGCTGCATGCCTTTGCACCGCCATTAAGGCCAACATCTTGGGCATTAATCTCAACATCCCCATCGCCCTGAGCTTGCTGGTGAATGCATGTGGGTGTAAGGTCCCATCAGGGTTCATATGTGCCTAAGAGCTCTAATCACCGTTGGTTTCAGTCTTCTTTCCTTTGATCACATCATCATGTCTTTGGGTTTTGTTTGGTTTAAGTCAATAAGCCTTCAACAAGCGCCGTAGGATTTAATCTGTTTTCTTTGCATGTATCATCATCATGTCTTTCTTTAGCTTCTTCTTACACTGTGAATACAGTTGTTAAGTGTAGTTGTGAGTGAGAGAGTGAGCATTTGGATCCATAAAAATACAGTGGCTTTGTATTTCCCATTATAACGTTGGAGACGTTAAATAAAGCTTAGCTTGTGATCGAAATTTGAATTTGCTTTCAGGTGGGTTTAGTTGCACTGAATATCATGATATTTGGTGCAATAAAACACACCCTTGATGTTTGAATTCTTTTAGGACTACTTCTCTCATGGTATGTGTTGATAGCAAACAAGCGCGTATCTTGTACTAGTAAGATGAGAGAGACATGGTTTGCCTAGTTGCCCCAACACCAGGCAGGTGTATGGTGTCAAAGCTCTGTGGCCATACCATACCATGATGTTTATATTTTATCCACGCTATCTATCCATTTTCCAACTCATTTTAGGTCATGAGCTAAAAAAATAAGCCAAATTCAAATCTCAGGTGGGCCATCCATTTTCCAGCTCATTTTAGGGCATGAGCCAGAAAATGAGTCAAATCCAAATCTCAGGTGGGCCCCACCATAGGAAAACAGTGTTGATTGAACTTCCACCATTTAAAACTTTCCATTTAAAACTTTCCAAGGGCCCATGTAATGTTTATTTGGCATCCAACTTGTTGATAAGGTCACACGGGCCTGGTTGAAGGGAAAACACAAATATCAACTTAGTGCACCAACATATGTAATCTTATAGTGATGTGTAAAGGAACTTTGTGTTCTACGTCCATGCCGTAGGGCTGTTTATTTTTTATTTTTCATCTTCCAGGGTAAATGGTGGTAAATCAATAACAAAAAAAAATAATTATTGCATGCATCCAAATAGGACAAGAATTGTGTGGGTAAAATTTGTGAATCCCACCATAATGTATATGTTTATCATTTTAGGGCATGAGCCAAAAAATGAAGTAGACTATAAGCTCAAGTGAGCCATACCTCAGGAAATAGGGAGGATAATGACTAGAGTTGGACACAAATCGAGCCAGCCCAGAAGTTCAGCCTAGACCATATATAAAAAACCTAATTTGGCCTGGTTCGAAGTGGAGTTTGAGCAAGCAATGAGCCACCCTAATGCGGCTTGTTTAATAAACGGGCTAAACCCAATCTCTTGTAGCGTCGGCCCGACCCCGCCCGAAGCTTGGCTCGGCCGGGTTTGGACAAGCCTAGCTCAGCTCGGCCTATAGGATACTAGGTATAAAAAATAATCCTAAACAACATTTTCTCTCTCTCTCTCTCTCTCTCTCTCTCTCTCTCTCTCTCCCTCCTGCACCACACCCTCCCGCTGCACCCCAAATCTCTCTCATCTCTCCCTCTCTCTCTCTCTTCCTCTCTCTCTTACATGTCTATTTTGAAGTTGCACTCCTCTAGAGGATGTTAAATATCATGTAGTAAGATACTTTTGTATTTTTTTTTTTTTTGTGTGTGTGTTGTTTCTAACCTTTTTAATTCTTTTCTATTTAAACAAATAACAAATAAAAAGATCCACCACTTGTTTGAACTCATCTCAGCTTGAATCGAAATTTTCAACCAAAATGATGTTGGCCCAAATTATATTTTTCTGGAGCAAACCAAACTTGGGCAGCATGGGTTGCCTGAAACCCAAACCGGGCCAATCCACAAACTCAGTTGGCACAAAAATGAGCCAAACCCAAACTAGGGTTAACTCGGCCTAGCTAGATTGTTGCCCCCTCTAATAATGGTGTCCACACATTGAAAGCTGAAACCATCATAGGGCCTACAGGAATGTGTATTTGTCATCCAACTTGTTCATAAGGTCACATAGGCATTGACGAAGGGAAGTACTTATCCGCTTGAACCAAAACTTACGTGGCCCTAAGAAAATTTCAAGGAAGGTTTTCAATTCTCCCTGTTTCTGATGGTATGGTTAACTTGCCATTTGGATCCACCTTAATTTTGGGCTCATGCCCTAAAATGAGAGGGTAAAATGGATGGATTGCGTGGATTAGGCACGTGCATATATAAGGGTGGCCCATATAGATTTTATAGGTACATTGTTTTCCTTAGATTTTAACTTCAAGTCTTGGGTTACTGTTGACCTCATAGGGAGATTGTCAATATCATGAGAGGCGCCGACATGAACTATTTTCCACTATTTACTCATAACCTCAATCTTCGCACAACCTCAACAGTAGATTGATTGTCTCTAGGTAAGATGAAGCATGCTAATCCTAAATGTAGCACGAGTATGGGAAAGACACACATGCAAGCGCATATGATCAGTTCCAAGCCACACATTAGCAGGGCTCACCATGAATGTGGTCTGGTCCATAAAGCAGGCTAGTGGGACAATCACAGCCACTGAATTTGAGCATTGACCGTTTACAAAATTACAACAAACTTGATTGATGGGAAAATAACTTTTTATAACCATCTACCTTTCTCAAATGCAGGGAAGGATCGGCAGCTAGCTTGATTTTGGAAGGATGCCAACGTGGGCCCGATGCTCATGTGATATCCATTCTGTCTATCATTTTCATCAGCTCATATAAGGACACAAGTCTAAAAGTGAAGCAGATTGAAAGCTTAAATATGACTGACCATGGAAGGATTCAGTGGGAATTGAAAGCCCACCATTGAAACCTTCTTGGGGCGGCAGAAGTCTTGGATCAGGCTACTCAGTGGGAATAACCTTATGAACGGTTTGGATGGCATATAAACATCAAATCCAGATTGTCTACTTGGATTCAATAGGATTTTCTTGTTTGCCGATGCCTGATTGGTCTAGCTCAGCACGCGTTAGCATTGACTGCATTAAATGAGCAGTGCTGATAATGTCAGTGCTAAGTTCGACCAATTAAGTGGTCAACAAACAGAAAAATTCTGTTTAGACTAAACAGACAATCCAGACTCAGAACAAGTCCAGATCTTTTATTGGCTCAAGCAGGGAAATCCTTGCTTGGATTCTTTTTATTGATCCACATCATCATCTAGGTTTGCAACACTTACGTCATGCAGTGTGATGTGGACCAATGAATAGGCTCCAAGCAGGAAATTCCTGTTTGGAAGCCAACAGAGGATCCGGATTCTTTTGGAACAGATCAGTTTCATGGTGGGGCCCACCCTATGAGCCGTTCAGATCATTTTAGCTGTTTGTACGTAGCGGTATGGTTAGCATTCTTGTAAATATACTGTTATATGCAAAAAGAATTGAACTAGATGAAAAATGCCAAAGGGCGCCATTATGGTAATGAGGTGATTTACGGGACACGTGATAACAGGAAAACGTATGAGAAATCTGGGCCATTCATACGATGAGGCTCGAAGTGACCATGGCCTGGCCGAAAATTCAACTGTTCAAGTAATCAGGTGGACTATTCCAGTACCAGCAAAATGAATGGTTAGAAGAAAAAGAGCACTTCCTATATTGAAAGTACATCTGCGGCCTACCAAATTAGTGCACCAACCTATTTTTCGGCCCATGGCATGTTCACTGCAGGCTCCACCTGATGAACGGCCAGATCTAGCACAAATGAGTTATAACATTGGCACGTGCTCCCCTAAAGCGTCTCTCCATCGTTTGGCTACTAAATTCCAATTACCTCGCAAGCTACATAAGATAGGCTAATAATATAGGTAATATTGCCGGCGAGAATGAGATGGCAATTTAGTTAGTTAAATCTCCACCACATATTCTTCCAAACAATCAAGCATCCATCCCTTCTGGTGTCCCACTTTAGTTCACATGGGAACCGTTTCACAACACATTGTTTTCTCAAACAACGGACTCCCCTTATACATCACTCCCTCTATAAATACCTACAACTCATCACCAATCCCTCCACCACCAGGCCCACCACCACTAATATCCAAGTGTTTGAAGATGGCCTCAAAGAGCTCAGCATCCCTTGCTCTCTTCCTCTCCCTCAACCTCCTCTTCTTTGTTTTTGTCTCAGCTAACTATGACCATCCATGCCCATGCAACCCTAGCCCTACCCCAAAGCCAAAGCCCACACCTTCTCCCACCCCATCATCTGGCGGTAAGTGCCCCAGAGACGCACTTAAGCTCGGCGTATGCGCCAACTTGCTAGGGTTGGCGAAGATTGTCGTGGGCTCCCCGCCTACCCTCCCCTGTTGCTCTCTCCTCCAAGGCCTGGTCGATCTTGAAGTTGCTGCATGCCTTTGCACCGCCATTAAGGCCAACATCTTGGGCATTAATCTCAACATCCCCATCGCTCTTAGCTTGCTGGTGAATGCATGTGGGAATAAGGTCCCATCAGGGTTCAAATGTGCCTAAGAGCTCTAATCACCGTTGGTTTCAGTCTTCTTTCCTTTGATCACATCATCATGTCTTTGGGTTTTGTTTGGTTTAAGTCAATAAGCCTTCAACAAGCGCCGTAGGATTTAATCTGTTTTCTTTGCATGTATCATCATCATGTCTTTCTTTAGCTTCTTCTTGCACTGTGAATACAGTTGTTAAGTGTAGTTGTGAGTGAGAGAGTGAGCATTTGGATCCATAAAAATACAGTGGCTTTGTATTTCCCATTATAACGTTGGAGACGTTAAATAAAGCTTAGCTTGTGATCGAAATTTGAATTTGCTTTCAGGTGGGTTTAGTTGCACTGAATATCATGATATTTGGTGCAATAAAACACACCCTTGATGTTTGAATTCTTTTAGGACTACTTCTCTCATGGTATGTGTTGATAGCAAACAAGCGCGTATCTTGTACTAGTAAGATGAGAGAGACATGGTTTGCCTAGTTGCCCCAACACCAGGCAGGTGTATGGTGTCAAAGCTCTGTGGCCATACCATACCATGATGTTTATATTTTATCCACGCTATCTATCCATTTTCCAACTCATTTTAGGTCATGAGCTAAAAAAATAAGCCAAATTCAAATCTCAGGTGGGCCATCCATTTTCCAGCTCATTTTACGGCATGAGCCAGAAAATGAGTCAAATCCAAATCTCAGGTGGGCCCCACCATAGGAAAACAGTGTTGATTGAACTTCCACCATTTAAAGCTTTCCATTTAAAACTTTCCAAGGGCCCATGTAATGTTTATTTGCCATCCCACTTGTTGATAAGGTCACACGGGTCTCGTAAGGGAAAACACAAATACCTACTTGATCCAAAACCTTTGTAAAAGTTTTCAATGCTAAACCGCGTCCCGATTATTCCTGCCACATAAGACGGCCAGAATCGGTTTCGGTTTGGCTGGTGACCCAGCACCAGCAAGCTATTTGGTGTCATACCGCTGTGGACCATCACGATCTATGTTTTATCCACCTTCCATCAAAATTTTAGGCTAATTTTAGGGTATGAGATAAAAAATGAGGCAAATCCAAAGCTCAAGTATGACACCCAATGAAATAGTGGGGATTGAATGCTCATCGTTGAAAACTTCTTGGACCCTAGAAGTTTTGAATCAAGCTGATATTTGTGTTTTCCGAACATCCACATCTGTGTGACCTTATGATTAGTTTGGATGACAAATAAACATTAATGTGAGCTCTAGGAAGGTTTCAACAGTGGTCATTCACCACACTGTTTACTGTGGTGTGGTCCCCTTGAGCTTTACATCTGCCTCATTTTTGGGCTGATGCCCTAACATTATTTAAAAAAATAGACGGAGAGAGTCAATAAAACATATAAATCATGATAGGCCCACAGAGATTTGACACCAGCTGGTTGGCTGGTGTTGGGTCGCGTCCACCAGAATCACAGTCACTACCTATTGGCCGACACTTATCAGTCCTGCTGGACTAAAAGAGCATCAATCAACGACCGAACCTGAGGGTAGGTGATTCCGGATGGGCTCGGATCGGGACTACACCACCAGAATTCATGAGGAGACAGATGCCTGTGTGGCCGTCGCAATTGGCGAGCGCAGTGGGCTCCACGTCTCGGTATTAGTGGGATGTGATGGGTCTGACAGCTTAAGAGCTGATGTGCAGGGCTCGCTGCAACGGCGGATCACGACATGCAATGAAGGCGTCTGTCTCTTCGTGGGGTAGTACCTAATCCGAGCCCGATCCGGATCTTCGGCATGGTGGGACTTGTTCGCTGTTGAAAACAAACCCACCAGTCAGTTTCTCCAGTCGAATCCATTTTCATTTCGACCGTACATCTCAACGTCACCATCCAGATGGATAGGATTGTCAGTTCGAACTGCAGGCCGTTCACTGACAGAATCCATTAGATGAATGATCTGGATAGTCCACCAGCCCGATCTTCCAGCTAGCGGGACTCGTTCGTGGATGGCCGTTGGTTTAAATTTAAAAGCACAATGAATGGATGATCTCGCCCATAATTTTCTCCAGTCGAATCCAATTTCATTTTGATCGTACATTGGGACGTCGCCCTCCATATGGACAGGATTGTCAGTTCGAAACCATGGCCATCCAACAAAAAAATACTGGCCATTCCTAGACAGGATGCACTAGATGGATGGTCCAGATACACCACCCGGCGGACGGCGATTTCCTGCGAGAAGTTCCTGCGATGGGAACTTAGGTGGGGCCCACCGTGATTTTTGTGAGAAATCCACCCCATCCGTCCGTTTTGTGAACTTGTTTTAGGAAATAATTCCAAAAATGAGCCGGATCCAAGACTCAAGTGGGCCGATAACATGAGGATTGAACGACGACATTTGAAATATTTGTGGGGCCGCAGAAGTTTTGAATCAGGCTAATATTTGGGTTTTCAGTTCATCCCAGTAGGAATGATGTTATGAATGGTATGGATGGCATGTAAACATCACTTTGGACCCAGGGAGGTTTCAATAGTAGGAATTTCCCTACCCACATTTTCCTTTAGTGCGTCCCACTTGAGTTTTGGGTGTGCTAAAATGAGCTCACAAAACGGATGGACGGGATGAATTTCTCGCAAACATCACGGTGGGCCCCACCTAGGTTTCCCGCGCAGGAACTTCCTGCAGAGGCTTCGCAGGAAATCCACGTCCGGTTTCGGGGATGAGTGGTCCCACATGCCACAAACTCCAATGCAAATGGAGCCTCGTATATGACTGCATGAAAAGGATTTTATTCGGTACAGGTGGACCCCACCTTTCAGCAATCCAAGCCATTGATTTAGCCGGACAACGCGGGCAATCTAAGCCGTAGTTATTTTGTTCCATGGAATTGCAGGTTAATTAATAGAGTTGATACATCTTGATGTGTATGATTAAAAGGGCTATTTTTGGTTTTGTATTTGATGTGAGTAGGCTGTTTTCATATAGGTGTGGCCCAGTTCTTTTCGACGTCGGGTCTACCCGAATGGTTGTACAACCTTCTTTTCTATCAAGAAAATTCAGGTGATGTGCTCCCAACTTTTTAAAAAAGAAGTGAATTGGCCACGTCCTAATAATATACCCCTACCGGGCAGATGATCCTAGTCGTCTATTGGAAATAGACAGTAACGTCGGATGATCCACATGTCACAATGGCCGAATCCGACACTCTAGATGATCAGCTTCTGTGGGTGGGGGCAGGAGGTCTTGGACGTACGTACTGACGTGGGTGAGGAGCGAGGTAGATTTGGGTGTCTCCCATCTTCCATACGGCCCACCATATGAACGGTTTTGGTCTGGGCTCCACATGTATCCCACTCAAAATTCGGTGGAGCCATCGCATATTGAAAAATGATCCAGTGTTCTCAGAGCACAATAAGTTATATGCTCCTATTTGTATCGGCTCAGATTGATTCGTTGGACTGTCCAATATCCTGTCCATAAAGCCCAAAGCATATTTCATGATAGCCAATCCTGTGAAAATCAGACCTATCTAACAATTCCAACCATAGGTGTAATGGTTTATAAAGATGGACGGTTAAGATCATCTATAAAAAATAGGCCTAACCAACATTTTGAGAATCCTTTGGTCAGGATCCATCATGGATTGCTTATAGTTCGAAAGAATCATTTCCATCAACAAATCCTAACCATCCCATCCATGGGTTGGAAAACCGATGGCTATAAAAAAGAGTCCAACTTTTGAATAAATTAGATCATGCATTTTTTTTTTGGAGGGGGCATTTTAGTCCACGAAATTAACCTACTCAACGGTCCGGATTGATCTATTAGACTGTCCAAGTGCCCCAATGCAACTTGAAGTACTATAACTTACAGTGCTTTGAGAGCACTGGATCATTTCTCTTGTACATTTAACCTCTTAGATTCGTACGTACACCAGAGTCACACGTGATACAAATTGGTAAATAAGCAAGCAAGCGCCACATATTGTGAAAGGAAGAAAATTACATCCGCTTAAAGACAAACGGTTGAAATTAGATCTTGTGTGGACGTCAATTCATGCAAGTCTTTTAGAATTTTATAATTCGGCCCTATTGCTCTCGTGACACTCCCAACAGTAAACTCAGGTGGTGAGATCCCTTCTGCCCCCATGGTAGAAATACAAACATTGACCTTGTGTGCCATCTTCGAGGCTTCAGGGTCCATTGTAGTTCATCCATGTTTGGCCATGTGGCTGGGTAATCAGATAATCCAGACCCTCCATCTGGTTGGCTGCAAGTTTTATGGGCCAGTGCAATATTTATTTCATTCTCCCATCTACTGCATGATCCATCAGATTGATGGTTCAGATCATCCAGTGAAGTGTCAGGCCAGGTGGGCCCATCATGGACTGTTCAAGCAAGAAATCCTCCAGTGCAACATAATAATTTCACAACGTGATGCATGAGTGCTATTAGATGTACGTACCCCAATGTTAGACCTAGATCCCAAAATTCGGCCTGATCCAACTTGGGTGGGCCACACAAAAGGGATTGATGGGGGATATCGAGGATTAGGTGCCTACCGTGATAACTACAAGCTTTAGGCATGATTTCGCATTGCTGTATATGGGGGCAGTTCATATGAGTTTTTAATAGAAATGATTCTTGGGATATACGGTGCCCATTAGGATTCTTACCTGATGAATGGTTTGGATTCTTTAGATATACATCAAAAGTGGACTCCACACAGCTTAAACCTATTCCAACATGGATGTGATCATTTCCCTTATTAAAATGAGTATTATTGTTGCTGCAAGCTAACACATATTCCCCACACCAATCTATGGTACATAGGGAAATGTTACTATGAGCTTTGTGGGCTCCACCGTGATGTGTGTCTAACATCTACCCCACTAGTCAGATGCACCATTCTATGATGGGCCACGGGTTTAGAAATCAAGTCAATCCATAACTTAGGTGGGCCACACCACAGACAAAAGTTGAGAGGGGTTACCCGCCCATTAAAACCTTCATGATCGTTTATTGGGTTCACTGAGATGTAGTTCACAAATCCAGCCCATCCATTGTGTGTGTCCCAATTGGATGAGGGGTCAGACCAACTTTTAGCCACATCCAAGACTCAGGTGGGCCCCACAAAGTTCTTTTAGATGTTTTAGGTATGTCTTCACATGGTTTTAGATGGTATGGCCCACCTGACTTTTGTATACGGCTGATTTTTTGGATATCCCATAACCTAATGGGGACCCATCAAATGCATGGTGTTGATGTCAGATCCACATCATGGTGGGGCACACAAAGCTCGACTTCATAGTACCATTTCCCATATATAGGTGTTAATGTCAAATCCACATCACTGGTGGGGCACACAAAGCTCAACTTCATAGCTCCATTTCCCATATGAATCCAAATCGTCTGCTCGGATTCAACAGGATTTTCCTTTTTGACGATGCTGACAACATCAGTGCTTAGCTGGAGCAATCAAGTCGTCAGCAAACAGAAAAATCCTGTTGAGGGTGAGCAGACAATCCGGACTCTTCCCATATACATATATATATATATATATATATATATATATATATATATATATATATATATATATATATATATATATGATTAAATTATTATTATTACTATTATTTCTTTTCAACAAGAAATGTGGGATCAGAACCCGTGAGCATTCTTAATTTGACAAAAAAGATGTTGTACAAGACAGCCGGGCTCCACACATAATTCAAAAAATTCTCAACAAAAAAAGAGCTCAATTATAGGTGTCTACCAAACAGCTCTAATCGAATGGCGTAAGGATGTCCATACAGAGTTTCAAAAGGGCAAATGATTACAGCAAGGAGACGTAGAAAATGATTATTTCCACTAGGAGTTTTATATTGTGTGGATTGGACCTCAACATCGTCAGTGGTGCTGACGCGGTGGTATCATGTAGAACTAACTATTTTCCTTTTACTTTCCATTACCATCTTTTTATTTTCTTCTTACAACATGTCCTTTCAAGTAGACCTGGCAAAATTCGACCTGACCCGCTAACCCAACCTGACCCGACCCGACCCGGAATTTTCTAGTTTAGGGTTGGAAAATTTGACCCGAATTCAATTTTTGGGTTGACCCGACCCGACCCGGATTTTTATGGGTTGGGTTAGGGTTAAAGGTGACCCGACCCGACCCGACCCGACCCGAATCATATAAGGGTTAAGTAGATTTCACACACCCTGCTAAATGATGAACGTAGTGGATTTCACTTCTGATACAAGTAGGCCCCATTTTTATTGATTTTAGAAACCGGATGAACAATACATAATAAATACATAAAAGATGAGCCCCATGGTAAGGCCGCACTATCTTAGGTGTGGTCGGGGTCTCACCTAATCCACTTTCGCCAGGACATACCTAGAGGGGTGCGGATCTGCTAGTCCAAGCAAATGATGGTTTCAAAGCTCTGTGGGTCCCACTATGAATGTATTTTTTTATCCAGCCGGTCCATACATTTTTTCATCTGATTTTAAGTTACTGGCAAAAAAATGAAACATAAAAATCTCAGGTGGACCACACCATAGGAAAACGGTAGAGATTGAGCTTCCACGTGGATGTCCGTGGCAAATCCATGAAAGTTTTGGATCAAGCTAATATTTGTTTTCCCTTCATCAATGTCTGCGTGAGCTTGTGTACACGTTGGATGAAAAATAAACGTCACTTCAGGTCTTAAAAATGTTTCAACGGTGGAAATCATTATACCCACTGTTTCTTGTGGTATGGTCCACCTGAGTTTTGGATATACTTCAATTTTGGTGTCAACCCCTTAAATGATCTCTAAAAGTGGATGGACGGTGTAGATAAACTACATACATTTACAGTGGGCCCAACTGAGTTTACTCATACGATAAGACTGCACTTAGTAACTCAGGATGCAATCCGATTTCCAAGTTGGGCGCTGGCGAGAAAAAATTTGCTACACTCGCGAGTTAGCTACGCTAGCTACACCGGGTGTAGCAATGACCCACCATGATGTATGTGTTGTATCCACGCCATCCATCCATTTTGTGAGATCATTTTAGTGCATGACACCAAAAATGAGGCAGATCAAAAGCTCAAGTGGACCCAGCAAAGAAAATGGTGGGGATTGAACGCCAACCATTAAAAGATTATTGGGGGCCACTTGAGGTTCAGATCTGCCTCATTTTTGGTTTCATGGCCTAAAATGATGTCACCAAATGTATGAACGGTGTGGATCCAACACATACATCATTGTGGGGTCATCGCTACAATCGGTGTAGCTAGCGTAGCTAACTCGTGGGTGTAGCAAAATTTTTCTCGGCGCTGGCCAACTCTTTTCTAAAAAGAGATATTCTCTCCCCTTTTCCAGCCTTGAGTTGATTAAACGAACAACGTCCGTTTCTGCTTGATGTGGCCCACCATTGGTGGTCATGTGTTTGATCTAAGTCATCCATCATGTCCAACGCATATGTTTGACCAAACCCTAGGAAGTGGCCCTCGCTTCTATTCATTGTAAGGTCCGCAGTGCAAAGCTGAAGTTGGGATGTGGAAATAAGTTTTGTCTTTTAAACAGTCTAGTTATCCCTTGATCGTGATCGGTGTGGGCCACAGTTAGATGAGCTGAGCCTTCCATCATGTCTGGGAGTTGAATCCGAGCTGATATCTGCCAGGACCTCATGTTGAAACTCTTGATTGGAGGCTAAAGTCCAGGCACAAAGTGTCGAGTGCGGCCGTTTACCTGAAACGTAAACTTTTCGTTTCTTCGATCTGTGGCCCACCTAAAGTTTGGATTTGACTTATATTGGAAACTCATGTCCTGATAAAGTTTGGAAAAACATATGGACGAAGTAGATCTCACAGATGAACCCCTGTGGCCATACTTCCAATCCATGCATGTGCACTGGTGGAGGTGCACCAGCGGCACACCAGACCTGGGCCTCAACCAATCGGGTGCTGCCCCGATAACTTCCTGAGAGAGGGAGGTTTCCTCCTTCCTTTCCGTTTCTCCATCGTGCGGGCGTTTTTAACGTACGTCGGTACAAGCGTCCGTGCGTGTCATTGTGGCCCACCATCACAGACCAACTCAACGATCTGAGCCGTCCATCATATAGGACCTTTGATTCGTACCAGAATCCAATCATCACCACATGTGAATACACCCCTGCATGCGCACAATTTCTGGTGCAAAGTGAGATGCGCGGGAGAAATTTTCTCGAAAATGGCAGTTCCGTTTCTGCCCGATAGCTGGCAAATCCGAGAGATCTTTTCTCTCTTAATCATAGCCGTCTGTTCAACAAATCACAGCCATTCATTTTAGGGCATGCAGCTGATAAGGTGAGGCATTCTCAGTTCTCACAATAGGCTTCTGTTTCCAGCCACTTCTGCCCAAACCGGAAGGAGTGTGGGGGAAGAGAAAAGAATAACAGAGAGAGAGCACCTCTTCCCAAACCGGAAGGAGTGTGGAGAGAGAGAGAGAGAGAGAGAGAGAGAGAGAGGGAGAGATTGGAGGAGAGTGATTGTGTGCTGTTGGGTTCCAGTAAGCTTTGGGCCAGCTGTTGGGCATAGTTGCTAGGTAGAAGCAAATCGAGTGGGGTGTTGTTCACGCTTCCAAAATCGAGCCGGGCTAGCCATCGCCGTGGTACAGGCATTGCTGGGACAACCATTTGGCCGTGGGCCATTTCAAGTAGCAATTTCAATCGTTGGAACGTCCAACTTGTCGGTTTCCCCCAAACTAAAAGCCTATCTAGTGGATTAAAATTCATACCAGGTTCATCATATTGATCTAGTTGGGGAATTGAATCCGAATCAGACATCAAATCTGCTCATTAAGAATTTAGGATTGCACCATCCTTAGGACTCTTGATACATTCAAGTCCATTCGGTTTTACTTGAGAAGGTGATGATTCCTTTCCTTGGGCTTTCCACCCATTTGTTGGTTGAGTAATAATTTCTATTTTAATTCTTGTTATTAAATGATTTATGCTAATAGTACGCTTAGTCTTTATATGAGTTGAAACATGCTTAGTTTGTACTTGAGTTGATTATACCTATTGGTTACATAAATCGATATATTTAACTTGTGCTTAGCTCAAATACATTGATGTTCATATGAATAATTGATATAGATTTATGTTGCAAAGGCTACTTATATGCTTGAGCATGTTGATTGGAATAAACTCTCACATCTTTGAATTATTCATGTAGTTAGATTTGTCTCTTCAAATTATGATGGTTCTCTCTCATTTAATAAGCCATTGTTATTCTTTCTAATTGTCACAAACAGAGGTTTTACTGGATATTTTAATTTACCTTGCAGTAGTCTAATCATGTCAGTTTCACTGGATAGTGATAATGATGCTATTGAAGTTATTAAAATTTTTTTTATAACCAAGGCAACATCCAAACGATCAAGAAAAAATCGTTCTAGTGTTTGGGATGAATTTGAAGTGATAGTCATTGGACAAGATGGCAGGAAAAGAGCCAAATGTAATCATTGTGGTCAGCAATACATAGCCGAGGGTGCCTATGGAACTACCAACCTAAAACGGCATTTGAAATCTTGTGTACGACGAACAAATAAAGATGTGCGACAAATGTTCTTGTCATCTGTGAGTGGATAAGTAGGTGGCTCTTTAATTTTGAAACCCTCCAACCTTGATCAAGACGTATTTCGTGAGTTAATGGCGAAAGCTATAGTAAAACACAACTATCCATTTCAGATAGTGGAGCATGATGGGATGAGGGACATTTTTACTTATCTTAACCATGATATCAAAAATATAACTCGCAACACGGCAAAAGCTGATGTCTTAAAATTATATAAGAAACAAAAAAAGAAAGCTCAAGATTCGTTGAAAGAAATGCCTGCAAGGGTCAGTCTTACTTTAGATCTTTGGACCTCCATTACAACGGATGGATATATTTCCATCACAGCACATTTTATTGACAAAGAATGAAAGTTACAGAAAAGGATTTTAAATTTCAGAGCGATAGCGCCTCCACATTCGGGTGTCGCTATTACTGAAGTAGTGTCTACTTTATTGAATGAGTAGGATATAGAAAAAAAAATATTTTCCATCACATTAGACAATGCGTCATCGAATGAGAGGTTTGTTGAATGTTACAAAGGCCAACTAATGCTAAAGAATGCACTATTATTGGATGGTGAGTTCTTGTTTGTGCGTACATATATTATAAATGTTATAGCGCAAGATGGTTTGAAATAAATTGATGAAGCTGTTGAAAAAGTTCGAGAAACCATCAAGTATATCAAAGGCAGCCAACTAAGAAAAAAAAAGTTTGATGAGTGTGTTAAACAATTTTCTTCTCAAAGTAAAATGGGATTGCGTCAAGATGTACCAACTAGGTGGAATTCAACATATTTAATGTTGGAGAGCACAATTACACATCGCAAAGCAATATGTCATTTGAAGTTGTGTGATACAAATTATACATATTGTCCCAGTAACATGGAGTGATGGTCATTGAAGAAATTGCAAAATTCTTGAAGATTTTTTATGATGTTACAAATATATTTTCGGGAACCAAATATCCAATGGCAAATTTATATTTTTATGGCGTGTGGCAAATTGAAATGTGCATTAGTGAAGGGATGCAAAGTTCACGTGGATTCATTAAAACGATTGCATGGCAGATGAGGGACAAGTTTGATAAATATTCGGATGATTATAATATTCTATTTGCTATTGCTGTTGTTCTTGATCCTAGATATAAAATGAAGTTAGTTGAGTATTGTTATGTCAAGCTTTATGGCATTGATGATGCTGAGTCATATATAATACGCATTCGTAAGAAGTTAGATGAGCTTTATAAAGAATATGCACATCACTCTTCAACAGCCCCATCAAGTACACAAGACGTTCCCTTTGCTTCGATTGCCAGTTTGAATAGCTTTACTGATCCATTGCAGGTATTTTTATTTAAAAAGTTAACTTTCATGTTCATTATAATTTAATGCATTTATATCTTCATTTAACTAATACATATTTTATTGACATATAATGTAGGAATTTAAGAATTTTTCTAAATCCACAAAGTCAAAATCAGAGTTAGATTTGTATTTGGACGAGCCTCTTTGTGAACAAGAAGATTTTAATATTTTAAAAGATTGGAAGCGCAGTCAATATCGTTACCTTCAACTTGCTGCGATGGCTCGAGATATATTGGCTATTCCTATTTCAACTGTTGCTTCCGAGTCAGCATTTAGCATTGGAGGGAAGGTCCTTGATCAAACTCGGAGTGTTCTTACATCGGAAAATGTTGAAGTATTAATATGTACAAGAGATTGGTTGTATGGGTCAGAAGGTAACTAATTTTATTACCAAAATTAATTCTATTTGATATTTTGTTAGTGCATGAAATAAATTATTATTTTTCTTTTTCAAAATAGATAAACTGATTGATGATGATATTGATGACGCGATAAGAATCGACGTATCCGAAGCATCATCCTATAACTCTAACGGCATTGATGCTTAAAGAGGTATGCTTTAAATCTGCACTCCATTCTACATTTATTTTTCTCTTTCAGTATTTGCATGATAGAAATACTTTATAAGAAAGTTTTGATTTTTTTTTTTTTTTTTTTTTACATATAGGTAACTTACATACCTATTAAACATAGATGGTTTGGTTTTCAATTGAATGCTAGTGTTTTATGCATCTAGTTTAATCTACAAATTGGTTAGTTGATTATTAAAATGTGGGTCAACCCGACCCGACCCGGTTAAATTTGGGTTGGGTAAGGGTTGGGAGAATCCAAGCCGAATTCAATTTGGGTCGGGTTAGGGTTGAGGTGGAAATGACCCGACCCAAACTTGACCCGACCCGAACCCGAACCCGACCCGACCCGACCCGACCCGACCCATTGCCACCTCTACTTTCAAGTCACATTTTCTTTTATTAGTTTCATATAAGAGGATATATATAAGGTTCTTTAAGGTTGAGCATGAGGCCCACCATGTGTGTGGCATCTAACCTATCCAATAGGTTTACTCCTTCATTAAATTAAACATTTGTGTAATGGTTTTTTCTGTTATCTTTGTATGACTTTTCTTTAATTTTTAATTTGTTTCAGGTCGTTATAGAAAGAGTGTCTTTGCTTTCAATATAGACCGTAGTCTGAGCAAGGCAAGGAAACAGCCATTGCGTACTCTCTCTCTCTCCAACATCATCCATATACTTGTACAACCAGAGTCCCATATAGTTTACATTTAAATCTTGGGGAGTTTTTTGCCATCCATCTAGCTAGTGCACTCGTGGTGCGTAGAACTAGTTCTAAAGATACTGACCTGGTTGTTATGGTCCCTTCCAGTGAACATTGCTGGTACTCAAATAATACCAAAGAGATTTGCTAGATATATGCATAGCAGCTACTAGTTTTACAAAAATAAGATATTTTCAGTTCTTAGCCTAACAGGTTAGGTTGGACCCATTCGATCAAACCAATTTTTTACAGTGGCAACAAACTGTGTGCGTGTGTGTGTTTTAGTTTTTTTTTCGCTGCCATCGTTGAAATTAGCTTGTGTGCTAACTAAATCTTGTCCCAATCGTGAACTTGAACTTGGTTCATTCTATGCTCTTGAGAAATGGAAAGAGGATAACTATATGTACAAGAATTGAATCCTCAATCTGGTTGGCGATTAAATCCACAACTTATACTCCGAAGCTCATGTACTACTTGAGACTTGTGAAAATCATTAGAAGAATAATATAAAGATGAAGAAGCACGAGCAAAAACATACATGTTGTGAGCAAATATTTTAAATATCAGACAGTAGCTGAGAAACCTCTATTGTCTCAAGTGCTTCAAACTACAAGGGATAGATTATGAAATAATTGTTGAGGGCATTCATAGAGATGATCAATTCCAAGTATCTGCAATCATATAAAAGTTGCCATCATCTTGGAAAGACTGCATGAATACCTTAAGACATAAAAGAAAAGATCTGTCCCTTCAAAGACTTACATTCCACCCACGAGGTTAGGAATAGTCTAAAAATTAAATACAAAAAGCAATAGCTAAAAATAATCTCTAAGGTAAATATTGTGACAAAGGAAGAAAGGCTACAACATGACAACCTAATTAGCATGAAAAATAAACTCAAAAGTCTAAACTAGAATCAAAATTAGAAGAACCCAAGGACTAGGGAAAAAAGAGTGGTGGCTGCTACATGTGTGATAAATATGGACATTATGCTAGGTAGGGCTATCATTGTAAAAAACCTAAGGCAAATCAACAACCACCACAATGTAAGCCAGAAATGCAACCGAACATGGCAAAAGAGCCTTATGTAAAAGTCATTTTTGGGGTCAACATGGTTAGTGAAGGAGAGAGTGATGGATGGTGGATTGATACAAGAGTATTCTGCTCATGTCTACCTTGATAGAAACCCTATTTTTGAGGTAACTACCACTCATTTTCTTTCTTTATTTATTTCTTTTTGAGACAGAGAAAAATCCTTATGCCATTGGAACTCTTTCGGCGAGGTGGTATATGCAAAATAAAGACAAAAGACACTCTAACATGATTTCTAACACTACCAAAATATCTATCGTTTCCCTTCAGCGTTTTGAATGATAGTAATAAAGCTTAATAGGGTAGGTAAAAATAAAAGAAAATGAGTACCTTCAAAAATCTTAAGAAGCTTTGCCATCATTTGCAGCCATTTTGAATATCTCTCTAGCTATGAACTCTGGATGTCAACATTTGCCTACACCCGGTGATCAAGGCTTATGAACCTACTGTGAACGACCCAAAACTCATTTTTGCATATATATATATATATATATATATATATATATATATATATATATATATATATATATATGTATGTTAGGCTTATAATGAGATATTTAAATTGAGTGTTATCAATAAGAACATAGCTTTCAGTTCCTCTGCTTACATTATTATCATTAGATGAGTGACATGGGCATTTAGGATATGTTAACTTTAGAATGTTGAATATGCATAAATTTAGTTTTATTCCTAATATAATAACATTCACAAAGGTTGTGATGTGCGTACCTAATTTATATAAGATCACTACAAAATCCTTTCAGGTGCTAAAAGAGAAGTTGATGATCTAGATATGGTACATTTAGATATATGTGGCTTAAAAATCATAATATCTAAGGGCTGCAAGTTATACTTTCTCACATTTATTGATGACTATTCAATTTTTTTTTTTTTTTTTTTTGTGTGAATTTCTGCCTAGTAATAAAGTATATAAACTAGTTAAATTAATCGTTATATGATTTAAAATAAGAACCTAAACAATGGCACAAAAGTTTAATAAGAAAATCTTACCATATGGTTTTTAGAATAAATGAAGTAACAAATGTTCAAATTGAAAAACCACTAATAAGTATACAACTATTATATGTTTGTATTTAGATGACATGATTTTTTTGTATTGATTTAGATAGCATCATAGAAGCAAAAGCCTTTTCATCATTAGTATTCAAAATGAAAGATTCAGGTTGAACAGACTTAATACTTGAAATGAGATATAAAAACTGAAAATAGAATAAGTTTATCACAATATTATTATATTGATCAGAATATTTTTAAAAAACATAATAGCTCTGACTGTAAATTAGTAAGCAAACCATTCAATCCTAATATTAAATTATTTAGAAAAAGGTAATGGGATTTCAAAACATGAATATGCATGTGTAATGGTAGCTTAACATATGCTATGAAGTACTATACGAGGATTAATATAGCTTATGCAATTAGTAAATTAAGTAGATACTTAAACAACTTGATAAAATTCATTGGAATGGTAGTTTAGATACTTAAACAACACCTAAATAAAATTCTAAATTATACACTTTAATTTTCTACTTTATCATGCTGTTTTAGAAGGGTTCAGTGATGTAGACTGAAATTCTGACATTAATGACACTAAATACACAAATGCCAATATCTTTATCTTGTTTTAGAAGGGTTCAGTGATGTAGACTGAAATTCTGACATTAATGACACTAAATCGACAAATGCCAATATCTTTATCTTTGGGCGGAGGTGTAATCTCTTAAAGGTTGAACAAACCGATGGTTATATCTCATTCAACCATGAATTTTGAAACCATAGCTTTGAAAATAGTAGGGAAAAAGCTATCTGATTAAAACTCTATTAAATAATTTGCTTTTAAGGGTAAAATCTATTCCTTGCATTGTAATACATTGTGATTGTAATGTAGCTGTCCATAGAGCTCAAAACA
The DNA here is from genome assembly GCA_003013855.2 of Liriodendron chinense. Lineage (NCBI taxonomy): Eukaryota > Viridiplantae > Streptophyta > Magnoliopsida > Magnoliales > Magnoliaceae > Liriodendron > Liriodendron chinense. Next base: position 20,569 of record PVNU02000473.1, on the reverse strand, counting down.
AAATATACAATGAAAAATTCAAGCAAGTGCAACTAAAGCACAACTATATAAAATGTACAGTTGTTAAATAATTGTTCTCATCAAAGTATTGTTCTCTTTAATTCTTTAATTATCTAACTATTGTTCTCATCAACAACATATTTGAGGGAATAGCAACTACTTTAATTGATGATCGTCATCAACTACCCTCTCTTCCTCTACATATCTCCCTTTCTCTCTCCCTCTTCCTTGAACTATTTAATTACTGAGAGAGGAGGAAAAAGAAAGGAAAAAAAAAAGAAAGAAAAGAAAAAGAAAAAGAAAAAGAGAAGATGAAGTGGCCCATTCCGATGGTATTTGTGATTGTAATCGTGCTCGCAAGCATGCGATCATCACCGAACGATCGGGGTAATGAAGAGGCTATTTAATTCCTGAATGAGTGTTTGATTTGAGTACGTGAATGATTTCCTTATCTTGGCTTTCCATTTTGATCTTGTTATGTAGTTGTGCCGCTGGATCATTTATGCCATGGATCCAATTGTTCAATTGCAACTTTTTATATATGATGAAGATTCTCTAAACAAAAAAAGAAAAACGAATAATGATTTTTCAGTCGTTCAGTCGTTCAGTCATGTGAAATCGTATACGAGAAAAAAATAGCAGATGGGAAAGAAGCATATAATCCAAATTCAACTCACTTGGTGGTTGGTGTACTAGGCACCTGCACTGTTTCTCATGTGGCATGTTCAAAAGGTGCGCGGATTGCGTCCAAACTCAGTATGGACGCAAAGCGTCCAAACCGAGCTGCGGAGGGCCCCACCGTGATACCGTGATGTATCTGTTTATCCACTCTGTTCATTTCCTGTTTAAAATAAGGCTGACCACATGAGACCAAGAATGAGGCAGATCCAACGCTGAGGCCGGCCACACCAAAATACTGAGCTTGGCTGCATTAAATGCACCACACATTAAAGGCAGTTGCATTAAATGCAAGGGTCATCTCTGGTGTGGCCGACCTAAGATTTGGATCTGCCTCATTCTTGGTCCTTCAAATGATTTTCTCTTATAAAAGGAATGGGTAGAGTAGATAAACAAATACATCAGGGATAGAGTAGATAAACCTCCACAGCTCGGTTTGGACGCAATCTGCATCCGTTCAAAAGCGTGCACTACCAAATGAATGGCCCAAAAGAATGGTTCGGATCACTGGCATGTGTGCTATCCAACATGGGAAATGGAAAGTGCATGGGAGTTGTCCTGCAGGCCCTGCATTCCATCATAACTCCTTTTCGTAACTTTTCGTAACAATCTATTATATGTACCGAAAAGTGTGGGGATTTTCCGACTTAAAGATTTTTTCAGCAGCCCAATCGACGATACTACCTATCAAATCAACGGTTTGACTCATTCAACCACAGCTAGGGCTGTACATTGAACCAAGTCGAGTCGAGGTGGGCCAAGCTTGGCTTGACTCGTCTATGCTCTCCTCGAGTTCGAGCTCACCCTCGAGCTTACCACTGGAGCTTGCCTTGTTTGCTAAAACTTTCGAGGCGAGCTTGAGGCGAGCTAGTGGATCGAGTCGAGGCGAGCTTACCTCAAGTCGAGTCGAGCTTGCTCCCACCTCAATTTATTATATTTTTTACTACAAAATACAAATTAAAAGTCAACAACATTAAGTTCGAGAAGTCACACATATATTAGGGGAGAATATTATTTCTACGGGTGAGACCCCACCATTAATTAAAATGACCTAGCTCTGATCGATTTTTTCTTTGGCCAAGTCACACATGCATTGAATGCAAGCCACTAGCAATATTTTATGAACCATAATTAACACAGTACATGCATAGCTCACCATGTGAATGGACTGCCCTAATATTGTGTGGACCATTTTCATGATGAGGCCCAGCTAATTCATGGATCAGATGCATCACCTCCCTCGTAAAATTGCAATCAATAGCTGCATATGGTGTTTGGTCTAACCATAGCCCTTGTTTTGTAGATATGTATGGTGTGTGGTCTCACAATAGCACTTGTGTTTGTGTAGCATGTAAAACACACAACCACTATGTGCTCACCATGTTTTGTACTTAAAATTACTAAATCCATCAAATATGCTCAACAAGGAATGTTTTTACTTGAACAAAATAGTAAGATTAAGAAACCCCCCAACGTGTGAGGGTTTTATATGTCCTAAGCTTGGACCCTAATGTGTGTGGGGGAGGGGGAAGAGAGAAACAAGAAATAAGAAGATTAGGGATATATATATATATATATATATATATATATATATATATATATATATATATATATATATATATATATATATATATGAAACGAGTCGAGCTCGAGCTTGAGCCGAGTTGAGCTTGAATCGAGTCGAGTGACCCAATGGTCGAACTTGACTCAATTTCTGACTCAAGCTCCTAAACGAAGCTTGGCTTGACTTGTTCTACTGAGTCGAGTCGAGCCGAGGCAAGCTTTTTCCAATCGAGTTGATCGAGTTTCTTAAGCTGACTCGGCTCATGACCAGCCCTAACCACAACCCACTTGCACGAATTCGATGGACACAGATTGCCTTGAAAGCCTTTCGCAAGAACTTCCTGCCACGGGAAGCTAGGTGGGGTCTACCGTGATTTTTTTGTAAGAAATCCATTCCATTCATCCATTTTTTCAGATCATGTTAGGCCATGTGCCCAAAGATGAGGCAGATGCAAAACTCATGGGCCACATTATAGGAAAAAAGTGGATAGGGAAATGCCCACCGTTCAAACCTCCTTAGAGCCAACGTGATGTTTATATACCATCCATACTGTTCACAAAGTCACTCTTATTTATTAATGCTGAAAATTTTAACTTCATGTGGAATCTAAAAACGTTCCACGTTTATTATTGTTTGTTAACACCGAACATGGAAAGTGCTCCGTGATTTTTTACCTAATTTTTTCGGCAACGGTGGCCTAGCTTAATGGTGAATCCAGAATGCGCTCCGCGACTCTTTTAAAAAAAATTCAAAATTGCCCACTGTTGCGAGAGAGATTTTCTCCTTTACGTAATACATAATCCAATTTTAACATGAGGCACTTCTTTAAGCCCACCATGATTTATGTGTTAGATTCACATTGTCCATCAATTTTCTATATAGTTTTAGAGCATGATTTCAAAAAAATGAGCCATGTTGAATGCTCAGGTTAATCCCACCACAAGAAGCAGTGGGAATAGAACGACTACCATTAAAACCTTTTTGGGGTCTATTATAAAGTTCATTTGCCATCTAACCTATTCATAAGGTCACAAAAACTGGGATGAAGGGAAAACAGAAAAATCAGCTTGATCAGAGCCTTCTGTGGCCTTAAGAAGTTTTCAATGGTAGGCACCCAATTTCCACTATTTCTTGTAGTGTGGCCTACTTAAGCCTTAGATATGCCTTATTTTTTGTTTTGTTCCCTAAAATAATATGGAAAACTTGATGGATGGTATGGATAAAACATATACATCACGGTAGGCCCCACAGAGCCCTTTGACACTACCCTTGTTAACACTATCGTGCACCTCTAACTAGATTCGGGGTATTGTTCAATCCCAGCCAGATTTGGGACGCTTATAACTATTACAATGTGAGCAGCGAGATTCCTACTAAAGTCACATCATCAATTTTTGTGGGCCCCACAGTGATATATGTATTGTATCCACAACTTCTATCTATTTTGAGAGATCATTTTAGGGCACGAGAGAAAGAATGAGGCAGATCGATATCTAAAGCTCAAGTGGCTCCCACCACAGAAAACAGTGGGGACAATGAATCCCACCATTAAAACCTTCCTAGGTCCCACCATATGTTTTTTTGAGATCTAACTTGTTCATAAGTTAACACAGACATGGAAGAAGAGAAAACACAAATATCAGCTTGATCAAAAACTTCTATGGCTCTTAAGAAGTTTTTAATGGTAGGGTTCAATCCCCACTATTTTCTGTGGTGGGGTCCACTTGAGCTTTAGATCTCACTCATTCTTTGGCTCATGCTCTAAAATGATCTCTCTGAATGGATGAACGATGTGGATATAACACATAAATCATGATGGGCCCCACAGAACTGGTGATGTCACTTCATTAGCAAATCTCGCTACTCAAGTGTTACTAGCGGGAGTAGATTAGGTGAGACCCTGGATCTACTGAGGTGGGTGGGACCCCTGACCATGGGGCTTATAGTGATGTATGTGCCTTAAATCCACATTGTCCAACCATTTTGAAAGCTCATTTTAGGGTATGATCCCATAAATGAAGCTGGCTTAAATCTTAGGTGGACCACACCACAAGAAACTATTGTGATTGAATCATCACCATTAAAAACTTCATGGACTCCACCAGAATGTTTATTTTCCATCCAACCTGTCGATAAGGTCACAAACACATAGATGAAAAGACCACACAAGTATCATCTTGATCCAAATCCCAGATGAACCATAGTACATGTGATTGACCATTAATAGGCCATGAAAGTTGTGGGCCAAATGAGACTTGGATTACCCTCATTTTTGGGGTCATTCCCTAAAATGGTTTGGGGAAAATGGATGGATGACATGGATAAAACACATATATTATTATGGGGGCCACACAACACTGTTCAATAGCTGAGCCTACTGGCATAGTCAATACACAATTCGGAAACACCGAGGTGGGTGGGGGCAAATGTGTCACATTAACATATTTTAAACATTTAAGACCTTAGTTAACAAACAGGTTACTCTAGATTCAATCTTTAGATTCAGACTTCGGATTCAGATTTCGGGTTCAGACTTCGGACTTCAAATTTAATAAACAGGCGTGATAAACTGAAAATACAAAAAGTATTAGACTGATCCAAAGCCCCACTAATGTTTCAACGATGGACATTCAATCGTCACTGTTACCCGGGTAACCCTCACTCTTACCATGGGCCACCTTGATGAATTTTTTTTCATACTCCTCTAGTCCATCGATTTCTCAAGCCCAAATATTATGTAGATCCAAATCTCAGGTGGACCATACCACTGGAAATAGTGGTAATTGAGTGCCTCACCATTAAAAATTTCCGAGGGCTCATTATAAAGTTTGGGTAACTTTTTTTTTGCAATCCAACCTATTGATAATGTCCAGAAGATCTAGATGAAGGGAAAATACAAAGATCAACTTGATCCAAAGATTTTGTCACCCACAAAAAGTTTTTAATAATCATTCTTCACTTTTTTTTTAGTATGGTCCTCCTGAGACTTGGATCTTCTTAAGGCTTGGGATTGTGTCCTAAAATGAGATGGAAAAACAGATGGACAACATGACCATACAAAAAATACGTCAATGTGGGCCCCACATGGTGTAACGCCCCGAAATTTTGACTCTCGTGGACAAGACGATGGGTCGAGCTTCCGGGTGTTAACTCATGTGTGTCAGGGTTACGTTTCCACACACTTACCTGTAATTTCATACATTCATGGCATACATAGCATAATGACGGAAATTTAAGTTCTTATTCCATAATTATTCTATTCTAAGTTCTAAATCAACGTAATAAAACATGTTTAACCAAACATTTCCACTTATTATCTCTATGAGAGACTTATTACATGTTCAAAAGAAAAAAAAAATCTACTCTACAAAGATAATAAACGTATTCCATTTTCAAGCCGCTTCGGTTTCATCGTCCGTCACTTGCTGCCACGAGCCTTCGAGCACCTCATCTTAATGTTCGATTCTCTTACTGGATCTTCACCTGGATTATCTGAGGTGTGGTTGGATAGCGTTAAACGCTATCATAGTGGGGAATATTCCTCCAAGACAGTCATGATAATAATAATGGCACAGAGTAAATACAGAGTAAACGCAAGCAAGATATTATCATTCAATCAAATCAAAACAACCCAATACAAGATCTTTATTAATGCAATGCATGACATGCATGCTCTGGCTAAGGCACCTTGACCAGATGAGACGGGACTTATTCCAACTCTTCTCACCAGCCACTAGTCACCAGAGTCCACGATGAAGCGGGTAATTCCACAACTTCATGTCAACAAACCCAGCCAATGGAGGTGATGGCCACCCATCCCCCTACCATAAGCTAGCGCCGTAGCGCCCGCAGGGCTGACCCACCAAGTCGGGTCCAGTGAATGCATGATTAGTTTCATATTTAGTTAAGTAGTTTAACATCCAGCCAATTTAATGATGTTAACGACTAATGATCACTCCTTACACCAATTAGTTTAAGGAAGCTCAAGGTCACTATGGGGGGCTCGTTACCCAGCATAGGCCGACAACTCAGGCTTAGTGGCCCATACCACCAACCCTGGCTCATGAAACTTCTCGTATTCATCAAGCTCATTCATCAAAGGGTCCACCGCAGGTAACATATCAAATGAGGATCCCTTGGCACGTATCCAACAATGCACACGGTGGTGCCCAATTCAACATCATGGCATATAATATCAACATCACATACACGGTAATGCCAACTTAATTCTTAACAATATGGCCCATATGGGCTTTATCTCTTTACATCAACGGTTACATTAGTATGGGGTTAAGGGGTGTTCATTAATGTAACATTCATGTACAATGTCTCATAGCAAACAATACATCAATCGTCATAAGCAGGTGACTACGTAAACTGAGCATGGTCTCCACATAAGTATGTACATTATCATAATTTCTTCTCCAACCACTTAAGCATGGTTCATACAGCAAAATTCAACATACACAATAAGGAACACCATATAAATCATATTCACATGAAGAGATTTCAACAAACACAATTTTAAGAAATCATATAAAAAAAACTCAAATTTTTAATCATAAAATCAACATATAATTTAATATTATCGTAGATGGGCTTAAAGGAAATCCCCACCTTTGAGATTTGATTATTTGAAACGCAATTAGAACCGTGAAACCCTTCTTTAATCCAAACCTAGGAAAGTTAATGACAAATATAAGATTAAGACGTAGAGTTGTATAGTTTCTATGGCTATGATCAACTAGGGCTAGATCTATACTTAAAACTAGGGTCTAGATTAGATTTAAGAATTTAATAACATGCTAAAATGGCTTACCTCTCTCATCAGCGACTCGTCTCGAGATCTCAGCCGAGTCGACTCACTTGGCCCAACCCAATCCTCTCTCTCTCTTTCCTTCTCTTTCTTCTTCTTCTTTCTTCTTTCTCTTTTATGGTAGATGGGACTCACACGATGGCTATAAATAGGATCTGGAACGTCCATGCAAAGTGCATCCTCAGATGATCTGAATCTTGATTTCTAGGGTTAAAATCAATGAGTTAGAGTGGGCCACACAATTGACAAAAGATTGCAATATTTGGACGGACCGATTTTTGGTGAGGTACTAACCTGATGGATGGCTTAGATCCAAGAAAGGGGCCCAGCTGGTGGACGGTGTAGAGACGTGGGAGTGGCAGCGAACGCTGCTGTCACAGCGGGCGGATGAGGAAGACGAAACATCTCTCTCTCCCTCTCGTCCTCTCTTCACGATCTCTCTCTCTCTCTTTCTCTCACGGTCTCTCTATCTCTCTCTCTGGTGTTTCTGGAAGGAGGGAAGGAAGACGGATGGGGGGTTTATAGCTTACGTAAGTCGGTGGGAAGAGATCCGATTTTGGCGTTGGCACCGCCTGGCACACACCCCGTCTGATTTTTTTTTGCACTTTATTGACCGGGGACCGTAGGAGGGCTTGGTGGGGTCTACAAGGAGCTATGGGTGAAGTTTGGAGTGCCCATGCAAAGCGGTGGGCCCGATCTTGATAAATCTTCATTTGAACGGTGGTTTGGATCGGATTGTACAAGCGACGGATGACAACAAAACTTTGAATGACTAGGTTTGGGTGGGGCTCTGACCTAATGGACGGGTTGGATTTCGAAGTGGGGTCCAAATGATGGACGGTGTGGAGTTCACGGACGGCCAGCGTCCAACGCTGTTACAGCGAAGAAAACGGAGAAGAAGACTCGTAATGGAGAAGGAAATTTTCTTCCTTAGATAACGTGCATCGCACGTACACACGCCTAACTTATGCTGCCCTCACAGGTGGGGTCTACTTCAGGTGAATCAGAATCATTTCCTCCGTTCAATAAGTCGGCATCATCATTTTAACCATTGAAAATAAAATTGAGGCAGATCCGAGTTAAGGTGGGCCACTTATGATCAAATTTCTGATTAGGGCATTTGCACAATGATCGGGGATCTGATTTTCGACATATACGGTTAATTTGTTTTAAATAGGCATACACTAAGTTTAGGGTAAAAAATGATTGTGGGAAATGAGTTATTTAAATGGTGGGGTTTTAGTAGTGGCATAAAAAAAAATACCAAAAAATACGGAAAAAATACAGGAAAATACGGGAAAATACGGGGTGTTACACATGGTTAGGGTAACACCCACTAATGTATTAGTGTTACCCAGACAACAGCTAATCTGCTCTTCACACCCACAGAACACACTCACACACCCACCCACAATGCATGGGAACTCGATCCCCTATCTCAGGGTTGAAACATAGACTGTCTACCACTTAGCCATGGAGCTGGACCTACATGAGTGTCGTGCAGCCACTTGAGTTTTGGATCTGCCTCATTTTTTAGCCATGTCCTACCATGATTTGGCAAAATGGATGGACAGGATGGATTTCTCACAAGCATCATGGTGGGCCCCACCTAGCTTCCCATCGGCTTTCACAGGTAATCCGCGTCCAAACTGGACACAGCAGGACAGTACTGTTCACCTTTTGATGCACGAGGACTTCACAATTCCACTATTTTTAAAAGAAGTAAACCACAACTTCAAAACCTTGCATACTTAAATACGAGCAATAGTAGAAAACTATCGCTGGCTAGAATTAGATGGTAATTTGTCAAATCCCCACCGCACAAACCTCCAAACCATTTACATATATCCATCATAGTTTTCATTGCTAGGGCAACTTACTCACATGGGTACCATTTTGTTTTTTGTTACCCCAAACCACTTGTCCAAACCTCTATAAATACCCACCACCCATCACCAATCCCTCCATTGAAGGCTCACTATAACAAGTGTTTGAAGATGGCCTCAAAGAGCTCAGCATCTCCTGCTCTCTTCCTCGCCCTCAACCTTCTCTTCTTCGCCCTTGTCTCCGCCACTAGCAAAGCATGCCCATGTAGCAAACCATGCCCATGTAACAACCCTAATCCTAATCCTAATCCTAACCCTAACCCTAACCCTAACCCTAACCCTAATCCTAACCCTAATCCTAATCCTAACCCTAACCCTAATCCTAACCCTAACCCTAACCCTAACCCTAACCCCACCCCCACCCCGACACCCTCCTCAAGAGGTACTTGCCCTAGAGATGCACTGAAGCTTGGTGTATGTGCCAACTTACTAGGGTTGGTGAATGTGGTGGTGGGCTCACCACCAGTTCTCCCTTGTTGTACTCTACTCCAAGGCCTTGCCAATCTCGAAGCAGCGATCTGCCTTTGCACTGCCATCAGAGCCAATATCTTGGGTATAAATCTCAACATCCCAATCTCCCTAAGCTTGCTGCTGAATGTTTGTGGGAGACGTGTACCAACTGGTTTCCAATGCAACTAGCCACTGTCTTCTTGCCTTCTACATTACTTCTCTATGTTCTGTCTGGTGCTCTTGAATAAAGCCTTGAATAGCTTCTGCATTTTATTTTATTTTTTCTTTCTGCATTTGGGAATACACTTCTCATGTGGATGTTTGAGTGTGGTTTTGCTGTAATTTTATGTCATTCTTCTTTAAGGTTAGTGTAATGTTGGGATGTTGTACGTATTGAATTGCTTATGCTGGAGGGAAATGATCTAGTGGACCAGCTGTGGTGCATTTTGTTGCATTTGGACGTTTGGGTGGTTCATACCATGGTTCTATGACCTACTTTTCTCGGTGCTTTTATTTATTATTATTATTATTATTATTTTGTGTGTTAGTCACACTTCAAAACTTCAATGTTAGCCACCTCCACGTTGGGATTCGATATATACCAAACTGATTGGGTTGCCTAGCAAAAACCAAACTGATTGGGTGATCCTAACAGTCAGTTTTTTGGCATCGCGCTTTTGGCTTACCATGTTGTTTTGCCCATCATTGATGGGATGGTTAGCAACCTCTAAATGGATGATTTAAATTGGTGCCTGTTCATATGTTTCCATAATCAATCTTGACCGTATATTTTCATATGAGCATCAGACTAGCTTGCTTTCACAGGTGGCATGTAAACATTGAACAGGATTAAATAGATGGTCCAGATCAATGATATGGACCACCTACATGGGCGAAATAAAGCAAGCTGCAGTGGATGGCATCCCTCTGCTGGTGTGGCCCACCTGGCTTTTCGCTGGGCCTGATTTTCGGACCATTAGCAAAAGGTGGGGGATGCAGCTGATGGACAGGTTAGATGTCGTACATGCATGGGAACCACCAAAGTCTATATGGTGGTACCGGTACCACCGGAGCGCATGATCTCGTGGAACGTTGCAACAAAGGTTCCTTTTTCCCAGTTGTTGTCAATGACCCAAACCGTTTATATGATGCGTCTCATCGTGGATGGGAGAGACAAAAACGGAATTCTTAGATTGAAATATTTCAACCGTTTGATTCAAAAATTAAGTAAACCTCCCATGATCAAAGAAAAAGAGTGAAATCATTCGAAGGTTGAAATGTTTCGATCTTAGATTTTCTATTTCGGCAATCCCATCGAAATTGAGGCCCATCAAATAACCAGTTTGAACCATTGCAACATAACGGCAGATCCAATGGCTAAAATTCCCGACAATACATTGGCATGTATTCTAGCAAGGGGTGCACTCCAATGGTACGGATGCCAGTCAGATGTGGGCCCACATGATGTGTGAGCGCAATCCAACCGGTCCATAAGATGCGTAACCTCAAAATCCCCATGGCCCCAAAAGTAGTTCGACCCAAAACTCAAGGAGGCCACAGAACAGGGAACAAGATTAATGGAGATGCACATTGTTTATTATTATTTTTTTGGGACCCACAGTGTTTTTTATATGAAATCTGGCCGTTTAGACCCTTCATCTGGTCTGTATGAATGGTTACGCCAAAAATTAGGAGGTTTCACATCTCAGGTGGACCCCTATGAAAATCAAATCAAGGGTGGGCGTTCAATTCTCAACTTGATCCTTATGCTATGGCTCACCAGAGTTTTTTATCCAGCTGCTTTTTGGGTCGTTGGGATTTTCTGATGTGGCACATTTAATGGACGGGGTGGATGATACATACTGGGCTTCACTTCTGCTCTGTATAATATGATCAAGATGGATAATGGTAAAAAAGAGATCAAATGCCTCAGTGGTGCAGAACATACATGTGGCACATGTGTATACTGATCCCAACCATTCATACTGTGGTTATTCATTGATTAGCAACTAACCAGAAATTTCCTTGATCAGAATGTTCTAACCATCCAATTAACTGGAGTTTTATCCCAAGCATGGTTTTGTGCAATGGCAACGGTTAAGGATCGTCCATGAATATCGATTTTTAGTCTATTCAATATTCACGACCTAACCAATTGGACCAGATCCCATGTTGAAAACTCGAAATGGGTTAGCTCTGGCTAAACGCAGCACTTTGAGAGACCGGAATCGTCTACCGCACCCGTATGAGGCAGCGCGTCAAACCCATAACTTTGTGGAGCCCACCGAGTGTTGTATTTGTAAAATCCACTCCGTCGATCCATCATGTGAAATCGTTGATGCTAGACCCAACAGCTAAAGAATCAGCCAGATTTACAACTCAGGTGGGCCGCATCCTAGGGAACAATGGGGATGGATTCCAACGATAGTTTTGTGTTTGGGGACACGATGGCGTGCATGTATCTTTCATCAAACCTGTTAACTAGGTGTAACTCACTACGATGAAGAGAAAATATAAAAAATATCTTGATTCAAAACTCATGCGGGCCACATCACGTGAATTTAGGTTTAGAAGAAATTCGACATTATTCCTACTGATGTGGGCCACCTTAACTTTCTATCACGCTTATCTTTTGCATATACAATGCACATAAAACTTTTCACATGATGGATCGAGTGGATTTTCACCATGATGGGCCCATAGAACAGATTGCAGGCGATTCCGGTTGGTGGTTTGAGAGGGTTGTTGTGACGTCCGTGCCCCCCTGAACTTTTTAATTTCTTCACCAGATATGATGAATGAGAAAGAGTCAACACCGCCATGATTCGACACCACTTTACAACTTTTAAGTGTCTCCCTCTCCGTGAATAAATTCCCCATATTGTTTATTTGATATATTACACAATGAATAGTTGCACAGCAAACTAGACCATCCAAATCACTGATATGATCGTGAATGGAACATGACTAGGGCTGTACAATGAGCCCAGGTGGGCCAAGCTTGGCATGACTCGTCCGTGCTTTCCTCGAGTTCGAACTCAAGCTCACCCTCAAGCTTAATCACCATTGGAGCTTGCCTTATTTGCTAAACCTTTTGAGGCGAGCTAAACTTAAGTCAAAGCTTAATTACCTCGAGTCGAGTCGAGCTTGCTCTCACATCAATTTATTATATTTTTTTGCAACAAATTACAAATTAAAAGTCAACAATATTAAATTCAAGAAGTCACACATATATTAGGGGAGAATAATATTTCTATAGGTGGGACCTCACCAATTAAATGGCCTAGCTCTGATCGGTTTTTTCATTGGCTAGGTCACACACGCATTAAATGCAGATCACTAGTAACATTTTCTGAATCATAGATTAACGTAGTACATGCATATCTCACCACATGAATGGATTGCCCTGATTATTGTGCGGACCATCTTCATGATGAGGCCCAACTGATTCATGGATTAGATGCACCACCTCCCTTATAAAATTGCAATCAACAGCTGCATATGATGTTTGGTCTTCGCATAGCCCCCTGTTTTGTAGATGCATATGGTGTGTGGTCTCACCGTAGCACTTGTTTTGTGCAGCATGTAAAACACACAATCACTGTGTGCTCACCATGTTTTCTACTTGAAATTACTCAATCCATCAGGTATGCTCAATAAGAAATGTTCTTACCTGAACAAAATAGTAGGATTAAGAAACCCTTCCAAAGTGTGAGGGTTTTATATGTTCTAAGCTTGTACCCCAATGTGTGTGTGTGGAGAGAGAGAGAGAGAGAGAGAGAGAGAGAAAGAGAGAGAGAACCAAGAAATAAGAAGATTATGGTATTTTTTAAACAAATATCTATATGAAACGAGTCTAGTCGAGGTTGAGTTTAAATCGAGTCGAGTTTCCAACCAAGTTGAGTCGAGTGACCCAGTGCTCGAACTTGACTTAATTTCTTACTCGAGCTCCTAAATGAAGGTTGGCTTGACTCGTCCCACTGAGTCGAGGCGAGTTTTTTTTCGAATTGAGTAGCTCATATATGACCAACCCTAGACATGACCAAGAATTTCAGTTGATAATATAATAGAAACCATCTGATTTTTTTTCCTTAGAATTTGGACCACTCTTTATTTTATTTTTAATCACCCATTTGATAGACATCAATTGCACGGTTATGATTTCTTGATCAATGTGAATCTACAGATGATTCATCTAGAATATTTACCCAACTTATATATATAAAGGTGGGAGCAGACCACGTGCAAATGTATTGATTTGAGAAAGGCCTTATATTCTTTCCAGCAGGATACAACTAAAAAACAAAAAAATAAAAACAAAAGGCTAGGGCTATACACCTATCATAGGGAGCAAACAAACAACGGAAAAAAAAAATTCTCGCATCTACCCTTCTGAAATTCCCAAAAAACAAAAACAACAATCAATTGAGAAGGTTGGTAGCAGAAGGGATCACCCCAAAGTGGGCCATAAATCCAACTACTGATCCTCAAACTCAGCCACTGAAGCACAACTGGATCCACATCTCCAAGCAACACCAAAACCACCCACGGATCCACGCCCACGGAAAAACCCAGCCCGAGAAACTCGGCAATAAAGCAACCCAAAAAGATAATACAGAGCCACCAAAAAGGAGCTAACAACCAGCCAAACCACCAGCTCAGATCTAACAGAGGACTCACCAACTGGCACCCTCACAATCGAAATCTGCAACAGGACTGCATCGAACTAATTGCTCAGCAAAAATCAGGGCTCTTCACATTCTTCAACTGGGACTAGAAACTCTTCAACAACTCCACCTTACAAATAACAGGTCCCAGAAACAACAGAAACCTCATCAGGAGATCACAAACTCACAGTTCCAATATATTCAATATTCAAACAGTGAAACCCCATCAAAATAAGAATCTGTCAAGCATTTAATTACCACACTCCACCCTAACAACCAGCCACAGGAGCACACTGCCTGTAACTCTGTTGTAAAATCATTAATGCTAAACATCATTCAGGTGGGCATGCTGAAAAGGTGGGCCACACCCATCATATAACATAGACTTGGCAAAATTCAACCTGACCTGGTTTTTTCCAGTTTAGGGTTGGAAAATTTGACCCGAATTCAAATTTTGGGTTGACCCGACCTGACCTGACCCAGATTTTTATGGGTCGAGTTAGGGTTAAAGGTAACCCGACCCAAATCATATAGGGGTTAAGTAGACTATTCTATATTGATTTTCTTATTAGTTAAATAATACATAGTTTTTTTTTCCCTCACAGACCCTGTTGGGAATGGTCCACATGCCTGTAAATTTAATAAACATGTGCACACCAATGATCACATTTTGTGACATGTAGAATTAAAATATCATGAGATATTTTAAAAAAAAAATTGATGCTCATTTATTGGAGAACTAAAATGATAACTAATGGTCTATAAAATAAATTAATAAAATTATCTTAATGGTTATATTTATTTGATTGTTGATAGAAATTTATTGGACGGTTAAAATGAAAGGATTAAATGGTTCCATTTATCCATGAAAATCTGCACTTCATTCTTTTCATTTATTTTTCTCTTCCAGTATTTGCGAAATAAAAATACTTTATAAAAAAAGCCTCGTTTATATATATATATATATATATATATATATATATATATATATATATATATATATATATATATATATATATATATATATATGGGAAATGGTACTATATGGTCGTAAGTATTGTAGCCTAGTGTAAGGTCGTGACGTGTTTCCTCCTCATACATTGGATGCTTATGGGAAAAAATTACGGTACAGATTTTGTAACAGAAATAAAGAAGGAAACCAACTAAACCGGCTGTGCCATGTTGAAATTCAGAAGAGATATTCGGCCGGGATGCGGATGAGCTACTAACAGGTACGAATAGTGAATCTCGCTACTGAAGTGGCGTAATATGTTATGTGGGTCCTAGCATGATGTATGTGTTGTATCCACACTGTTTATCCATTTGGAGAGACCATTTTAAGGCATGACTCAAAGAATGAGGCAGATCCAATCAATGTTGCGCATAATTATCACCATTGTTTCCTATCGTGTGGTCCACCTGTGTCTTGGATCTGCCTCAGTTTTGGGTTTGTAGCCTATAATAATACCGCAAAATGGATGGATAGTATGGATAAAACCAATACATCAGGTGGCCAGTCGAAGCCCCTGTCCGTTCGCAAGTGGAGACCGGAGGGAGCAGGACGCACAATCTGCTGGACGCGGATTATCTACTTACCGGTTGAGCAGCAAATCTATGAAGTGATGTGACATCACTATGGTCTGTGGGCCTTAGCATGATGTATGAATTGTATCCACACCGTGCATTCTTGAAGAGATCATTTTAAGGCATGACTCAAAGAATGAGGTAGATCCAAAGTTCAAGTGGACCCCACCACAGAAAACAGTGGGGACAGTGACATCCACCTTTGAAAACTTCTTAGGAGCCATAGAAGCTTTCAGTCAAGATGATATTTGTGTTTTCCCTTCCTCCATGGCTGTGTGAATTTATGAACAGTTTGGATATCAAATAAACATCATGGTGGGCCTAAGAAATTATCAATGGTGGATGTTACTGTCCCCACTGTTTTCTGTGGTGGGGATCACTTGATCTTTGGATGTCCCTCATTCTTTGAGTCATGCCCTAAAAAGGTCTCTCCAAATGGATAAACAGTAGATACAACGCATAAATCATGATGGGCCCATAGAACATGGTGACGTCACTTAGTAGCGAGATTGGCTACTCAACCTGTTTGTAGCTAGTCCGCGTCCCAATCCACCTTCCCATCTGTGTCCGTAGGAGTCGGGAGTGGATTAGGTGAGACCCCCGGATCCACCAAGGTGTGTGGGACCCATGACTGGGGGGCTACTGTGATATATGTGACTACATCCAAGTCGTCCATCTGTATTGAAAGCTTCTGTTAGGGTATGATCCAGAAAAAAGTAGCAGTTCCAATTCTCAGATAGACCTTGGTACAGTAAATGGTCATGAGTGACTATTAAAAACTTCTTGTGGCCAGAAAAGCTTTGGCCCAAGATGATATTTGTGTGGTCTCTTCATCTAGGTCTTTGTGACCTTATCAACATGTTGGACGACAAATAAACGGTTTGGTGGAATTTATGAAGTTTTTAATGGTGGGGTTTCAATCAAGACTGTTTCTTGTGGTGCGGTCCACATAAGATTTCATCCACTGTCCATTTTTTGCATAAAATGCTAAAATGAGCTTTCAAAATGGTTGGACAGTGTGGATTTAAGGCACATACATCACTGTGAATCTCATAGTCAGGGTCCTACCCACCTCGAAAGAGTTTAGCAAGAAATCTAGAAGGCAAATATCTCGCTTGGATATCAAGTGGGGAGAGCCGGTTTCCTTCTTTGTTTCTATTACAAAATCTGTACTGCAATCTTTTCTCGTAAGCATCCAACTTATTAGGAGTAAACATGTCTCGACCTTACGCTAAGCTACAATAGGCTCGACCATATAGTACCATTTTCATATATATATATATATATATATATATATATATATATATATATTAAACATAGATGGTTTGGTTTTTGGCGCAACCGAAGGCGGGATGAGATCGAGCATCGTCTCTCTCGCAAGATATCCGATCTGAATCAATGAATCTATTGAGCAACAACTCAATCTTCCTTGATCTCTCAAGGGGCAACTCGAAGAACACGAGTTAGAACAAAGAAAACTCTGATAAATTGTATTAAAATTCTTCAATAATCCCTAAAAATGGAAATAGCATCTTATTTATACTAACTAAACCCTAAGCTTCGTAGCCTAGGTATCCTACTTGTAAAATGAAAGAGAAATAACTCCTAAAACGAAAAGAGAAATTGAAAATAGCAAGTTCGCAGGAATTTCTGAACAATGGTCGACCGGTCAAAAATGGAGCAAATCAGTCCAGAGAGTTAAGTAACTCTCTGGAGGGCACTCGACCAATCCCATGACCGGTCGATATTGGGTCAAAACAGTCCAATGACTTTAGACTGTTTCCCAGTTGGATCCAACCGGTCGGACGACTAGTCAGTCGTGATGTTGTCTGAGCAGTTTTTACTACCTCCAACTTTTTCTTTATGGTTTTCCGCTAGTCCTTCTAGTCCATTCTCGTCATGTAGAGGTCAGCCACACCCTCTACATCAGTTTTCATTTGAATGCTAGTGTTATATGCATCTAGTTTAATTTACAAACTAGTTAGTTGATAATGAAAATGTGGGTCAATCCAACCTGCCCGGTTTAATTTGGGTTGGGTGAGGATTGGGAAAATCTAACCTGAATTCAATTTGAGTCAGGTTAGGGTTGAGGTGGAAACCACTTGACCCAATCGACCAGACCCATTGCCACCTCTAATATAACATCACAATTCAGGACAAAAAAAAAAAAAGAATAAAAAAAAAAACATAGAAAACAGCGCCTATACAAGAGCAATGCAGATGACACCAACAAGGTCACCCCAAACACTCCCAACATGCACCAAACAAACAGCTATCTGGACGCTGCAACCCCATCAGAAACACTCCAGCATGCACCAAACCAACAGCAAGGCCCTGGACATCCTCCACACCAAGTATACCCAGCAGCTATACCTATGCCCACAGCTATCTGACAGTACTGCATAGGATAATTTGAAGTGTTTGAAATCTCGCGAAGTGAATGGAGTGTTTTCATCAACGGAATAAACGTGTGCCCAACTCTGCCCAGTCATTGTTCCTGTAATTATTTTTCCTCGTGCTGTTTGGCTGTATCATCCGACAGGTGAGGCCCAGCTTTTTGTGGTGCTAGTTGAAAGATTGCACAGATTTTGAGAATTAAAGTTACAAGAGGTTTACTCCTACACCTTTCAATTATCACGGGCAGCCCATCACAAATATGTAAAGGTCGGACCACTCCACTCATCAGTTTGACCACATGTAAGTAAAAAAATAAAATAAAAAATAACGGTGAAAGAAATATATTAGTACAAATGTAGCCTACTTGGTGAGTTCCCCTGCAGGACACGTTCACAGAGGGCACTGCCTGATGGATGGCCCGAATTTATCACACATGCATCTGGCCTATTAGCACTTGCGCCTATATATATATATATATATATATATATATATATATATATATATATATATATATATAGAGGAGAGAGAGAGAGAGAGAGAGAGAGAGAGAGCAAGCAGGAATGCTCACATATATGTGCACCACTTCTCACTACAACTCGTGAGCACTTTTTCAGGACTCATCACACATGATGTGATCTCAAAATCTGAGCCATCCAAGTGATGCATCACCCTTAAAAACCATTAGGGCCCAACTTTCAACTTGGTCCAGAACTCTGGTGGGTTGGGTTGTAGTAGAGAGAGAGGCAAATCAAGGGAGGAAACTATTTCCTATTTCCATGGCCTGCCAAAGTTCTTGATTAGGGTAAAAGTTGGGCCTTAGGGTTTTTTGCAGTGCTGCATCACATGGATCGCTCAGATTTTGAGCTCACATCACGTGTAGGGCTGATCATGAGCCGAGTCAAGCTCGAGAAACTCGATCGACTCAACTAGAAAAAACTCGCCTTGCCTCAGCGGTACAAGTCAAGCCAAGCTTCATTTAGGAGCTCGAGTAAAAAGCGAGTCAAGTTCGAGCACAAGACTCGATTCAAGCTTGACTCGGCTCCACCTCAACTTAACTCGTTTCATATAGATATTTGTCAAAAAATATCCTAATCTTCTCATTTCTTAGTTCTCTATCTCTCTCTCTATCTCCCCCCCTACACATTGGAGTCCAAGCTTAGGACATAAAACTCTCACACATTGGGGGGTTTCTTAATCCTACTATTTTATTCAGGGTAAGAACATTCCTTGTTTAAGCACTACCTAATGGATTGAGTAATTATACCATACACATCTACAAAACAGGGGTTATGGTAAGACCAAACACCATATGCAACTATTGATTGCAATTTTACAAGGGAGGTGGTGTATCTAATCCATGAATCAGCTGAGCCTCATCATTAAGATGGTCTGCACAATAATCAGGGCAGTCCATTCATGTGATGAGCTATGCATGTACTGTGTTATCTATGGTTTAGAAAATGTACTAGTGGTCTGCATTCAATGCATGTGTGACCTAGCCAATGAAAAAAACCGATTAGAGCTAGGTCATTCAATTGGTGTGGTCCCACCGGTAGAAATACTATTCTCCCCTAATATATTTGTGACTTCACGAACTTAATGTTGTTGACTTTTAATTTGTATTTTATAGCAAAAAATATAATAAATTGAGGTAGGAGCAAGCTCGACTTGATTCGAGGTAAGCTCGCCTTAACTCAATCCACTAGCTTGCCTTGAAAGCTTTAGCAAAAAAGGCGAGTTCCAATGGTTAAGCTCGAGGGTGAGCTCAAGCTCGAGCTCGAACTCAGGGAGAGCATGGACAAGTCAAGCCAAGCTTGGCCCACCTCGACTTGACTCGATGTACAGCCCTAATCACGTGAGATGAGAAGAACTTTTCACGAGTGGTTAAGAGTACTGTTGATACACGTCCACTCGTAAGAAGAGAGAGAGAGAGAGAGAGAGAGATAGATATATATATATATAATATATATATATATATATATATATATATAAATTCTCTCTCTCTCTCTCTCTCTCTCTCTCTCTCTCTCAGACGAGAGGGCGCGTGACCACGAGTGCCCGTGAGCACTCGTGGAAAGAATCCTGAGTAGTGTGCACTACACTCGGATTTTAGATTCGGCAGGTACACTACGTTGCGAAATTTTTTAGGGGATTCCGGGTCGAAAGTTGAACTAGTTTTTGAAACCACCCGGTATCGTCTCTCCCCGTTTAGTTCCCTCCTTTGACAAAGGAAGACAGTACCGGGTGGTTTCAAGACCTAGTCCAACTTTCGACCCAGAATCCTCAAAAAAGACTCCACGATGTAGTGCACCTGCCGAGTCTAAAACTCGAGTGTAGTGTACGCTACTCAGAAGTTTGTCACGAGTGTTCAAGCACTCGTAGACACGGGCCCTCTCGTAGAGAGAGAGAGAGAGAGAGAGAGAGAGAGAAATATATATATATATATATATATATATATATATATATATATATATATATATATATATATATATATATATATATATATATATACCCTTTACCATGATAC